>LR990206.1:10010000-11337067 GCA_905147375.1 Hylaea fasciaria
TGCATTTATTGGTAAACTAGATTACACGTCACGTCATGTTGGTTTCCTCAAGATGTTGCCTGCGACTCTTTTGATGTCGTCGGACCATCTAGTGGGAGGCCCCTACACTGCGTCTTCCAGTCCGTGGTCCCCACTCTAGAACCATTCTTCTCCATCGGTTGTCAGTGCTACGAGGCTGCCCATTACCACACATCAACTTGCAAATCCTAAAGAAACCCCGAGTATACCCCCCCCCAAATGATAGAGACACAAACTGATTCCATTAAAGACGCAAATAAATTAAGTACTTACCCACCCAACTTCCAAGATCTATAATTATTATTCTTATGCCCTAATTTTCAACGTCTCAAACTTTTGACTTGTGAAATGTAAATAAGTTGGAGTCAACAAAATCAAAGTTTAATTTTGAAGCGTGTTCCACAAAGAGGCTGTGGGGGACGAAATTTTAAACTTGTCAAAATTATACAAGTTGGGTAATGTTAGAAGGCCTATTCTGGAGTGAGATATTAATTTCGATGTATTTTATGATTTTACTTATCGTTATCGATCGATACACTTCAATCACTAGTGTTTAAGTGCCTTTTCGGACGAACGCTTTGTATGCTGTATTGTTGCACTTGTACCGATGAAACAGTACCATTGGCATTGAATTTTTTCAGTTGTAACGTGGTCGTGGTGTGTTGCGTCTGAACTCTTAACAAAAAAAAATATAATAAAACAATATGAAAATTCTTTAGGTTAAACGAAGCTTAAAAAAACTCATCTTTATATACAAAAACAAAGTCGTGTTATGTACCCACGCCATTGATAACTCAAGAACAGTTGGACCGATTTTCATGATCTTTGCTTTGTTGGATTCGTCTCTATTCCGAATAGCGGAATAGATATTAAAAACATGGGAAAAATTCGTCACGAATATATAGCTTATTAGATATACCTCAGTAATATTCTCATACATTGTCTTTGGAACCGGTTGACCAATTGACCATTGACTTGACAGTACAAAGTCTGTCGGCCCAGCTTGCATAAATATAATGACCATAACCTGTTATCCCAATTCCCATTGACTGTCAATCGACATTGAACTGTGACAACTTCAACTGTAGCGCTACAATCCAGAATAGCCCCGCAGCCTGGCGTGACGCCAGTAGACAGACTTACACTGATCTTCCAAGTTGTTCACCAAGTACCGAACACCTGCTGAATGAAGTGTGCGCCTGAAGGGAATATTAATGTTTGAACCCATTGCAAAATGGAGAATGGAATTCAATACAAGCATTGCAAGATTAGTGATCACCGCCGCCGGGAAGACTGACGACGTTAAAGCCCCACCGCGTACCGCCATCTTATAAACCACGACACACAAGAGTTCCTGATTAAGAAGAACCCGTTGTGAGGCTCAATCTGTCTACTTTTGTTAAACTCACAGTTGTAAAGATGCGGTAGATTACGATTGTAATACTTACTGAAATTAAAAAAGTATATCTAAATACCGCGTTACTGCTAATGCATTGTCATCAAGTCATAAGCTATATAGTGTTTCATTTGGAGAACTAATCGGGAAGTGCTCTTTTGGGTTGCAAGATTTCACTGAAGCGACAAATAAACAAGAAAGTGACTAATAATTATTATCAGCGAAGGCCGCATGCCCGGATTGACGCAACCACATTTATTGCCTCATCATTGCCTTTCCTCATATTATGCTCATAGTAAACATTGGAATAAACAACCCAGACTCAGGTTACGAGAAACATAATACGTACATAATCCCTGAAGTTTCATTTCTCTATTCAATTGGGAACGAACAAAACAAAAGTAATATTGAATTTCATTTGAGTTTCGTTATAGGAAAGTTGAAATGGGCGTATTGTTTTCCGTGAAATTGAATACACTGTTCTGGGAAAACAAGTTTTGTAAATAGTCGGATTTATTGGTAATACCTATCATATTAATTACCTGTTATATTATTATCATTAAGAACTTTGAGACACTCATGGATTTCACTTCCTTTGACATCTTATCTCTAGACAGCGATATCTATCGAGCTAGCTCGACTATTCTTATCTTTAAATCGAAAATAAAAGCTTTTATTCTGTAGTAGCCAGTCGCCACCGGTCGTGGTCTCATAATACCTTTTTCGCTCCGTATTTCCTCTTTGATTAATATTTAATACCGCCAACAATACATTGCCTCACAATAGGCTGTCGAACAGAAATTCAGCTTCTATTCGACCGGTGACGGCTACCACCTACCACCACAATATCAAAATCCTATTAGGGATTTCTCACTGACTTTGTGCTATACTGAGAAACGAGAATAAAACATTGAGAGATCGTTTTGGTAGACTGTACAATAACCTCTCTGGATATTTGTGGCAATATAATCGAAGTTTTAAAGACCCCTTATTCGAGATTACTTTTAAAGAGCTTATATGGAGTGACAATGGGAAGTAAACTAAATTGATGATATTCGATTCTTCGTCTTTGTAACTGTATTAAGCACATATAATTATTACATCACACTATTATTTTAGCAGACATATTTGCGATTAGTCGGTTTGTAGGATCCAGAGTCCTCGCAGTACCCTGATTTCTGTCATTTAGGGAAATCGAGGTAGGAATCAGGGTTTATATTAATAATAATACTAATATTATGTGGTCGTGACATCATTGTACAATCATTTAGGAATATATTTTTATAATAATTATGCATATTGCGCTCGACTTTGTATACTTGCGCGATCGGTCAAGAACCGGTCCACTGCGCCATTGTCTAAACACAAGAAATACCAGTTCATTTAAAGGTCAGTATCTCGTATCGTCCAAATATCGTTCTTCCAAATAGAACCAACATCCAATCTGGCATTTGCAGGACAAAAACGGTCTTCAAATGGATCCCGCGCTGCCGGACCCCAGGGCCCATTCAGTCCAGGGCAATAATAGACTGTCTGCGTCAACACCAGAGTAAAGCTAGCTTTCGGACATTGGGCTTTGTATACATGTAGGTTAAGGCTTTTATGCCGTGTCAAACTGGAAATGCTGCAATTATAAAAATGATATGTTCTCATGTTAATATCATTCGTACTTTTATGAATTAATATAATTATAGTTTAATGTAATATAAAATATAGTATAGGTAATAGTCTACTATTAATTTGTAGTTACATTTAGCTTTGAGTTGCGTTATTTAATCACAAACGTTGTTTGCTGAAGTTGTTTTCATGTTTTAAAACATAATTTATTTTTTTCGTTTCGAGCAAAGAATATGGGCTTTATTTTTAGCTGCATAGGGCATCACTTTTATAAATAGCAATAATAATCGTAGTAAAATAAATGTAACACATGCAAAATGCAAACTGTCAAGCCAAACTACTTTAAATGCTGATCGTAACAAGGCCTTATTTAGCATTAACGTGATCGGACGCTTAAGTCGAACTAAAATTACACACTCGTTGGAAATACCCTCACTACCTACCGATGAGGTAACACCAGGATAGGGTAAACCATGTTTCCATACTTATGGGCTTAAAGGCAAACTGGTATTTTGACGACTTCTACGACCCGCTTACTGCGGGTTTGTGCAACAATCGTGACGAGCAGGTCATATTCCACCACGGGGAGCGGCTCGGATAGGTGGGTCACATACCTCAGAAACAATTCTCGGGCATGTGGCGTTCCTATCAGTATAATATAGTGTAGTGTTTGATCTATGCGTTTTCCTCACGATGTTTTAATTCATTGCTCCAGAGTGATAATTACGGATATAAACAAGTACTGCTTTGTGATTTTACAAGATATGGATACTGGGATTCGTACTCGCATCCCTCAGTTTGGAAAGCCGATGTTTCTCACTATCACTATTAATCTTCTTATTATATGTGTCTTCTTCTTGTATTAATCGATCTTCATATTATAATATGTTCCTATCTATAAAGAAAATCGTGTTATTTACACCATTTATAAGTTACTAACGACTGGTCCGATTTACATGATCTTGGCTTTGTTGGATTCCTCTCCACTCCAAATAGAAAAAAAACTATAAACCATTGAAAAAAATGACATCATTAAATACTTAATTTAAAAAAAAACGAGAAAATTAAGTGTAAATTTCGCATACAAACAAATAAATACCAATAAATAATCCAATTACATCAAATTCAAATTCCAAAAATTTTGGAACCTTGTATCCCGAAAAGCACTTAAAATCAATAGGTACCAGTCTCCTTACAATTGCGGCTAAATCTTGTAATCTATTCGTTAGACGGCCGGCGTTAGAATGTGGGCTTATGCGGCTCGCAACGAGGCAGGGGCGGCTTAATTGAAACTTAGTCGCGATGGGGTAACCATGAGGTAGGCCATGACGTAAGCATTAGTAAGCAATACAACTTGACAAGTTGAATATTACTTACGTATCTGGTAAAAACGATAATGGGACATGTATTTATTAAATTTTTCATTTGAATTGTGGCCATATTCTGTGATATGTTCGTTAGAATGCCATTAGAATGTCCGCTTAGGCAGCTACAGGCAGTTACACAGGCAGTTATTTGAAAACAAAGAAAATTTCCGATAGTTTTCAGGTCGAGAGTGTGACTGTAGAATAGAATAGTTATGCTGTAATTGTACACCAAAAGAAATATACGAGGTATTAACAAAGACAAAATGAAACATAAAATAACAAAGTACAATGAGCGGACTTATCGCTAAAAGCGATCTCTTCAAACTTGGTACAGTAGTACCCAACTTATATGGCTTACCGATGTACCTGCGCAGAAGAATAATTTTCAAAGCGCGGGAAATGCCAATGACCGCTATTGGTCGGCAGCCGCCCGCCAACTTAGCGATCGCCGCAGCTGCAGTGTATTATTAACCTCATAACAGTGATCTTAGGTTGATTGTAAGTTTTAAGCGTTCTTTCGTTAATCTTCGAACCATACTTTCTTTTCTGCGCGAACGAAGATTCACGACGCGCCATATAAGTTGGGTACTACTGTACCTGTAGTTGTTTTAATTAAATTTCATCTTGGATGACGTTACTGCAGAGCTTTCGGAAGCTAATTTAATTACCAACTAAATTCTTATACGAACTTTGTATATTAAATGCGAAAGTATATTTATTTGTTTGTTTGTAAGGTTTTCCCAGCTTAACGGCTGTGCAAATCTCGGTGTAGTTCGATACAGATTGTATCTTGGTAAAGGACACAACATACTTTGAATCGCGACATAGGTAAATATAGTGCAGATGAAGTTGCAGGCAAACGTTAGTGAATTCTAAAGTGATATTGTAATTGGGACTAAATTCTGTAATGTATTCGGTAGAGGCCGGCGTTAGAAAGTAGGCTTAAGCGACTAGCGACGAGTAGGCAGGAGCGGCTTAATTGAAACTTGGTAGCAGGTCGGGTGACCATAATGTGTTCTAAAATTAAGGATGGTTTTACACAAGCTTCTGTTGAATGCTTTATCGAATATTCCTCTTCGCCTCTTATACCCCGCATTTTATTAGGACTCCAATGGTTGCAAACGACTGCTCGAGCAGTCCACGTAAGTTGTTCAACGGTCAACTTGTCGGCCTTACTGAACCTGTTTTCTTATAATAATATAAATGACAAGCGTGATGCCGTACGCCGCGTCACAATGTGCTGTTAATTAATGTATAGTTATTAATATATATAATATTATGTATATTATTGTATAGTTATAGTATTAATGTACGCCTATAATATCAGCGTGTAAAATCGAAATCTAAATACATCAAAAAAAAATATCATGACGCGGCGTACGGCGAAACGCTATAAGTGGCCGATAGCATTTTTAGGAAGCCACTGCCTTTAAAAAAACAATTGTTTCTATGTAACCACTGCAATCTTATATCTTGTCAATGTCACTAGTAATTTGAATTGAGATTAAACTTATTAAATTAAAATAAAATAAAATAAACTAAAACAGCTTAAAATAAACCTTGAAACTTGATTGAGAACTTGTAGTAGCGAACTCCTGTTCAAATTGCACTCAACATTTGCAGACTCAATTGATTAAATTGTCACCCAAGAAGCTACCCGTTTTGCACCGTCTGACAGATAATTTATGCCCTCTGTTTTATATAGAAGTACTTAGAAGTAGTCTTACTAATATTATAAAGCCGAAAGTTTGTGAGTGTGTGTGTATGTGTGTATGTTTGTTACCTCTTCACGCTCAAACGGCTGAACCGATTTCGATGAAATTTGGTATAGGGGTAGATTGGACCTATGAGACGGACATAGGCTATCTTTTGTCTCAAAAAATAATCTCGAAGGGGATGAAATAGGGGTTGAAAGTTTGTATGGGGAATCCATAATTCTTCAAGTTAGGGATCTGAAAATTCTTATTTAGGCTTTTGGTAAGATCTAAATAAATACGGGTTTCAGCTTTTTTGCAAAATATTCCCTAAAGGGGGAAAAGCAAGGGGGGTTGAAATTATGAGGTATTCTTTAGATGCACCCCCAACGGACCACAATAAACGGCTGAACGGATCGTTATTTAAAGGGGGAGAGTGCGATGGGAGGAGAGGGGGAGAGTGCGGGGGCGGGGAGGGGGAGAGTGCGGGGGAGGGGAGGGGGAGAGTGGGGGGAAAGGGGGATTAGATGGTAGAGTGGAGGGAAAGACGGGGAGAGCGGGAAAAAAGACGGGAGAGTGGGGGAGATAGAGGGGAGAGGGGGGAGAGTTGAGGGAGAAAAGAGGAGAGTGGGGTGAGAAAGAGGGGAGAGTGGGGGGGAGAAAGAGGGGAGAGTGGGGAGAAAGAGAGGGGTGAGCGGAAAGAAAGGGGAGGGTGGGAGGAGAAAGAGGGAGAGTGGGGAGAAAGAGGGGAGAGTGGGGAGATAGAGAGGGGAGAGCGGGGAGAAAGAGGGGAGAGTGGGGGAGAAAGAGGGGAGAGTGCCGTAGAAAGTGGGAGAATGGGAGGGGGAGAAAGAGGGTAGAGCTGGGAGAAAGAGGGGAGAGTGGGGGGAGAAAGAGGGGAGAGTAGGGGGAGAAAGAGGGGAGAGTGGGGGTAAAGAGGGGAGAGTGGGGGGAGAAAGAGGGGAGAGTGGGGGTAGATGGAGGGGAGCAGGGGAAGAGGGGAGAGTGGGGGTAGAAGGAGGGGAGCATGGGAAGAGGGGAGAGTGGGGGGAGATAATTTGGTTCACAGATAGGTTATCTCCCAACTTAGGAGATAGGCTACGAACATATTATTAAGTCATCATCATAATCATCGCCGTTTTCCATCAATGCGATAAAACACCCAATGTGCGTAAAATTTCGTACGTAGATAGGTTATCCCCCAACTTACGACTTAGGCTTTAATTTCATCATCATCATCGTCACCGTTTTGCATCAGTGCAATAAAAACTGTGAAAAACTACCCCATTGGCTTGAAATTTGGTATTTTGATAACTTATACACCAACTTACACAATACACAGTGGGCTAAACTGTGAAATAGTACCTTAATTTGCATGAAATGTTGTATGCAGATAGTTTAGAGACACAATATAGGCTACAAGTCATCATCATCATCACTGTTTTCCTGTCCATCAGTGCAATAATAACTGTGAAAAACGACCTAACTTCAGTATTTTCTCTGACACAATGTTACAAGTCCTATCTAATAGCCCCCGCCCTGTAGGTTTTATAATGTGAAACGCGGGTGAAACCGCGGGGCGCAGCTAGTTAATATATAAATCTAACATATAGGACATTTTTTTATAGTACCACAAGGTACTCCGTGGTAGATTTTTGTGAAATATCCTATTCAATTTTTAACCCATGGGCACACTACGCGTATAGAGCGGTTGTGTCGACAAGTTATTTTGGGGATTAGCGTGCTTGTTCCTGTTACGTGGCGGCTCTGTGTTTTTAGGACCCCCTCCGAGGCTTTAGACGAAGCTGCTTTGTGATTTGCGGAAAGTTTAGGATTAGGCATAGTTTTGTAATAGTTTTTCGTTTTGGCTTTTAGACAGAAATGAAAGGGGATAGAAACTGTTTGATTAAACGTTTGGTAAATCACTAGCTGAATGATTAGGTACCTGCTAGTGTGGATTTTGATGGGTTTTTCTCGAATTGATGTGACTTATCCGGTGGTTGAGTCAGCTTAGTTTAATTGCAGTCTTTAATAAATACAGTTATTTTTATTTGTTTTGATGAGAATTTTATTGTTGTATAGTGGGTTTAGAAAAAGGAACTTACTTAAATATGAAATTCGATCCAAATCCTTTCAGCCGTACCTACGGCTTATTAAAACCTTTAAATGGTGTTTACGAAGCTCCTCAACTGTTTAGGGGCATTTTTATCAGTTCGTAGTATCGTCGAGTCCGCAAGCTTCGATAAAAATAAGTATGTCTACAAAAACGTTGTAACACTTACTTGTCGTGGTAGTAAGGTACATAAACAAGCATTGCCTGCAAATCCCTCATGGAAATCCGGCGAACGAACTCCAACCCTGCAGTAATTGTGTGTGTCTACCGTCAAAACGTCGATTTCCTCAACGGGATGAGACTATAGTCAACTCGACGCGTTTGTCGACTATTCATGCGACAAGATCGGTAAACTAGTTGCGCAACCGGTCTCCCAACCACACGACAGGTTGCTAAATGTCTTGAATACAGTCGACAAATACCTATTTGCTGACACTTTGGAAAGTTTGTCATTTCGCATGAGGGCGGATTGTTCCGCTTAGCACGGGCTTGATGTTGAAATCTACTCCACCCGACCATGAAAAAGGACATATGGTCAACATAAGAACCTTTTAGTGGATTGTAGTATTCATTGTGTTCAACTTATAAAACGAGAACCAGGCTGAAAATACAACGGAAGTTATTGTAAGTTGGTCAAATGCTTTCAACTTAAATTCTTCGCAGAGTAACGTAAGTACGAAAATTTAAAAACGAAACTTCTTCAAACTGAAAAGTAAATTTCGTGTATAAGCACATTGGGCTGACCCCGGACAGAAACCATGTAATGAGAAATATGTTTATGTGATATTAAATAGCATGGGGTCAAAATTGACATATCAAAATCGTTTACCATTACGATACGTATCACCAGGTACATCACTCAGCCAAATTTTCTCGACTGGGGTCAAGCTTCTCGTGGCAAACGGTTCACTCCCCCTGTAACCACCGACTAGAGGGAGACCATGAAGTGTTCCAAAGAATACCAACCACGTGAGCTTCTTTCACTATCTTCGAGACAAGAGGTTAGAATTCAGAGCAAGGGAAAACCATGGTATGGTAGAGCCAAGTAGAGCGCACTCGCAGGATGACACGCAGAGTCTGAAGGCATGCGACAAACTCTATTAATTGTGTTACGCCGTGACAGCGACTGTACGGAACTCTGGTAGATATACCTGTTCAAGTGTTGGAGTTCCGTAACGATAGCGTGTACGATACAGCTGGAGGCGTCATTATCGTAACATCAAAGTAAATAATAGACATAATATTGTGAAAAAGGCAAATTTCAGGGCTAATTTACTGTTTGAACCGTGTTAGTACAGCAATAATAAATATAAAATCAGAAGACTGGTTTTCCACGCGTTTTGTAGATATCAAAACAAGCGACAATAGGCGAAGTATAAATCATAGTCAAATTATAATTGAAAATGTGAAAAAACCTACATAATGAATAATGATTTATGATGCGCATAGATCTTATTGCACAGCATAGAAAAAAATACGTAGATGCTCTGAATTCCTAATCTTAAAAACCACCTCTACGTTGTGTTGCAAAGCGTCTATATTCAGTTATCATCCAATTGGCTAACGGGGCTGACAAGCCAGGTACCAACCACATGAGCGAACGAGCGTAATCGCGAATGAGCGAGCGATCGAGCGAAGTGAGCGGGGAGCGAACCGTAAGACAGAAGAGGCACGAAGATGTAGCACTCGCTGAAGTCATTGATGGCGTAGCACGGCTGAATGTGCTACGTAATTTTTGCTTGCACGCGTAAGTTAGACAATACCACAAAAGTTTAATCAAGAGTTATTTCTAAAATTTCGTTTCATAAAATCGACGTCTATCTACGTGTTTTCTGATACTCAATCGTGGCATTCCTAATTAGGAATAATTAATAGGAAAAAATAATACTCGTTAATTTGTTATTGAGTTAGAAAAAGCGAGGGAGAAAAGGGAGGAGATGTCGATTTGTGGAGAAAGTATTTAGACTCATCTTTTCCTCTTGTTTAAATATTTTGTGGTAAGACCGTTAATGTTGTGTCGAGTCTTATCCCTACTCTACTTCTTCTCTTTTTTCTACTTCTTCTTCTTTTGTTCCGACCACTAAAATAAGAGTTGTTGTCATTTTATTTTGTGTTTATGACTGAATCCGAGTAGGTCGTGCTTTTTAAGTTTAATAAGTAAGTAAGAGACTGATCCAGTATACCTAAGTCCTAGGGAAAGTCTTGGTGGAGGATCGGAAATCACTTAGCCGTAGGTTGCAGTGTCAAGAGACTCGCATACAGTTAGGCATTTTGTGAGTGGAAAATAGCACTAGAAATTATTTGAACGGGTAAAAAGGAAAATTCATGCATCAAGTGATAAAATACTACTGGCTAAGAGAAATTCTTTACCTATCCAATCATCTGTAGTTTATTCAGCTTTGTATAAGGTAAGAATCATAATATTCTATGTGGTAGATTTTTCTCTATACCTACTGCAGCAACACCGTCCAATTTGCAAGCCAATCTACAAAATAGTAAGAACAAGCTTAATTATAATCACTTTATAACTTCTTAATTGCCCAACTGGGAGTTTCCAACGCTCGATATTGAAAATACCTCTTGCTCGTTCAATTTCATTTAAAACATTTACCAAATAAAATGGCCGCCAAACGATTAAAGGCTTCGTCAAATAGGAGGCGTTCTTACCGCGTGGCCAAACGCTATAGCGTCCTGCTATTACGCGACGCTACATCGCCGGGTACGTCAAGGCTTAGTCTCGAAATAAGTTTATATTTCAGATTTGAATTCAACAACTAAAATCAATTCAATTGGCTATTAAAAGGGGCTCGCCAAGTTGTTGCTGCAGATTGTGATAAAATAGTTATTTTTCACCAATTCTCATGTGGATGCTAATTAATTGGTAATTAGGTTATAATCTTTTTACTTCTTCAATGGTCGCAAACCCTTAACGCAAGCATTCTTTATGGCATAAAGCACTTTCATAGCACAGCGTTATGCAATGCTACAACTTGACGCACACTAAGTACGCGCTCTATTTGGCTAAGCCTTTAACCGGCTAGCAAACGACTTGGACTATTTAAAATGTTTGTAATTAAATTAAACCAAGAGATTCAATTAAGAAGGGGAACAAAGAAAAAGTTTGCAAATTAAGAAGATATTGACGTTTCAAAGGAGTTTCAAAGCGTAGATTGATTTGAACCAATTTAGTTGTACAAAACTGTGGCTCTAAAGTGGTTTTCTGTTGAAGAAGAGTGGACTAGGCAAATATGATTTCTGTAGCTAAGGGCTTTTTATATTACTAAATTATAATTGTACAATTTGTACAACTACCGTAGTTTTTGAGTGAGTGAATGAAATAAACCCTACTAATATTATAAAGCCGAAAGTTTGTGAGTGTGTCTGTATGATTGTTAGTTTTTCACGTTAAATAGCTGGACCTCATTGCTTTAAATTTGGCGTGCAGATAAGTTATCCTGCTACTTAGGATATCGATTACAAGTCACGATCATCATCATCACCGTTTTCCATCAGTGCATAAAAACTGTGAAAAACGACCTAATTGCAGTACCTTCTCCGACACAATATGTTAAGAGACACGTAATTATGCTAGAAGTCATCGTCATCAACATCGTTTTCCACCATTACGATAAAAACTGTGAAAAACTTCCTAACTTCAGTACTTACCCTGAAATATGTTAAGAGACACACAGGCTACAAGTCATAACTTGACAGCCATCGCCATGTATGGCTAAGTATTGGAGTCTGTACAGTATTTTCATTTTGCATTGCCTTGAAAGTAATTGATGACACAATAATACACATATTATGGACCTTTCAAATAGCTATTAGTGTTGTATCAGTAACGCGGGTGAAACCGCAGGAAGCAGCTAGTAAATCATAAATATAATATTTCAAAATAGTATTATGCTAAATTAACTGCTGCATGTTTGTATGTAAGCTTAGCAGTTCAGACCGGCTATATAGAGGCTCGACCGATTTGGTCTTCAGTGTCAAGCTGACGTAAACACTAAACACCTTCCATTACGTGACATACTGATTTATTTATACGTATTAACGCCAATAAATGTAGGTAAATGTATTTATATGAGCTTCTACCAATAAGTCTTAATTCATCAGTTTTCAAGATTTTGCTCGTATGCAAAACTACCCCTCTCGAACAAATCTAGTCACCTCAATTACCACCCCATTATTTAAATAGTTACCATGGGCCCTTAGGGGTCGCAAATGTTCACAATCACAGATGTAAATGACAAGGTGATGCAATAATCTATCGTACCGCTGCGGGAACGAGCGAGTATACCCACAGGGTTTGGAAACGCTGCGATTATAACGTGGTCTACTCTATTATTTACCCTATATTTATATTATTTACTAGTTTATATTTACGACGTTACATACGCTGGAAGACACAAACCGCCAAAAACATATTATTATTGTAGTCTAGTCCCTAATATAAAAGCTAAGTATATGAATTTAGACACATTGCTTCGCTAAGTACAACTTAGGCGGCAATGCCGGCAGTATTTTCAGAACGTTACTTCTTGGTAGCAACTAATTGTAGGTACTTTTTTTTTGTTGTTGACAAATTATTTATCAGTAATTATGAACGTAAGTACCTTAAAAAAGACAAAAAAAATGCCGCGTTATCCAAGCGCTTTGGGTACAAAATAAGTGTCATTTCTAATTGGATGGAACGCACATTTGCATATAGATTGCATTGTCCTCCTTGACACCCCTCGCTTCGTCCCTGGCTTCTTGAATATTCCATCTCCTTGGGAGAGTGTTAACCACTTCAGAAAATAACCCTGAATTTACATACCTACGTTTTAAAAGAAAGTGCTGGGAAGATATGCCACTTTTTCTTAATAAACATTTCAGACTGAAGAAAGATACATAAACGTTCAGTGATGCTCTTTAAACTTTGTAGGTGCTGCAATCTGGGTAGGATTCTTCACGGTGTTGTCTCTCGCTATAAAGCGAATTATTATTAGTAGGAACATTACTGCCCCGGTCTGTAATGACTGCATTGCTGTTCGCGTCACAGCGCAGTCAGCATTGCAGCCCTTGATGGCCAAGTTGGAATGAATAAAGTTTCCCATCTGGGAAACCATTTATTAATAAAAATAAAGTAAACTCCATCAATTCACTCACTATTCACGGTTCGTATTACTTCGTTACCCAGCGTTGCCATAAATGCTGGCTGTAATTCCACAATATTTGTATGGAAATATCAATCTTGGTCCAAATTGTATACCAACCTTTCCCATTTCACAATCATAAGGTTATTACCAATTCCCTTAATTTGCCTCAACTTGGACAAAAAGACAAACAAGACAATCGAATTGTCGAACACTGATTGGCCGAACAATCCTCCCTTTGGCCGAAAATCACACAATTAGAGAAACCCTGAACATCAATTAGGTTAGGACCTAAACAAATATGGAATCAACAAAATCTTTGCAATCAGACTGACAATCCACTGAGAGATTTGAGGCGTCGATGGCCTAAAAAACTTAGTGTATTTCTATATAATATTTAATAGATATATTTATCGTGTGGTTCCGTAAATACGTCATATTATTCCAATTGAAATACCATAATTAAGTTATCTGACTAATAATTATAAATGATTCTTACACTTAGGTACTTCTAGAGGTTGTTTATTCTTCTTCGAATAAGTGTTATGACGTATCACCAAGACTGAATTAAACTTAATTATCTCTTTAGCAAGTTTATCAACTTAGCATTGCATTCTTAATATTTCACTACCATTTCAAGCGTCATGCAGTCTAGGGAATAACTTCGTTAATCAGCTTTTCTCTTACTCTTCTCTCCCTTTCAGTTGTGTACAACCGTACGTATTTGTTATTTGCAGCTTTTTCAGAAGTCAGAACATGGTAATGATTTTCATTCTTTCTTTCATTGGAGAGAAACGGAATCATCGTTCCGCAATATTATGCAGGTACGCTACATCGCAGGCAGGTGTAGTGGATAGAGCCCTTATCGGCGAGTTTTAATATCATTCTGTTGCCCTGTAACAATAAGGGCGGCAGTTTACACAAGCCCTATTCGGGTTTATCTTCGCCGATTTAATTGCTGCCTGTATTTGTTTTGGGATTACTAATGCGGACTTATCGCCTTTCGGAATTGGCTCTTAGTAAGTAGTAAGTTTGGTAATTATGTTTGAGTAACCGGTGTAATTTTTAATAATACAATATTATTATTATATTGTGATTGATACATTATTCATAGAAAACTGATGAATCAAGAATGTCCACTTTACAAATGTTATTGTAGGTCAGTTACGTACAACATTTTATACATAGTTTAATTAAAACAATGGTCTTTAGCCGCGTCATAAATTTAAATTAAAATATTTATTCGATTGTATTGATATTCTAAGATACACACTTATTGTCTAAAAAGCTATAGCTCGTTTTCTACTAATTTTATATTTAATCATCCAAATGTCGTTTCTGCAAGCGTGCGTGGTTAATTGCTACAGATTTAGCGATCGTTATACGTAGCGATGAAATGTACACTGGTACAGACTGCTGGCCCAGGAAATTTGTGTAAACAACCAGAAAGCCTTTCAGCTACGTCAGACACCCTCAGCGGCCTGGCTAGTTCGCATAGAGAAGTCGGCATTTGATTTGATGGACAACAGCTGATTGATGTAACTGTACAAAGCACCGTATTCAGTTACTTTGCTATTACATTCGCTAGCTAGATTTGCGAAAATATAATACTATCCAATGAAAGTTTGACAAATAAAATCTCAAACTATCGCGAACTGAATAAGTACATGTTAAAAATATAAAATTAGGTATAATATAATTTTATGAAAATATAATAATTTTATATGTTTTGATATTAGTTTGTGTACGCGAATTAGACCCGTTTAAATTCTAGATACGAGTACTTACCATAATAAAATCTCATAAAAGTCGAGCACCTCATTTATTGGATTTTGATCGTATTGAAAAACAATCAGTTCATAAGCTTACGCGAGGATATTTTTAGGTTTCAACTAGCCTAAACTTTTCAGCCGTTCCTTATCCTAGTTGCAGAAGGGGAACCCTACAAATACGTCACTTTCTTCCACTTATCCAGCTTTTGAAACTACTTTGGCATAATATACAAAATATACATACATAGTTCTCTTCAGCAAAACCACCTGCAGAAGTATATCCGTGAAGCAGTAGTGTGTAAATGTCATATTGTACTGTATTTCAGTTTCAAAATAAATTGTATTTCGTTGTGTATTTAATGGACATAATTATTATGGCCATTGCAGATGTACCGTGACACTTACCATTACTTGACGACCTGCTCTAGAAAAAAACCCAGAAACGAAAGTAGGTGAACATTTCCAAGAAAATGTATATGCGCTAAATACGATTATTCATCCAGAAGTGCTACGTACTTGAATGTCAGGCAGGACAATGACGGCGAACTTTGTAGCTGACTGTACCACCGATGGATGCAAGTGGCCAATTGTCGTTCGGGGTGGCGGTCTAAGGGGGAGGCCTATGTTCAGCAGTGAACGTCTTCAGGCTGATGATGATGATGATGTTGTACCACCATTGTCATTTCACTCAACATGTGACACTGGAACCATTTTATCCATGGCCCAGTTTATTGCCCCACTTGATGTATTGCTCCAGACGTCGCGTCAATAAACGTTATTTTTCAATATTAAAATGCGCCCTTAATAGCTTTCGAAGTGGAACGATTACTACGGAAAATTGAGTTTTCTCTAAAACTGAGTTTATTTTATTAGGTTACATTTTGGTCTTGCGTGGGCTGAGCTTGGGTGGTTACCAAAGGAAAGGCTAAACAGGATTTTATTTTCAACTAGGCGGTTCCAAAGTAACCTAAGTTTAAGTAACATCTACTATGTGTGAAAATCCCTTTAAAATCGGTCCAGTCGTTTCGTAGAATAACCCGAAAAAACAGACAGTAAGAGAAATAAAAAAAATTGTTGTTGTCTTAAGAGCCGTATATTTTTTTTTTCTTTTTCTTTTTAAGAAACATATACCACACTATATTCTACGCATATACTTTTATATGCATTTAAATAATAACATTCGTAACGTTTGACTAGTTTTCCTTCGATAAGGACATGGACAAAATAGGGGTCCATTACGTGCCTGGTTTGAGTTAGAAAAATGTATCCTTACTTATATTATCCGGCACAAATAACTCATCAAAACTCAACTAGACCGTATCTCCGTCTTTTATAGCCGAATTTCGTGAAGATCAGCCCTTAATGATCCTCAAACAAGTGTTAACAAGTTCTCGTGCGATTCTCGTGCGATTCTCGTCACGTTCTCGTCTCGTTACGTTCACGTCTCTGAGTCACCACGTCGACGAGTAAACAAGATGTTATTTTTTTGGTTTAAATATTGTACTTAGGAAGGTACTAACTCTCTTCTTACATTTTGCGATAAACAGAAAAATGTTTTAATGACAGATACCGCGTGTGGCATAGAATCGAGTATGGGTGAGTCGTTTGAGATCCGCGTACAACACAAAATATAGGTATAGCTCAGTTGGTTCCGTCTTCAGATCACATGCCGCTAAGCGCGTGTTCGAAACTGAGCTGGAACTGCAATGAACACGTGTTTTAGTACAAGCAATTGGAAGTTGTATGTTAATTTTGCCCTAAATTCATGACTCGTTTGATTTTTTCCATACGAGTACACTCATTCTGTCGGAGTTGTTTTGCTAAAGCAAATAGTAGAAGCACTGCAGTAATTCCCCGTCTGACGACTCGAATCAAAATTCTCGAGAAACATAAAATCGAGTGACATCACACATGTACGCGGTAGTATTTGCACGTTTGACAAGACGTGAATATCATACATATTTGTATGAAAATAAGAATAGGACATAATATACATACTAACTGTAAGAAGATAACTTCAAACTTAAAAAGTTCCTCACTGATTTGGCACCATACAGCATCGAGGAATTCATTCCAAACTTACGATAATGTAACAATACTCGTATAATATCATTGTTAATATTATCGTCAGTGGAAAGGCTACTTTGCTTAACCGCCAAAACGGTACTTTCGGGAAAATGGATTTAAAGTTTTTTTTTTTAGAAAAAAAATCATATCTCCCTTGTTTTTTAAGGAAATTAGAATATTTAAATGCAAAATATATTTATATTTTTTTCTTCATATTTACAATACATTCACATTATTGTAGCCCTTTTAGATCGCAAAATAGTAGTCGCTTAAGCAAAAGTATTCCGGTTTTAAGAAAAAAATCATCCAGGAAAAAAATGCTAACCTGCCGTTAATTCACAAACATAATTAATTTAAAATTGCTAATAAATGGCAATAAGCTTCTTACCAGACAGCAAAAATGCTTATGAAATTAAACATTTATGAGTCTTGTACAGAAAAAAATCTTATCGAATGTTTGATCGTTCCATGCCATAATGAAGAATAGCTTAGAAACGATAAGATTCATAAGTTTAATAAGACAACATGCTAACTTGTGCAAACTTATCGAAAATGCAATCAAACGTTACCTTACAGATATAGAATAACCAAACCTTTTATCGATCATACTACTTATCTGCTTACCTGCTGAATAAAAAATGTGCGTATTCGCCCTTATTAATAAAATTAGACAATTATTTATTATAATCATGACTCATCATCATCATCAGTTTGAAGACGTACACTGCTGAACATAGGCTTCCCTCTTAGGCCGCCATACCGAATGACAATTTTCCACTTGTACCCACCGGTTGCCTGCGACTCTTTTGATGTCGTCGGTACATCTAGTGGGAGCCCTATCTACGCTGCGTTTCCTAGTTCGTGGTCGCCACTCTAGAACCTCTTTCCCCGTCAGTTATCAGTTCTACGTGCGGTGTGGCCTGCCCATTACCACTTCAGCTTACAAACCCTGAGAGCTATGTCGTAAACTTTAGTTCTTTGCCGAATATCCTCGTTCCGGATTTTATCGTGCAGAGAAACTCCGAGCATAGCTCTTTCCATTGCCCACGCATATCCAAAAGGTCAGTAGTTATGGACTACGTCTCCGTTCCATATGCCATCATTGGTAATACACACTGGTTGAAGACCCTTGTCTTCAGGCACTGGGCAATTTTGGACGAGAAAATGTCACGTAACTTCCCGAACGCTGCCCAACCCAGTTGGATTCTTCAGGCGACGTCTTAGTTGAAGTTGGACCAACTTAACTGGAATATCTGCCCAAGGTAAGTATACCTACTGGTCAACGACTTCGAGAGTATCGTTTCCAACGATTACCGGTGTGGATACAACATGGCCTTTGGACATGACTTTCATCTTCTCCATGTTCATTTTAAGACCCACCTGTTGGGAAACGCTACTGAGGTCGCTGAGCATAGTATTGAGATCCTCCAGGACTCTGCCATGATGAATATATCATCCGCAAAACGAAGGTGAGTGATGTAGTTACTTGCCATTGATGTTGATGCTGAATCCGTTCCAGTCCGAAAGCTTGAAAACGTCCTCCAATGCGTTCGGGAACAATTTCGGAGAAATAACATCTCCCTATCTCACGACTTTCTGTAATGGGATAGGTTTCGTGTTCTTGTCCTGTAGTCGGATTGACATGGTGGCGTTTCTATACAAGCACTTTAGCAGTTTGATATACTTACCTATAGTCGATATGGCATCGCTGAAGGAACTATAATACTGCCCAGGTCTCGATTGAATCGAAGGCTTTTTCATAGTCCACAAACACCAAACATAATGGCCGATTATTACTCCTGTCTTCTGCATAATCTGGCGAAGCGTGTGTATGTGGTCTATGGTGTCAAAGCATTTCCGGAAACCGGCTTGTTCGGGAGGCTGGAAGTCATCAAACCTGCGTTTGATGCAGATGACATCACCACCACACTCCTTTGCCATGCTTCTGGCGTGATAAGTATCCTCGAGTATGATCGTATTAAAAAACTTCTGGAGGACTTAAAGTACCTATTGGTTTTCCACCCGCTCTCAGCAGTCTGTTGTGATTTCATCATCACCCGGCGCCTTGTTGTTCTTAAGCTGTTTGAGAGCTATTCTAATCTCGTACAGACTGATGTCTGTGATGTCGTCAGTATAGTGTCCGGTTAGTTTAACTCTGGTATCATGAGCTGGACTGACAGTAAGTTTAAATGTCGAGGTGTACAACTGTCCGTAAAATCTCTCAAGCTCCCTCAAAACCACTGGCTTCAACTACTGCCGTCCTCGGTCTTCAGCTTTGTCATGTGGCTTTGCCCAATAAAGGAATTCCTTGCGAACACTTTCAAGCCCTGGTTTCGCTAGATTACGTGCTGTATTATAGGAACGCAGGTCTTGTCGCAAGGATTTAGAGATTCGTCTATTGAGCTTGCCGTATTCTGACATATCAGCTGAAGATTGATTAATTTAATGGTTCTGTCAGAGAGCTTTTGAGACTTATTCCGGCGTGGGCTCTTAAATTGCTTTGAACCCACTGCTTGGACAGTTTTCACCAGTCTCTTGTTTATCTCGTCCACAGAATCGCACTCGGTTAGGCTCTGGAAGCGATTATATAATAAACACAAATTGCTTAAGCGCCACCCGTTATCAAATCTTATGCGAACAGTTATGCTGATACTTCAAACAGTTTCTAAC
Source organism: Hylaea fasciaria (assembly GCA_905147375.1). Classification (NCBI taxonomy): domain Eukaryota; kingdom Metazoa; phylum Arthropoda; class Insecta; order Lepidoptera; family Geometridae; genus Hylaea; species Hylaea fasciaria. The sequence continues at coordinate 10,029,856 of LR990206.1, forward strand.
AACAGAAATGAAAAATGGCTAACAAACAGCTACACATTAAAAAGCAAAAAGCTGAAATTGCTAATGCCATAATGTCATCGAAATAAAAGAAATGAAAATATGCTTATGTTGCTGAAATTAGAAAAATGTTAAAATGTTAAAAGTCCTTAAGAGGCTTGCACAGAAAAAATGTGATACTTATGCGACATCACTTTAAAAAACATCATAAATACGTCGCTTGAGACCATTGAAGACCGGAATATTCTTCAAATTTTCCGAATTTTAAAAATGCTTAACTGCCAAAAATTTGCTCAGAATGCCTTGAAAGTTATACAGATCGACGCAGAAAAAAAAATGCAATCCAATGGTATATATAACTCATTTTGGCCCATTTGGCGCTTAAGCACTTTCACCTTTCCACTGACGTTATTATTATTTTACGCTCTACTTTGAATTTTCTGACACTTCATAGTAATTTTATTGTAAATGTGTATTATTGTGCTTTCATGGTGTATAAAAGTACGTCATGCTCTATTGTATGAAAAAGATATGTAATATCTGGGGGCACGGGAGTGCCCCCGCCAAGTCGAGCAAAACAAAAGGCACGGCCGTACTATCCTTTTCTCGAAGCGATTACTGCTCCCATAGATAGGTATAGGTAGGTATTGAAATTAACCGACTTGGTTTACATTCGATCTCACAACTTTTTACGGCAGATAAACTGCGTTGCGAGACTTGTGCATTTTTGTACATGTAATGTTTTTGATGGGTTGTTATTACCGATAAATATTATCATTATCAGATACACAGTTTTTATTGTGGCCGTCATCGGTGGGTACTTTTTGATATGTTTTTTGGACTGTGCTGCAAATGATAAGACATATTTCCATTGGCGTTGATAAACTGTAAAATTCAGATTTATTATAACAAAGAACAAGGGTTATGACTTCATTTGCCTAACAGTTGATAATTATTATGATATGAAAAATACTTACTTCATAATCAATTCATGTTATACTTTAACTTCGGCTATGATATTGGGAATACTGTAGCTAGAACATGACTAATTCACTTTATCCTTCCGTGATGTATACAACTATACAACTCTACATATTCTCTACTCTACACACATTGTGTGTGTATGTAGAGTCCGTAGCTGCGGGTTAGTAGCGATTTCCCCGATTATAGCGGGGTTTCCCAACAGTCTGATGCGCTGCCATTTGCATTTGCATAATGTGTTATTGGTGTAGCTGAAGTTTTTTAATGCGTGATTAATACGAGCGTGTCCGTCGTAATCTTTAAGTTTTTAGGGCTCGGTGCCCAGAGGATAAAACGGGACCCTATTACTAAGGTTCCGCTGTCCGTCCGTATATATGTGTGTCTATCCGTCTGTCACAAGGCAGTAACTCATGAGTCGTGATAGTTAGACAGTTGGAATTTTCACAGATGATGTATTTCTGCTCTCATACTCCTCCCATACAACAAACGGTTTTTTTAGATATTTTTAGATAATGGTACGGTACCCTTCATGCGGGAGTTTTACTCGAATTTGGCCGGTTTTCTTAGTGTATGAAAGCAATGTGGTGACATGAGAACATTTACAACACGGCGTTCATCTCAAATATCTCTTGATGTGTTGTACGTACACACTAAATCCTACTTTAATATAATAAACGCGAAAGTTTGTAAGTATGGATGGATGGATGGATGGATAGATGTTTGTTACTCTTTCACGTAAAAACTACTGAATGGATTTTAATGAAACATTACACAATAATATAGCTTATACATCAAAATAACACATAGTATTATTATTACGTTTAGTTATATTTATTATTATGTCAGTATAGTCATATGATTTAGTATGTATGTATATATACTTAGTGTTGTGTGAGTTATACAATATACAACTAAGCTAAATCAACAGGATAATGGACGAACTTATAGCTAATTTTATACCTTATACCACATTACATTTCCACTGGAAAACTAACCAAAGCGAACTCGGTGGCATATCAAAGGCTCCGTTTCAGGAGTTCGGATAACTTCAGCAACTTCCGGAAGTTCCCGGGGGTGGATTTTTCCGATTAGTTCTTGCCCCGTAATGAATAGGCTTGATCAGGCATCTAGCTTTTTTTATTTGGCCGTGGCTTCTTCAGTGGTTATCGGTGTTGTAAGAGATGAAACTAAGTCCCCCGTTATCAAGTCGGGGTTTTCGTATCATTAAGTTTAATTAAACGTAGCGCGTGGTATAGAGAGGTTGGAAAAAATCAAAATTATTGATAAGTAATAGGTAAAAATATTTTCGGAGCTGATACCGACAACGACGTCAAAACCGACGCCGACGGCGATTACCGAGTGTTGACGGCATGATTAGCGTAGTGGCTGAGAACTCGTACTGCTGCGCTTGGTGTCGCGGCTTCGATTCCCGCCCCGAACAAATATTTGTGCGATCCACAAATATTTGTTTCTGGTCTGGGTGTGTTGTGTATGAGAAATTTTATTATGTCTGTAAGCGGTACCCACGACACAGATGTAAACCTAGTGTGCGCTACGTAAAAAAAATAAAAATAAATAAATGTAGGGGAGGTCAGCTCAATGCGGACATAGCAGGCAAAGACGCCATGCCCGATTATTCAGTTATTTTCAAGAAAAACGCGGCGTTGCCGATGTGTGGCACTACTAGACCTGCTCCTCCACCCCGGGCAGTCGCCCGACAAGAGTCGGATCAAACGCGTGGTTTTACTGCTGCACATACGATTTTTGGCTGGTTTGTTAAAAAAATGCGAAGTGAAGTCAAATTGTTTTGGATGAATCTCTCTATATTTAGGTTTTATCATTATGTGTGTATCATTAATTATCCATGTTTACCCTTGTTTGTGTAACAGTTGTTCCGATATGTTTTAAAAAATAAGAAAAATGAAAGGTGAAAAGAATATGTACGAAAAAGGCAAAGCGGACCAGGCAAAGAGGCCACTGATCACTTTACCCTTATTAAAAAATATATGAAATGGACAAAATAGTTTTTCTTTACATGGTGCACAATGATTAAAGAAAGTCAACCCAGGTGTCATGGGATAAAAATACATAGCACGAGCGTAAACGAAAAACCCCGACTCCTATAAGAATAATTATATTTGTATGATGATATATTTTATTCATTTGTTGATAAATAGGTAGGTCATCGTTTTATAAATGTGCATTGTTCGGCTACAACTATGAAAATTACATTTCGATATCGTTCAATGGATGGTTATGAACATTTACTTAATCTATATTTTTTCAATTATAAAGAAACGTTATGTTCATAACACTTTTGCAATTATTATTAAATTCCTAATTTCTGTGAACAACAGCTTGTTAAATAAAACATGTCAAGTCGTATCCAATTTGTTCATTGTACAGTTACACTATAATTACTATTTTTTTAAACATGAATTATTACATACTTGTATATTATAATATCTTATAAATATTTGGGCTGGCCACTTTGCCCATTTTCCAAGGCCGCTTTAGGCGCTCGCTCGGGTAAAGCGGTTTTTGGACAAGTTTTCGTAATTTTCCAATTGTGTTTTTATTTATATAGTTGCGTCAATTTGACTTGCGCTATAGAATAGAAGAATAAATGCTTTATCAGTTGGTATAAAATTATCTTCAAATATGTATCAATTTGGACCTTTTAGGTACATTCAAAGTTAAGGTGTCCACTTTGAGCTGACCTCTCCTAATCAATTTTATTTCGAACGAAGTTTATCAAAGTACATTTTTTTTCTGTTTCGGGCTTCTTGCTCTAAGGTTATAATAGAGTAGCATCATGTTCCCTTAGAGGAATTTGCTCCCGAATCAAAGGGTCCCCTTATCAGCGCACGGAACCCCGCTACGGGCCATCGCGTCACGTCATCGACATTCAATTAGCCGTACGGAACCCTTGCCGTTCCGCCTGTCACGTCTCGCAGGCGGTAGGGTGGTAATATTTGTATCAAAATACTTTAGGGGATGAAAAATGAATGAAGAGCCTCGTAGGCACATATAAAAAAAGTCTAAGCAACATGTACTACGAGTAATTTCTGGTTCTTTTCTGGTTCGCCGTGCTGTATGTGGACGCGCATTGTCATGCATTAACGTAAAATCGGAGCCAAAAGTTTGTACAAATGGATGGACATAAGGTCTGAGAATATCCTTAACGTAATTATCAGCGTTCATGTTTCCATTTACAAAAACGAGCTCAGTTCGCCTGTTCTTCATAATACCCGCCCATACCATAACTGTTGAGCCGCTGTATGGATGAACTTCCTGAACGCACCTGAGCCTTTCAGTATTTCCGGGCCGACGGTACACTCGCACTCTTCTTGTATTAGGCCTAAACCCGAATCGCGACTCATCGGAAAACATAATTTTATCCCATTGTTCCTGGGTCCATGTTATGCATGCATGTTGCTTAGACTTTTTTGATGTGTATATATTAGTAACCTGAAAATTTCATTATCAACACCTAATAAGTACACAGTTACACACTAAATACGTAGCGCCTTAGATACAGCCTTGAATACTGACGTTTGTATAGGACTGGAAAAACAATTGAAAATAACATTGGTACTTACCATGCCACATGGACACCCACTTTTGTTACATTTGTAAGGTTTAGTTTAACCTAGTTTTAGTTCATTTTATTTTATTTTATTTATATTTTAAAACCAAAAATAAAAAAATATAAAAAACAATCCAATTAACAATAATAATTAATATAATAAACACAAACTCGCGAATATCGTCCATGTTACAATATAACTAGGTACAACTTGTTTACAGGAGGCATTTTGTTGTCCAGAGGCTGAGTGCTGTGCATATATTACGAAGTCCAAGGTTCCATTTGTTTCTATGGGAACGGTAACACTATCGGCCCATGCCGCTACTATTAGCGATTCCGTTATCAACAGTTTGGGTTTGATCTCTGCAAATATAATGTTTTTATTTGTTAAGTAATATACAACAGATTAGCACTGCGGCATTACACCCCGCGGTTTCACCCGCCCTCGGTGTCATCTCACAAAAACTGTTAATTTTTACGCGAGAAATGTATCCTATTTTTGATTTAAGTAACTAAATTTTTGTTGCGGCGTATCAAAGACAAAGACATACACAATATACACTTTGGCACAGGAAACGAGGCAATTTGAATTGTACATACATACATACAGTCACGCCTTTTTCCCGTTGGAGTAGGCAGAGACTACATCTTTCCACCTACTACGATCCTGACACACCTCTTTCGCTTCTTCTACTTTCATGACTTGCTTCATACATGCTCTCCGGTTGTGGGTACTCTTGACTTGACCTTTCCTTAAGACGTCTTCGATTTTATCGTGGTACGTCCGTCTACGTCGACCCCTACCGTCTGGTCCACTCACACTAGATCCATAAATCTGTTTCGTAAATCTACTTTCATCCATCCTCTCTAGATGTCCAAACCATTTAAGCATTCCTTTCTCTATTTTTGTCACTACATCTTCTACCATTCCGCATCGTTCCCTTATCACGCTGTTCTCCACTTTGTCCATCAGAGTCACTCCAATCATACTTTTTAGACTTCTCATTTCTACAGCATTAATTTTACTTTCATTGCTTTTTCTGCCATACCCAGCATTCACATTTGAATAATTGTAATTGTAATTGTAAAAGGGCCCATTTGTGGCACCTTTCCAATTGTTTTTCTTTTTTGTTTTTGTTATTTTGTATAATTTTTATGTGTTGCAAATAAACAAATTTTCTTTCTTTTCTTTCTTAATAATTCATGACATCGGCGCGGGCACTCTGATGAATTTTTACCGTGGTCACGAGATTGTGACTCATTATGAAATTCTCAAATGGCTTTGTTACTTCTGAAGCTGACTGTAACTACTCTGGCCGACGCACATTTGGGTGGGAAGCACCACAACGCATCGCAAAACAAAAATTCGCCTACATCATTTTTGCACATTTTATCTATTTTATTTACCTATGGAATTTTATTTTGTATATTTTTTTACTATCGCACCAAGAGTTTTGGCGGGATTACGATAATGAGACGTTGTTGGTTTTGTATTTTTTTTTCAAACTCGTGTTTCTTCGAGCGTTAATGTGTAATATTGGTGGAGTATTCATCATTGAGTGTTCGTCAACATGCACGAGTGTGGGCAAAATATGACATAAATCCAAAATAGCGTCATTTCGCATTTTTTCCAAAACTCCCAGGAAGTTTCAGTAAAGTATCCACGACTTTACTGAATCGTGACTTTGACTATGTAAATAATAGAATTGACTACTTGACCATGAGGATCGCTTAAATGCTATGACTTTCCTATTGTGAAAATAAGAAATAGAACTATTATAATACTTGACACTGGCTAAATGCACAAACCGTGCGAAGCCATAATATCTAAAACAAAAAAAAACTATCACACACTGCTACTACACTAGCCTCCACACCTTTTTTCTTGGGCGTAATTTTGCAATGCGATGCGCTGCGGATGTAGTAAGTATATGGGTAAAATTTTCACGAAGTGTTAACTTATAAAATGGAGTTTTCTACTAACCTATTTCAATACTAAATATTATGGGGTCCTCATTACTCCCCGTTGACTCTTGAAGTGCAGGTTGTAACTTCGCAATTATTTCTCTATCTGTAAAAAATATAATTGTTTAAGTATATAATGTACATTACAAATTAATAATAATTATAAAGATATACACTCCAATTTTCTTTTGGCATAAGAGCAATTTGCACAAACCAATCCTTACTAGTTCTTGGATGAGTTTATATTAGGACCTTGTTTAAATTTTACATAATAAAGATCAAATAAAAAAAAAACAGGTCTTAGCCAAGTAATTTTCTTTAGGCTTAATAACGTGTGATATAATAATAGCCAGACACCAATAATACCATCAGCATTTCAATGTCTATCAAATTATAGTTGTTCAAATAATTTAACCAAAAACATTAATTAACTAAATTAGTTACAAACATTAGCTTACCTGAGTTTGTTCTGTTCAGTCCGAATCCAATAATGTCTTTAACGATCAAAATCATCAAAAAACCGCACCCCACTTCATGATAAATATTAAAACAACTTAAGTAAGTATTTGTTGTACACTTGCACAGCTTCTACTCTCAAAGCAATGGTATAACTATTGCATAAATAAGTATGTATCCTTGTTATATTAATGTATTAAATATAACAAGGATGTCATATAGGTTACTCTTACGACGAATCCATTTTAGTTATAATGAACTTAAGAGATTCGTCATAAGAGTAAACGCGACAAAACAACATGGTACCTACTTAATTAACTATCTGTAATTAAACCGTAACTGAGCCATGTCTGAATTTGTACATTAAAGTTAATTAGTTTAGAAGAACTAACGGCGAGCGACTGTTTCTGCATCTGAGCTTGTCAATGTGATTTGTAGAACTTTTGTCTGTTTTTGGTTGTTTGTTACCTTAAAAGTAAAAATCTGCTCAACGGATTTCGATGGGAGTATCGACATTTGGTATTAGATTAGACTTAGTTTTGAGTATAACATAATGATATACGTTTCATAAATAAGTGACGACTCTTAAAATTTTGCTAGAAAGTGGGTACCGCGTCTAACATTGCTAAGTCCGTAAGGCTATGGAAATAGAGTCGAGTAGGTACTGCGCTCGTGTTGTTATAATGACGTCACACATTGTTATATTCCACGCGTGCGAAGTCGCGGAAATTAGCTAGTACAGAATAAAATTGACGCAATTGAACTGGTAATGCCACAGTAATTAAGTTTCCTGATACTAGGCGTCATAAGAGTTTAATAGCGGTTAGAGGAGATATGAGTATGTACAATTGTACAGTCAGCGACAGAAGCAGATGAACATGTCTATAATGTGAATTTTCTAATGTAAAAAACAATGATTCAATGACGAGACAAAACTTTAGAACCAAAGCATTATAATACCTTTTAATACTTTAGAAGAAATTACACTCCCTCTATTTTAAAATTAATGCGAGATAGCACGATCGTGATACTATTAGAACGTTGGGTGACCTATGGAGTATGGAGTACTAAACTAGTATCAACACGAACGACGCTAAATATATATTCTAGATATTAATATTACTATAATGATTAACTATTTACTATTGATTTATTAGGGTAATAGGTATAGGTAATATTTATAGGGCTAACCTAACCTAACCTACCTCTATGTTTTTTCTGAAAGGTTCTTCTTCTTCTTATTTAAGAGCATAGCTCTTGTCGGTGGAGTAACCGCCAGCGTTCTCTATCTTCAGCCAAAGTTTTGACTTCCCTATACGACGTGACATTTGTCTTTTCTTTTATCTGATCTGTGAATGTCCTTCTAGGTCTGCCTCTTCCTCTCTTCCCTTCTACTTTCCCTTCTATGATGTTTTTGATAAATGTGTCATGTCGTATAAGGTGGCCAAACATCTTTCCTCTCCTCCGTTCCACTGTCGCTAATATGTTCCGTTTTTCTTGGACCAGGCTAAGCACTTCCTCGTTCGTTTTTCTTTCCGTCCAGCTTATTCTTTCCATTCGCCTCCAGCACCACATTTCGAACGCTTCCAGCCTTTCCCGGTCTTTCTGGGTCATCGTCCACGTTTCGCATCCGTATAAAGCAATACTCCAGATGTACATTTTTATTAGGCGTTTTCGTAAAAATTTTGTAATTTTGGATTTAAAGAGGCATTTTTTGTTATTGAATGCTCTTTTCGCCATTGATATTCGAGCTTTGATATCTGACGAGCATCTAGCGTCACTGCTAATAAGGCTTCCTAAATATCTGAATGAAGTTACTTGTTCTATTGGGTTATTGTTCAACTTAATGTGATTTCCAGTCGGTGAATCTCTAGTGATTGTCATTGTTTTTGTTTTATTTATATTAATTTTTAGACCTATTTCTTGAAAAGTGCTATCCATTAGTGTTACAAGTTGTTCCAATTCCTTTTTATTATCTGCCAGTGCTGCGATGTCATCTGCGTAACGTACAAAAAATATGCGTTCTCCGTTAATTTTAACTCCTCCGCTTTGTGACTCTACAATTTTCTTTATTGCGTTTTCTATAAATATGTTGAATATTGTTGGTGAGAGAGGGCATCCCTGTCTTACTCCTTGCTTTATTCTTGCTTTTGTTGTTTCGTTCCCTACTTCTATTTCGGTTTCCTGATTTTTGTATAATTTATGTATGATTCTTCTGTCCCTGTAGTCTAGTCCTATATTTTTCAATATGTTCATCATTTTTTTCCAATTTACTTTATCAAATGCTTTTTCCAGATCTATAAATGCTATATGGGTTTCAAGGCCTAAATCTATTCTTCTGCTGCTAATTAGTCTAAGTGCCAAAATAGCCTCTCGTGTGCCTTTTCCTCTTCTAAATCCGTATTGATCGTCACTTATGCTGCGTTCGGCTATTGGTCTTATTCTGTTATGGATGATTTGAATTAGTATCTTCGATGCATGAGAGATGAGACTAAGTGTTCTGTGTTCTTCACATTTATATGTATTTAGCTTTTTAGGTAGCATGACAGTTTTTGTGGTTTGAAAGTCACTCGGAATGTTTCCTGTCGTATACATATTTTGAATTAGTCTGAATATTTCATTAAGTAGAGGGTCACATACTGCGTATTTAATTAGTTCTATGTTTATTCTATCTGTTCCGACTGCTTTTCCGTTTTGTATATATTGTAGAGCTTTATCAAATTCTTCCCTTAATATGGGTGGGCCTAGATTATCCTTCTCAATTAAATTTTCATTTTCTAGGTCATTTTCATTAAGCCCTTCTCCTTCGTATAACCTATATATATAATATATATTACATTATCATATCTGAAAGGTTAAGCGTCTAATATTAGTAGTAGGTACGCTAAACTTCCCGAGGGCAAATTTACGGCGGAGGTTACTATGGGTACACTTTTTTTTGTAAGCTTTTACATCTGATCCACCGGAAGTGGCACAGCCTCTGTGGAGATGGCAGCCTCGCCGGAAATGAAAGTCTGTTTGTCTTCCTCCATTGCGTACCTGGTGAATTTCCTTTTTTAAACTTTGCGTTTTGTCCTGAAGGCAGGTAAGTGCTCACTCATTCTGTTTTTATAAAAAAGTTTTTGAGCGCAAAATTAATGCTTTCTTTGGTATAACAAACCGTAGTGGGTCAGAGTGGTTGATGGCTACAATTGAAATCCTAAGTTATGCCATACCTACGTCGCTATGGCATACCTTTTTACCACATTTTCTGTGTATGTGTGAGTTTGAGTATTCGGCCGTATATCTGACGATGTCTGTACAATTTACGTCACGTGGTTTGCGGTCCCATTTACCGGAAGAAAATTAATAAAATTAAATCAATCCGGCGAATGGGACCGCAGTCCCCAAACCTAGCGGCCCCAATCGTCGGAAGCCTCGCCTACATATTTTTATTTATTTAGTTTTTATTTTTTTATCTCGTTTTCGTTTTAAATGTTTGCATTCATCTAAGGACGTTTATTGACACCTTTTTTAGGAAGTAGTAGAACTTTGAGGCACCGAGATCGCATAAAAAGTTTTGTACACAATTTCTCAGAAAAAGTTGAATAAGTTGTTACCATAAAGATCAAATGCGATGCTTTCTATAAATAAGTATCAAACTCTGTCTGTGTAACTAAGTATGTCAGCACTGAAAAACGTCACCAATAAATACAAAAATAAAAGCTGAAATTGCAATGCTTCTGATAAAATTTTAAAAAGAGAGATAAATAGATAACAGCTATATAATTACACCAACATAATTGTATAACACAGAAAAATACAATCTCTTACTTGATTATTTTGTACATGACTGTACTTGGTGTCAGCTGAAGCATATTGACGAGGAGAACAAATCTTTCCTGTTAGTCAAACCAGTAAGGCGCAAAATAGTTTATTTATTTTATTTATTAAGTATATTATTCACACGAGAAAGGACCCTTTTGCCCTATTCTTACCCTAAAAAACCAGCACGCATTCACTACGTATTATTACATATTATATAGATAGATACATAACTCTTTGTTGACACCAAAATGTGAAAAACATAAAAGGAAAAACTTCAAAATAGGTACAATTGGCGGTCTTTATAACTTAAATCGATCAGACAAACTTTGGATGGACAAGATAGACAGCAAGAATAGGGTTGGGTCGTTTGACTTTACTATCAAATTATGAATACATACATACGAATAAATACATAAATAAGGGGTTTATAACATACTTACCAATACTATAATACCTAATGAATGGTGTTATTACGTATACTAAACGAATTGTGCGCTTCGGTTTCCCCCGCGTTCATTATTACCCCGCAGGAGCCGTCACTTGCGAGTTGCAGCGCAAACGCGGGCGTAGCATGTTCTAAAATAAAAATATCGTATGATACGTCTTATAACATCAGCTATCTGCCAGTCAAGGTCTCGTCAAAATCGATCCAGGCGTTTTAGAGATTTGCCAGAACAAACAGACAGACAGGCAATACTTATGTTTATGTCATTAAGGCATACAGTATAGGTCTGTACAGGAGTGGCAAAGGGATAGTGCGAAGGCATTTCCCACCCACAAAAAAAAGAAAATGGTACTGAATAAGTAAGTAACTTATAAAAGCTTGCTCCTATACTCATTTTCAATGTTGGCTCACACAATGAGACCATTGTAGTACTAGTCAAATGATTATTTTACCGTCAACATTAATGTAGCCAACGTCACGATTCAGTAAAGTGGTAAAGTGGTAGATGCTTTACTGAAACTTCAGAGTATAGGTACTTTTACTAAGCATTAAGAAATCTAAATAAACCAAAATGAAATTAAACTACAAATTAGTGCCGCAAACGTGCTTTATTGACAAAAACATTTGAAAATCTTCACTATTATGTTACAGCAAGACAAGCGAGCCAGGAACATAGGCTATTCTCAATCTAGTACCAAAACTTATTGCAACAAAATTAAATGTAAATTGAGAATATCCCGTTTTAAGTCGTGACTAAGATATAGGCGGTAGCGGTTTAAAAATCTGCTTATATACAGATAAATAACAGTATGGATCTCTAACCACTCGTAGGTAAACATGACGCACACAACTACAGTATATTATAATAGCTCTTTATTAATAAGTCATGTTTTAAAATTATATATACACAGTGATAAAACCCTTCATACATGATATAATATAACCCTATTTTTCCTTTTTTTTTAATGAAACGTACTGCTACCACCTGTATCTTCAATGTACCATAAATCACATAGCATACGTAATTCAGCACATTTAGAGCACATAAAAAATAAAACAAAATGAAACCCCTATTATGCTAATCATTACACACAAAACCTTATTTTCCGGATAGAATAAGCATAACATACGAATACACACAATGTATAATCGCTAATTATGTATTTATAACACGCTTTTATTAGCTTGACATGTGAAGATCAAATCCCATATTCTCCTATATCGATTTGTAACTGAAAACTAACATTATTCTGATGACTAAATAAAAGAATAATAAAATAAAATAGCGGTGGTAGCCTAGTGGGCGAACGTGCGCCTTCGAAAACGGAGGTGGCGAGTTCAAATCCCAGTGCGGGCACGTACCAATGTGTTTCTTGTTAAAACATATGTACGTAATTATCACTCGCTTTTCGGTGAAGGAAAACATCGTGAGGAAACCAACATGCCCGAGAATTATTTCGGAGGCATGTTATCCACCAATCCGGACTAGGCCCCCGTGGTGGATTATGGCCTAACCCTCCTCACGATAGTGAGGGGAGGCCTTTGCCCAGCAGTGGGACAGTTACAGGCTGAATTATTAAAATAAAATAATATTATTATATCATACTGTGGTATTGTGACTTGCATAACTTCAAGAAGATAATCTCACTCAATCTCACAGCAACTTCTTCGTTATTTATGTTATGAATTTAAATAATTACACCTAGAGGTTTATGTAATCGTTTGTTTACTTTTATTTATTTGATAAAAACAGATAGAAAGCTAACGGTAAGAACTAAAGCGCTAACTATCTTAGGTAACGTTTAGTCATTATTATAACTACTTACAGATAATTAAAATTTCATTATAATATTCTATCCGGAACAGTTACATTAAATGAAATAATAATGCTCCAATGTCATTATTACTTCCTTCTCACTTATGTATTAATTTCAATACATTATTACTCATTATTATAATATGCAACGTAATATTTTTCATCTCAAATCACATTACCTTTTTTAGGATCCTTCCACACACAAGTTCCATAAAATATAGCTAAAGCTATTATACATTATTAATTCCATATATTCGTTTATGGCCATGAATGCTTTACATTTTTCTATTTATATATATATAATGATTAAATTCGCTCTCAATGATTTTTGCACACGATCATTTATTTGCACATTAATATTTACTTTTAAAAATCGCCTAAAAAGTTTAAGTATTTGGCGAAGAAATCTTTAATTGAACGAGAAAGGAAACGTGTAAAGACACACATTATACGAGTACCTACATTGCGAGTGAAATTTACATCAAAATTATAATTAATCACATGACATCGAATAATACATAAATTACACAAAAATAATCACAAATTGTCACAAAAGTTACACGGTCATAACTTTTAATAACCTAGAAATACAAACTTAACTCGTTTAATACAAAAAAAATAACAACATGTTTTATCTTAAAAAATAATCACATTTTCTCACGCGTTTACTAAAATCATAATCGCAACAGTGCAAAGAAAACACAAAATATGTAGTCATTTACTTATTTTTACGAAAGCGTAACCTTTCTAACACCACCACATTAATTTAAACTACGACGTGCTCATTATTTTATGTAATTCGATTATTGAAAAATTTTAGATTTATTTTTCTCAAAAACTCATGATATAATAAGATTATTTAATAACGCATTTGGCTACGAGTAGTTTACATGTTTACACAGAACATAATATCACATAAATGCCCTCCTGTAGCATTTAGGGTAGGTTCACTTTACATAGAAATAATTTTGGGCGAGACGTTACATAAGTTCCGTCTCTACTAACTGCTCATTGCTAATGGGAGCGAAGCCGCCTTTACGCCCTCTTGGTATTTGCACCCCTAAAAAAGTGATATGCCCTTGGACTAAAGATTCTGCGTTTATATATAAAAACAACCTTAGTACTCATAACTATTATGACCTTAATATTTTCTACGTGTACTTAGTGTGGCGAGTCGAAAATAATGCAATTGGTCATCGAAATTTATGTTCGTGAATACAGTGCTCAAAGTTATTAGGTACTTTAAAAAAAGCAGCTATTTTTTGTTTATCAGAACAAAATATAAAGCATCTATTTCAATAAAATCTATAATATAATATGTGCATTATTATAATAACGATATGCGAGACATTATAATATTTACACGTTTTTTTAATAACATTTTGTTAGTAGGTACATAATATTTTTAACTATGGATGGATTTTAGTAGGTACAACAAAATCATTTCACTGTTGCTAGTTATTATATTCAAAAATCTTTGTTTTTTTTGTAAGGTTTAGCCTTTTATTATAAGCCTAGGCACTTACGGCAAAAATCATTTTGTCGCTTCACGTCGTTTATTACCCAAAAGACCCGAAAGTCGCAATAAAAAATTACGCAATTAGGGACTCAATTCATAGTTAATACGGCTCAGTTTTACGCAATTCGAACCGAAAGAGATCCCTCACGAGTTAAATGTTTTTCGGAATAAACACACAAATAAGCATTGACTGTAAACAAATTGTCAACCCATCTTAAGTAGATAATTATTTACCCCACAACATTATTGGGTAATTTCAATCATGGCTAGGATATTACTGTCGCGATTTCACCCTTAAAACTACTAACTAAAGGAACATCCCCATACTTGACTAAAAAGACGCATCCCTTATATTTAACTATTTGTTAATACATAACCTTAGACTAATTTAGACATTGATTGAGGTTAGGGAATCGTAAATTGCTTTTCAGAAATGACGTTTAAGTACTCACATCACATGGTAGGATAAAAAGGATGTAAATGCTCACACATCAAAACACTCAAACCCAAGTTTTTATATTTATTGTCATCGAGTTGTGAGCTACCCTGAAATTTTCAGTCGGATCAGTTTTCTGCAGTTAGTCTAAGATTCTGACAGATTTAAATCAGTTCATATATTTTCCCTTTCCTTATGATGTTAATTTACTTAGAGGCAATGAAGTCTAATTTTGCGTTGACATTTAATTTACTTACGTCAAAGTTCTGAATTCTGATGAGATTGCGCCTTCCAATTTCCCTTTCAGAATTCCTGATTAAGTTTTTTAAACGTCATTTTTAAACAGCTTCATTTCTTTATTTTCATAGTTTACGATTCCCGGCACGGGGCGACCCGAGAGTTTTTACCATTTTCTGTATTAAAATTAGTTTTAGAATTCAAAGTTCGCAGCGAGAGGCTCTGATTATACAGAACGTGATTCGTGATAAAATTGAATTATTGCTTTATTGTCAAGAAGGATTTTTATTTAGTTTTATAGATAGATATTTTGCGAAGCCCTCCATGGTATTTTGTGGGCGTAAAAGGCCGCATCATAAAAGAAAATCCTTCAGAAATGGGTAGGTGCCTCTTCCGTATCAGAAAATACCATGGTAGAACGTGACGCGCATCTTAATCTAAGAATTTCACTTACATATTGACTTGTATGTCACAGCACAATTTGATAACACGTAGAAGTAAGGCTCGGCACACATTGAGGGCATCACCATCATAATGCAGAATTCAATTGTTATTCCCCCCTATGGGAATTTTGGTAAAAAATGATACACTTCCGATGGTATGGAACTTCCACAAATGCCGGATATCTTTACGAAGATCGCAAAGATATTTCACAGGTATTCGGTGCTCATAGCACAAGGTATTACACTCGATATGTCAACTAAAGGGTAGGTAACACAAACATCTTATAAAAAAACTTACCTACATTAAGGATATAAAAGTGTACCTACTGCCACAATGCACATTTATAGCGAGCGTGAGTTACTTTTAAGTGTCGAGAAGGCTTAACAAATCTACATTGATCCCGTTCCGATGACAAATAAAACGAAATACCTAGAGGTGATCAATATTCAAAAGTAATTTATGGTGCACATCGACAATGAATAAAATACTTACATTAATTTTTGACCAGACGTGGAAACTACAAAAATAAGTTATAAAGTTTTGTTTTGTGTACAAAGCATTAACCTAGTGACGTGAAATTCGATACAATTCACAACAATATAATACATAATTCTACTTTAATGTCATTAAATACAAGTGCCTACAATGATGCAAGCATAGGTAGTGATCGATTTGCTGTAGAATTAAGCCACTACCACACAGACGCAATAATATCGTAGCGTCCAATAATGCGGTTAGAGTCTCGTCCCACTCTTATCCCAGCGATACTATAGTGAGTTATATCATATACCATACATCTATTTATGCAACGTATACATTGTGGTTTAGAATGTTGATTCATAGAAATTTGACTCGGGGTTAATATTGCGCAACTTTTAATCGACACAATATTATGTAGCTGTATTTATTTTACAACTGTCATTTGCGGTTAGATTGCACGGACGAACGTCGATGTTCGCAGTGTGAGGTGGAAGTACCTACGGCTAAGGAGAAATAACTGCGTCAATTTACTCGTGGCTCGATGAACACTCATCGCCGTTGCCAAGAAGTATTGTACATTTTGTAAAAACAAACTATAGTAGGTGGCATACTTTGTATTTTAAAACCTGCAGCGCTCAGAGACGTTTAATTTTGTTCTTGAGTCTCATAAGGGTATGTCTAAGCACAGTACGGCAAATGTTCACGTATTTAAGTATGTTATAGTTTTAGCATATTATATATTTTAGTATATAAAACATGCATCCACGTCCAGCCACTTTAAACAGAGATGCAGCATCCTGTATCATTAGGTATATTCTGATATTACGAGTATATGATATTTATATACTTAACACAATAAATCTCTGTCTGTGATCTGTTTATTTGTATTTTGTCACATGTAACAGTTGTATTACGCCTGACAGAATACAAACATAACTACAGGAAACACCAAATACATAACACAATAATTATGTCTGATCATAATAATTAAGGACAAAAAAGTAATGGAGGCAGGTTTGACATGACCAAATAAATGACTGTTAATTAATTTTAGGTATATTATAATTATGTAAGACATCAATACTATTGAGACACAATAAGTAAGATAGTAAATAAAACCTACAATTGAGTGCAAAGAAATCCTTAAACACTACCCTTCTTTTATTGTCAAACGCGATCGACTGTAATCTCTATTCGTTTCAGTGCAAACAAATTTGACAGACATTTGCATAAAGATGTTATACATGATCTGAATAATAAGTGTATGATCAAATAAGATAATGAATTTTATGACCCTGATCCTTCTTAGTCTTTGGGGCTAATTAAAGCCTCATCATAGGCCAGGATATAACTTCCTCCATTATAGGTAGCTACCCCAATAGGGATAAAACATAACGTAGCGAAACATTAGAAATCTTTGCACTCAATCATTGACCGGAGATAAAAGCTTTCAGACAACCTTATATAGGTATCAATAGCAGCTTTTCTCCCGATAAAGAGTTCTTAGAATCTACCAAAAATGGCTTGAGAGTTCACACCAAATTTTGTACTGTAAGAGAATCGACGCGATAAAGAAAATGTGTACAATCAGGTAACGCACATTGTCTTGTCTAACTTGCCTAATGACATGAGGCACGTTGCCTTTTGAGGGAAACCTGCCAGTCGAGTAGAACTCCTCTAGCATCTTGTCCTTTTCGACAAATCGGTCGTACAACCATTGTGTCATCCCTTCGGTGTCGGAAGGCACCTAGAAAAAGAAAGAAGTCTCATATCAGTTTATTGCAATAATGTTACAACGATACAGATCTACAAAAGTGTTATGAAAAAAACGAAACAAAATGTTTGGCGTAGTGGCTGTGCAATAGGACCGCTGCGCTTAGTGTCGCGGGTTCGATTCCCGCCCGGAACAAATATTAGTGCGATCCACCAATGTTTGTTTCTGGTCTGGGTGTGATGTGTATGTGCAATTATATGTCTGGAAGCGGTACCCACGATACAGGAGCAATCCTAGTGTGGGGGCTACGTTTTTTAAAGAATAAAAACAAATATTTATAAGCCGTTTGAGCGTGAAGAACTAACAAACATACACACCTACACAAACTTACGGATTTATAATATAAACAAAAAGTAAAATACGATAGCTGATACCCGCAACTTTGTTCGCATTTTTAACTATATAAAATGTCTACTATAGAAAATCAATTGATCTCGTGGGTAACAGATAGGTAAGAATATCGCTCTCTCTCTCTATCTGTTTCCATCTATCTATCTCTCTCACTAGCTCTCTTTGTATCTCTCTCCTTATTCCTCTACGTTTCTCCCTCTCTCTCCCTCTTTCGCTCTTTCAATCTCCATTCCCTCTCCGTCTACCTCTATTTTCTTCCCTCTCCGTCTATCTCTAGTTTCTTCCCTCTCTTATCTCTATAATATTTTCCCTCTCCCTCTACCTCTCTCTCTCTCTCTCTCTCTCTCTCTCCCCCCGAGCTCTACTGAGCTGCCGCTGAGCTCTGTTGAGCAGCGGCCGAGCTCAGCTGACCAGCGGCCGAGCTCTGCTGAGCTACCGCCGAGCTCTGCTAAGCTGCCGCTGAGCTCTGCGGAGCTGACGCTGAGCATTGCTGAGCTGCTGCCGAGCTCTGTTGAGCAGCGACCGAGCACTGTTGAGCAGCGGCCGAGCACAGTTGAGCAACGGCCGAGCTCTGCTGAGCTGCCGCCGAGCATTGTTGAGCTGATGCCGAGCTCTCCTGAGCTGCCGCCAAGCTCTGCTGAGCTGCCGCCAAGCTCTGCGGAGCTGACGCTGAGCATTGCTGAGCTGCCGCCGAGCTCTGTTGAGCAGCGGTCGAGCTCTGCTGAGCAGCGGCCGAGCACTACTAAGCTGCCGCCGAGCACTGTTGAGCAGCGGCCGAGCTCCGTTGTGCAGCGGCCGAGCTCTGGTGAGCTGCCGCCGAGCTCTGCTGAGCTGCCACCGAGCTCTGTGGACCTGACGCCGAGCATTGCTGAGCTGCCACCGAGCTCTGCTGAGCTGACGCCAAGCTCTGCTGAGCTGCCGCCGAGCTTTGCCGAGCTCTGCTGAGCTGCCACCGAGCTCTGCTGAGCAGCGGCCGAGCACAACTGAGCTGCTGCCGAGCTCTGTTGAGCAGCGGCCGAGCACTGTTGAGCAGCGGCCGAGCTCTGTAGAGCAGCGGCCGAGCTCCACTGAGCTGCCGCCGAGGTCTGCTGAGCTGCCGCCGTGCATTGTTGAGCTGATGCCGAGCTCTGCTGAGCTGCCGCCAAGCTCTGCTGAGCTGCCGCCGAGCTCTGCTGAGCTGCCGCCGAGCTCTGCGGAGTTGCCGCCGAGCATTGTTGAGCTGATGCCGAGCTCTGCTGAGCTGCCACCGAGCTCTACGGAGGTGACGCTGAGCATTGCTGAGCAGCGGCCGAGCACTACTGAGCTGCCGCCGAGCATTGTTGAGCTGATGCCGAGCTCTGCTGAGCTGCCGCCGAGCTCTGCTGAGCTGCCACCGAGTTCTGTGGACCTGACGCCAAGCGTTGCTGAGCTGCCACCGAGCTCTGCTGAGCTGACGCCGAGCTCTGCTGAGCTGCCGCCGAGCTCTGCTGAGCAGCGGCCGAGCACTGTTGAGCAGCGGCCGAGCTCTGCTGAGCTGCCGCCGAGCTCTGCGGAGCTGACGCTGAGCATTGCTGAGCTGCCACCGAGCTCTGTTCAGCAGCGGCCGAGCTCTGCTGAGCAGCGGCCGAGCTCTGCTGAGCTGCCGCCGAGCTCTGCGGAGCTGACGCTGAGCATTGCTGAGCTGCCACCGAGCTCTGTTCAGCAGCGGCCGAGCTCTGCTGAGCAGCGGCCGAGCACTACTGAGCTGCCGCCGAGCTCTGTTGAGCAGCGGCCGAGCTCTGCTGAGCTGCCACCAAGCAATATAAATAAATATAGGTATATCGTATACTATTCAGACGCGGATGTAACCGCGGGGCGGAGCTACATATTTATATACAAAAACGACAATGACGTCATCAATCAGTCTCACCTCACTGCTGCGGTAGAGTCTATAATGCAAGTGCGTGGTGCAAGGCCTCCTGAAGCCGCAGACGACGTCCTGCAGATGCAGAGGCACCCGGTCAGGGTACGCGATGGTCACGTCCAGGATCCACTCTACGCTGTCGCCGACATCATTGTCCACGATCATGTTTCTTTTCTGGTTGGAATTGTTGTCTGCGAAAATGAATTGGGCATGGGTGAGCAATTGAGCATCAGCACATCATCATCAGCCTGAAGACGTCCATTGCTGAACATAGGCCTTCCCCTCATCTCGAGTTTTTGGAAGGACAGAGGAAGTTTAGGCTATAACCTACCAAAGAGGCCAATCCGGGTTAGTGGATTACTTTCCACTGAACAAACTTTCGACCTTATCCTAGTCGCCCTTTACGGATTTCTTTTTTAATTTTCCCATCCGTATTAGTGGTTACATGTTACATGGGAAACAATTTAGTTGAAATTTGCTACCTATAGAGAATATGCTATAAAGTCTTGGAACTTTCCCTGTAGTCCATATAGACGAGGCTGCGGGGCCGCGTAGGTAGTCAACATAAATGTTTTCATATAGGGGTCAACAATAATGTCTACAATAATGTTACCTATGTATGTAAGGACTCAATGAACTTTTATCTTATTCCCTAGTATCCTTGAAAAATTAAATGACTTTATTATATTGTACGATTGTGTGTAAGGGCAACGGAAGGGTCGCTAGTTAATAATTTATTAGTTGGGATAGTCCAGGAAGAAAATAATTTTCTGTTCAGCTAAGGGAGGAGGAGCTTCTTTGATGTAAAGCCAAGCAGTGTACATGAATAACATGGGTATTGTTTAAATTTTCTGACCATTTTAAAAAACTTATTTGAATATTTTAATTTTCCATGGGATAGTTATATTTTAAATTTTTTGTAAACCAAAATCCTGAACTCCTATGTCGCTTCAATTTGAAAATAGACCCCTTTTAGACAATGCGGTGACTGGCTACATTTCTAGCCAAGGCCCTAAAGAAGAAGGGTATTAATAGGTATTCTATGCAAAAGGTCTATTAGATATTGTGAAAGGAAACGTATTATAATAGGTAGGTAGTTCATCATCATCAGCCTGAAGACGTCCACTGCTGAGTTTAAGCCTCCCCCTTAGAGCGCCACACCGAACGACAATGTGCCACTTGCATCCACCGGTTGCCTGCGAAGCTTTTGAAGTCGTCGGCCCATCTAATGGGAGGCCTACCTACACTGCGTCTTTCAGGTAGGTATAGGTTTCAGGTTGGTCAAATATCCTAATAATAAACTGTTGGTGGAAAAGCAAATATCATGCAAAATGGTGGTTAGTAAAATACGTGAACAATACAATAAGGGCACATTTACATTACATACTATAAAAGTATATTATGTAGGTAAGTGATAACAATACAATTATTTGCCCGCGTTGATTTACAAAGAGTTTCATTCGATAATATTGAAACGGAGGTAAATGCACAAACACTTTTTGATAACAATACTTTTTATTTATATACTACTGATATTTATTTTAGGTAAGTTAACGAACAGAGTTCCACCTTAGGCTAAGGTACGTTACAGAATAACCCCCAACTGCGCTGCTCACACTCTTTTAATTGCTTCTCCCTACCGCGATTGGGGCGGTAACCAAAATGGCGTAACGTTCGGACGTGACGTCACCACTAACAATCAACTTGGCATCTTATAATGTTCATAATTAGCTTGGCGTGCTTGCCGGGCTCGGCTAGGCTTCGGAATGGCAGGGCTTTGCTTGGCATGGCTCTGCTGGCATGGCTTGGCTGGCTTGGCTGGCTTGGCTGGCTTGGCTGGCTTGGCTGACTCGGCATACGGCTTGGCACAACGGCTGACCGTTACAATCGGCCATCCTGCAACAATTGCTCCCGCAATGGGAACAGAAACCGGAAATTAGCTTTCTAATAGATCGATTAGGTCTTCAGTTTCTAACTGCTCATCAGAGCTGCTGGCACTGTCAGACACCGGAGCGACACTTCGATATGGGCGCAAGGAGTCTGCGGACACCAGTCCGGTGAACTTTTTATAGCCTCTCAAGCCTTTAATACTCCTGATCCGGTATCTATCATTGCCGACAACTTTAATTACAATGTAAGGTCCCGAATAAAGATCATCTAATTTCGTGTTTACTTTAGCGGCGCTACTAGTTGGTGCCTGTCTCCAAAGGACCAATTCGCCCTTTTTGTATATATGACAGTTCTTGCGACGCTTATCGAAATTACGTTTCATTTTCATACTAGCCCGTTCGATGCGCTGTCTAGCCTTTGTGCGTTTTGTCTGAGTAGAATCGACAACGCGCCCTGGAATCGAAACGTCGCATACTGACCTACCACTACGAGAGAACATCAGATCATAAGGCTTAAGGCCAGTCGTATCGTTCAGAGTATTATTTATACCCCAGACTACGTCAGGTAGACTGTTGGACCAGTTGTTCGCGGCTTCACTAGGGTCAGTTGCGCGCAATGCGCTGAGAATGGTTCGATTCGTGCGTTCAACCTGACCGTTCGCGCGCGGACACGCAATAGCGGTCAAAGTGTGCTTAAACTGTTTCTGGGTAGCAAACTTCTTGAAATACCTACTAGTGTATGCCTTCCCGTGATCTGAAACTACCCTGTCTGGGTATCCGAATAAGCTGAAGATTCTTTTTAGTAGTCTGACCGTTTCTACCGAGTTTACTGTGCGGGTGGGTTCCGCAATTACGAACTTCGAGAATGCGTCAGTTATAACCAACATGTACTCATGGCCTTTTTTTGTCCTACAAAATGGACCTAAATGATCGACATGAATCGTTCGAAAGGGTTCTGTAGGTTTGGTAATAGGATGTAGCATGCCTTCCTTTCTCCCATATTCCCCTTTCCCGTAAGCGCAATGTAAACAAGCCGTAACATACTTTCGTATAAACCGCGTCATTTTAGGAAACCAGTAATCATTTTTTATTAAATCTAAACAACGTTTCAGCCCAACGTGTCCAATTTCATCATGATGCATTTGAACAATTTTCCACCTAGCTGGCCCGGGTACTACAAGACGATTTCCCGCGAGCGTTTTACGATACAACCTGTCATCTATTAGCACGAAATCTTTTGTTATGTCACGGTCCGCTGAGCCGGATTTTAATTGGTCGATAATGCTTTTCACTTTATTGTCCTGACACTGAACCGTGTAAAACCAATCAAATACTTCCAGGCGATTCACATTTAAAGCGTCGACGGGGTTCCTACTAAGCGCGTCGACGTGCTTCATGCGCTCACCCGGCCTGTATTCGACGCTTATATCATAATCCTGTATGGATAACCACCATCTCGCAATCCGTGGAATTATGTCACGTTTGGTCAAGGTCGAGCGCACAGCTGTACAATCCGTAACAACTTTTACATGTTTACCCACAACATAAATTCGAAATTTACGCAAAGATTCTACTACTGCTAACGTTTCGAGTTCGTAGCTGTGATATATACTTTCCTGTTTAGATGTTACTCGACTAAAGTACATCACCGGTCTCAAAGTTCCGTCAGGCTGCTTTTGTAACAATATACCCGCTATACCTACTTTGCAGGCATCTGTATGTATTTCCGTCTGCAACGCGGGATCGTATATTGCTAGCACGGGTTTTGAGCAAAGGCATTTCTTTAATTCGTCAAAACTTTCAGATTGTTTAGTACTCCAGTCCCATTGCATATCTTTCTTTGTTAATTCCGTTAAGGGACGGGCTATTTGTGCAAATTTGTAGATAAATTTTCGAAAATAACTACATAACCCAATAAATTGTCGAACTTCGTGTACATTTTTGGGAACAGGAAACTGAGACACAGCGTTTAATTTTGACTCTGCGGGTTGTACGCCATTTTCAGAAATTTCATGTCCTAAATACGTCACTTGAGCTTCCAAAAATGCACACTTTTTCATATTGAGTTTAAGATTTTCATTTTCGAATTTCTTAAGCACGGTTTCTAAGATTTCAAGCCCCGATTTAATATCTACTGAGGGTAGTAAAATGTCATCTAAGAAAGCTAGAATCTCGCATGAACTGTCATTACTGCAAGTACCGTCGCTGGTCGAATTTATGATTGAATTCACTATTTTGTTGATTAATCGCATGAAAACCGATGGGGAATTGGCTAAACCAAAAGGAACGCGAAGATATTCATATTGGCCAGCTTGACATATGAATGCACTTTTATGCGTGTCTTCCGGTTTTAGCCCCACCTGGTGATAACCTTGAGCCATATCTAAGCAGGTAAAATATTTTTTGCCGGCTAATTTCGATATGTGATCCTCAATGTTAGGCAAAGGATATCTATCTTTAACGGTTATTGCGTTAAGCGCCCGATAATCTACGCACAACCTGCTGTCCCCGTTCTTTTTTTTAACTAATATTACTGGCGATGCATAGTTCGATTCAGATTCTTTAATAATACCGGCATCTAGTAATTCCGTAACTTTAGATTTAACGATATTCTGTTCCGAGTGAGATAACCTATAAGGGGGTCTATGAATAGGCTGATCGGTCGTGAGATTAATTGGCATTTCAACTAAATTCGTACAACCGAGATCTTTCGTGCTACTAGCGAAACTATTTTTATATTTAAGCAGTAAGCTAATCAAATTATTGTGCTCATCTTCATTTAAATTTCCCACCTTTACATCGTCTAGTAAAACACCGCCTATGCTCAGTGTAGGGGCATGATTTACGGCTAAGACGGTAGGCGAATTGTCATCAGGCAGATATGATAATCGAGACACATTAGGTAACACAGGTATGTTAGCTGAGCAAGATGGCTTATTAGATACAAATGGCTTGGCTTGGCTAACCTGGCTTGTTGTTGATGACTCTTCACAGCTCTCTGCTCGCGTGAGGATCTCGCCGGCCTCCCACACGACGTCCTTATCGCCGGTGTTGATAACTTTGATGTGTCCGGTACTGCCTTGAAGTAGGGTGGCGGGTAAGGAGTAGGAAACTCCTTTAAACTCGAAGTGACGTAAAGTGGTGCAGACGTTGTTGTCCTTGCGGTTTCCCAGGACCTGGACCTTGATAATAGACGCTCCAGGTGGTAGGACCTCTTTGTGAGCTGTGATCACTTTGAACTTTTGAACCTCTTCAGCTACGTCTATTCCTGGCATGATATCTGGTTCTTGCATCAATATGGCTGTACCATTCTTCACAGTGAGCGACATATTGTTGGCATTAATTACGGGTTGGCCAATTAACAGATGGATGTCTCCCATTTCTGCATCTGCTAGGAATGCCTCACATGGAACTAGAATATTGTCTATCCGCAAATCAAATTTTACCTGTCCGCAGGTAGTTATCAATCCACCAGAAAATCCTTTCAAGATTGTGGTGGTCGGTATGATTCCAAGGGATAGTAGTTTGGAAATTTGACTGCTCATGACATTCACCTGACTTCCAGTGTCTATGTAGGCCTTCACATACACTCCGTTGATCGCAGCTGTCTTCTTGTAAATATCGTTGTAGTTTTGAATCAACTTAACGTCTTTGATGCTGTTATTTGCTTCGATCGTAGGCCGTTGGAATGTAGCCGAAGATAAGTTGTTGCAGCGGGTAGCAATGTGGCCTTGCTTGCCACATTTGAAACACACACGTTGATCAGGTAGCGTACAATTGCGTAACATATGACCAGTTTTCTTACAGCGCGGGCATGGGTCATTTTCCGTGAACATCTTCTTTTCTCCCGACACTACTCGCACGTCCTTGTTTGGTACCCGAATTTCTGATGATGGGCCTCGGTAGTCGTCAAGAGCACAGAGGAAAGATTCGTACAGCTCATCAGGTCGTTCACATTGGAAGGCTCGTGCGTTTGCTTGTAAAGAAGTGGGTAGGCCTCGAATGATACACGAAACACTGGCGCCATCAGATAATTTACAGCGGAAACACATGGAGACCTTATCCTGATAATATTTCGTCATAGTTTCGTTGGGTAGCTTTCTTCTTTGCATCATCTCATCCAATAATGCACTGTAATCACGATGTTTGGGAAAAGCGCGTAGTAGCATTTGTTTCCACTCATTCCAGGAATAATTATATTCGTCGAGTCTGTTGTACCACTTACGAGCTTGGCCACGTAGTTTATCCTGGAGATGAAATGCCTTGATCTGGTCGCTCCAATCGTGTATGTCTCCAAGTTGGTCGATTTTCTTCAGCCACGCCGATACTGTACAATCTTCGCCATCTGGGTCAAACTCCGGGATGAGAGACGCAGCACGATGATTTTTGGCTCGCCCCAGATATATAGTATTGTCTTGTTCGAGGTCGCGAACCGCCATGTTGACCTCATTCACCAATAAGTTTTTTAGCAATTTTCTGGCAGGCTGCGGCGTAGAATCACTGTCTTCATCTTGTTCCTGGTCATGCTGTGGAGTATCCCATCCGGGTGGACGGACTCCTTGACCATTTGAATCCCGGTGATTTCGCTTCATTATCCCACTTTCTGAGTGAAACGGAGGTAAATGCACAAACACTTTTTGATAACAATACTTTTTATTTATATACTACTGATATTTATTTTAGGTAAGTTAACGAACAGAGTTCCACCTTAGGCTAAGGTACGTTACAGAATAACCCCCAACTGCGCTGCTCACACTCTTTTAATTGCTTCTCCCTACCGCGATTGGGGCGGTAACCAAAATGGCGTAACGTTCGGACGTGACGTCACCACTAACAATCAACTTGGCATCTTATAATGTTCATAATTAGCTTGGCGTGCTTGCCGGGCTCGGCTAGGCTTCGGAATGGCAGGGCTTTGCTTGGCATGGCTCTGCTGGCATGGCTTGGCTGGCTTGGCTGGCTTGGCTGGCTTGGCTGACTCGGCATACGGCTTGGCACAACGGCTGACCGTTACAATATGGTGCGGTGTAAACAAGTACTCGAAATGAATAATATATTATTACTATTTTTTGTTACACATTTATGTGATTGTATTGGTGCTGATATTTACGCAACTAACAAAGGTGATGTTTATTTTAGTTTTGGTTTTTATATGTGATTCGTTTTAATAATAACTATAAAAGGGAAATCAGGTAAGAATAAAAGACGGGGCAAGTGCGAGTGGGGCTCGTGTTCGTTCAGGCACATACTAATATAACCGGGTGTCAAAATCAACATAATTATAAATAGGTAGAGAAAGCTGACTTGCCTTTTCGTTAGAGCAAAGTTCAGTAACATTGCTCTAACGAAAAGATAAGTCGGACCGAAATAAACTTAACTTTGCTGTGTAAAAAAATGTTCTCGGGTCGATGCTTCCATTGCAAATAAAAATTTGGAATATCTTATGTACCTTATACAAATGAACGATTATCCGATACTTACCTACCTATCCGTTGTTTATGGCCAAATTACACACGAACCCATTGTTCCTGCCTTTCATATTCTAGGTTATTACTTTTAATAGTAAATTATTCTTTAAAATTTCAATTTATACACAAACATGACGCGATGATAATAAAATTAGCGAAATCAGGAATAAAATAATATGATTTAAATAATGTTTAGCAGCCTAGAAGAACCAAAATCTTATATTTTAATTGAGCTACCTATCAAGGCTAGAGGGCGAACGTCCGCCTTGCAAACAAAAGGTGGCGAGTTCAAATCCCAGTGCGGACGCGTACTAATGTGTTTCTAATATTATATACTTAATTATCACTCACTCGCTTTTGGGTGAACGAAAACATCGTGAGGAAACCTACATGCCCAAAATTATTTAAGATGCATGTTATCCACCAATCGTGTGAAAGTGAGGAAAGGTCAAAGGTCAGAGCTCAGAAGTGGGACAGTTACAGGCTGAATTACTTAGTTATTTATAAGAAAAAATTCAGTTGTAAGCGACGAAAATTAGGTAATGCACAGAAAAGTAAGAAAATTTACTTTCAAGAGATGATCTCCAAAAAAACTGTATTTTGCTGTTGGAGTAATCACTTTCACGTATTTTTTTGTTACAGATATACGGAAAGAACATCACACTTCATCGTTGTCAATGCTAAATTCTGCGAGAACCTTTCAAGAAGAAGCAATTGACAAATCAATGTTGACGTGGCATAATTATTATGGTAGCAGAAAAAGATACCCATAAAGCACAGTGGTCAGGTATAATATATTCATCCAAAATAGAAAGTAAGCACCTACATACACTCTACAGTAATAATAAATGAACGAAAAACATTAGCCGTAGAGCGCAATGGCATAACCCATAGCTACCAGTCGATAACAATAATATAATAATGAAATACCTACCAACATACAATACATACACGCATAACATTTATGTAATACGGTATTTACCATTACAATTTATGTGATGTGCATTTTATTTTTGTCGCATTATTGCATTGCATGTGCAATTAGTTATTTAACTTTAACTATGGTGTTTCAGAGAGAAATGTGCAGACGAAAGTCGGTTTAATTGATGCAAAAAAGATGATGCTGGTAAGAAAGATGCTGGTAGATAGATGGACTAACGATGGAGGCACCGGCAACACTAAAAGGACCACAGCATTTATTTATGTCATCGTAGTTTTTATTATTTTTATGTAACTTTTCTTCTCTTTTGTGACTTACAAAGAGAGTGACGTCGCGAGGCTCTGCACTGCACTTGTCATCTTGAGACATCGGTTCTAAAGTCTCATTGTGACCAGTTTTTATATAATCGCTGAAAACAGTGTCCTTCTAACCGTAACACATGCAGCATAATATACTTCTTGGCATATTAATATCATAGTTCTTTACATAGCTGCGAGCTCCGCCTACACAGTAACCCAAAGGACAAATACAAAGAGAGTCGTGTCCATAATATTATTATATTTGGCTTTCTTTAACGCTTTCATTGAATAATATTAGTCAATGTGTACTCTTTATAATTCTCTATGAACACTCTCTTTGGTTTAGCAGAATTGGGGTCCCGAAATTATGATTTGGTTCTAATCACTCTCAGTGGTGGTAGTTTTAGTGTGGCTCGTTGGACATAATTAGTTTCAACGACCACCGCTGGGGGCAGAATCAAGGGCAGTCGTTGGAAATAAACCTCGGAAGGTTTTGTGCACGTCTGTACAATAAACAACTGATATTTTACTCAATTTAAGAGCGGGCTCAGTCTACCAAAGATATATAATAAAATTAACGAATAGGTTAACTGAACCCGCGGGATCAGTTTGGAGTGGGCTTAGTTGACGTACGAGCCGGCACGGTGATGATGATGATCAGGGACATTTAGTCGATTGATTAAATAAGATCGCAGATTTCACTTCACAGCCACATAATAATAATATGGATATGAACAAGGAGAAGAGCGAACTGATTGATTGTAAATAAAATAAACGTCCCTGACTTCTCGAGTATACGTACGTTTTATCGGATATAAATACTTACATATTAAATTAATTAATATTGTGACTGCGTTTTCTGATAACCTTATTTGATTACTTTATCACGGTACCTTTAGAAATCAATGGCATTTAATATAGATACGAGCTAAAAATACTACAACATTCCCGTTAATTTTTGAGACCTCGTAAATGGGATTTGAAATAAAAGCGAGTATAATACGAGTGTTGATGTATTTATTGTATTTCATTGCGTTTTTAGTGATAAACTTGTAATTATTACGTAAAAAATAAATAAGTAATAAGTATATATATTGTATAGTCGTAAAAAATATGCTAATATGATTTTATTTTATTTCATTTGAGGGCTTAAAAAAGATGGGAAAACTATAATAACATTTCTTATACATTTGTGAAAGCGTGACAGCTTGTTATAAATATTTTGCTATATTATACTTGTGCTGACCCTGTAGTGTTGCCATAACCAGGCTGTTTACTTTTACTGCATTGCTACAATTATATTATGATGGTGAGTTTATTTCAGACTACAATATAATAATTATAATTACATATTATTATGGTATTGTATATTTATGTAATAAAAAATATAACAGCAACTATTTATGACAAACGACAACAAAACGACACGACGATAATGGCAACAATTAAACGTAATAACCAGCTTCTCAAAATGTAATCATAATATTTTGATTAGGTAAGTACACACCATTTTGAGAACATTATGATTACAAAAGTATACCAAGAAAAATTAAATGTTCACCATTTAATAATAATATTTTCTTCTATAAATAAGTTGGCAGACTAGATAAGCACAGATTTTATAAGAATATGGTAATTTTCATACATTATCATGCATGTAGTTGGGTATCACGAACGAAACATTATGTGTTGCATACACCGCCCCTATGTAACAGTTCACTGACTAGGAAAATACCGAAAATACATACTTTTATGGCGCAGGAAAACCCGGGAAAACTGCATACCTCAAAACAGATTACCGAATCAGTAGCCAAGTAGGTATACTAGTACCCAACTTATAAGGCGCGTCGTGAAACTTCGTTCGCGCAGAAAAGAAAGTATGGCCCGAAGATTAACGAAAGAATGCTTATAACTTACAATCAACCTAAGCTCACTATTATAAGGTTCATAATACACTGCAGCTGTTAGTTCCACCTCACTCTAAGCTCGCTAAGATGGCGGCGGCTGCGGACCAATAGCGGTCAATAGCATTTCCCGCGCTTTGAAAATTCATCTTCTGCGCAGGTACATCGGTAAGCCATATCAGTTGGGTAATACTATAAGTATTTATATGACAACTAGCTAGTTACCGCGCAAGTATCTTTCACCCGCGTTGACTTTGTCCAGCAGGGGCCATTAACGGCAAGTGAAACAACGGGATGCTGCTAGTTCTATAATAAAATTAGCACATGACTGTTACTCCTTGTAACATCAGTTATATTCTGTCAGTGAAAGTCCCGTCAAAATCGATCTAGCCATTTTGGTGATAAGCCGTACCAAACAGACAAAATATATTGATTTATTGTTTATTTTTTATAATGAGGTAGGTAGTTACCTCTCGCTTCAACTTACTTGTATACTGTGCATTTAGTAAAACATGTTTTTGTGACTTTACAAACAGACACTTCAATTTTATTATTTTTGTATATTAGATTTAAATGTCCTTAACCTTATGCATGGCCTTCAAATGGGGGAACTCCATCGATTCGTAGTTCTGTATCATTTGTATACATATTATGACTCATGCAAACATCTCGTGAGACGAGTTTATAAAAACATTTATGAAAAAAATATCAAGTTTTTTTTTACATCGAGACAATCAATTCCTTTGCCTGATGATGAACGCTAAGACTATCTGTATTATAATCGTATCGTATTGTATTGTTCAAATTTCAAATAAATATTTTAGCCCCAGTCAATAAAGTGATTCAAGAATGGGTCATTCCGAAAAAAAAAGGCCACTGCGCTGCGTGTCTTTGATATTAGTCATTGGTGTGGATTTACTTATTTCCGAACTAAACCAAACTATTTTAAATGTTTAGTTTAGTGAAAACAGAAGAACCTATTCTGTTGTTCATACCAACTAAATTTAGGAAATGAATCTGACTGGACTAATTCGTTGATTTTAAATTTACTTATAATCATTATATTAGAAGCACCTCGCGGTTTCACCCGCGTTAACTACTATCCCGCGGGAACGATTATTTTTATGGGATAAAAGGTAGCCTATGTCACCCGGGGATAGCATAGCTTCCCAACAGTGATAGAATTTTTCATATCGGTTCAGTAGTTTCAGAGCCTATTCATTACAACCAAACAAACAAAGTTTTCCTCTTTATAATATTAGTGTAGATTATATTAGTCAATATATGCCTACAAAAAGCAATAAGTAAATTAATTTTAAGAATTAAAAATAGTAAAGCTTAGCATTGGGCTGAGATTATTTTTTTATTTGAATTTGATAAGAGGTAAGTATAATATTACCAAATGCATTATTTAAACGCTGGTAAAAAAACATTGAAGTTGCTTAGAAGGTGGAAGAAATTTCAATTAGTTATTTATACATTGTTTTTAGAATCCTGTATAAGTAAAAGTACTTATACCTATTAGGTGTGTCTGCAATGTCTCCTAGTGCCTTATCCTTATGTCACTCTGATAAGGTGAGTATAAGATCCTGTGATTTCAGATGATCCTTACATTACTCGCCTCTACCCAATACAATGACGGCACGTTTGGCGTAGTGGCTTAGCAATCGGACTGCTGCGCTTGGTGTCGCGGGTTCAATTCCCGCCCGTAATATTTGTGAGACCCACAAATATTTGTTTTTGACCTGGGTGTGATGTGTAAGTGAAAAAAAAAATGTTAAAGTCAAAGCCTTTATTGCAAGTAGGCATTTGAATAACACTTACAAGTGAAACGCTCGCTTCACGCACCTTGTTGAATCATCAAGTACCTTGGTGACCGGCATGCGACAGAGTCGCAAGAGGCTACAGGCAGGATGTAGAGTTTTATTTAGGGGGGGGGGGGGGGGTATTTTGCCATTATGTATACCGCTGCATAGCTATTAAACAGCCAGCGACAAACATGACTTTCAACAGTAAAAAATACAATTATAGCAAAATTAAAAAAAAAAAAAAAAAAAACATAATTATCCTTCAGCAGTCGCATAAAAAGAGATTGGGTCAATTCGCAGTTCTCAAGTTCCTCGGTGAAAACAAGGAGTGCGGTGCGAACAACGTGGTACAATTAATCGGCATAATTAAGTATAATGTACCATAATAATTGTGCGATATTCTGAGCAATTCACACCTATTAATGGTTGCCATTTGAGTCAGGTCTATATTTATTATTTAGTTCAACCAGGAACTGGTATTGTATGCTTTAAGGCTGGTGCCTAAGTCCCAGTTTTCCTTGTCTTCATACATGGCAGTCTTTAGGTATTTAATAAACACTGTGTTCTTAAACACCATGTTAGTATTCTTCTGTTGGTCATTGAGAGAGGACGTGTTTTAAAACATATTCATATAATATTACATTTAAAAATGAGCCGTGTGTTAGTTTGTGCTGTGTTGTTGGTATGGACGGATGTCTTTGGATTTTCAGTGGATAGACCAAATTCAGGTAAGCGATTAGACTAGAATCATTTATTGGCATATATTTGTATGGCTCAATAATTCTCCTGACGAAACTGCGCGAATGAAAATGCAATAAAAATACATTTTGCCACTAAGTTAATAGCATGCTAAAACTTACAAACCTGCCAAGTGCGAGTCGGACTCGCGCACGCAGGGTTCCGTACCATTATCTATAAAAACGGCAAAAAAACACGTTTGTACGGGAGTCCCCTTCAAATGTACATAAAATAATAATAACAAACCATTTTGCAAATGTTTCTAAAAAGTAATTCTGGTCTCATACAATATAATGTTACCTAGAATAGATATAATGTAACAATCTAGCATTATTAAAGCATAATGAAGCATATTGATTATATTCAAGGATTATATTGAACACCGGTTTAACAGTTATAATATTATAAGGTTTCTGTGCTCACTCTCCACATCTCCTGCGTCGCATTTATAAACCTGTTTTGCTGTTTTTACGTCACGCCAACTCGACATGGTAGCAGCCGACTGAATCTACATCTACACTACTATTATAGAGAGGAAAGATTTGTATTTTGTATGGTATGTTTGTAATGAATACACTCAAATACTACTGTGCCGATTTCAATAATTCTTTCACCATTGGAAAGCTACAATCACCTTGAGCAACATAGGCTTTTTATCCCGTAAAAATTAAAACAGTTCCCGCGGGATAGTAGTTAACGCGGGTGAAACCGCGAGACGTTTCTATTTGCCAATAAACACAGCAGTATAGGAAATAATCTTCAAGTTGCGCATGTTGCTTTCAAGGAACGCAATGCAATTGTATTAAAAATGTTATCATTGCATAACTCAGGTCTTCATAAGCGTAAACAATTACAACAATAAGGAATTATCCTTAGGGAAGCACGGTCACAACACCGAAAGCTATTGCATCGCTTTATTTTCGTCAAAGGCGCCTGTTTTGACAGTGGCTACAACTTTAGCTTGGACAGCGTTTGACAGTGATAATTCTAGAAGGTAGCTGACAGATTTGAGAGTTGCGGATCTGTTAATAGTATTTGCTATAATATTTGGCAATGTGGCATGCTATTGTATGATAGGTAGTGTAGGTAGCTGTGGTAGTGTAGCTAGTATAAGTAGGCCTCCCACTAGATGGGCCGACGACATCAAAAGAGTCGCAGGCAACTGGTGGGTGCAAGTGGCAAATTGTCGTTCGGTGTGGCGGTCTAAGGGGAGTCCTACGTTCAGCAGTGGACGTCTTCATGCTGATGATGATGATGATGATTGTATGATACGTAAGGTTTTGGTTGAATCTTATGTTCAAACCAGTTTTCCTAGATTAATAATGCATAATACATAATTATTATAAATCACAGCTAAGTCACGCAACTGGTTATTCTACTATTCGTACCAACAATATCATCATACAGTAGGTTAACAAAATAACAAATAATAATTAGCGATACTTCGAAAAAATATAATATGCTACATACTTATTTGCCGAGCAAAATTATGACGGCACGTTTGGCGCAGTGGCTGAGCAATCTGACTGTAGCGCTTAATGTAGCGGGTTCGATTCCCGCCTGGAACAAATATTTATACGATCCACAAATATTTGTTTCTGGTCTGGGTGTGATGTGTATGTGAAATTATTATGTCTGTAAGCGGTACCCACGATGCAGGAGCAATCCTAGGTCCGTATTAATAAAAGAACCTCAATAGCACTACCAAGTGCGCTACCAGCTAATCCACACTCAAAATGTAATCTGCATCTTGAGATCGTTGTTATTTAATAAATGGATATTGAGATGTAGCACTGGCTACTAGATACTGTCTTGTATGTGTCAATTGTGTCATAATCGGATAGCACTTAACCGCTGAGTGTTATTTATTAATTTGCCAGAGATCATGTAAGTTTCTGTTCCTAATCTACAACTTAATATGTATTTATTAAATAGAACAAAAGAGCAAGTGCACACTGAAGATAGCTCTCACAGCTAAGTTTGATTTATTAATACGGACCCTAGTGTGGGGCTATGATATATTTTTAGATTCTATATATTTTTAAGAGACAAAGAATTAAAGAAAGAAATATGAGAATTTACTTCTTTAACGTAACGGATACGTAACGTAAACGTAAGGTAAAGTAACGGATACGTGTTTATCAGTGACTGCTATCAGGACTTCATTCAATTATACATTAGTTGTACCCGAAAAATAATTAATCAATAACGTAATTAAATAACACCCAGATATACAAGAACTATTTTACCTATGATTTCATTTATGTTTCAGATTCTGAAAAACCAATACCAAATTTGAATGGTGCACCATCAATTTCGCCACCAGACATAAATAAAAGGATCTTAAGTGTTCCGGAAACGAAAATACCCTCTGGACGTTAGTATACGGTTAAATTAAAAATATAATCATATCAAAAGCTTTCACTCGCTTTTTGGAGAAAGAAAACACCATGAGGAAACGAACATGCCCGATAATTATTTCGGAGGCATGTATCCACGAATCCGGACCGGGCCTTATGTAGTGGATTATGGCCTAATCCTCCTCACGAAAGTGAGGGGAGAACTTTGCCCAGCAGTGGGATAGTTACAAGCTGAATTATTTTTATTATTATTATCATCAAAATAAAAAGCACCTTGCGGTTTCACTCGCATGAAAAATATACACATGTGCCGGCCAAAACCAAAAATATGAAAAAATAACCATCTATACCATTTTTATGTTGCTTGTTATTTTCAGACTTCAACGAGATGTTATATACATTAATTGGCCCACCAAATATTGCACCGCAATGGCAGTCTCAAGACACACAGCCTGTCACAGAGAGCACAACAGAGATAAATAAAACCAATGAACTAGGTAAATAAAATATATATTTTGACCTTAAAATAACCCAGACGCTAGAACATAATATTATACCTCCGCAAATTATTTTGGAAGTATATGCGCAACTAGATCCGATTTTATGTTTGTATTGTTCTAAAGGTAAATTAGTCTGGAGTGTTCTTAGCTATGTTTGATGAAAATCGGTCCAAGATGGCCGCCGCCACAAAATGGCGAATTTCCCTCAATATTGGGTATCAAATGAAAAGGCTTGACTAGTAAAAAACCATAAAAATAAGTAATCGAAGATATAAATTAAGATGGCACTTTTAACTTAAAAAAACATAAATGATAGTTTTGATCGAGGGTTATTCACATTTTAAATTTAATTACTTGTATGGATTTCAATGTAACTCTCAAATAACACTTATTTATTATCGTTCACAGATTTTCTAGACGATTTATTTGATGTGCCGGCGGAAGAATCTGTTGCGATTCCGACGATAGAAATTAAACCGAATGCAACAATTGATTCTGGTAAGCATTCATTCTAGATCTAGTGTTTGTTTGTGTGTGTGTATGTGTGAGTGTCTGTAGCATCGTAGCTGCTGAACGGATGAACCGATTTAGATTTTGTATAATTTTGTTTGAAGTAGTCGGGAGCGTTCTTAGCTATGTTTGATTGAATTCGGTCCAAGATGGCCGCCGCCACAAAATGGCGGATCACATATTTTTTCAAAACGCCTTCAATATGGGTATCAAGTGAAAGGGGTTGACTAGAACACTACTATATACTATGACAAATCTCAAACCAAATATGGCCGCTTTATTTTTTTTTAATGTAATGATAATATTATTAATCGGGGGATATTTTAATTTAATTACTTTTGTTATAAAATAAGGTACAAATAAACAAAAATTGTTTATAGGTATAGATAGAAATGCATTGAACAAACTGTGGCCTAATGAAACACTATTACAAGCAAAGGAAAATAGAAAATATAATACAAATGGAGACGATGCCGTTCCTACAAATGCCGAAAAATATGAACAAGGCGAGTTATTTTTTTCATTATTTTTACATAACTTTTGATATAATACACGAAAGAATATAATTAAGAATTATCAGTTTATCATTTTTGTTTTAAATCTTACTATCTATGATGACTATCCGAGGTACAGGAGAGGGCAATGTCAATAATTGATAGTCATGAGTTATAGAAATAAAATTGTATGTCTCTTTACAGAAATAAAGAAAATATACGGGACACCTCAAGTGGAAACTACTACGGGTATTACTGAAAATTACTCGACAGATAATGACGCAGGTAAGTTCAGTTGAACTATTTATTTTCTTTAGGTTTAAGCTTTAAGTTCCACAACACGTACTAAAATGTAACGCTATGAACGTTTTAGATTCGTATGGATGCACTGAAACATCCGTTTCTGATTCAGTATAACAATCGATGAGTACATTCGATAAAATTATGATTATGGCCCTGATATTTTCAGTATCAAACGTTACGGACGATTATCGATTATTGCCGGCAACCATGATTAGAACTTTTTGGGCAAGAGGCGTAGAAAATGAATTAACCACACCTTCTATGGTTCCGTCAGGGCGGGAAGGCAAAACTGAAGAATACAGTACTATAGTACCCCCACTGAAACCGGTTAACGCTACGAGTAAAGAAGACCTCATACCACATATGAAACCTAATAGCACTGCAAGTGATACAGATGTTAAACTTAAAAACGTACAAAATAACACTATAGGCACTGATGGTTCGAAACATCGAATAGGTAATAACGCATCGAAAGAACACGTAGTTCCCAGATGTATTGTTGTAATAGCCGTAGCATTATGTATATTTCCCATTAAACACTAATTACGTCATGTAACCGTTGCACGGAATATGAGAGAATAATAAGAAATATTACAGGGAAGTGATATTATTGATACTCAGTATAAATATATATTTTTTTTGTACTTTGTAGGCTAGATTTTGACCACTATAGAAAATATCTGATCTATGCTGGTCTATGCTGAGAATAAATTCATAATTTATGGTTTGTTTTTTTTTTAATTTATTGTACTATTTGCATACCTACGTATATTTAGGTAAATGATTTTATGCCAACTTAAGCTGATAGGGTGTTATGTACTTCTAAATAGATTGTATTGATATTTCATACTACGTGATAATAATACAAAAATATATTTTATTCTTATCTCTGAGGAACTATTTCAATGTTAGCGGACTTATGATAAGTTTAAAAAATTGTTACGTACTTACATGTTATTCAGTATTATGTAATTAATTTAATTACTTTATGATTGTACTATTATAATTGATGTAAGATCGATTACAGCTATGAACTCATGTGTAGCCATTGATAAATTAAACATTTTAATGTTTTTATTTCGTTTGTTTTTAAATTACCTACTAAAGATTTTTGTATTTGATTATTTCTCCAATATTAAGTAGTAAAACGCTCGAACACTTTATTCTAGAAGAAAACTTTTACATGATCATTTGAAAATGAATAATAATCATTCAGCCTGTACTGTGCCACTGCTGGGCAAAGGTCTCCCCTCACTTTAGTGAGGGCGATTTGGTCACAATCCCCCACGAGGGTCCGGTCCGGATTGTTGAATTTGAAAATACTTATTCAAAATTAAGAAACTCATTATCTCTTAGATAATCAGGATACAGATCAACACTGCACCAATCATAGGTTGGATAGACGATTGACATTATTTTGGTCAGGATCACCCCCAATCGATCTATGATCAAAGACATCGGAAGGAGCAACAATTTTGTAGGTCTCTATTCCAATGTATACTTAATTAATACCTTTAAACGAGTAGCTAGTAATGAGTTTGGTAACCGGGTTTCGTAGATAAATACCCTATTTGCGAAACGCCCTACGCCTAAAAGAAGGACTCATTCGCGAACTGCCTCATTCTTGAATGTACCTGTTCGCCCAATACCTACCCTACTCTAGAGGATTTCTGAGTGATATTAATTAAAAGCAAGAAAGTCAATTTTCAAATTGCAAGACCCGCTGATAAGATAGTGCAGCGGTACTCTAAGTGTGTTCCGCGGAACCCTAGGGTTCCGCGCTACCCCTGTAGGGGTTCCGCAAGACTAGAAAAAAATCATAACACCTCTCTCTGGTCACTGGTCGAACGTTTTGACTCCGCCCGCCGCGCGTAAGTATACTTGTGAGCGCGCAGTCCCTTTGATAAAAGCCTCTGAATTAGACTCTATAGTTGTGAACAAGTGACTTCCGGCTCTATCTTCGAAAACATAAAGTCGAGATTGTTAAAGAATACACTTTTAAAAACTATTGTTTTATTGTAGGGTTCTGTCAAGTATTTTGCTTGTCAAAAGGGTTCCGTGACCAAAAAAGTTTGAGAACCGCTGAGATAGTGTATCTTGTAATAAATAGACTCGGCCAAGCTATGAATATAGGTGACGTAAATGTATACTATATAGAAAACCAAATACGCTGAATTGCACTGCCTTCTGTATTTAACAACGTTATTGAATATACGTCTATATTCTGTATAACAATAATATGCAAAACATAATTATCACCTTTATAGATAGATTGAAAGATAGATAGATAACTCTCTTTTGCCACCAAAATATACAGAACAGAGAAAGGTCAAACTTAAATAGGAACAATGGGCGGTCTTATTGCTTAAAGCGATCTCCACCAGAAAACCTTTGGATGGACAAGATAGACAGCAGGAATAGGGTTGGGCCGGTTGACGTCAGTATCAAATTATGAATATATACATACTAATAATTACACAAATAAGGGTTTTATAATATACATAATACCAATATAATATACCTAATTAAGTTTAACAACCCTTATACTAGTTGCAATAGAAATTGAGCTTTGTTCAATCTCGTTAAGATTTTCAATAGCATATTTTTCGTACGCTCATGGGGAGTTTAGAATGTAATACTTGTCCACAGAAATAATTGATCCCGGCAGTTCGTCTCTAGCAGTTTCAGACTTCAGTGCACGTCTGGCAGTCCTTGAAGGTAACGGTAACATGGAAGTAACAGGTTGGATTAATCCATTTTAGTATTTCATTTTATATTTTACGTAAAACATCTGTTATGTATTTGGTAAGCGCATCACTTGAGAACAGCGGAACTGACGTGTCATTTTTTATGTCTGTTATGGACAATTTAAGTTTTAGTGGAAATTAAAATGCGAATTAATAACTGAATAGCATTTTTTCCATGTATTTTTTGTACATGGGTATGAAACCCGATCAAACCATGGATAACGCGTTTTTATTTTGTCGTAGACATACTTACCACAATCATCATCTGTGAATTTACTTTGTTCTCAGATTCAACATCAGATGAGGAGTCAACTGAGTCACCGAACAGTTTTACTGAAAGCGATGACATAACGCCAGCAACAGAAATAGTCGAACTTGAGAACGGTTAGTAGATTGTCCATTTTACATTTATTCTCTTTAAACTTAGACTGGGCGGAAGAAAAAAGAAGAGAAAAGATAAAAGACAAGAGTTCTAGAGAATAGGAAACGCATCGGCAACCCTGAGTGAACGAAAATCACTGCTCATTAATAATTAGCTTACGTAGGTACTAGTAATTATTAAAGTTTCCTCTTAGATAAGTCTAAATATATAACTAATGGCCGGTGTAAATAAACGAATGACAATGGCAGCATTAAACTTAAACTGTTGTCAAAGTCAACTGACGGTCCAGAAATCAGAATGTTAGCTCGAATGACATAACATCGGTGTTTGATTATTTTATTGCAGGAACAGTGATAATATACGAAGTCGGAGACCGTCTATGGTCCCACAATGGTATTATAAAGATTTATCAAAGAGATAAATACACAAGAGATCAACACAATAAGAAAAATAATAGAGAACCGAACAATAATATACATGTCGGACGTCCACCAAAACAACGCAATCTTTTGAGCGTAGAAGACTTCCAATCACAACCAGGACAGCACCAAGATGATAAAGACCTTAAAGACCATAATATGCCACAACTACCTGAACACAATGCTTCGAGTAAATTTGATATATCTAGTTTGATTGGAGTCATGGGACTGGGGATCCACTTAATTTTAATAATGTGGTGAATGGAACATACACATTTAATCTTCCTATATCTTCGATACTTCGGTACTCAAAAGGTACTCAAACTCACGAAAGAGAGAGACAACACGTGCAAATGACATATACAAATTTAGATCATGCTATCTCGCTTTGATTGAGAGTTTCCCTTCTTCTAGGGTATTCATATAGGTATTGTGTCTTCGATCAGGAATATGCATACTAGATAGTATAATATCTTCGAGATATTCTGGTCGAAGCTGTAATGTACACGGTCGAGAAACTTTTTTATTTGTATGAAATTATTTTAATGATTAATATAATTACGAAATCATTTGATGTTAACTATTTTGATAGGTACTCTTTTAGTATAAATTACTCTATGTAATATTATATCATTGTTATCATAAATGGCAGCATGGTTTATCATAACCAGATATACCAAATTTTTGTTTTTAGAAAAAATTCAAACACGCTGTAATGATAAGATTAATGCAAAGCTGCACTTTCAGAATGTAATTGTATCATTATTATAAATAAATTGATTATTTTTAATTAGAAAGCATTTTATACATAGTCACTAATTAGACCTATTAATTGTTTACAATGACAAATTATTATTGTTGTATTATGTTATCATTATACTCGTACTTGTAAACTTTTACCGATATCACATTATATGTAATATTTAATTAACTAATATTATTACATTTATAGACCTGTACCATATTTTTATGTTTAGATACTAGTTTACTAGTTTATTATTCTGTGGTTTAGAGTTATTTTATTCGATAAGACAATTTTAATTTACTGTTCGGTGAAAGTAAATAAATAATCGTTTTACAGAAATTATAAGTGAAATATAAAAAATAAGCACACTAATTGTGGTATTTTATTTTTCATGATATTTGCACTTAATTTTAGAAGTATTTGTGCTTACTTAAAAACTATAAATTGCCTATACTATCGTACAAAATGTTTTTAAACCTCCAGAATATCAATGTAATTTAAATTGATCGTACTTTAATTTACTTACCCAACCTTTATTTACTTAATTTTAATTTACCTTTCTTAATCTCCTTTGAAGTACTGGCCCCTTGGTCCCTGTTTGGTCCGATCTCCTCCATGATGACCTTCAAAGCGCCGGCACGCGGTAACGACACGTATTCCAACTTAGGCAGGTTGTTTTTCTCTGCGAACCTGTTATCAAGAGTA
This sequence comes from Hylaea fasciaria, assembly GCA_905147375.1. Classification (NCBI taxonomy): domain Eukaryota; kingdom Metazoa; phylum Arthropoda; class Insecta; order Lepidoptera; family Geometridae; genus Hylaea; species Hylaea fasciaria. Next base: position 10,072,246 of record LR990206.1, read on the forward strand.
ATTAAAAAGTATTCGCCTGCAATACATTTTACTACCATTCATAGGTACTAGAGATATTATACTGTAGTGCTTGTCTTTAATTTTTAGGGTCCGTACCCAAATTACTAATAATAGGGTCCCGTTTTACCCTTTGGGACTTCACTGTCGGTCCGTCTGTCCGTCTGTGTGTCTGTCCATCTGTCACCAGGCTGTATCTCATGAACCGTGATAGTTAGACAGTTGAAAATCTCACAGATGATGTATTTATGTTGCCACTATAATAAAAAATACTAAAAAACAGAATTAAATAAGTATTTAAGGGGGCTACCTTACAACAAATGTTATTTTTGGCCATTTTTATACAATGGTACGGAACCTTTCGTACGCGAGTCCGACTCGCACTTGCCCAGTGTTTTGTAGCTGAGTTTCTATTTGATCATTTATTCAGATCCAGTGGGCGGCCATGTGAGTCAGAGGTTCAACAAATTGTCATATACGTAACTTTCGTAATTTCCCTTACTTGCGCTTGGATTTAGGAATATTACTAACAACCAAGTTCACAGTACAGTTCGTCTGTCCACTATACGGTTTCCCAGTAAGCAGGAAATTCATTGAGACATATCAATTAGTCACATAGGTACACTATTGTAATGAGAACAGTAGGTATAACACAATATTGAGAACATTATTCTACGTGTTACTACGCGACCAAAAACATTTGAGAATAGTGATACAATCTCACGGACACAGTTTGAACCGGCATCAGTTGACGTACTCGTAAGAGCTACTATTTCACAATGCTTCCGTCGATTCAAAGATTATTTGGTAGAATTTTTTTGAGCGTTAAGAAAATCACCAATCCTTACATCGAATAAAAAATAAACTTTGTTAAATACAACAAAATATCTCAAAATCACGCTAAAATGTTTTGTAGCCTGGATATTCCCATGACTCTGTTTTAATTGGTTATAATCAATTAATGGCTCATTATGCAACACACAACTAACTATGCTTAATTAGTCCACCCTTAAAAGGTGTTACCGAGGTTTTCCAGAAATAGAAATACTTAAATCTCTACATTATAATTAAGGTCGATTTTAGCATGACTAATGATTTCAAAATAACGGAAGATAACAATAATAGAGATGAACCGACTGCGAAGCGTGAGTTTGAAGAATTAGTTCATCATCATCATCAGCGTGAAGACGTCCACTGCTGAACATACGTTTTACTTCTAAAACCTTGACGGCCGTACCACAAAAGATTTAAACTAGAGTTAAACAGATGAGTCTAAATATTTTCTCCACAAATCGACGTCTAATCCTCGCTTTTTCTAACTAAATACCTAACAAATGTACAAGTAGAATCCAGGAATGCCAGGATTGGATAAGCAAGCGCAAGCGATAGACGTCGATTTTGTCGAACGTAATTTTAGAAACCTCTGTTTAACTCTGGTCTAATCTTTTGTGGTAAGACTGCGACGGTCGGAAGGTTAATAAAAACATGGTTTTCCTCGCGGCATCGTGCTCTGCATTGATGCCGATTTTACTGATCTTAGCTGACTTTAACTAGTGAGTATTGAAGTGCGACGGTCCTCACCTCTGGCTGACCTCTCTTCTCTTGTGCAAGAAACCTCCTTCCGGGAACAGCACCATGAACTGCCGACTCAGCGGCATGTAGTACTTGTGGATGTGCTGCCGCAGCTCTTCCAGCGACTGGTCTCTTTTCGCTTTGCCCTGAGAACAAAACTTTATTTTAGATTTGTTAACAATTAAGAACTCTATCAGTGTGGAACAGAGATGAATATTCAGTACCGAGTTGGTTTCTGTTTATATTACTTAGTAAGGAGAGGAGCAAGTCGCTTACATGATGGACCGAGACTGTCCATATCCTATAAGATTGGAATGTCTAAAACGCAAAATACCTAAAATGCATAATGCCTCCTGTGTAACATATTTAAAACGTAGAAAGGGTAAGGAAGCAAAACGTCTACAACTCATCGGTATAAAATGTAAAATATCTAATATGCGAAATAGTTGGGAATCAGAACGTCTAAAACTCATAATCACTTGCTGTAAAAGGATTAAAACGAAACTACACTGTGTCATCATATAACAATACAATCGAAGTGACGCGCGATACTGTACTGCGATTCCTGAGTCATCGATTCTAAATTCTCATATTATGACAATTATTTCGGTTGTCGAATTAGCCAATGGCAGATTTTGGTGGCAGTTTCACAAACCGCCGAAGGGCCTTTTACGTGGCTAAACGACTTATCAATCGACACCAACCGGAATAGACCACAGTAAGGGATATTAAATAGACGGCCAGCTCAGAAACCACGAGTAACTTTAACACGTAATCCTAGACTTGGAACCTGGCACATCATCATCAGCCTGAAGACGTCCACTGCTGAACATAGGCCTTCCCCTTAGACCGCCACACCGAACGACAATTTGCCACTTGCATCCACCGGTTGCCTGCGACTCTTTTGATGTCGTCGGCCCATCTAGTGGGAGGCCTACCTACACTGCGTCTTCAAGTCCGCGGTCGCCACTCTAGAACCTTTCTTCCTCATCATTTGGAACCCGGCACAATAGGACGTAAACACGTCGTGACACTGGCTAAAGAAACATAATTATCCAATTATCCATCCCCGGCTAAGCACAGGGTTCCCTTGAATACTCATGTATCCTCGTATGTATAACTAATATTATGTATTAAATAAACAGGGGTAGTACAATGGGCAGTCTTCTTCTCCCACACAACCATTGGAAGGAAATAGATTATTTTTTCTTTTATTTTGTGGTCGGTGGAGTATTTTCATTAATAATAAAAAACATTTTTACTACATTAAGTATAGGTTAATTTAAACATAATTTATACATCACGTATAATAATAATATACTCGTACATACACATTATTTTTAGCGAATATAAAAGTTTATTTTTTCAGTTATTGTTGATGTTATGTTTTTGTAATAATGTATGTAACACGAGATTAATGGCCATAATAAAATGTTCTTTGGATGCAATTGTATTATATTATTATATATACTTTACATATTGACGTCTGTCGGTAAGTACGCGCATTAAGAGTACTCCAACAACACCAGAGTCAAGTAGGTCCAAAGTATTTAATTACTGATTCTTAGTAAAATACAGGAAAACCTGATTTTATTTATGTACCTATATTATGTATAGCATAATAATTATGATAATTTCTAGGTAATGAGCGTTCAAATACATCAGAATATTTATAGGTTGCAACCTTCCTACATACCTGTAGCTATTATGGAAGCTATAGTTTTGCATTATCGCTACAAGTATGAAATTGAATCAAATCAAAATCATTTATTTGTTAAAACACGGTTAAGAAGTTGAAAATATTTGCGTAAGTAGGTGCAGCATGTTGTATATCTTAGTCAGCACTGCATGCAAATATGTATATCATTGTGAAAGACTAAACTACTAGTTTTTGTAGGTAATTGAGCTACTTTTAAACTAGCTCAATTAGAAAATTAAAGTAAAAGACAACTAAGCATAAATAATCATTCATATCTAACGTTAAAATTGCTGTGGAAACCGACGTAAAATTTTTACAAGTCAAGTAGACTGAGATATCAAAATGTCACCGGTCTCTCATCAATATGGAGCTGGCAGCCGACTTCACGACTGGATTCACTAAATATCTGAAATGTTCGGCCAGCTTCCTCTCATATGTACCTACTAGCTGCGCCCCGCGGTTTCACCCGCGTTTGGATTATATACAATAATATAACTTTATGAATTGTAGCCTATGTGTTATTCTGATATGTAAGCTATATTATTGTGAAGTTTCATCAAAATCCATTCAGTAGTTTTTGGGTGAAAGAGTAACAAACATCCATCCATCCATCCATCCATACTCACAAACTTTCGCGTTTATAATATTAGTAGGATAATAATGTCTGTCATAACAAGTATAAAGTTCAACAGCTAAGTTCAAAATGAATCATCACTTCTTTATTCAATGCCATCGTCGGTGGCCAGCGAGAAGACACTGACATTTTTAGCCAAATGAGTTAAAAACAATGAAGTAGAAATATATGTAGTTTTAATCCCGCCAAAAATTCGTCTGATCAATGTTGGTTGTCAGATTAGAGGGGACACAGGGCTTTGTGGATTATTAGGGGACGGTGTTTTTCATAAATTTTTTAGGCATAATTAGGGGGGGTAGAGTACTGTTTGGGATATTAGCTAGGTTTTTTCAGGGGGTTATTAGTATATAAGATTACGACATCAGTCATCTAGCCAACATTGATCAGACGAATTTTTGGCGGGATTAAAACTACATATACTTAATTTCTACTTCATTGTTTTGAATATGGATTTCCGCAAAGTAACGCCTGATTCTATCAACTAACCAAATGAGTTAATTATGTCAAAGTGTTTTTAAGCCCATTATCTACCTTATGGATAGATAATAAGAGCTATTTTTTTAGTTTTCTAGATAATACAACAATGTCAGAAGTACATATTAACTGTTGCAAGTTAAAAAATCAGTCTGTCAAAGTTAACTAATGGCAATTGAGTAATTAATGACAATAGTTTTTACTAACATGTGTTATTTGCCAAAACAGCCATTTTTCATCAAAGTCAAGTACCTACTTAGTTAGTTTTTGCATACATTATTCGTTGTCTAAGTTTTTATTATTGAGTATTATCATACTAATTAACGAACTTACTTTTTATTATCTATCTAGTAACGTTGAAGATATTTGAACAAGGTAAAAACGTCAATAATTTGTTTCTACAAACCATTTTTGTAACGATAAGCGTTGATGAGTCATGCCCATTATAAGTACCAAATAACTTTTAATCGTGATTATCAACAAACTAGTTTTTTTGCAATCTCGCTGGTTTCCGGCGCCAATTGACGCCATGGTAGTTTATATGAACTATACATCTGAATTATGCCAGTTTCGTAAACGTTCCGCAGCACTCCAGAATTCGTAGAATATACTTACTTATCTAAGATGACCACTCTGTCTGCACGTGAATGGCTGAATTATCTAAGTACTGACATAACATACAAAATAACATCGCAATTTCTATTAATTACAATCTTTTCCAAAAAACAAAATACCTTTATAAAATGTATTTATATGCAAATCAGTTCTAAAAACCAATCACAACGTACGCTTCTTAATTTTTGTTGTCTCCAGCTATTTCCATGAATGTATGAATCACCAGTACCTAGGGTACCAAAACATCTGATTCAAGTCAGGTACTGGTCGTTATTGACATTGCAAATTGTTTGTTATGTCGATGCAGTAGCACAATGTAAAGATGAAGGTCGTATGCTATGGTGGTATATGCATAAACATGTTCTTGTACAACCACTACGTCAGAGAAACACCTGCCATTTTGCAAAAGCGACTTTATAAAAACCGGCCAAGAGCGAGTCGGATTCGCGCACGAAAGGTCCCGTACCATCTTACTAATATTATAAACGCGAAAGTTTCTAAGTATGGATGGATGGATGGATGTTTGTTACTCTTTCACGTAAAAACTACTGAATGGATTTTAATGAAACTTCACAATAATATAGCTTATACATCAGAATAACACATAGGCTACAATTTATACAGCTATTGTGTGAATTGTCTAAAATATGATGATAAGTGTCAAGAAAGTAGGAAAAAATGTACCATCTGCGCGCTATTCAGGCGTGCGCTGCCAAAACCGCTAGAGCTATACATAAATGTAATGTATGATGGAAATGTTTATCTTAAATAGTTCTACAAAAAAGCCCGCAACAGTATATACTCGTATCTATATCTTATGTGTAAGCCATTTAGGCAAAATAGTGAACCATAAAAATGTGTGATTTTAATGTCATAACGTTAATTCTTTTCTACGTCACGCTAATAATTATTAGCTGCTATAAATACTAATCCTGCGCAGACGAAGTCGCGGGCACCAACTAGTAGGTATCTATAAAAACTGCAAAAAATCAAGTTTGTCGTATGGGAGCTCCCTTATTTATTTTATACTGTTTTTAGTATATTTTGTTGTTATATAGCAGCAACAGAAATACATCATCTGTGAATTTTTTTACTGTATAGCTTACACGGTTCATGAAATAAGTACACAGCCTGGTGACAGACGGACAGACAGCGGAGCCTTAGCAATAGGGTCCCGTTTTACCCTTTAGGTAACTACAGAACCCCAAAACTGACTTTGGCTTCTGCTTATGCATCCATTTTTACATTTAGCCAGTTATACCATATAGGAACTTAATACTATGAGTTCTACGTAATGTTACCATACTTTAATTTTTACTCCCAAACTACGTGCGAAGTGTTTTGGAACCATAACCCGCTTTATGTATGGCGTTTAATTATCTGTCTCTATCAAGTTGTACGTCGAATTGTCGACCTTTCCGTTCCCTCCTTCAATCCTGTCCCGACGCGTCCGTGGTTTCCATTACCCTATGTCCGTTACAGGGCCAAGAATCCTGGCAAGACAGTCGATTAGCAATTATAGTAAAACTTTAGCTGTTGGCGGATCGGCGCGGGTACGACGCACGCTCCGTGAGCGGGCTCACGATCTGCGCCGTTGTCCATTGATATGGACAGTACGGCCACAGGCGATTCGAAATCAGAACCTTTTTCATTTAAATCCAATACAATAATAATACGCCCGAAAAAAGCTACACACGCTATAAAAAAAGATAGTGGTTCCTTATTGAACTCGGAGAATCGTTTTGTGATGAAACATAAAAGTGTTTTTTTTATTAATAGGTACCTACTGAACACACAATATACCCGGAAATGCATCGAATGTTATAAATAAATGTATTCACTTATAGCTTTTTATTATAAGTCACCAGAAGCGTTTATTGGTTGTATATTAATGTATATACCTATACTTACCTACTATTCCAATAAAACTAATTCAACTGCCTAATACAATACCATTGATAGAACACCTATTCCCGTAATCACAATACTTCTCTCTAACGATGCGACAAAAATGTAGCAAACATTTTTAACCACCATTTTGCCTGGCAATGTAAGTATTAAAAATGAAAGACGAAATTTCATTAGAACTACAACCGTGTTATACAAAAGTTTACAGATAGGTTCGTTTCTAAAATTTAGTTCCAGAAAATTGACGTCCATCACTCGCGTTTTCTAACTCAATCCTGGCACTCGTAATTATTTTACTTGTGAATTTGTTATTGAGTTAGAAAAAAAAATTGAAAAAAAAATGACTTCAAACCCAACAGAAAGACACTAAAAAGCGAAAAGTACCTATAATTATAAATTATTGAATTGATGTTATTATGCATTACCCATTGATCACTGTGAGTCAGAGCACCTAAGGATAGAGAGATGATGGCCGAGCAGTGACTTGTGCGCTTTAGATCCAAACGATACCGGTTTTAATATTATCTCCCGCACCATGATTTTTCGTATGTTAAGTACCTATGTGCTGATTTCAATCGCTCAGTGCCAAGACACACGGTCCCTGTTTATCCATTCATGGCTGTCGTTAAGCCAAGTCAGACGCCGTCGGCGGCCTGTTAAACTCTGACACTAGCGGCTAGCAAATCGTCAAACGACAATATAGATAGGGTAGTGGCACCAAAAGATGACTGACCCCCATTAGATGAACGATCGACCGAAAAATAGGAAAATATAAAATACTACGCTACATACGCATGTGCGATAATTTTTTCCGTATCTCGCAACATTTTTTCTACCTAGTGCCTTAAACAGATCGACAGTGACGGCTCAGATGAGCCCACGGTAAATCGTTACGTGAGTGGTGTCCACCAAAAGTTACGTTTCTATGAAAACCTACTTAAGAAAGGTGACCTCCAATTTAAGCATTTTGTCAGATTAAATAAATAAATTAATGATGGATCTGAGTTTTGTTGGTTCTAATGAAATCTTCATCTACTCAGCCTTGATATTGTTGATACTTATTAACATTATTACCCGTATTTTTCGAGATATTTACCGTTCAATTAATGGTTCAAATTTAGTTTGCTTGATCCATTAAGTGACCGGTGGTCATCTTCTGGAGAAAAGGCATTTTTTTATAAGCATCGTAAATCCTAAACTTGACTCTATAGACAAAAACAAAATCACTCAAATTAATTTTGTTTAATGTATAAAGTTATTTACCAAAAGTTGAACACATGTTTTCAGTGTTAAATGCTATTTTAAGAGCTTTATCTTAGTATGAAATCCTTCAATATTCAGCTTTAGGTTCCATGCCCAAAATTTGAACTAAGAAATACACTAAAATTTTGTTCGTTCATTTTATGGTAAATTAGTATCCAAAACATGAACCATTTGAATTATTGTAGTTAAGATTTTAGGTCTTGTTTTTCGCAATGAAGGGATAGGTTCAAGTTTCTTCGAGATTTCTTTTGAGAAGCCACCTACACTGCGAAAAATAAAAAATTATAATTACGGAGTACTCTTGAAGAAGCCTAAAAATGTTTTAGTTATTATTTACATTCTTCTAAATGAATAGTAAAAATAATTTATGAACACTGCTACTATTGTATTCTTCAATTTCATTACAATTCATCCCATAATTCCTCTCAAAATATTAGTTCAGTTATTGGGTACAAAATGTTCATAATTAAGGCACAGCGTTCAACTATTGGGATAAAACGCTATTTTTTACACATAATGATTTTTTATAAAATTCCTGGTAGATATAGAAAGTATTTTGATTCATTCGTTAATACTTGAGGATATACTGACTCTTATAAAAATACCAGGAAACGTCAATGTCACGAGATAACTGAGTAAAATTGGTTCAAAGTTGACCAAAACGCATAAACGTTCATTTATTGGTTCCACTACCCTATATTTTTTTTGGCAATTTTGAAAATTTTTTCTACTGGCAGTCTCGCAAAACTTCCTCGCCGCGTCAGCAATGGAAAAGCGCACCGCGATCCGTCGGTCGTTAGTGTTTTCGAAAGTCCTAGCGATAGTTCTCGTCCGCAGTCCGCATACGGTTCGACGAACTCGTGGGAAGGGGCTTTGATGTGCTGCCGCTGCTTTACTTCTGTAAGTTTTCTCCGCGAGGGTCCTTTCGAGTTAGTGGAAAGGTAGATTTTTATTTACGCCGTTTTACTTGCACTTCTTTTTTTTTTGTCTACTTTTTGTTCAATAATAGTCTTAGTTGAGTCTTGGTGACAGGGTTTAGTTAACTGGATTACTTCATAAGCGGAGTTAATGTTATGTACAATCAAATTGTGCAATGTTTGATTGCGATGCAGTCTTTTTAAATTGTATCAAGGAGCCGCACCACATTCCTTTTGCGGTGTGAAGCGAACAATGCGAAATGAGTGCTATAGGCTCATATCTAAAATTCTAAGCTACAAACATTGAAACCCTTATTGCAATCGTATCATTTTAGTTCTTACGCGAATGCGAAAAAACACAATTTTTTAGGGATCCGTACCCAAAGGGTAAAACGGGACCCTATTAGTAATACTCCGCTGTTCGTCCGTCTGCCTGTCTGTCCGTCTGTCACCAGGCTGTAACTCATGAACCGTGATATAGCTAGTTGAAATTTTTACAAATGATGTATTTCTGTTGCCGCTATAACGACAAATACTAAACAGAATAAAAATAATGTCTGAGGGGGCTCCTATACAACAAACGGCATTCTTTGCCGTTTTTGTAGATAATGGTACGGAACCTTTCGTGCACGAGTCCGACTCTCACTTGGCCGGTTTTTTTATCTTCAACGTACATTTCGGTCTTTACTGCTTCATTTATTAGTATAGAAGATGAATTTTCATGAAACCATTTAGGGAGAGATCCACATAGTCCCATTATAAGAAAGGCTTTTGCACAAGAAGTATCACATGTATACGTTAACCATTCGGCAGGAAAACTTATTGATTCTTATATTTCCGGCTGAGCCGATACGGCCATCTGAAAACAAAACGATATGGTAATACGGCGCCGTATTACGACCGTATACGGAATAATATATCCGTATATATATCCGTATGGAAAATGTATGGCATAGGGGACGGTTTCGGTGTCCTTGTTTCCCTATAAGTTTGGAGTTAAAGGGCATGCAGACGTTTTTAGGGTTCCGTACTCAAAGGATATAACGGGACCCTATTACTAAGGCTCCGCTGTCTGTCCGTCCGTGAATTAGTACCACTCGTAGACAAGCCCATCGACAAAAAACTAAGCCCGAACGGACCCACATTCAAATAATAGAATAAATAATTTCTTTAAATTACACACCACGCCGTATCTCATGAACCGTGATAGTGAGAAAGTTGAAATTTTCCCAGATGATGTATTTCTGTTGCCGCAATAACAAAGAATAGATACTAGACACAGAATAAAATGAATGTTTAAGGAGCCTTCCATACAAAAAACGTGTTTTTTCCTGTTTTTATAGATAACTAGCTGATACCCGCAACTTCGTTCGCATTTTTATATAAAATGTAAACTGTTTAGAAAATCAATTGATGTCGCGGGGAACAGTTATAGGCAAGAATATACCTGTCTCTTTCTCACTCCCTTTTCCTCTATCTTTCTCCCTTTCTAGCTCTTTCTATCTCTCTTCCTCTACCTCCATCTCTTTCCCTCTCCCTATATCTATATCTTTCCCTATCTTTCTATCAAGAATATCCCTCTCCACTCACAATCTCTTGCGTTCCCTCTCCCTGTCCATCTCATACATTATATTTATTTCCCTCACCCTCTCCGTCTATATCTCTTCCTTTCCCTCCTTCGCTCACTCCCTCTCCCTCTATTTCTATATATTTCGCACTCAATCTCTCTCACCTATTTCCCCCTACTCTCCCCTCCTTCTAGCCCCACTCTCCCCTCTTTCACTCCCACTTTCCACTCTTTCTCCCCCCACTCTACCCTCTTTCTCCCCCACTCTCCCCTCTTTCTCCACCCACTCTCCCCTTTTCTCCTCCCCCCAATATCCCCTCTTCCTCCCCCTCTCTCCCCTTTTCTCCCCCCCACTCTCCCCTCTTTCTCCTCCCACAGTCTCATCACTTTCTATTCACTCTACACTCTTTCTCACCCCACTCTCCCCTCTTTCTCAACCCACTCTCCCCTCTTTCTCCCACCACTCTCCCCTCTTCCCTCTTTCTCCCCCCACTCTCCTCTCTTTCTCCCCCCACTATCCCCTCTTTCTCCCCCCACTCTCCCCTCTTCCCCCCACTCTTCCCGCTTTCTCCCCCCACTCTCCCCTATTTCTCCCCCGTTCTATCCTCATTCTCCTCTCTACCCTCATACCCCACTCTCCCCTGTCTATCTCCCCACTCTACCCTTTTTCTCACCCTACTCTCCTCTCTTTCTCCCCCCACTCTCCCCTCTTTCTCACCCCACTCACCCCTCTTTATCCCCCACTCTCCCCTCTCTTTCTCCCCACTCTACTCTCTTTCTCACCCCACTCTCCCCTCTTTCTCACCCCACTCTCCCCTCTTTCTCCCCCCTCTAACCTTTTTCTCACCCCACTCTCCCTTCTTTCTCCCCCCACTCTCCCCTCTTCCCCCCCCCTCCCCCCTCTTTCTCCCCCCACTCTAACCTTTTTCTCACCTCACTCTCCCCTCTTTCTCCCCCCACTCTCCCCTCTTTTTCCCCCCACTCTGTCCGCTTTCTCCCCCCACTCTCCCCTCTTTCTTCCCGCTCTCCCCTCTCTTTCTCCCCACTCTACTCTCTTCTCCCCTCACTCTACCATCTACTCCCCCTTTTCCCCCACTCTCCCCTTTCCCCCACTTTACCCCTTTCTCCCCCTCCTCCCATCGCACTCTCCCCCCTTAATTACTTTCCAATTTAAATTACGATCCGTTTAGCCGTTTATTGTGGTCCGTAGGGGGTGCATCTAAAGAATACCTCATAATTTCAACCCCCTTGCTTTTCCCCCTTTAGGGATGATTTTGCAAAAAAGCTGAAACCCGTATTTATTTATTTCTTACCAAAAGCCTAAATAAGAATTTTCAGATCCCTAACTTGAGGAATTATGGATTCCCCATACAAACTTTCAACCCCTATTTCATCCCCTTCGAGATTATTTTTTGAGACAAAAGATAGCCTATGTCCGTCTCATAGGTCCAATCTACCCTTATACCAAATTTCATCGAAATCGGTTCAGCCGTTTAGCCGTGAAATGGTAACAAACAAACAAACAGATAAACAGAGTTACTTTCAGATTTATAATATTAGTATGGATGGTACGGAACCGTTCGTCCGCGAGTCCCACTCACACTTGTCCGGTTTTTGTTTACTCTGGCTCGCGTTTGACCCCATCTTTGTAACCCGCTTACTGACGTCAATATTAAAGATGTATAATCTACTATTGTCTTTTGAGACGGCGTGCACAAACATTAAATAGAATGAATTTTGTTCATTCAAAAGTCAGTATAGCCAGCACGAACCTCTATCGAGAATAATATATAAATTTGTTTTAGGGCCGTATTAATAAATGAACCTCAATAGCGCTACCAAGTGTGCTACCAGCTGATCCACACTCAAAATGAAATCTACATCTTGAAATCGTTGCTATTTCATAAATGGATATTGAGATGTAGCACTGGCTACTAGATACTGTCTTGTATGTGTCAATTGTGTTATAATCGGATAGCACTTAACCGCCGAGTGTCATTTATTAATTTGCCAGAGATCATGTAAGTTTCTGTTCCTAATCAACAACTTAATATATACATATTAATTAGAACGAAAGAGCAAGTGCACACTGAAGATAACTCTCAGAGCTACGTTTGATTTATTAATACGGGCCTTAGATTTAATCAGTACTCCTACAAAACGTCAAGCGCAAAAATATTAACGATTCGTATCGTTAACGTATCGATCAAGGTAACCGTTCGCGTACGCATCTTAACGATAGCAAGGGCGCTGATCAAATCTCATTCAGTTTTTTTACGTTAACGATACGAATACTTTCTCGATAGTGATTCGTGATCGCCCTACGTACTCGATAAAGCCACTTGTTCAAATCGGGACTTAAACGTACATGTATGTAACGTCGAACACGATGTTTTGTTGGTTTATGCCATATTCGTCCCGGTTTTCGGTCCACACCATTGAAAAAAATTCGTCCCGATTCAAGCTGGGTCGAGTAGGTAATGGCCGAAATTGATTATTATTGTGCAATAATTATTCAGCCGGTAGTTTTTCCATTCACGTTGGTGTATAAAAATGCATTATAGCAATTTTCGTGGAACGAAATCGTTGGGCCGGTGGGATCATACTTCATAACTTATGTTAGTTTTTGCAGTCTGCGATTATGATTACCTACACACTAAGACACCTTATAAACTGCCCATATAAAAATACCAATTACTATCCCAAAACTACACTGTCGGACATGAAAAAGTGTACACCGTGTCCAAGGAAATTCGAAAAGAAAAAGTAACAAATGTCTAAAGAGCTCTAACGAGGGTGAGACGAGAAACTTTTGCCTCGTTACGGCCTCGGTGAGATAAGAGAAAAATCTTACTAACTGTTACAGTGCGAGGTACAAAAATGACCTTAATCACCATTTGTATTATTTACTACAGGGTGTTATTAAATTTGAGGTTTGTTTGTCTACTTACTGTGAGATTTTGTAAACAAACGGCGAAGCGCATTAGGACGCTTTTTAATTGATGATTTAATTAATTCAATTGATGATTTAATTAATCGGTTTACTGACTGCAAAACTAACTAAACTGACTGAAAAATGGATGTTAGAAAGACGGAAAATATTATGTTTGCTTCATTTATTAGAGGAAAACTTAAAAAAAAACATGGCAACTTTAGTAAATATTTGACCACATCCTGAGGGAAAAACACATTACAACATTAACGTTTTAAAATAAGTTTGCTAGGTAATTAAAAATTGCACATAATAAGTATTACACAAAGTTTAACTTCTCAGTAATGTAGTTTCATAATATTAACCCTCCGTCGGTTTCGCCTTAGTCGGGTAAAAACGAGTCAACCCTCCACCTGCTAAATTTTTGGAACGTAGGTATCCCATCTGTATCGCTTATTTACTTTACATAATTATACGTTCGTCGGCTGTAGTTTTTGATATACTTGATTGATTCATCGAGTCCAATCAAAATATTACTAGACAGTATATTATAGACACTTTTGCATGCAAGCAAGTGTATCGCTAACCCCGCAACGCGTGCTACGCGGTTCTAATTACCTGATGCCACAGTACAGTTGAATGCAGTAGATAATCTTTTGCTATGTCGACAGTACACACACACTAGTTATCCAAACAAAAGAATAATAATTAAACATTACTCAAGATTTTTTTCTTAAAATCTTTTATTTTACTCTCCGTAGTAATTTGTCGTTAGGTATAGTAGTAATGTAGGTACGTTTAGTGGTAATCATGTAAGTAAATTTTGGCGCAGTCTCTGTTATTCAGCTCTGTTTGCATTTGCCACAGATATGACACCATGACAGACATGTTATTAAACATTTTTTTTTTACTATATTTTTTTCAACTTAACGTACAAAATAGTGTACTTATTCTTCTACCAGTCATTAACCTGAATCCATAACAACCTCTAACATCCTATCAAAATGAAAACAAAGACAGACGACTTGTGGTTCCCGTGGCAGTCGAGTTGACATCAATCCTTAGTTAGCACCTTGAGCGCGATCGCGTCAGTGACCATAACCCAGCGTCTTACATAGCCTACTGCTACTCACTGCACTACGTCACGGTTCCTGCAATTAGCGCAAATATATAGTTCTCTAATTGCAAATATGGCGGCTGTGACGCAAGCATAATATACTTCTTTATTTTCTATGAACCATATAATGTGAAGATGGCTCTGAATGCTGAACATAGGTATATAGACACGGCTAGAGATTTTACTCGTTTGGAAATACTTTTGACCGCTCTCCCCCCCCCCTCAATTGATAGCGATTCACGGTGAAAAAAACTTTTCTAGATCATATTGATAAGTACGATATAACAAAACAGTGAAAATATGTTGTATTTATTTATTTATTTTTTAATAAAACGTAGCCTCACACTAGGTTCCATTCTTTCAATGTTGACGCAAAAGTGAAAAAAATATTTATTTCCGAACTTATTTGCAAAAAAAGCAAAAAACGATTATAATAAGATTCTGGTCCGAAATTCCGCGTTTCCTTTCGAATACAATTGTAGAATTTATAGCGGTTAGTAATCCAACTGCGGCTTAGTGTAAAGAGCTAACAGTAGATCAACTCAGTATTTATTCTATAATGTTGATTTTCATTCATTGATTCTCGTGTAAGTATACAGAAACAACTTCGTACTCTAAATATAATTTAACTGACTGATATTTAATAAAATAAATTGACGTTCACATAAATAAAACAACTGTGATTTCTGGACAAAAATTCCAGAAATTCGCTACGCACGGGATACTGCCACGGTATTTCTGGAAAAACCCTTCAAAACCTGCACTTAAAAGTGCAAGCTAAAACGATAGATAAGTCCACTAGATTGCAATCTGTTAAAAATCAACCAAGTAAATACAAACCTACAAAATGGTGCCGATAACTTTATGCCCAGTTTCACATAACAATTGATTTCTCTAATTTTGTGTTTCAAAGGAATAGTATTTATAGACTTCGGCCACTATCTCTAAACAAAACAAAAAAAAACATTCGTGTGTTATGTTTTTATAGACCAAGCGAATCAATGCAATAAAAAACAACCAGTATTACCACTTACCACTCTTTAATGGCCCCGCGTCAAGTTTAGCTACTGCCGACGTCCCTGTACGTTGTACACGGTAGGTAAAATTGATACAAAATGCCTATACGCTTCGCGGAATCTTTGTGATGCAAATTAGGGAGTTAAAAGTGGCGAAGCGAGAACCCCTTGTTCATATTTCGGTTCCGTACAACCGCAGGCCGAAGTTAGATATGGAGAAACTTTTGCGGACAAATACGAGCACGTGTATAGACAGTACTATAGTCAGTGGAAAGTTTTGGGGAAATGTTAATATGTAAATGATACTGTTACAGAATGAAACAGCTAAAATCGACACACATGGACTTGACGGTTGATAATCATGTCAAGAACTTATAAAAAAGGAGGATGCCTATTCAAAGTGAAGTACCTAAAATCATGCAAGTATTTACACGCATCATCTTCATAGACGCGTTCATATTATCATGTTATGCCTGCCAATCCACGCTGGGTACTTACGATTTTGCATTCTATTCTTCTTCTTATTCTATTCAACTACCTACTCTTCTGTTTATTCTCCCTATTTTTTTTATTTCATATTCTACAATAAATAAGAATAGAACTTATAACGTTTGTTCCCACTTAGTTAGGCGCAGCTAAGTTTAAAGTGAGCTTCCACAACAAAAGCATGATCAGGGAGAGCTTTATCGTGGTGAGAGATCAGGACCTTAATTATCTTTAGAACTAAGTATACGATGTCGCCGCAATTTGCTGTCAAAGTCTCCAACTTTGGAAGATTATAGAAAACTAGGAAGGATTTAGGTAAAATTTCGCAACTATCCAAACTGAAAGCAAATTATCGATCTGTCGCCGCAGATCTTTCTCACGCCATAACTACGACAACAACATAACAATGATAATACTCAGCATAGGTAAAGCTATCAACAAAAACACCATAACATGCCGTAACATAATAAGGTAGGCATTATAAGGTTATGTGGTCGCTAAATTAGTTTTCAGAATTTCCATAATTATACGTAAGCACTGATTAGGTAGATACTTGTATAGGTACACGTTGTTGGTATGTGTACATAATATTATAATTAAAATACCAGAACCAGTTTTCCTTGTTACTTTAAGTTTTAATTATACCTTTACTTTACTAGTAGTGTAAAGTAGTACCTATTGCAACAAGTCACGGTAAATCCCAAAATAAAACGCTTTTGCCTCCTTTGCCCCCAAACAAAATCCTGACTCCATGTCTGCGGGGAGGGCGTAAATTTTGCGTAATTAAGCATATTTTCCAGTAAAACTGTCGTTTTGCCCCTTCCCCTTCTTGCCTGGATCCGCGCCTGTCACGTAACTAAAATGTGAAACAGTTGAAGTGAAGTGAACGGTTTGCGGCGAAACTTCACTAAAAAAATTTCGGCTAAAGGGAAACTTCACTACCTACCCACTAATATAGCATTCTCCACCTATTTAGCGATTACTCATCAATTTTACCGGTTGTGATTAGAATATTTCTATTTACGTATGTTAACGTTAGCCATTGTGATTTTAGTTTGACCACTCGCAAACATATTCCTATTAGGTACCTATTCACCTATAGACTACTTACTTGAAGTCTGTGGATTTACTGAAACACTAGAAGCGCGTCGCGCTTTCACTCACGTTAACTAACTATCCCGTGGAAACCATCAATCTTTACGGTATAAAAGTAGCCTATGCCACCCGGAGATTCCCAACAGTGAAATATTTTTTAAAATCGGTTCAGTTTCGGAGCCTATTCAATGCAAACATACAAACAAGCAAACAATCAAATCTTAGATAAGTATAATATATACTTAGAATATAGATAGATAGATAGATAAGAAGAAGTAGATAGAAGATACTTAGATAAGTAGGTATAGATTTAGTAAATGTAGAGGTTTTAGTGGATTACCCAAATAAGCTATCAAATAAATTACAGCTAAGCGACGAACGACCTTTTTTCAAACTCAAGCCATAATAAATTACTGTTTAATTTAATGTATCATACTTTATGTTTTTATGATTCTCTTTGTTAACGAGAATTAGCTGTTTGACTTGTAAAAGTGCGATTTAATTGCCTATTTACAATAAATGCTTTGACTTTGACTTTGAATGGTATCTGGGACAGTTTTGAAAAACTGACATAATGGACTACTTTGCAGAGATAAATGAGGTTTAACATTTAAAAGACTTGACTTAACATTGTCGGATCGGTTCATTAATGAATTCATTCGGCACTCTTGTTTCATTTGGGGTTCAGACGAATCATTTCGAGTGAAAGATGCCGAATGAAAGACAAAAATGAACGAAAAGTGAACCGTCTGATACCGCCTTATGCCATGTCAGAGCCCCTTGGACAACCTGACAAACTCTGTCACCTACGGCCGCCACCACATTCGAAAGCAATCGATCCAACTTACCACACAAAATTCCTAAAAACAACACTGACCGTCACATCATCAAAGACAATTACCGGATGTAAGGCCCAACGCACACAGCGCGCGCAACGCGCGTGGACGTTATATTGTAGCGTCATTGACGCAGATATCGGCTAGCGACACGCATTCTAGTCACAACTTGTTATTTACTATATTAATAAACCATTCAATAGCTAGAATAATCCATGAGCCATTATTTAAAGCGAGTGTTAGTCGTTCTCGCTCCTCCGTATGCAAGATGAGCAGGATAAAACATCTAATGGACAGTAATAAATGACCATAAATGTAAGTACGCACACTTTTTGTATAGCTTGCACCACAAAGCGCAACAGCTGTAGTGTGATCTTTACGACCGGATGTAAGGCTCGGCGCACACCGCACGTGCGGCGCGCGCGCACGGTTACGCTACCGACCACATTGTCTTTTAATAATGTAACAGGCTTCGTTAAATAACTGTTCTATTTGTGATGTTATGTATCGTGGGAAAATGTATTTTATTTAATCAAATTGGCTTAAAACAATGTTATCTTACTGCTGAGCAGTGATCTCATGTTAATACCTACGTTGAGACATACCCACGTGACCATGTGTCATTATAATATAAGTACAAATTAATGCAACGTTTTCATTCCATTATCCTCATGCTGATATAGAAGACGCAAATGTTAAAAATAGACTTTTACGACATGCATTTTCCTCTTTGGCAAGGAAGACGGTTTTATTTACCTTACAAGATATTTACCTTATCTTAAAGATGAGGTAATGCAAACACAATGAAACTTACCATAGTACCTACCCAATGTTATTACCTATATATTATTATGTTCCAAAATATTTTCCGTTATAACTTTGGTTTGAATCAGGTAGGATATTGACAGTTGATATAGTAATTCGTAACTTTGCGTACATCCATGTTCAAAACGATAAGTAAAACTATTGTGTTAGCTATTTAATTCCGTCAGAAGTTTATATACGTCCGTTTGTTTTTCTTGTTTTTAACTTCCGTTAGAATCAAAATAACATATTTTTACTTATCGTTAAGAGGCAGGTGTTGACGTATAATAAAAAAAATTGATGCAATATATTCGTATGTTTGTGCTGTGCTTATACGAGTACAAAACGCTATACGTATACTAGTACCCAACTTATAAGGCGCGTCGTGAATCTTCGTTCGCGCAGAAAAGAAAGTATGGTCCGAAGATTAACGAAAGAATGCTTAAAACTTACAATCAACCTAAGATCACTATTATAAGGTTCATAATACACTGCAGCTGTTAGTTCCATCTCTAAGCTCGCTAAGATGGCGGCGGCTGCCGCCCAATAGCTGCGGTCAATAGCATTTCCCTCGCTTTGAAAATTCATCTTCTGCGCAGGTACATCGGTAAGCCATATCAGTTGGGTAATACTGTACGTACGTACCTATTGATAGTGTGACAATTTAGCTTAGTCCTCGCCTGCGGGGTACAGGGGCGTGGGGGGTCGGATGTCAAAGAGGATCGAGGACAAAGCAACTATTAAGTAATCTGTGATACGCCTGCCGCCCACTGCACCTCTCGCAACCCCCTTTGAAATCCCACCCCACGCCCCTGTACCCTGCAGGCGTGGACTGAGTTAAAAAAACAGTCGCACTATTTATAACTACTCGTTGTATTTTTTTTCAATATGTTTTCCTCGTTTTCTGCATAGTAGTTTCTTGCATTAGTGCAAACATTTTACGTGTGATAGATATACACAATCACTATGTCGGAACGAGTTGTTTTGTTTCATAATAATAATGTTAATGCTATAAAAGCTGGAGTCCTCCGAATGTCCAAACAAGAATGCCTCAATATTTATTTATTGGCATCTTCAGATGTGCGCTGTATGAATATGTTATGTAAAATATTATAATGTAGACAGAATGTAGACAAAATATGTAGACAGATTGCAGATTGTATTAAATGTTATATTTTAGATAGATGAAGACCTTGATCTATCGTACTGAACAGTGCTAAGAGGTCTGTGGCGGGACGGGAGGCGGCGGGAGGATGTTTTGATGTTTTTAGCTTGACGCTTCGAATAATAATTCTAAGGCTTGACGTACTACGTTTATTAACAAAAATATCTGCGGTTATAACTCTGCCATACTCACCTGTGTTTTTTTCTTTATTGCACGTCACACATACCCCCAGTTTCTGAAACGTCAGTTAATTTGACTACAAATTATATTGCCATCCTTGTCATTTCTTTATTGTCAGATAGAGACAACGATAGTTTTTATTTACTGCCAAAGCCAACTAACGTTCCAGAAACTGGGGGTTAGTCATGTCATTATACTGGTATTTTATGAATGGCATTTACTCCACAAGATCACAAATAAAATGCCACACGGTCTCACAGAAAGTTGTTAACAACAAAAGGTAATAATCTGTCATTTCCAATAACGAAAGCAATTCCAATGACTTAACAATAACGCGTGGCGTTTGTATAAGGTAAAACCCTTTATTTCCAATTACAACCAGATATTACCTCCAATTATTTTACCACGCCATGCGCACTACTATCACGATGAATAGGTAATACGAGTATATCATAATTAATTTCATCGTAATTAATATCAGCGATCACATTCAACGAGTTCACTTTGTCTGAGTACTTTGATATAAGTACGCACACAGCCGGTATAGCCGGCGTAATTTCAATTTGGGAATATCGAAACCAGATGAAGTGAAATATTTGTCAAACAATATTTTAATCGAATCGAAATCTGATTTCGTCGCTCAGCAGGCTTTACGTACTCGTTTCATTTAAACCGATTGACGATCCGATTTTTAAGCATTTTCATCATCATACCAATCAGCCAATCAATATTCGCCCACTGTTGAGCATGAGTCACCTCACTTCGTTTACTCATATACCACAATGGTGTAATAATGTAAAATCCAGCCAAGTGCGAGTCGGACTCACGCACGAAGGGTTCCGTACCATTATCTATAAAAACGGCAAAAAAATCACGTTTGTTGTATGGGAGCCCCTTAAATTGTTATTTTATTCTGTTATGTAGTATTAATTGTTGTTATAGCGGCAACTGAAATACATCATCTGTTAAAATTTCAACTGTATAATTATCACGGTACATGAGATACGGGCTGGTGACAGACGGACAGACAGACAAACCGTTGGACAGCAGCGGAGCCTTAGTAATAGGGTCCCGTTTTACCCTTTTGGTACGGAATCCTAAAAACTCTCTCCTCTCTATGTAGAGTTAACATAGCTTCCTGTGAATTTAGTTCAGGTTTTATGTATTTTGGCAGAGTTAGAGCTACCCACACTATTTTATATTAAATTTCCGCAAAATAAGGTTTGGTTTTATCAACTATCCATGTGTCAATATAACAAGAATATTTTTTGAAATGTATGGTTTGTATTCAAATGGGTTGTTGTGAGTTAACGTGTTAGAGATCAAGAGAACTGCGGGGTTCCGTACTCAACAATCCTACTAATATTATAAACGCGAAAGTTTGTAAGTATGGATGGATGGATGGATGTTTGTTACTCTTTCACGTAAAAACTACTGAATGGATTTTAATGAAACTTTACAATAATGTAGCTTACATATCAGAATAACATATAGGCTACAATTCATAAAGATATATCGTATATTATCCAAACGCGGGTGAAACCGCGGGGCGCAGCTAGTTTGTTCATAAATAGACATTTCCGATGTAGGAAAACAACTGACAGGCAAAAATTGTAATGGGCGGAAAACGTAACCAGAATTCTGGGGAACGGTCTTGCGTAATTGCCATTAATATAGAAAAGTATATTCAAATGCATAGTCCAAAATCTGACCGTCTTATCACAAAAGCTTAGACCAGAGTTAAGCAGATGTTTCTAAAATTTCGTTCCACAAAATCGACGTCTATCACTCGCGTTGTCTAACTTGAAATAGTTGTGACTTGTGAATCTGTTACTTAGTTAGAAAAAGCGAGGGTTAGACACCGATTTGTGGAGAAAATATTTAGACACATCTGTTCAACTCTGGTTTAAATATTTTGTGGTAAGACCGTGAATGTCCCTTAAAAATGCGTTTGTGTATCCAGTTCAATTAAGTCCACCTCCTCGGCCCTGCCCCAATCACTTTTCATAAGTTATGTGCAGTTTTCTATCACTCCGTGCTTCAGAGAGCATGTTGCGCCATCGGTCCCGGTTGTAATCGATTGATAGCCGTCGTTAAGCCAAGTCAGGCTAGCACAACCACATACAAAAAACAATGAAGCTTCTTCGTTGCTTAATTTATTTCATCAAACTAATTGGTACCAAAGCCCGGCCGCAGTCGAATGAGACCGCAGTCTGAGCGGGGTTTACGTCCGTAATTTCAATTGCAATCGCGGTCGTCGCCCGTCGCAAATATGGACGGACGCTACTGATATGAATGTACCGATTGCAAAAAAAACAGTGTGAAAATTTAGCTCATAAATGGATTTAGAATGCATTGCTATCGTGTTGTGAGCCTCCAGTTTCAAACGGATAGCTAATCAGGAAATGATTGAAATTTTAGTTGTAAGGTTCCACCAGGAACGACAGAAAGACAGACGGGCGACAAAAGAGCAACCTAATAAAAAACTGGTAAAATAAAAACTAAATGATGTTCGTTAGTATGCGCGTCACACAAAAATGCTGGACCGATTTAGCAATTATTTTTACCATTCATAATATCCTGGAAAATTGGATTACTCTATGACCTCAGAATTTAGAAATGGACACGCCTTAACTCACGCGTACAACATTGCTTTGGAAATACGCTCTTAAGAACATAATAATATACTACGATTTATTTATCCATGTTTTTTTAAATGCTGTTTTACAATACTTAATAAATATATAACAGCAAAATATCATTAAAATAATAAATATCGCCATATTATGTCTCAACGAGATTATTTCTAACTATTTTCAGTCGATAGTTAGTAGATTGTTTTGCTAACCGTACAGCTGTCGCGTATCAATACCGCGATACCGTCGCGTTGCATCGTTTCAACGGAATCGCTAATGCATTCGGTAGTAATTGTATCCCATCCTACCTACCTCTATGGCATTGTACATGTACACGCACTTTGCTAAATAAAGCGCTCCGCTGATTAAACGGTCTCGCTGAATAAAGCGCTCCCTGAATGAAGCGCTAAGCTTAACAACGCGATGCGCTAAATAAAGCGCTGTCCTGAACCCATTTACCTGATTAAATCAAAATCCTGCGGTTTAGCTCTAAAATTGTTATTTGAAATCGATACTGTTGTCACCAAATTTATTTAATCGATAACTACTCGTAACTGCTCCCGCTGAGGTCGCGATATAAAACTGTCCTAAGTATTTCCAGGACCCAAGTAGAATTAAACTAAATAAATAAATAACGCTTCAGGATGACTTAAAAGTTTTTTTCTATGGGGGTGTTTTTTTTAATGGGGTGTTTGAGACTTGAACCCACTAAAACCCCCGCGTGAATCGTCGATCCGCCTGTAGCGAGATGGGGTTGTTTTGGTATTTAAAGGCCCTAACCTGACCCTTAACAGGAATTATTTTCTTTTTTGTTTTTAGATACTAAGGAACAATAAGAATATTGATCTAAAAACAAACAGATTCAGAGCCAATACCTGTGGTTCACATAAATACTTACCCAGTGCGGGAATCAAAGCCGGAGTTCACCTAGCTTACAATTGTGGACTTACTATTTAGGTGTCACATAAATGAAGAATCTATATTTCACACTTCATAACAATACAACGGTCACAATATGCAGATTTTCACATTCATAATATTGGTGGAACAGGATAGGATAGGATAGGAAGTGGAATCCTCATAAGGCATAAGTTATGCGGGTCCAATGGAATTAACACATAAACGCGGCAAACGGTCCGTGAACGGTGTAATTGGGTCCGGCGGCCGTCCGGCAGTCGTCCGGCTTCCGTGTCGGGTTTCGAACCCGCACGTGGTATGTTTAGATATGCCACCGCCTCATAGAATATACCTGCATATTGGCAATTATTGTTATAGTAAACAGTTTAGAGTAAGTAGCAGAGGCAAAACAGCGATATCTCAACTAGTGAACGGAACCGGAAAATCTCGATACCGATACGAAAAAAGTCCCGAAAGTTCGAAAATCCCGGGTATCCTAGTTTTTTGCAAAAGAACCGAATATTCCGTATTCTCACAGTACCAACTCTGCATTTCCTAACCAAACCCGTTACTGGATTACCTACCCATTACATTACTTGTTATTAATTCCTGCTATTTCAAAGGCGCGCCATCACAAAAAGACCCATTGGTCGTGATCTTCAAAAGACAAGTCCGCGAACCGGAAATGAGGAGCACGAACTTCTCTCCAATTTGCTGCGGGAGTCCCGATGAGTTTCGCCGAGTCTTCGGGAGTTTCGCGCAGTTTCAGACTCTTAGGAAATTAACCGACTCCCGGGACTTTGCCGATGATATTTATGTTTCGACCGGTCTTGAACAGTTCAAATGGGACGGGTATAGCTTTGCTGATTCGGACGACCATTGACGAGTTCCGTTCCAAAAATAGTCCTATTCGGAATTAGTTACCCCTGATATAAGTTTTTTAGTTAGAAACGTAACTGTCGCGTTTGCGTATTTTAATGAAGTTTCTTTGAAAACTTGAACGGCGCCCCTAACGGCGCGTTTATAAACGAAAAATCTTCATAATAATATAAAGAGCTAGTTGACCCGTACTATGTCGAGCTAGTAAAACTCATACTCAGAAAGTACTTACATAGGTCCGTATTAATAAATCAAACTTAGCTCTGAGAGCTATTTTCAGTGTGCACTTGCTCTTTCGTTCTATTTAATAAATACATCTTAAGTTGTAGATTAGGAACAGAAACTTACATGATCTCTGGCAAATTAATAAATGGCACTGTGTCCTGAGTGTGTGTTTTTGCGCTCGACATACCTAGTACGCGTCACCGCGCACTTTGTATGAAGATCCTGCACAGCGCCCCTACCGGCGCGTTTACGAACGAAAGATCTTCATACAAAGCGCTAGTTGACACATACTATGTCGAGCGCGTACAAACACACTAGGCACACCGATCGATAAAATCGGATGGTTGGTTTTTATGTTGATTTGTTTAGTTCGCATCAACGTTTTCTCTGTCATTTAGATGAGTTTGCGGCCATTGCGGCTGAATGGCCGAATCGTCCTTGTTAAACTTATTCGGCTAAATAGACACCTGAATAACGATCAAGTCAGAGAGTATCTTTTTATTTTCACATTCATATTTGATAGGTACTTTACGCAGAACAAAATGTTCATTGTCCAAACTTAACCATTAAACTTTCTAATTAATAAGTTTAGACAATTATACCTACATCTATAGGGATAACACAAAACGCTTCCCCCGGTGTTTCCACTCCAAATAATCGTTTGCTATCATCGCCGCGGAAGCAGTACTTAAGCTTCGTATTCATAAGCTAAGTAGGTAGGTACGATGTTTAACTAAATTGACAAGTAAAATGACTGTATGAAAGGCCAATTAGAAGTTTTTGAAGTAAAACTTCTTTAGGCGCGACTAGGGAGTAACTCAGTTTTTTTTTTCTGACGGAAGTAACGCCTACTATAGTCTGTGTAGTTTCCGCTGTTTAAAAAAGGTTATATTGACTTCCGCTGTTTATTTGATATAGCGGAACAAAATAGCGGAAAAGAAGTTTTACTTCAATCGCGCGTAAAGTTTACACGCACACACTTTTTTTTTGTTGACTCATTCATAAGTATCACGACCCTCCGAAAGTATTAAACCAATTTTAATTATTAAGAAGCAAGAATATAAAAGACGTATAGTTCAAAATAAAATTCACAAATTTTTATTCTTTACTTATAAATTATTTTGAAGTCTTATGTTTATGCAAAAATTAGGAAGCTTTATGATTCAAATAAAAAATATATCCTATACATATTGTGGTTTGATGTGCCGTTGCGTTTACACTATGGTTTATTTAAAGGCGTTAAATAAATGAGCGGATCCGCCTCTCAGAATAGAAAACTCCTCATTATTGTAAAAAGAAACATTACAGAAGAACAACAATCACAGTAAGTACGAGTATATAGGGCGGTCTATCGCTTAAACGATTTCTTACAGGTAACCTTTGGATAGAGAGAAAAAACAGTTGCACTTAATGTGGCCGGTCTTGTACCTAATGCTTGCTTATATGTAATTACGTAAGAGATTAGGTACTGCGTATACTGTACCATAATTTAACATTGAATAGCTGATTGCCAAGTTTTGGGGAATCGCTCCAATTTCGTCCATTCTGGTGTTAATGATGGTGGAAACGCGGCGAGACGATTGTCGACTGTGTATTCGCAATGTTGTAAAGCTTGTTCATAGATGTGACTAGTTATATTGTCGCATGTTTTGAATAGTTAGGCTCACAGTTTAGTTCAAAAGTATCGTGTTCACATCGAGTAAAGTAACGTTCAACTCCAAAGTAAGTGACGTGTCATTGTTATGGTTTAATTGGAACTTTCATAGATTAGAAACTAGCTTATGACCAACATTAATTTTAATCTAGATCATACGAGAAGACGCCATAGTAGTGGCGCAATTACTAAATAGCATTTTACAGGCGACGAGCCGGCGTTAAGGGTCACAGAATAATTTTAGTTTACTAATTTTATTCTTATGTTACCTGAAATAGAGTTCCTTATTACTATTATTATCAATCAATCAATCAATCAATCAATCAATCAATCATTTATTCATAAGAATAATTGTACAGAAGATAGGTAGGAATTAAGTCCAATACAAAGCAACACCCATTCAAGGTTCCAGACACAGAGACTAACCAGAGATCCGCTCCCCACTCCGCAAAGACCTCCATATCCGAACTAAGTCATTATAAAAGCTACAGGGTATTTGTGCGAAACTGTCTTGTAATTTCGACAGTTTGAAAAACCTCGTGGACATAGTCTTGGGTAACAGCTATTAAAATATATGAGACTAGCTGTGCCCGTGACTTCGTCCGCGTGGAATAGTGATTTCACCTTTTAAACCTACCCTGGATTTCCACAAATAATTTAAGACCAAAATTAGCCAAATCGGTCCAGCCGTTCTCGAGTTTTAGCGAGACTAACGAACAGCGTTTGATTTTTATATATAAGAAAGAAGATTTTAAAACCAATGTTTCAGAGTAGCGAACGCAGTAGATTTCATAAAACAGTTCAGTCAAGATAGGGAACGATCGAGATTTGCATGAAATTTTGAGTGTGCCCGGTGACCTATGAGTTGCAACGCAGTATCAACGCGGGCGAGGCTATTGCTTCGCCTACTTGTCTCTTGTCCAATTCAGAACTTATGGAGAGTCCACCCTGTTTCAGTGTAGCATTATAATGATTAGCAGGCGAGCGCCTACCAGAATAATTTGCCCGTCAATGGCGCCTCATGCCCACACAAGCTTCCTCAGAAGAATACAATTAATCAAAACTCCAATATCGTTGCCCTAACAAATTACTGAAATACTCCATCCAAGCTAACGAGTACAAATGTGCTTCGGGTAAGTATGTGCAAGTCACCCGACGGCGATTCCGGTAGCCGTCGTCTAGGAGGTAATGAAGAAATAAATAATGAAAGAGCGGATAGTAATAAAGGTGCGGGCAGTGATGGTATACCACCAATTTTTATTAAAAGATGTGCTAGTTCCCTATCCAAGCCTTTGCACAAAATTTTCATGTTATCAGTCAACGTATATGGTGCTTTTCCGGCGATATGGAAAGAAGCAAAAATTGTGCCGATTCATAAGAGTGGTTCACGAAGACAAATTGAACATTATCGCCCCATTTCAATATTAAATACCTTTAGTAAAATCTTCGAGAAAGCCATATATCGGACTATTAGTCCAACTATTTTCAATTCAATACCAGAAGAACAACATGGCTTCATGAATAAACGCTCCACCGTGACAAACTTAACTGTGTTTACTAACTATGTTTTTCGCAGTATGGATGAGAGGGCGCAGGTTGACGTGATCTACACTGACTTTGAAAAAGCGTTTGACAGAGTGGATCACGTCATCCTGCTCCACAAATTACACGCGCTGGGAATACGTGGAGACCTTCACAGATGGTTCAGCTCCTACATTTCCAAGAGACGTCAAGCGGTAGTGGTTGGCGGCGCGCGTAGCGATTACATTACTATCAGCTCTGGGGTCCCCCAAGGGTCAATTTTGGGTCCATTGTTATATAATACGTATCTTTTCGATATTAACACGTGCTTCACCAATTCTAGATTTGTTATGTTCGCTGACGACAAAAAAATATACTTAAAAATTAAAAATCTTGAGGACTGTGATAAGATTCAAGACGATTTAAACAATCTAAGCAACTATTACCTAAGAAATAGAATATCCGTCAACTCAGCCAAGTGTTTGCAAATAACTTTCACGCGAAAACCTAAACCCATTAATTTCACGTATCACATAAATAACAGTCCTATTAATAAAGTTAGCTCTGTTCGTGATTTAGGTGTAAGACTGGACTCTAGGATGACGCTCGTGGAACATGTCGACACTATTATTGATAAAGCCTACAAGCAGTTAGGTTTCATAAAGCGTGTATGTAATTCTTTTAAAAACATAGATTGTATCAAAGTTCTATATTTTACCTACGTGCGTAGCATCTTAGAATACGCCTGCAGCATTTGGTCGCCATGTTATATTATTCACATTCAAAGATTAGAATCCATACAAAGCAAATTTATTAAGTTTTTAAGTTTCAAAGAATACAGAAATTTTGAAACATATTCTGAGTCATTGAAACATTTTCAAATTGAATCTCTCGAACAGAGGCGTAAGCAATATGATATTGTGCTACTTCACGACATATTATCTGGGAAAGTGGACTGCTGTGAACTGTTGTCTAGCATAGCCTTGCAGGTTCCTTCTTACCGAACGCGGCAAACACCACTACTTCACGTTCCTCATTCTAACACAAACTACGCTCAAAATTCTGCCCTGTGTCGCGCTGCCCGAACTTATAATAAGCATTATTCTGGCTTGGACCTGTTCTTCTTATCTAAACATGCCCTGAAGAAAGATTTTAAGAAGTTGCACTGCCTCGATTAAAAACATACGCACTTGAACACTCATACTCACCCTCACACGAACACGAACACACACACACATACACACACACCCTGTGCCATAATATTCATCAATATAATTGTAAAACTGTTAACTATAAATTAATTAATACGATAAGTAATCCTGTATTGGCCATATTTTTATACCAAACTTACTGTATTGTTTATACTTATTGTAAAACGCTGTTGGATTACGTGAATAAATAAATAAATAAATAATGTAAGTACTTGTGCTTTCGGAGGCCATCGGTCATGTCAGAGAACCTAGCGCGGTCTGACATACTCTAATACCAGATACCGACCCTGCCTAGTTCGGAAATAAAAAGAATACAGATCAAGATCACAAGCCGCTCCTTATTATGACCTACATGGAACCAATATGGGTAATTTCCACGAAGTATCCTTCATTTCGTACCGTGTTTGCTTCTCAATCAATAAAATAGGAGTGTTCAAGGTTTGCCTTGAGAAAACATAACCTGCTCATTGAGCCTTGCGAGTATAACATAATAATTATTTGTTAAACACCATAATAATACTTGATAACATTAAAAAGACAAATCTATTTACTACTAAGTCAAGTTATTATTACGAATTACTTTCCAAACAAAAGAACCTTTTTTTCTCTTTTTTTTTTATAAAATACACTAAGATTTCTCCTGTGCCAAACGTTTTACTTCGCACGTTTGTGCATTTAGCTGAAATTTAAAATACTTCGAGTTTGTTAAGATGTTTTTAGTTTAGTCGTGAACAATTTCTACGAAATTCTGATCAACGATACTCAACTAGAAAATAATATATCACGCATACAAAAAAGAAGTGCCATGAAATCCATCACGCAGCAAATTCGAAAAACATCACGCTTCCCAAACTGAATTCCCTTAAATGCAACACTATACTAAAAGTTACTCCGACGGCAGCTTCATGCAATTCAATGGAGCACTCCAAATTACCGAATTCGTTGGCTTTCCTACTGAAAAAATTCAGACAACATCCAACATAACTTGAGCCCCCGCCTCTGCTTTACCTGTGTCTATCCACCGTCACCGTTAAGAGGGGAGAGATCAAGCAAAGCTGGTTGTTAACAGGGTGGGATTCAGTAACAATATCGCAATTTATCAAACGAACTACATTGTCGGCTCCCCTCGACGACTTCGAACCGGCTGTCTCCGTACTCTCATCTACATAGAAAGTTGCACAGTCAGATGTAGGTAGATATACTCATGACATTCAATAATGATGCGAAATGCTTATAAAAAGTCGTAATAAAATATGTTAGTTTATAGAGTATGCTTGGTATGTAAATATTATTTGAATAGCAAAGTCACTTTTATCCGTATTGCAGTCTTAATGGCAGGATCAATGTTTAACGACTGTTCAAATTATTTCTAGAAAATAGAGGAATTCAGAGATGACTATACGTCGCGAACGGATAAGAGACAGATGTATACATGAGATTATGATAAATCAATGGTAAAATACATTATTATACAATACTCACAATACTGTAGCTATAAAAATAATATAATGTCAATACACAATATTGTATTTATAAGTGCCAACGAGATCTAACCGGTAATTAATCAAAATGAATCAATAGAAACAATCGCATCATGGTAATTTATATAAGACGTTACCACAGTTTTTAACACGGTGTAAGCTGATTATGTCTATGGAACACTGAAAGTCCGTAAACCATGCCCTTTATTCCACCCACCGAAAAAGCCTCCCAAAAGTTCACAGGTGATGCTTTTTATTAAATTTTTCACGAGCTCCATCGCGAATCAAAATTAATTTCGCTTTGTTTGCTTCGTTTCGCTGTTTGTTTACATGAATTTACTGACGCGTAGTGGCTTTAAATTTTGCAAAAAGTTTAATTAAATGCCCTCTAGACTACAGCGGCTTATTTGCACGCGTAAAGTTTAATAACTAGCTGGTATGTGTTTTTCTTTATGAAACTACTAGCTGCGCTCGCGGTGTTACCCGCCGTTTTCGGACTAAAACGTAGCCTATGTGTTAAATCCAGCGTGTTAACTGCCTCCTCACTAAATTTCATCAAAATTGGTCCAGCCATTTGAGCGTGAAGAAGTAACAAACATACAAACACACAAACTTTCGCCTTTATAGTATTAAGTAGGAAAGATACATTTGACAGAAGGCATTTTTCGCTGCATACGTCACGTGAGTTTTCTTATTCCGGATGGTGCGGGTAAAATTTCCAAATTTTGTTTCTTAAAAAATGTATAGAAGAAACGTGACGGGTGGACGAACGGGACGGATACGTTTTACATTGAAAAATTTACCCGTTCCCTCTGTGCCGAGAACCCCGTTTTAAATACACGACATTATTGCTAAAAAGCTTTTGATTATGTTTATTTCTGAACTTTTCACTTCAATTTCGAAAATATTTGTAAATGTTCCCTATCATTTTCAAAACATCGGGCAACCTAAGCACCTTTGTTTGGTTGTCTCGCTGCTCCTATCATCGCCATGTTTCACACCTTTTTCAGGGCCCTAACAACTTCATCTGGAATATTACAGACCCTACAATTAACAAAGAAGCTGATTAAGCAAACTATGAGATAATTAATTTTCAGTAGGGAACCAATCGGAAACCCTTACGTACCTACCTACGGAAACTGAACGTTTCTAAAACAAAACAGTTCACTTACCCCATCTATCTATAGATGCTTGTCGCGGAAAACCTACAACTAAATGAGCACTCAAATGATTTTGATTAATACAGTATCCGAAGTCAAAATTTGTCACATCTCTTCAACTTTCCAATCTGGCGCTTTGTTCGCGCGAGGTTCATTAATATCGTTCAAACCGGTGCCCAAACTCAGGGTCCAATCAGTCACCGTCGGGGGCCCACATGATGATCACGAGGACCCCGGGCCATTTTCTTTGTCTCACTGCCATCGCTAATTTGTAGCGAAGTTTCGCGTGAACGCATATTTTGTGTGTGGTACAAATTTGAAAATTTTGTGTAGAATCTTTCTAGTTAGTTAACTAATTAATTATCTAACTAGAATATTGCGTGACTTAATTTTTATCTTAGTTCATGAAATATTGATTGTGTTCGGATTTATATGATTGTCATTACGTCTTATATTTTTTAGGTTTTAGAGCATTAAAGAAGTTTGTAAGAACAATAATATTAAATAATGATTATATTATATTAATATTATAAGGTCTTCATAGAGGTCGCTTTATCTAGAAAATCGAAAGATAGTCGGCTCATTACCAACATAAATAATAATCTACTTAATTATTCACCTCGGTAAACTTGCCTCAGTAAACTTCTTGAAAGAAAATCTCATCCTCAAATTTAATTGTGCTTAGCTCTATCAAACACAAAGTAAGAATTTAATTTGCTTTACTATCCAATACCTCTACCCGTAAATTTTCAAATCAGATTAATCATACTCCAGACTGCTTTGAGCTCTCGTCTAAGCTTTTTAAAGTTTTCTCCGTCTATCGAGAAATCTTTTAAAATAGTCTGCGGTAAAGAAAGTTGGCTCCTTCTTTTTCAATTATAAAGTTTTGACGTAGAAATTGCTTTTGACAGAGTCGCTTTCGAGTTATTACTGAAAACTGATTTTAAAACAGATTTTAAGTTACTTTATTTACATTAGTTAGTATCTTATGACTTAAACCAAATCGTTAGGCAGAGTACACACAATAAGGAAGACGCCGGGAGGTGTCGGTCTCTTGGGGTCCCACAGGGAGGCACCCTGGCCCTCCTTTGATAATTTATTATTGAAACCTCGCCTTTATACCTTCCTTTTGTAATATTGTCGTCTTTCGTAGCTTATTTGTTCCACAATTGTAATTTGTGCTAATATTTTTCATTTTTATATCGGTGATTGACTTTTTCCTTTTACGTTATCATTAATTGCTTATTATGTATTTATTGTATCCTAACTGTGGTCACTCTCATAACTTTGAAATCAGAAGATGATGATGTAATCAGCATGTAGCTTAATGATTATCAAAATTACGAAGTTTGAAAACAGCCGTAATGTTGTAAATTATCATTATGATAATTATGAAAAACGATGTTGTTCTCGTAAATTGTATATTTTGAGTGACGTAAACAGAAAAAGGAAAGAGAACTTAGTACACAATAAATTTGAATATAAATTATGCCAGTTACAAATTAAATAACGAATTTTAATTAGTATAAAATAAGGTAGTATTTTACAACACGTAAAATAAAAAGGAATTCTACAGTCATAAAATCGTTCAAGAATGGGAAAGACACGTGTATCTTTTACATTTTAATAATATGGCACAATTGCTTTCATTACGTAAAGACATCAGAGGTAAGCATCTCCACGATAGAGCTTTGTCAGTAACCCGTATATATTCCTCACCGACTTTTTCATCTCGCAAAGTTATAACATCACAACATTTTCCATTATTTTCTGTCATAAATATTATATTATCGTTTATTTGAAAATTCCCGTTTACGATCGCACGGTATTCGTGTTATTTAGCGCTCCCCGCTCCAGTTTCTATTGAGATGGGAAATATTTAATAAAAACCGATTTTCTTCGAAATGCTCAGCGATTTTGCCGTTCCGCGGGGCCCGAGTTATTGTTCGTAATGGCCGAGGGATTTTTAGAGCTATTACGAGTTCATAGGGCCGGAAATATCGCTCCTAATTTCGGTATTGGATCAGCTATTTCCATGATTCCTTATTGTGAATATTTTCTCGTCCATTTTTAGCACTGGCATGTCTTTGATCTAAAAATGACTTCGCTTTCAAGCTGGAGTTTTTTCGATATATTTGTGAAAAGTTACATCACAGTGTTCCAAATATGTTAAATATCAAGATATTTTACTCCACCAGTTCAACACAATACGCTTCGTAATCCCAACTGTAATAAACTCCTCGTTAATCCTCCTATATGATCAAAATAATTATTGTAAGCCCAAGGCAAACACAGTCTAGCAACTGAGTATCATCTTAATCCAATTAAGTGAACTAATAAATAACCTGAAATTTAATTAAGCAACTAAACACATCCAAGCTAAATTTATATCTAAAATGAACAGTGAACGAATTTTAACCCTAAGTTTATAGTTAAAAGCGGGCTAATCTTATTACAACGAGCTTTGCGCGATAAAATCGAGGGCTTATTGAATATTCAAGTTTTAACTACATCAACTTTACTTTTGAACGTCAGCTATTTGATACTGTTAGTGAAATCTGCCTGATTATGATAAAATTTTAGTTGAGTTGTTATTAAAGTTAAAACTTCGTTGAGATTTTAATTTGTTTTATTTACAAGTTCAACGCCTAACAAAATGAAAATAAACGCTACGGTAGACAAAAGTCGATATTCAATTGTTAACTCCCTACAGATGTTAATATTAGTAGAGGCAAATATGACGAAAGTACACAAATAACAAACACAATTTTTTTTACTACAGCCTAGGTTTCTAAAACAAGTAATATCATTAAAATGTATGACACATGATCACCTACACAACGATATGTTTCTAAGACTGCATCCACTTTATTTTCTAAATATAAGCACTTCTAGTCCAGGTACAAATAAAACACCGTCTGGTTCCAAAGGGTCACGGCCGCCGTAGCAACAGGGGGCCCTCACTTTAAGAGCCCCCTGTCGCAAAGGGGACATTCCACGTCCCGAAGCAATGGGCCTTTTATCTATAATGGCTCTTACGGCTGGATGTTTAAGGTAATGATTGGTTTTGATTTCACCTTCATTTCGGGACAAAGAAAAAGGAAGCTTCAAAGGCGGTGCGGGTATTTTTCTTAATTAGGAAAGTGTTTGGGAGGTAATGAAACTGAGGACAAAGATTCTTCTTCGGAGATCGCTTTGATAGATAAGTTAACCTTAATTGGATTTCACAAACTAGAATTAATGATGCGTTAAAACTATTCGATGAATTCTAAAAGATTGTCGTGAAGTAATATTGAAATTTTAAACTTGTGTTAAATCATTAACAATAACGGAATAAACACAATATCATCGAGTTCTTTTTTTTTAATAGGCACTTAAATGCTTTTCAGATCTGGACAATGTTCTAATATATCATTGAATAAAACCTCGTTCTTGTTTAAATATTTCAACATTATGATATACATAACATCAGTAATGTCTGAAAATGAATCATTAAAAACGAACAAAATAGCTTGTAAAAAGTATTTACCCTAAAAGCTCTAACATAAAACTCCGAAGAAGCCTACAAAAAAATAAGCAAGGCACATAATAGAGTAATTGTAAGGACCGGATTCATTACCTAGCATTGACCTCTGGCTCACGAGACCAAAATCAAAGTAGATAGGAACTTGGGAAATTGGACTTTAAAACTTCGAGTATAGAGACTAGAGTCACAGTAGTAAATGATTTCAGGGATGGAATAAATAATGTAAAATAACCTTACTTGGGCGATGAAATTTAATTCTGCTGCGCTTAATACCGATCCCTGGGACTCAGAAATGATCGGTTCTTAAATAAATCCCTATCAAATAGGGATAAAAAATAAGCTTTTCTAAAATTTCCTTCCGAAACAGATATTTAGAAAATTAAATGTAATTTTCACTGCAAAGCTGGTCGGTTAACTGAACCGTGAAAATACAGCTTGATTTCCTTTTTAATGGGAAAGGTACAAGAAATTAAATTCGTTTGATGAAAAGAAGAGCCAAAGTAACCCTTCTGAGCATTAAATCGTCTACCTTCATTCTACCCTGAATGGGAAGCAGCCTTAGAACTTGTATGGACTATGAAATAATAAGGTGTGATGCGATAAAAAGCGATTAGAACTAAAAACTGAAATAAATGGCAGCCTCAATAACTGTTTGAATAATATAACTATTTGAGAAAGAACTCACAGAGTCCAAGCTGGAATCGCTAAAAGTTCAACATTTACAAAGCAGCCAATAACACTGGATGAATGATTTCATGTGAACTGCCGCTTTGCCAGTTAAAAAGTTCTGTAGACACTGTTATAAATTACGGAAATGAACGATATTCATAAGACTGGCGTGTCGTATAAAATGTATTCAGGTACACGAAGTCCCATATTAAATTATGAATGAATGAACGATTTACGATTATTATTGGAGCGTGTATTTTATGTACTGTAATTATTGATAAAAATATTCGTAAAAACAAATATGATGTTATAATCATTTCTGCTGCGTCAGTTGTACGCTGGTTACTTTCTACTTCTCGCATCAATTGACGAATAGAAGCGTCATCTAGTATTTATTGATGTGTATTTCGCACGGTCCGCTATCAAAAAGTCATAGTTCTAATCTCTACCCGCTTCCGCGCTCACATTCTCACCGCTTCCCGCTACATCTCGCAACACGCCTCGGACAAGGCACTGTATAAAATAAAAGGCTCCCATCAAGACGCAGGTCACGTCGTGCTCGTTTTGAGTAGCCCGCTCCGCACAATATTAGGCTGGAATGGCAGGCGGTTTTTTAACTTATTATTGCCCCGAAAACCCATTTTGTCTGTTCCAGTAATAAAACGAGGCCTTTTATGGTACAATTATGGGATTTTATGAGATTGCGCAAGTTTTTTCTCGTACAACCTATGGGTAGATCGATGTCATTCCATGTTGTCTTAAATGTCTATTGTATCTTAACCCCAAACTAATCATACTTGGATTAAATTCAAAATGATAAAGTTCCGTTCTAATTTCTGTTTTATCAGAATATAATGTTGTTGGTATTTGGTTCAGCATTACGTCAAAAATGTACGGAGTATATTTATTGTTTTACGTTCAATGTATTCTTTTAATTATTTTTGTAAGTGTATTATTTGTAACACAGTCGGTTGAAATTTGATAGAGTAGGTAGTAATTTTCATAATAATTATCGATTATTGAAAATAAAGTTGGTCAAAGCTGACAAGCTAAAATTTGGTTCTCATTTATTATCACCTAATTCATTATTAAGCTTTCATAATCAAGTTCCTACTTAACTATACCTGCAAGTTTTTATCTAAGACAACATTATATGTAAATGTTATAATTTTATATTATATACCCTACAATGACAGGTACTTTAGAAAAAATAATAATGACATTTTATAAGTAACGGTACCAAAAAAAGAAAACAATATTAATATGCCTGTACGTATATTCAAAATTTCAGGAACGCAAAAATCAAAACCGTTAACAGCAATCGCTGAAAATCTATAAACGTACATAAAAGCATTACACAACAAAGAGCCGGCGTGGACCGAGAGCAATCTCGTTACGTCTCCGGAAATTAATGTTTCCTTTCGATAAATTTTCGAGACGTTATATTCTACCAAATCTACAAATACACTAACACTGGAACGCCTTGTCACAGCAACTTTCCTAACACATCCCTCACTACAATAAAGAACATGTCGAACAGATATGAGAACCGAATTGTGACAGGGTACGTTTATGTTAATACTGGTGATAGCGGTACGTGTAAGCTTGTATTCATGTAAATCGGGTTTTGATGTAAGCAGTTAAGTCTTCATCGTATGAACATATTGCGTTATCGTCCTGTCTGGCTGTTAAGTTCGCTTTGTTGTTAGTTAAGAACTGAACTATGTTTAACTATGTGGTGTAACTAGCTATTTATGTTTTCAGTTGTTACCGTGAAACATTATCTAGTATTTTAGGTTATTTTGTAGCAAAAATAAACCTCTAACTGATATCAACTGGATTATTTCCTTCCTTACCTGTCAAGTTTCACTGTCTTTACAAATGTTTCATAAGTCAAACGTAATCTTCAACGCTGTCACTTTTTCATATATTTCGATGTCATTAATATGCCTCATTAATATACATGTATCGTCTCTTTATATCAACCTACCATCCTATTTAACTTCGCCATATATGGCTAAAAATAGTCAACCAAGTGTCAAAGTTAGATTTATTTGGCAAAATGCACCAACCGCTGAAAGATTTACTGCTGATATGAAACGAAAACTGGGTTCAACAGGTCTATGATCGACGACTGCACAAAACGATTCGCGAAAAAAATTCACAGAGAAACGAAAACCAAATATAATTTGTAACAAAAAGGAATTAACAATAATCATAACAAACAACTGAAAAACAAACTGGAAAATTAACATCTAAACCGCGCAAAACCAAACAGAGAAACTCAAGACGCAAAAAAACAACAAAGTAATTCCTCATCGGCAAATAAGCGTTCGTGGAAAATGAATAATCGGGCATTACGAGTGTTTTCCGTACATTTATTCTTGTGTTTATTCAGTACGACGGGGGCTGCGAAGTTGCCAATAAAAACATTTTCATTGCTCGCGTTAAAACAGTGGCGAAAGTGAACGCCCTGAGAATAATCAATACGGACGCGCCCCGCCAACATTCAGCTCGCCCGGCGCAGGTACACCTCCCCCCCTCGCTTCTCATACACCCTGCACCCCCCCTCTCGCCGCACACCCGCTCCCCTATTCGTAGGGATCATAGACTAGACAGATAGACGAGAGAGCGCCGGTGTTGCGTTAAAAATAGACACGCACTTGATCACAAATGAATTTCAAAGACTTGTACGCATTTCAATGAGATAGGTATCTGAATCTATAAAGATGTAACAGTTATTCATATAAGAAATAGTAAGGTATACACTGTCTTGACTTTGATCAACAACCCATAAGTGTTCGCCTTTGTTTTATTTCACAATCAAAAATTTAAGTACCTATTTAACCGTATTTTCTTCAATTCCTATCCCATAAAATCAATACAACAACTGTACTCGACTTTCTTTGAACATACAAGCGATTATGTCTAAACCGATTGATGCACCGAATGCGAACCGTAAACCGAATTTAGTTCCTTTCGAAAAGCGCTTAAGAGCTTTACAAAGCAACCTTTTTAATGCTTTTCGCAAACAAAACGCAACGAGCTAGTACCAGAGTTGGAACTGGAATACTTCAAACTTCGCAGTTGCAGAGGTGGAGTGTAATTTTTCCCACTTGTTGTTTTCCCGACGCACCCAGTTATTGTTTATGATGCTAATGTTGTTTGCGCTCGTTTTTAAAGTACAATGGCATATAATTTTAACGAGAATTGTGTTTTCGCTTAAACAGATGTCGTTTGTTTAAAATCTTTTTGCATACTCACCCTTTATGAAAACTCAATTAAAAGTGTTTGAGCTAGCTTATCGGGATTTCTCTATCGACAAATCTGTTATTCAAGGATGAATACAAGCTGTTTTAATAATGCGGGGTGTTTATTCGCTTCATTAAAAGTTTCTCTATTTCTTTTAATTTTATTTGTGCAAGCTCCAGTGAACATAAAAGGTTCATCGAGTTGAATTTTATTAGGATCCTGTATCAGGTGGAATCGATAATCGTAACACTTCTCTTTTTTATCCAAAACAGGGAATTCGAATCAATCTAAAATGCGCTTTATTTCTACCAGATTAGAGTTAAAATGTGACTGGATATGCTACAAAGGAGAGCGGAAGAGTACAAGTTGGTTTAATTAATCATCCGTCGGGGCGGAAAATTGTGCAGCTGTTTACGATCACAATATCCTCTAAAAAGTTCCAGACTCGACAAAGATTTTGACGGAGCCTTTCCATTTCTCTGTTTTTATCATTTGCCGCGGTTTCCATGCCGAAAACGTCGGAATGATTGATGAAAAACGAATGTACAGCAAATCCAGGTGACAAATTTTACTTCAGTGGAGTTTGGTGGAATCTCTGTAATA
Source organism: Hylaea fasciaria (assembly GCA_905147375.1). Lineage (NCBI taxonomy): Eukaryota > Metazoa > Arthropoda > Insecta > Lepidoptera > Geometridae > Hylaea > Hylaea fasciaria. The sequence continues at coordinate 10,112,237 of LR990206.1, forward strand.
GGTCGATTATTGAGAAGAAACGGATTCAAGTCGAAGTTTATCTTTAGCTGAAGTTAAATTAGTTTGTTGATTACTTTGGTAACAATGCGGTTTTAGCCTTAAGGTAAGTATCCGACGAATTTGTCGGTTAAATAACTTATTGAGCGCCGGAATTTGTGGTTTCTAGTATTAATTAAATTGGGCAATTTCGTCGAATTTACTGTGGCATTGCCCTTAGAATGGAGCTGTAGACAAATTAATTAGAGTTCAAAACTGGAATGGGTTTAACAAGTGTTGGGGAATACAATATTTATACACGGTTTAGATAGGCTTTGCACTTCGCTTATTGTTTTGTTTGATGTGAATTTTATATAATCTTGATAAATATTGAATTTAGTTGGCAAATTTTCTCGTAGTCTGCTATAAAATAGAATATATCGAATTGTTCTAAATTGTAAGTTATGTTCGATATCCAAATTCATTTATCAAAAAAGTTTCTAAAAACCATTTAACTAGAGTTCTGTCTATGTTTGGCTGACTAGCTGAAGCTGAAAATCTCTTGTCAAGTAAGCCTTTATCAAGGTCTCGGTAGCTGACTCTTTGAGGCCTGGTTCCATTTAGACTGAGCATGTCTACTATCTTCGGCCACATCGTCGCTAGATGAGACAGGCACGTAAAACGCTTGCATAAAATTGAAACTTTTTGTAGTGATGATCTTTAGCTGCAAGTGTTTGCCTGGTATAACCTTTGCCAGATATTTGTCTGACAAGCAGTAGAGTGCAAACATTAATGTGTTCCAATTTGAAGTGTACTATTTCCAGCGAAATATTATTTTATGGGATTAGGAACAAATATCTCAAGGGTGACGATTACAGTGCACAGTCATGCAGGATTGTGCTATTGAAAGTACCGTGTTCCACTGCATCCCTTATTAGCAGGTACTATCATGAAAACAACCTTATCGTCTAGGTACTAAAAAAACACTCTTTGCCCCATAAAACGCCAATAAAGACTTTAATCCCCACCTTCATAATCCCAAAAAGCTTGCTTACAACACTTTCGCATTAAAAACGCACTAAATTACAATTTACCGGTTACTTTAAGCCGTTCTAATATAAGGTGGGGCGCGTGCATGAGTTTTGGGCCCGGTGGAAACCGGTAGAGGCCATTCATTAAAACTTACTACAATAGAGTCGGATAAGGGTGTAATTCAATAAGCCACTCGACCTAAAGGCCCCGTTTTGATTAATAGACGTTCTAAGGGAATACATCGAAATAGATACTTGTAAGGGTAATAGATAACATAATATTCGAAACTTTCTTCTGGGTTTTAGAATGTTTTATCCAATATTTGCTGCAATTCATCTCTATAGACAGTTTTCCCGAATGATTTAAGGATGGCTATAAAAACACTGCGTATTGTTCACACCATATTCCATAAAATGGCACTTAATACTATTTGATCACCTTTATTAAAATTAAGATGAAGTTTGGGTTTTCATAAATTTCACTAGGTGGATACAACAATAATCGCCGATATGAAAAGCACTGCTTTTATTCTTCCTTAATTCACGAATAACAAGTTTGAGTAAGATAATAACGATGGAAAATCTCATAAAATGAACTCATATTCCAAACTAAACTGCTTTTTCATAGGCAAATATGTTCACGCAATCCTGTCAGGACCAGACTCCGCATAGAGTATGTGCGGCTGAACTTCCCTCTACAAAATGGCTCTCCCGTTTGAATTGTAAGTTAGCAAACTTAATTTCAACAGAAATAGGGCTTCTGCCTATGCAGCAGACGTAGCTGTGACAGAGTCACGGAAACTTTTATAACGGCTTTTGCATATTTAACGTGATGTGAACCTTGTCGAGCAACTGGATGAACAGGTTACTCGAGCATTCTATTTTAATTCCATCAATCACAATTATGTGTTTTGTAGATCAACTTTGATTTCTAGTTCGAACACATCATTTACAAAGACGTGACGTTTTTAAATGTTATTATAACGTTACATAATCAAAGAGAAGAGGTAAAGAAAAGAAATGTAATGTTAGTTTTTCACAAAACACTTGAACTGGTTATGAACCCGTAAAAGATATGACAGTATAATCTAGTAGTAACAAAAACATTATCCACCAGACAATATTTCTAAATCCGTCGCGTCAACAAGCCGGTAAATTCTGCAGCGAAATTAAACAAGAGCAAAGCGGCGAAAGCACGTACACCGCTAATCCCGCTCCCCGAACATTATAAATACTATTACACAGAGATGAGAACCTTAATTTGGTCGGATATTTACTGTGCTTTCGAATTGTTTTGTTTACGGATTATAAATTACATATCGCGATCATGTAAGTTGATACTGACCTCCAACTAGAATGCCCTGCATCTTAAAACTTTAGATCTGGGGTCAGCAACAAAAATATTTGCCTTGGACTGGCAAACCACATTTTAGTGGCATTACCTCCTCTGAATTCTACAATATACTTTTCTCATTTTTAGATGCCTAAAACAAGTTGAACCCAGTTTTATAAAAAAACTTTCAGAAAGTGGTACACAAATATCTTAATCTGTGTTTGTGTGTGAACAATCTTACTTGGTTAGCTACTATGATGCCGTAGCCCATCTACGACATAAAAAGAGTCGCAGGTGGCTTCAAGTGGCAAATTGTCGTTCGGTGTGGCGGTCTAAAAAGGAGGCCTATGTTCAGCAGTGGACGTCTTCAGGCTGATGATGATGATGAAGCTACTATACCCTCAAACGCATGGTCACCTCCCTGTGGCGGCACCCGGTCAAATGCTTAACTCCATAGTAAAACTACGATCATTAAACAAGCCGGATACGAACACCGACCGGCTACCGTGGCCGGATGTACAACATCTCTACTACTAGGTTTCCTTCCCGCCCCCGCCCCTCGTCTGCGAAATCCCTATGGGATCCTAGAACCCTCTCGCAATTTTCTCCAACCCAAAACTATCCCACATTTAATCCCCCCCAACACAAGAAAGGTTTTTATTATCCTATGACGAAACAATTCGTGCAAAAGTAGCCCTTTTTGGCTTTTATCGTCAGCGATTATAGCGGAAATACAGGTTAAATTATTGGCGGGCAGATAAAATTTTATTTTGTTATGTTAGCACCGACTGTCGTTGAAATGGAGCTAGATAAGAGGGGAAATCATATAATATAACTATTTTATATGGGTTTCGGAGTTGTGAACAAATTCCAGGGCTTAGTTGCGGTGTCTAACTTATTATTTTTATGGCGCAGGACTTTTACTTTTGGTTTGAACTAGATACTGCGAGACACAAACCAGGCTCATAGGAATTCTAGGGGCTTGGGTCCGAACAAAGATGATTTTTATGACTATAACCAAGCATTACGATATAGATGTAATAGCTTACATATTGATTTAAAGACGCAGTTGTTCGATTAGAAAAATCATGGAAAAAAGATATATTTTTGTGTTATAATGGCCAGATGCAGTATTTTCTAGAGGACCTTACGACATTAGGAATGTGTTTGTGCAGCTATAATAATTGCTCATAAAAAATAGAATATTGTATTAAACGTAAGAAAATGAGTGAATCATTATTATTATGCGTTACCCATTGATCACTGGGAGTTGGTACCTCCTCCTTTTTGGAAGTCGGTTAAAAAAGACGAGCATCCTTGCAAATAACTGAGATTTCCTGTTTCTAGGATATAAGAACTTGCGCTATGGAGGTCATCCATCTAGCATGGCATATTATGCAAGTGTGGGCATCATATTATAACATTATGATGAACACGTGTGATTGCTAATGCGCGTAGGCCGATAACATTATCCGCTTCCAAACATCAAAACAATAAAAGCATCGATCCGCAAAAACAGAATCACCACCCACATCTTTATGGGAACTTTTTACGCCAAATTATTTGCCTCACGTATTTCGCACGTCTCACTATACAGGCTCAGTGTATTATTGTGGCCAGTACGTAAAGTCACTGGTGGCCTTATGTTTTTCAATGAAATATCAAAAGTATGTAGCTGATCAACTAGATTTAAACGGGTCTAATTCACGCACCAACTAATATCAAATAACTTTTTAAATCCGAGTGGTTTTGTTATTAGCTTGTGCGCGAATTCGATCCCTTTAAATCTAGTTGATATGTTTTCAGTTTGCGAAAGTTTTAGAACTTCTATGCAGCTGATGTTTTATCAAAAAGTAATGTTAAGATAATTGAAAGGAATTGAATCCTTATCCTGGTTAGGTGAGTAACATAAGTTTTTTCGGCACAACGCTAAACTTGAGTATTCCACGTACATAGAGGTAGCTACGTTTTTGCCGACTGTATCCGTTCCATCGCTTTAAACGCGAAGCAGTTATTAGAACTCGAACACTGGCTTCCACAATCCTTACAGGTGGAGCCACCTACACACCTCGGCAATATTTTTCCGTCAACTCGGCATTTATATGATAATGCGAGACTCGGATGGCGTTCGAAACTGATCCGGGGAGTTCCGATGAGTTCCGAAAATTCCCGAAGTAGTATCGTAAATCTAATTTCGCGCCCACCTCATATTTGCCGGCGTGATGCCACAGAAAATTGGGGAGAGCAGAGAGAAAAGGTCGGGTCGGGGAGGCGAAGTAGACGTTAAATAGAATCTCAAAGAATATTAAGCTTGGTACGGTCGCGCGCGACTCATAAGCGAACTCAAATTGTTACAGCAAAATAAGACGAGAAGATTGCCTTATATGTAATAACGTCGACACACGTTAGACGGTAATAGATCAGAAACATAAAGATATCGTGCATTTACTAGCTTAAGTTTAACAAGAATTTAACTTCTACTACGACACTTGAAGAATATGTCGAGGCACCCGTCACTGAAGAAACGATTTGTTCCGCTGATCGCTGTTTTGAACGTTGATTTGAACGCTGATTTGAACGCTGATCGCGCGTTGCCATTCGGTAATCCTTCGGTCATACCTTTCTGAGCAAAAATGGTGACCACACTGCAACATTTCCCACTAAGGTGCCGGAGCAGCGTACTCTGTGCCAATGCCGTTTGCTGGCTGTTTGAGAAGCGACCGTTAAGGAAAGTTATGCACGCCGTAGGGTACCGGCGATATTCCTTTTTTGTTTCCCCCATTCAGTCTACAGTATAGGATGCTACTGCCATTGGTGCTGGCAGCAGAATATTCTGCCAAGTGGCTGTTTCGAATATAAAACCTCTTTTCTTCTCATGTAAATCTAAGGACGGGATAGAAACGTTGCTGAGCCGACGCTTTGCGAAGGCGTGCCGTTTTAAATAATGCTACCCCTTGATTTTGGGCTTGACATTGATAATTATTAATATAGAAATTAATAAGCACTTAATTGCCGATACAAATTGAAATGGTAAACGTCTTCCTTCGTTAGTGTTGGCAAAATTTCCAATTGAATATTAAAAATTATCGTGACAGGGCAAGGTCTACATTCTGTTAAAGATTATCGGTTAACTAACAAAATGTACTCAATCTCTTCTTGGAATAGTTTCCTACTGAACAGAGATCCTAGTAACACAAAATACATTTTGATATTCAAATATGTTAATATTCAAGCTACACGAGCATATTCACGCTATAATTACTTAGTCACTCGGAGAGCTGTGCTTGGGGTAAGATCCGAAATGAGGAAATCCGCTGAGGAGTTAAAGTTGCCGACATAGCGCTTAGTATTAACTACTTGAAGTTGTTATGGAGAGGCCACTGCTCGTAGCATCGATAGCCTTTGGGGGAGAAACGTTGTCGATAAGTCACCACGGACCGGAAGACGCATACGGTGCACCGAGGAGGACGATGACTTACAGCCGAATAAATATTGTATCTCCTATCCAAGATTGAAATCGATCTCAGATTACTGCATATCGTTCGATCAATTTCCAATCTGCGTGCCTTTATAAACCAATCCACGGATCGGTTATTGGCACGTTTGACCCTAAAAATGGATTGTGATATCAATCCCAGATAGCAATATTTGGACTGGATTGATTATTAATTTCGGCCGTTAGAGAGAGTAGTGGGAAACCGCTGGATAAGTAACCAAGCAGCTAGAAAACTATCAATTTAGTGTTCTACGGGAGAGGTTTTTATTCAGCAGTGAAAGTCTTCTACGATGAAGATAAAACACTAATGCCTAGTCTCTGAACCTCTAATTAAATTAGATCAACAGATAGGTCTATCGTTGTCTCTATCTGACACTAAACAAAATGACAAAGACAGCAATATACTTATCGGTTGGTCGAATTCAACTAGGGGCTCACAAACCGGTTATAAGTGACCCAGCTCGTCAATATATTGCATGACCAACGTAGGTATCACACTGCCGGATCTCACACTACGGGTCGGATATGCGTATTTACCCTTTGGGGTTATCATTCAGCTATCGCAAACAAATACAAGTGAACGTGAAGTTTTCGGGATCCCATATTGATAATATTGAGAGCCTCTGAAGTAAGGTTGAGCGAAATGTTTGCGTATCGGCCGGTGTTTGATCTCTCACAATCACGGGGCGATAATTGTTCTCTGAGCCGCGAGAACCTGTCAGACCGGCAGCAGGACTTTTGATCACAAACTTGTGAGAAACGAAAATGACATAGGTTTAAATGAAACGAAAATGAAATGACATGAATAATAATGTTTAAAATAAATACACAATCGCACTTGAGTTGGTGACAAAAGATTGAATAACATTTCCCAAAGGTTTCTTTTTAAAATTTGTACGTAGTTATTACTCGCTCATAGGTGATGGAACACCGTGGGGAAACCACATAACGTTGGTAGATACAGGATGCTGATGATGATGAATCTTTTTACTTCTATAACCAGTTTTATACCATGTTTCTTTTAACTTGGCTCCTAGCATTGCATTATATCCTTCTTCTGTACATCTGTTAGTGCAATAAACTTTTAAAACATAATTAATTTAACAAAATTGACCAGTCCATAGCCTGAGTTGTGCTGAGTTTTCTAAGCTGCTAGCTACTTAGAATATTTTCCTTCGAAATAACCCAATGTATTCACTGCTTAGCCCTCTAGCCCTAAAAGTATGCCTATTGTGTCAAGACTCTTTCAAATTCAAAATCTCTTTATCCACTTGGGCCTTCCAGAGGTTCTTATGAAAGTTAAGGATAACGGGCCCTCATAGGGATGGAATAAAATAACAGGCACTGCCCTTCGTTTAAGGAAGGTTACGGCGAACTATTTATATCAGGTTTTATGATAACATTCCCTTTTTTACAACTATTATACATATTTATTTTAGCTCTAAAAAGAAAAATTCAATGCCGTCCATTGGTAAGCGCATCAAATGAGGGCGATTGAAACTGTTCTCTATATTATATAAAAATAATAGGTAATAGTTTATGTAGATCGAATAAAGTTTTTTTTTAAAGAAAAGAAATAAGTTCCATAAACTAAACAATGCATGTAAGTACTTTCTTAGTAACTTACTCACCAACATAAGTCTACAAAAAGTCCTAAAACAATACGAAGCGATAAACAAAACACGCATAAGCAGAAACGAAATAAAAACAAGAACTGAAGATGGGTAAATAACGCAAAAAGGGGATGACGCACGGCCCGGTGCCGTCCGGAAAAAACGTACGGAAAAATTACCGGTTGACAGAGGTACGGATACGGAAGCGTTGTTACTTCGCATAGTGTATGTGTGAGCAGTGGGCGAGCAAGGATGAAAGTGCCGTTAAATAATGTTATATTTGTAGAAATAAGTGGCAGAACGAGGGAGTTACATTTCGTAAGACGTAAACACGAAAGAGACAAGAGTATGCTATATAAAGTGGGGTATTTAAAAAATATTAAATAACAAAAATTCAAAGAAATTTGTGACTCCGAAAATTGGAGCCATTAATAAATTGCGATTATTATAATAGAAGAGTCATCTTCAATTTATGTTGGAGATACAAACATTATGGTAACGGTGGAAGAAGTAAGCGCGTTTCAAAGAATGGTTTATAGATATCGAGATGAATATATTTTTTTGTATAATAGTTACGTTAAGTTTTATCTTTTTTTATTAGACAATCCAAGTGATGACGGCTTGAGATAGGTATCTGTAGTTTTTCCGTTACGAAATCGGTTCTTCAAATCCGTATTTATGAATGAGATTTACCGTAGTTCGTGTCGGGTCAGTATCGAGATACGTGAATAGGTCCTTAATTGGGTATTTCAGATACACACACAACGATGAAGATCTAGATACAACCTTATAAAGTAACCAGATAGGTTCATTATTCACGAACCCAACTAAATCTTACTTCCCTTTTTACTCTGCGGAAGCGCAAAAGATATGTCTCAGTGGAGGCGCAAAAAAAGGGTTTCGTTAATTCAAAAAAGGGGCCGCCAAAGTAGACGACTCCGAGGCAAAGGACCATAAATTACATTAAATACCAAATTAATTAAAATATCAGCCAGGGCGAAACACTGAAGCCTTTTTGCCAAAAAAGTGTAATATAAAATTCATACTTTGATTTAGGAGGGCCCAGTTAAGCATCGGATGGTATGAAATATTGCTTTCGGGTTATAGAAAGACGAAGTTTATGCTTTTTTTTCTTAAAATTTGTGGCATTTTTTCGTGTTTTATATATTTTTTATGAAATAGATGACAGCTATGTCGTAAGAACCTCTTTTACAAGAATCCGCGTATAAACGTATAACATTTTCCTATATGTTCGTAGAGCAATGGCCCTTGTAGTTCCTATATACATGAACGTGACAAGTTATTATTACTATGTACCTACTACATAGCATTTGTAACGAGATGACTAATTATTAAAACGTCTGTATCCGCTGTCAATTGAATGTTTTGTTATGCATAGTCAATTAGTCATTCCCATCGAAGTCTTTAAATATGAAAGTTTGGAGAACGCAGTCACTTGAAATTTCATCGCATACATTTTCGCTTAATCAAGAAATTTAATAAAACAAAATCCCCTATAACGATAAACAATCACCTTACTGGATAAAATCACTGCTCCTAAATAGAAACAACAAACAAACAGTGAGTGTTACGTAATCTCACCTACATACCGTTAACGACCCAAATCAATCAACTGACGAACCCACGACATCAATAACCCGGGATCAATGTGACCCACTACTGTCTTACCGGCCCTTAATGCGGAGGCACACGGGCGTTTTTATTAACAAGTTCAAAGTCAAAGTCAACGCATTTATTGAAAATAGGCGATAAAACTGCACTTTTACAAGTCAAACAGCTAATCCTCGTTAACAAAGAGAACCATAAAACATAAAATATTATAAATCAAACAGTAACTGATTATGGTTTGAGTTTGAAAAAGGATGTTTCCCTTTCAAGCACTATACTCGTAATTACAACCAAGACTATAATTAACGCTTATCATAACTTTTTTTCTAAATAACAAAACCAAAATCTAAAACTAGATTTTCAATTAAAAGCATACTTAACCCTCCAGTAGTCAAGTAAAGTGGTATTACTTCACATAACAAACCACAAGTGTACCTTTGAATATCAGGATTGACTGATTACAGATAGGAATTTTCTTTTTGACACAGATTTCAGCTTTCAATGCATCAACACACTATACAAATGATATTTTTCGTTGGCTATGTTTGTATTTTTCATTTTACAACTCTCGATGGGCTTTTATCCCGCCACCCTCAGCGTGCCAAACGCAGCGTCCCAACCGCCCGTATGTACGCCCTTAATGACGCCAAGGAGGTCGAGCAGTAAAACCTGACAACCGAGACATTTATTACAAGCCCGGTCGTTAATCGATAACTGTTATGGCTCTGTTTAAGATTGTGAAAACGTTTGTTAGATTCGGGCGGGGATAACGGCTGTTTATTTAAACAGGGTTTTCTTCAAGCTAAATTCGGTGTAGATTTAATCATTGTTTAGTGCGAGATTGAAATAAGTTCGGGCGCTTACAGTGATAGCGTGCGAGACGTCTGCCTTCCAAGCAAAGGTTTTGTAAGTTCCGCACATATTGGTAGATGTGTTCTGGTAATCCATGTCTGGGTCGGTGAAAAAACATTGTAAAAATCTACATGCCCGAGGATTATCGAGACATATTGTGATTCATCAGCAATCAATGCGGGATTCGAACCCCCGAATCTTACTCTCACGCTTCGCAGTCGGCGCATCAACAACTTACTGCTGCTGCCACCGCCCGTAAAAAGAACAAACTTATAAAACAAACATAATGAACATCCTAAAGATGAAAATGTTTCGTATTTCCTGAATTCATTTTCCACGAGAATGCGTTGAAAGTGGAGTAAAAATTGCAAATAAATTTAAAAACACGCGGTCTGAGGCACACGTTGATGCTTTTGCCAGTTCTTCTTTTTTTAGAAATGCGCGGACAATTTTATTAGTAAAGCTGATAATGTTGTGAGCAGAAATGTTAGTAATACAGGTTGCGCCCCGCCGTTCGGCCTGCGTGGACATTGATGAATCTTAATCTATGTGTGTAGCGGGCGCTTATTTAGACGCGCAGGATTGCATTCGAAAACGGCCCTTAAACACTACGCGTAACACCGCGCATGCGCCAACGACTCCTCTCCTCACACGCGACGGCGCGACTCGCGCGCAAGGAAGGGACCGCCACGCGCCGCCCGCCGCGATACACGCAACGCGTGATATATTGTCAATTAATTACCCAAATCAGTGCTAATTCCTGTTTTGCCGTGTTCCTTTTGTTTTAAAATATATACCTTACTTCTAACTTGTGCGAGAACTCATTTACACGCCCTGAGATCGACCCCTAGCCCTATAGTGACGCCCAACTCGCGGGCACAAGCGAAGCAAGTGAATACCTACCGACGCCATTATTAACGGTCGTTGTGGAAAACACGAAAATATTAATCTACGTGCACCGGATCGAACGCTACGATGTCTCGGCCTTTAACGAGACAAGAAGCGCTCCGGCAACAACGTAGTGAAGAACAGCACGACGACGACACGATCACCGCGCTCACGGAAGACGATGGCGGCAACGGAGAAACCGGCCGGCTTGACAGAACCGTGATCGACGGCGCGATCGGCGCGAACGCGCGGGCGACAACCGCGACGTCGGCGCAGTCTCCAGCGTTCCAGTTCCCCACGGAACAGTTCCTATCCACGCTGGTGGAAAACATCACGCGTGTGCAGGCGGAGGCCAACCGCCATCTCATCAGCTCGCTGTTCAACCCGGCCGGGATGGCCGGCGACTTCAGAACATCGAGCCCCATCGCGCCTACCGCGGCGAGCACGGCCGGCTGCGCAGCCGCCGCCGCCAGCGGCAACTTTAGCAGATGCACGGCGCGATTCAGCGGGTCAATGAACGACGGCGAAGCGGTACTCGAAGCGTTCCTGGATTCGGTCGAAGTCTACAAAGAGTGCACCGCCATCAGCGACGCGCACGCACTCCGCGGCCTGCCCATGCTGCTAGTCGGCGAGGCCGCCGTCTGGTGGCAGGGAGTGAAACCTTCGGTCACGTCGTGGAGCGAAGCGCTTCGTAGACTTCGCGGAATGTACGGAGTGCCGCGACCCGCGCATAAAGTATTCCGGGACATTTTCGCCGCCGAACAAAGTACCGAACGCGCCGATGTTTACGTGTGTAGAGTGCGCGCTTTGTTATCAATGTTACCGTATAACGTGCCAGAAGTGATGAAGTTAGACATGGTGTATGGATTGTTAAGTCCTAGAATTAGGCAACGAGTGTCTCGCGACGCGGTGGACGGGCTCGAGCACCTTATCGCGAAGGTCAGGTTAGTAGAGGAGTCATTGGCGGAGGTGAGTACATCATATCCCTCTAATAACAGTGTTACCGGTTCTGTTGATAACCATCCTCAGACCGCGCGCGACAGTGCGAATGCAATCCTGTGTGATAACCCCGCGGACGCTAAGTTTAACCCCTCGACAACGCCATCCTTATTTACCCCGTCGGGAAATTTTACCCGTTTGACGACGCCGCCGTCGGGAAATTTTTACCGCGACGATCAGGCGACTTTTACCGATCGTCCGCGTGCATCGAATGTAAACCGCGACGATAGTGACGGGCAACCGAAACGGGTCCGACCGAAGTGCACGTATTGCAAACGTTTCGGACACACGGTCGATGATTGTCGGAATAGTAACGCCGCGACTATGTAGTGACGATGTTTCGTGTAGGTCGCGAAATAATACCGACATACGTTGTTACGGATGTGGTCAGGTGGGTGTCGTGCGCTCAAAGTGTGATAGATGTACTAGTATACCGAAATCGAGAACATCCGATTTTCAGAGCGCGCACATAAGCGGGAGCGACGACGCGCATCCCTTGGTCGAAGTTGCCATTGTGGGTCGCCAGGGGGTGGCCATTTTAGACACTGGGGCTACAAATTCTATCGCGGGTCCAATGTTATACCGAGTCCTTACCGATGCTGGCGTAGAGTTTAAGCGCACATCTCGCACGGTGGGTCTCGCGGATGGTACTCAGCGAGTGCGCCCCGTGCTCGAGTGTGACGTCGTCGTTACCCTGGAAGGTCGCGACATACTCACCACTTTCTTAGTGTTTCCCGACGCACAGACCAGGACCCTACTCGGCAGAGATTTTATTAGGAAGGCCAGTATCCTGTTGGATTTACCACAGAGTAGTTGGAGTTTCAGCAGGCACCCGCAGCGGTGGTATCCGTTCATCACCAGCGACGACTTACCTGCAGCCGGCGTGACGAAGCTGACGATGGTAGATGCAGCGCAGCTCGTGCTGGAGGAACCACCGAGGTACCAGGCTGACTGCGAATAAAGAGACTCCACACTTTTGCGCTTACCATCTGCTGATATATGCTGATGTAGACTTATTATTACCATCGAGAAATATTCAGGTCGTTCACGAGAACCAGCTCCGAGATCCCAAAGTTCGGAGGATCGATGAGGGCCTCGGGTCCACCGACGATCCGTTTAGGGGGAGGGGACGGGTAGACCGGGGATTTATTATGTCCGATGGCACCCGGTGCAGGTGAAGTCCGGAAGATGGCGAGAAAGATACCGCCTGCCTGACAGTACCTGTACACGGAGCGATTTAGTACCGCGACGATTATCCGCGGCACCGCTCGAGGCGAGAGACGAACCTACTGACTAGAGAGGGATAGTCCTGATGAAACGTTATGTAGGTATACCGCGTAGCGTAGCCCAGCTGACCCTATCCGTAGGTAACGTTCAACCACCGGTCAGCGTGAAACGTAGTCGAGGTAGACCTCGAAAAGATCTGACCAAGACGCGAGGGCGCTAGGTCTAGGTCAGAGGGGGAGGATGTAGCGGGCGCTTATTTAGACGCGCAGGATTGCATTCGAAAACGGCCCTTAAACACTACGCGTAACACCGCGCATGCGCCAACGACTCCTCTCCTCACACGCGACGGCGCGACTCGCGCGCAAGGAAGGGACCGCCACGCGCCGCCCGCCGCGATACACGCAACGCGTGATATATTGTCAATTAATTACCCAAATCAGTGCTAATTCCTGTTTTGCCGTGTTCCTTTTGTTTTAAAATATATACCTTACTTCTAACTTGTGCGAGAACTCATTTACACGCCCTGAGATCGACCCCTAGCCTTATATGTGTTAATTAAAATAGATAGATAACTCTTTACTTGCACCGAAATGTATAGAACACATGAACACAAAACAGATACACTTAATAATATGTAAAATAGGCGGTCTGCTTGCTAATTTAGCCTCTAAGGTCCGTAAAAATCTGTTCAGTCGTAACAAGGCTGAATGGTTGTAACACGCATACTCTCGCATTTTTATTACATATGCCTAACAATTATATCCAAATTTAAGCTAGCCAAAAATTTACCATTTTTGGCATGCATAAATTCACATAAATTTATCAATTAATTTATTGGGTTGAATAAAAACATTAAAAAAAAATGAAATGTAATCGATACTAAGACCACCACCAATCTATTGTTAGTCATCGAACCCCGTTATTCCCTCTACCTTTCGCCTCTATCATCAAGGCATACCAGCTTGGCATTACCATAATATTGTATTGTCATCGAAGTTTAACAGGCATGCATTTTTCAACTCAATCGAACGACAGGAATCGGGCCAAAAAACTGACAAGATCTGATCAAAACAGACATACTGACTATATAAATACACTAATATACATTTAAAAAATAAACTTGTGGAACTAAATAGTGACTGAAAACTCATTGTGTTTCAGCCTTGTCACGCTAAAAGAGAACACGGGTAAAAAATATTTCCTTCATATGAACAAAAAACATATTATGTTTCTCACTAAGCCACATTTTCTCGCATAACAAGAACTCGTGCCGTCCTGGGGCATAATTAGAAACACATTTTAAAAGAACATACTCGTAATATAACGATATCCTTCTACACGATAAACATTAATTATTTTCATAAAAAAGTTATTGTTTACTTAGCTAAAATTATATTTTTATCACAGAGAGATTTAATACCTCACTCAGAAACATCCGTAAAATCTCTACCGTTTTCTACTTAAGTTTATTCGAGTGGTTCCTCAACCTCGCTCAAGGACCTCCTTTTGTTTTTCGTATTCAAATAAATTCTTTGGGCAAAGTTGAAGACATGTTTTCGAATAGTTGTGTGTCATAAGAGTCCCCAGCCCGGGTTGATGACGACTAAATAGTTTGAAAACTCTTTCAGCATTACTCTGTACATTCATATGAAATATTTTTTTGTCTATAACGACATAAATATGTTTTTCAAAGTAGAGAAAAATAAAATAATGTACTTAGTCAGGTCATAAGTATTGTCACACAGTAAAAACTTTTCTTTTAGAATGCTGGCCACAAAAAAGTTTATTGAATTCGAATTTCGAATTGTTCATGAAAATAAAAATGTATACTTTTTAGAATTTTACTCATTTTTAAATATGGAGTGGACGCTTAAAGAAGACCGTGTTGCAGTTATTGCGTTGCATCGTTGCGGTTACGCGCCAATTCAAATTTTTGACATACTGAAAAATTTGAATATAACCAAGAGATTCGTTTATCGTACCATCAAACGATACAATGAAGACTCTAGTGTAGATGACAGGTCGAGAAGTGGTCGCCCTCGGTCTGTTAGGACTCCAGCAGTGATAAAAGCTGTGAAGGCGCGAATTCAAAGAAATCCCAAACGTAAGCAGAAAGTGTTGGCCCTTCAGATGGGATTAAGCAGAACCACGGTGAAAAGGGTGTTAAATGAAGACTTAGGGCTTCGGGCATATCGAAGAAAAACAGGATATCATTTGAATGCTCGTCTAATGGACCTGAGACTGAAGAGATGCCGCGCTTTGTTGAAGCGGTACGCGGGAAAAAAATATCGGGAAATTCTTTTTTCGGATGAAAAAATTTTTACCGTAGAAGAGAGCTACAACAAACAAAATGATAAGGTGTACGCACACAGTAGTGAAGAAGCGAGCAACCGTATTCCGCGTGTCCAACGAGGTCATTTTCCATCCTCGCTCATGGTATGGTTGGGAGTGTCTTATTGGGGCTTAACAGAGGTACATTTTTGTGAGAAAGGTGTAAAAACGAATGCAGTTGTGTATCAAAATACAGTCCTGACGAACCTTGTGGAACCTGTTTCTCATACCATGTTTAATAACAGGCACTGGGTATTCCAACAAGATTCGGCGCCAGCTCATAGAGCGAAGAGCACACAAGACTGGCTGGCGGCGCGTGAAATCGACTTCATCCGGCACGAAGACTGGCCCTCCTCCAGTCCAGATTTGAATCCGCTAGATTACAAGATATGGCAACACTTGGAGGAAAAGGCGTGCTCAAAGCCTCATCCCAATTTGGAGTCACTCAAGACATCCTTGATTAAGGCAGCCGCCGATATTGACATGGACCTCGTTCGTGCTGCGATAGACGACTGGCCGCGCAGATTGAAGGCCTGTATTCAAAATCACGGAGGTCATTTTGAATAAACTTTAGTGTCATAAGAATCTATGTTTTGTTAAGTTCATTTTGGTATATAAATGGTTACATAATGAATAAACTTGTTTCAATTATTTTATATAATACATGTGACAGAATTTATGACCTGACTAGGTAGTTTTTAAAAATACATATTTATTTAGAACTTTACACATAGTTTGCTTTGTACAAAACTTGAATTAGTCGTTGGATTATCCGTTACCACAATTTGACAAACCGGTTTTTTTTACTTTGACAGTACTACTCGTAATAAACATTTATGAGCGTGCCAGAAGGTCAGCAGGACTTTTTTCACACCCACTAACCCAATTTTCACGTCTATAAGGAACGTCCCTTTTCGAACTCGAAATCATAATAAGTGTTAGGATATAAAAACCCCATCTATATTTTACGACCACTAGTAGGGTCTACAAGCAAAATAAAGTAGGTGTGTATTCGGTAAAAGAAAAAGCTTACCAAAACTATTTTTCACGCCAAATAAGGGTTTTCATCCTTATACTTTAGTTATTGCAAGATTGGCAGAACTCTTAGTAGTATTCATATCTTCAAAGTTAAGTAGAGCTCTTTGGCATAGAACGTAAATACATTTTCCAAGAAACAAGAAAGCATCTGAGTGAATATAATATAAAAAAATTATATTATAATACTAGCTGTTGCCCGCGACTTCATCCGCGCAGACTATATACTTTACCATAATTCCAAATAACTAAAAATAGACCATGACCTCGAGTTCGACATCGACATCCGCGATATATCCGCATATGCGATATCCAACATTCTCGTACGACATCCACCATCTTCTATCAAAATTACCATTTTATACAAAAACCTGGCATTTTATACCAAAATCTAACATTTCATACAAAAATCTACCATTTCCTACCAAAATCTACCATTTTCTACGAAAATACCATGTTCTACCAAAAGCTACCATTTTCTACTAAAGTCTAAATTTTTCTACCACAATCTAAAATTTTTTTGTAAATCTATTATTTTCTTTCTAAATGTGCTATTTTCTACCAAAAGCTACCATTTCCTACCAGATTCTACCATTTCCTACAAAAAACTACCATTTCCTAAATTAAATCTACCATTTTAACCGTAATCTACCATTTTACCATAATCTACCATTTTAATTTCAAATTCACTAATATCTACCAAAAGCTACCATTCCTTTCAAAATCTACCATTATTACCAAAAATCTACCATTTCCTACCAAAAATCGACCATTTTCTACCTTTAATTTATCATTTTCTACCAAAATCTACCACTTCCTACCTTTTAAAGAACATAGATACTACGTTTGAAATTGATCAAACCAATAAAACACGTTGTTCCATCCAAACTTTGCAACCCCTTTTCACCCACTTAGGGGTTAAATTAAAAAAATATATAGTCAGGTTCTTAGTGCACACCTACGTCTCTTAGTGTCATCTACGAATGTGTACAAAATTTCAGTTTTGAACTAAATCTGATGAAAAATATTCTGCAACCCCTTTTATTATTTTAGGGGTTGAATATTAAAAAATGATGAAACACGTGTTTAATTAAATCTTAATAATATAAATGCCAAGTTTGAAGCTGATCAGACAAAGAAAACACGTTGTTACACAAAAACTTTACAACTTGTTTGCACCCCTTTAGGGGTTGAATTTTCAAAAATCCTTTTTTAGTGCATACCTTCGTCACCTAAGGAATACTTGTGCAAAATTTCAATTATGAACTAAATCTGATGAAAATATTTTGCAACCCCTTTTTATTACTTTAGGGGTTGAATATTAGAAAACGATGAATAACATGTTTAATTAAATGTTTTAAAGAATATATATGTCAAGTTTGAAGTTGATCGGACCAAGAAAACACGTTGCTCCATACAACCTTTGTAACCCCTTTTCACCCCTTTAGGGGTTGAATTTTCAAAAATCCTTCCTTATTGCTCGCCTACGTCACATAAGGAATATTTGTGCAAAATTTCATGGTTCTAGACCTAGTGGTTTCGGCTGTGCGTTGATCGATCAGTCAGTCAGTCAGTCAGTCAGTTCTTGCTTTTATATATATAGATCATGTTCTGATGGTAATAATCCGTAGCAACATTCGTAGAGGCGTAGCACCGTAGTGACGAGCTACATAAAATATTAATAATTATCCACCCAGTGCCTACTTACGAGAAATGAAGCCAACTGATGCAATCGGATTTTATTGAGTTTCATAGAAAAATGTGTAAATTAATTGCGAAAATGAGATGAACTCAATATTATTACAGAAAATCAGAAGAATAAAAATTTCAGTTCATTTAATTCAATAAAAATATTATGTTACTAATAATACGGAAACAAAAATTGCATAAATATCTTTTAAAATCATACAACATATTATTTTTATTCGCAACAGCCTACGAAATTAGTCGCTCGTAACCATTCTACGCTCCTCGTAGCTCGCGTGCTACGCCGACATGTGCTACGGAAACAGGATGTAGCAGTGAATAATGACATGCACACATCTATAAACAGACTGTATGCTTCATATTATACAATATGTGCATGAGTGTGAGTTTCATTATGGCGTACTATTTTAATTAGGTACTTCACGTCGCATAAACTATCCTACAGAACTTGCAGCATGTTCTAGTTTCCTTGTTTTACATGGTAATATAAAGCGTAATGAGCTCTCACCATGTTATCACACAATTTCTCGCAACAGAAATTATAATCAGTCGTCGTCATATGGTTGACGTTCATCGGAATAATGATTTGGGACCTTGCAGTGTTTGCTCCAATCGAGCTACGTTCATACTCAATAACCAATACTGATATGTCACTGCAAAGCGACGCAATTTGCACTTCTGACTGAATGACTCCAGGCGGATTTAACGAATTCCTAATATTAATTGGTATGGATTGGATATACTGCCTGTGTGATGGATAAGGACTATACCCCCTACTACGAGAGAAGCACTGTGCTCCGATTGTTTGATGAATCAAGAGACTTCTTCGAGAAAGCGTTTGATCGATGAAATCGAAGAAACATTACATCACGTGATTGAAAGACTCGTTCAGAAGAAAACGTTTGACCAATGAGAGCACAGGAAAATGATGTGACGTCATAGAAAACAATCTATCTGCGATTTAATTGGTAGTTGAAGAATTATTTTCAGTCGAAGGAACATCTAACTAGGTTTACATGAGAGATAAAGGAGCATTAGCGTATATCATCATCTGATATCTGATCCTCTAACACTCCAACTATCCAAGCTATTCAGATTTGTTCATGCAAAAACATTGTACTGCCTACGATTCTAAGTCCAATTCAGCATTGATGGGATTTCAGGAAGTCAAATCAAACTGCTAAGCCCTTGATTTGTTCACGCAAACACGAATCTTATCCCGTGCCATTCTAAGTTCAAAATAGAATTATGGCAACCCTAAACCGAATTTGATTCTAGCCAATGTAATCCTTATTCATATGTAGATAAGGGTAGTTTTGTAGTGATGCGAATATGTTGAAACGTGAACGACGCAGAGGCTTCACTAGATATTGGTCGGAACGGTTTTTGCGTACAATTCTCGTTACGGGCCATGAATGATTAAAATGTATCGGTTTTCGAGTTTGATGTGTTTGGAAATGAAAAAATATTTTCCGCTTCGTATTCGGCTCCTAACTGTGTCAGTTACTTCTAATATCGGTATGTTGTTGTTTTTGTCAGGGGTTTTTGATTTTTGTTTTATTTTAGTTTTACTTTGTGTTTTTCCTAGAATTATGTATTTGATTCTAAATGATTCGAACGTCAAAACTTCACTCGCACTCTGCAGATTGGGGACCGATTCTCTCACAATCGAGTTGACATCGAATTCGACGAATTGGAGCCAATAAACAATTTTCAAAGATTAATCTACAGTGTAGTTGTAGAATTTTTTGGTAACTTTAAGCAACCTGCATCACTCTTATATCTCTCGGTAGCTAAGATGCATAGAAACATTTTATAGAACACTACAGATCAAAAGAAAAACTTAAGACTAAAAAAAAAACCTAACAATAAGTAGGTATTGTACGATTATGCATCAATTGAATCTAGTGGTAGCCCTGCAGTATTCCAATAAAGCTCTTCCATATATGGACCACTAGCTGATACCCGCAACTTTGTTCGCATTTTTATATAAAATGTAAACTGTTTAGAAAATCAATTGATGTCGCGGGGAACAGTTATAGGTAAGAATATATCTGTCTCTTTCTCACTCCCTTTTCCTCTATCTTTCTCCCTCTCTAGCTCTTTTTCTATCTTTCTCCCTCTTTCGCTCTTTCTATCTCTCTTCCTCTACCTCCATCTCTTTCCCTCTCCCTATATCTCTATATCTTTCCCTATCCTTCTATCATTAATATCCGTCTCCACTCTCAATCTCTTGCGTTCCCTCTCCCTGTCCATCTCATCCATTATATTTATTTCCCTCACCCTCTCCGTCTATATCTCTTCCTTTCCCTCCTTCGCTCACTCCCTCTCCCTCTATTTCTATATATTTCGCACTCAATCTCTCTCACCTATTTCCACCCACTCTCCCCTCCTTCTAGCCCCACTCTACCCTCTTTCTCCCCCCCTCTTTCTCCCCCCACTCTCCCCTTTTCTCCCCCCACTATCCCCTCTTCCTCCCCCTCTCTCCCCTTTTCTCCCCCCCACTCTTCCCTCTTTCTCCCCCCACTGTATCATCACTTTCTATTCACTCTACACTCTTTCTCACCCCACTCTCCCCTCTTTCTCAACCCACTCTCCCCTCTTTCTCCCACCACTCTCCCCTCTTCCCCCCCACTCTTCCCTCTTTCTCCCCCCACTCTCCCCTCTTTCTCCCCCCACTCTCCCCTCTTCCCCCCACTCTTCCCGCTTTCTCCCCCCACTCTCCCCTCTTTCTCCCCCCACTATACTCTCATTCTCCCCGCTCTCCCCTCTCTATCTCCCCACTCTACCCTTTTTCTCACCCCACTCTCCCCTATTTCTCCCCCGTTCTATCCTCATTCTCCCCTCTACCCTCATACCCCACTCTCCCCTCTCTATCTCCCCACTCTACCCTTTTTCTCACCCCACTCTCCCCTATTTCTCCCCCGTTCTATCCTCATTCTCCCCTCTACCCTCATACCCCACTCTCCCCTCTCTATCTCCCCACTCTCCCCTATTTCTCCCCCGTTCTATCCTCATTCTCCCCTCTACCCTCATACCCCACTCTCCCCTCTCTATCTCCCCACTCTACCCTTTTCTCACCCTACTCTCCCCTCTTTCTCCCCCCACTCTCCCCTATTTTTCCCCCCACTCTCCCCTCTTTCTCCCCCCACTCTAACCTTTTTCTCACCCCACTCTCCCCTCTTTCTCCCCCCACTCTCCCCTCTTTTTCCCCCCACTCTGTCCGCTTTCTCCCCCCACTCTCCCCTCTTTCTTCCCGCTCTCTCCTCTCTTTCTCCCCACTCTACCCTCTTCTCCCCTCACTCTACCATCTACTCCCCCTTTCCCCCACTTTACCCCTTTCTCCCCCTCCTCCCATCGCACTCTCCCCCCTTAATTACTTTCCAATTTAAATTACGATCCGTTTAGCCGTTTATTGTGGTCCGTAGGGGGTGCATCTAAAGAATACCTCATAATTTCAACCCCCTTGCTTTTCCCCCTTTAGGGATGATTTTGCAAAAAAGCTGAAACCTGTATTTATTTATTTCTTACCAAAAGCCTAAATAAGAATTTTCAGATCCCTAACTTGAGGAATTATGGATTCCCCATACAAACTTTCAACCCCTATTTCATCCCCTTAAAGATTATTTTTTGAGACAAAAGATAGCCTATGTCCGTCTCATAGGTCCAATCTACCCCTATACCAAATTTCATCGAAATCGGTTCAGCCGTTTAGCCGTGAAAAGGTAACAAACAAACAAACAGATATACAGATAAACAGATAAACAGAGTTACTTTCAGATTTATAATATTAGTATGGATATCTGCCGTAAAAAGTTATTACCTACAAAACCCGATTGAGCACATAAACCAGGATGCAAATATTGCACGCCAAAAGAACCACTAACCAATAGGCATTTTTCCGCCAACAGCGGCGCATTGGCGGGCCCAGGTCACAGCACAGCATCCCAATTATTTGCGGCTACCAGCGTTTCATCGCAGCTTTTAGATTTCCAACAAAGCCTTTTAACTTTTTATAAAGCTTTTATGTTGTTTAGATTTCTATTTTTGGGGGTTCGGGAAAATAACGGTGAAACCTGTCGGGTTGAAAATACAGCTGGCCTAAAATTATAAATATGAGGGTAATAATAAAGAAAATTCAGATTGGGAGATGAAAAAATATTTTTTTCTGTATATTTTTTTTTCATTATGACGTGAGATTTCCGTTACTGTAGACCAAAGATACACGGGGCTGTGCGTATTGTAGTTTAATTAACATCTACATTTAACCAAAACATTAAGCCCTTGATTCGACTTACTGTAGACCTTATTGCGCTGTTTCCGATAGTTTACAATAAAATCGATTTTTAAAATTGTTTTTCATTATTATTCGACAGTGTATAAAACGTTGTCCGATCGAGCCGGCCAGGGCCTCAAGTCGGCTATTTGGCAACAATTTGCGATTGAAAAACAATGCAATCAATATGCAATGTTAATTTTGGCTAAAGTCGGTAGTCTGGTAGATTATCAATCGTAACTTCATTGAATTACAATTGTCTCGTTTTCAAATTGTGGGAGTTGTCGACTCCCATGAAAGTCATAGAGCTCGAACTTCTAGTTACGATGTGTATTATTTAAATTAAAAAAAAAGCTATGGACTTATTTCAAATAATGGCCAAATGTCAATGTCAAATGCCACAAATTCCTCAAGTTTAGGTAATCTGTGGTCCAAGTGAAGTGTTTTTGTCCGCGAAAACAGCGAAATAAAATCTATTTGGCTTGCTAAGCCACCTCGCTAAGCCACTCATATTTAACATTAAGAAATTCTTTGGAATATATTAAATAAAATCGTAATTTTAATTAAATTACGTACAATTTGCACTAGAACAATTGATAAAAAGCAATGTTTTTACAATTGTGATTCCATAGACAATTAGCCATGGGAAAAGCTGTCAAAAAAATAGTGGACTAGAGATTTTTGCCAAGATTGAAATGCAATTATCTATTAGACTACGGACGTACTACGGATTTTTCAATTACTTTGCTATGATCACAATGGTAATGCAATTGAAATGTCAATTGTTAACAGGCTACCGGAAGTGTCAAAAGTAACCATAATGGCTGAAATCATTGATAATCCATAATCAATTCAAATAGCAGACTTGGGGCCCAGAGCGCGCGTCGGAATTGTTTTTCCGGTCCATTAACACAACCGGAAGCCAGCCGACCGATTGACTAATATTGAAATTAGCTCCGTCGTTTTCAATACACATTTGTTTTAATATGATCCAATATTCGATATGTTTTAATATTTCAAACGTTTACAAGCTAATCGAAAATAACCAAAACCTAACAATCTACTATTTTAGTCATTGAGGGATTCCATTGTATAAGTCGTGTCGTTATTATTAAAAAAAGAAATATATTTAAACATACTACTCTAACTAATAGCGGGTTAAACAAAAGCTTGTTGAGACCCAACATACTTGTAAAATAAGTCTTAAACATACAGAGGTGAGGTTGAAATCCGGTCAGCACTAAAAATAGCAATCGAAATGCCACTTTCCAATATTGCACCGGACAATAACCTCAGTAATATTAAAAGCTAAGCCTGAGCCAATCAATTCCGCAGCTGGGTCCATTAACAAACGAACGCGTTTGTGTTATCAACGGGGCCCAGTAGTGGGTGGACGCTGATATAAAAGGTTCCGGGGATTTTGGCGGCACGTTTGGCGTAGTGGCTGAGCAATCGGACTGCTGCGCTTGGCGTCGCTGGTTCGATTCCCGCCTAGAACAAATATTTGTGCGATCCACAAATATTTGTTTCTGGTCTGGGTGTGATGTGCATGTGAAATTATATGGCTATAACGGTACTTACGATACAGGAGCAACCTAGGTGTGGGGCTACAACAAAAAAGTGGTAAACCTCTTCTGCAGGCGTCCATCTGAGAAAGTACTACGGTACTTTAAGTACTACTTGACTGACAAGTATCTGACTTACTGCCGGTTTCTGAAACGTCAGCCAACTTTGACTACAGATTGAGTCTATTGCCATCCTTGTCATTTGTTTATTGTCAGATAGAGACAACGATAATTTTAATCTAATGTCAAAGCCAACCTACGTTCCAGAAACTGGGGGTAAGGTGCGCCATATTCATAAAGCAGTAGTATGTAAACATTACAGTGCTGCGGTCTGAAGCGCACTGTTTCCAGTGAAATTCCAATTTAAACAGAATACTAGATACTCATAATTCAGCAATATACTCGAATATATTGTATTACGAGCACACAACAATACAATAAATATGTTGAGGAAGTACCTAATTCAACGACAAATTATGTAACATTTTTAAGGATACCTCAGCCATTCTATTCCTTTCACCCTTCATAATTACAATGGAGACTCGTCCTTTGTCACTCCCAACAGAATTTTCCCACCAAATCACCAAACAAAAAAGTGATTCGCTAACCTACATTAACCGTCATTTATTTTGCAAAAACAAAGAAGATACATAATCCAATTCAAAAACTTGAGCGATAAATTAATGGAGTACATTCGGGCGTACCTACGCAATACACCCTCGGAGAGGGCGTTTCCTCCTAAATAATTACCCGGGAGCAGTTTGCGTAATAAATAATACTTATAAACCGATTCTGGCTCATATTACTACGTAGCTCTTAGTGCGCATATTTGAGAAGGCTTACGGCGTAGAGCGCAGCCGTGAGTAATAGATGGCGTTATGCGACGATCCCCACAATAATTGGTACCTGTATACGTTTTATGTGCATACAGCATTGTCAAGGGATATTTAAATGCCTAAATAACCGACTAAGAGACAGACCACCCCGATGGTCAGACGACGACGTCAAAGTGGCAGGGGGGCAGTGGTGCGGGATCGGGAAGAGTGGTGTGCATATGAGGAAGCCAGCAGTGGGTTAGCGAAAGCTGATATACCGATAGACAGAAATAACCGATGTATCAGTACCGATGTGTCATCATCGCCAAGAGGTGTAATGCCGATTATTACGGATTATTCGTGCCCCAAGAAACATGTCTACTGCACACATAGTACTCAGCAACGGAGTCCACAACTGGAATGGAATATGTAGACTGCCAGACGATGTCGTCTGCCACGTCAGTAAACTGACTGCAAACGAAAAAATCTAAAAAAACTAAACATTTTGTAGAACTTTCAACGGTGTACGCTGTATCGGTACACATCAGATTTCAGAAATATTCGGTGCGGTACGAATCTAATGTCTCTTTTTGAATTGGCCCTTTCGCATCACATTCCTTTTCAGTGCAAAACTACCAAAGCTGAATAAGTACTGTGTTGATTTTGCTCGTGTTCGTGGTGTGAACCAGCCGCGGTGGGAAGCGCCCCATACCCTAATACCAATATCAGCATTCTGTTGGTCTATAAATAAATAAATTCATTGTTAAAGTATTTTCCCCAAAACTCTTACAATATTTCTACAAAATGCGGTAGCACACTTCATATTATGCTCTCTTCGTATGACTTTCGGAGCATGAAATAAAATTTTCCGTGATACACAGGGTCATAAAGTTGACACGAAGGTGTTACTGAAGTTCTCGTGGAAACGTGAGATGACTTTGAAATAATATTCAGATGTAAGGAGTTTTCAAATGTGATATTTAATATTTAGTGCATATTTATTACAACGCGTCATCATCACATATTTAGACCCAAACATCTAACAATGGTGATAGATTACAAGTACGTAGTTAAATAATATATTTTTTCTTATAAATACAATACTCGTATCAACGCATTCGAGTCTACATTCAGTTTTTAAATGGAACCTATTATTCCATTATCATATATTTACATTTACATGACAATGCTACTAAAACATATTATATCACGCGCAAAAATAAAATAGCGTTTTAAATACGCATTTTATGTTAACATAATATCTCAATCGGATAAAATTCACACAACAACAACATTAAATACGAACACGTTCATATCTCATTCACGTTTTCGCATAAAAACATATCAGGGAAATGTTCAAATTAAAATCCTCTTGTATTGTATCACAATAACAAATACGTTTAAACGAGAGCATTATTCAACAGAGTACATTGGTCAAAATAGGTCAAGTAAACTTTTTTCGAATAAATTAAAATTATGAGGCATCTTTTTCACTCTGTACAAAGTTGGGGCGAAGCGCTAGTTACACCAAAAACAACATTATGTAGGACTTCTTCATCATCATCATCACCATCCACTTTTTGACCACAGGTCTCACCTCAATTCCTCAATCATCAATTCAAGAGGATTAGACCGTGATCCACCACAGAGACCCGGTTTGAAATAGTGGATCACACGGCCAAAATAATACTCGGGCACGTGGGTCTCCTCGCGATGTTTTTCTTCATTGTTATTATATAATATTATAATATTTAGTATAACATTATATAATATTATTAGTAATAATATTATAATAATATAATGTACCTACGTAATTATCAGTGGCATTTCGGTGAAGAAAATGTATATTATTAAGTATATTATGTAAGAAATGTGTATATTATACACATTGGTACGTGCCCGCACTAGGGTTCGAACCCACGACTTTCGCTCGACAAGCGCACGTTCCCACACTAAGCTGTCCCCGCTTAAGCATACTATTACGTATTCTGTGCCACAATCAACAAAAGGCTCACACAAACAATGTTGCAGCACAGCTGATTGACTCTCTACCAGCCTCTACGAGGTTCCCTACACTACGAAAGTCTACGAAAAAGATTGCTGTCTACGAAGTTCTACGAGACTACGAAATACGTAGCAATGAAGCTAGTCTACGATTTTGTTTGAAAAATAATGCATAATTTACGAAGCGATCTCATATCATTATATGAGGATTACTTACCCGCTTTGTTGTCTCGCTCGTCTTTAAAATTGCAACGTAATAACGTAAGGCGACATTGTGAGGAGAGTCGAGGACTGTGTTGTGACGTTGTCTGGTTAAGAGGGTGGAATATTTAGGTTTACGTCTCAGATATTTTAAATCAAAAGACTTCCTTTGTCGTCTAGGTTTATGTTTAGGTCTAAATTTGGCAATACAAATTTGCATGACACTACTTTTTATACCGGCGGCTGTCTCGTTTTGTGTCCCCGCATCTCTTCCTATAGTTAGTCCGTTCATAAGACCCTTTAAGTTATAACAAAACATCCTATATTTTATTGGAGCACAAACAGACAAGGCCTCAATCTTGATTAAATCAATTATTCCATATTTGTCTACTTGTTCCACCCTTTACACTTGACACGACAAGACACTTGATTATACGCGCGCAAGATGACGTCACCACTAGGGTTGCCAGCCCCCACTTGTTCCGAAACAGTTGGCTCACGACACCGCTGGATTTTCATATCATTTGCATAATCTCGACGGTTTTCGACCTTGCCTCGGAATTTACAATCGAATATCATAACATTTTGGGGCAGCCCTAGGGGTTTAACGATCATGTGTGTTTTTTAACGAACCCAGTCATAAGACAAAGGAAGTTGTTTTGGTGGAATTATGTTTGGCGTGAAATAAGAGATGGCAGGTGTATGAGAATGGCCTAGAATCCATTTACTAGGCCATTCTCATACACCTGATTGATGATAAGATTGAAATGGATCATATTGTTATTTAGTAATTAGGGCGTCTAAAATAATTTATATTGTTTTATTTAACACGGTTTTCATATTTGACAGTTTGTAGTTGAATAAATTAATTGAACCAAAGAGGTATTTTGTAATGTTAACTATACTAATATACTAAGGTACTTTTGCAAAATTATAAATAGCTCGAAATAGAGTACCAGAGCGCGAGCGAAATAACTTGAATTATATCTAAGTAGCCGGAAACTTAAAATATGGCAACAAGGGTTGTGCTAAATTACAATTTGACTTAATTTAGAAAATTACAAAGTAGGCACCTACGCACCAACGAGAATTTTACACCCCTACCCTCGCGGAGGCACGGAAATTTCGGGGTGTTGTAATTCTCATGCTACCCTTGTAACAACCACTTTGGCAAATTAAAAAGTACAAAATTACGCATAAAAACCCGTACGCCAATTTGTAATTTTGTCGGAGTGTGACAGCCCTGACGTGATCTTATCGGGGTTGTCAAAGTGACATTGTGCGTTAAAGATAATGTGCTTTTATATGCATTACTTTTAATGAAGATAAATAGGTAGGTACTATGTGATTCACGATAATTTGTACATTTCCGGTGGGCGAGTGGCGAGTTCGGAGGGTAGATTTATAGAATTCGATTCATACTCGATACCTTATAACAATATTGTATGTTACATTTATCGTTGCAATTTATTTTATTATGTTTTATGTACAGACTACCCGTCTGTAACTGCTTATCAGAGATATAAATTACAACCACAGCACCAATTACCGAAGCTAATTATACAATGTAACAATATCTCCTAAACACAATATCTGCAGCGTTCAGTTGCTAGGTGCATAATTGCCGTTATTACTCCCCCATAAATATGGCTTTGCATTTCCCAACAATGTATTCCGACGGTTTATAATTTTCATCGTGAGGCGTATGCAAATAGAGCAACTAAGCGTTTAATTTGTTTTGTACCATAATATTTGGGTTAACATCGAGTCCCGAGATGTTTCGTTCGATTGTTTCGATTGTTCAAACATTTCAATCGTTCTCGACGATTTTATCCCGCAGTGGAATTTAAGCGAGTTGTTTTTTTTTTATATCAGAAGGGCAACAACCGCGGTCAGTTAAAGCGAGCACGAAATTCAGAATAGAAAAGTAACACCAGCTAAAACAACTGCACAGAATGTTAATATGAGCACTGTACTACTGCATTGTATGCGTGCTCGTGCTAACGAGACAAGAGGGAGTGGCGAATACTCGCTCGTCTTTAGGTATATAATGGTATATATTCAAATACTATCACTTTAAATGTAACTAAGTAAACATAGTCCTAGGTGTCTTCATAGACTTAAAAAAAGCATTCGACACCGTATCACATAAACTGCTTTTAAAAAAATTAGAAGCAATAAATATAACTGGAACAGCTTTAAAAATGTTTGAATCCTACCTTGAAAACAGACGGCAAGTAGTAAAACTAGATGATAATACCCAAAGTGACGCTGTATCTGTAACGTGTGGAGTTCCACAAGGATCTATCTTGGGACCTTTGCTCTTTTTAATATATATTAATAATATAGAAGAAATTAAACTACACGGCCATCTTACTTTGTATGCAGATGATACATGTTTATTTTACTTTGGGTCTTCAATAAACAATATTATGTCACAAGCACAAATAGATTTAAATAACTTGTTCTCATGGTTTCAGTACAATCTTTTAACAATCAACATTTCCAAGACATGCTATATTTTGTTCAAAGCTAAAAATAAAATTATTAAACCGCACATACAGCTCACAATAAACAATATACTCTTAGAACAGAAGAATAGTGAAAAATATCTTGGCTTATGGGTAGATAGTAATCTAACTTGGAATGTTCACCTAGAACACCTAAAAAGCAAGCTCACCTCACTAATCGGAACACTCCGTAACATAGTTCGATGTATCCCACATTATTTGCGATACACTATCTACAATACCTTAGTCAAACCACATTTATTATATTTGATTGAGATCTGGGGTAGTGCCGCCAAAACAAAATTAGCAGATATCCAAGTCGCACAAAATAAAATCATTAAAATGTTATTCAATTATCATTATCTTACATCCACAAACAAAATCTACAAGGATACTAAAATAATGAACGTAAAACAATTATACATCTACAATACCTGTATTTTTATCCGTAAAACCCTTGACAAAAATGTACACACAGATGTAACTTTTACTAAAATAAAACAAATAAGTAAACGTAGCACTCGGCGAGCCAGTTTCCTAGTTGTACCTAAAATTCGTACGAACTTCGGTAAGAAAATGATTACATATGAAGGAGCAAAACTTTTCAATAAAATACCCTCACATATAAGAAATGTACACTCATTTATTGTATTCAAAGCCAAACTAACTGAACACCTTTCCATTAATACCATGACTGTGTTAGATGAATAGTTGGTTTGAATTTTTCACAACGGATCGACGGACTTAATATTTTATTGTATAAATTCACCATGTTCTCATGTAAGTGACTTTGGTCTTTTTTGAGAATAAATATCTTTAAACCTAAACCTAACTATCATTTGGCATTGCCCGTGCGAAGTTGCTGTGACAACGGTGCCTGTGTGTCTGTCAGTAAGTTACGAGTACTACATGGAAATCACTTATTTACGAGTACAGCTCATAAAGAGCTCTCTAGCTTATCAGAAAACCTAACATCAAAATATAATTAATCTACCATTTTTAAGCAGAAACCTCACCTACGTGTCCAATTACATTAACAAGGTTGTAAATCTTTAATCCCCTTGAACTTAATAGAACCACGTCGAAATAAATCCGCACAGTCATTTCCTTCTAGTGGTTCCGAAGAGAACTCGGCTGGCAAATAATTTAGTATGTAAAAGTAACTACTGTTGTGTTGTACGAATTATTAAGGGTTGTAAAGTTAGTGGAGTAAGTTTTTAGGTGAGCGATTTTGATACATGTAATTGTCGTGGGACTTGATGTACCTAGTGAGATTTTGCAACAATCTTTCGAAGGCGAGTTATTCTGTTCTGAATACTTTTGCAGTGGCCTTATCAATATTGTTAATTTGAGATATGTCAATGGTATTTATAAAACATTCCAATCTTTTGTTTTAGTTTTCTTTTCCGTGTACGAAATTCCGCCATGAATTATCACATGAAAGGGAAACATCCTTTTTAAAACTCAAATCATAATGATTGAAGTTTTAAAAAGGATGTTTAACTCATTCATTAAACTAATCATATTTTGTTTGTATTCTTATCTTTTCTTTTAATTGCTTGATTTGTAAAAATGCTGTACCTATAAGCCTAAATGCAAATTATGTTACCTAGTTACATACTTGACTTGTTATTGATGTTATATTGCATTGTTAATTATTTTTTAATGATAATAATCGAGTTTATGTACTATACTATTCTATAGTGACTAGAATATTGAAGAAAACAATGCAATGAAAACGTGTGATGTTGTGATAGAGTGATAAAATAATTATGAAAAAAGCCATTTCTTATTCATTTTTGTGTCGATATTCAAGCATGTGGTGCATATTCGATATACTGAGGATTGAGATACTACATGATACAATTATTTTGAACAAATTTTAATCAGCTTACAGAGGCCAAATACAAACTTCTAAAAATATGTCTACAAAAATATGTTATTCAACAAAAAACTTATATTAATAATGTATTTCGTCGGCAAAATACGACATAACTTTTGGATGTGACCTCGAAAATATGTTTTATTCACGTGTACCTACCATTTGAAAGTATCGTATAAAATATTATGATATTTTCGCCTATACACCAAAATCACACAGAACTTGTAAAACCTACACATTTCCATATCAAAAGGAGAATGAGCAATCAACGAGAAATCCACCAGTCGGAAACGTGTGGTCATATAAATATTTATACATTCAAATTGACAGCCCTGATTCTAAATCAACCTCGTGATTGGTGAAAAAGCTTAGGGTTGACAGTAGGTATAGGCATTCTCTGTTACTTTCCGCTCTCTCTAAAATAAAAAATCTATGAAAATCATAATATTTCGACATCACGGCAAGCTAGTGGGGCACATTAAATATTAACTTGGTTGTTAAAGACATATTTTTCACTTACCATTAGACAAATAACCAGCACGTAGCTTTAAAAAATACGGTAGGAGAAAACGGCGGATGTCTCGTACGGATGAATATTTATACATTCAAATTGACAACCCTAAATTCAAAGCAAGCCCGTGATTCGTGAAAAAGCGTAGGGCTGGTACTACGTCGAATAGACGATATTGCCCTTGGTGATCAAGGATAGCTGTAGATATGAGGTCAAGAGAGAACTGCCTACCACAAAAAAGTTGTGGATACATACATACATACAACCTTTTCCCCGTTGGGGTAGACAGACGCATAGACACATCTTTCCACATACTACGATCCTGACACACCTTTTTAGCTCATTCAGTTGCGAATACAAATCATATGTAATATAATAATCATAAAAGGCACCCAAAGTATGACAGCCATGCTATGTCGGCAATTACTTTTCATCATGCTGAAATTACAAACTAGTTTTTTTTAACACCTTGTATTAAAAATTATCTTCTTATTCATAGTGAAATGGAGGTCACTACTATCAAAAAAATTAGTAAACAATAAACATTGTAGAAAAGTTTCAGTTCCATCTTTTAAATTGCTAATCTGTTACAAATTCAATTAAAAAACGTACAAATATACTTTTAACATACTCAAAGCACTTTTTTACAACCGTTCTATCGACACGCCAACCAGACTCTTCTCATGATTAAGAGGAATCTCTCAGCCCTATCTGCAAACATTTGTTTAGAGGCCCAGGGTTGTCACAGGCGCGAAATTACGTCCATTTGTATGCAGACGTCAGTGGAATTAGGGCGTTCCCTGCGACTGGCGTATAACTCGTTGAAATTAAGCCATCGGTCACAACCCTGTGTCTTGATGTTGATTGCTAGTAATTAGAGTAATGCCCTATTGTGGGATGTGTGGGAGATGAATTGGGTATCTTAATGATGCGGTTGTTCAGGAGCGTTAGTCTATGAAGAAACATTGGAATTGCAAAATTTGCAAATGGGAAAGTACCTACATACCGTGACGGTAAAGCAAGGAGTGCGCCTCCCGATGAAAGTATAATTACCAAAGTGTCTTTATTATAAATCATAATTTTATTTGAATTGTTTGCATACTCGCAAACCTCGAGTTTAAGCACTGCTCGTTTTGCTTACTTTAAAAATTACTAGTCAAAGATACAAATCACAAAATTTAAAATTACAGATTAATTTCCATAGTACCTATATGAAATGGTATACTTAAAAAAATATAATTATATGGCTATGAGATAAAGAAGTGTTCAATAACACAACTTTTGACCATAAATCGGTATATAATGACTATAAACTAAATATTTTTAAGATTTACAACATACCTCACAAAAGTTAAGCGATTACTTCACATACTCGTAGCTATCAACTGACAAGATCACGGCAAACGGGAGATCCCACGTCTGGGTACATCGCCATATGACAAATGAAGCCTTCCTCAGCACGCGCGTTGAACATATGGGCATGTCACATGAGAGTACTACGTTAACGGAAGTTAGTAGTCAAAGGGTGCGCCGATCAAACACAAGCAAGAGATCTAACGACGGCTGGTAGGGGCACGCGCCGTGCAGAATATTCTTTCCAACTGTATGCACAGAAGTCTTTAGTTTCATCATCACGACCTATGTAGTATCCACTCAGTGACAAGCACAGTGCCTTGAGTATGAGCTTTTACTAGCTCGACATATGTATACGAGGTATGTCAAAATTATATATTTTGATATTCGTTTGTGCGCGAATTAGACCCGTTTAAATACTAATTAACATGGACTACAATTTAGTTTTAGAAAAGTGGTAATTTTATGAAAAATCCCCTAAAAAGGTAAATCGTCTGAAACATCAGGTGAGATTATGGTCAAATACAAATACATACGTATACATTAATAAAAAAAACCGTCTCAGTTAATTATTCAGTGGAACGGAACGCATTATAGAAACACCAATCAATGATCCCGTGTAGATGATTCGATTGGATTTTCAAATAACGTTCGATGGAGATACAAGTGACATACGTTATTTTGTCATAACTTGATTTATCGGTCGATTTTTGATACATCGATATGGTAACGATGAATCATATTGAGAGGAGATTATGCCACGGTTTTATTTAGGTTTTCATACATTTAATTTATAATGAACACATAAAAGTGGACGTTTCATATTGTCAAAAAGTGTGGGTGTGTTTATTTTTATTGTTATTGTTGTAAAATGTTGACTGAAGACGCAAATAATTGTGAATCTTAATTTTTAAAAGTGATGGGAGACCACAAATAGTAGTATAGTCTAAGCAATTTCTGATCTCACCCAATACGAATGCCTCAAACATAGTTTTGGTCCCGTCCTGGATGTTCCACGTTCACATGGTATCACCCCCCTTACGTATGGCCTGCGATTGCGGGCTTAATTACGTTGTTGTTTATTAAACCCCTGGATTTAGGAATGTCACGCCGTCCCTTTCACACTTGTAGGTATGTGAGGGAGAGGTGATTAATTCGTCGATTTTTGCGATACGTTGTTTGTATGTTCTGAGATGTTAAAAAAAGGATTGTGGTATTCACACCGAACCAAAATATGAGTGGTTAGGTAGTCTGCTACACTCAGATGAAAAACGATGTTCAAATACTTACTCGGCGTAGGCTTAGGCGTATACAATGCACTCACGTACCTTGAAATGCTGCAAGCACTCGATGAACCTCCACCTGCGATCGGCCACCAACCACTAGTTAAATATTGTCTGTAAGGCTTCACTTGGTCTATGTTTATTATGTAGCACACGCGAAAAAGCAGGAAGATTCGTTTTCCCACAGGAAACGACCGATACAATGTCACGCGCGTGGCGTTCACTCTCACACTATACTTGAGCTCCAATTTTTATGAGTGTGCGGTGCATCGGCATTCAAAATGTGGGTAGTCACATTAAGAATGCTGCTTTTTCGAGAATTGAGCATCAGTAATAATACTATAATAGTTAGCTATAGTATGATAACAAAACATAAGTGCCACAAATTTTACGTGTAGTGAAAAAATAATTCAACATGTATTCTTATGTTTTGTAATAGGTAATTTTGATGTTATCTTTTGCTTTTCATCTAGAATGTGTGTGTTTTTAATGAGACGTATGTTTTTTTTGTGTGAATTCAGTATAAATATTAGCTTGATCAATAATAATGATAGGGAAACGTTAGTTTACGTAACCACAGGTGTACAGTCAAAACCAAAAATGAATTTGTATAAACATAATGTAACTTACCTGACGTCACCCAACAAAACTCGAGTCAATGTAAACATTGGAGGCTTACCTGAAAAGATAAATATGATTTATTTTCAATTTTTTTTTACATTTTCTATTAATTTTCCAGTAGAAGATTATATTGTAACCAGTCTTCACTTCATAATGTAAGTTCCGTAAATTATAAGCACTGATTTTTTTTGTTCTAGGTTCACTTTAGACCACTATCTCGCCAGATATAAGCGACACCAAAATCTAAGGTCAAAAGAGATCAAATTTGTCCAAAATCCCCAGAAATATATCACAATGTAGCGTTCACAAAAAATTTTATTGAAAACATCACCCATTCGAAAACCTGTTAATGAAGGGCACGTTAAGTTAGCAAGCATCTGAAAAGCAGGCACGATCAAAGAGTAACCGGCACAGCAGAAGACACAAAGCTATGTAGTACATTGCCTTCTAAAGGGTAGCATAAGCAAACACACACTCTCATAAGTTATGGAGGTACGGACACGTGAATAGATACACTGCCTACGTCGGACAAGCTTTTGCTGGACTTAATTAAACTAGACCACTGCAAAGAGTATTTGCAAACCAGATATGCCACATGTCGGTGAGGTGTTACAATTATTGTACCTAAACCGACTTATTATCTTGTATTGAAGAACACTGAAGACAACTGTTTCTTATAATTATTCAACAACTAAATGCAAAGAACAGACGACGCAGTGTAAGTAGGCCTCCTACTAGATGGTCCGATGACATTAAAAGAGTCGCAGGCAACCGGTGGATGCAAGTGGCAAATTGTCGTTCGGTGTGGCGGTCTGAGGGTGAGGTCTATGTTCAGCAGTGGACGTCTCCAGGCTGATGATGATGATGATGATAAATGCAAAGAAACAACAATCAACCGAACTAAAATAAAACTAAAACTCAATCTAATCTTACAATCCACTACCAAAGGCATCAACAAAGGCTAATATTATTAGCTAATTCTAACAGACTATAATAAAGTTAGCAGCTTATAATGTATGATAAGCAAAGGTTTATTTGTAAACTGCAGACGACACATCTGCACTCTAATCTTAGGCCAGTATTATGTTTATTACGTACGCTAGCATTGGAGCATTTCATACATGTTTCATCTAAGCGGGCGGCACTGCGGGCGATCGGTAAGCGAAATTGTGTCATTTACACGCAGGAGTAGAGGGCGATAGAGGTAGGTACGAAACATGGGTGGTTCTTCGTTTATTAGTAACGAAATTTGGAGTAAAACGTTTGCAGGTAAACTATCAGCCAGAAGTTGTTGCTTCGAGTCTGGATGTAAGTATGTTTTGTAATCTTCTTAGTTCCTAATCTTTAGATACTCAGGGGTCGGGCCCTATATAAGTGATCGTGATGCGTTATATAAGTATACATATACGACATAAATTGCATTTAGCCATCATTAATTCAATCAGTAAAGGTTTCTTGCTTCACGTTGTGAAAACATCAACCGATTTTCATTATGATATGACGGCCCATACTTATCAATATGAAAATAATAGTGGCCGTGTCAGTTTGCTTCGGTAGACGGTGATACTAAAAATTCATAGGTCATTTTACCAGCACCCGTATGATATAGTTATCGCTGAGTTAAAATGTTTTGTACCTACTTATTAAATAGTGACCTGCATCTATAATGTATCTAAGATTCAATATCGCTTCCAACATTATGTGTGAGTTGGACATAGCACATACAATTAATACATCCCAGTGTCACGCATCGCACCCCAAACAGGGCAAGGCACGTGACGTGAAATTATTACTAAGCGACCGCTCCGTCCAAATCCAAATCATCGAATTCGTGAAGCCTCCTCGTGCCATGCTACAAATACCAAAATCTCGCATATTTCTTCGATATCTCGGCTCCAATATCGCCCCTACATGTCGTGCTTCGGACGTTGCACAATGCGGCCTAATGAATGCATTCCGTTGTCACGCGCCTCGCCCCTAGGGTGGCGCATTGTTGACGTGACGCGACACGGCACGGGGGCGCGTGCTTAGGTGTTTTGTGGACAATTGGCACGGTGTTGATATTTTTGGAGCTGTTAATAATTTACTTACCTGTTAATACAGTGCTAGTGCTCATTACCTCTCCGCTGCTGCAATTCCAGACACAATCGATTTTCAATTGTGTCTCAGCAGGATCCTTGACAAAGCATGGGAGAGATTAATCTTCAGAAATCATTGCGATCAAACTTCAAACGTTCAACAAACATGTTATTTTGTGAGCATACAAAATAATTATAACAGAATAATAATTACTATTAATATATATTATTTTTAATAGGTTTTATTTGACCCCCTATTTCTATTACACCTGTTGTTAAATTATAATTATGCGGCCGGCAATAATACTACACCCTTGTGACCAAGTAACCCAATTTAAATCCCAAATGTTAATTTTGTAACACTTGTTTCTCCGACAGTACAAATATCCACTAGCAGTCGAATTACCTACTACAAAGTAATATTAAAATGAAAGGTGGTGAGTCGACCACGCGGGCGAATTGTCTTGCGGTCGAGATAACAACCAACTCAATTTAAGGCGTACGTTTCAAGTGAAAGAAAGCAATCCTCCGATTATGTGAGGTAGTGGTAGTCGAAAATCAATCCACATCATTATCCATTCAAAATCGATAACGCAGCAAAATTTTCAACCACTCAACAACTCAAAACATCCGCGAACAATTTCCTTATATGGCAACGAAAACTCTACATTTCTCTCTTGTAACACGAGTCATAATGTAAACTCACCAACGTATTCCATTAATGCAAAAGAAACCCGATAACAGAGTTTTCTGCGCAAACTTCAGCATGTAGAATACTTATCCTACTTACTAAAATAATAATGGTACGCCTTGTCTGTCTGTTCATCCATCAGTATCTCAGTGGGGTTTTATTAAATCGATCTCAATTAATTCAAATGGGGGGTCGAGAAGGTTTAAAATTGCTTGCCGCATGTGGAAAAATAAGCAATTTTGAGTTGCAGCGTGTAACGAATCTTATTCCTAGCCTAACTTTAATTTTGCGATTCGTTTATAATTAGTGATTAAGGCGGGTCTGGTTCTCACGAGATATAAAAAGGCACTTCGCATCTCAATTAGTTAAGGGTAATATTTTACTATTCGTATTTCTAAGGTTGACAGAAATATTTATTACAGGATAAAACTATATGACCAAATAATAATGAAATTGAAGTCATGTGCCAAAGCCGTACGGTCCATTTTGCATTCAAGCTAATACCAAAACAAATAAACGCTTGAGCTGCTCTTAGAACTATCCACTACGCATGTGTTTGCCATAAAATAGTTAAGTTATTGTCTTGAGAAAAAACTAATGCTGACACTTAGAAAAGACGTGAACAAAGGAGGCTATGAAATGGTTGAAACATGTTAAGAGAGGTTAGCGGGGGTGAAGAGTAGAGAGGGGACGTAAGGCGTGATCTGTGGAGGCGCCAGCGCAGGAAGAAAGCAGGACAGTCGGGGAGATGGTTACGGGGTGATAGGTCGTGTGGAGACAGTCGGGAAGACGGTTGCGGGGTGCTTGGTCGTGTAGACAGTCGGGGTGACGGTTACGGGGTGCTAGGTCGTGTGGTTAGTCAGGAGATGGTGAGAGGGTGGCCGTAGTAAGGATTCCTAATAAAAGTGATGATGCTCATTAGATAAAATAGTTGATAGTTAGAGGTGTTATTGATATTATGGGCGTCGTCTTACGTATTAAGGCTCGTTAATTAATAGCTTAGAAAATGGGTAATAATTCGTTATTAGGATCCTATCACTGGATATAATATTATGTAGGTTGTTTAATAAGTGACGGGAGTGTAATCAATTATTCATATGCGTGGTGATTAGGTTTGTATTGGTTAGGAAGTGTTTGTGTGCACGATGGCGTCACAGGGGTATGTACATTGCATTATTTAATACAGGTGATCGCTGGAGCAGAGAAGGAGTGTTATCTGATAAGATAACTAGATTATTCTATAGCAAGAACGAGAGATGCTGGAGGAGTTTGCATGACATGTTTAACTATAATGTTGTCTGTGTATTTTATTTATTATTATATCGTTGTGTCCTCTGTTCGTAAAATGTCATGATGATGAATGTGTGAGGGTTTGAGCTTAGTGTTGATGTTAGTTAATGTATTTGAAATACAACGCTCGTCCTTCGGCGTTATCAAATGTCCCAATTACCGTGTTAACGAGAACAATATAATTTATTGACATTGATTCCGAACACACACACAACACAAATGAGTTTGTTACAATAGAGGTACTAGGAGTTAGGTTAATGATGAGATCAGTATTACACTGTATCTGTACCTAGTAGCAAAATCATCACTATACACGCAATGAAGAAACGAATTTCCCCACACTACACACTCTCCAAACAGATGGAAGTTATTATCATTGAGGGAAAGTTCTAAACGAGATGTTGAGGTCAGTTGGAGGATTATCATTTGAGCTCTAAAGTTAATCCAGGTTGGCAGAGGGATATAATAGACTTACGCCGGAAACATGTACATAATAAGTAATGGATGACGGCTAAGACGTTCGAACATATTTGCGGCTATCGCTAGCAAGCCTCACAACCTTGCGCTCACTACTAGCTTGGATTTGCCTGTAAAAGTGATTATTGTTCATGGCTGATATGTTATGGAGTTTAGGGATTTGACTCATGTTTTAACCTTTGCCTGTTTGGTTTAAATACACACCACACATGAACACTCAGATGATGTGTTAATAAATTATGAACCAAGTGATATATCAGTGTCCAAGTAAGAGAACAATGATAATCATATAACTGGCTTGACATGGTCTCTGTTTGCAGAATAATGACCGTAGGTATTCACTAGTGTTTAATGGAACTTGATGTTGGGAAAGTAAGGTGTGTGCTTCTGTGGAGAGTCTTAATAAATGTACAACGATACGATGAGCGATATGTCTAATAATTATGCGGGGGCAGTAGTGCCTATGCTCACAATACACACAAACAAAGAGAGTACCTTCACAACACTTGATGCGTTATCTCGTGCGAAGGATCCTCGTACAATTTAAGTTCTATCCACACAAAGAAGTACATTATTTTACAAATTACCATCATCAACTACATTGCACTTTAGAGCACATGTAACTAGAACAGGTGATACGAAGGACTCAGGTAGATTCAGAACAGGACTATCAATAGATTCCGGAAAGTAGCTAGATTAACTATCTAGGGAAAGTCGTTAGCAGGGAAAGGTATATCTGGGGTAGGAAAAGTATGTAAGATGTAGAGGGGCGCCCCAACTTCCCGTAATACCAAATATATATTATTATGAATATCATCAATATGTACGTAATCTATATTATCGCATGAGCATAATTACACTACATTACACTTTCAGGGTATAATCATCTTTACCATTTATTTATGTTCTTTCTATCTCCGATTTCATATTCGATCGAGTCTTCCTGAGGTGGCGAGATGGTGACGTCATCGTTCACAAGGCCCGATCATCTACACGTCGCCTGGTTCCATTATTTCATACTTCATACAAACTACGATTCACAAGGTTATGCTTTCAATATTGTTATAATTTCGTCACTTATTATACGTTGAGGTATTCTGTTTCTACTTTGTTATTATTATCAGTTTTATGTAGTTAACTTCATTACTATGGTATGTGTTAGGGTAATTGTTTTGAAGCCTCCAGGCTGATTACCATAGTTCTAAATTCAAACAACATTATTGTACTAGACGTTAAGAAAAAAATACTAAAGAAAGACAAAAGATAATACCCGCACGAGTTTCTTGCCCTTCTTCTCGGATAGCGGTTAATTTTCCGAACGAGGCGGTAGAGTCATTTGGTTTTAATGGTCCCTCTTACAGGTTCCATATAATAAATACTTTGCATTGATTTATGTCGTATTATTATTTTAATTCCTTAGTTTAAGTACACGATATAGGTACTCTATCTTCGACAATCACAACGTAAGGGTTACTCAATCTAAAACGATCACAACGTAGACATGAATTTAAATCTAGACGATCACGATTAAATGGCCAATATCTTCGAAACTTTGCTAAGTAGGTTTAAACATCTATTAGGTAGGGAAAATACGTTTCACAGTTGTTGCCGGTGACCAGGATAGTAGGTCATGAAATTCTTGATTAATTTATTAATCTAGAAACCTATTTAAACGAACTTGAGTTACTAC
Organism: Hylaea fasciaria; assembly: GCA_905147375.1. NCBI lineage: Eukaryota > Metazoa > Arthropoda > Insecta > Lepidoptera > Geometridae > Hylaea > Hylaea fasciaria. Next base: position 10,153,601 of record LR990206.1, read on the forward strand.
GTTAAACACAAAATAAAAATAAACGTGTAAAGTAAACAATAAATAGAATACACAACAAAAGACCGCAATAAATTCATAGATAGTAGGTAATTAAGTTAAACTCTTAAAAAAATAAAACAGGGACCAAATGTCTTATAGTGTTACATAATATACTTTAAATAGATTGAAAGTGTATTGTTTCTAGCGCCTTACAGATGGACCATTGTCATAACAGATGTGCTGGGCTAGCTGATTTGTATTGTATTTTATTACGTCTTGGTATTGGGATTTGAAAAAAAAATATTGAGTTACTACGCAACTTTCAATTTTGTTTTATGTTAGCATTTTTCTTAAAACAATCATAGGGGCGTAGGGGCGTAAACATTTTATAATAATGGCTATATTTAAAATGATGATGATGGTTATTTAAAACACTATGATCTATTTGTCATTGAATTTATTAATCGGGTTTTGTTATTTATTTAGGTTGTTATAAATTAATTATATTATGGGAGTATTTGACGCAAGTGGTATAAAACTATGTATGTTTGAGTTTGAGTGAAGAGTTTGTTATCGTTAAACTTAACATAACAGATTAATTTGTGCGTGTGACCGTATACATTCCAGGAAAAGGGGCATCGAGCTAAGTGGTTGTGGCGCTGCCATGCAGACGTAGAAAAAAAAGGGGTCGCACACTTGAAATAAGTTACTGAGCTAAGTATTTCAATACGTATTATGAGAAAAGGTGTTGGGTTCGAGTCCTAACAGATGTACTATGCATTTTGTATTGCTTAAATATTTACAGATGGTTGAATTTCAGTACCTATTAGTGTAGTATGCAGTGGGCGGATATAGATTGATGATGATGATGATGAGGTAGTGGAATTTAAGGAAATGGGTTTCATTAAATTATTGTATAGGTATTAGATGAAAGCAGTATTAAATAACAATGTATAATATGACATTGTTATTATTTTGCGGTTTGTTTGTTTGTTTGTCTTATGAAGTAATATAATTATATGACAAAATTATTACAATTACTATAATTTATGATAATGATTAATCAAAGGGTGAAAGAGATTTTATTTTATCAAAGTATTGGGTATCAATATTGGGTTCGATTCCTAATATATTTTATCTGGTTTAAAGTGAGGTTAATAATCGATTTAAGTTTAATAACAATTCTTCATTAGGTTGCTGATGTTATGAAAATCTAGAGACAGAGAAGGTTAATTTCATCAACACGTTTTGGGTTTGATTTTTAATAACGTTTGTTTTATTATTCCGTGACAGAGATTTAATGAATGAATTAAATCTTAATGACGAGTATAGGGTCAGGTTCGATTCCTGATTTGAACAATGTCTTGGTATATTTATAAAAAAAAAAATATATATATATATAACGTTAATATATAAGTGAATATGGTGATGATGGTAGAAGGCGGTTGAATATAATTATACTTATGATATGGTTGATGGATAGATGGCGGCTAAATATAAGATGGTAAATAAGTAGGTGAAGACATTGTAAATCTTATATTCATACACTAGGTACCTACTCAAAAAGGTTTGAATTATAATATTTAAAATTGCGTTGTTTTAGTGACATAGGTTCGATTCCTGTTTGATTACTTAGATTGTTTTGGTCTTATGATCACGTACGAATGGTGGTTATAAGAAGTAAAATATTATATTCTTGCAATTCATAAAAGGGGAAGGTCAGGAGTCAAGACAAAACTAAAATTTAGTTTTATAAAAAAAAAAAAGTACTAGGGTATGAATGATTGAATAAATTGATTGACGAATGAAAGCTGATGTTTGGTTTTCTAGGGAATGGCAAAACATAATAAAACATTTTAATCGATCAAACATTAATATTGTGTGCGCGTACTTTTTCAGAAACTGCTGGACTGAATATCGGAGAACTGAGGTTCCTGAATTTCAAAAACTACTGAACTATGTCGTGCTGTAAAATCCTGAGGCTGTCGCTCATCGCTGTAGTAAGACAACACGAGGGAGTACAGTAAAATATTTGGTATGGAATTGATCATTTATTTGGCATGATTTTATCATCTTGACGCGGGAAAAGATAGCAAAATATTTTCATGAGGTCTACTGTTAGTTTCAAAAACTTTTATGATCAATCAGGTATTTCGTATGTAAGATAATGATGGTATTGACGATATTGTATGATGTACTTAAGTTGTAGAGCCGTTTTTAAATGAACTAAAGTTGTAGAGCCATGTTTAGATAATCAAAGTTGTAGGGGCGTGTTTAGAACTGAATTAAAGCATAGGTAGTACATGTAAAAAATTACTTTACTTTCGAGGTAGACGGACTTTACAAATGAGTTAACTTTGATTGATTGATTGAATGTATGGATACTGATTGATTGCAGTTGTAATTCGATAATGTCACAGTGGGTGAATATAAAATAATACATCTATATCATCCTATATTAAAAGGGGGAGGATTTGTGAGTTTGTCAAGTTGTAGGGAGTACTCTCGAGATCTACTGAACCGATTTAGAAAATTATTTTACCAATAGATAGCCATGTTATTAGTGTGAGCGTCATAGGCTTTATATTAACCCGATAATGAAAAGACCTTTCCGTGGTAGTTAGATTTGAAAAAAATAATAATAATAATACGGTCGATTGAAGATGTGGAATAGGCCAGCTAGTCCGAAGATGAAGAGGATTGGGTGCAAGAGATTTATATTATATAACTTTAAAAGTAAAATTATACGATACTTATAGCTTATGGTCCTGAGAACAGACGCGTTTATATTTAGGTATTCATTCAAATTAGATATATAAATTTAATGCTGCTCGATGGTAAGCACATAATACTAAAACGACTGAACTGATTCGAGGATAGAATATTTAAAATAATTATAACTTTATATGTTTGTGATAGTATAAATAAAATTTATAAACAAGACAAATTAAAATAGCTGCACGGCAAATTGACAAATTCAGAAAAACTGAGTGTTAATTTACTATGAGACTTTTGTATGATCATTCAGGGTTAAACGTGCGAAATTATTTTGGAATGGTTAAATCACAGGAAAACGGCAGTATCGGGATTTTCTAGAGCTATGGATATAGTACTAGGTGACGAAGTACAAGAGTTTTGTACTTATTACTTGGATGATGTTTGCTGTTATAGTCGAGGTGATTTACAAGAGCACATGAATCATTTAGATCAGTTGCTAGAGCGAATCGAATTACCAGGGTTTACATGTCGTAACTTAACCAAATGTCAATTTTTGTGACATAGGGTCAAGATGCTAGGCCATATTATTTCACCTGACGGGATCGAAATGGATGAGGAAAAGGTAGAGGCCATGAAGAACTTCCCCATTCCCAAGAAAGTAAAGCATTTACGTGCGTTTTGGGGCTATGTAACTATTATAGAAGATTTATTGATAAATATGGTCAAATGATAAAACCACTGTGCGAATTGTTGAAAAGAGATGTAAAATGGCAATGGAAAGAAAACCAACAGGAGTGCTTTGACGCTATAAAGAACAAATTTTTGGAAGCTGTGATTTTAAAATACCCTGATCCTAGGAAAATATTTTATTTGCAAACCGATAGCTCGGGGTATGCTTTAGGTGGCTACTTATAATATCAAATAGACCATAATGGAAGCCATCATGTAATCGGATTTTGTAGTAAAGGGTTACAGACGCAGAAAAAAATGGACAGTTTCTGAGCAAGAAATGTATGCAATAATATATTGCTTGAAAAAAATTTGAGACTTATCTAAGGGGGACAAAACTGATAATTAGAACTGACCACCACTCGCTTACGTTTCTAAGAACTTGAAAAATGTATTGTAATCGAGTGATGAGGTGGTTGATCTTTTTAAGTCAATTCGATTACGTTGTTGAATATGTGTCAGGACACGACAATACAGCAACTGATATACTATCTAGATACTCAAATAATGCAACAGTAGTTCAAGAAGATAAATCTGATTCAACAGAGATTGCCATTTTTACATCAGACAAGACAAATCAATTGAAAAGTACCTTCAAAAACATTGCTCAACATCAAAATAATGATCCGGAATTGCAAAGACTGATATCTAAGCTAAAAGATAATCCTGCCGAATCATTAAAGGTCAAGGATGATTCCGGAGAGTACTGTTTAATAGACGAGATATTATACGTAACTGTAGATACCGGTATTAAAAGGATAGTTGTACCATCATCTATAGCAGAGGAAATAACATGGCATTACCATAATGGATTAGGACATTCCGGACCGAGTAAAATTACAAAACTATTAAGGAATAAATATACTATTGGCCTAAAATGCAAAACGATATCATACGGATCTTGAGAAAATGTCATAAATGTCAATTAGCCAAAATAAATAATACAAATACTATGGGACCTTGTAAACCTGTAATCACGCAACAAGTTGTAGAAAAGGTTATGGCTGATTTATATGGGCCCTTACCGAAGGCTCGGTATGGTAATCACTATATATTTGTGGTACAGGATACCTTCACGAAACATGTTCGATTGTATGCATTAGGAAATGCAAACACTAGAGGGGTGTTACGATGTATTAAAGAATATACTGCAAAGGTACTAGTACCAAGAGCTATTGTGACTGATCACGGTAGCCAATTTAATTCAAAGTGTTGGATAGAAAGTACAAGAGATTTGTGTATTCGGGCTACATTCACTTCTGTTTATAATCCTAGACCAAATATCACAGAACGATTTCACAGAGAAATGGGAAACATGATCCGTTACATATATTGTCAAGATAGACATAGAAAATGGGCAAATATTTTAAAGGACATTGAGGAATGTCACAACAATACAATACATTGTGCTCATGGTTATAGTCCAAATTTTCTTATGTACGGGCAACACCATAAACCAGTAATAGAAAAGGCTCTTAAAATTATTGAGTCAAATGAGAATATAGATGAGGCACGTAAGAAAGCTTATGAAAATTTAAAACGAAATTCAGAAATAAGGGCTAAAAGTTTTGACAAAAAAACACAAACTTATACGATATGATAAAGGCCAACAAGTAAAGCTAAGAACGCATCCAAAGTCAGATGCAAGCAAGCATGAAAACGCAAAGTTTTCCTTTAAATATGAAGGACCTTATGAAATTAGTGCCAATCCTTATGAAAATACGTATACTTTGGTAGATCCAAAAACAAATAAAATAAAGGGTAATTACAATGCGTACAATTTAGAAAATATTATGAAAGAAAAAAAAACACTATTATAGTCTTAAATAAAAGTATTACAAAATAGCTTTTATCACGTGAAAACAATAAAAACAAATAAAACCCGTAATATTATGAGGTTAAGTAGGCAATGAACACATAATATTAATCGTATGATAATATTGTCATCATAACATAATTTCCTCGGCCTAAATTACAACCTTACATAGGTAGGTATCAATTTAATACTGTAAAAGAAATTAACCAAATTAATTTTTCTTTCGTCAAGTCTTCACTGGTTGGGAGTGCCTAGTAGGTGTTTTTCTCTTAATTTTCCTTTCGTTGAATCGAAAACATCGACAAAAACAAGGGGCGACTGTAACGAATCTTATTCCTAGCCTAACTTTAATTTTGCGATTCGTTTATAATTAGTGATTAAGGCGGGTCTGGTTCTCACGAGATATAAAAAGGCACTTCGCATCTCAATTAGTTAAGGGTAATATTTTACTATTCGTATTTCTAAGGTTGACAGAAATATTTATTACAGGATAAAACTATATGACCAAATAATAATGAAATTGAAGTCATGTGCCAAAGCCGTACGGTCCATTTTGCATTCAAGCTAATACCAAAACAAATAAACGCTTGAGCTGCTCTTAGAACTATCCACTACGCATGTGTTTGCCATAAAATAGTTAAGTTATTGTCTTGAGAAAAAACTAATGCTGACACTTAGAAAAGACGTGAACAAAGGAGGCTATGAAATGGTTGAAACATGTTAAGAGAGGTTAGCGGGGGTGAAGAGTAGAGAGGGGACGTAAGGCGTGATCTGTGGAGGCGCCAGCGCAGGAAGAAAGCAGGACAGTCGGGGAGATGGTTACGGGGTGATAGGTCGTGTGGAGACAGTCGGGAAGACGGTTGCGGGGTGCTTGGTCGTGTAGACAGTCGGGGTGACGGTTACGGGGTGCTAGGTCGTGTGGTTAGTCAGGAGATGGTGAGAGGGTGGCCGTAGTAAGGATTCCTAATAAAAGTGATGATGCTCATTAGATAAAATAGTTGATAGTTAGAGGTGTTATTGATATTATGGGCGTCGTCTTACGTATTAAGGCTCGTTAATTAATAGCTTAGAAAATGGGTAATAATTCGTTATTAGGATCCTATCACTGGATATAATATTATGTAGGTTGTTTAATAAGTGACGGGAGTGTAATCAATTATTCATATGCGTGGTGATTAGGTTTGTATTGGTTAGGAAGTGTTTGTGTGCACGATGGCGTCACAGGGGTATGTACATTGCATTATTTAATACAGGTGATCGCTGGAGCAGAGAAGGAGTGTTATCTGATAAGATAACTAGATTATTCTATAGCAAGAACGAGAGATGCTGGAGGAGTTTGCATGACATGTTTAACTATAATGTTGTCTGTGTATTTTATTTATTATTATATCGTTGTGTCCTCTGTTCGTAAAATGTCATGATGATGAATGTGTGAGGGTTTGAGCTTAGTGTTGATGTTAGTTAATGTATTTGAAATACAACGCTCGTCCTTCGGCGTTATCAAATGTCCCAATTACCGTGTTAACGAGAACAATATAATTTATTGACATTGATTCCGAACACACACACAACACAAATGAGTTTGTTACAATAGAGGTACTAGGAGTTAGGTTAATGATGAGATCAGTATTACACTGTATCTGTACCTAGTAGCAAAATCATCACTATACACGCAATGAAGAAACGAATTTCCCCACACTACACACTCTCCAAACAGATGGAAGTTATTATCATTGAGGGAAAGTTCTAAACGAGATGTTGAGGTCAGTTGGAGGATTATCATTTGAGCTCTAAAGTTAATCCAGGTTGGCAGAGGGATATAATAGACTTACGCCGGAAACATGTACATAATAAGTAATGGATGACGGCTAAGACGTTCGAACATATTTGCGGCTATCGCTAGCAAGCCTCACAACCTTGCGCTCACTACTAGCTTGGATTTGCCTGTAAAAGTGATTATTGTTCATGGCTGATATGTTATGGAGTTTAGGGATTTGACTCATGTTTTAACCTTTGCCTGTTTGGTTTAAATACACACCACACATGAACACTCAGATGATGTGTTAATAAATTATGAACCAAGTGATATATCAGTGTCCAAGTAAGAGAACAATGATAATCATATAACTGGCTTGACATGGTCTCTGTTTGCAGAATAATGACCGTAGGTATTCACTAGTGTTTAATGGAACTTGATGTTGGGAAAGTAAGGTGTGTGCTTCTGTGGAGAGTCTTAATAAATGTACAACGATACGATGAGCGATATGTCTAATAATTATGCGGGGGCAGTAGTGCCTATGCTCACAATACACACAAACAAAGAGAGTACCTTCACAACACTTGATGCGTTATCTCGTGCGAAGGATCCTCGTACAATTTAAGTTCTATCCACACAAAGAAGTACATTATTTTACAAATTACCATCATCAACTACATTGCACTTTAGAGCACATGTAACTAGAACAGGTGATACGAAGGACTCAGGTAGATTCAGAACAGGACTATCAATAGATTCCGGAAAGTAGCTAGATTAACTATCTAGGGAAAGTCGTTAGCAGGGAAAGGTATATCTGGGGTAGGAAAAGTATGTAAGATGTAGAGGGGCGCCCCAACTTCCCGTAATACCAAATATATATTATTATGAATATCATCAATATGTACGTAATCTATATTATCGCATGAGCATAATTACACTACATTACACTTTCAGGGTATAATCATCTTTACCATTTATTTATGTTCTTTCTATCTCCGATTTCATATTCGATCGAGTCTTCCTGAGGTGGCGAGATGGTGACGTCATCGTTCACAAGGCCCGATCATCTACACGTCGCCTGGTTCCATTATTTCATACTTCATACAAACTACGATTCACAAGGTTATGCTTTCAATATTGTTATAATTTCGTCACTTATTATACGTTGAGGTATTCTGTTTCTACTTTGTTATTATTATCAGTTTTATGTAGTTAACTTCATTACTATGGTATGTGTTAGGGTAATTGTTTTGAAGCCTCCAGGCTGATTACCATAGTTCTAAATTCAAACAACATTATTGTACTAGACGTTAAGAAAAAAATACTAAAGAAAGACAAAAGATAATACCCGCACGAGTTTCTTGCCCTTCTTCTCGGATAGCGGTTAATTTTCCGAACGAGGCGGTAGAGTCATTTGGTTTTAATGGTCCCTCTTACAGGTTCCATATAATAAATACTTTGCATTGATTTATGTCGTATTATTATTTTAATTCCTTAGTTTAAGTACACGATATAGGTACTCTATCTTCGACAATCACAACGTAAGGGTTACTCAATCTAAAACGATCACAACGTAGACATGAATTTAAATCTAGACGATCACGATTAAATGGCCAATATCTTCGAAACTTTGCTAAGTAGGTTTAAACATCTATTAGGTAGGGAAAATACGTTTCACAAGCGTTGTACTAAAGAAGGTCAATAATTATGACAGTGACATTAAAACAATACCCAAATTGTTGCTCAATTACGCTGTAAAAGCTGAAATTGTTTAAACTTACGATTGAGTTAAGTGGACTGATAAACTAATTTTAATAATACAAGTAGGTTTAGCGTTTTACAGAAAACATAACCGCAATAGAAAAAAAATTCAAAAGTACAAAAAAGAAGATTAACAAAATATTACAAATGGGAAAAATAACGCATTTGGTAAAAAAATGACTTCATTCTAGTTTGAGTTTATACAGACCATCAGTTTTCAAAAGTGTCTTTGTGCTCCGTGAGAAACACGGGCGAAGACGCGCGTAAAACACAGTCTTTCACAAAAGTTGGTACATACGAGCGGGCGCGGAAGATGAAAATCAAATTTACACAATTTTCAGGGGTGTACTTAATGTTTCGCTGAAAGTCATGTGAGAGCAGATAATAAATGTAGATCAGACACTGGTGGTAATCTAACTAAGTAATTGTCTAGAACTTGAATATGGCGGCAATTTTTTTTCTGACGTCAGTTACTCGGTATATACTGATCTAAAATTATGAAAAGTCTTCAATTTGACACAAATGATTTTTTGACCGCCACCTAACTACGCACAAATTAAAGTAATTTTGATGTATTACAAGTAAATGAACATATTTTAATGTGGTCCCATACTATGTTTCATGAAAATTTATTCGAATTTCATACACAGCACAGAAAGTCAAACGGATAATATGTATACTCGTTATTATCACTACAGTCTATCACGTATATCTGTCCATTTCTTTTGATTGTTCTCAAGTCAGTTCTGTGAACCCTGTAACTAACCTACCTACCTAAACAAGAAAATACACGTGATAAAATATATGGCCAAATGATCGTCTTAACCCTTCGTTGTGAAATAACAGTAGCCTCGGTTCTTTTAGAGTTAGAGACTGCTTATAATGGAACACAAATTAAATTATATAATTAAATAAAGGAGAAGTATATAAGTAAGAAGTATATAATTAAATAAAGGAGTAGTAAAAAGGAGTCTTTTAAATATAAGAGAGAGATTAACCTGTGAATACCAAGGAAAACGAAAGGCTGCTTTCCTTTTGTGAAGAATGTAGCCCCCCCCATTTGGGGAGGGAGGATAGGCCCCAGCCAATAGCCCATCCTTGTGAGTGCCAACCACAGAGTGCACTCCCCGGGAAAGAGGTAAAGGTATGGACATTAGGTCTTGTTTTAACCATTCAGTCCAAATGTGATTGTACTTTTTTTTCCTTTACTCAATCCCGGAATTCATTATTTATGTTTGTTGACCATTCACGGTTCTTTTCATGTTGGGTATTTTCCCAATTACTAGACTTCATCAAGAGATCAATGCTCATGACTACAACCAATCCACAATGCGTAAAGCAGAGCCAGAAGGTACACCCAGGGGTCCCACTGCTATGTAGCGCTTGTACATACGTGATGTTCCAGGAGTGCTGGGTGCCCAGCTGCGGAAATGATTGAGCCCACATATATTTCCCCAAGGAAATCCGATAATTGCATAAAAGCTGTTTTATAATTTGTAATTATCATTTGTAAATAATGCTCCGGTAATTGGCATGGATCAATCACATCCAGGCTGAAATAGTTTTCAGTAAATACATAATCAGTTTTGTCGTAAATTAACGGAGAGAATGGGTAGGAAATGATTAAAAGGAGGAAAGCTAATAGGAGTCGGTACTCCCCTATCACTATTTGCGAAAGTTACTGACTAGCAATCATTTACTTAATGTGTTTGGTCATAGTGTTGTAATTTTGAATAAACAAGGGATGCACAATTGGCCTAACTGAACATTTCCTCGCCGATTCGGTGTATAGTGTGGGGAAATATTTGTGCCCTGCGTGTATAGTGTTAATGCTTGCAGTAAGACGTAATCACTAGTAGTTACTTCATCGGAATAATTCCAAGCATATAAGGGTTGTGAGGCCTCAGACGTAACAACGATTCCAAGCAGTCACTTACTAGTTATGAAAACACCTACAGTATGTTATATGAGCAAACTACTGCACATCAGCAATTAATATAAAGGTTGTTGATTTTAATCTAAACTAGGGGATGTTACCTGGACAAAACGTTACCTCAAAACCTTAGTTACCAGTAAAAGAATAATAGACAATCCCACCATATTGTCCACAATTTACCGACTGAAATGGGATTGCCTGTACCTTGCACAACACATAGTGTCAGAGAATTTTATAGTGCATCAGCTTATTTCAAAAGAGCTGGGTTCTGATAGGCTTAAATAAAACAATGTGTAACCATCCCGCAGTCTTGTACTCGTAATATAACTGAAGTTGCCAATAGGTTTGTTTAAGACTAAAGTCAATTGTAGATCGTGGTTCAGTGCTGAAGAAATGTAGTAAATTATGTGTAATAATATATTGACATAGTCAATGAGTTGGTTAAGGCTGTAAATAAACGGTAAAATGATGTGTGTATGATAATTGTCGAAAGTAGAAATAAACCCCATATGTATGCCGTGAATAATAATTTGATCGTGAGTCGTAAATATATGTCAATCGAACGATGGTAAGATAAATTCAAGCTGAAAATAATTGTATAAATGGTTTCGTAGAAATGGTAGGTAGTAAAGTAAGTAAAGGTTTAGTTAGAGCTGTAATTAAAATGTCATGATAATCGTACATACGAAATGTCAACGTAACGCACGTAAACGTAGAATCGTAGAGATAAACGTAATTGATAATTTCAAAGCCGTGGGTAATCGTAGTTTATATAAGCCGTTCCGTAAAAGTGGTGTCGAAGTACATAACGTATAGTTATGATCGTAAATAAAATGATAGAGTACGAACGTATGGTAAATTCAGTAGATAGTATGGTAGTATGGTAGCATGGTAGTATTCAGAAGACGTATGATAAATTCAGTAAATAGCCGCAAACATCAGAAGGGTAAAGCCTTCCAATAAGTATTACATGAGAGATAAAATAATAAACGCAAAATAAGTCAAAAGCTGAAAATAAACACGTACAATATAAGCATGTTAAATAGTGGAAATCAAAGTAAAATGATTAAAAGCCGTGAGTAAAACATAAATTCCGTATCGTAGAAATAGTGTCGAAGTAAATAATGTTCCATTATGGCCGTAAATAAAATGGTAGAATAACGTAAGTATGTAAAGTAAATACAGTAACACCAGAAGGGTAAAGCCTTCCGATATACCATAAGATGAAATAAAATGGCAGAATAACGAACGTAAAGTAAATTCAGTAGTTAAACGTAAATTGCCGCAAACATTGGCCGGGTAAAGCCTTCCAATGTAACACAAGTTTAAATAAAATAACGAACACAACATAAAATCAAAAAATTAAAACAATGTAAACATTTAAATAGGTATCAGAAGTACAATGAGTGATTTATAAATTACTTTGCATAAAATGTGGAAACTTATCACTCACCATATCGACTGGTGTGACCAAATTGGATCCTTACACATAGACAAGATTATGAAAAGTATATAATGATTTCAGTAAAGTAATTTAGACAAATGTATAATTATCATGATAAAAATAGCCATATTATGATTCGATCCAATTAGGTATGTTAATAAAAGTTCCACCAACCTCGCGAAGGCTTCTTTTACCTTAGGATTGCCATGTTAGGTTCACCTGAAATAGCCTAGCTTACGGAAGTGGATGAGCACTATTACTCCTCATTTAATTACTGAAATAGCTCGAAGATTTCGTTTAATCTAAGTTGGAATGAGTTTATTTGAATAGACCATATTAAGCACCGAAACCAATCAAAGGTTTCCTCTTATTAGAAAACTGAACTAGATGGACCACAATAAATACAAAAACCGATCGAAGGTTTTGTTACTATCAATTAAACGATTAATATAACTGAAAGAAAGTGATTAGCTAATCGGAGACATGGCAACCCATAAGGATCTCCTCCGGCACCCATCAGTCATCAGTTCTCGTCACACATATTATAATTCAAATCAAAGTAGCATAATAAAATGCGCATGTTTAATGGAATTTGCAATAGAAAACTTTACATGAACATTTTACCAAGCCAAATAAAGATGCCGGCACAAAAGAACAATGTACTGGGAAAACGTCCCAACTTACTAGAAAAGTTACAACCGAAACATCTTTAAATAATAGATAATCGACTCACGACCTCGGCTTGAAGACCACTAGCACTTCACTATCACACCACTAACCCGAATTAGCACACCGCTATCCCTATGCATAAAATTACACCCCCCAACCCTTTCTATCACTGTGTTGCGGATGCGTGTGCGTTACTCTCCAATTATCGACCAACTATCACGACTGAAATCACGTCTCTCTGACGACAGGTGCCCCCCTTCACCCCTGTAATTCCACTTGACTCTCATACAACGAGCCCTTGTTCCCAAAACTTGCGTACGCGCTAATAATTTGTTTAACTTAACAGAGGTAGGTACTATGGGTCGGTACAACCCCTTTCGAGTTTTGAACTTTTTTAAAGAAATCATATTGTACGACCGTAACGGGAAACTAAGACATAGAACTCGCTATCAAGGAATCGCCTGCTCGCGTCGCCACCCACAACCAGCGCATATGTCAGTATATCCAATTACACCACGTAACGGGACACGCACACCCCACCCCATTCAAGGAGTTCAACTAAATTTGTCAGCTGGAAAAAATTGCATCGACAACCCCGTGGGGTGCAACCAAACCCCTAGAGATACTGTGTGCTATAAAAGAATCGAGATGTAGAAATTGCATGTCTAATTTGGTCCCCATATACCGACGCGTTGCATCAATAATAATAATAATTCAGCATCTAACTGTCCCACTGCTGGGCAAAGGCCACCCCTCAATTTCGTGAGGAGGTTTAGGCCATAATCCACCCCGGCGGCCTGGTCCGGATTGGTGGATAACTTGCCTCCGAAATAATTCTCGGGCATGTTGGTTTCCTCACGATGTTTTCCTTCACCGAAAAGCGAGTGGATAATCACAAACAAACATTATGTTAAAGAAGAAACGCATTGATACGTGCCGACGCTTGAACGGGATTTGAACTCGCCACCCCCGCTTTGGCAGGCAGACGTTCGCCCACTAGGCTACCTTTTGCATTTATAATCGCAACCGATATGGCATCACCAGCATGTCGAGAGGTACTAACGAATATCTCAGGGTGACGTAGTGCAGTGCCGCGCAAGATTTTCCAATGCAAAGTTCTATGGCAATGTAACTGTTAAGGGCAGACGTAGTGCTTACCATCTTTTCAAAGGCCTGCTCGTCTCGTCATTTTAGTAGTTTAATATAAAGCATTCAATTACCACGCTTGTTCCGTTAAATACACTCTTCATTACTAATTCATTCCCACATAGGCAAATGCCGTTATTAGCCCTGTTAGGGCATAATAGAATGAACATCATTGTACACTCAAATACTTTCACTAAACAGTTGCATTACTCTACTCCCATGTAGAGACGGCACTGTATCAATGGGTAAAGTTCCGCAACCGACACGAGTTGCATGAGTTTCGCAACTAACGCCTGTTCGATGAGACACGATGCGATAGCTGCCCACGCGCATCCTACGCTTGAGGAGTTGTTTATTGCGTACCGTTGAAAACACTTTCGTTTTTGTTGAAGTACTTTTAGTTATGCATCTCACCATGTATCTCATCTGTCATAGTGTGAGTTTTTTCGAGCTCGACATAGTACGCGTCAACTAGCGCTTTTGTATGAAGATCCTGTACAGCGCCTCTACCGGCGCGTTTATGAACGAAAAATCTTATTGCAAAGCGCTAATTGACGCGTACTATGTCGAACTCGTAACAACTCAATGGAGGTCCTGATCGTAAGTGATAATGTGGTTGAAAGTGGTAGACATGCTCAGTTTAGAATTGGGCTGGCTATCAAAGACCTCTGCCGAAACACCGCGATATTTTTCCGCGATTGGCGACAGATTGTCTACTTGAACGTGGTAGCCCCCCCTACCACCAAGTATAAGCATAGATATAGTTTATAGTTACGTGTTTGTATGCTGTTGTATCATATTTTTAGGATTTAAGAACAGGATGTGAATGCTTCTATAGCTATTGCGTGCAACAGTATAGCGTATCAGAACACATAATGATTCACTAAACAATTATATTTTCGCGAATAAGAATTTTTATTAAGTTTGAAATAATAAGCGGCCAGCACACAAGTCTGAAGCAACGGGGTTTAGTTGATAAGAAAAAGTTAATATTAGATATTATTAAAAAAAAGTACGGTCTAAAGTATTAATTGTGAGAAGAGGGGGCTTTTAAATAATATTTTCACACCTCATGCTCAAAAAAGGTGTCAGATTAGCTCAGCTTAGCGGTAGCAAACGAGGTTGTTGCTCACTAGGGAGTGAAAGTAGTTTTTTTTTTAATTTGTACTCGCCATTATCAACAGGCTGAAGATTCGACTTTTCAATTTTCCATTTTGACATAATTACTTCGAAAAAAAAAGAAGAGTATCTTAATGTACAAACCGTGCGAAGCCTAAACAGTTTACTTTTTTAAATGAAAGTGAAATTCTCGTCTACATTTTTGGCGATCATAGGATGTATGCTATGTGTACGTGTGCGTTTGCGTACATTAGATAATTTTTAAAAGTTTGTAATTGCCGCCTATAATCTGTAGGTGTGTGTAGAATTTTGACGACAATGCAAATTGGTTTTAAAAGATTGAATTTGATTATTTATTTATTTGAAAGTGAACGATTTATTTGAAGTTATTTTTGAAATATTCTTAGCTTTTTTTAATTGTATACCTACTTATTATATTTCTCGCAGTCTCTGTGTGAAAAATTTTGTGTTTTACGCGGGTCTCAAACGACTCACTCATACTCGATTCTATGTGCCACACTCGCTACGCTCGTGAGGCGAACCATCGAGTAATGTATGAGTCGTTTTATACCCTTGTAAAACAAACTACTATTCTAAGAAAACACGTTCATTCAAATGCACTTATCTTTGTCTCAAAACTTTTCTTATTATTGTGTACACTTATGCTGACAACACTCAAATATAACTTTGACAATTCTACGAAACCTTCGTTGTTGTTTAAAAAATCCATTTGTACATTGACTTAATTCCGTAAATACAATTTTGAGTTTCAACAACTTCGAGATTTTGTCGTTTTGTCCAATTTCTTCTATGACGCAATTGAAAATTACTTTGTTTTGGGGAAGTTTAATTTCGTTCATTTCCAAGGATCGCCTTTTTAGAAAAGTATCATTGTTTACTGTAAAAAAAATCTCGGAACAGCAAAATTGAGAACTTGTAACTTTTCCTCAAACTTCGTCTGTTACTGTGTTCTTATAAATAGATAATAATACTTGACACCGGGTAAAAGCGCAAACCATCTAAAAACCCCATATAAATAGAAAGATATCGACATTATAGTTTTGCCCATAGCTACTCGTATCTACTAAAAGCGGCATGAAAGCCCCGAATTGTTTTAGATTTCTAGACCGTCTCGAGTCGCTAACCATTAGCAAAACGACCAGCTCGTATTCGGGGTCTGTCTTACTAGCTCGAGGCATCATCTAGCTCTGGCCTTAAAAGTCCTTTTAAGGGGGGTTTAATAAAATGTTCCAAGGGTTTCTTCTAAAGAGTTTTCATTAACAAGTCAAGTCGGCAAACGGCTGAATGTTCAAATACACTCTGAACAGACAAACAACAATTTCAAATTCCACAAGACACGACCGTGTGTAATATTTTCTTAAGTCGAAGCTGAAATATTAACGAAGTACAATTTGCGGAGACGAGGGTACAGTCGGCGACGGAACATAGATAGTAAATGTTGTTTTTTTGAAATGATTTATGCGGAACCTTTACATATTAATTTAATTCACCACTTAACTGTCGCGCAGACATACATACACACATACATAAGTCACGATCTTTATAAAACTCTTTCGCTTTATCCATTTTCATGAACTTGGCCTTTCTCGATAAGATCGTAGTACGTCCGTCTGCATCGACCTTTACCGGCTGGTCTATTACATCTATGCGATACTATTATATATGTAACCGCAAAATGTGAAAACTTGAGTTTGTGGCTGATACGGATACACAACGCAATGCAAAATCTTTCACTACCACTGATAAAAATAACTAAAGTATCTTCTACACACAATTTGCAAACTAGTTCAACTCTATGAAGTACGCGTATTTACCGAAATAACCAAACAGGTTGGTTGCATCATATGTATTACTCGTAACTATTTATGCCACCGACTTTACCAGAGTAGAAGCAAGTCTTAAGTATCTAGGGGTGCGGCGGGCGGGGGCGGGGGCAAGTATCGACATACGTTTACGGGCAATATCCGAGCTGCTTTCTTCAAGACGCCCTTTTCTAGCGAGCGCTGGCAAAGAGTAAAATGTGTAGATGTGACTCTGCAATATTACCTATAATTTTAGAGTAACAAACTTCAGTAGGAAGAAGTAGAACCATTATAAGATCAGTCTCGTGTCCGTCTGTCACAGACTTTTGTCCGAAAACTAAGAGAAAACGGGTATTAAGTGGGTGAAATGCATGAAGAATTTAGTATTTCATAGTATCCTAACAGATTTGTCTTTCAGCAGGCTTTTTTTTTTCTATAAAAGCGCTCTTTGGTGCTTCTATGGGTTGCATACAGTTTTTTTAGATACCGACAATATGTATAGATAGGTACATGCCTATTATATAAATACGGAAAGTTATTTAAAATGAAATATAAGTTGGTATATTATATTTTAAAGAAATTTTGGTTAAAAAAAATGGATCAACGGTAACGGGCAGTTCAAAATCACAGAGGCAAACTAAAAGTAGGCAAAAATACTTTCCCTGTATTCACCATCTGTTTTTGTGCCTACTCTATTTTCTTATAGAGGGGAAACACGCGTCCACGGCGCAGTTTGGGGCGAGCGTCTAGTTAAAGCAACCTATTCGCGCCCGAGCGGTGCCGACGTGAATGTTTAGCCTTATTTGCGTTCTATCACCCTAATTACCGGGACCGAGTATACCCTTGTGTACTATGGGTATTTTTTTTGGAAAGTAGTTATTTACGTTGAAAATACAAGGAACCAAATTGGCGTTCTTAAACTTTCATCATCATCATCATATCCTTCCGCTGCTGAGCACGGGTATCGTCTCAACTTTCCTGAGGAAGGTTTAGGTGCGGCATTAGTAGAACGCATTCCTCTGAAATAATTCTCAAGTATATGGGTTTCCTCACGGTGTTTTCCATCAGCGTAGAACGAATGATTATATTAAATTAACACTTGCTTCTTACATAAACCTAAACTGAAATTCGGCCAAACTAAAACACACTGACAATAACAAAAACTTTTGTTCAAATGCAAAGTGTTCGCCGAAAATCTTGCAGTAGTTAGTTACCTTCGAGTTCGCAACACTCAGAAAGTACCAAATTGCGATTGGCAAAGTTACGCGCTGTCAAAACTTATGACAGAAACGGGGAGTGAAGAGGGGCCACTGACGGGAGACGTGCCTAATGTTGGAGGTGTTTTTCTTAGAAAATACAGATTGTTTTTGCTACATTCTATATCTAAATCGAGATCGAGCAGTATTATTATGTATATCCTCAACTCGGCACTTCTGAAGTGCTGAAGCGGGCACGTGTCGAGTTTAGCGTGGGCTGGCACATACAGACATACAAGAGAAAGAGACTTAATACAGTCTGCAAGAAAAATGTTTGACCACCCTTTAACTTCCAATTTACTCTGACTCATATAAAATACAAAGCGTGGTATAAGCAAAAGGAAGTATCAGAAAAGTTTATAGATTTTTGGCGTCGAATGAACTAATTATGGTCAATTATAATCGTACAAAAAAAACATAGAACACTAGACTAGAAATCAAGGTTCGGAAATGCACCTTTTAGTCAATTTAATTAATTGTACTTACGTATAAATTGATGAACGTAACTAAATCAAGACTGGTAAGTCAATATTATTAACAGTAGGTACCTCTACTGAACAGAACTCAGACAGAGAGAACGTCCACAGAATGCATATTTACCTTCGAAATTGAACTTCGCAATTCACCCGTACCAATCAGACACTAGATTAGAAAGGCATGCGATTCGGTGTGCGCTCGTCCTTACATCAATTCCAAATTCAAAAATGACCACTCCACAGCGAGCATTCGAAAATCGAATTGCATCAGCGGCCAATAGTCGCGTGAGAGCTTTTTAGGTACGGCGCACACTTGTCGCCCACTCTTGTGCAAGTGCACACGAAAGGTAGCTGCGAGCCGGTCGCCCGGGAGACGAGCTCGGCCCGGGACGCACCCCAGACCGGGTACACATCGACCCCTTACAAAACCCCCCCTCTGAATACTGCCTACTGAAACTCTACCTTACGCTCCTTGAGTTACGGCATAAATTCGATCTGATAAAGGCAATGAAAGTAGAATTAGCGATTTGTATGCTATGCAACATGGAATAGGGTCTGCTTTCCGAACACTAATTCGTTTATCGCTTCCTCGTCGAACGCAAGCGAGAAGTGACTCTATTTGTTAGACGCTAAGGCTGAAAGTTTTAGGGTGTCTCAGGGGGTGTTTTAAGGGAGATTCGTTAGGGGGCCCCCTCATTCATAATCACAGGGATGTCGAACGCTCAGGTGGTTTAGATCCCAGATTTATTGTCGCGAGGTGAGACCGACCACTTTATAATCTGCGTTGTTTATAATGCGTCTGTGTTGGTTTTATTATTGGTCATTAATAATGTGGCGGTTCTGAAATGTGCAGCGGAAACAAAAATGGCGGAAAGTGATATAATTGGCACCAGATGGAGGTCTATTCTGAGGAGATAGATTTAAGTATGGCACACAAATTTAAGTAAAATAAATCGATACTATATTATGACGTGTATTATGTATCTTAGTTTATGGGTAGAGTCTTATCGTTCGCAACGACGAAGTCTAATATGACAACTAGGTTTAGAGTTAACTCTCATGTGCCTCTTGGAGCCTATATGAGTGTGTTTTTAATATGCATACCGTACAATAATCTCACAGACAAATACCTTACAATATGACTCAAAACATACTAATTCAAAATAATACCAATGGAAGAAAAGATTTCTGTGTCAAGGTCAAGATAGGTACTGAAAATTTTATCGACCAAGCACATAAAATCCAGAATTAAAGACCTTCATAAAACTCAGAACATAATCTAAATTAAAATCCATAAACTCACCTTCTTAAAAGGAATTAACCCATAGCCTACCTACTCACCGCCACATAAAGTGCCGTACACACTTACCTGAAACAAAAACGACAAACGTTAATAAAAGCTCATTTACATATTACGACCCCTCCGTATGAAAGGCAGAGCTTTTGAATTCAAATTCGCGGTAGTTTGCGGAGTGAGGCCGGCGGCGTGGTAACCGGAGGAGCGAGCGCGATTAGCGGATTTCATGTGTTGGCAACACGGAGTAAAGCTACTCCGGGTGGCTGACAATGAAGTTTTCCGACGAAGGAGTTATTATACTTTTTGTGGAATTTAGACTCTGTGGAAGAAAAAAAGGGCGGGAGCGTAGAATTTTATTGTTTTTGGTGGGGAATATGAAAAGAAAGGAGAGAAAAAGGAAAGATGGTACGATTATAATTATTACTCATTTACCTACCTACTTGTTTTTATTACCATCTCAGAAAGAGTTAACACATGTAGACATTTTTAGTAGAGTAGAATATAAGATCCACCTCCACTTACGATTTTTTTCTCTTCCTTCTTTTTTTTGTAGTGCATTGAAAGAAAGAAAGAAAGAAAATTTGTTTATTTGCAACACATAAAAACTTATACAAAATAACAAAAACAAAAAAGAAAAACAATTGGTAAGGTGTCACAAATTGTTCTTTGTATTGCCATTATTACGCTCTACCTATCGTGTCGTCGGTTATTATAAAGGCTTATGTTTTTGTAGAGATCTGGTTGGTACATAGTTTCGGCTGTAATTGTAGAACATGGTTTAGCGTAACTCAATAAGTTTATGTCTAAAGGGCTACAACTTAAGAAATTTTGTATATCGTATCCAGAATTTTGAAAAAATCCATGACATTTAAATCGCTAACATAGAACAGGACAAGTTCCCGAATTTTAAAATCGCTATCGCTTACGCAATGTGCTCTCATTTTATTTTTCACGGCTAAACTAGTTAGAACAATAGATGTCAGAGCACGGCGGAATGAAACCGTCGACCTTTGTGCGAAAACGGAGTTAAATTATATTTTGTTAAGGTCGCATCGTTGGAAATGCTAAGTGGAAGACTTATTTAACGGTAGGTCGTACTTTACCTATATTCAAAATTTAGTATCGTTCGTCAAACTTGGATTTCATATCGTGTTAATAAATGTTATATTGGCGGAAGGTAAGTAAATAAACACAAACATAATTATTAATTTAAAGTCCAATATTATCTCTGAATGCACCCAGTAAAGCATCCACCACAACAAATTTATTAAACTACTAACTGACTGAAACTCATTTTGAATTATTTTTATAATTAGGTATACTTAGGTGTTAAAACTTGAAATAGGTAATTACCTAACTTCTAGCGTAGTCTAGCTAGTGCCAAAATTTCCAATTATTGCTTAACATTACCTTAAATATGGCATCTTTATTTCGTAATCTTCACAGCTTGGCTAAAAGAAACGATGACCGTAATAAAAGAAAGAAACACCATCAATATCCAACCCAACAAAGTAGCCGACGGAAACGTGGCAACACAACTAAGGCGCGAACCATAAACGACATAGTTCTAAAAACGTACCACCGACTCAGGCGAGAGCCCGCAAACTTCACTTTACGACTAGAAGTTACGGCACAGCAGCGCGAAAAGCCCGCACCAGCTATTAAAGGCTATCCTAGGAATCTCATAAAGTCACACTACCTTTTCTTGCGCCTCCGCCATCAATCTTAACCTAACTCACCCAAGACGCGTTTTCGAACGGAACGCGAGAAAAGTTGGCGCGCTATTCCCTGCCGCCATTTTGTTCATCGTAAAAAGTTAATGGTTCCTCGTGTAATTTTCAGCCAGCAACAAGTAAAATTAAAAGTGTAATTACGTTAGGAATGACAATTCAGTTTCTTCATTCCGATGGAAATTCTAAAAGTTGCGTCGTCAACGGGAAACTCGTTTCGTTGCGATTATGAGAGGAAATACGGCAAACAGGTACCAACTTAATAAGATATGATTTTGATGACTTTGTTGTGACATGGCTGAATATTAAAACAGCGGAGAAATTGGATATCTACCTAACCTATCTACCTCATCTTCCTTTTGTTCCGATTATAATTTGGGAGTTTTTGAGTTGGCATCGTAAAGCTGCGTAGCACTTCTTAGTGTTCTCCATCAGACGAAAGACTAGTTCGATACATTGCTCTGAAATATTTTATTTTGTACTTTTTTTTTTTTTTTTTTTATTAGGTTCACTGAACTGGATATACACAGGAAAAGCTTAAAACAGGTTAACAATGATGACCATACTATGTGTACGTCCTTCTAGGAGTGAACACAGCATGCACAAAAAATTAAGTTGCGTAAAATGAAATAATGAATAAGGTAAAGTTGTGTAAGATGACAATATGAAATGCAACAAAAAAAATTTTCTAAAAGGTAAACATTACAATTATTAAAATGTTGAGTTTTGAGTGTGAACAGTTAATACAGTAGAAAAAAAAACAAATTAAACAAATTACTCCAAGTACAAAAGTCTCTTAAAAGAAGAGACCGATGAACCGAAGATGTCGGTATTACTACAAACGTTGTTATAATATGAGCACATTCGATACACAGGTGCATGTTGGCCATAGTTTGCGTGACAATACGGCAGATTGAACGTTTTTCTACAGTGTAGACGGCTGGAAGAACGAGGAACCATAATTTGTATTCTTTCAAGTAAATTGGGGCTATCAATTATACCATTAACCAATTTATGCAAAAATACCACATCAGCTATATTTCTTCGCTTCTCCAAAGGAGACATTTTAAAATGTTGAAGTCTTGAATCGTACGTTTTCAGAAGGCGGCAAAGTTTACGTGAATAAGTAAGATGGTAAATGAACCGTTTCTGAAGTCTCTCAAGTCGATTAATGTGCACAGCATAAGAAGGGCTCCAGATGGGGCTGCAGTATTCCAGAAGGCTACGCACATAACAGTTGAAAAGGATGACCGGGATCTCAAAGTCATTAAAAAAACTTGTTTGTCGTATTACAAATCCTGACAACCGCGAGCTTTTCTTGCTAATAAAGTCGATGTGTTCTCTAAAGTTTAACTGAGCATCAACAATGCATGCTCGAAACCTCCACTATGGGGATACCGTTAATGAAATACATGGTTTTAACAGGCTTATTTTTCCGAGAAAAGTTTAAGTAAAAACATTTCGATGAGTTAAGCACCATCTTGTTGCGAACACACCAGTTGTTAATCGTGTTAATATCACTCTGCAGAAGAATTATATCGTCATGAGTATAGATTTCTCTGTAAAGTTTAAGATCATCTGCAAACATTTGATATTTTGAGGTTACTTTGGAGCATAAATCGTTGAAAAAGAGAGGTCCAAGGTGAGACCCCTGCGGTACACCCGAAGGTACTACTCTTGGCAGGGATTTAAATCCTCGAACCATCACAAGCTGAGAGCGGTTTCGGAGGTAAGATTCGCACCACCGTAACAATGAACCACAAATTCCAGCATGACCAAGCTTTTGTATTAACAACCTATGATCGACAACATCAAACGCCTTTGAAAAGTCCGTGTAAATTGTATGAGTTTCATGTTTATTCTTGAACCCATCTGTTATGTCACTGACAAAATCAAGAAGGTTCGATGCTGTCGACCTTCCTGGTAAAAATCCATGCTGCTGCGGGATGAATAAAGGTTTCAAATGGAAAAGCATCCTCTTCTGGACGATTGATTCAAATAACTTGCCTATGGATGACAAAATTGAAATCGGTCTATAGTTACAAACGTCCGCAAGATCTCCTTTTTTATGAACCGGTGTGACGTGTGCTGACTTCCATTTAGCTGGAAATACACCACACGAGAGAGACTTGTTAAACATAATTTGTAGAGGCTTTGCAAGTTGTAAAGAGCAGGATTTGAGAAATAAAGGAGGAATAGCATCCGGGCCCGGACCCTTGTTTGGATCAAGCAAATTAAGTGAGGTCAAAACATCCGACTCGGAAAGGTAGCATGAGCTCAAAGAAGTGTGATGACTTGAGGGTTCGTCGAAGATGGTTGGATTAGATGTACCAGGATCATTATAAGTGGAGTGGAAATATTCAGAGAACAGATTTGCGATACATTGACCACCCTGTGCGTTTTGGTTCCCAAGAAACATCTCATCCGGGATATCCCCACTATTAGTTCGCAACGACTTGACAAATGTCCAAAAGTATTTGGGGTTTTTCTTAATTTGGGTTTTAGCATTTATTTTTATTTGATTCAGGCAATCGCTCAACATTTTGTCACTACGTGCACGTAAGATTTGATAAGTTAAATAGTCTCTGGGATTACCATACGTTTTAAATCGTCGATGATATTTTGCTTTTTCCTTAAGGGTTTGTATGATTGCGCGATTAAACCAAAACGGATAGTCGCTTCGACCTTTTCTACACAGTGGCGTATTCTTGTTAATTACAGGAGTAACTGCGTTGTAAAAGATATCTACAGTCTCATCAACAGTCAAGCCTATTTTGAACAAATCGATCCAGTCTATGTTGTCCAACTCCTTTTTGATGTTGTCGTAATTTGCTTTGGAGAAGTTAAGTACAGATGTCTTATATGTTTTAGGAGGTTTAAAAGCGTTAAATTTAACTGTAATATTTAGTGCCGGGTGGTGATCATCAAGATCAACAAGTGGGGCAAGACTATTAGAAACTGTGACACAGTTACTAAAGTTTGTTATAATATTATTTGTTATACTTGAAACCCTTTGCCCTCCCATTTCGTCAACATTTACGGCCACGTATCAGTCCAGCGGTCACAGTGGATTAAAGGAACGTCGGACAGTTTGACCAATTGCCAACATTAGTTTGCCCTAGCTCGGCTTTTGAGCTTATCTAAGCTATTTCTAGACGTTTCCATAGATTACATTTTCGTTTTTTAGAGTACCTTGTAATATTAAACGACGACATGACATCGTTGAGTAATTTTAATATACTAGTGATAATGAAATGATTGATTTTCATTCACTGTTGTAATTGTATGTCGAGTAAGACAGTGCCGACCTCTGGTGGCAGTTTATCCGGTTTCCGGTATACCGGTTGAGGCCTCTGACGTGGCTTAACGACTGTTATTTATCGGTAACAACCGAGATCGACGGAAATAATGTTTTTTTTTGCAGTCATGGCGTTGTTGGTCGCACATTGTGCCAATTTTCAAGTAGAGTAGTAAATGTAATGTGTTGATGAAAATAAATGGCTTTTCTGTTGTTTTTCTTTCCAAAACCTAATACTAAAACTAGTATACACTTGTATACTACAATGTATATTAGTATAGTAAACACTTACAATGGTTTTCGCGTATGACCAAAATACACTAATCTTTTCTACTTACATACAAACCTACTTATTTCTTACATTATTTTTTTTCTAAAACCAAATAAAGGTTAGAACCAGAAATACTCCTTAAACTTAACTTTTCCCGTTCCTCTACATTTAAACCGGTAACAACCCTCGACTGCTGACCAATTGCGACCATTAGTTACAATGTCCGAGGGGTTGTATCGCGGCTGCACAAGCGCGGTGCCCTTAAGGGGTAGGACGAGGTACAGTGCTGATTTAAGTTTTTCTTTGTGCAGGGGAAATGGAGGTTTATTAGCCAAGGATTAGTAGAGCGAATCGCGAAGTAGGGTTCAAGCCGTGTATGCGATCAATTTTCTTACAACTGAGTCGTAACGTATTTTGGTGAGAATATGTTGCCGAATTAATTTTGGGCTTGTAGGGCGACTTGCACTCACTCATTCCGTCTTACCACATATAAGTTTGAACCAGAGTTTAACAGATGTTTCTAAAATATCGTTCCACTAAATGGACGCCTAAACCTCAAGTTTTTTTACTCAATCCTGGCATTCCTAATTATTTTAACTCGTGAATTTGTTATATTATAGTTAAAAAAAGCGAGGGGTACAGTTCGATTTGTGAAGAAAATATTTAGACTCATCTGTTCCACTCTCGTTTAAATCTTTTGTGGTAATATCGTACAAGTTTGAGTAGGGATTTATTATCAGATTAAGATTAGAACTTGTGATATTATAAGCGTACGATATAATTGTGGGTAAGCATAGTAAAGTCACCTAATACTGTTATACTAACCTTACTCAACTGTTTATTAGTAAGGAGTAAGACTGAAGTTTACCAAAAAATAAACAGTGGTTAAACCCCGCTTAATAAGAAAACGCACGTCTATTTAAAGTAAGCTGTAGTTTTTGTTCACATGTACTACCTGTACAAGGCAAAAATCTCAGTTAAACTTCTATGAACTCCGCTGAAAGGTATCATTAAAACACGAGTTCGCAGACAGCTTTCGCTTCAATAAAAGAAATGCTTCTATACTGTCGGTGCAGTATAGAAATAGCAGTGGGTTCAGCGATTTCAAATAATCCTTACTACTCTAAATATGTAAAAGTAAAACGTTGTCAGGTTGTTGTTTACTAAGGGTTTCATGTTCTAAAGCTTAAGCCGATTATGGTGAAATTTTAATTAAATTTCATTCTACGTTTTTCTGCGGTTAACGATTTAAAAGCTTGTGCTGGCAACATTTTCTATGTGGGCATAAAATCCAAGTGATCGTAATTGGCCAAAGGACTAACTAACAAACTACCAAACACCACCGATAACTAACCAACTTTCACGACGCGATCTGTACAGTCAACAACAAAACTCGCTAATAAGTCCAAACTTTTAATTATCAACTGCTCTACGCACAATTTTAACATTCTGCGTGTGTTTCTTCACTGGCAGTTAGGCCATGCGCATCGACTTACGCTGCTAACGGTACACGCTAAAACAAACCCAGAACAAAGTTTGAACTCACAAATCCAAGCTCGTACCATCACCCCCTCATTATTTCCTTTCGCAAGACGCGTGACAAACTCTTAATCCAACGCTTGTTGGAACGGGTGTTTGTCGACCGAGAGGGATGTTTTCACCCCTTCCTACCGCCTGGTACGCGTCTGCTTCACATGACGTTTGATTATGGCGTGACAAAACACGTCGCGCGCCACTTTTGTATTTGTTAAGTCCTTTTTAGGGTTTCGTGACGTTGATGTGGGCGAGAAGGAACGGACAGGTAAATTCGGTTTGGCTTGGAATTGTGTAGCTACGTAAAATCTAAATTAGAGCAACAAAGGCTGGAAAGAAAAGAGCAATATAATACATACTCGTTTAGCTTAAACATCACAAAAAACATGACAAATGAAAAATGGCTTGACCTTCTGTTTTTTCTTTTTAATGGTTCTGGTCAAGGGGCCTAGAATGAGAACTGCACAAAAGTTACCTTCAGTTTTTGTATTCATAATTATTATTTTGTAACAGTCTGATCTATCCAAAGGTTGCCTGTAAAAAATGCGTAAGCGATAAGGTTTTTTTTTATTTGTTTAATTTTACTGTTGTCTAAAACGTTTATCGTATGGTGTTCATTAAAGAGTTATTGTATTGTTAAATTCTATTGTAACACTTTACCTTTCTACTTAGGTGTACATTTTTTGTACAGAACCCTCCGCAACTCTACGCACTCTTGCGCTTGCCTGTGCATTGAAAAGCGCAAGCTAACGCCATCTATACACATGCAGCGAAACGTACGCCTTGTGTGTTACGTTCTCGTGTTGTTTTTAATTAAAAATGTTGTTGGATCGTTTGACGGTCAACTCTTTTTTTAAATGTGATTTTCGTGTCATTTTAATTGAATGTGTTTTAAGCCACGATTTTTGTGTTTGTTATCTTTTAACTTTTTCAGTGGGGTCAGTAAATATTTCAAACGTAACGCTTTTTAGAGAATGGCGTTTTCGTTGTCATATCGAGATTTAGGTTTAATTATTGATGCGATCCGGCCATACCAGCTATCTGTCATATTAAGAATTAATTAGAAAGCACCCCACCCAATTTTTAGATGATTTCTAGCTATAACTTGCAACGGCATCTAGATTCTACAGACCTGGTTGAGTGGTACCATTTTTTTTGTTATTTCATTCAGTATTTTCAAGTTACGTGACCGCATAAAAATCACGCTTTTCACCAAAAACAACCCTTAGAAGTATTTTCCAAAACACTCCGGCACTTTTTAAGCCCATAATGATAAAACAACTTCGCTCCGTCTGGCGAATATAAACTTTTATGGAATAGCAAAGGCGGGTAGGGATGCGTCGACCTTCCGGTATCCGGAATCACCGGTTGTGTAACCGTAACATGACGGATTTTATTATCGATCCCTGAAATTGAAAGGAACCCAATTAGAGTATTTTTAAAACCTTGAAAAGGTCGGAATAAAGTTTGCGAAATTGTTCATAACATAACACATAGGTATACAAGTACGAAAGATAACAAAGATTGAGAAGCAGCCTCTATGTATTCATACTCTTGTAAAATAGTAAAATAAATTCCTAGTTATATCTATTTTATGAGATAGAATGTCTTTGATATTTATAATGTTTAATTCATTAATTTTTTCTGTTGTTATTTATTACTTATTTTAGTCAATGGCTAATAGTTCACTTGTTCGTAATAATTTTAATATAAAAAAAACGAAAGCGCGCTACACCAAAACCACCGTATACCTAATCCCTAAATGCCGTACCGATTTCACAAAGAAAAACACCGTATAAACCAAATAACCGTATCAAGCACATCACTAAAAAGCTAAAAGACCAACCTTACTTAACATTCGGTCGGTGTGGAACCTCCATACGATCGTTATTACTGACAAAGAATTGTTAATGCAACGCAAACATTCACTGCAAGCCAAGTCTTTACTTTGCCGAGCTCAACTTGTATTTGAGGAAACATAATGACGACTAACAAATTTTTTTATGTAAAAGAGCATCACGGGACTATCCACGATAAAAGGTACTGAATATTGTCAACTCGTATTTCGAGTAAAACATTTATGAGCAAGTACGTACACGAAACAAAATTAATAAACAAGTTATTGCATAATATACATAAAAACGTAATAAACAAGTATAATATGTTTAATATCTTCATCATTTTTGTGATGTTTTAATATGGATATACATACACATAATTTATTGATATATAGATCACCTAACACGCTCAAAGTGTTTAAAAAAATACCAATCTACCATCTCATTTTAATTTAAAAATAGAGAGTCTCCCTTCTGCTTTCCAATACCCTCATGACGGAAGAGTAATGCAAAGGCATTACCCCACAAAAAAAGGTGTTAATGGCTATTCTATGCTGATAGTAAGCACCACGTTGTTGAACTAAGTGGTTGACAATCTAATGATGATGTTTCACGAGACTGTACCTATCATGCAAAACAACAAGCTCGTGCGATAGTCTTGGGGCCGGGCGTTATTATCATCGCACAAAAACGGCTCGCATAAATCGAGCCTAATAGTGCGTAGCCTAAACTAGCTAGGTACACTTAGATGAAAACATTAACCGCATATAACCTACGCATCTGTCTATCTGTCTAATATCTGAGGTAAACGGCTTGTTTGCAACAGACATGACCCAGGGCAGAAACGGTAACATAATTATATGATACTATTATAGTAATTACTTAATTGAATATGAGCATTATACTCACTAACAAATAATATTATACCTACCTATTATGTAGGTACGTAATCTGTTGAGAGCTTAGGACTCGGGTAGAAGCGAATTAGGCTTCTTAGGTAATGTAGGTGTGTTTTTGTGCTTAGCGAGAAGCGGTCTTAATAATAATGAATTATGTTTATTTATATGTAGACTTATTTCTAGGTACAGTCAAAAGCAAACACGATTTATTGAAGTAATAAATAAATAAGTGACTACGTGTATTTTGAAACGGCATTAAAGGTATTTATTTATGCACAAAAAAATTTTACTCTCATAATATTTATATCAATTATTATTTGGCTCCGGTCACCTGCGCATTTTCTAAATAACTGTACGTACAGTGCAGCAGAGACCATGGCTGTGTAAAAATATACTACCACACACCCTTCAACCTGCGCAAATGCAAATGCACAATCAAAATCTCCGGCAGACTGTACCGCTTGCTTTTATGGAAACACATCCAAATACGGCATGTAACTACAATCTCAGTAGCCCAGAACAAGTAATAATAACAGTGAACACAATCCTAAATACCTAAACAAACATAGCAGTCTGTATTCACAGACACAGCCCCGGGCTGAAAAGTTTCCGAACATTACCCCGTCGAGAGCCTAATTAAAAAGAGTTTGTTAACACTGTACGAGTAAACAAAGTCGGGTAGACAAGCGTACTCTATTGAAATCGGATGCTACGTTTGAAAGCAAATCGCGAACTAAGTCGCGGGCAATAGCTGATTGCGATTACGTAAGTTATACTCATTACCATGTAGTATTCATTGAAATGTATTGTCAATTATAATAATAGACATAATTTTATTTATTTACATGAGATAAACTGAAATAAGAGCTAGGTAAGTACCTATTTAGGCAAAAAAAATACTAATATACAAATTTGAAAACCCGTATAAAAATAAAAGATTTATAAGCATTTGTTTTGAAGCTGTGTTACCGTCAATTGCGGTAACCGACAATGACTTCGACTAACAGTTTCCGAATTTGAACTAACCTCCCAATCTTGCAGGTAACGTCAACTAACGTGCGACAATTCCCCTTGCCGCCGCCACGGAAACGGCAAAGAATAATAGAAACCACGTTACGTGGGGAATAACGAAATTGCGGCGTATGAATGGTTAATGCTCGAAAGGGGAAGAAACAGGGAGATTAATTCCGTGGCGGCGCGGGACATAGGTAACGCTCCCCCATTGGATTTGCGGGAGGTACGGCGGTCGCTATTACGTATTGCTTTCAGGAATATTAGATGACTTGAGAAAAATATGTGAAAGTGTGTTTCTGTGGTCTCTACTTCAACAAATAAAAAAGATCGTGCGCAAATTAGACCCGTTTAAATTGTAATTAACATGTATTCAGTACGCAAAAGTGTAAGAACGTTAAAAAAAAAAAATATGATTAAAATATTAGGTATACCTAGCCTGTTTGTGTATCTGTACAATACTTTATCTATTTGAATATGGATTTGCGCAAAGCAACACCTGATTCTATTAAATGTAATAAATAACTTGGTGATGATAGAAACATTCCTATTCGCATACGTAATATGGCCGATTAGTACACCCCCTTTGATCAGAGGTCTCGCATCGATTGTTATTGGCCGATACAGTAACATCAAGGGGATATTTTTGCCGTTCATCGAACCAGAATTTGACGAATTCGCGAATTGGATGTGAGAAATATAGGTACCATAGAGCAGACGGCGGAATTGGTAAGCTTTTACCTCATAATTTAGTATGTCTGAGAAGCTTTCTCTGTGTGTAAATATAGTCGTTGCTTACGGGAGGTTTTGTCAAGTTTTTCCGCTTACCATCGATTTTGGTTTTCCCTCCTTCAATAATTGTTATGATAATTGTAAATACTTTGAACTGGATGATGTGTCGTGCCCATCTGTATGAAGTAATTAAATATTATACACTACCTGAAATTTTAAACACGTAGAAAAGCCAGACCACCCTTATTCCTCAAACGGTTCCCTTTTTTATCTCGGAATTCATTTTCCGAATATAAATTTAAGATTTTCGAGCTCATTACTCCTTATCGGCGATTTAAAAAGGTCCGGCTGCCCCTCAGGACGCCGTTTCATTATACGTGGTAGGGCGCACTTAGGGCTTGAGAAAGGGGCAACCACTCTCATTAAATACCCCCTAGATTCAGGTCACAACTATGTCATAGTTACCGCATATAAAACTACCTGCATTTCGCAGATGAAAAGTTTTCCATTGTTCCTAGATCTTAAGCTTATCTATTTTTACCAAATTTTATTAAATCCGTTCAGGTGTTATGGAGTTAAGTGGCAATAAGTACACTTCACACTTACGCATTTTAGATTAGGACTTTTTATGTACGAATTAAATATATTTGAAAGGTTACGCCTATGTAATTCCAAAAAAACGTGACATTTCGATCAATTTGATATCTGTCCTATTTCGTGAACATTTTACAACTTTTGACCGGGCACTACTTTCAAACACTATGTCACATGTAATGTTAACCATTTCGCTCCGTCCTTACTACACCCCTGTATCTGTATCTGGCCAAAACTGGATGAATGTAATTCAGCGTCATTTCAAATTGGGATTTTTAAAGCAACCCGGATTTGGTGAAGCGAAGAGAAAAAAAATTGGTTGACATTTTTATATAATTTTGTGGCAAGCATTTTGAGACTATATCTTGAAATTTTACTTTTCTTTTCATAAAATTATTTTTAAATATATTTTTATTATTAGACAACCTGCGTTAATATTCCTATTAATACAGTCAGTTGATACATAATTAGATGAAATGGCAGAGTACAGGATCTATTTCAGTTAGGTATGCAAGTCTTATATTTAATTACGAATACACTTATTACATTGGGTCCATTTTAACGTAATACCAAATTACAATGGGTATTACTCGTATATCAGCAATCTTTTTTATCAATACACCTTTGGGTAGTAAACTTTAGACAAGTTGAGTAGAATCGAATTCAGGGTCATTACTCATTTAACTAGACACACAGCGTTTATATATTATATAAACTACATACAATATACGTATATATCAACAAGAATACGCAGCATATTATATAATATGTATTAACATATTATATTATTGTATATATCAACAGAAATATACATATTTCTCCACAATTTCATAAGCACACTTACCAAAAACACAATCGCATTGTTATTCCAAAGAAAACTTCACCGTCACACCGTAAACTGAGAAAAGGCAACAAAAGGTAAGTACCTAATTCAGAATCGATCTTGAATCTTGATGTCTTTCCTTCCCTAATACATCAAAAAGCACAAAGGTACCGCACGTCACTCACTCGAGAAACTCACTCTTATAGTCAAAGTGACACGAGACAGATTCGAGTTTTACGTGAGTCGTGGTAACTTTGTCAAAGAATAAGTAAGAAAAGTGGCCCTTTGTTGGCAGGTGTATAAAAAATGAGACATTATTACGGCCTAGTCGAATGTTAGTGGAATGACTTCGGAAAGATTTTTCAGTATTAAAAAAGTATCGAGTTTTTGCTCCTTGAGCTTTCTTCGCGTTCAATTTGTTACGAATTTGGATCAGAAGCGCTTTGACAAGTTGTTTTATTTTGCGTTGTCTCGAGTTGAGAATGGATAATGATCGAGAAGTCGAGAACCGAATCTTTTCACGATCCTGTAGTTTTATCAAACTTTTTGATATATTGCTGTTGTTGGTACTTCATTTTGGTCCTTTGATTTAGTTATACATAAGTTGATTTATGAATACTTTTTATTATCAAGCAAATGCTTCTAACTTTATTCCTGCAGTAATAGTTTTGCGGTCTGCGCAAGTCGGACAAAAGAGCGAAAAAAGTATGTAATATACTGAGTTAAATTGTCTTGAACCTAGACGAGGCAGAACAAACTCACTGTGACGGTCACATAAATGTGTGATAAAATGTATTACTCAGAGAGATAGTAAGACATTCGTAACGGAGTGGAAACTCAACTCACGTCCCTGTTAGTTAAGTAAGAGTAGTGTTGGTGAAACGTAAAAGATAATAATATGTGAGGATGCGGTGAAGTAACATTTTCTCATCCCTGGTGAAGTGGTGATAGTATAATTTTGATGACAAATTACTTCTGAATAACAACTAATGAAGTACGCAACACACGCACGTTAGAATTCATCGAACGTCTTAAAATTTACGAGCAAGCTTTTGAAAACAATTTTTTTCTAAATTAAAATTACCTTTAATAATATTATTATAAAGTCAGATAAATTTGAACTTTTTGCATCTTTTGATCAAAGCGACACACAAGATTTTCAGTTTTAAAACCTCATTTAGGTAGCGGCTTGTTTTTTTTTATTTATTAACGTTGGTATTATTATTTTTTCCACACGATGAATACAGTTAACACCCCAAAATATATCGCACCCACATCAATTTCGCCACAACAGAAATACCAAAAATACCGCATCTTCCAGCCGCGTGCACAAAGTATAAATTTGTGTTTCTGTTTGTATGCACACTTGTTTCGCGCATTATTTCCGTACGGAGGGGCCGAGATAAAAGAGAGTAAGCACCTGAATTAATTGATTGATGTTGCGAGGGGCCAAGTTATTGGAAAAAGGTCCCATTTTCAATTCCGCCTTTGTCGGGTGGCCCCTACCAAAATGTCGTGGAACTTTTTTCATTTGCCGAGTGCGCTTGTTTCGTGTGCGTGTTGTTGACATTGTAGGGGCTGACTCAAACTTGTTGTTTGCACGAAATTAGGATAAAGTAATTGGAGCTGTTACTCTGTAATCTTGGTCAGTGTTTTCTTTGTATCAGGTTTGTGAGCTGCCGCCAACTCTCAGTATCAAATCCATCAAACCGATACAATAGGACTTCACGTCTTAGAATAATAACGCAGAGAATGATAGTTCCTTGTGTAGTTTCACTCAAATGTGAAGCCATTTTTTTTATCAATGTGTGCGTGGAGTGCCTTGTAACTATCTTCTACAAAACGCACACAAGTGCAATGCAAATGTCGCATGCGTGTTGGTATTTGGTACAAAAGCAGGGAACATTTATTTATATATCCCATAAAAGCTTTAATTTCTAGCAATAGCTAGTCAAAGTCCGAACTAGGCCCAAAAAGTCTCAGTAAAAATGGCTACTTATGTGTTATCCTTCTAAGCTTCAAGTAGTTTATTTCCATTGTGGTACTGTGCAATTATTAGGCTCAGATTCAACCCAAAAATATTGCTTAAATTTTTTTGAAATTTTCAGAAAAAAGTTATTTGCATGATCGAGTTAGTTTCGAGATTCAAATCACGCCGTCACAACAGTAGGGGACTGTAATGGCAGTAAATTCCCAGTAAAGAGATCAATCTCAGAAAGGTCCGATACACGCCGAAGTCTCATTCACTGATGGATCGCGTCCCGTCCCCGTCCCGGGATTTGAATAGGGATGGAAAAGTTCAAGATCGGTCTTGGACTGACAGGGTCTTGATCAGACACATTCTGGGCACCTGGGTACTAGAAAAGTGTACGGAGTAGGTGAGGCAAAACTTTTACACTGTAAAAATAAAAAAAGTTTCTTCTATATATGCCTCCGTTATACTCCGTTATAGTTTTCATTGTTTTGAATTTTTTTTGTTTCATTTTGTTTTACTAAATAACACCATTTTCTTGAAGAAAGACAAAATAAGTACCTATTTACTTCAACTTCGTGCATGGTATGTGTATTTTTCCAACTTTGTTAAGCATATATTTTCCCCATCCTTATTTCTAATAAAGTGGCTATTCTCAGACTATTCCAGATTATATTTTAAATTTTAAAATAATCCCAAGTTTCTTATTCCTAGACGACGGAGAAAGGAAATTTTTGCAAAGT
This sequence comes from Hylaea fasciaria, assembly GCA_905147375.1. Taxonomy (NCBI): domain Eukaryota; kingdom Metazoa; phylum Arthropoda; class Insecta; order Lepidoptera; family Geometridae; genus Hylaea; species Hylaea fasciaria. The sequence continues at coordinate 10,188,970 of LR990206.1, forward strand.
AAATACGCGTCGTGACATTTACGTAACAGGTGAAATGTTTAGATTGAAAATGAGGCGCGTCGTAGCATAGAGCTTTTTTTATACTAGTCGTAGCATTCCGAGTACAGCGGAGATGAGGAATTCATCTTAGTTTATTTAACGAAACTATTCCAGAATGAGAGCATAAAAAATATACCAAAAGATAAAACACCGATTTAGCCACTTACCTACCGAATAAATTTTCATGAATTTCTTAATATGGAACTGCCCTATAGATTTACATTCTAGGGATAAAAGACATCTAAGTCCGTTCAGATATTACTTTCACTATGATTTATCACCTGAGTTTGTTTGTTAAATGACAATGTTCATTCCAAAACATGTTTTCATCCAAACTGATCTCCAAAATGCAAACCACCCACATAAAAACTTGGAAAACTTTCCGAGACCGGAATCGGTTGCCCCGGAAATATTTCCAGCACAAAAGTAACGCGCCCCGTTAAGGCGCGCCCACACCTAAGCAAATAGCCTATCAATCCTCGGCGAATCTAAATAAATCCCTTACTATAAAGGGCCGAAGGTCTGGGAGGCAGTGGAGAGGAAAAAACCATCAAGTTACAAAGATTTACCACCAGAACGCACTGGAATACAGGGCTCGAGGTTCGCAGATGGCACACGGAGAGATGGAGGATGGAATGGTACTCAATCGGAGTGATGGAAAACAGCACATGACTTATAAAAAGTCATTGTTGCAGGGCTGAAAATCGAACCCGGTAGCATTGGGTTCTAAAGCGCAAAAGTTACCACTCAGCCACCATAAATGGTCCAATGAAATATGATGATGAGTTCCAATGTTAATAACTACAATATTTTAATGACAGCGAGCTGATCTGATGGCACAAACTAAAACTCCTCAGTGGCTAACAAGTAGGTTAGTAACTCATTTAGGTCAATTTGCAGTCTTGGATCAGCGCATGAAAGGGAACCATCCTTCTTCATACTCAATCCATAAATCAATCATACCCTTTAATATGATTAATCATATTATTATTTGGTTTTTATCTTTCCTCTTTGTTGATGATATTTAAATGTTTGACTTGTAAAAATGCAATATTATTGCCTGTTTATAATAAATGCTTCGATTTTGATTTTGAATTTGCAGTGCTTAATACGTATTCTATACAAGCTTCTTAGAAAAACAATATTTTTTTGTATCTTATACTGAAATGTTTATTGCGAGCTTAAGTACTGCCAATATTGGCAATGCCAGGGGGCTGAATAATAATGGAATTTCAATCAGTCCCCGTCGGTCGCGGTGGAAAGGATTATTGCAGATGGGGTGCCAGAATTGCGCTTTCAATTTTGTGTCGGGTTTTGGAAAATGTACATCGTGTAACGTGCCACAGTGGCAAGTGACATACGGAACTGTGGATTAGTAGACGAAAGTCTAATGTCAAAACATACGTCTTCATTAACATTCTGTGTATGTTCCATGAATTACTAGACACCTAAATTTTTGTTCAGTTTTGGTTTAGCCTTTTTTGTTTTTATTATCTCTAATATCTTTGTTTACTGTGCCAAATAATTAGCCATAAGATGTTAAATCAATTAATATTTCCAAGCGAAAAGCAAAAGTTTTTAGACGGGTATGCCTATTCTGATGTTATAATAATTGTGCCAGCCTGTAGGTATTAGGTAATACAGTTTCATGTCACAAATAATTTTAAACATATAATTTGAAACATTGATAGTAATTAAATCTATCAAATGTTGTTATCATTGTGCTTAAAATTCCATGCCGCAAGACCGCCCTCTATACTCATAACGGAGCCTCAAAAACATACCCTGAAAATAAATGTTTTAATCAATTTGGGGCAAAATGTGTCAAAAATATTATATCAAAAAAACTTTACCCTCATTTTCCTTTCATCATTCCCGTTATTGACATTGACATAGATACAACAGACAGAACGATCACAAAATCAAACTTTCACTCGAATAATCCATCCCAAAAATACATCAGTAACTTTACACCTGATCATAATTTAGTAGCATCCCGCGCCCCTCCATCAGACGAACACAGGAATGCTATTTAACTTTTTTTTTTTATTTCCATCCCCGAGCAAAAATGTAGGCACCCCAAACTTTCTTATTAAAGCATTATGGAAAATAAGACGTCCGTCAGATAGCATTGGTAAAAGTCGACCGGAATGACGAATAGGGCTATCACTTCCACAATATCTAGTAGGTATTGAATCACCGAAAATAAATATTGATAGGATAAATTAGGGAACTGTAGATCAAAATAGGAAGTATAAAACCAAATTCGACGACGCTAAATTTTCGCCGAATAAAAGCTTTACGACACACAATATAAAACATTCAAGAATACATCAGTCCACGAGATAAATTCCATTAACAAAATTCCTTCAGACGTTTCACTCAAAAATCCGCAACAAAACATTGTTTTCTGAGGCAATTTTTCTTGAAAACCAATTTTAAGATGTGACACCATAATACCTCACAAAAATGCGGTTTCACGTTTCTCGGTCGCGCAATTTTACAGGTGACAGCCCTGCGTGAATATTCCATTAAGGATTGCGACTGAGAATGAATTATTCTCGAGTGAAAATTAGGTGAGCGCATTTGGAGGTGATTAAACGCTGTCGAAGAGAGTTTGGATCGCGGGCGAGTTTCGTTCGAGAAATAATGGTAGTGCGTCTGAGAGCATTCAACGTTGCATTGTCCGTAAATGTTTGGATTGTTGTACGACGATTTGCGGAACATCGGGGTGGTGCGAGAATTTCTGCGTTTTTGCTCAACAATAAAAGTAAATTGTGCCTAATGGAATATTAATTTGAGCGCTCGTTATAAATACACTATATTTAAAATAACTTAAGCTTACTTGAATTCAACGATTTTTCCGAGGAATACGATTTTTAAAATTTTTGTATTTGTATATAAATACCGTGCATTTTAAGTGTCGGCCGAGTTGCCTCCTACAAAAATACGTGCAATTGAATGACAGCTCGGCCTTCGGCATACATTCTTTTGGCCGAGTTGGCCCATAAGTCGAAGTTTTTATATGTATCTGCTAAAATAAACTTTGATATTTGTAGCTTATATAAATACTAGCATACATATAGAAATTTATAATAATATAGAGGGCAGCAATAAACCATTCATTCGACAAAAAATCAACTTGTATCTGCAAGATCTTTGTATGATTCGAATCAAAGCGAGATGAAACCTCTCAGCAGCTAATGAAAACCAATAAACCAGACTGAAAAACTGAAACTTTCTGAAACTATAACCAAAGTATAACTTTAACAAGGTCCCGCAGTATTTATGTTTTCACGCACCATTAAGACTTTGAGATTATCTGTGGGCTAGATACCACGGCCCATTAAACCTATTTAGAAGCCGATGGTGTCACATAATATGAGTCCCATATGAGACTGAACGCCCGTGGTTTCTTATACCTATTAGTAGGCATAGTCGGATTTTTAATCTCATGTAGTAAAAATCGCTCTTCGTAGAGGTATCCGTTTTTTTGTTTTGCTGTACTATTTGCAGTCAGTTTTTTTTGTTTTTCTGTTTATAACTTTTTTTTTTTTGCTATAAATTTAATTAAAGTACGCATGCCGTGATTGCACAGAAATGACTCCAACAGAACACCAGCGTCGGCGATAGGTAGGTACCTACACCGATATTATGCTGAGTTGGGACCATTTTGTATGAGTATACACATCAATAATTAGGGAAATTTTAGTTTTTTTTTTAAGCAAAGAAATAAATTTGTGTGTAATTTAAACTAATAATTAGCTTGTACCCACCTGCAATACCTTTACTAACAGTCATAGGATACTAGAGAGCTATTTTAAGCTAGCTGGTTTTTCGCTTTTTGCAGTTGGGTTTTTTGTTCATACACATTTATTAAACGTCACTTAGTATTACACAGTACATCGTGACTGTATACATATATTGAAAATTTTGTTGATCAGTTGACCGATTCAAATATTGATTAGGTCAACTGATCCCGCGGACTCAGTTTGGAGTGGGCTCAGTTGACGTAAGAGCCATTTTTACTGTGCGCATTTTTAAATAAGCCTAACGTACATAAGTTTTTATGAATAAAGGGTTCTGCTATCTAGTCATATTCAAATGTATACCTAATCATAAAGCTCCCAACCCCTATTATCCCACAGAAATCGTTTATTTTTACGAGATAAAAATTGTCGTAAGCGTTATTCTAAGACTTAATCCCTCTATGATTTTATATTAAAGTTTATAGGTTTGGGTGTTTGCTTGTTACCCATCAAGATCAAGTGAGTTAGCCGTCAAATATAACTATATCGCAAAAAAACACTTGCCTATAGGTAAGTATACCGATTATCGTCACTAGATATTATACGTACCTACCGGGATGATTCCCGCACAGTCCATTAACCCGCTATGGAGATTTAATTCAACTATCAGAGCATGGATGGTTTACCCCCGACTTGACCCGATCTCCTCTCTCGTGAGACCCGAGTCAACCATGAGCTAAAGTTCTATGATGCTTTAGAAATATTATAATAATACGATCACCGACATAGGTCCCGACCCCTAACAAGAATTGCCTGTGTTTTGGGGAATTAGGAATTGTGAGAAGCAAGATCGGATATAAAATTGCGCACCAAATAAACAATTTATTTAAGAAAACAGTTACGGAGAAAATAAGTATATTACAACAATGAAATTATTGAGCAATGTTTAACACAAAGAGACAATTAGGGATCCATTACTCAAGTCGCTTCACTATCTTGCAGGGAACCAATTACGTACAATAACAACATGATGATTTATATATGGAATTCCATCGCTCTGTGATTCTTAGTGCACGTGAAGCTGTCTTACTTAGTTCAATTGTCATCTTTTATTGTGTATTTATTATGTAGCTTCGGGTTTGACCACTGTTTTACCTGTTATTAAGCGAAGAAGCGGTGTACGATGGTGCACGCTTACCTATTCATTAGTAACCTATTCATTCGTGACTTGCAGATTTCCGGAAAATCCGGAACGAGGATATTCGCCAAGAAGTAAAGTCTACGACATAGCTCTCAGGGTTTGCAGGCTGAAGTGGCAATGGGCAGGCCACATCGCTCGTAGAACTGACAACCGATGGGGAAGAATGGTTCTAGAGTGGCGACCACGGACTGGAAGACGCAGTGTAGGTAGGCCTCCCACTAGATGATGGGCCGACGACATCAAAAGAGTCGCAGGCAACCGGTGGATGCAAGTGGGAAGTTGTCGTTCGGTGTGGCGGTCTAAGGGGGAGGCCTATGTTCAGCAGTGGACGTCTTCAGGCTGATGATGATGATAACTATCGGGAGATTTCCGATCGCATTCGCTATCCATTTAGCAATCGTTAAGATACCTTAGCCTCATTCGCCAAACAACAAACAGAAGTAGGTATAGCAAAAAGTAAACAAGTACAAAAAACAAACGCGTTCATAAGCCGCATATCAAAACATCCCCAAAACCACGAACAGTGTTCCAAACAATATAAATTACGCATGCATAGCCGCTTACCGAAACGAGTGCTAAGCCAAATGGGAACGCTTTTAACGGATTAAGTAAAACGAAACAGAGGACGACCAAGGTATACAAGGCTGAGTAGATACCGCTAGAGATTGAAATGACACATCGGGAACGTTCAATGTGTGCTAAAAGTGTGTATTCATTCAGTTGTAAGATATAGGAGTACGGCGATGGAACGAAGTGTAAATCGATGATAATTATCAGCCCTTGAAGGAAATTAAAATCGAGCCAATAGGAAAAGTGCGAGTGAACACATATTAATATATAATTTAAGTACTCATTAGCCATATTCAGGGCTAGATTGTAATAAGATTTCTGTAGGGTAAGAGAAAAAGCTAGAAAGAAGAATTATCTGTTCTTTGAAACAGATAATATTATGGCTTCAAAAATTCTAAGTCGCGAGGCAAAGAGTTCCCGAATAATTAGCATTTAAAAACATTAGCTGCCTTCTGCAGTCAGTTAAAAAATAACCACCACACTAATTGGTCTAACACATTTCCCGGTTCAGATCTTGGTTTGCCTTTCACTGTTTTATTATAACAATAGAAGAATAGATAGATAGTTTAATGAAAAATGTCGAGTGTCAAAATTAACCTATAATATGATTAACACCAAAAATGCCAGCAAAATTGTCCATTTAAAACCATGCGTCCATCACAAAGCATGACGCCATTTGGCTTGCCGCGGAACATTATGTCCCGATATGGCCCGTTAGGCCGTATATGCTTGGTAAAGCACGGTATGGGATGCAACTGGTAGGCAGTAATTGTAGGCAATGTAATGGAAGCTGCCAAACGATGGTGTTGCGGCGAAATGATGACAGCGATCTGTAATGTGTCTAAATTCAAGTAGACTTGGTTCCATCCACCTCGGGGCAGGAGCAAGGTTCAATGGTACCAGCAGCCATGGAGTATACGGGGCGAGTGGCACAGACACATCAGTTTCATTCGAACCGGTACAACTGTTACTTCCTACTTTTACTAACAATCCCATGTTGGATGTTTATTGATTTCACACTTTTCGAGGTAATTTTCAGCACTGTCGAAAATATAGAAAAATTACATTTCACAGCAAAAGGATGCGATTACATTTCTTTCAAAGCATCATAACACATATTATGCTGCTTGCCCTGAATCGACGAGCAATTTCACTCAGTATAAAAGTCTTGCAATATCCCGATCTCAAAGTTTAAAGCCATATCTAAGGCCACCTTTAGAATGGGGGCGCAGGATCGGTGGTGATAGGGGAAATAAATGTCACCAACCCACAAAATGGTTTGTTTTGCCATTCACGGAGCACTCGATAAAATGTCAGTAGTTTAATGACAGTCATGACTTTTAATTTCAATGGCGCCTTCTGGTAAACTTTGTACACTGGATGGCATCTATGTTGTATTGAGTTATGATTGAAGACGGTAAACATGCTAAGCAAAATGGTAGTAACTTACACGTAAAGCACTTTTAAATTGAAAATAGTATCTAAAATCAGCGCTTCCCTCAAAAATACTAATTCAATTCACTATTTTCAATGCACACTATATATCGAGTGACATTAGAATTGTCTCATTATCAAACGTAGATGACACCAAGACGCGGCTCCAAGATTCTGATCGTATATTATTCAATAGAGCACGTACGCGTGTATGTGGCATGTAAGACGCGTTTTCAATGTTATCTCATTGTTTATTGAAATGAAAATAGAATTGGAAGAGGTATAGCATCCAGCTACTTCTGTAGCACACACACACACTTGACATAGCAACTTTTCTTCATAGAAACCGATGTCATCGTCAGGGTTGGCGTCGGCGTCTGCAGGGTCTTTTTTTTTTATTAAAACGTTGGCCCACACTAGGATTGCTCCTGTATCGTGGGTACCGCTTACAGACATATAATTTTACATGCACCATCACACCCAGACCAGATACAAATATTTGTGGGGTGCACAAATATTTGTCCCGGGCGGGAATCGAACCCGCAAGCCCTAGCGCAGCAGTCTGATTGCTCAGCCACTACGCCAAACGAGCCGTTATGTCGGCATTGTCGTCATTGGCGTTGACCGACCGACCGACAGATGTTAGATAGATAGATAGATAACTCTTTATTGCCACCAAAATGTACTGAACACAGAAAGATTAAACTTAAAATAGATAAAATAATTAGTGTTGTTCCGCAGTATAAGGACAAATTTCTAATTTATCAATTCTCGAAAAGCTTTACTCTATAAAAGATCCGTTGCTAATATTTCTCGAAGCAAACTACTACAAGACAACTATTTACTATTCCGTTCCGAAAGTTCCGATGTGGAATCCTATTAATCGTTCACACGGCTCACAAACTGAGGCCGACTTACTAACTGAAAGGTGTACTTTGTCTTTCACTAGATACGTTAAATGTATCCAGTTGAAGTGGGGTACTGCGAAAGCTAACTTCTTGGTCACTAAAAATTTAGACGTCCACCTTTACCAGAATGAAAATTGTCTAAATGGCGTCGAGAAAAATTGGTACAGCCGTGCCTTTGTTAGCTCTCGAAATAATTTACAGTAAAATAAAAAAAAAAAAAAAAAAAAATCCTACCAGAATCAGGAACTACGAAGATCACGGTCCCGCAACCACTCGGCAAAACTTGTGGTCCTCACAGATATTTGCTGTACTGAAATCGAACTCATAACTTCACGCTTTGCTATCAGCTCATTACCAACTTGCGATACAGCTAAATATGCCTTAATATAATTCACAAAGACCGCTTCGTTTAGAGCTTAGTAGTGATGTTTACAGATAGACTACTGTGCTGTGTGTTTCGTAACAGGGAGATCCCGTACCTTACGCATACTAAACCAATGTCCCCTTCCTTTTCTACTTCCGTTAGCTGTTACATTTTTATTTTCTCGTTTTATATATTTTCTGGGTATTTTTATTTACTTCGTCTGTTCCCTATCACCTCCTTTCATAGTACCTCCCTCATGCCGACTGGCCGCGGGCCAAGCGTAGTAAGCACACAACTCGTGAAATTTTCAGAAGGCCTTGCACGCCTGAAACTTTTATTGTGACCTAGAACAAGATCTCAGGCTTATTACGCTGTGCATTTGCAAGTATACCACTTTGGAATATAGTTTTTACGTGCTGGAGTTGAGAGATATCGCTTTTGGATAGTTTTATTGGGAAGCGGGCTCCTGGATTACTTAAGTATTTTTTGTTATGGATCAGGAGTTCCAGATTTACCTTTTTTGTAACTTCTCTGGTCTAACTACTTAGACGTAATTATCTGAAAATTCTTAAGACACATCTTACTAATAATATATATGCGAAAGTGTATGTGTTTGTGTGTTTGTTCGTTCTTCACGCTTAAACGGCTTAACCGATTTGCATGAAGTTCCGTATGCATATAGCTTAGCCCCCAACTTTACATGTAGGCTACTTTTTATACAGAAAACAGCCGGTACCACCGCGGGGTGCAACTAGTGTTGTATAAGTATTGCACGAGTCTCTCGTCACTTTCATGAAGACTAATACGTACCCCCAAAAATATTTCTCCCAACGCCTTAAACTACCTGTTTGTTCTGCAATCTAACATCTCAAAGGCATAAAACTACCCAATAAAAGTATTGAAGGTTCCGTCGAATTTGCGAAACATTCACGACGACTATTAGCCTCCACTGGCGCAGTGCCAGCGCGTAGCGGGTGCGAGTTCGGAGCCGTGTCGCGGAGATAGTGCGCATTTCAAAGACGCTTTGCCTACGGATCGCGCCTTTTCAGCAATTCGGCTCTATGTGACATTTATTGCCTTGTTTTATTCAGAAGTTTTTGGAAAGTTTAGTGAATTCGACGCAGCATTTTACAGTCTAGTAAATTATATATAAATTAATTCGTATAAACTTGATTTCATGACTGTACTTTATAAAATGATCTAATTAATGTAGTGCCAGCTGAAGCCTGCGGAATTGCTTGTTTTGTCAATGACTGGCCATAGATAACACATACCAAGCAGAAGATAGTAGTGAATCAATTTTAATCTGAATAACAATGTTGCCTCTACGAGCTTCATTTAATTCCGCTACGCACTATTCCCGCTACGCTCAAGTCCTACCCAGAGAGCCGTATACACGATATCAAATCCGCAGACTGTTACAAGGAAAAGTGTTAACGAGTTTGTACACTAAACCAATTCGTGTCGGTCCAATATGGCCGCCCGCCCGCCCATTTACAGTAAACATAAAAACATCGGCGTTCCACCGCCCGAGGTTGCGTGGACAGACAATCAAACAAACCCTAGGCCGCCATGTTGGAATGATCGAGCAAGTTGTTTATAGGTCAATTAAACGGACAAAAACCCGAGTGCTCAAAACACTAATATATATTATCTGTAGACAGCTACATAGATCATTTTTTATTGACACCAAAATGTGTTACAGAACAATTTTATAACAGCTACAATGGGCGGTCTTATTGTTAAAAGGGATCTCTACCAGAGAGATCCTGTGGCGCAAAGAGACCAAACTCGAATAAGTATCTATGCAGTACTCGAACCCGAATGAGATGCCAAACAAAACAAAACGTTCCGATATGATTATTGATTGTGTGTACTTATATTATGTAGGAATATCATGTAGGTAGGAATGTCATGTAAAAAATATTTGCTCTAACACTGGCCGTTTTCCTAATTCGTAGATAAGTAACAATTAGTATGAAAAGGTCCGGTTTAGAAAAACGAGTCTTATGCGTCAATCTGGGGACGAAAATGCGGAATACTTTTGTATGGAAAAAAAGCTACGCGTTACGTTTTAATTGTGCCAGGCAATCCATAAGGTCTATGCGTTAGTATACTGACCCTGTTGGCACCGCGCCAACGCAGGTGATTGTAGTAGTGTTTAAGTAGCGTTTAATCTGTGGTTATGTCATACTAACTTACGTTTAGTCTCTGGTTTTCTGGATCTAGGGTACGGGCCTAATGTTGACCTGTAATTAGCTTTATTGGGGTTAAAAGTCATTCTCTTTTGGCGTGATATTTTTTTATGAGCGTGTACGTACTACGAGTAATTGGCATCGGTGACTCGACTGGAGTTACTAAACATTTTAACGCAGCTCATTATAACGTTTCATATCGATATCACACAACAACGTAAGTTGCAAACAAAAATTAGTTACTATAGGTACATTATATTTCATAGCAAATCCTACATGATACAAATAAATATGGTCACACCCTGCCTAGTTAAATGCACCTAACACGCCAATACTGGCCCATCATTATCTCATAAGTAACGACCTATGACACAACCCTATAACATAGACTTACATCTCATTGTACCTAAATTAATTGCCACCCGAATTGGCATACGCCCGAACGGCTGATTAACAACGCTAATTGTTAATATCGAGTTAGCGCTGACGCTGTCATTGAATACATTATTGATTAAGGTTGCTTTTGGTGTGCTTTGTAGCTCAGTGTGGTTGTTTAATCAGAGTGTTGTGGAACAGGACCTAACTTTGAAAGTGATTGTGATCGATTGATTTGCCAGATAATTGTTTAATTTCAAGAGAACGGTATAAAAAGACCCACGGCTTTCGCTGATACCCGATAAGTACCTATTTTCGGTACATAGGTAGATTTTGATTTTTCGCATCTGTCGCGTTACTGATGCTCGTTAGTAATACGCGTTATGTGTATGAGCTTTCAAAGCTAGCGTCAGTGAAGCCGCACACGCCGCTCCTTACTATAACAAGTCGCGTCACTGACGCTACTGTTGCTATCCCAATTATACATAGTTATGACGTCACTGACACGCACGTTTGACGCAACATTCAGAAGTCTACCTTGAACGGCTTAATGACAGGACGCCGTTATCGACGGAGCCACAGCGTTATTGGAAGCGAGGATTGAGACGTTCGAGTTGTGGCTTTGGGAACAGTGTACAGGGGGTTCAGGAGGTTAACTTACCACCGCCACGAGATCATAAGGCGTATGTCACAAGACATGTTCACCATTCTGACCTTTACTGTGTCTCATTGGCATCGATCACCACGATAGTTTTGTATGGATATGTTTGACAGTTTTGTGTAGCGACATCAGATGGAAGATAAAATTACAAAGATGCTTTTTACTAGTGTAACCACCTTACGTTGCTCGGTCGTCTTTCTTAAAGTGATTTATTTTAGACGACTTCATAACGGACGATGGAACAGTGTTGGTACCGATTCAATATTAGGGAATCATGGAATGGTCATTTCGTGTTTATTTTAGTAGGATAAATGTGAAGTTTAGCTGTTAAGTTTATGACACTGTGACAAAATAAGCAAAATGCTAATACCCGTGCCGATATAAATTCCAGGCTTGGTGTTTATATTCGCGGGCGTTACAATAATTGAGTTTCTTCAGCCGGGCCCGGGCACGATTTAAAATTAACAATTCTTACCGGTCCGGAAACCGGAGGTATAAGGGCTATAGAATTATAGAGTGCTATAGAGGCTAGAGGTGCTAGATGTTCCAAGATAACTTAATTCTTCAAGATGTGTTAACAAGGCTTTTTTAACAAAAGACTAAGCTTAAGGGCCACACTTTCTCATAACAGTTGTGTCTAACCAACAGTTTTTTAAATTGAACATATTGATGTTATCGCTCAAAAACGATGAAGGAAAAGGCCGTTAGAAAACCAGCATATTATTATTCAAAATCCTCAAAATTCTATATGGGTATAATATGACATTCAACAATCTTATCAATCAAGATTTTTTGACTGATATAATAAGTATAATTTTATAGATCAAGCATTACTGATCAAGCCTAGACAAGTAACTAAGTAACAACATGTTACAGCTTACAGCTATGTCGAGTAAGACTCAAGTTAAATGACAATCCATTCTCTTACCCACGTAAAATAAAAAGGTGTCTAGCTTTAGATGGTGAAAAGTAGCTGAAACTACGACAAATGATCGTGCTTTTCAGCCATCCATTAGCCTTTTCTTGCAGCGCGATAAGCGCTTTTTGGTACACACTCCACATTTGAGATCAGTTACTATAGTGAAATGAGTGTTTAAATCAATGACAACAAATTGATTCAGTGGAAGTTGGTTCTTTGAAGTAGCTGCAACATAATAATATAGTATTGAGGCATTTCAATTATTATTTATTAAAAATGGTCGCATATTTTCAATAGTAGGTATAGTTGACCGGACTACGAAAAATATGTATTTTTCATATAGCTACACTGGGTTGTAATATTTTTGGTGGAATTTCAGAATATATATTTTTTTCGTTGTCCAGTTGACTGGCTAACTGAACCGCATACGGGCAAAGAGTGGCCTAACTGACTTGGTGACGATGTGTCGAAAATGAAATCAGAGTGTTAACTTCGTTTAGGACTATTCCAGGCATAAAAAGCGGAAAATGGACTAAGTAGAAACAAGAACTTTGAAATCTTTAGTTCTTGATTTCAGTTTAGTCCTTTTGTAAAAAGCAGGAGTTGCTTTAAAAAAGACACAGGGTAACGAGCGCGCGGTGCAGTGTCACTCAAGATTTTTCAATGCTGTGAACTGGGTGGCTCTGCAACTACCAAACTTCTAACCACCCTTTAAAGACGTCCGCATCCCGTTTCCCTGTAGCCTAAAAACTTTAAAAAGTGGCCGCACTCGCCTAACTAAATCCCGCACCGTACACGAAATATCGTTTGCAGAATCGAGCACACGAAAGAAAGCAGGCAAACCAATACATCACAACCTTCCAGCAGACATCTACATCTCTAAAGGCATAAAATATCGCCGTTATCATCCAGCCTCAGGTGGGGTAGGGCCGCCTCTTGCCCTTAATTTCCCCGCCACCTGATTTCCCCGTAATTAAAGATGGGATTTGAACCGGGGGTGGGCAGCGAGGATAAATTTGGTAGAATTAATACGCCTCCTTGGAAGCTTCGGCAAGTTGATATTGATCCTCTGTTTTGGAAGTTCCGAATGACAAAGAACGGTTCGTAAATAGCGGGGATTAAGTTTTGGGCGCTTGAGAAGTGGATGGCGGGAGCTATTTGAATTTCACTAGAGTCTGCCCATCTGGATGTTTAACTCTTCGAACAGTTGTCCTTCTATCAAGCAGTGAGCAAAGCTGCAAGCAAGCATTGTATTGCAAGCCTGAGGGGTATGAGAAGAGCTTTTATGTTAATTAAGTGTGCCCTATTGGCTGGTTTTTGGAAAGTTCATAAACTTGGTCATCAAATTCGGCTGTCCCTGTCATTTGTTTAGTGCCAGCAAAGTTACCAAACGTTCCAGCATTCGGTGTTACCACAAAAGATTTAAACCAGAGTTGAACAGGTGAGACTAAATATTTTTCACAAATAGGCGTCTGAGCCTCGCTTTTTCTAACTAATAACCAATTCACAGAATAACTGACTTACCCCCAGTTTCTGGAACGTTTGTTGGCTTTGACAGTAGATTAAAACTATCGTTGTCTCTATCTGACACTAAACAAATGATAAGGATGGCAGTACAATTAATCTGTAGTCAAAGTTGGCCGACGTTTCAGAAACCGGCAGTTAGTATCTCAGTAAGAAGCGTACACTATACTATTCTCTGCATCTGCCTTACTGTATCTAAAATTAATTTACGGATCTATCTTGTAACGGCTAAAAACACTACAAAAGAAAGTTTCCAGTAAAGCTAGCAACATAGCATTGCAACAATGCAAGTCTTTTACTGGTCGAGTTTCATAGAACTGTAAAAGACTGCAATCAGAAATCAAGATTGAAACGTATACCTAATCGAACCTATAAACAGAGCTGTTGGCTTCACCAATAACCATCGTCCAATAAAGGTGGCCATTGTAATAACAGTTAAGTTAATAGTTTGTTTAATAGGAGGTCGCTGCGAATGACCGCTGTTTATGATGAATCGGCAACACGATTAAGTTTTTGATTTAAATCGTAGGATTGGGATTGGATAATGGCATTATTAATGTAAACGACAGACATATAAGAGGAAGCAGATCGTACATTACAAATATCAAGTAAATCCAGTCGCGAAGCCTTTCTACTTTTAAAAGTTATTAGGTCGGATTCAATAAGAATTATAACTTTAGTTTTTTTTTATACGTTTGCATAGTTTTCTTGTCAGCCTTAAATTCGGGCCTGCTTGAATGCCACTTTTTCTGGCTTCGTTGTTATCTGTAATGTCCGGTCTGCTTTCTCTTGTATGTCTGTGATGTAAACAGTTATTTCAATCATTCGTTACTGGCTACCGTTTCAACGCTATCTTATCCACATGACTTGCACGGTGGTCTTTCAAACAAGCGACATCCACTCGTCACCATTGACACGGCAGATTATTTCATTTTGTCGTTGCTTTGAGAAATAACACACGCTATAGAAGTTTTCTGCGCTTTCATCGGTTAAACTAGCACTAGAAGAAGTTATTTCTATCAAGATACCGCAATGTGAGGTTGGCTGGTGTTAAGTGATGATGCGGTAAAAAGTTGTAGGTACACACGCTACGCCTACGATGGGGCTGGTACTGGAGGCGGAACACTGTAAAGAGTTTTAGGTTTTAAGATTGAAATGGTAGCGGGTGATGCAAACACAACAGTGCCCTACCATCAAGATACTAAACAATGTTTCGATCATTGGAAGCTCAAGTTATCAGCATCGGTCCAAAATGACAAGTATTTACTTACTTGGTTGGTTTATAAAATATTGTCTTATTTCTAGTTCGTCCAAAAAGGACCTCATCCTAAATCACGCGCTAACAAGACGCTCTCATCCAAAATCCAGACGCTACACAAATGGCCATAACAACAACAATATCAAAACGACACAATAACCTTTTAGAGCCTCTAAAATTCAGAACCCCAATTACACCCAACGACTGTTTTATTCTCATCACAACGTTCCGGCGCGTCATAAAATGAATTCTCCACTTTACGGGAGAACTATGACGAGTGCGGCAAGTTACGGCAAGTTGCCGGCAATTTACAGTGAGTTACGGTAACCCGGAGCTGGAGGCAAGGCCGGAAGATACCATAAAGCATATGCGCATTAAAAACTGCCGTACCGGTAGCTCATTAGCATGTGCCGTGCCATTGTGTTGTTTAGAAGGCACGGGACGGGATAGTGACGGAACCGAGACGGTAAAACTTAAGATAAGTGATTCACTTACAAGAGAATGGATAAATTTGAACCACGCAGCAGTTCAAACCGAAGCGAGGGAAAGAGTCCGCATACTAAGTAAAACTATGGATAAATATAGAACCAAGTATCCTTGAGAAACCAAGGAATTCCTTACATTGTCAAAGACAATTTCAATCAGGAATTGTATTAACGCTGATATTTTTATTCAGACTCGCAAGGGTCATGTTGTTGGTCAAGTCATCCAGGTCCTCTGGTCCAAGGGCCTCTGACGTGACCAAGTAAAGGATGATACAAACATGTACGGCTCGAACAAGGTAAGGCAAGCTCTAAGCATACCCGGTTATTAAGCCGCCACGTCGCTACCACGTCCCGTGCCATATCCGTCACGTCTTCCAGTCCACGTGTCAGATAATATGTCATTTCTAAAGCCTCCATTTATGGAGCCTTTGTAGAAACTTGAACAAACTCCGGGATCTTTGTTTCCCGATAACTTATAATCTGGAAGTCTTGGGAGATAAATTCTAAAGACAAATGTGCGGTGCAACGTCATGCTGAATTAGGGATTCCTCATATTTGAAGCTGGTTACACAGTTGTCAAATGTTTGCCTATTTAGGGGTGTTTATACTAAACCCCCATTTATTAAAGAAGATCACGAAAATCTCTTTATTATATAAAAATTAATCTCAATTTCTCTTGGTCACGGCATCACACATAATAGACGGTTTTTGAAAGTTGCTAGTTATTGTTTTGTTGTGCTTGTTAAAGTCAGGAGATGGTTCTTGAAGAAAAAAAAGTTAAGCCGAACATTACAAAATTAGAGGGAACCTCACGACCACATTAACTTGTGTAATGTAACTTTTTGACAGGAAAAATGTCAATTACAAGACAACGTCTGTGGGGTCAGCTAGTTTCATCATAAATTCCTTATTAGATTCTAATCTGCATTAGCAATTCGCAGTGATACCAATATACAGTACCAATAATACAGTCACACCTTTTCCCGTCGAAGTGGGCAGGGAATACATCTTTCCACATGCTACGATCCTGACACACCTCTTTGGCTTCTTCCGCTTTCATATTTCCCTCCATACGTGCCGGTTAAACCTTACAGTTCCAATGTTATTTCACCGTACTCTCTCCGTTACGTTTTCCCGTATCCGCTAAGAATCTGTCATATGTAGAATCTATCCAATGTAGAATCTGTCCAATGTAGAATCTGTCCAATGTAGAATCTGTCACATGTAGAATCTGTCACATGTAGAATCTGTCCAATGTAGAATCTGTCCAATGTAGAATCTGTCCAATGTAGAATCTGTCCAATATAGAATCTGTCCAATGTAGAATCTGTCATACGTAGACTGTGATGTCAAAAGTAGAATCTGTCAAATATCGACTAAACGGTTTTCACGTACATCCGTTCCGTACTGTGCGACGGCCATCTTACCATACCTACCTACAACAGGGCAGTATAACCATTGGACTTTATTAGTTGCGTCTATAAAGGGTCAGGGGTCGTAATGCCTCGGACGGTGCACAACATTGTTTATAATACGTTCTCCTACTTTACATGGTGGCTCAAGTACAGAAAAAGAACGAGTCGGTAAATCAGGCAAGTTAGAAAAGGTAAAAAAAATTAAGTAGGTATCAATGTTTTTTAGAAATTACTATTTTTAAACTACTTTGAAAAAAGAGGAGGTTCTCAGTTCATCGGATTTTTTATGTATGCTCCTCGATGACTTGAAGACGCCTGGGACTAATCGTGAAATTGTTTTTTAGATTTTCAGTTTTTTTGTTCAAATGTAAACTACTTACACTAACCCAATTTTTTTCATCGATCGTGACAGTTTATGATATTTATCTAATATATATACTTAGGTACTCGTGCATATTGAGTTTCGTTTCATCCAAATTGATTCCATGTGGTTACTCTATCTCTTTCTCTCTACTATCTATTATTAACTTCACTCAAACCAGCTCTGCTTATACAACTTTCTTCTTCACCACTCCAATTTAATGTAGACTTTGTGGCAACGCCATAAAAGCCACACATGATGCAACGATATCATTGTACCTAACACTAACGTGCCACATCCTTCCGTGCTGTACTTAGGCTGCATAAAATATGATTTTTTAATCAGCTATGGATTTCTGTGTTAAGTTGGCGAACGGCCAGTTTTGACACTCGATGATTCCCTTTTAAACTTCATTCAATCTGCTCAGCTGTTGTAGTTTGATTAGGTAACAAACAAATGCCAAAACTTTACATCTTATCTATAGAGGTATAAATAAAAATCAATTGTCGCATGTATGAATGAAGGGCCAGCACTTGAGAACGGCTCAACCGATTTGTTTGATTTTATTGTGTATTCAACTATTCGTGCAAATTTGAAGAAAATCCACCGGAATTATCGGATATTTCTAATTAGCAAAATGTGACAGTTCGTTTGACAGTTCTGCCGTCAGATATTCATAACAACGTCGATACTTAGTAGATACACAGGCAAAGCCGGGGGTCGCAAGTTTATTTTATTAGTAGGATTGTGATCTCTTTATCTCGAGATTCGCGTTGATATATGCAGAGCTTAAAAAGATTAGCTGGTAATGCAATGGGGTGAATCGTCATGAATAAATTACCTACGTGATGAAATGTAAATCTTGATTTTAGGACAATAACAACTTCATGCCCGTATCTGTGGGGGTTGGAGGGATGTTAATCCTACCCTCGGCTCCAGCTGAGAGTTCACATCACATCCGGAGATGTAGCGACCTTTTTTTTTAGTTTTGTAGCCTATGACTGTTCTATATCACCTTCTACTTTACGGCAATAAATATACAGTCTAAAATGTCAACCACGCTAAAAGTTTTAACGTTGTTGTTTGATTTTGAGTTGCAAAGACAGCCGCCCCTGTCATAACAGTGTTGAATCGTATTTTTAATGTTATTAGGTGTATTTAATGTGCCTGGCACTCTAGCGCCTCCCTAGTTAAGACTTTAAGTGTGTTCAAAACTGCAACGTTCAAAACTTGTTGTAAAAAAAATCCGCTGAAATTTCCGCACGCCATTTACATGTATTCAAATGAAGAGCTTCGCTTAACCTTAATACCTTTTAGGATTAACATAATGTTGGGTGAGAATAAGAGTAGATTTGTGAAAAAAGGACTTTCCTTAAGCCAGAGAGTTTTCACGACATGCGAAATGTGAAAAAGCTCTCCGAGCGCCTGAAATTACGTTTATTATATTCCTTATCAAGTAGATGATGGAGGATGGAGGATGGAGTCGCTCGCGTCCGCAGGAGATACCTTTTATTACCCTGCACGTGTCCTCCGGGTGGTGCTAAACGAGATGACAACGCCGAGTATCGGGCGGCGGGCATGATAACCCGAACCCTGGCCGTGGCAACATGGACAGGAGAGGCTACATGGGCCTAGAGGAACTAAAAAGCCTCAAAACAACATGGCGTAGAAGGCAAGGGGAAACCACTACGACTATCTCCCTTGAGAATGTCCCGACCTCAATCATGGAAAGTACAGTAAATGTTAATGCGAGGTCGGACGATCCGACTGACGATCGGCGCTCGATGATACCCGGGTCATCGGGTGTGAAATTGGTTACCGAAGGCTCCGTAAGGGTTCGGCATCAGGCCCAGACGGTAGCGAATTTTACTGTGTGCCAAGAGAAAAAACTAATGACCCGCTTTCCACAACGTATTGCGGCATGGAACATCAGAGGCCTACTCCAGGAGGGGAAACTGGGTATAGTGGAGAAGGAGATGCAGCTGCATAACCTGGCAATCCTTGGGCTGTCTGAGACACACATAAAAGGAGCTGGCCACTATATGACTGAAGAGGGCAACACAATGTACTATTCTGGACATAGCACAGAGAGTAAGAATGGCGTGGCATTTATTATCCCCAGGAAACTCGAAACCATAGTTCTTGGTTACAATACAGTAAATGATCGAATTATGACAATTAAAATCGACTGCAACCCCCTGCCACTGAACATTGTACAAGTGTATGCTCCGACGGCCCAGTCCTCGGAGGAAGACATTGTTGACTTCTACGGGGTACTTGAAGAAACGATCAACGCCCTGCCGCGCCGTGAAATACTTGTTGTCCAGGGAGATTGGAACGCCAAAGTTGGGGATACGAGAGGCGAAGAGCACTTAAGGAAAGTGACAGGAAAGTTCGGACTTGGAGTTAGAAATGAAAGAGGTGAACGTTTTCTGGAATTCTGCATTGGTAACCGCCTCACAATCACCAACACTTGTTTTCAAAACCATAAACGGCGTTTATATACTTGGAAATCACCTGGTGACAGGTATCGTAACCAAATAGACTTTATAACAATAGACCAGAGATGGAGATCAAGCGTTATAAATGCCAAGACTTATCCTGGGGCCGACTGTGGCAGTGATCACCAACTACTTGTCGTCGAGCTACGAGTCCGGTTCAAGACACCGAGAATACGGGAAAGAAAACCAGTAAGGTTGAGGAAAATAGAGTCAGAACTTTTCAAAAACATCACTGAAACGGCTTTTCAGAACAGCATTGAGATCCATCAAGACGACGCTGAGCAAAAATGGCTAGCTTTTAAAGCAGAAATAACAAAAGCATTTGATAGCGTTGTAAATCTTAGAAAACCACGTACTAAGAAAAAGATTTGGATAAGTGAGGAATCCTGGAACGTCATCGAGAGTAGGAAAGAAGTTAAAGCAAGCGGTCTCAGGACATCAGCAGATAAGGCAAAATACAGATGCCTCAGCCGAAGTATACAGAAACTTTGTAGACGGGACAAAAATTGCTATCTTAGCGATTTGTGCGCTGAGATAGAACGTCACGCGGAGAAATACCAGACAGCGGACCTTTTCAAGAAAGTGAAACAAATTACAAAGCAATTCAAAAGCCAATCTTGGGTGGTCGAGGATAAAGATGGCGTTATAGTTCATGAAGTCGCAAAGGTTGCAGAACGATGGAAGGAGTACTGCACCGACCTATACATCTTGGATCGCAATACCGCCATGTTAGAACCAGCAAGAAACTTCAATTTTGAAGGGGCTGAACTAGAGCCAGACATCCTGCAATCAGAAGTAATAGCAGCGATCCAGAAACTGAAGTTCAATAAAGCAGCTGGCCCCGATAGTATAACTGCTGAAGCACTAAAAGCACTTGGAGAGCAAGGGATCCAGAAACTCCTAAGTCTCTGCAACACTGTATGGCGAAGCACTAAATGGCCGAAGGACTGGACACATTCTTCGATACTACCACTACATAAAAAGGGATCCACAAAAAAATGCGAAAATTATAGAACAATCGCCCTCATTTCACACACAAGTAAAGTTCTACTCCACGTCATTAATACTAGACTCCGCCACTTTCTGGACTGGCAGATCCCACAGGTACAGGCTGGTTTTGTTAAGGGTAAAGGGACAAGGGAACAGATTCTGAACATGAGACTTATCGTTGAAAAATGTTACGAATTCAACACCCCTGCCGTTGTGTGTTTTGTTGATTACCAGAAGGCTTTTGACTGCGTGAGCTGGGGGCATCTGTGGCAGGTGCTGGATGAGATGGGTGTTCCTGGGCATCTCATAGCACTTATAAGAAACCTGTATGGTTCGGGACATGGCTCCGTCAGGATTGGTACAGCGAGGTCATCGGTGTTTGCTTTTGAGAAGGGAGTCAGACAGGGATGCATCATCTCACCAATCCTGTTTAATATATACGGGGAATATATAATGCGCAAAACGCTGCAGGGATGGGAGAGTGGCGTCATGGTCGGGGGTGTAAGAATCTCTAACCTCCGATACGCTGATGACACTACTCTTCTGGCAACCAACATAGCCGAGATGGTGGAACTGCTGAACCGTTTGGACGTGGTCAGTAAGGAAATGGGACTCAGTATCAATCAAGCCAAGACCAAAATTATGATTGTAGACCGAAGTAACAGCCTTCAAGATGTTGACGATCTCCGTCAATATGATATTGTGCAGGATTTTGTATATCTTGGTTCCAGCATATCAGCCGGCGGTGGAACTGGGGGCGAAATTAGACGTCGTATCGGTATGGCAAAATCGGCGATGACCCAACTAGCCAGAATATGGAAAGACCGTAGCATACTTAGAAAGACAAAAATGTACATCGTCCGAACTTTAGTATTCCCGATTTTCTTATATGGCGTGGAGTCCTGGACTATGAAAGCGGCGGACAGAAGACGGATCGATTCTTTCGAGATGTGGTGCTGGCGACGCATGATGCGCATTCCTTGGACTGCGTATAGAACTAATGCATCCATTTTGAAGGAGCTCAAAACAACACAGAGACTCTCTAACATCTGCCTACAGAGAGTGCTGCAATACTTTGGGCACATTGCCCGGAAGCCCTCCGACAACCTGGAGAAATTAATGGTGACGGGAAAGATGGAAGGGAAAAGATCCAGGGGTCGAAGTCCGATCCGGTGGTCTGACCAAGTGTCAGAAGTACTGGACACAAAAAATTCTGTAGCGATCCACAATGCCCGAGACCGTCATAGATGGCGACGGATCGTGCAAGAAAAAGTTGTACGGGTACATCACGACGCTCAGCAGTGAGCAAACGAATGAAGGAGGAGGATCAAGTAGATAGGTACGCCTATCCGTTACTATAAGTGTGAAAGATTGTATGTATTGCCGCTCAGATTCATATTATCGTTTTTTTTTGTCTGTACAGATTTTGATAGAACTGTGTAAAGGTATATTGTTGTAATGAAACTTTGAATTACTGACAATATTTTAATTAGATATGTAATTTTACCGGTACAAAAAATGGTGGATGACGCAACAAGGAACCGGGAGTTGCGTTCCGTTTTACTTTATTAGACAGAGGTCGGAACGTTCCATTACACTCATATTATATTATGTTTACATATTTCCAACATCCTCCCTTAAACATAAACCCATTCTAGCAGAGCAGTATTCCAGCTTTGAGTGCGTTGTTGGTTTGGTAAGGGCATCAGCAACCATCTCGCTTGTTTGTACATATAGAACTTCAATCAGGCCACTGCTTATTTTGTCTCGTATGAAGTGATGCCTGACATCTATGTGCTTCGTTCTGGAATGATAGTTATCAGTACCTGAAAGTTTAATACAGCTTTGATTATCACAATATATAACCAAAGGCTCAGTTAGGAGCGGCCAAAACTCCTCTTGAAGTTGCTTCAGCCACAGTGCTTCTTGAACACATGAAGAGAGTGACATGTATTCTGCCTCTGTTGTAGAGAGAGCAACAGTCGGTTGCCGTCTGGAGTTCCAACTTATGGATCCTCCCTGAAAACTAAATATGTAGGCACTGCATGAGCGCCTGTCTTCTTCTGAATTTGCCCAGTCCGCATCACAGAAAGCATGCGGAACCTTTTCTTCAAGTGACTGCTTGAATATCAATTTATAATCTTCAGTGCCTTTCAAATAACGCAGAACTCGTTTCAGTGCGGTCCAGTGGTGCATCTCAGGCTTATTATTATATTTGCTTAGCAAGTTTACAACAAAACTTATATCTGGCCTAGTGCCCTGTGAAATATATAACAGACATCCGATTATTTCTTGATATGGAACATCAGTGAGAATCTTTGTGTCACATGTTCCTTTCAATTTTTCATTGGCATCCATGGGGCTTTTCACAGGCTTGCAATCTCCCATACCATACTTATGTAATACCTCTCGAATATATTTCTTTTGATCCAGATATATAGCATTATTATCTCTTTTCACGTGGAATCCTATGAAGTGATTTAGTAGTCCGAGATATTTCATTTTGAATTTTTGACATAAATTCTCTTGCAGTTGCTTGAAATAACCTTCATTATTACATAGTATAATTAAATCATCTACATATGTTGCCACAAACATTGTGTTGTTTTCATCTATTTTGAAATAGATACATAAATCTTGCTTGGATCGTGTCAGGCCCAATTCTTTCAATGCAGCATCCAACTTGAGATTCCATTGTCTACTTGCCTGCTTCAATCCATACAATGACTTTTTAAGTAAACACACATGCTTACCATCTTGGTACATGGGCGGTTGAGTCATGTATATCTCCTCCTCTATATCTCCTTGTAGGAAGGCAGACACAGCATCCATCTGATACATTTCTAAATTATGTTTTACTGCGAGAGCAAACAGATATCTCAGCGATGTGAATCTCACTACAGGTGAATAAACTTCATTATATTCTAGACCTCTTTTCTGCGCACAACCTTTTATTACCAATCGCGCTTTGTACTTGACAATCTCACCCAACTCGTTAGTTTTTGTCTTGAACACCCATTTACATGGAATTGCACGCTTGTTAGGTGGTAAATCTGTCAGCTTCCAAGTATGATTTGTCAACAAAGACTTGTATTCTTCATCCATAGCCAGTTGCCATTGCTCAGCTTCGGAACTTGACAATGCTTTTTCGACTGTTACTGGGTCTGTACTTTGTGTAAGACACATAAAATTTACACTTTGGTGCTCTTCTTCTTCTTGAATGTTCTTCCTTGTTTGACGAGGTCTCAATGTGATATTTCTGGCTATCACAGGACTATAACTGTCATCCTCAGACAATTCTGGACGATATGATTCATCATTTTCATTACAACTGTCGAAGGAACAAGTACTTTGAGGTGACAAAGTAACATCAAATTGTTCAGTAGTTGAAGTGTTGACAGTTTCTGAAGTTTCTATTGATGAATCCAATTTTATTGTAGTCAATTTTGACTGTTTCTCAATTTCTTTTGAATATTCTGACTCATTATTTTCCAAAAATATGACATTTCTACTGATTACAAATCTCTTGCGTTTCTGATCATATAATCTAAATCCTTTTGTGTTTTCACAATACCCTAAGAATGTCATTTCTCCTGATTTTTTATCCCATTTCAATCTATGTTCTTTGGGGACATGCACCATGGCTTTTGTACCGAATATCCTTAAATTTGAAATGTTTGGTTTCTTACCAGTCCATTTTTCTTCTGGGGTAATTTCTGCGAGGACTCGTGAAGGCGAACGGTTTATAACATAGGCCGCAGTGGCCACAGCTTCAGCCCAGAATCCTTTTGTTAGTTTTGCATCAAACAGCATACATTTGGCACGTTCTACTAGCGTTCTGTTCATACGCTCTGCCACACCATTTTGCTCCGGAGTGTACGGTGCAGTTGTTTGATGTATGATGCCGGAATCTGATAGGTACTTCTGGAAAGCATGGTTACAATATTCAGTGCCTCTATCTGTCCTTAGTATTTTAATTTTTCTGTCGAGCTGATTTTCAACCTCATTTTTAAATTTTTCGAAAACACTTTTGATATCCATCTTATTTTTCAAAAAATAAACAAACACTTTGTGTGAGTAGTCATCTATCAGTGTAATAAAATACTTTGCCCCACCAATGGACTGGGTTTCCATGGGTCCGCAAAGATCTGAGTGTACTATTTCTAGCAATTCTTTGGCTCGGGAACCAGTACTGGGAAATGAAAATCTAGTTTGTTTTGCCTCTAAGCAAGGTACACATGTGTCAGTCTTTTCATTCTTATTATTTATTATTATACCCTCAGCACTATTTTCTAACTTTTTAACATCAGCCAAATTTAAATGACCCAACCTTCTATGCCATACATTCATACTCGCTGTACTCTCAGTGACTGTTGAAGCATATGCATTGCCTATAACAACATTTAATTTGTACATGTTATTGTACAGTCTTGCTGTCGCTACAAGTTTCTTCGCTGAGTTATAAATCTCACAGCCGGAGTCAGTGAATTGCACTTTGCAGCCATTCTTGGTCAGCTGACTAACCGATAACAAGTTGGTGCTCAGCTCAGGTATAAACAAAACATCTCTCACCTGAATTTGATGTTCATCATTGCATATTACGGTGGTAAGGTTTACTTTACCCATTTTCTGCACGGAGACGACATCATTATTCGCAACTGTTATCTTCTGTACCAACGGGGATTGTAATTCATACATCCAGTCTGCCCGTCGTGACATGTGCATAGAAGCACCGGAGTCAATGTACCAGTCATTATCATTGACTGCGCTGTACGCTGAAAATATGGCTGTAAAAACATTATCAGTTTTATTATCAGTCTTATTATTTCCTTGTGCAGTACACTGTGATTTGTAATGGCCATATTGGTTACATTTAAAGCAACGGGGTCCCTTATTTTTCGGTTGCTGCTGACGTTGCTGATTGGGGGGCTGCCTACCATTTTTATGCTTAGTATAAAATACTGAGGTATCAGAAACTTTCACTTCCTGTAAAAGTTTTGTTTTCACAAAATCTGACGAAATAGTTATGCCTGAACTTTCGATTCCCATAATCATAGGCTTATAGCTGTCGGGTAACCCAGCTAGCATTAAAGTTCCCAACCATTCATCGTCGACACGAAATCCTATATTCCGCAACTTGTGCGCCGTTGACATGATTTTTGTTACAAAATCTTCTATGTCTACGCAATTATCTAGAGATGTATTTATGAGATCTCTCAATAACCCAACTTTTCTTGAAAGCCCTGAGTCTTCAAATGCCTTTTGCAAATTTAACCAGACCTCACGTGCAGTTTTAGCCTCTTGTATATGAACAAAGATGGTGGGGTCTACAAGCAAAATTATTTTCGACTTAGCTTTTACGTCTTTTTTTACGTCAACCTCTCTACCAGTGGACGGTTCTATGCAGTCCCAGAGTTCCTCGTGTTCCAGGTACGTTTTGACTGCGAACTTCCATGTACTGTAATTATCTCTGCCGGACAATTTCTCGATCTGCAGGTTAGGCGACGCCATTTCGCCGGCCGGTGCCTTACGCCTCACAGTATCGCAAATGTTACAGAGATTACGAATCGCTATGAAAACTTTGACAGAATTATCAAAGGTTCATGGGACGGCCCATAACCTGTTGTAATGAAACTTTGAATTACTGACAATATTTTAATTAGATATGTAATTTTACCGGTACAAAAAATGGTGGATGACGCAACAAGGAACCGGGAGTTGCGTTCCGTTTTACTTTATTAGACAGAGGTCGGAACGTTCCATTACACTCATATTATATTATGTTTACATATTTCCAACATATATAGAAATAACAGATAACTATAGGTCCCGCAAAACGGAATAAGACACTTTACATCCGCAGGTAAAGCTGCGAGACGCACCTAGGTCCTAGGTATATAATAATTTAAAGCGTTCTTTGTTTTTTTGCTGGTTTAGTTTTCAAGCCGAATTGTTAAGAAAGACGTTATTTTAACCTTTTTTTTGCTAAACACACACAGAAATAAGAAAATTCCGTCAAAATCAAGCAAAGTCCTAACAATAAAACCCCACATTGAATCCTAGCTTTACGCGAACAAAGCTGTTATTCGCACTAACCCCATCCCCGCTAATCTAATGAATCATTTGATTACCAACAAAACGAAAGGACAAAGGGCCAGAGCGACAATATGACTGCACACCACACCGGTTGTAAAACGATCATTGGAACTGTTCAGACAAATGTACAAATGAGACGACAAAGAGGCAATGAGAGAGAGACAATGAGTTATGAAGAAAGACGTTTATATGACACGATTTATAAGGAACTAACTGCGCCTCGCGGTTTCACCCGCGTGACGGTAACACTATATTAATTCGAAATAAAAACTAGCCTACGTCTTAATCCAAGGTATTAGCTACATCTTTACCAAATTTCATCATTATTGGTTTAGCCGTTTGACCGTGAAGAAGTAAAAAACATACAAACACACTCAACATGCCGCATTTATAATATTAGTAGGATTGCTGTGATTTTATTGAACTAGCAACTTACTACACAATACACAATCTTATTAGCAAAAATAAAGAGTCTAAATACAAGATTTCCCGCATCTAAGGTAATAAGTAACTAACGGTTCCATGGTCCCACAACTCCAAGGTATAATAATCCTTATATAATAATATAATATACCTCGTAGTTTCTGTTTCCCTAGATATCGAAAAACCATGGATCCGTTAGTACCTTATTTCCTTAGATGCAGATAATCTTATGGTCCTATAAACATAAGCATCCAAATCAGATGCAAATAAGTTATCTACTTGATGTTCACACAAATATCTGCTTATGCGTGAATACAATCTATAAGCTCGTCACTAATTTGATCAATATCTATACGAGATATAGTAGGTAAGTTGTTACTGTGTCGAATCTGAAGTAAACAAAAGATCTTACCTCGCAGATTACTTATATTTTCTTCATTATTCGTGACAGGTTTCCCCGCTCGCAGTCTTGACTAAACTTCCTTCTGCTCCTTGTAAACCCCGAGTTATTGCTGTTAGTTCTTGTAGGAACTACCGTTTGTTGTAGAGTTGTAAACTTAACAGTATTATAACAGATGTATGGCAGTATGGGTTGTTATGCTACAAATATTATGCGCGCTAGGTTACTGTTTAAATTAAGGGGAAAACTTTGTACGCTGGTTTTTGAATACATTTCTGCTTCAAACGTTTTTTTTTATAATAAGAGTTTATACATTAACCTGATCCTGAACAAATAATTCCTGTTTATAAGAAACCACGGTAGGATCAGAAGGAAGGACCAGAAAGTGCATAAACTTAAGAAAGAGTGACACTTTCATACAGACAAATATCCTGCTTGTCTCATCGTCTTATTGCTGTGCCAAAAATAAAGCAAGCTGCAACTTAGTGAGTATTGAAAGTCAATCAAATTTCGTTATACGATATGGAAATGCAGCACCTCCATACTGCTGTATAGCTGTATGTGTTGCACGTCACTAGCTGATAAAAGTTTCAATGGAACCAGAATATTCAGTTTCGTGCAACTAACTAACTTAGTCAGTAACGTGTTGGATGTTCTGATGCGAGTTTACTTGTTGCTTATTTGGACCGAGGGGAGTTGAATCCCTAGTTTCTGTTCCAAAGCTCACTTCTTAACTATGGTCACGGAACACAATATCAATACCCTAGGAAATTCCTCAATACCTCAATTATTAAAGCGATACATCACGATTTGTGCGTGTTGTCTTTCTCTTCCGAGGGTTGGAGTACTTTTTTTTTATATATAAAATTATAGACTGATCCGTAACTATGGGGATTGTAAATAACATTAATATAATTATTTTGATAAAAGGCAAAGTATGTTTATTTGCATCACTGGATATATTATAAGCCTCAGAACCCTACTTTGAGTACGGAGTGTCCATATCGACCTGGGCTATGGTATAGTCATCCTTAAGCCTCGTTCACCAGGACCATTTTCTTCAGCTTCCCTGCCGGAGTCGTGTCACAATCGTAACTTACGCACTAAACGCCACCGAGAACAGTTAGTTAGTGAATCACGCCACCATTACAGAGGATCGCGCGATCACCGCATAAATATCAGCTGACTGCAGTGTCACTAAACTGGAGTAAGGGGGATTAGTGTATTTATGGTCAGGAACGTTTGCGTAGCAAGAATGCAGGGCAATGAGAACTTGGCCGAATTGTCGTAACGAAAAGGGTTACCATGACATCTTATTGCGATCCAATTGAGGACCTAAACAGAATCGTTTAACTACTTATTCGTACCATGACGTCTTGTTGTGACATCTCAGCGCTCAATTTAGGTTGATTTTAAATCTAAAGGGATTGACGGCTACCTAAATAATATCGTAAGTCATGTATCTAATTTAAAGTGAAACGATTCTGTTTAGGTCCTCAATTGGCTCGCAATAAGACGTCGTGGTAAGCCCCAAAGTGTGGGTGGATATGGGCTGCGAGTCTGATGATGATGATTTACAAGCTATGACTGAAGTTTTGACTGTTAATGTTGCAACAGTGTTACGATTTGGAATAATCTAGTTTTATTTCAGGTAGGTACGACATTATATATCATGTTTGTGCGACACACATAGAAATCACAACTAATAGTATCTCACAGCCCGCGGCGTGAAAGAAAGTAGTAAAAACACGGCACTGACGAGCGAGGTTTATACAACATCCACACGCCACAGTAACTCAACTTTGAGTGGGTTGTAGGGAACAGCTTTTAGACTCCAGAGCTGTTACGTTTTAAGTATTGGTCTCAATCACGAAAGAGAGAGACTAAAGTGGAAATGAAAAGTGGGCGGGGACCGCGTGCCAAACATATGACTCGTGGCTCAAAACCAACGCTAGTTTTGACAAACATACTATGATAAGATCTAGGTCTGTCACAAGTGCCACACAATGAAAAATAACTTTTGTACAGTAGGTATAAGAGCAAAATAAAATGAAGCATATCAGTTTACACGTAAGGCACATTTTCAATGTGGACTTATAATCCTTTATTGAAGAAGTAACTTTCAATATTTTTTGGCAACGGCGTTTCTGATACAGATGTAAAACTAACCCACTTCTATTGTCTCTGTATTCTGTGATCTCAATACTGTCAATATAATATATACCTAGATGTACTTGTAGGTATATGATCGTTCCGTTCGTTAGTGTATTCAATTCAGTAGCTACGTTTAAGGTATATACACATAGATATGATAATAACGGTCGATTACATAGTAAGCGTTTTTGTTGTCCTCTTTTTAGTACATTTTGAGTTAGGACGCATGCGACCGTACACACATTTAATACACAGAACATATTGTCAGAACTATATCGCTATTGCATCGGCTGTTATTTATCAAGCCAGTGTTGGGAAGTCCTTATAAAAACAATTGTCGAACTCAACCAAAGAAACTGCGCGAGTTAAGTTACTGGTGTTACCACTGCAGTGTGTGTAGTGAAGTCACTTTGAAATTTATTGATGTTATAATTAAGGGTTTATAGGGCTTTGACAGGTCGCCCCGGGGGTAATTAGGTCAGATGAGATTGCGCAGATTAGAGGTAATGGTAGGCTAGTGCTGGGTTGGAAAACGGTGCTTAGAGATATTTTATTTTAGCTGTGACACTTACTGCGGCAAGGTGGCAGTAAACTGTTTCGTTTAATCGTTCACCTACCTATAAGTTACAAGTTTACGAGACTCAAGCGGTATAATTTACATGGTGTCCGAGTTTTTGCCGCAACAAGGCTGGATATAAAACCTTTTTGCGTGGCGTAAATAGGTGCAGGCACAATAATTGCGAGTTCTTAATTTTATCGGGAACATTACTATAGCGAATACAGTTACACACTAAAACGTGTGCCACAAATGTTTGCTGAAACTTCTACCCACTGTGTTCAGTGGCAGTCGATGGGAAAAAGTCACCCTATTCCAGGCTTCACCAGGCTTTCCCACTTCCCAGGGGAAGTGGGAAAGCCTGGTGAAGCCTGGAATAGGGCTGGCTCTGAAGACCAGGGGGCTTACCATGACGTCTCATTGCGATCCAATTGAGGACCTAAACAGAATCGTTTCACTTTAAATAATAGTACTTAATACTTTACTTTCAATATAATTTAGGTAGACGTCAATCCCTTTAGATTTAAAATCAAACTAAATTGAGCGTCGAGATGTCACAACAAGACGTCACGGTACGCATAAGTAGTAAAACGATTCTGTTTAGGTCCTCAAATGGATCGCAATAAGACGTCATGGTAAGCCCCCGTAGCCGGAGCACCCTGACGGTAGACCGTAGAGACACGGCGACAGTTGTTCTTCCTTACATGGGTCTGTACTCACCGCTTGTATGAAGAAGTCCTCGTGCAGCACACTGACGATCCCGAAGTTGGTGAACTTGAAGACGCGGTCCATGATCCACATGAGGTTCGGCAGGACCCCCGGCCGGGGGTTCCATGCCGCCATCAGCATCGGCACGTCGGCCGTGCTCTGGTGGTTCGCGAGGACCAGGGTTCTCCTTTCGTTGCAGGCCACCGGCTCGTCGCCGCTTTCCACAACTGTGGAAAAGAGAGGCTGTTAGACGACTAGATAAGAGAAAGAGAGATCGGAGCGGATTAATTTAAGCCTTGACCCCTCACCAATGGCTTCTATGTAAATTATATGCGGAATTTACCATCGTTCCGTGCTACGGAGGGCACTATGTTGATATCGATTGATAGCAGTGCAGAGTAAGTTTAGCTAACGTGGCGTTTACCATCAACCAAACACCTTTTTAATAATTCAGTATCATAAAAATAATAAGTGCATATATAAGAACTCCCAGGTATGACGCTCAGCCTAGCCGCCGCGCGCCGCCGAGTTTAGTTCGCGATTCTTTCTTTACACGCAAACACGTAAAACATCCCGAGAGGACACGACGTGTGTAAACTCCTTATCTCCCTAAGCCGTGGACAAACGATCGATAAATATCCCACTACATTGTTCAGAGTGAACAAACAGTCTCGGGAGCCTCGTAGTAATAGTTTTAGCGGACACGGACGGGCCCGGATAATGTTTGTCCGTGGAGAAGGGGCTTTATTTGAAATATCTGTTGGTGTTGTAAGGTTTAATTTAAAAAGCGGAGTTTCAACAAGCGTTTGTGGGGCGTTTCGCACCACGAACAGTTTTATTTGTTTCAATAGTTGATAGTGACAATACTACGAACATATTAATCACTTCCCTTTTGTGAAATATGTATGACACTACAAAACAGAAGAAATATATTATTTATCCGGTTTAAAGATTCTATGTATAATTGGGGAACAGACGTGCAACATGACCGGTAAGGCATTACGGGTATTCTGTCCTTTTTGTGCTGCAAAACAATTGATCCACAGAATGAGTAGATACTGGATCGACTGGGTGCGAACCAGCAGTGATACGTATCGCCCCAATACTCCACAAAGCTACATAGAGTATGGAGTGAAAAACGTCTCCCTGATTTTAATTTCATTCAATGATCGATACACTCAGTTTACATCAGTGTAAACCATTCACAGCTCCAATCACGTCCTAACTCCAATCATGACACGACCACTTCAAACGAAATTGAATTTCAAATCCCAGACGTCTATTTACTTAATAAAAGTTAAAAAACTGTGCTATCGCGACCTTTTAATAACAGACTCGAGTTCTTATCTCGAAAACGAACTAATAAATCGTTCTAAAATGAGACCCGAGGCGAAATTAAATTTTAAATCGTAGCCAAAGCAGAACAATTTAAAATTTTCATCACAATGAAATCCTATGCATTTTTCCCCCGACTTAAAATAAATAATGGGATTGTATTAAGATTCAAATTACTGTATATCTACTTAGAGGGCCACCCTCCACCCTTGGCGGGGCAAAACTCCCCTCTATCAGTTTGAGGAGAAAAAAGATACCTCTGTAAAAATTATTAACATTTTCATGAATTCGTAATTTTGTTTGCTCGCCGGGTGATCTAGCAGAAACGTTTCTCGTTCGTGAGAGGTTGCCAGCGTTAAAAATGTACGCGGTGTTGTCCTATGCGGGGAGGAAATACTACCAATTCAGTATGTATTAGTCTAGTCCGTGAGTTTTGCGTGACTGTTTTACTAGTATATAGTAGGCATCGTCTTTATTTTTGCACTAGTGAAATGAATAGTTCAGATGAAATAGAGATGAACGTTTTCGTAAGAAGTTACTTTTAAAAAGATGAGACTTATACATACGCCATCACGCACGTTAAGTGATAATTTGGTCGAAGGTGACCAACATTCTAACCTAAATGAACATTCTTAGCCTATAATGAGGCTCTGAAGGACCACTGACGGAACCCCAAAACTGATATTCGGTGACAGATGTTCTACTGTGAAACCCTTTTCAGGAGGCCACCTTAGTGCCCTACCATCAATGCTCTTACCACAAAATATTTAAACCAGTGTTGAACTGATGAGTCTAAATATTTTCTTCACAAATCGACGCCTAACCCTCGCTTTTTCTAACTCGATAACAAATTTACAAGTAAAATAATTAGGTAAGTAAGAAAATGCGAGTGAAAGATGTCGATTTTGTCGAACGAAATTTTAGAAAACTCTGTTTAACTCTGGTCTAATCTTTTGTGGTAAGACGGCAAGAGTTTAATGATTTTCGAAGCTCATGATGGAAATTCACAAATAGATTTATACATAGAAGTTCGAAAAAAAAAACAAATTACCAAAACCGTACCACGTCGCTAGCACCTTCGTCTTCAAGGCAGCAGCTACACTTTGAACCACAATTTCACACCCTATCAGGCAAAACTATGTGGTCAAAAACTCGCATAGTACTTAAGACCAGATGATATAATATTATAATCAATAAATTTATCTATAACTTTATTTTTATCAAAGCAACTATAGCAACCAAAAAAAAATTACGTCATAAAAAAACTACTAAACTGAAACTGGCAACACTTGCCAGGCAACGACAGCCTTTGCCAGAAGCTCTGAAAAGGACGCAAAGTACGAGCCGGAGAAAGAAAACTGCTCATTAGACTCGATATTAACTTGTGATACTCGCCGCCGTCCGCAAATGTGCGTGGGAGTAATGCGATTTTTGATGTGGCAAATATAATTTCCCCCAGAGGGTGGCTGGGTGAGTGCTTCATTTGTTTTTCAAAGGCCAGTGTCTATGTAGGGATGTGAGTGAGATAACATGGCTTGTTGAAGAACCAAGTAAAATACTGTTAGTGATTTACCTACATCATAGAAAAACTATACTGTTATCTACTTGAACTTAGTCTAGCAAGTCCATAAATTACATTTCAAATTCTATTAAAATCAATGTTTGTGAAATATTAAATTCAAAATGAGGACATATCCAGCAACCGCCGACTGTACAATGTGAGGGCTTAGCGCTTCAAGCGATTTCTACTAGACAACTGTTGGAGACCGCAATCCAGATTCAGTATACTTAGTCAGGTCATAAGTATTGTCACACAGTAAAAACTTTTCTTTTAGAATGCTGGCCACAAAAAAGTTTATTGAATTCGAATTTCGAATTGTTCATGAAAATAAAAATGTATACTTTTTAGAATTTTACTCATTTTTAAATATGGAGTGGACGCTTATAGAAGACCGTGTTGCAGTTATTGCGTTGCATCGTTGCGGTTACGCGCCAATTCAAATTTTTGACATACTGAAAAATTTGAATATAACCAAGAGATTCGTTTATCGTACCATCAAACGATACAATGAAGACTCTAGTGTAGATGACAGGTCAAGAAGTGGTCGCCCTCGGTCTGTTAGGACTCCAGCAGTGATAAAAGCTGTGAAGGCGCGAATTCAAAGAAATCCCAAACGTAAGCAGAAACTGTTGGCCCTTCAGATGGGATTAAGCAGAACCACGGTGAAAAGGGTGTTAAATGAAGACTTAGGGCTTCGGGCATATCGAAGAAAAACAGGACATCATTTGAATGCTCGTCTAATGGACCTGAGACTGAAGAGATGCCGCGCTTTGTTGAAGCGGTACGCGGGAAAAAAATATCGGGAAATTCTTTTTACGGATGAAAAAATTTTTACCGTAGAAGAGAGCTACAACAAACAAAATGATAAGGTGTACGCACACAGTAGTGAAGAAGCGAGCAACCGTATTCCGCGTGTCCAACGAGGTCATTTTCCATCCTCGCTCATGGTATGGTTGGGAGTGTCTTATTGGGGCTTAACAGAGGTACATTTTTGTGAGAAAGGTGTAAAAACGAATGCAGTTGTGTATCAAAATACAGTCCTGACGAACCTTGTGGAACCTGTTTCTCATACCATGTTTAATAACAGGCACTGGGTATTCCAACAAGATTCGGCGCCAGCTCATAGAGCGAAGAGCACACAAGACTGGCTGGCGGCGCGTGAAATCGACTTCATCCGGCACGAAGACTGGCCCTCCTCCAGTCCAGATTTGAATCCGCTAAATTACAAGATATGGCAACACTTGGAGGAAAAGGCGTGCTCAAAGCCTCATCCCAATTTGGAGTCACTCAAGACATCCTTGATTAAGGCAGCCGCCGATATTGACATGGACCTCGTTCGTGCTGCGATAGACGACTGGCCGCGCAGATTGAAGGCCTGTATTCAAAATCACGGAGGTCATTTTGAATAAACTTTAGTGGCATAAGAATCTATGTTTTGTTAAGTTCATTTTGGTATATAAATGGTTCCATAATGAATAAACTTGTTTCAATTATTTTATATAAAACATGTGACAGAATTTATGACCTGACTAGGTAGATAGATACCGCATCAGAAGTTCTTAAACTTTCGCGAATAGGCAACATATTAACTAGCTAAAAACGGGGCTGATTCGCGAATTCTCAACGTCGAAGTATGTCAAAATTATATAATTTGATATTTGTTTGTGCGCGAATTAGACCCGTTTATAGCTAGTTAATAAGATACCGCATCAAACGGCAAATTTTTAGCTCTAGCGTAGCCAGCGGCGGCCGACTAAGTAATTACCAAAGAGCTACGGAAACAGATACACAGCCTTTAATGATGTAGCGGGTACAGCCACGGGGAAAAGGGCTGACCTTGCTGCGGGTGTGTCTTAAGACAGTGTGCTTGGATCCTTTTTTTTTTAGGGGGGGAAATGCCTTCGCACTTCCCTTCCGCCACGGGGGTGGTGGAAGGGGGGCGTGTGGGACTTGAACCCACTAAAACCCCCCCGTGAGCCATCGATCCGCCTGGAGTGGGGCGAGATGGGATCGGTTTGGCATTCACCATCCCGCCCAAATGTGCTTGCATCCTGGGCTAACGGTTGAGGGAACTAATCTGGGGCTCGAGTTACTTTTCTATTTGCCTCGAGTCTGTTATGTTAGCAATTGGGCCAATAGCTAACAGTGTTGAGGCCATACGGCCGAATTTAATAATCAATCCAATCCAAATTTTGCTATCTGGGATTGATATCACAATACATTTTTAGGGTCAAACGTGCCAATAACCGATACGTGGATTGGTTTATAAAGGCACGCAGATTGGAGATCGATCGAACGATAGGCAACAATCCAAGATCGATTTCAATCTTGGATAGGAGGTACAATATTAACTTCGGGCGTTAGTCTACCTACGTAGTACAACTTTGGTTTGTTGCTCTCACGGCTGAAGTAATGAATTGAGTTCAGCGACATAACTTCAAAAGAGCGTATAAATTCAGATGATTTAAACTAAATCTCTCACAATTTATTTTGGAAGTACGTAGATATAATATATTTTCAGGCACTTTACTCCACGGTTCCCTTTACGGCGAACCTCAAAAGGCTTCTTTACGTTTATTTTTATATTCTAGTTTATTTTCAGCTGGCGACTCCGCCCGCGTTGTGTGGTTTCAGACGACCGTCTGTTAATTATTACCCGCTATAAATATGTATGTACATAAACATTTGTGTATGGCTAATTATTAATCATTATATAAATAACCGGTGGATGCAAGTGGCAAATTGTCGTTCGGTGTGGTGGTCTAAGGGGGAGGCCTATGCTCAGCAGTGGACGTCTCCAGGCTGATGATAATGATGATGATATAAATATTGAATTGTGAATATAAAGCCAACTTACGTTAAGTGTCTACCGATTCTGATTTAGAAAAATGGCGTCTTCGAAAAATTGTAGCACCTAGAGGACACTTTCAACGAAAATTATTTCGAACAAATTGTATTGAATGTATTATTCTTTATATTATATAGACTAGCATTTGACAACTATCTAGCCTGGTCATTAGTGACGATGTGGTCAAAGGTGATGAACATGCTCCACCTAGAATTGGCAAATTTTTATAGTATCCCACGCAAAAAGCGTGTCTGCTATAAAGTAGAGTCCACATTATTCCACGTCTATCCTCTCTGAACCTTGGGCATTACATTGACTGAGTCCTCTTCCTACGCAAAGCGCCGCTTGCAATCTGTTTGCTAGACAGTTGCTGCGCCGTATTGAACAAGACAGTACCTTAGATTACAACCAACCACGTTATACATCAAATAATGCATCCGTACCGCCTCCGTTCCGTCGTGGATAAAAAGGATAAAAGATAACGAAAGAGGGCAAATTACAAAAAGTTGTTAAGTCTTCCATCTCTATCAGGGTATCTTTGCAGTTCCGAACGGCATTTTAGTTTTGGTTCTACTCGGTAGAGATTTAATCTAATCATTATAATCCGTCTTGTCTGTTGTAACTTTAGATACTGCTTTATACTGCTGTATCGAAGTGGGTTCCAATTCTTTTATACCCGACCGTAGATACTTCGGAATTGAAACTCGGCACCATCTATGTATCAGAGGAATAACAAAATCTTATTTTAAAAAGGCTTTGTAGTTTAAATGGACAATACAAAGGCTTAGGAACTTAAGCTGTAGGATTATGGAGAAAATGCGTAGGCTGGAAATAGTTTAATATTTTATGAGAGTTTAGGCGATATTCGGGGCTTTACTGATATTTACTGAGTTGTTAGTATTTTTCATGGACTGTATCAAAACTTTAACGGAGGGTTCACTTTGGGCGACGACATTTTGGCAGATACTTCGAGTGATAGATACGACATGGTCGAAATGGGAGTTCATACTGGATATTGAATTTTAAACTTCAACTTTCAACTTTATTTCAACTTTATTTTGTGCCCAGTACTTGATTCTTCGTAAGTTTTTTATTTAATTCTCTGAAAACCGACAAAATGCTAATATGTATATACTATGAATACAAAGATATTATACATTTTAATGAAACGATGTCAATTCATTTCCGAACCGATCGTGGCATACCTATTATTGGTAGGATCGGTTATCAATATACAGGGCCAATATAATAAATTCATATTAAACTCAACCAATAGCCCGATATCAAATTCAGAGGTAAAGATGAGATGTATAATAGAAGTGACAAACATAATATATTGTTTGTTAATGCACGCTTTTCTATGTTTATAGACTATAGGAACAAACGACAAACAATGTATAGAGATTAAACTTGATTAAAATAAGAATGGGGAATTAACCTACCTGATGTAGTGATTTTAAATAAATTGCTGTTATTTTAAAGAAATCCGTAATTAATGAGAGTAAAGGTTTCTCTACTTTTACTTATTAAATTCATTTTAGCCTATACAAAAACGGAACTGATTCGCTCACAGATTAATATCGATACATCACTTTGCCACAAAAAAAGAACGAAATTGAAAGGAAATGGAAAACATGTAATAATTCAATTACAGATACCATACAGATATTGCCATACAACGTGGCAATGCGGCCAGCATTTTGGGAACGTTGCCCACTGGTAGCGGCCTATTAGATTAGTTTTATTACGTTTAGTTTTTAGATTTCAATTTGTTTTTATAATAATAAAATAGCTGAAAGTCGTTTAGTAATACTGTATCATAATAATTACAGATACTCTCATAAATGCTGTCTATAGAATAGACAGAATAATATGATGTTGAGACAAACACCGAAGGTTGTCTGTAACAGCCGACATTAAAGGTTGTCTGTTACTACGGTAACGATGGTGACAAGAAAGTAATCAATACGTAACGTAGCTTTACATAGCAAAGTTCAGCTTACAAACGAAAAATTGGCAACGAAACAATTTAAACTCGTAAGTGCTTTCTGTACAAAAAACTTTTTACTCTATGGCGGTCCCTAATACCGGAGTGAAATTTAAATGAAGAAGGATACCGGCAATTAAAGCAACTCAAAGGCGAGTTAACTTAAGTAATTGAAGGTTGCAATGTTCAGCTGGATTTGTGAAAAGGGGGATACGGACACGCCTTAAGAGTGGCTTTGTAAGTTAGGAGAGTTTGATGGGAAGAGACCCTATTTATATTTTGTGCGAGGCCTTTCTAACTCGGAGCGAGGCGAAGGCACGTCGGAGTGGTTCCGAGTTTAAACTCGTTCAAAGTGATGCCATTAGGCCTCTTTACGCAATGGCGTACTGGCGATTCTGGCTGATAGCTAGTACATGTAGAGAAAGACTGAGATGTGAGGATGTGAGGATGTGAGGAAAAAAAGATAGGGAAGATTGGATCGGGTTAGCTAATGTATGGAAGTTACCGATAACCAGCTAAGCGATTCAATAGCGTCCAATAACTCAGTTACCGATCAGTTCGTTTTAATTTCTAATTTTCCATTGATATTACTGGGCATAATGAGATTCTGGTATAGAGCGCAGCAAGGTTTCGCAATGCACATAATTTTCGTAATGCCGTCCAGGCACTGCAACAATATGATGAGGTGCGACGCTTACCATCAAATTAACATCCTACTCGTATGATTACTTTCTAGTTTACCATTAAAAAAACTGGCTAATCCTGTCTCCATGATACCTACACCTGAAATCAACAGTTGGTAGGTACTGAACGGTACGAGAAACGGAAGTTCTTGAGTCTTCTCGTGATCACGGTCGATGCAACTCGGCCAAAACGTCGAGGTATGTCAAAATTATATATGTACATATATTGATATAAGTTTGTGCGCGTTTTAGACCTGTTTAAACTCTAGTTAATAGGTACTACAAACATCGATGCTAACCAATTAGGATGAATTCATAGACAGAAAACACTGGCAATGCGACAAACCAAAACAATTACGATAAATCTAGTTAATCCAAATCAATCAAAGAACTTTTATTGGGACACAATAGAGGAAAGAAACCGCTCAGGAGCACGAGCGGAGGCCAAGGGCGAAGCACCCCGCTGCGAGAGCGATGGACACAGCGTGACGGCGTAGGTCAGTTCTACTAAGGGTTTCTAAAAATAAGGATAAGGATAAGGCCATATCAAAACGTATACGGTCTCACCACAAAAGATTAGACCAGAGTTAAACAGAGGTTTCTAAAATTTCGTTCCACAAAATCGACGTCTATCACTCGCGTTTTCTTACTCAATCCTGGCGTTCCAAATTATTGTAATTGTGAATTTATTATTGAGTTAAAAAACATTGAGACTCATCAGTTCAACTCTGATTTAAATCTTTTGTGGCAAGGCAGATAGACTATTCTTTATTATTTACTAGCTGATACCCGCAACTTCATTCGCATTTTTATATAAAATGTAAACTGTTTAGAAAATCAATTGATGTCGCGGGGAACAGTTATAGGTAAGAATATATCTGTCTCTTTCTCTCTCCCTTTTCCTTTATCTTTCTCCCTCTCTAGCTCTTTTTCTATCTTTCTCCCTCTTTCGCTCT
This sequence comes from Hylaea fasciaria, assembly GCA_905147375.1. NCBI lineage: Eukaryota > Metazoa > Arthropoda > Insecta > Lepidoptera > Geometridae > Hylaea > Hylaea fasciaria. The sequence goes on from LR990206.1 coordinate 10,229,626, forward strand.
TTCTATCTCTCTTCCTCTACCTCCATCTCTTTCCCTCTCCCTATATCTCTATATCTTTCCCTATCTTTCTATCATTAATATCCCTCTCCACTCTCAATCTCTTGCGTTCCCTCTCCATGTCCATCTCATCCATTATTTTTGTTTCCCTCACCCTCTCCGTCTATATTTCTTCCTTTCCCTCCTTCGCTCATTCCCTCTCCCTCTATTTCTATATATTTCGCACTCAATCTTTCTCACCTATTTCCCCCCACTCTCCCCTCCTTCTAGCCCCACTCTCCCCTCTTTCGCTCCCACTCTCCACTCTTTTCTCCCCACTCTACCCTCTTTCTCCCCCACTCTCCCCTCTTTCTCCCCCCACTCTCCTCTTTTCTCCCCCCCCACTCTCCTCTCTTTCTCCCCCCACTGTCTCATCTCTTTCTATTCACTCTACACTCTTTCTCACCCCACTCTCCCCTCTTTCTCCCCCCACTCTACCCTCTTTCTCCCCCACTCTCCCCTCTTTCTCCCCCCACTGTTTCATCTCTTTCTATTCACTCTACACTCTTTCTCACCCCACTCTCCCCTCTTTCTCACCCCACTCTCCCCTCTTTCTCACCCCACTCCCCCCTCTTTCTCACCCACTCTCCCCTCTCTTTCTCCCCACTCTACTCTCTTTCTCACCCCACTCTCTCCTCTTTCTCAACCCACTCTCCCCTCTTTCTCCCCCACTCTCCCCTCTTCCCCCCCCACTCTTCCCTCTTTATCCCCCCACTCTCCCCTCTTTCTCCCCCACTATACTCTCATTCTCCCCGCTCTCCCCTTTTTCTCCCCCCACTCTATCCTCATTCTCCCCTCTACCCTCATACCCCACTCTCCCCTCTCTACCTCCCCACTCTACCCTTTTCCCCCCCACTCTCCCCTCTTTCTTCCCGCTCTCCCCTCTCTTTCTACCCACTCTACCCTCTTTCTCCCCCCACTCTCCCCTCATTCTCACCCCACTCTCCCCTCTTTCTCCCCCCACTCACCCCTCTTTATCTCCCCACTCTCCCCTCTCTTTCTCCCCACTCTACTCTCTTTCTCACCCCACTCTCCCCTCTTTCTCACCCCACTCTCCCCTCTCTATCTCCCCCCCACTCTTTCCGCTTTCTCCCCCCACTCTAACCTTTTTCTCACCCCACTCTCCCCTCTTTCTCCCCCCCACTCTCCCCTCTTTCTTCCCGCTCTCCCCTCTCTTTCTACCCACTCTACCCTCTTCTCCCCTCACTCTACCATCTACTTCCCCTTTCCCCCCACTCTCCCCTTTCCCCCACTTTCCACCTTTCTCCCCCTCCTCCCATCGCACTCTCCCACCTTAATTACTTTCCAATTTAAATTACGATCCGTTTAGCCGTTTACTGTGGTCCGTAGGGGGTGCATCTAAATAATACCTCATAATTTCAACCCCCTTGCTTTTCCCCCTTTAGGGATGATTTTGCAAAAAAGCTGAAACCCGTATATATTCATTTCTTACCAAAAGCCTAAATAAGAATTTTCAGATCCCTAACTTGAGGAATTATGGATTCCCCATACAAACTTTCAACCCCTATTTCATCCCCTTCGAGATTATTTTTTGAGACAAAAGATAGCCTATGTCCGTCTCATAGGTCCAATCTACCCCTATACCAAATTTCATCGAAATCGGTTCAGCCGTTTAGCCGTGAAAAGGTAGCAAACAAACAGACAAACAGATATACAGATAAACAGAGTTACTTTCAGATTTATAATATTAGTATGGATTGTTTTAAACGTAATATTTGTGATCACACAAATATTTGTTTATGGTCTAGGTGTTATGTGTATGTGAAATTATATGTCTGTAAACAGTCATCACGACACAGGGGAAGTCCTAGTGTCGGGCTACGGTTGTGATTACACAAATATTTGTTCCAGGCAGATATCGAATCCGCGACACCAAGCGCAGCAGTCCGAGAGCTCAGCCACTACGCCAAACCTGCCGTCAAAATGACCGTCGTCGAATGACGTAAAACTACGTGAGAAAAATTAGAAACAGAAAGTGTTCTTTAATGCGTATCAAATAATAATATGGTGTCGTGGTATTTGGTGCCGTGCGCCTATTTACAGACCCTACAAAGTATCTATAAATATAATCCATCTACATAAATATATTAAGTCAAAATATGGTAGCAAGAGAACTACATTCTCATATTGATTAGTCTTCTCGTAACCACGGTCGATAATCACGTGAAGACTTGCCCACGGTCGATGTAACTCGGCCGAAACGTCGAGGTATGTCAAAATTATATATTTTGATATTAGTTTGTGCGCGAATTAGACCCGTTTAAATACTAATTAACATGTATTCAGTTCGCGAAAGTTTAAGAACTTCTACATTCTCGTAGTTGCTGATATAAATCCCGTTGCATTTCTTTCTCCTAAACCTAACTAACCTTAAGAACCTAAATTAGTTTCGAATTAAGTGCAAATAGCATTTTGATTAATTAGTGCCCCACTTTCTACCGTAATGAAAAAGTGTTTGTACATTAATAATTATTCTAACCCTAAATAAGCTTTCGTGGTCGGTAATGAATACCATCGCATATGTCTGGCATATCTAGAGTAACAGGTTTTTAATTACCTACCTTATGAATTAGTTATTCTGTGATTTAATATCCATGATAACCGTCCCATCTCTAATGGCTCACCAAGCGAAAATATATGGATGGTTCGTGATGTAGGATGATGATGTGGCGAGTGCCAAGCGGTAAGGCGAGCACGAATCTCTATAGAGAATGTATTCGTATGGTTAACGTAAAAATTGTTTTAGATTTGATCACTACTCTTACGAATAGGGCAAGCACGAAAATCTTAACGGTTCGTATCGTTAACGTATCGATCAAGGTCTGATCAAATCTCGACACGAATTCATCTTTTCTTTCCTTAACATTACTGTCAAGTAACAACGTAATTGTGGAAACCTTAATCCTGCATTTGCACTTGTCGCATTGCCTTCACTGCTCTACCACAGTAATTACCTACTAGTTAGCATAATCAAACAGTGGGGTTTGAACTTAATACCAGCAACGTTTCTAGCTTTTAGTATTCGCATCATAAAACTATACTTAAACATATTTGGGTCAAGGCAACTCGAATGAATTATTCAGAGCACGCACTTCTATTTGGTGACTGTTAGCACTTGATGGTAGGCCTTACTAAAGTCCTACCGTCTTACCACAAATGATTAGACCAGAGTTAAACAGAGGATTCTAATATTTTTTTCCACTAAATCGACGTATATCACTCCCGTTTTCTTCCTCAATCCTGGTATACCTAATTATTGTACTTGTAAATTTGTTATTGAGTTAGAAAAAGCGAGGGTTAGACGTCGATTTTTGGAGAAAATATTTAGACTCATCTTTTCAACTCTGGTTTAAATCTTTTGTAGTAGCAGCGTTGAGGTATTTACATCTCGAAATATTTAGTCACCAGAGTTTACATAAAACTTAGGTTGCTTGACCAACTAATGTTAATGTTTGAGGTTCAAAACTATCAACAAGTTTTAGTTGCAATTTTTTTTTATACGAGCAAAGTTTGGATACTTTTGCAAATGGCGTGAAGCTTTGCTCGTTTCGCTACACAGTAATATAAAAAGGAAGATAAAAGGTATTACCTATAACAAGGGCGCTTATAAATACCCAGATAAGACTGCGTATCAGGGAAGAGACTACATGGGTCGATTCGCATAGCAGGGTCGAACCAAACGCGGTGCGAAACGCCCCATACCCAACGCAGGTAGTTACCGGGTTTAAGCTCCAAGTTTACTTACCCGCACTGGTTTACCATGGTCTCCTGACCCACCTAAGAAGACCGCCCATTCTTGTTTCTTGTTTTTCTTGTTTTTGTTATGGCTTCGCACGGATAGTGCATATATAGCCAGTGTCAAGTATTATATTTTAAGTATTTCTTAATTTCACATTAAGAAAGTCACAGCAATGTTATAGCAATCGTGGTCAAGTAGTCAAGTCAATTATTTACATCGTCAGTCACGATTCAGTAAAGTAGTGGATGCTTTACTGAAACTTCCTGGGAGTTTTGGAAAAAATTCGATGTGACACGTTTTTTGAGTTTATATCATTCGCCTACACTCGTGCACGTTAACGAACACTTAATGGTTAATATTCCACCAATATTACACATTAACACTCGAAGAAACACAAATTTGAGCTAATAATACAAAACCAACAACGTCTCACTATCGGATTCCCGCCAAAACTCCGACGCCCATTGCACTACCCCTGTTTACTTTTTGTTATTTTTTTACTGTATTGTTTATCTGTGGTGTACAATAAAGAGTTTTCCATTCTATTATATTCTAACTCCTCAATAAAATATACGATTATCAGTAGCTCAATAAAACTTTTGTTGAGCTTATATTTAAATAGCCGCAAACCAGTGCAATGCAGCAAGGTCGTACAACTTGAAACGTGAAACTTGCATGCGATATTAGGAACCTAGTACATTGAGTCGCTTTAACATCACAAACATGCACTATTTAGAGTAATTTCTTTTTAGGGTAATTATTTATAGGGTAACGTTTGAGCACACATAGGTGCCAAGCGGACGCTAAAATGACCTATAGTGAAGTAATTTTAAGATTTATACATGTACATGCCTGCAAGTACATGCACATCATTAGAACAACATTTCAATTGAATATAGGAAGTTCAATAATCAATAAACTCTATTTAAACATGTATAAATACGAATTAATTGAACAACATACATTTAATAATCACATATTAACAAAGCCAATAACCTAACGTAGTCCATTGCCCCCTATTTCCTAACAAAATTACCTAATTCAAATGTGACGAGACAACAATTAGTTATAATTTAAATAAATTAGTTTACAATTAATGTTAATGAATTATTTACAAGGCGGTTGTCGCCAAATAAAACAAATGTAGCAGTCGTGTGCATGAATAGGAACGCATGCGCTGATTTGATGACAGTGACATGTGAACAAAGAAAAGTGTGGTGTAAGGTACGAGCTGCAAGCGGAGTGCAAAGTAAAAGTAAAAGTCAAATCATTTATTGTAGATAGGCAATAAAATCGCATTTTTACACGTCAAATACTTCAACCTAATAAACAAATTAATAAAACCATAAAGGAAAAGTGCACGGGGCACGCGCGGAGAACTGACTTATGCCCGGTTTCTGAACTTCTATTAACTTCGACCGACAGACAAGTGTATTGCTATCTTTGTCATTTGTTTGATGCCAGATAGAGATAACGAATAACTTATCTGCTGGCCAAAAATAACTAAGGTTCCGAAGCCAGGCATGAGGCATAAGCTGCAGCGCTCCGCTTCGTACACGTTCACACATAATAACTTAAATGACATTTGGAGCTGTTTCATTAATGAAAGTGCTTTACGGCGCTGTATTGGCCCAAAGTGGACACTCCGTATTCAAAAGGTACTCAATCCCACGGAAGAGAGAGACAACACGCTGAAATGTCTTACAAAATAACGATCATTCTATCTCGCTTTAGTTGAGAGTACCCCTTTTTCTAGGTTATTAATATAGGTACTCTGTGGTATTGGTAAATAAGTTAGTAAGAATCTTTAAAGCCTTGTTTCCGCACCTCTTTGACCGATCGAGAGATTAGACTACCTTTGACCGACAGCTTAGGCTATCGTTGTCTCTATCTGGCACTAAACATGTGACAAAGACAGCGATACACATAACAACTGGACATAATAAGCCAGCTAAGTTGTTCGCGGCACTTACTCTAAAATCCGTAACATCCCACTTATGAAAACCGGTCAAAAAGGATTTGGCCATTTCGTGATCGCTACTTGCTCATGACTTAATGCTCTGACCGCACACCAAGTCACACTGAAAGTGAGTAAGCCATTAACAAGTCGATGCGGCGGCCAGCATTGGCACGTTGGCTCGCAGTGCCGATTGCATGTAAATGCGGCCGTCCACCCGTGCGGGTGATACGCTTCTGCGTGGACGCGTGCCGTGACGCCATGCCATGCCATGTGACGCCATGCTAATATTTACCGTCTGCGTGGACCACTATAATTAAAATACTGGTTTTTCATAGAGAGCATAAATGTTCTATGAAAGGTATTTTATTTTATACGGGATTGTGATAAGCTGATTTTTGTTGGTGTCGATGTTTCAATTATCAAAACAATGATATTCACTTACACTAGTTATGGCGCGCGTTTTCTACTATCCAACAAACAATTTTTTTTCGGAATTAATAGTAGCCTATATTTACATTTCATTACGTGTCACTATGTCACCGTCCAGCCGTTAATCTACCTGTATCACGTCAAGCACGCTGGTGAAAGAAGGGCAAACTAACAGACACACTTTTATATATATAATTTCATTAGAAACGTACGTTTTTCCGCCTTTTTGTTCATTGTGCCATGAGCGAGCAGGGCTGTTTTGGTTGAATAATTGATCTGACAGATTTAGCAAGCTATAGACTGAATAGTGATTTATATCCAACAACAATATTGCTAGGATACCACCGTTTAATGTCATGTAGTTGAATGGTGTCGTGTTCGACCACAGAAATTCTATCTTCTGCAGATACAACTTCAGCGTACTATCGGTCGAATATCGAATCGAATCCACTCTTTGGAAATAAAACCTCCGAACCGAAAATAGCGAGCGAACCGTCGCACCGAAAAGCAATCTAAAACCAATTATCCCTGACCAATAACTAAAATTGACACTCACGAAAATAAACTCATAAAAGCTACCGACGTCTACAGGTACAATAAAAATAATGGAGGAGTGATGAACCGACAGAAAATTGGGCAAAACAATTCACCCAAAAAAAGATAGGGCACGGACGCACGAAATTCTATTTATTTTATCGTTGTAACAAAACATGACATGTCATCCTATAATTTGCCGAGATCCCTAACCATATCCTATTTCGTGGAGCAAACATAGTCTAAACTACGCCGACCAGCGGCGAAGACCTCTGGGCATAAGGATGCGGCATCCAATTTGGTGTTCGGTCGTAAAACTCGAGCTTGTCTCGGGAGGCCATTTAAGGTTGGTCTACCCGCAGATAGGTAAATGTAAAAGAAAAGCCGTAGCGAGGAGATGTACAGGAATAGTCGCAAAGCACACTTTAGGGATGTGCCTCCGAGTTTTGCTCCGACCTTGGGCGGGCGACCTTTGGATTATGTTAAAGGCAAATTCTGTTGTTTCGGGCGAAATGTAAAAGTAACACGGAGCCAAGCTTTTCCATTACTGGTGGGGAAAAACAACGTAAGCTTTGATGAAAGTTCAACTCGGGAGATGTGATTTTCTGGAAACACCCACAAATATGTTTTGTGTTTTAAATAAGCTTTTGTAGTGACAAAACATTAATATAACACTGGTACATTTTACAACAATTATTGTCAACCAATTTTTGTTTGTTGTATTTCATTCCTAAATGACATTTCGATTAACCATCAATGTCATTAGAATAGGTACGTCCAAATTCAAACAACCATAATTTTTGTAAGTAGAAAATAAAGAGGACCCCATTTGTCGCCCTTTTTATGAACGAAGTTTTATCGATGGTTCCCAAACAAAGGCGTTTAATCGATTTATAATAATAGCCCATTTCCCTAACGGAAATAGGTAGGGGTGGTCAAGCCACTGAATATAATAGTAGGACGTTAATGGACGGAAGTGGTTCTTATCACTGGCCAACGCATCGTGAGTAAATATGGTCATTAGAATCGGGGTTCACTTTGTATCCTACATTATAATTGACAAGTTTCAATTTAACTTTACATATTTGTGGCTTTAGGTTTGACTCAGGCGCTTTTGCCTCGTTCACGGAAAGAGCCTCCCAAAGCGGTGTTTTTATCACTTAATAAGCCAGTTACTACTGATTCCATATAGCCTCCGTCTTCGTCGCACCATTTCAGCTTTTTTCAGGAATGATAAGAAAGAAAATATAACAGAATTGCTTTGTCTTCGGCTACTAAGTATATGTATGTGTAAAATTTTCTTTCTTTCAGTCTCCCCTTCAGTTTTATTTAAATTGTGTGTCCATCACATCAAATTATATTTATGTGCCTCGAACAGAAATAGATTTTCATTTCAATATTGTAAGTGTTTAGAAAACCCCGCCTTAATACATTACTGTCATGTTTATGGAACTTCACATAAATGGATTACGTTATTACATTTGTTTCGGTAGTTATTGATATAATCTGAGGGTTTTCAGTGTGAATTTACGATCGTAATTAGAAAAATGGTATTCTAATTAAAATTGAATTTCATGATGCATTTTCGTACAAATTTAAGCATTATCAATTCTTCCCCTAAGTCTCGTTTTCTATTATAGAACCAAATTTCTGAAAAGGCATACAATTGGCATAGCCCACGATGGAATAACTTCGCCATAATCCATTTCAAAAGCGAATACATCCTCTTATTTTCACTACGCTAATAAATAAACAACAAATTCTCTACCCTATACCGCCTCAAAAACTTCAAATACGACGGCAAAGCAAATACTGTCCCCCGGCGAGTACAAAAATATCTCGCACACAGTGAAGTCAGTAGATAAACTTTCAAATGATAATTAAAGTGTACCGAATAATTAACACCATAATATAGAAACATAGAATCTGCGTATGAATTTCGAAAAGCGAATGGTTATAAAAGTTGTTAAGTTCAGTGAACATTATAATAATAATGCCTACTTGTAATATGATTGGGAACGGAGGTCAACTGTTTAATTAGGCTGGGGAAAAATATAAATGAAAAAATCTTTATTGAAACATGGGCTCTTCCGTCAACTGAACCCGCTCCAAACTGTGTCCGCGAGATGAGTTGACCTCATAGAACAAAGACAACTTAAAGCTAGAACAAAAACAGACTACAGACTGCATACTGCATACGAACGGACTCATGAGTGAATCAAGCATTAAATTGTATGGGGTTAGTAAACACCATAAGATAAAGACTTATTTGCACAAAACCCATACAGCTTCACTTGCAAGCACGGAATCTGGAAACAAACAGTTTGGTTATCCCAACAAAATATGGTTCGAGTGATATTGAAAATACACACTGTTTCGTAAAAATATTCCACTCCGAGTTGCTTCCCTATACAATCCTATAAAACGTACTAATTCCATGCGAGCAGTTTATGTACCTACGTTTACCTGCATGTGTGTGTGATCTACTCCAGTCTATGAAAACGCAATATTCTATTGACACACACACACATACACGTCTTGTACGTGAATGTACACAGAGTACGTTTGAGTATAGCAAGTGAAAACGCAATTCCTGCCACAGCTATAGTTGCCATTCCATAGTGCGCTGCCGCTGCCACATCCATGTCCTGTGGTCTGCGGACGGGACGTCCGGGGGGTCCCCTATACTGACACAATGTAGGTTTGAGACAGTGACGCATGTCCTGAAATTGACTATTGATAAGATTCGTATCAATGTTTAATCGTAGAGTCATTAGTCAAGCTCGTCAGGCAATTTGTTCTGTATAAAATCAGAAGATAGCTTTTAAAGGGCTGAAAATAATTAGAAAAACAATAGGAGAACAATTTGTAACCCTACAAATACGTATTAGATTGATCTAAATTGCAAGCTTTAACTATTTCTCTGAACACTTGGATAGTATATTCGGTTTAGGCATCGATTTAGAAATATCTTTACGTAAGTGAAAATAAGCGACGAGTTAAATAAAAATTTGTGAAAACACGTCTATAACAAAACTGGGATATTAGTCAAACCGTTCGATCTTGTGTACTGCTGGCTCCAGAATGCAGAACCTGATTTAGTTTGGCCAGTCCGAGACATTATCGATTGGGCCGCAGGTCGGTTTTATTTGTCAATTTTCAGCATAGTCGAGGGTCACTTCCTGGCTTTTAGATTGAATAGCGCGAGAGTTATAGATTTGGAGTGGTTGATAAATAAGCTGTGGATGTGAGGAGAGGAACTGACGGAGAGGCATCGGAGAGAGATGTTGGATTGGAGTAAAAGAGTTGTGCCTATTCTCATTAAGGATAAGCATCTGAATTTCAGACAAAGCGACTGCCGTTTGCTTTTAAAATGTTCAGTGATGTCAATCATGAAATTGATTTGATTGATCATTTCCTTAAAAAAGACGCACAGATAAATAAAATTAATTAAGATGCAGTTATTTTAAAACACAATATCAGGTTTTAAAAATATACCGGTGCATTTCTATTTACATGCTACAAAGATTTAGTTATGAGCTAAGTTTAAAGGCACGTGTCTCGAGCTCATCTGAAAACTTAAAAGAGACAACAATAAAATTATGGTAATTAAAAAGCTTAGAATCTTTTTACGGGAAATCCCGTGCCCTCAAAGTAATACTAGTATGTGATTATATCACCAATAAATTTGAGAGTCTACTTGAATAGAAACACATAATGGATCAGTAGACAGCAAACATGTCGTTAACATAGACGAGGTCATGACCGAAGCCCGTATGCACTGATCAGATTACATGGACGCCATCAAGCATGTGATTGTCTCATCTTCAACGTCGTCTCCTTCCTTGATGCTGGTGTTTCCGAGACCTACAATCTCATTTCTATTTGTCTATCATTTTATAAGGCTAATTAACTACATCGTTAAATTAGCTCATTTCTTTTTATCGTCACTTTATTTCGATTATACCTAAGCGTAATCTGACCAAACTATAACGTAACAAAGAAATTGCACTGAGAGCTTAAAGGTTGCCTGCTTCTCTTTGTTTTGTCTTCAAATTGATTCATCACGAGTGAGAGAGATGTAAGCGAATAATGGTCACTTACACTCGTAACATTACCCGAGGTCATGGCCTTATCCACAGACATTGTGACCCATCTACATCATTCCAATCGTCTCTTGATGTCGGCTTGGAGTTATGACTATACTTCATATTATTATTTTATCTGTATTTCAAATTAATCTAACCAAACTACTGATAAGTGCAACATTGAAATAAGATTAATATGTCTCTCTCCAAAGTCATCTTTCAATAAGACACCATGTCAGTTAAGCCAACTGTTTTAAAAGCGTTTATTGTTTGGCACATCACTTTATCCACTTTTGGTGTCTATAGTTTAACTTTCATTAAATTGTTTTCATTATTAAGAAACAAGTGAATGCGGTCGAATCCTTTTGCTCTTTGTTCTGGATATCTCGAATACAAACTGCAAAGTCATCTATCCCAAACGAATGTCACATAAAAACCTCACATCAAGTAATTTGGAGCCCGCAGAAATTGGCACAATTACGGCTGATCAAGCACAATCCGAAACTAATCCAAGTACCGATGACACTCAAATATCCATGACAACAGTACTGTAGCTAACGCGGGCGACATTAGCAGAGGTCGTGACCGGAGCCCGTATGCTCTAATCAGATTAGGGAGGGCGCTTCCCTCCGACCCTCGCGGCCACGACTGTCTCGAATCATTTGATTAGGCTGCCGATTGATGTACTATGGATGGTGGGTCTTGAGAAGTTGATGACGTTTCAATAGGTACTAGAGTTTGTTGAAGCCCATAGTATTATGGAATGTTCTATTTGCTGTGGCAAAATACGAACATTTACGTACTTAAAATATGTATATCAAACCACTTCGTCTAGACGTAACGATGACTTCTTAGTGCTTTTCAAGATGTTAAAGTAATTCTTTGTTATCAATTGAATGGAATATCTTAACGATGAGTCCTTTCCCGTAAATAAATACAATCTATCAGAACAAACTTATGAAGTGAAGCCATCGATAAATTCAAAATTAATTCCAATATTTAGGCAGACAGTAGAAGCTAAACTGTTGCTATGTATTTTGAAAACCCCGAAGTATTAGGTCTGTAATAGCACTCTCTTTTGGGGAAACTTTGGTGGAATTAGGCATATCTAATGCCGCCTCTACACATAGGCCAGCGCATTCGCCGACGCGCTGGCGGTGCGCTTGCCAACGCGCTTGTGAGTGATCCACACATTGGAAGGTCGTTCCAGGTCGTTCAGTATGGTTTGGTTCGGGCCAATGTGCGGACGGATTCAAAATGGATGTTGAGTCGCTAACAGCTGCAGCTGTATATTTATTCACAGCTTATAACTACTTTGTAAATGTGTACAAGAAAAGGGTGATTAAAAAGAAATGAATTATATTTGTTGAATTATTTTTTTAGTAATAATTTGTTGAATTATTTTTATTGAAGATAATTAATTCGCCGCAAGAAGAAAACGTGCACTCTTGATCGCTGCTCCGGGCAAACTAATCGCGCGGCCAATGTGTGGATGGTGCGCCAAGCTTGCGACAAGTGTCCTTTGATGTTGCCGACACCGCGCGGCTAGCTCGCAAGCGCGCCAGCCAACGTTCAAATACCTACCGCCAATGCGACAACGTCCGTTCTACACATTGGGCCAGTGGCTGGGCCAGCGCGCTTGCCAACTCGTTGGCCTATGTGTAGAGCCGCCTTAAGACACATCTATTGGCACAAATAATATGGCTCCAGGGTCCAACATCTCCAGTTCCCAGCTCCAGCGGGCTCGTGTTCGCGTCAGCACAATAAATGGCCTCTAAGGCAGACGAATGGTCGACAAACGCACTGCTGCGGCCGCCTCGGGAACGTTTGCCGTCGTGATGAATCGCCTTTGCTCTTGATAGGGTTCCGCTCAGTGTGAATGTTTGAAACATTATACTTGGTAATTCTGTGTTACTACGCTGGACCTCATTCCAGAGAAATTGTTGGACAAAATCAGAATTAGGAACTTTTTGATATGATACAACTGAAAATGTCCAATAAGATTTCAAAGATTTCCAGAAAAGAATACTCCAATATTTTAGACATTGTGAGATAGAATGGATACAATCTCAAGGTACTTATAATTATTGGCAAAGTTTGGCAAAAGATCAGAAAGCCGCAGCTTCATGGATAGAATCATGAGGAGTAGGATGATGATGGAGAAGAAGGAATGAGACTTACATTGCATGAGAGTCATGGAGATGGTACGTTAACGTATAAAATCCTAGAACATTACTGCAACACAGGCCACAGTTGTATATTCCGCTCCCACAGTTAACACCAAAGAATAAAGATGGATGAAAGATATCAATGCATTGTTCACTGGCTTTAACACATACGGTCGTAATGATAGCATTGCATTTACATGCATTACGTAACTAGAATCCCACTGTTTTCTTCGATTACAATCGAAAAACAAACTTGATTACTCATTCAATCGATCTGTGTTAAGTTCATGAGAAGTCAAACATACACACGTAGATCTCGCCACATTTTCAGTTATAGAAGAGCTAAAAAGCTAGAACCATGTTGTTTTTATTCTGCACAGATATATAGTGCGTAATACATACCTACAGAGATAAAAAAACCTATGTTAGAAGTAAAAACCAAGCTGCAAACTCAGCCAGCCTTAAAACCTGAAGTCAAGAAGAGACCACCCGTACATCAAACATAGCTTTAGTCACCAATTACCATTACTTCTCCGATGCAAACAAAGAAATTAGAATTTCCTCATCGACCCTAAAAGGAGATGTTTTGGCAATGAAAAAAGTTGGGTCAATGGGAAGGCCACCCGTATTGTTGCGGCGACTTTAGAAAGTCTAGAGGCGCTGGAAGATGTTGGATCTTCGCCAGAATAGACTTAACAGCCTTTAGTTACCGTATAGAATAAATTCGGAAGCAACGTTGTTGGAAGTCGGATAAGATCATTATTGGTACTTGCGAACTTTACGTTCGTGTTTTGCGCCCTATTTGTGCTTCGTAATCTATCAATTTTATTTTCTTTGTCATAGTATTTATTTACAAAACGGCATCAGAAGTCTAAATCGACCTCATCCAACTTTATAGTCTCGGTTTTATTAGTCATCTTTCCTACTTTAAAACACGAAGCAACAACACAGAACCCAGTCTGTAGCCATGCGGCAGACCTATTAATAAAATAGAATACCAATTTTTCAAGCTCCTACTTTATTTAAAGGCTTCATACAAACGACGTCACATATAAATTTGTCAAAGCGACAACCCAAAAACGGCCCTGGGTTATAACTTAGAACTCGAGCCTCTTGTAAATAATAGCCCCACGGAGGCTCCATCCTGTTATAAACCAACCTAATACATCAAGACTTAAGGGTTGTTTCAGCTTGAGAGTGTTAAAATTGTATCGGACATAGTTGTAATATGATAGGAATTCATTACGCATACGAAAGGTCCTCAGCTTAATGGTGTCGCTGAAATGTCAGTTTTGGAAGGGATGATGGAGTGTAGTTGGTAATCAAAATTATGGTAAATAGCCCGGCGAATGGCGGAAGGGAGGCGTGAGTTAGAGTTGAAGGAGTTTATGGTCAGTAAGTGGGTTGGCAGCGGTCAGCTTTTTGATTCATGTGTTAAAACTGTTGTGGTTACTGCATCACTTGATATGATTAGCTCAGCCACACTGTTTTTATTTTGGCTGGTTAGTTTTTATTTTGGTTTTAATTATCAATTCACTGAAGATCTATCGGGCTCCAAGCGAACGGATACATATAAATTTTCTGGTTGAACTTTTTCTAGTGGACAATAAAGATGAACCAACCTTCAAGTAACACAGGGATGCGATATTTTTGATCGATAATATCGCAATAACGCGTCGTTGCGTCTCGACGTTATTATAACAGCAGTGTGTAAGAACGCACTCGTCCTTATACAAAATGTACTTAAAAAAGGTATCAAACACCAAAAACGTGGAATACAAAATCTCGGGGTGCCGCGTTTTATTTTGCTTCTAACCACGTGGTATATATAAGCACTGCTTATACCACGGGGATTTATCGCAACATTCATTATTCAAATGTACTTAAATTAGATATTGCAAAAAAGCCTACGATAATAACCAACAACAACGCGTACTTCTCGGCTCCTAACCAAAAATAACTCCTAACCAAAAATATATGTTTCCCAAAACCTGCTAGTCTTCACGTCACGAGAGCACCCCTAGTAATAAGTTCTTACTAGCTCGACATAGTACGCGTCAACTAGCTCTATGTATGAAGATTTTGCGTTGACGGCACAGGATCTTCATACAAAAGCGTTAGTTGACGCGTTCTATGTCGAGCTAGTAAAAACTCATACTAGGGATACAGGGCACTTTTCGGTAACCGTGCACCATTTTCGCGCATCGTCACTTTACAGTACTTACGCTTCATATTCCACTTAATATCCTTACGCAAACCTATTATGTTGCAAAAACAAAAATATACTCTGCCACGCAGCCGGTCAAACTCCAGTAAGCTCAAGACATCACTGAGAATATTCTCTTAAATAATTATCCAACTGTTCTCACGCTAAATCGCCTCTAATGGTCACGTACGGGGCTAATGTGGTCTTTTAGGCCGCCACCTCCACAAGTCTGCCGCACGAGCCGGTTCACATCCTCATAACGAAGGTCCGTAGGTGGTCCGCAGATGGAATAATGAACGCATCCTGCTTAAGCAATTGGCTAATTGTGGAGCTTTGATGGACGGCTGGCCTGTTTACATGGCTCGATTTGATGTGGATAGAAGTGTATTGGGGTTAGTATAAAATACAGATCGAGTGCGATGTAGATGGATAGATATGTGACTGTTTTTATTTCTGTGACACAGCGAGATGTCATATCAAGGCAGGTGTCCAATGGTAATCGACAATTCGACACGCTTGCCAACAATTCATTACGGAAAACCTTTGGATGAATTGGGCAAAAGTAAATTTCTTTAAGAAATTCTTTGAGTTTTTGTACAATGAACCTTGACGAAAGCACGTTGCGGGTACAATTTAAAAGCCCTTGAACTGATGTACTTGGGACTTGTGGCGTACAGCAGTATAGCACTCTAGGGCCACGTAAAGTGGTACTTTATCGTCTTTAATTTCAACAGTACCTACCTATATCTCGAAAAGAATGATTCCCTTTCGCCAGGCAGAGCAGTAATGTGTTTAACAGAAGTTGGCCCAGTTTTTAACCAATTTCTTTTTAAGTTGCAGGATAAGTGACGAATAAAGTGCCGTAACCTTTGTCATAAAGTCATAACTATCTTCACTAGGTACTTTATATCTTGCTAAAGGCTAATATTAATACCTACATACAAAAGTTTGGATGTTTGTTTGTTTATTGATTGAGTTGCTTTAGTCAAGTACGCCAAAATAGCTGAAAAGGATTTAATCAAGCCGTAAATTTGTTCCTGGTTCTTCTCGATTGGATGAAGGATGGAAAGTTTCTTCTGGGGGCTCATGCAAATTAAAATTTTAGACATTGACTTACTTTAAGATGTAAGTAAATAAAAATAATTTGAGGCTACAACATAGTTTACTTTTTAATTCAAAAATCTACCCCTGAAAGGATAAAATAAACATAAAAAAAATTGTCAACGGTTAAAAAGGAGAAACAGAAACTTCTAAAGCTTACCACAGCTTCATTGAAACCACACATTTCTCTGGCAAACCGTAAATGAAATAAAGCATATTGCACAGCAAAATATGAGCGAAACGAGCGTGCACTGCACCCCCGACCACGCACGGCGCTTCAATTCTCACATCACAAATGAAAATCCTGAACTTACTCGTATATCGTGAAACTTCAATTTTGTTTACGGCGGTAACCACCTTCTGTACAATTTTATTACTAAAGCTTTGGTATATAATGAATATACTGTTATTTAAGTTATGTATTACTATACATAATTATTATGTAAATCTTACTAATATTATAAACGCGAAAGTTTGTAAGTATGGATGGATGGATGGATGGATGTTTGTTACTCTTTCACGTAAAAACTACTGAATGGATTTTAATTAAACTCTACAATAATATAGCTTATACATCAGAATAACACATAGGCTACAATTTAGACATCTATCGTGTGAATTGTCTAAAATATGACGATAAGTGACAAGTAAGTAGGAAAAAATCTACCATCTGCGCGCTATTCAGGCGTGCGCTGCCAAAACCGCTAGAGCTACATATAATAATAATATAATGTATGATGCAAATGTTTATCTTAAACAGTTCTACAAAAAGCCCGCCACAGTATATATCTTATGTGTAAGCTGTTATAGCCAAATAGTGAACCATAAAAATGTGTGATTTTAATGTCATAACGTTAGTTCTTTTCTACGTCACGCTTATAATTATAAGCTGCTCTAAATACTAATCCTGCGCAGACGAAGTCGCGGGCTCCAACTAGTATTTATTATGTGTTCCACCAATCTGAGGTGGGCTGTCATGGTGGATTATGTCCTAACCCTACTCAAAAATGTAAGGTGGAACCCGTCCTTAACGGAAGGCGGATATGGTCTGTGATTATGTCTGAGGTGGTCTTAAAACCTAAATAAACCTGCATGTATTTGAAATAGAGCTTGTGCCCTTACATACCTCACTAGTGCGGTATTTCCCCACTAGCGGCGATGCCCATTTTTCAACCAGACCGAACGTTTTCGTGTGAATGAAATAGTTCCGGCGGAGGTGAAAATTCGATTTCGCGGCGCGCGGCGTCCCATTGTATACAAGTACATTTAAGGGCTCGATCACGCTTACTCGCGGGCGCGGGCGCGGGCAGGGGCGCGGGCGCGGGCGCGGGTGCGTTCGATACATATGGAGCGATTTAATAGTACCTACGGTGTTTGCGTGAAGCTACGCCACTGCTTTACATTGCAAAGATAGGTACCACGTTTTAAGAATCGCGTATGGCGAACTCAAACGTATGGCGTACTATACAAGTGTCCACGTACAAATCGCACGTGCGGTCTAAGCCACGTCTATCGCGCCCGCGCCCGCGGTTGCGCCCGCGAGTTACCCTGAACGTGCACTTACCCGGGTATATACCCTGTATTGTATAGTGCTATTATTTTATTTACTCCGTCCCCAGTTTTAGGTTCTACCTGAAAATGCACTTTTGTGGTCTACTTTCAACTGCTGAAGTTTTTATTAGCTTTGTTCGAATGCGATTCTATAACATGCATATATTTGCACGACTTTATTCGCTCTAACTTTTACTGAATCATATATTATTTTATGGAGGCTTTTAGCATAGCCTGCATTAATTGTAGGTAAGGCAGTTAAATAAAAATGGATGCATTTTTATTTACTTTTATGCAAAGTTTTTATACAACTGATTGAAGAGACGAGTAACCAAATCAACAATAAATAAATACATTAATTAATTACTAACCCCGGCCCGTAGGAATTTTACTGGCATTATAGCCTAGCCTAAGTCAGTAATATCGCACTGATACTTTGAATTATCATCATGAACGGCTTATCATCAGTCAACGTGGATAAAGCTCCAGAACGCAAATAGTTTAAAGAAATAAATATGACTTAAGAACGAGTTTAAATTCATTCGAAAATAAATTAATAACCAAAACCAAATTATTGCCAATAAGGCTCGCAGATGCTAACAAAAGAGAAAACTCGCAGATTTTCTTGGCACTTACCACTATGACCTTAGTGACCTCGAGGTCACGTGACCTGACCTGACCTGACCTGACCTGACCTGACCTTCGGCGTGGTGTACTGTGTAAACAGAGCTTTACAGCACCCACATTGGTTTGCCAGAATTGGCAGTTCAAAGTTTTCCACTTTGAAATGGTAATTTATAATTGGTTAATGGGCACACAGACACTTTGCAGAAAACTTAATTGGTGTCGAGATACTCTGCCCCGCTTAGGAGGCGCCGAAATTAGTTTGGCAGCCTTAGATTGGAGATGTAAAGCGGGACCGCGAGAAACATCGGTTGCTTGAGGATTGCCACTTACAAATATCCAAATAAATTGCTCAAAATGTCTTTGAGAAATTGAATAAAAAATAGATTTAAGAAAAAACTAGGCGTGTAACGGTGTGGTAAAGTGTAGCAGTGCATGGTGACCAGCAAAACATACTTAAAAGTCTTTACTCTACACATCGAAACATCAACACAACGAAGTCATCGTGATATATACATATAATACCTCATGTTCGAATTTCATCATTACTGTCCTGGATTTGGAACACATCCAAATAGAGTAGCACCAGCAGTCCAGGAAGTAACCCGACTCAACGGCAATTTTTCTTCCGAATTTACAGACAGACAAATCGCCCCACCTACACCATCTAGGCACTCTACATAATGTTCATATTACCGCATTACCAGCCACTGTATACAATCCTACTATAATAGTATAAATGCGAAAGTTTGTGTGCGTATTTGTGTATGTTTTCAACGCGTATCGTTTCACGCGTGTATCATTTCACGCCGCAACCGATGAACGAATTTCGATGAAATTTGGTATACAGATACTAAAAGTCACGGTATAAGAAATAGGATACTTTTATCCCGTCAAAATTAACGGTTCCTGCGGGATAATAGCGAACGCGAGTGTAACCGTAGAGCGCAGCTAGTCGGTACAGATAGCTCCCGTTCAAATTCCCCATTCCAATCGTTCACCCTGAAACCACGTAATGAGCTATCCAGACAACTATTCACGGAATTAATGCGGCACATCATGGTATGCCCGAGAATTTCAGTACGAGCCACGGTATGGAACCATAGTACTATGATTAACGTTAAAGTACAGTGATTGAGTGCATTAGAGTATAACCAAACTGCTGCACGAGATGTCAATTAACGCTAATTAACCCAACATGATGGGACTCGAATCAATTTCATGCAAAAAACCGATGTAATTATACATCTTAGACTCGTGTTTTCAGAATTCAGGACCATATGATGTGTGTATACATATACCTTCATCAAAATCCGTTCAGACGTTACAGACTTCAGTTTCAAACATACTTAACTAACATATCTTAGGTAATCCACATTTATAAAAAGAATTAAACTCCTAACAAATACAATAATTAAATAGGTACTGCAAAAACTCTGTTTTCCACAACACATTTCCCCAGCAATATAAAAAGGAAAATATTCAGACAAAGATGTTCCCAAAATATATTAACGCCGACAGAAAGTTTTAACATCGCCATAATGTGTCGACTTTTCACTAAAACCTGGAAGCGGCTCCCGTTTCCCCTTTTCCCTTTTCCCCCGACAATAATCGCGGCGCGGCTGACGCAATCTCAACTGTCCCCGACTTTGGAGTGCGGCCAAAAAGGAGACCAGTCGCGTCGACCACTGAGCTAATAGACACCGCATGGACACCAATCGTCACTGCCGATTTGACAGGTGATGAACGATAACAGCACGCTTGACATTTAAATCGCTATAGTGTCTAAAATTGATATAACTTTTCACATTTTTATGTAAGTAGTAGGTACCTACAAAATTGCGATACCTATTAATTTACATAATATTTAATTACTTGCCTTTCAAATTAAATAATATTTGATAAGAAATATTGGTGCGTGTATAAGAAAAATTAAGAAAACACTTCAGATAAAATGTCTAATATTATGAAAATCCCGCGCTTATGTCGAAACCTCTTTGAATAGTACCACCATTTCTACGCAATCCAAAAGCACTTCAGGCGCACAAAGTAAGAGTCTTCTCGTGACCACGGCCGATGTAACTCGGTCGAAACGTCGAGGTATGTCAAAATTATATATTTTGATATTCGTTTGTGCGCGAATTAGACCCGTTTAAATACTAATTAGCACAAAGTAAGCTTTGGAAAACCTTGACTCTGTCCTAAAATGAAGAAAGTTATATCTACTAACTGAAATAAAAAGCCTCAAATGAAATTTTATGTACCTAAGTTGCGGGCTCTATCGGTGCAGTGATCGCCGCCCAACAACTACGACTAACAAATTATGAATAATGTAATGTTATATCTCCTTGAAATGGAAAATAGCGGTAGGTAAGTACATCGCAGAGGAGATTTTATTCGCTCGGAAGCGTTATTTGGTTGGCCTGGAGCCGAAAACTTGTTTGTAATGGTGATAAACCGCCAAGTGCGAGTCGGACTCAAACATGAAGGGCTCCGTACCATTAGCAATAAAAAGGGCAAAAATCACGTTTGCTGTATAGGAACCCCCTTAAATATGTTTTATTCTGTTTTTTAGTATTTGTTGTTATAGCGGCAACAGATATAAATTATCTGTGAAAATTTCAGCGTTCCAATTATCATGGCTTATGAGATACTAGCGGCGCCCCGCGGTTTCACCCGCGTTACACGTACAACACCTATAGGTAGCTATTTGAAAGGTTTGTGCATATTATTATGTCATCATAGTTAGCATCCAAGTACTGGAGCGACAGTTTGTACATTAGTTAGCTAAATTCTAACATACCGAAAATTAAACAGTATGAAAGCTACATAAGTTAGGATGAAACCGAGATCGTGGGACGAAGTTAAACGTATCTAATCTTACTACAACAATGTGATTTAGTGTGTGTGTTCTGTATGTATGTTTGTGAGTCACATAATTATGGTATAATCTTATCTGTGGTATATGCCACCTCTATGTCTTTCCCTCTCCTTCTATCTCTATATTTTTCCCTCTCCACTATAAATCTGTATCTTTCTTCTTCTCCCTCTTTCGATTTCTCTCCCTCTATTTCTATATACTTCCCTCACAATCTATCTCTTTCCCTCTCTCTCTCTATATCTCTCTCTTCCTAGATCTCTTTTCCTTTATTTCTATAATATTTCCCACTCACTCTATCTCTCCCTCTCACGCTCTCTCTCCCTCTCACGCTCTCTCTCTCTCCCTTTATCTCCTTTCCTCTTCCTTTCTTTCTCTCCCTCTCCCTCTTTCGATCGGTCTCCCTCTATTTCTATATGTACCCTCACAATCTATCTCTCTCCCTCTTTCGCTCTCTCTCTCTCTTTCGCTCTCTCTCTCTCTATATATATATCTCTCTCTTCCTATATATTTCTCACTCATTCTATCTCTCCCCGTCACTCTCTCACTCTCCCTTTATCTCTCTATCTATATACTTCTCCCTCTATCTCTTTCTCTCTCCCTCCATCTCTCTCTTTATCTTGTATCCATTATTATCTATCCCCTTGCCAAATTGCACTACGATTTGCCGTCCGTAGGGGATGCAACTATAGAATACCTCATAATTTCAACCCCTTACTTTGCCCCCTTTAGGGACGATTTTGCAAAAAAGCTGAGACCCGTATTTCTTTATTTCTTACCAAAAGCTTAAATTTCAATTTGCACATTCCTAACTTGAAGAATTATTAATCACCCATACAAACTTTCAACCCCTATTTCATCCCCTTCGAGATTATTTTTTAATAGAAAAGATAGCCTATGTCCGTCTCATATGTCCAATCTATCTCTGTACCAAATTTCATCGAAATCGGTCCAGCCGTTTGAGCGTGAAGAACTAACAAACATACACACACACACACACACACACTCACAAACTTTCGGCTTTATAATATTAGTAAGATAGCCTGGTGACAGACGGACAGACAGACAGACAGGCGGACGGAGTCTTTGTAATAGTGTCCCGTTTTAGCCTATGGGTCATCACCGTCGGAATCACCGTGTTATGTACCGTATTCCATGAAGCAGGCAGACCATTTAGAGCGATGGTAAGCGGTCACCTTCTCCACTTATTACCACATTACTTATAATCACTATAGATAGATAGATAAATCTTTTTAGGGAACACTTAAGAACAAAAGAACAACTTAAGACTAGAACATAAAGATACTTCACAAAGTGTTACGAGGCTTCCGCCGATTGGAACCGGTAGGTATCGGGACCGCGGTCCCAATAATTGTACTTACCCAATAATTGTAAATTACAATGGGCATATACGAGTACTACAGTCATAAAATTACAAAAGCCTTGGTAGTAACTAGTCTAAATAAATACGACTAATATATTCCACTAACTTAAGCACCCCCCCCCCCAACTTATTATAAGCCACTAACATATTTTTAAATCACTGTATAAGATTGCACGTATAAGTGAAGGAAACAAGGAAAACGCATTTCCCAAATAGCCGTCTCACTTATTCATACAGGCTTCACCTACAAAATTATGCTGGAGATATAACTCGAGTTATAATTTAACCCGTTTCTGGGTAGGCAACAGCCGACAATTTAACTACGCTATATAAGATTAGACAGTGACTAAGCTTCACAAGATTGTATATACGTATTTGACGCACACAAGTACGAGTATAATCTAATTTTTTGAATTTCCTATATTCAGGGAGTTGCGAAGTCTTGCTCTGTGATAGATGGAGTGAGCATCGGATGAAGATGATAGTGATCATTTTTATAACTCACAGTTATAGAACCTTACAGCCCGCAACCGTCTTTCCACAAAACTTTAGACCAGGGTTAAACAGATGTTTCTAAAATTTCGTTCGACATAATCGATGTCTATAACTCGCGTTGTCTTACTCAATTCTGGCATTAAATTATGAATTTGTTATTGAGTTACAAAAAGCAAGGGTTAGACGTCGATTTGTGGAGAAAATATTTAGACTCATCTGTTCAACTCTAGTTTAAATATTTTGTGGTAGCACCGAATGGTTTTATATTCTGTCTCTCTCTCTCTCTCTCTGTTTCACGTTTTCATTCATTTTAGTATTACTGTTGATGTTTTAGTAATCCTGTGATGTAACACTATGATAATAACAGTTATGATTATTAGTTTAAAAAAGTGTAGCATACGAATGAAGCTTTTGAAATTTTCATAAGCAGGCATAGAAAATTACTTGCCGCTACATTGAAGTGCTACGCGTCCTACAAGAGTCTCAGAAATCCAAACAAGCCGTGACTTTATTTACTGCGAAAACAACTCCACTGAAATAACTTCCTGAAACTAATACTGGATTTATGAATAGTTAAACGGTACCACTTCCAAAATTGAAGCCCGTAATCGATCTGGTAGAACCAGGTCGGCTAAGACCCAGCCGTTTTATTACCAAGTCTGATTCTTAATGATGTCTGATTGCGTTCATTTGCGGAGATGAGAGTGGAAGAAAAATTAACAGGATTTTGGCTAGCTAGGGAAAACTCCCGAAAAATGGAATTGAGTTTGTGAAAGTTATCTGAACGGCGTCAGAGATTTAAATGTCGCCAAAATGAACTTGGCGGTGCAGAGTTTACAGGTGGTAATTATTTTGTTGCATAATTTGACCGTTCTGGATTAACTTTCTGCCAATTGCATAACATTTAAAGGGACTTAAAAAATAAGGTTCTTATTTCTAATGGTTTTCTGATGCATGTCACCGCATAACTTCGGAGTTTGTTGGCAAATTTGGATTATTTGTTTGGATTCATTTGAAAAGGCACATTTAGATGGTTCCATAATATGTTCACTAGTAGGTAGTTTTTATAAAATCGGTTTGAAGTTTGCTGTCTTGGTTGTAACATGAATCATATGCATGGATCTATGTAGTATCACCGATATGTGAGGTGCATCAATAATGCAATATTATGCGTATAAAATGTTCATGTGCAGGACACAAGTAATACACCACGCAGCCACGACTAACTATACGTAGGTACCTACTAATATTTATTTTTACTAATATTTACTAATTCTCAAACGCTTTAAACCTTGCGCCAGCCTCATCAAGATCTTTTCTCATTTGAATTCTAACTCACATTATTAACCTAAGATTTATCTGAGACTGCATATATTATAATATACTATTTATTAAGTTTACCGATTCGTTTATTATCGACGGTTGTGAGGCGGTTTGCACTCCTGTGCTAAACCGGCAATTAACAGGTGACCTATTTCGTTTGGGCTTCTAACACAGCGGGTATGAGCAAGTTAAACCATTTGATTAAAGAAAGGGAATCTAATTGCTTAGATGTTTTCTTGCCGGCACGATTAGTGTCTTATTCTGTAATCTGTGGTAAATATTATAAGAGTCTTGGTATAGTTTAAAGGAATCCAAAGAATGTCCAGCTGCAACATATAGGGGACTGTATTTGACAGTTTCGTTTCTAAATCACGTTAAAGCTTATTCATCGATAACAACCGGGACGGACGATTCCGTCCCGGTTGTTATCGATGAAAACAATGCCTGCGCGTCAGTAAGTCTGAGGTGGCGTGGAAAGCTCTGACACGAGGAGCGAATTTCTCATCGCTTGTTCCGTGGCCTCGCTCTTAACGAATGAACTCGTTCAGTCCGCAAGCTCGGAGCCCGGCGCCGCTAAGCCCGTAATGGCCTTTCATGAAATTATGCTCATAAAACCGCCAGCTTGCATGTTATTTCAGCTTTACTTGCCTTTTTATGTGTACGGGAAAGAAGTTTGTTAATTGTATTTTAATTGTTTCGTGGTCGCTCAGTGTTGCGCAAGCATCTAATTATGACGATCAACATTATTTGTTTATCTTTACAATAATTCACTGATGCAATAGGTACCAAAAGTTTTCATGAAATCCTTTGAGAAGTTAGACGACTTCTCGAACCTCTAGGCTGGTCACGATAAAATCATGGCGTTAACCTTCTATAACGGCCGCTTTCTGGAACGTTCGTTCACTTTGACAGAGAACCAAGTCTATTGTTGTCTTTATCTGACACTTAACAAATGATAAGGACATCAGTAGCCATGCCACCGAGTGGCGTGTGGGAGGAGGGTACGCAGGAGCACAAGAAACCTCACACCTAATTTACACTCAGCAGCGGTGGGCAGGAAAGTTGGCAGGGCAGTGGGCAGGACGAGAATCATGCTCCTGCCACTGCCCCTTGCTGCCCGGCGAAAGGAAAAGCGGAGTGTTAGAGTAGAATGTGAATACACACTTCACTTGAGGGAATTATTGCAGCAGCGGGAGAAGCAAAAGCAGGGGCTGAGTCTAAACGGGATCCTTATCTATCTTTCATCACTGCCTGTGTACTTCGGGCATATCTCGAATTAAGTTCATGGATTGAAACTAATATTTAACACTGCCTCCTGTCTTTACCCAAATAAACTCCTATCTGTTTATTTATACTAAAACTATGTTTGTGAAAGGTCTTGCTACTGTACCGTCCCCCCGCTAATATTGTGCCATAATGTTTACTGTTTTGCATACATTTTGTTTCTCGGCTCAGTCTTAATATTTCATTTCTAATTCAGTTATCTATCCACCCACCGCGAATCTGTCCTGTCTGTTTATAGTCCGCTATAATAGAATCAAGATTCCCTACAACATAAAGTTGCTTTAGCTGATATATTTTTGGTTTCCGTAGGCGTAAAGGTCAAGGCGCCTTTCGTGAGTAGAGAACTCTTCATTAACCTATTCTTGGAAATATAATTCATGATCAGCTAATAACGTAACAATAACAGGGTCGTCAGACCCTGACCTTTGCCGGGAAACATTTGGTAACCTGGAGCAACGAGCGCCTTTAGATATGGGTTATACTTGTATGTAGATATTGAAGGACAGGATCGAAGAGAGTTGAGGAAATCTGAAAGAAAAATTGACAGGTCCTGAGATAGATACACTCATTACTTAACCCTACGGAACAAAAGATAAACGTAGGGCAGTCTTATCGCTCAGAGCGATCCTTCTCATGCTATTGATAGTGATACCCAGTAGTTAGGACAAAGCCAGCACTTTCATAAATCCAATACAAACTTTGGTATTTTGGAAATCAGCATTACACTCACGTATAAAATTAAAACAACATAAAATGACATAGTAATAGGATAAGTTGTAATAGAAAATACAAAGAAGAGAGACATATTCATATAATATCTTGGGGCACCTACAAATTAGATGCCTAAAAACATAATGAAATAATGAAGTTTTGTTAAATTTAAAGTATTTCAGTTCTAACATTTTGAATAAAAAGTTATGATTGCATTGAATAAAATGGATTACCTACTGAGGAAATGAAACGTCGTCATCGTAACCGTGTCATACTTATTTTCAAACTCGAATAACGGTATATTACATTGCGACTTACGTTACGCATACGCACAATCCAATATGAAAGCCTCCCTAGGAATCTGCCTAATGACGCGGGATGAAATACTGATAAGCCTCCTAATGTCTTCCTTACCATTCCATGTCAGCGTATTATGCTCGAAGCTCATGCTCAATGCTCATGCTCAATGGTAATGCTCACAATGCTCCATATGCTGAGCTTTGTTGTATGCGCCTTGAATGCCAGATTAAGGATGTAAGACGTAAATCTGATAAATAGTTTTAATATGGTAATGGGCTGGTGTTCTCGTGGAAATAGTACGTTTATGAGATGATATGTTAATGGAGTTATTTTGGTAGATTATGGATTTAAATGGTCTAATAAGACTGGCGTAATTACTTTAGTGGAAAATCTTACAAGACGATTAGGTATGTACTCTATGTACGCTTGTAACTGACAGTACATAATGATCAATTAGTACAAAAGAACGTATTTGCATAAAATAATATGTTATATAGATTACAGACAGATAACTTTTTATTGAGTATCGCTTAAAGGGATGTCTTTATTTACAAACCTATAGCCTCCTCGAGTAAGATTATAACCCCATAAAATGGTCAAACTTCTATAAGTTACCACTTAATATACAAGGTGCCTACTTACTGGTAGCTAAATCTGGGACAACAATCTAGTGAGTCCCGGATATAAATCAGACCGGGCACCTTCGATCCCTTAAAGTATGTCGTCGTGAGGGAAATATCGAGTGGAACGGGGGTTGAATAGACGTCACACCAGTATTATACGGTATTCTGTGGAATTGGAAGGAATAATAACTAGGCTTGTTGATGGATTTATTAGACACGGTACAATGAAAATAAAATGCTTTTCTATGAGAATTTTACATGTGAACATATTTCACCACTGATATAATGTACATAAACAATTTCTATTAAGAATCTATTATAGTCTTTTGGGAAAAAAATAATTATAGATAGGTGCTTTAAAATAACTACATTTATGTGACGTCAAACGACAAAATAGGTACCTATAGTTTTCAACCGCTTCGTAAGCAGGACACGATTATTGTCTGAAATTGAAATCTTATTTTCTGAACGATAA
This sequence comes from Hylaea fasciaria, assembly GCA_905147375.1. Lineage (NCBI taxonomy): Eukaryota > Metazoa > Arthropoda > Insecta > Lepidoptera > Geometridae > Hylaea > Hylaea fasciaria. The sequence goes on from LR990206.1 coordinate 10,257,556, forward strand.
ATCGTTATTGAAGAAAAGCAATTTCAGCATTCATTGTAACCCTTCTTTCTTTGTAACTAGTCCTACCAGCTTTAACAGCGCGGCATTATTCCGACCACGTCCCGAGAAGCGACACGTCCGTCTAGCATCCTTCAACCGGGACGAATATTGACGCGGCACCTACGAGTTATATCCGGGACCCGCCGTCTAATAACCGGGACATTTGGCGTTATTATGTAAAATAGGGAGGTGTGAACCTCATTGTGAGATGTAGATGTTGTACCTAGTTACAAATGTCCCGCGAAGAGAGAGTATATTGGCGCGCCTACGAGACTACGAGTCATATCCGGGTCGGGACGTGGTCGAATAACCGGGACATATAGCGGGTGTTATGTGTAATAGAGTTTGAACGTGGACGTAATATAATGTATATTGTAGGGATAAAGAGATATATTATATATGTGGTTTGGTAAATGGTCAGAATTGAAAGAATTCTGGGCATATATGTGGTGGGACAGCTACTTTCCAAGTTAATAGTAAAGATTGAGAGCCTTAATAGAGTCTGCAATTGGTTCTCATCTTTTTAAATTTAAAATTATTTTTAATGTGAGGTTAATTTACCCAAGTTCCAATTACCATTACGTCATTGGCTTACCTAAATCAAATTGGAACTGCAATGGGATTAGAATTTGACGTTTCGTATTGAGTTAAACTATTTCGTACTTATGTCAAACCCGCGGTGTTACCCGCTGTTTTCGGAACAAGAAGTAGCCTATGTGTTAATTCACGGGTGATAGCTACCGCCATACCAAATTTCATCAAAATTGGTCCAACCGTTTGAACGTGAATAAGTAACAAACATACAAACACACAAACTTTCGCCATTATAATATTAGTAGGAAGGATTTACAGTGTTTCGAAGAAATCTCACTCTGTTGCCCCTTTAAAGTAACTCAAATGAACCTTTCACTTTCTGCACATTAGTAAGGATTATAAATAATTGAAAAAGAAAACCAGGACACATTCGACTCATTAGGCAACTAATCGCCCATTCAAAAACACATAACAAAGCCTCAGTCTCATGTGCCAAAAACACTAAAACCGTACGTTAGATAACAGCTAATAACCAGTAGCTAGGGTTGTCAACTGTTGAAATAAAATTCAAATTGTCAAATGAAATCAATTTGTAGCTACCCGAAGAGTATTGACGAGCGTAAATAAGTTTTAATTTCTACCTCATGTGAAAAGCGTTAGGTACTAGATTTCGGTCAGTGGAATAATAAAAATTAAACAAGCACTCAATGAAAACCTATCAGCTTAATCGGGATTTCATCATAAAACAAAGAGAAAAGAAAACTCAAAATAATTCCGTAACGATTGCTTCATAAAGAATGATCGACAACCCTATCGGTACAAAGTAAGTAACAACCGTCACACGTCATTAGCAATAAAAAAATTGCACCATACGGTAACATTTCATTATGCCAGTAATGTCGGAATTCGGTAGATTATAGCTGAATAGACGCAGAGCTAGCGGAGTGTTACGATAAGGTGCGGTGAGGTGGATCTATATTCGGATCGAGCATGTCATAGTACTTATTTATATTATTTGACTGGTAAAAGTTATACAATCAAACGTTGCTACTTATTTATTAGAAGGGAGACATTTTTTCTAACTAGAAATAAAATAAATCATGCTGAAAATACTCTATGAAACAAACTATGCTCGCACTAATTGTGTGCTTTACTTCATTATTCCCTGACATTTCAAATCCAGTTGTTTATTTAATGGGATCTTTCTAGTTGGATTCAATGTTTCCTTTTATTTTAGAAAATTTGATAAAATTTTCGATAAAAGTCGTGTCTATTTAGATTTTTATGTTTCCAGCTCCCGGACTAAAATGTGGATGTCATCACAGACTCATCTGCGTCAGGAAACGACAATAATTACATGGAAGTGTTCGAAGTGTCACTTTTTGTGGGGATTTTATTTGTGTCTATTATATTGTGACGCAAAACGGCCACTTTAAATCTAAATGCAGTCACATTTAATTTCATGATAGTAAACCCACTGTTACTTGTGTCTTAATTTATATAAAACTGTTATAAGTATTGAGACTTAGTACGTTAAACTATCTTTTATTGCCACTTGCTACCCGCACACTAACTCAGTTTTTATTTTTTGTAGAAATACAAATACTTATCGTGATGTTAATCACGTTCATACATTAATGACCTACTCCCATACCTCCATGTGTCTTCCCAATATGCACATATAAACCACATCTGAAACTCCTGAATATGCAACACGCCGCAAACTTACCGTAATAAGATAACATACGCTAACTTAGATGTTATGGTACAGAACATGCTATACAGGAGTCAGGGCTCACTTAAGGGCAAGACCTCAAACAATCGTTGTATTTGCAAACGTTTTTTTTATCTGACCGAGTAAAGAAATAGTCCAGTCGTTCACTTTATGGTAAGCGCAACCCCAAGCCCATAACATTTGCAGTGCCCCTCAGATCTTTGCATTGTAATCTTGCGTGACACTGCACCCGCACATTGAGTACGTGCATACATTATATACATAAAAAATATGAAGCTTAGAAAAAATATATGCTATACTTAAGATGATATCTACATAGTAAAATTTTTAGTTTAGTTATTGCTAAATCTCTTTATTAAGAAAGAATAACAAACAATGAAGTTTTTTCTTTTTGCACCCACATCATATATTATAGTAATCAAGTCCACCTAGTAATTCTTGCTTTTGTCTTGCCCTTAACTTGGTAGGTGTGGGAGTGTGGGTGCCATAGAGAACATAGTATATTCAAGATACTTGGTGTTTGCTTTGTCAGAGACTAGATAATGTTTCGGTCACAGAATATGTATGGCAGTAAATCTGCTTTACGAATAACTGTTTACAATGCTATTTCAAGAATTGAAGAGAAGGTCAAAGAAAAAGAGAGAGATAGGTAAATCCAATTTAAACATCATCTCAATAGCCTAAATCTTGGAACAGCACGTGACAAAGGCGTACGTTTTTAGAAAGTCGAGTAACGTAAATAACTTGTTACCGTTTTTTAAGACGTGAAACGTACTACTTATTAGATTAGAGATTCAACAGTGAATAAATTGAAAATCATTTAATTCCACGGGAGCATCAAACTAGGACGCCACATAAATACTTTTTCATTGCTTTTTTATGATAATTGTTATGTTACGATAACGGTTATCGAGGGCGTGATGGTAAGCGCCATGCCTGCTCATGCCAGGTGCAGTGCCAGCCAATACTTTGCATTGCAATATCCTGACACACTCTGACACAGTTAGTCCGCCCTGTAATTCCACTGGAATCGACGCTCTTCAACCGAAGTAGATAAGACCCAGGCTACTATTTGCCGGATGAATATTCTAGCATAGGTGTGGTTCCCCAGGCGGACTCGTGCCGACGAGATCTGCTACTGCAACAAATGTCCCTATATCCCTATATCCACTGTTCTATAAAATTAATAGTATAACAGTGGAACGTTACACCAGAATTCGTATGCTGAATTTATGCTGCTTCCTTATAAGTTGTAAGTCCTTGTAAGGCCACATTTTTAAGGTGCAAATCGTGAATTTTCATTCAACCAGAAGATAGAAGAAAAAAAGAGATCAAGATTTAAAGGTAGACGCAACAGCTTAGAGTTTTGGTAGGCCTCATCTGCAAGAGGCCTGTGAAAGTACCTTTACTAAATACCTCTCAGCCAAGCAGGTGAAGGTACAGGTATTACTCGATGTTGTCGCACTGTATCATATCGCGTTTCTCGCAACAAGTTCTTTCCTGCGATCATAACATCTCATACAAACGTGCAGCCACGCCCGACTAGACTCCAATGAGTTCACAGAATTCTCAATCAGCGCCACACGGTGAATAACAATCGGATGCTAATAAGGGTTATGAGGCTCTATGTGGATACTGGCAGTACCTTACATTGGGACGAACTGAGTAATCAGTTCTATCAGTTTCAATTTTAACAATGCACATGGTTGTCACTCTACATAGACAGTAGCAGTATCTTCACTTGTGACAAACTGTTAAGCTTGAGAACTGTGACGGTTGTTAATCATTGAAATTATAAAAAAATTACTACGACCAGACTTTAGGCATTTTTGATATCTTTTTTCTGGGAGCTCTTTTGCAGTGGCGAAGTAGCGTGATTGGAATTATTCCAATGTTTTAAGTTATTATTATCCGTTTAGATTTTCAGAGTAGTTAAGTATGTTTGCGTGATCAGAAACTTCAACAAGCGGCACTTTAAATTGTCCCTCTATGAAGATTAAACTCTAAGTTAAAGAAAAAACTTTAAACTACTTGGTTAAATTCACACTGGCTACACTTGGAAAACGTAATATTTGTGTCGAGAATGTAATGCAGATGCAAATGGCAAAGTCCGTAGCTCATAATTAGGCTGGCGTGTTGCCAGCCTGAGACAGTCACAGAAAAAATACAATAACCTCAGTGAGTATGTCCAATTGTCCACGCGACACAGGATGCAAAATGCAATAAGACCGAGCCATTTCAGGCTTGCATAATAACAACGCCAATAACAGGACTGGACGTGATAAAAGTACAAGTATTTCTCGAAATAAACACTAGGCAATTTCAGGACAAAAATGAACTAAGGCATGTTGAGTAGAATATTTTCAAGGAAATTCGCTATCACGTCGGTTCTTTTTCGGTGTGATTCTCGAGTCTGAATAATATCGAATATAAATCGGATGTCGAATGTAAATCATGGTCTGGGTCAAAAGTGAAAAAGTAATACTTTACTTTGAAATATCAACATATAATACTATCCATTACGAAAGAGATTCAATGTAAAACAAACAATCGTCGAAATGTAAGAAGTTGGTATACTGTTATTTTTGTATTGGGTAATTTTTTGCTTTGATAAAGGTGCAATGACCAACAAACACTGACAAGAAACTAACCAATCGATACAATCTAGTCTTAATCAGAATATATTAAGGTTGAAAACGTGATAGCAGATTTAACAGCAGTACACGCTAAAGTAATGAAATTTCCTTGCATTTCATATACCTAATAATATCTCGGGTATTCTTACCCCCAGTTTCTGAAACCTCAGTCAACGTTGACAACAGATTAATTATATTGCCATTCTTGTCATTTGTTTATAGTCAGATAGAGGCAACGATAGTTTTAATCTACTGTCAAAGCCAACAAACGTTCTAGAAACCTTAGTCTTTTAGTAAAGTCTGGATTTAAATTATTTCCATTGCCCTCATAAGACGTGTGTTTGATGAATAAGTAGTTTTTGTTCATCACAATTCCATTTACAAGGTTCATATACATCTCAGATTTCTTCTACTTAGATGTTAATCGAGTAGGTATAGAATATTCTATAAAAGCGATTTAATTAACAAACATTCAAAGAACCGAGCCCTTAGTGAAATCAAAGTGAAACTGTATTATAAGAAATTCAATTCGTGAAGAAAAAACACAAGAAGGGACTATAGAACAAAAACTGTAGCGTTGGTGCCAATTCGGTTCCAGTATTTTAACCAGTGACGAAATCATGTTGAGACCAGTCCGATCCCTTAAAAGACAAGGCTCGGGTTCCCAGAAAAAAACAGCCATAACTTGCCCTTAACAATGCCGCTTGTAAGCGGCCGGGGTATCGCCACAAAAGAACTATTGTGTCTGTAGAAAAAAAGGATATAAAAACTGAAGGGCGAATGGGACCGCATAAGAAATAGCGAAATTAGTCGTCGTAGTGATTGACAAGATCGTTGAGAGGAAGCAATTTGTTTTGCGAAGGTAACGACGTGAACATTGCAAAGGGATTTAAAGAAGAGAAGGATGGGTCGTCAGAGATATATATATAACGAGAAGAGGCTTCCGATTTTATTATGAACATGGACTGGAAACTCCAAAACATCATGACGGGTAAGATAGAAGGAAACTCCACGTCATCAGAGGTTAAGAGAAAAACAAGCCAAGGTGTAAGATTACCCGAAGAGGGACAAAATCGTCAGCATGGTAGAGATATTCCATCTGGAGAGAAACTAAGAGGAATATCTACGCAGTACTGATGGCCAGCCTCCAGATGTGAAGAGGCACTGCAAGAAGAAGATGCAGTATACTCCTATATCGCACAAGATTTCCCAGTAAAGTTTAATTAGTTTGTGGAGTAATGTACAAAAGTACACTAGTACTACAATGTACTATGAAAATTTAAATAGAAATGCTCGGTTTTTGTACATGCGCAACACACACGCGCAGACGTCGCGTTCCGTTTTATTATCAAGTTGGGATACCTTGTCGGTTACCAGAATGTATTCTCGCATGTACCTCCAGTATGAGAACGTACAGTATTGACCGCAAATTGCATAATTTCGCTTCCCGACTCCGCTCATAATAACAACACGACAGCCAACGGAGCGGGTTTGAGGTAGAAGCTTACAGCGACAAAAAAATGCGTGTATTTATGTAAGTGTAAGTAGTTCGTCAATAAAAAAAATACATTTTTTATCTCTTTTGATTATAATTGCAAATTTTGCGATCGAATATTTGAAATGCAAGACCTACAACAATGATTATATATACCTAATAATTATAATGAAGAAACTTTCAACAAGAAATATACCTATCATTGTGATTGTATGGATTTTTGCGGAGGTTCATTGTCATCTCTAATTAAGTAAGTACCTATAACAGTAAGGAACATGTCGCCACACGTCCTAACCTGCACCGTTACCGAACCTCCGACCGATACAATCTCCAATACCGGCGCGGACAAAAGAAACGTCCGATATTTCCCACGGCGCGCTCCGAACGGGCCCAGCCCACTGTCCGGCCTGTCGATAACTTTATCTTAAGATTCGTAAAAACAGTAAGGATAATTCTACAAGAATCTGATACCTCAACGACAAGGACAGAAATGGGTGTTATGGAAAAGGATATCAGCACACTAACCCCCAGTTTCTGAATCTCTAGTTAACTTTGACCGATATGTGTATGTAATATAATAATATTATTATTAGTATATATTATAGCTTTGTTTTTGTCATTTGTTTAGTGCCAGAAAGAGACAACGATGCGATAGATGTATCTGTTGGTCAAAAATAATCCGTCTTTCAATAGCCTATATCTCATGAACCGTGATAGTTAGACAGTTGATATTTTTACAAATGTTTGTGATACAACAACAAAAACTAAAAAATAAAATAAAATAATTCTTTAGAGGGGCTTCCATACAACAAACGTGATATTTTCTGCTGTTTTTATAGATAATGGTACCGAACCCTAAGTGCGCGAGTTCGACTAGCACTTGACCGATTTTTATATGTATTTTAATTTATACAAAAACATTAGTCAATAGATTTCTTGAATGTGTACATTCGTTTAGGCGAAGAGCTCTTACTGCCAACAACCTGTAAAGTCACTTTGCATTTCACCATGGATGGTTAGTTTTGCCAAATAACGGAGCTTAATAGCCGCGATAAATCATGATAGTGATATACTGTGAACTGATCCGGATTAGAAAACATTGGTCTCATTAGCGAGACGGTCTACTGAGGTGTTGAAAGTGGAGCAGCCTCATAACTGTGGTCTATTGTCTTTAGTGTGATGTACTTGATAGTTAAATCAACGACAAGATTAGAGACATTTTGTGTTTGTAATTAGTATAATGGACAACAAAGGATCCGCTTGAAAAACGGTCATCGTCGTCTATGACTCTCTCTCTCGTGTACTCAACTCATGGAGTGAATGGTGAATAAATAAAATCGGTGAACTGCAAAGTTCGATGACTAGAAATTAAAATTTAAAAGTCACCGATGTTCTTTGAATCGTGATTAATTTCAGGATCCTCGACGAAATTTACATAATTCACTTAAAACAATAACCATTCTTCTGCTAATATTTTGAAGAGCCCTAAATTTTAGATTCATATTGTGTATTTAACATTTATGCCGTCACACAAAAAGGGCTCCAAAACGTATAACAAACAAGTTGCAATATTCGTTGCACGTTGGGACAAAGTGACACGTCTAGACCAATTTACCGCCACCTAGACAAAATATTCAGTGTAAGTAATCGAATCGGTGTTGTATGATGAATTCGAAAGCAGATAGAAAAGGCATCGATATAAATACTTGGAAAATGAAATTATATTGATATAATTATAACGCTTTCAACAGTAGGCCCCAAAACATAATAACTAACTAAAGACGGATCTAATTCACGGACAAACTGATATCAAAATACATAATTTAGTCATAACATTTTGATTATTACATTATTTTGATGTACTTACCTATGTCGCGACAGTTATGTTTAGCAAGACCAAACGCGGGTAGTTGGAAACAACACCTGCCGCTCCAGACTGATACGTATTCGCCTGTCTTCTCGTGGCGTCGATGTATGTCGAAATTATATAGTTTGATATTAGTTTGTGCGCGAATTAGACCCATTTTAGCTAGTAAATATTATATGTTTTCTGATTGCGAAAGTTTAAGAACTTCTAGTACTAAAACCTCGAGTAACCTCAAGTAATAGTGGTTGAAACGTTGCTAAGAAAGAAAAATGACTTACCGGATGCACTTTCGTAGGTTCGGATTTAAGGGCAGATAACAAAATGTACACTTACCTGAAACAAAAATAAACATTTGGCTTAAATACTTGAGTTTTATAAAGGCAAATAAGTAAATAAATGCCGAATTCGCTTAATATTTTGATGGGTTTTTGGGTAACTTTGTATATTCACATGTTAGGTAAGTCTATTTCATAAGCTATGTAGTGACAATCGTTTGCTGCAGAGTTGTACCCAGTAGTAATGTTGGGAAAAAAAACATAAGTATTATAACCTAGATATTTCGAAGTAATTACAATGTCTCTTTGAAAATATAACTCAGTAGCTTCTCCAACATCAAGAAACTTAACAATATAACATTTTTTCCCGGGTTTCTTATAAACAATATTTTTGCCGACTCAAGAACGAGTCGTAGACTCGCGGCCTTAATTTAGATAAGTATAAATAGATAAACTCATCTCTTTAAGTCTAGTGGTGTCTCTAGATTTCTATCAAGTACAAAATCATGTCAAAAACTTAGTTCCGCCGCAATTTGGAGTCTGTTTTGATAAGCAACGTCCACTGGATGGATGAGGTCACTCGAACACTCACAGGAAATCCTCCTGATAACAACGTACTTGTTCGTACATGTTTGCTAGCTGTATCGCTAACTATTGTTTCATCTGTATATATTATTCTGTTAGCGCAAATAAATGGCAGAGCAATAATTTTATTTACTCGTACTTACACTTTGTAGTTTATGGTTAAAAGTTTATTTTGTTTCTAACAGCACGGTCGCATACAACCTGGAGGGTGATTTTTGAAAGACATCGGTGATTTCATGTCACCCAAAATAGCCGATGTTGTAATTTATTTTCTTAATTACTGCGTCGAATGGAACAACGATGCGCTTGCCAGAGGTTAAATACCGTCAAAAATACAATATGTTTACCATGATAATATTATTATCAAATGCTATCAAAATACCGATGACTTTCAAAAATCACCCCCCTTGTCCCTTAAGTACTAGGATTCCATGTATGTAGAGAATCAGATACTAAAGAAGACCATGTCGCTACAAACAGTCAGACTTAGAACACCTGTAGAGGTAAAGACGCCAATTTTTCGTTGACCACTGGGCGGCAATTTAAAGGTTCGTGCAACATAAATACAAATATAAATAATACAACGAAAATAAACATAAACGTATTTAATAAAGACGATACAAAGGCGACACCTACCGACAACTACGTGCTTTCAATGGGGTGCCTTCCACCACAAGATCTGTTAAGGGTTGTCGCTCACGAAAAAGATGTTTCGAGTCACTGTTACTTCGTTATACGTCGTCGTATAATACGTAGAAAATACACCGACCAGTCTCGAATATTTTGATGTTTCTCGTAACTAGTTTCACAAGAAAACAGACAGATTGGTAGAGCCATTCTTAAATGCGAAGCCTACATACATGCGGCCATTAATTAAAATGTAATTACTGTTACAAAAACGTACTGTTAAATATAATTTTTATGTGTGTAATTTATAAAGTTTTAATTAACGTTGAATAACACAATTTTAATGCGACTAATTTGTCTAATCACACAGACGAAAATATCGACATTTTTAAAGGATTAATTGGATACAATTGTAGTAATTAGATAATTATGGTTTCGCTATGTACCGTAAAAATAATTGTATAATTCTGAACAAAATCGATAAAGTCAATTTATTATTATGGTTACAAATATTGTTTTGATTTACTTATCATTATAATGACCAATGGTTCCTATCACCAATTGGTAATGTTTAGAGGTCGTTTTATTTATCGATTGTATTTACAAGTTCACACTTCGATAAATATATAACATCAGTCAAACCTACATACTTACTTATATGATAAAGGTTTAATAATAATCGCAGAACTAACCCATTCAGAAATGTTTCTAATAGATTTTAGTGTAATTTTATTTATTATCTAAATAACAAAGCACAGTAGAATATTGTTATTTTTCGGCAGGTGGCACCCCTAACGACGGTGCAAAGTCGGCGCCAGCCGTCGCGGCGCCCGCTTGAAGAGATATTGGCGAAACGGACACAAACGACCGACTGCAAACCAACTGTACCTCCAATGATACCGCTTTACCACAGTGCGATATCAATACTGCTATAACTATTGACTATAGACTATATAATATATTCATAGATATACTGAGGTTGTCCTTCTAATATTATTTATTTCCTCTATGATTATGTATACGAAAGTGTGTTTGTCCATCTTTCAGTTCTTTCACACAGCGACAGAGTTACGGATTCACGTGACGTTTACATAACACGACTTCCAATAGAGATAAGGTTAGTTGTATTTTTTAAGTAGGTATGTTATGTGATTTCTTAATTATTTGTGAACCGATTTTGTTTTTTTTTGTATTTAGTTATAAAAGGCTATAACGAATATGGAGATTATTAGACTGGACAAAGACATCAGGTAGGTTATTATCAAAAATTCAAATCAAATTAAAATAGTTTATTTGCGACAATACAGAAAGAATTACAACCCAGTCTTCCATTCCAATTATTATTGCCTTCGGACTAAATTAACTGTCAAATTAGTGACCTACCCTATTGTTACTTAGCTCCAAAGATCACAAGAGAATATTCCTCGTCGCAACATCTTCGCACGTAGAATTAATTCACGCTACCAAACTTGCCGCAAACCCGGCATATTCAATTAGTACAACAGTTTGGAATAATTTCAAGTTTACTAGTTATTCTGCGGCTTAGTTCATAGTTCAGGCTAAACTATAAGCCCCAATTAAGTCCTAACTTCCATTTACTAAGTACATCAAAACAGCATCGTGCGTCTAGATAAATACAAGTACAGTCACGGACTCAAGGCTTAAATATTTATTTACGAGTATAGGGTACCTAAAAAAAAATTTGTGGTACCTACGTATTTCGCCACAGACTGAAAGATAATCTCTAATTATTACGTATAGAGTAGGTATATAATATTATTCCAAATGGCTCAAAATTTAAGGATCCATAAAATCGCCTAATTTAATTTAGACTTATTTAAACTATCCTACTAAAAATATAAAATAAACAATATACTAATTAATAAAGTACCTATATTTGTATTGTATTTAGTCTACTGAAACCTTATTTTTTTTTATTTATGAATGTTCTTACAACTTTACGTTTTAGAGCTCGTGACGTACTACAAGCCAACTTACAACTACTTAGCTATAGAAACTCGCAACTAGTGAACTAGTGTAACTCCATACTGCCAAACGTATAAATTATCCGGCTAGAGCAAACACAAGTGTGTCCGACATCGCAAGTGTCCCGGACACTTCGATACACTCCGCACAGATTTATATCTCGAACCAAACATTGGAACATTGCTGCAGTGTCCAATGTTCCAAGTTCGAGAACTTTTATAGATGACTTTGTAATATGTTTGGACGATGGATTTTTCATTGATTTTTCAGCGCTAAAGCGCTTTCTGGAGTAGTTTGCCTGAGGGTGATTTACCGATCACAGCGCACACTTGGACCGCTGATTGCAACTTAAATCACCAGTAATAGGTATTATTTTCTTCAGTCAGTTCAAAATATTTGGCGATATTAAAAAATAGACTCCCGTCCTTGTCTGGAATTTATAAGGAATATGTTTTGTTTTTTATTATCAGATAACTACAAGACTAGGCCTAAATTATCTTCATGTAACACGTACATTATATGAAAAAGGTAAATCGTACGCGTAGAAACGAAGGTACAGCATTTATCCCTTGCAGTACCTACATCGTACAGTTATAAAAAAAATTAAAGATATAAAAAAAACTTGTATATCACAATATCGCTACTCCAACCGATGACACGTCCTCTAATTGTTATTATGTTGAATTATGTATAGAACAAAACGAAAAACAAAACTCTCCCCACTTTACATTTCCATATTGAGACATCCAACAAAGGCATAAACATTTTTTCAAAGTTCAAATATCCGTAACGTACAATCCCTCTGCGTCAGGTGTCACAAACATGCAGGGGCACTGTACGATTTCAATTCTTCGGACATTCACAATATTGGTTACTTCAGAGTAACCAATAATATTGCCGCCATACTATTCTGGTTCTCAGGAATCAGACTAGTATGGCGGCAACAACCGCCATCTTTACATTTTCGTTTTGTTACAATACGTACAAGGTTACTGTCCTGTGATATTTCGTAGGTATCTTAATGAAAATCTTCACCAACCTCATGACTTGCTTTCATGGTTTAGGCTATACGTAGTAAGGTAAATAAATAAAAAAGCGATGTCAGTGCATATTTAATATATTAGTTAGGTATAATTGTAGTTTAATATCTTTTAAAAGCTTTACCTTATTTTATAAAATTAAGTTTAATAAATCTTTGATCAGTCAATCTGGATACATTAAAACACCACGAGTAAAAATAAAATTTGTTAATTATTTTATTTTACTACTGCTATTTAGACCCCTAACTATCAAGAGAATCTGGACATACGAGGACCACGAACCCAAACACCCAGACTTGGAGCAGATACCTGTGTGCGGTCACACAAGTGGGTCTAGTTCTGCGAGTTCGCGAAACGTCACACTAATGGTCACCCTCTATCTGGCAGTTACACGTCCGGACCTGCAGGTTGGCGTGAATATCGACGGTCCTCCGCCACCGTTATTTGACACTACCTTTGTCTGTGGCCATATTGCAACAGGTTATTTGCCTTTTATCATAGTTTCTGAGTGTTCGAGATTGCTTATTTCGAAGTGGGATTTATTCGAAATCAACTTTCTTAAAAGGTTTGGTGAATAAGCACTTTATATACAAAGTAGGTGATCAGCGTATTTATAATGTACTTGAGTTTAGATAGTCAATAATATTTTATGATATTGAAGTTTCGCGTTAGTTTAGATTAGGCTGAATAAATCGTCTCATTTATTTATTCAATACGTAATATACCTGCACCACCGGGGCGGGAGAGGTAGTCTTAATCAAAAGTATTTTTGACAACATACGTTGCAACTTAATTAATAAGCATATTAAAAAAAAATCTACACAAGCTTTTATAAAATAGGGAATTTGGAAATGCAAACTGCAACCCCCACAAATCGACCTACATGATACACTAAAGAATATGAGTCACTAAAGAATAGTGCAGGCCGTTACCACTATAACATTATCCTAGAAACTTGCCAGGCGGAACATTTCACCTCGATCGAACAACTGAAACTGGGTCAAGCAAGATTTGCATGATTTGACCCACATTAGATCTATAAACAAATATCCAACCACACTAACACAGATACCATATCAATGCAGATACTCATTCATTTACAAACTTGTATACCTAATCTATTTTCCATTAATTACGTCACAAATGAAAAGACCTTTTTCCTAGGAAAAGCTTAACAAACATTTTCTTCGCGTGTACACAATCTTTAGCTAGAATAATCGCCGGTTCATTTGAATTGTTTATTTGAAGTTTTTCGATCACATGCTTTACTGCTTAACTGTTATTTTAAACGTTATTCGTTGGAATAAATACTACGGAGTTATTTTAGAAATAGTATTGCACTAGTGATATAATAATTTTATATTATTCAATATCTATATAATAGTCATTTCCGGTCAAAAGATAACATGGAAGAAGTGCTTTTGGTGCTGGGATTGTCATATTCAAGAGATGTATTAATATTTCGATGTAGCAGTGTGGATGGGCATACTTTGAGATCATTATGAAATGCATAATTATGTTCATGTACATGGAATGAAACTTACACTATAGCATACTTATTTGCGTTTTCCCAAAATAACAAGAACACAAACTTTTATGACATCACTAAAACAACCTAGATAACTGAAACAATGCGACGGCAACCTAAGTTTCAAGCGCAATATAATCACATCTACCAGCTCTTTCGCCACTGTGAAACTATTGATGGTAAATAACAAAGTACACACGCACTCCCTAGGAGTACTCGGCACAAGCCATCGACAATATATCGACAGAGTCACGCGACATCGCTCGTCACGGAACAATGAGCCGTTGGAAACCATAGGTCATGGCTGCAGTCATTAGTTATATTCGTCACTGTATGGATGCGAAACGAAGTAAACTGCCATTAATTGTTGAAACGCCCTTTCGGTTAGGTTTGACAATGGCCATAAAGTTGCTTTTACAATCCGACGGGACGGTGTGAAGCTTGGACGAAAAATCTCAAAATTCTAGGCCATGCGGTACTTAACTTACGGCCTCTGTGGAGTCTGTTTGCGACGAGCTGATGCGAACAGTGAGGTTGCGGGCTCAATACCCGCACCTAACAATGTGTGAACTACTAGTATTTGCTCTAAGGCTGGGTATTTGTTAGATTATGCTCCTCATAGTTCCTGCTTCCTCAAAACCAGGGAATCCTAATTAGACGTTAGTATTTAAATTAGGTTTCGTGACACATTTTTGCTATTGTCAAGGCCTATAATTATATTAACAGACACTTTCGGAGTGTTGCGGCAGAGCATTCATCCAGTCATTCCAAAGGCAAGAAGACACCGATTTCCATCATGAAGACCGCCGAGTCGAGTGACGTGTACAGGTCGATACGCATTTGTGAGTGCAAGAGCTCCACATCACTACAATCATAGCTGAATTTCTTAAATACACTTTACTATTTATCTTCGCTAAAGAAAAGTCCCTTACGACCTCAAAATACACGAGAACTGCTCAACCCTCGTGGATTTATTGGTTACGTCACGCGACATATTGTTT
This sequence comes from Hylaea fasciaria, assembly GCA_905147375.1. Classification (NCBI taxonomy): domain Eukaryota; kingdom Metazoa; phylum Arthropoda; class Insecta; order Lepidoptera; family Geometridae; genus Hylaea; species Hylaea fasciaria. The sequence continues at coordinate 10,272,904 of LR990206.1, forward strand.
GTCATGGACCCTAGCGTCGCAGAATAACGAATAGGAAAGAAACCCCATACTTAGGCCATGGCTGCACAGCAGTCATTAGTCACATTGCGTTTCCCACTCCTTGATAGTTTTATGTTGATTTACTGTAATTTGAAAGCTTTGACGAGGACGTCGCGTCCTTCAGCGCAAATTAATTCATTTTATTTATTGGACTATTAAATAATGTAGGGTATAATTCCGGTTAATCTGGTCACCGCGATTATACAACGGAGTAGCTCATCTTAGGGTGCAATTCGCACAGTGATAGATACATTGACACGGAAGAATGTCGAGCGAGAATGTCTTATACCGTCTTACCACAAAAGTTTAGACCAGAGTTAAACGGAAGTTTCTAAAATTTCGTTCCATAAAATCAATGCGTTCATGTATCACTCGCGTTTTCTAACTAAATCCTGGCAAATGGCATTCCTAATTATTTTACTTGTGAATTTGTGATAATATTTAGGCACATCTGTTCAACTCTGGTTTAAATATTTTGTGGTAAGACCGATAGAGACAAATACGGAAAGCACACACGTATTCGTAAATAAAACTTTACGAATCGTTACGATATTTATTCAACTTCATAAGGACTGCCAGGACATGAACCTCTTAAGCTAGAGATCCTTTACGCATTAACATCAACATGTAAAAAAAACAAATAAGTACCTTATTTTAAAAGGTTTTGTCTCACATATTTCTCCACACCTACGTCTCGTTCCGACTCTTCAAATAACACATTTTCATTTCAAAGGCCTTAGGTAATATTTGTTCAAGAAAATTCATTTTCTCCGTAAGTCGCCAATACCTACTTTACTGGAGGACCCTTTTGTGAGACGGTCCCAATACGTGACTTTGGTGTACCCTTACAACGATTTCGATTCCGAATTAATATCGATACTATACGGTCTGCGATAACCAATACTCGATAGTAGATACTTAAGTAAAAGTATTGTATGAGTACCTAGTACCGATATTCTTTATTATTCGTTGTATATTTTGGAATTTTGTATTGATTTGATACAATACTTATTTAATATTATACGAGTATCTGCTAACTTATACGAGTACATTACTTTAACATGATGCTAAATTTTCTTCGGCATAGAAAGATAAGAGAAGAAATATAATATTGTGCGATGTCTGTGGAACTAGTTTTAGACGAGTATATAGAATTAAATAATTTATGCTTTTGATGCCAACTAAAATATTCGGATACTAAAATACTCGGTATCGAATACTTGACGAATACTCCATAGTATTTCAAGCCCAACATTTACGTGACCGTTTCATAGTTATGTTGAAGTTACTGGGTGTTAATATGTTGTGACATAATATTGTATCTAAAGGTCAGTAGAAGGTCAGCTTTGGGTTATTGGAAATGTAAGGGTTCTACAAACGTATTTGGGCTTAATTCTCAAACTAACTAGTTTCTTTGAGACTTTCTTTTCCAACAAATCTGTAAACAATAATACATAATTATATTAGTCGTAAAAATATAAGTAAAAGTTTTGCAGAGTTTGTTTGTGAGTGTTATATTTGTACTAACCATTCGAATCGCCGATCACATCATTGTCTATCGATTGTTCGTCGCTCTAGAAGGCTACGGTCATGTACAAACCTATTCACTTTGCATGTTCGTTTGTTTGTTAATCAATCGCCCCAAAACAGCTGAACGGATTTAATTAAGTTTGATATTACTGCTCTAGGGCTTGGGATATCAAAATGAAATAGAATAATGTAATTCACGTATGAAGCAATAAACTGCATTTAGTGCATTGAACTCGGAAAGTCTTTGTTGGCGAATAATGGAAGGAAAACCACTATATTAAATACTGCTCCAAATAAATTGCTTACTAAACAATCATTACTTTACCGTCTGTCTAACAAGTCTATTTAATGTTAGTCACCAAGTGTTGTTTGCCCATTTGAGTCATACAACGGTACAGTTAAATGTTTAATTGTTCGTGGAAACATTTGTTTTTAACCACTATACATTTGAAATATGACCGATTAGTACATCGGACAAGCTTTCTGTTCGTAATGTTCTGAGAATCGACCTCTACAAAGGATTTGATGGGCATGCTACCATTGGATATGATACTCCTTAATAATATTAATAATGCTAGTGTGTCTCGGTTTGTTTGTCACGTTTCACGTCTAAACCACTGATCCAATATCGATCAATTTTGGTGTAGAGATAGAGGGAAACTTGAGGAAGCAATAGGGTACTTTTTATAACAATAGAACTTTTGGGAACTATGAAGCATTTAATACTAGCTTTTAGCCGACTTCAGCCGCGTGGACTGCAATTTATCTCGATAAATGTATATCTTATATTTTTCTACAAGTAACTTTATATCTCCATACCAATCAAAAATGGTTCAGTGATTTAGAAGTGAAAATGTCCTTATTCAAGGTCCAATCTGGCTCTACATATACAAAAAATTACATTTATAAAAACATATGAATCGCTTTTCATATCCAGTTGGTTGTTATCTCGACCGCATTACGCCCATGCGGTCGAGTCACCACCTTTACTTTTAGCAGTAGAGAACTCGAACACACGTGCAAAGTACAATCTGTCGAAAAAGTGATATCAATAAAAAAATAGTATAAAATAAATTTACGCGTCACGTTGTTTGTACGCGATGGACTCCTAAACTACCTAACCGATTTTAATCAAATTTGCACACCGTGTGCAGTTTGATCTAACTTGAAAGATAGGATAGCTTTCATCTCAATAATTTATAGTCGCAATAACAAAAACCTTAGCCACAGCAACGCGTGGCCGTGTCTGCTAGTAATATATCGCACCATTAACAAAGGTGTAATCTAGAAACTGATTCGAACATTGAAAAGATCACATTAATCATCTGTTAGTATTGTATATTTCACAGTTTACAGTATATCGATAATTATGAATAATGGGCAGATTCACCAGACGACCCGATTTCAAGGCAGACGTTACTCGTCTGGAGGACGAACCTACCAGACTCTGTCGGAGCGATTATTATCACGGTTGAGTTATTTAGTTCGCCTAATTACAAATTCAGGTACTGATAATTACTGATACCTAAGGTATTGCATTTGATAGATCATTTAAATCTACATTTATAGGTCTCAATAGAGCTCACGAGCTCACACATTTTTAGCAACATAATTAAGTATGTACAATTAGTACAAAGTACAAAGGACTTGGTAACAGTATAGTTTGAGAGATACAAGATTATTATTATTGCCTCTTTATCACTCGTGTATATATTCTCGTAGTATATATACGAGTATATGTAGTAGGCGTATGTATGTAGGCGTAGTACTTCCTAGAGAACGGCGGATGATTTATCATGTTAATATTTAATATTACACAAAATTAAATCAAGTACACAACCGAGTTGGCAACAGACCCTGTTACCAGCAACTCTGATAACACGTTACCGTTTTGTAAAACAGTATTTCGCATTACCAAACAATGTAGTATCCAGTAGATATTACCTTAGGCCAAAGGTCAGGCCAACGTACGATTTACAGTTGGCCCGTCTCAAGATTGCACGGAATTCCATAAAGGTAACCGTAGCAAGGGTCGGGTCACCAGTTTAGGTAGACCCTGGTCCTTCACTTTTGGATGAACCTAGTTTAAAAGGTCAAACGAGATCGTGCTTGCCTCTGTTAATTAACTAAGGTATGCGATCGCGATAAATCGAGATCAACTTTAAGAGAATCTGATTCGATTCAAACATCGTATCGACATACAAAGTGGGACCTTATGACAGCGAGAGAGGGATGTTCCTGAGTGATGTTTTAATCAACCGATTTCCATTATTCTAAGAATCTTGCGCTTTAACTGCGATATATGATTCTTTTATTGTCTTGTGACCTTCAAATTATCTGGATTTTTTTTCATTCCCAGGAACATTCGCACACTATATTTATTGATGCACATTAAGAAGGTATTGTATCCCATTCATTACCAGCTTGACCTTATAGACCGTGAGAAATAACGAAAAGCTAGAGGTCTATTTAACTTGGTCGTTGCGAAGCTGGAATAGCATTGCAATAACCGTCAGTAGGCTCGCCGTAATATAAAGTACCAAATACGGTCTCGATTCTCTTGGTTCGAGTTTATTTGGCTGTTACGGTATCTTCCACCTTACGTAATGGTTGACCACCTCTGCTCAAGTTTGTGCAGTCAGCTACGAAAATAACTGTTCTTGGTCTAACTTCCACTTTGCTAAGTATTCAAACTTTGCGTAGATTAGTAAAAAAAGCTTAGGCATGTGGAATAATTTATGTAGCCGACCGTAAGTTGATTTTATTTCTAATATCATTTTGTTTAGGCTAAATGAAACACTGCTCACTCAATTCTGTTTCAGCACAGAACTTAATGATACTAATTAATGGCATATCTTTCAAGAAAAGAGTAGTAAATGTTCACATTGCATTGAAAAGCTTCAAAAAGGTTAATCTACATTTAGTTAATTCGAAATTAAGTGTTAAACTCAGCTACACATACCACATAACCACTCAAGTTTGACGTTTGTTAAAAGCGAGATTTATGGTAAACTGACAGACGTCATGCAGTGTTATGCAAGCTTCCCTTAGTTAAAAAAGTAACGGTGTTTACTTACTATGTATTTCTTAACAATCAATAATAACCAGCATCTAGGAAGTCTCTAGTTCTATAGACTTATATGAAGTCAACCAGGGATCGAATACCCCGCGGTGTTCCACAATACCATTCGTCCGGCCGTCACTCCAGGGTGTACCCACGACCTTACCACTTTCCGCACAAACCATTATACACCTTAAAGCTTATACTGTTGCGTTTATAATCGCAGGGGTTGTAAAAGTAGCCCGTCTCCTTTCAACACCGCACAAAATCCCAAACAGAATATCAAGGCGTAGGTACTTTACTGTAGAAATGCAGTCACGACTGGCGTAAATAAAGCTGGGATCTCTCTGGCATCTCTGTCAGAGTAACTTGGACTTTATACCGTGCGCTGCATGGTTGAAGATAGCTTTTGATGAGGATAGTGCGCGTGAGCGTTGTAACGCACGCTCTATGGATGTGATGGTAGTGAGGGATGGATAGACGGGAAATGTATGAGATGGAAAGAGAGGAGGATGTTGAAAATGCCAGCAGATTGGAGTATCCAGTTTCGGTGGGGCATCAGATGAATGGACCTTACGAAGTAGGTACACGATAATCGTGACGCTGACGATGACGTGATTTTTTTCAGATTACCGTTATAGATAGGAATGGAAACGGTCAAGTTCGAGGCTACGAAAGTAAATAACGTTTTTGTCAGCCTTTCTATGGGTACTTGTTTACGAACATTTGAAAAAAGCACCAAGTCTGTATTAGGTTTTTGAAGGTAAGACGTGATGAAGAAATATTAGACTACCTACTTGATATAATGACCATTCTTGGAAATTGCCTTATTTATTATTCTTGGAAATTACCTCTATGCGCAGAGCGGATGGTTCTTTTTCCTTTTTTTTTTTCTTTGAAGCTTTTTACAAGCTTTATGTATAACGATACGAGCTGGTTGTATGCTTACATAACATAAAGTAGGTATACATTTATGTTTCGGTAAAATATTGCAAATTAATTTTGTTTTTCCATTGCCTCATTGGGTCATTATGCATACCAGGTCAAGTTTCAATGACAGTACAGTATATAATTATGCTGACTTAAAGAGACCATCTCATGATAGAGACCAAAGGAAGACGACATAACTCCTTAGCGAGTTAGCGACTAATAGATTGAAGGTATTTGCCCATAAACATAATTATATCCACCAATAAATAATATGCAGATACTGACCTGGTCGTAGCTATCTACTCGAACTCCAAAAGACGAAGACGCGTTTATATTACACTATCTATTAAGCCGTTCAATATCGCATTAAAAACCAAAAGCCAATATCCCATGAGGGACACAAAAAGTGAACGATCACTCGTCATTGTGCTCTCACAGCGCCATTAATCTTGGAGGTCGTGGCTTCAGAGGTCGTGGCTTCAGAGGATCGACTTTTTGACTGTGGTTATGCGTAGATCTACATCTACACTTCTACACTACACTACTGTTATAAAGAGGAAAGATTTGTATTTTTGTGTGTATATTTGTAATGAGTAAACTCAAAACCTGCTGTGCCGATTTCAGAAATTCTTTCACCATTGGAAAGCTACATTCACCCTAAGTAACGTAGGTTACTTTTTATCCCGTAAAAACTTAAACGGTTCCCGCGAGATAGTAGTTAACGCGGGTGAAACCGCGAGGCGCTTCTAGTGCTTCATATGTTTAATACTATGTTGTTCAGGTAACGTCTGCAGAATGCATCCAGGAAGATAATCGCTACAACTCAGGCAAGGGACACCTGAAGAAGGACTGAGTTGTCGAGGAAAGCTCAGGAAGCATTAGCGTTGGTTTATCGAAACTTCCAAGGAAATGTATAGACCACAAGACGGCACATTTTTGCGATTGGATATGTGCGAAACTCTACGTCATTGGGTCCCCGACAAAACTCGTTGACTGTTGTCGCAAGCGCAATCACTCACATATCAAACATATCCATCAAGTATCCGTGTTCCACTTACAGGAAGAGAGTAATGAAAATATAATCATAGGATTTCATAGGTACGCACTGTACAGTGCACACGCAAGTTATAACCCAACCCTCTGTCGCTATAACATATTTCGATTCCCTGTTCGCGTCACATTAGATAAGTTCCCGGATTTTCATAATGACAAAGTTGTTCAGAGTTCAGGTTGAATGCTGCACATAACACAATAGGACTATAATTCACTTTCATTATCAAACAATGAATGCATTAAGGAAGGGAGGGGAGAAAGAAATTACGCACGTGTGGGCACATTACTTTGTAAGAATAATGTACTTGTCTAATAGCCTCTTGCTACCGAAACGATCAAAAATGATTCCCAAATGCATTGATTAATCAATGTTTAATTAATTTTGAACACAGATACGTGGATGAGACTTCTACGTAAGTACATAACAATGGGTGACGAGAGTAGTGTAGCGCCGCGCATGTTTTTGCAATGCAAAGTTCTATATTTACACACATGTAAAAAAGAAATATAAAATTTTAAAAATAACCTCCATATTCCATTCAAACATAGCATCTATCAGTAAATAATTCAACAACAAAATAAACAAAGCGAAGATTTTAAACTGCCTTTTTCTAAAATGAAATATTATAGAACCTACCCTTCTATTAAGCCCCAAAAGCCGCACTTAAGGCGGAGTCAGAGTACCAGCGGAGCGGATGATAAATCACAAAAGCGGTACGCACTGCAAAAGATAAAATGCTAACCGATATTTATGTTTCAGTTTTAGGGTTTTGCTATAGATCAACCTGGGCTGCTCGTACAATATCCAACAACTTTAAATAAAACAACTAATAACTATAGGTACCTAATTCCTGGTTGTGTTGCGTAAGTCCTGAGAGTGTGATATCAATTAATTTATTTAGCACATGACATAGGCAAATACCTAAGAATGGCTAATACCTAGTCATTTTGTGGAATTTACAAATTTAAAGTGATAAAGTGTGTATAATACAATTTGTTTACTCATTACATACCTAACCATTGCCTTCATAATGTGATTCAATGTGACCAATAAAACTCTCACGTCATCTCTCTACTTTTAATTATTATTAGTAGCCACTTTAAAACATAAGTAAGTAAAAACGCACAACATGACATGTCATGGTCTAGAACAAATCGAAAGAAAAATAACTGTCCGCTTATCGCTCCGCGTATCGACCCGCCGGAACTGCAACCGCGCCCCATCGCGTGCAACCGTGAGAACGCACGGCGCGATCACTATATTTGACCGGATTCAAAGGCGCCGCGCAGGGCTTAATCGCTATTATTTGAACTGCACCCCTTGGCACCCTAGCGTTAATGCTTCGAACACGTACGTACCGCATAGCTACTCGTAAGTGTAACGGTGTGAATATTAAAGTATATTGTTGCTGCAGAGAGTTAGAAGTTCACACTAAGTTTTGGTCTAAGTCATGTTAAGGCAACTTAGTACTTAACATGTAGTCAAAGTCTTCCTAGAAATCCACAGATTATTTCTTTCACTAACATTACTAAGCTTACATTTTACGGAACGAAATTATATCGATGGCTCCCTATTTTTCCCTATCTCTAACCCCGAGAAATGTCCCCCGTTACCTTAGTCAGCTTTGTATATTCAAAAACCAGTAGATATGAAACTGAATCATAACTTTTATCACGTAGACGACCTTATCGGTGATCTAAGCAAATGGCGTCATCTAAACACAGCGAACACTCACTATGACAAAGAGCAAACTTACACAGATTAGGTAGCAGTTACTTTAATAAAATCCAAAACCACTGTTTTGGTCAAAACACCACAGATTAGCAAACTGCTAGTAAGTACTAAACGAAACGCAAACCAAACATTTGAAGTGAAGTCTTTAAAAACTGTGCCATCATTTAATTACTTTTTCGCAACAACATAATGTGACAATCAGCCGGTCAATAAAAGCAACGTGAAATGCTTTATTACGACAGAGTACTAAAACAGTTTATTAGTCGTATGAGTCACAGAGAGGGCCAGACGTTCTGGGAACTCGGCCAGTCGTTATACGTGTCGGCAGTCTAAGGAATTTCGTAGTTACAGCGAACGCTTCAACGTATTGAAAATGTATGTAAATGCTTCAAGTTGGACTTGTTGTGGTTTTATAATATTTCTTGCGAACATTACTCATTGTTGTCTCACTTTATTTAGGCTAGGGGCATCATCGATATGAGTATGAGTAAGGCCCTAATTCTCCTGCAATGTATGTGAGTGTTTATGTCATAATATTTTGTCTATGTAAATATTGGACATTTTAGGGACTGTGAGGTCTGGTCCAATTAAGACTCACGCCATTTGAGAACTCATTCCGCTCCTAAATCTTAACATCTATCTATTTAATCACCTTGCAATCTACCATGAAAAATTTTCCATGTCAATATCTCTCTAGTTCGAAGTATGAAACCCGCTATACCGGGGAACGTATGCTATATCGAAAGTACAGGAGTTCAATGTATTAGTTCGAAAGTTCGGTAGTTCGATGTACGGTACATCGAAGCTACAAGAGTAAGTACGACATTTTTTCCAGCATACTAACGAACTAACTTCTAAGCCTCTGTCCCAGTTCAGTAGCCCAATTTGGTCGGCTTACAGGCCAGTGCCTAACATCTGCTAATTGCCGCGCGAGCTGACGGATTACCAGGCACACTAGGGGATGCACTCGGCTCCTCTCACGCAGCTTACAACACAAGCCTGGACGCCTTGATGGCTTGCTGTCGCTCTGAACGGCGCGAGTTTGGTAATACTGGTAAGTGGGCATTTACTGCAGTTCCGTTGTCAGTTGTCAGTCTCTGAACTGACATATCTATTTTATTTTTGGGCATCTTAAAAGTACCTAAGGGACGGCGCAACATCAATATTATGTTATCTTGAATAACATAGAATATAATGGAGTGCTATGATAGAAAATGCTTGATTGTAGCTTTTTAACATAATATACTTAAGGTAAGCGGCCTATTAGATTAGCTTTATTTACGTTTAGTTTTTAGTTTTCAATTTGTTTTTATATTACCAAATGATTTGTTGAAATAAAATATACTATTAAACTTAAGGTAATATTTATATGAAAGATCTGCTACCACTTCCACTCCACTTCTGGATGGATAATGAATATGAGCTTATATCTCGGGAAAAGAGACCTTGAATGTTAATCGGGGAAACTTATATTGCCCAATATTGGGTCATGTTGTTTTATATCAATGCATCTAAAATCATTTGGGCTGAATGAATATGAGACAATGTGGGACGAAAGCAGATTTGTCATGTGTAACGAACTTCCGTTAGACGAATGTGGATTAAATCAAATCTAACAATATAATATGGCGTTGGTACTAGGGAGTCACCATGTATATAGCGCTTGAACACTTTGCCTCCATTTACCTCTGTCATTAAAAAACCTAAAGCCTCTCCGTAGGCACTTCCTATACCTACTCATTTTCCACCCATAAGATTCCAATAAAATAGGTTTTCCTCCCCCAGCAACACTTGACTGAGACTGATTAAAAGACCAGACGCACTAAGTCTCGTCTAGACGCTGTCGGCTACAGAAAGTAATTAGCAAACGTAACTAATAACATGGGGTATAGGTACACCATAGTACATGGCCATTGAGAAAGCTAATTTTAGGGACTTATTCTTTTTTTATGTTATGTTTTGCCCAGTAATTTCATAGGAAACAAACCAACCAAGCGATATCAACACTGCTGCAAAGCGGTTCAATATCTAGCAAAAGTGTGGTAAATTCTCGAGCCTGATTCTTACAAAAGAGGCCAATACTACAACGAGATTAAATATAAAAGTAGTTTATATACACCCCCTCTATACAGATACAGGGTACTCAAGTCCACACGATGTCGCATACGAGTCGATCACACATACTATTAGTAGACATCCGAACTACTTCAAAAGAGTCTCACAACAGATGTTGTGCCCGGCCCACCGACGTAACTTGAGCTTCGTACTCCTCATATTGGGACACGAAGTTTACCACATTTATACGAGCTTGGTCGATTTACAATAAATTCTTATTAACAACTAAATCCATATAGAAATACAAACCAAGAACAATTACAACATTTTTTTAAAGCGTAGATAGTCGTAATGCCTACCAGGTGATACGTAAACGAGCCAAACAAACTTTAGTGTTGATTTTGTTATGAAATGCAGTTGGAGGCATCAGTGTTTTTAATTTTTATCTTTCGACTGCCAACCATAACTGCCAACGACTGCATCCACTTTGCTAATAAATAATGTAAAGCTTGTTTGGCTCCTTTCAGCCGTGTTCGCAGTCGGGTTGTCAATAATTTATATATATTTATTAAAATAGGTTTGCGTATGAGCGCTGTCACGCTTGATGGTATACGATGATGCGGTCTAGATTGCGAGCTACTCGTATGTATACTCGCACCGCGAGATATCCGGAGAAGAGACAGAATTATGCCTTCAACTATAAACAAATAATTATGATAGCTCTGCGCGACACAAAAGTTGAAATATCTACGCGAAAAAAACTTATTCATACATTTTGGGAAAAGGACATTTAGGGAAATGCATTTGCATTATAATTTAAGAACGGGCTCAGTCGACTAAAACTCTATAATAAAATTAACGAGTAGCTCAACTCATACCGCGAACACAGTTTGGAACAGGCTCACTTGTCGTAAGAGCCATCATTTTGAACCTAAACGCTTATCATCTCATGCATAGCTATGCAATACATAGCTATGCATGAGCATAGCACCACATGCGTAGTATAGGCAGCAGATATATCTACCGCGTCGTCAGAGGTCACCCTACCCTGGTCGACGTCGGTAGGGGTGCAAAGGGTGGCATTGTCCCACGTGCTCGGACCCCACGCGTCGAAAGACTCGAAGGCACAAGTGATTTAGTGGCTATTACAAAAAAAAAAACTTAAAAGGAGATACACGTTTGGACTCGTCTGTTGGGCGTTGGGGTGATTTACAATTTGGGATGTAATTCTGGTAATGTCGTTGTTTTAATTTGCTGAGTGCAATGTAAATACATGGGAAACATTAGGCGGAGTATTGGTAAATTAAACAAAGTATCAGGCACTAATCATCATTATCGTTTGTAACTAAAGTAATTAATTAGTCAATCTTTGGATTGCATAAGGTCCAAAAACTGTAGTCGTACCTAAATTGACAAAAAAAATAGTTTGGTCGATGCTTGCCCTGATCAAAATAAAGGTAGGTATCTCATGTAAATGTCTCATGGATCAGCATTACAATTGAGATGCAAATGCATAACACGCTATGTGTATAATGTCTTTAGGTAGTCAATGCTCCTACCACGAATGGACGTAAAATAGAAGTTGTCGGTTCACTGTAACGCGTCGATTTTTCTCCACTTGCACAATCGTCACCATAATTATGTTTTATTCATCCGTCCGCATATACAGCCAGCCACGTCGCCAACGAGCATCGCACCGACCCCTAACGACGTGTTTTGATGCCGTCCCAACATTCAACCACAAACAAAAGCAGCACGTTCAAAAATATATCAACACCTCATGTTTAAAATTCCCGCGCACTCCGCAAGACCACTCGATTCAGCATTACTGCTATTCAGTCGCCGTATGACCAGTCGATGTGGACCTACCCAGCCCCTGCGACCTCGTGCGAGCTTGGGCGGTAATGGGGATTTTCAGAGCAAATGTGGAGATCTGAAAACGCTGGCCGCTGAACAATAGAGGTGTGAAAGGGGTTTAAGTAAACACTCTTTTGTGAGACGGGTTCACGGCATTGTGGCAGCGCTTCGAGCAAATAGATTAGGTAGCATTGTCGCTGCGGCTCTGGGTGTCACTTAAGAACAAGACAACAATGGTGTAAACCCTGCCCGAGTGAGGTTTTCACGAGGGCCTTTAAAAAATTACGCAACGCTTTGTTTGGGCCGAATTTGTGGGGTGTGGTGGAAAACGCTTTACGGCAAATTTTAATCATACAACAAATAACATGAAGTAACCTATTAGTGCAGCATCTGGCAAGCACAGTGCTACCTATTTCTTCTAAGTTGATGGCACTGTACTGAACACATTCACAAACAATATCGATATTGTACTCGTAAAATAATCAGAAAACATATTATTCGAGAGATTGCATTGAAAAATGCCTGCCTTAACGATTTTCTTCTTGGATCTTTGGGATTATTATCTGCGTTATATTTCTATGTTCTCTGCATTAATTCAATCAGCTATTTTCGCATACGTGTCAATTAAGTTCTTTTAAAATTCAATGCATTGATCAAGAGATTATAACCATTCACAGCTGTTACGCTGTCAAGTTGAATCGCAATCTTCAATAAATGCAATTGCGCATTGCAAACGATTCTCATGGGAACAAAAAAGCCCATTTCTACTCGCAATAGGGTTGTGTTCCACTTATTTTTACGTTTCAAAAAACATTGAACACAACTAGGAAAGAATCTCTTGATAATTGCGCCAACCCTTACATAACCACCCCAAACAGCGCAATATTACCTTGTCTTTGAAAATTTATTATTATTATTCAACGTTGCATTTGGGGGTTGAAATCGCACAGTGCATTTGCTGGCAGCTGCCTCGCTGTCCATCTTAGGGGTTGATGACGAATGACACCCCACGGCATTACAGGGCTTGTTCGCTTTTAATAGAGGTTGTTTTTCTTTGGAAGAGCGGAGAATCCCAGAGGACCATATGGGCCGCCAACCCTCAAAATTAGATTTAGGTAGAAAAAATTACTTAATGGGGTGTTTTCTGTACGAGCGAGCGAACGCTGTGATCCCGGGTTTTTTCGAATCCGTCTTTATCCGTGCTCAGTCGCTGGTAAAATGATATACGGGGCTCGGGGAATAAGCTGATTAATATATATTTGGAAGGATTTGTTTGAAATCGAAACTGCAAATAGTGAGTGAGATTTTATTAGAGTGCAAAGCCGAAAACATTTTGGAAGCCTATCAACTATGTATTATTCACAAGATCTGATTCTATTTCTATTCCTACTGTATTCGCACAAATAAAGTAAGAGATGTCTGGGGACAATCCAATTTCGAAACTTGCAAATTGTGGATTTTATCATACTAAACTTATCACAGGAGCGTTACAAGATATAAGACAGAAGTGCTCCTCGAGTCGCCAACGATTGATGTACGAGTAAGAGTGGGTAACTCTCCTCCTATCCTATGATTCCAAAAATGACATTCTGGAAAGACTGTCCAGCTGGCCTGTCTGTTCTACGATCCTGTCACTACGATGTTCCAACGAGAATAAGATGACAATGAAGTGGCATGCTAGAATTATATGTAGGTACACTAAGGAAAATCACACTGAATCTAGAGGGGCAAGTTCAGTGGGACAAAAAATGGTGGAACTAGAAGTTGTTGCTATCAGTAGAAGTCAGAGATCGCAGGCACCCAAAATTAGTAGGGCCGTGAGTGTAGTAGGGCAAAACTCGGAAAAGTACGAGTGTCGACTCCTCTTTAGACAATGTTCTATAACAGTAACACAGTAGTATAACGCAGGGACTCATTTCTACTGCATCAACACTGACATAAGTATCTAAAGAGTTTTAAAACGTTGCACTATACGTGTAGAACAGTCTGTAGATACAACAAATCCTTCGCAGCGAGAGGAGTTTATAACCCCCTCATTAACATATCTTTCAACGATTTAACACGACGGGGATGTTTACAAAACACCGCTCATGGTGAAGTCTGAACAATGGGCGCCCTTCGGGCTCCATTGTTTTCACCATAGTGGATGAAGTACCCCATGTGGGAGAAATTGCTCTTATAGGGTATGTAGCGTCAGGAAATCCCTATATCTCCGCATTCAGTATAAAAGTGCCACATGTAGCAACGACTTTGCATTATAGTCTCTAAAGTACTAAAAATACTAGCTACTAGCTATAAGGTTAACTGAAAGCCAGAACTGGTTTTAGAAGTCGTGAAAAAGTAGTGAACACGAACAGACTGATAGATTCAGATCAGATTGATAGAAGTCTGTAGGTATATAATGTTCTTTGTAACTTTCGCCATAAACAATTCATAGTTGATACAAAATTCTCATGGCGGATAGACGCGATATGGGTCTGCTGTTCTTTATGTTGATGCACCTGTACATCGAAGCTAAATAGACAATACGCTATAGTCTGTTCGGCAACTTTCCCCAGGCACACGTAAAAAGCCATACAAATCATGAAACTATAAAATATATTCGCTGCAGGTCAAAAGCTAGTTCAACAAAAGCAATATCGTAGGAGCGGACACTGCAGTCCAATTCTGCGTCCTACCCCGTAAACAAAAACAATTTAGGGGACCCCGATACGCGAACAAATCCAACCATTTCCAGCGCAGTCGATTTATTGTACGGTTTTAGCGAAATGTATCAACTTGAAGTTAGGTTCCAAAGTTGACGCCGTAAACGGAAGACTAGCAGTCTCGCTGAATACCTGTTATAAAGTATTTCACAAGTACATAATAACAAATAACATAATGAGTACTCGATACAAAGCTTCCAATACTCAGCTACCTGCTCAAGCTCTTCGACAAACAACGGCTTATCTCCCAACAGCTATTAAAACAATAAAACTCGGAACAACTTGCATTGACTCTCCAACTCGCGCCTCTTCAGTTTCTGTCTGAATAACACTTCAATAGTTAGCGGAATAAGATAAGGAGTCGATACGGCGCACGGGAAGATGGGTACGGAGATTATGACGCAACTGAAGATAGAGAGTGTCATTTGTTTTCGTTAAATGCTGGAGTGATTATAAGTGGAGCTGTACGTGAACAGTTATTTTTGCCGAATCAGGTAGTGCCAAAGTGGTGTTAAAGTTCGTCAGGTTCCTTAGTATTATTATAGGTACATGTTTGCATAAACGCACTTATTGTTCTATAATAAGGATCTCTTCGGGAACTCATTCTGATCATTTGAACGGCTTCATTATGTGCATGAGAAACAATGAAATACATATCGACGATGACATAACCTACACAGAGCCTCCTGGGAACGTTTTGCATAGTTTTATCCATGACAATAAGACAACATTCCTATTTAATTTATTGTTATTTAACCGTATCGATTTGTTAAAAGATACAATCGCAGTGGGACATATTAATAGCCAATTCCCTAGCATCATTCAAATGCGACGGTGCCCGTAATAAATTGCAATCACGGATTGGTCAAGGCGGTTCGCTTCTCAAGGCTCTGCAGTCTGCAGGCCACAAGGGCGATTTGAGTTTGACATACTATGGGTCCGTCTTTAGGCTGTTAGAAGATGTGTCTGAGAAGGCAGTCAAGTTTAGGTGCAAATATAAAAAAAAATGTTAATAAATCAAAGATCCGGTATAGTATGCGTCTTCAAAATAAGAGCTAATCTGGGTCTGCGTCACATCCTAGGCTGCATCATCGCTTACCATCATAAGTTAAGATGATGTTGAAGGACCATCTCATCTACCATTGGCTAATTAATATGCGTTTGAAGGTAGTAAATACCTTAGAGAAGGCTAGAAACAAGAATAGCCTCAAGGCCTGTTTCCGAAACACCATAAAAGAAAAGTGGTGACATATTTCTTGCTTGATTTCTGCGCTAACTATTGCCCTATCGCCGAGTTAAACTCGATATTGCCATAAGGTGTGAGATTAAACTCGACTTAGAACTTCATTTTCAAGCTTGCTCTGAAGTAGCGCTACCCATAACCCTTTGCAATGCTTATTAATGACTTACAAATATCGCTGGGCGACGATTTATCGCTTGCGAACCGATGCAGACTTATCTTTAATGTTTATTGCACGTTTGATTTAGTGGGAACACGAGATATTAACGATAGCTTGCGTTAATATTGCAATAATATATTATATCTAGTTGTACGGAACGAACTGAGAAATAGCAACTGTCCCAAATCCCAGGTGGGAACTCAAAAACTACAACGTCAAACAATACTATACGATATACTGTTTTGCAATATATTTCCAACCCTCGGCTGATTTGTTGTTCTTAACACCTTTCTACCAGAATCCACGAGATCTTAGCTTTAAACCCCTTTCGAGGTGTTCCGGCAGTTTTCTTGGTCCAGTCTCTATTCTAAGCTTAGCGCAGGTACCTACTTACAGCCCATCTCGCCCCACTCCAGGCGGATCGACGGCTCAAGGGGGGTTTTAGTGGGTTCAAGTCCCACACGCTCCTTCCGCCACGGGGGTGGCGGAAGGGATAGTGCGAAGGCATTTTCCTCAAAAAAAAAAAAAAGGTACCTACTTACAGCCTACACACATCGTCGCACCAGGTACCCACGCGTTTGTACCTACTCCGAAATAGGTGAAGGGGAAAATATTTTGAGCAAACAAAGGCATTGACCTACCCAAGTCGATGGTAAAAGTAGTTATTAAAAAAAAAAAAAAAAAAATTGGTGAAGGGGGTGAAAATCACGTACCAAAGATTCCCTTAAATAGATACGTACCAAGTTTAAAGAATCGTGAAAAAACAGTGCAACTAGCAAACGCTGAAGTATGCCGTCATTGAGAAACTACATTCGCAACGAACGTGACCCACATACAGGGTGACCACATATACAACAGTTAAGGTGCGGGCGCCACTATATTAATAGAGATTTACACTGCGCATCCCGTATCAGGATCATATTGGATAGGAAGACGAATGGCTATTTTAATATATTGCTGATGAGATGCGATATTGGCTGGGGTAGCCCGCAACGGATTACAGGTAAGCTTACCTTGGGACTATACGAGATTGAACCCGGATAAGAGTTCAATGGTTTAGCTTTAAAAGAAGGCGGTTCTCTAATTTTGTGTACAGGTTACTTCTAGGTAAGCGTGCACCATCGTAGACTGCCTCGTCACTTACATCAGGTGAGATAGTGGTAATATTCAAACCAAACCTATAAAAAATACTTAATAATAATAATGATTCAGCCTGTACTGTCCCACAGCTGGGCAAAGGCTGGCATAATCAACCACGGGGAATCCACCAGGTCAGGATTGGTGGATAACATGCCTCCGAAATAATTATCGGGCATGTTGGATTCCTCACGATGGTTTTCCTTTGCATAGATTATAATATAATACATATTACACAGTCATCAGTTCCACACAAAACAGACACGGCTACTCAGCCATTGATTTATGTGAGAAACCAATTGAATATTCAACATGGGACGCGCCTGACCGCTCTTACGTGGGCCTTATCGTGGACCTTGCTCGGTCAGGATCGTATTCGGTATAGTTACTCGGATACCGTTACGCGTCACTTTACACATGTACTTACAACCGGTACACGCTCGGTATCGGATCTCAAGTCTTGATACTTACTAACCTCTTCTTTGGCATCTTGGTATCTCTTCATCCGTGATGTCTTACTACTTTATTTATATACTAAACCGTTATTTATTTCTGTACTAATGCCGTATACGCGGTTTACCTACATCTTAATATTGATACTTTAAACCTAGTTTATTATTCCCCATAAACTTCGTAGCTTTGTTTTGATCAGTTGTCTTGAAAAATATGGTAAAAAGGATCCTGTACTTAAAGCAACTCCGATTTATAATAGATTTCCACAAATATTGAAATAGATCTTTTAGAATCTAAAAATACCTACTCAATGCTCATCTTAGAAGTCGGCAAAGACTAACTTGTAACAAAAAGATCATGTGAAACGTAATTTTAGAAGTATAATAGATAGGTACCGAAATTTAGCGGTTACAAGCCCCAGGCATACTTAGGTAAAGAGTAGAGATGCCTGCTCATTTATTAATAACACTCGGATATTTCACGTCTTGTTTCGTATCACCCCTTTTTAGTAGGACAGGGGACAGAAATAGTTTGCGTGGGTCGAGGTATTCGTATAAAGGGAGTAACTAAGTGCTTTGATATCGTTACGAAGGTTAATGTTAGGTTCAAAATAGCCCATGTTAGGGCAATGGTTGAGCATCTGACGCAAAAAGTAATTTATGGATACTGTAGGCCCTAATATGAAGCTGTATATATGTTACCTATCATACATAATTGTATTGATAGTAGATACCTAAGTTAATGTTTCAGGATAAAAATACATTTTCCATCGATCAATAGGTGCTTTGAAGATAACATTATTTTGAAACCCGATCCTAATAAATAATCAAAACTGTAATAAATAAATGTACCTCAATCAGAATTATGGTAAATTAAGCAATCGAATTAAATTATAATCCAGTAGGTGTGTATAGGCTGTGTTAATTTATACACAATTTCGATATTATCTACCAATTAGTACGGAACGTAACTGCAAAAGCTATTAAACGAGACGATAATTAATCACAAAATATTTATTATTGAACATTAAAAAGTTAACAGCGATTAAAAGGCTAGATAAGGTAGAACTAATGGTGTTAACTAGATGTAAAATTCAACGTAATTCTGTCTGTATGTTTGCCTTTTTGAGATCAAAGAGCCATCATACAATCCAACAGAGAAAGCTTGAAGAAAAAAGTCTTGCTTCTAAAAGAACATCTGAAACAAGCAGCTAGAGAAAGAAACAATAAGGTTTAGTCAAAGATTTAGACACACGTAAAGACAGCTACTCGTATATAAACATCTTCTATGTTAGTAATGAGAGCATTCGTAGACCTACAGTAATGAGCTTTTGTTGGACAATAAAATTAAAATTTGAACATAAGAACTTTTCCCTCGTCAAAGTCAAAGTCAAAGTCAAAGCATTTATTGTAAATAGGCAATTAAATCGCACTTTTACAAGTCAAACAGCTAATTTTCGTCGATGGCACATAACATTTAATATGCGCTACCCAAAATGGGCTAATATCGTACTAGATATAGTACCAAATCAATAATCAACAACCACCGAAAGCGCCGAACGCAGTCACCAGAAACACACTAGTCAATATCCAAGATATACATCCGAAGAATTCCAATAAAATACTCTAGATAACAAAACAGTTGCGACAAAATACATCGTTAAATGGCCAACTACCTATTACACTATCAGAACTATAAATATTGTAGATAACTCCGAAGGAAGAGCCGAGCTGAATTTATGATCTAGTTTTTGATTCTTTCGAGGGCCTTCAAAATTAAACGAGGATTTATTGTATCGGAAGATAAATTTATAGAAGTGTTCGGTTGATTTAAAGGTTAGACATGGTTACGTTTTCGATGTGGTGTCGCGTAATTTTGAGTTACAATCGAAAAAGACTATTCAGAATTAATATTTTCGTATCTTTTGGGTCCATTCTATTTGGACACTGAGGTAGACAAAGCAAGACTAGTTATAAGATTTTTTGCTCGCATAATTACTTCACTCTGACTTCTGACAGCAAAGAAACATCTACTCTTGTCGACAGCTCGAGAATCTTGAGCAGTATTTCCCCACGCTACTGATATTTCTGGAGGCCTTCACCCAGTATTGGGAGCCCATAAGATAAAAAGTTTTATTTTATCTTTACTTTACACAATATAGTTACCTAATTTTAAGATTATTGATAAACATGTTGAACCATTTAAGTATGTAAATAATTGTATAGTATAAGGGAAAATAAAGGCTATTTTTTTTACTGCTCGTTCGGAGCGGTTTGTGACTGCTCAAGCGGTCATACAAGCTGCCCATGTAGAAAGAACTCGCGAGTAAACTACAATAGACTACTTTTCACACACTAATCTAGCTGGTTATTAATTTACGCTTACCAACAATAACAGAACCGAGCATCTACACTAGATCAAACTATGGACTGTGGTTTGATGACCGCGTACTCACGATTCCGCAAGGTCGCGGTCTTAGCTCACATTAGTGATTATTTGCTTACGTATAGTAACTAGTATTTGAGCTGTGGTACTAGTTTGTATAATTAGCCAATAGAATTGTAGTTATCAAAGTGTGCGTGGGTTTTTTGGCGCCACTGTAGCTTGAGGTGGGGCAGTGATTGAGATTTGACAAAACGCCAGGATGCGATCCACTCACATTAGAATCTACTCTATTTGTGCGAAATTTTACAATATCGGCCTTCGTTTTCGGTGCAACGACTGTCAATGTCAGCTTACGGGCTTAAATTCTAAGCTAGCTTCAAGACTACAAATACGGCATCAAATCATGAGTGGAGGGTAGTGTCTCATTCGTCTTGTTCCTTTATGAATACCAAGTGCAAGGTAGGAGTGTTAGTAAATAACGAATCAATAATATTGAGAAATCTTTAAGCCTAGATTCCTGGAGCAAGCGTGACAGCACCGTAAAATGTTGCGATCTCGGCTACTTAACTTCTGCTTACTTGTGTCATGATTGCTTCTACGGATACCTACTGCATTTTTTTCGCTGGATCAAGAATAGTTTTGATAATATTAGGCAATGATTTAAAATCGATTACCTTGAACTACCCTACTTAGTCTACTATTAATATTATTTAATAGTGCCTACAATTCTCATTTTGTATTATTGTTCCTATTTGGAAGTAGTCTTGTCATCTTGCTGAAACCGGTTTCTTAATTAGTTGTAAAGTTTTAGATATTTTCCGTATATAAAATGACTAGATTCGTATTTGTAATTTAAATTTTTCAACACGACATATTTATGGGCGGAATTCTTTGCAAATTAGTGTCGTTTATTATACTTGTTTAAAGGAGACAAAATGTACATTATTAATATGTTTATGTTCAAATATTTTAGTTTCTTTTGGTGGTAGAAACATTATTTTATACTGGCATGTTATTTTCTTTATGTGTTAGGCCTGCAAGGATCCCTTTGCACGAGCACCACCATCGATATTCCTCCGCTATTACAATAAACGATTTGATTTTGACTTTGAATTAAATTGTACGGCAACAGATTAGTATTATTTTTCTTCGAGATGGAAATCGTAATCGTGGGCATGTGCATAATTATCAAGCATCAACTCCTGTTCCTGACTGTACGAATATAATCTGCCTTTGCGCCTGTGGACTAATAGGAAACAACTGAGTTTGTTAAAACTATTAGTTCTCGTAAAACAAAGAGCAGAAAGAGAAAAAGAACAGACGACTGCATCGTAGCGTAACCGACAGAAGAAAGCTTAAGCCGCTAAAGAGGCCACAGAGTGGGGCCCCATACAACTATCATGTAATGTAATTATGTCATCTGGTAATAAAATCGCACTTTTAAAAGTCAAACAATTAAATTTCATTAACATAGAAAGTCAAAACAAAATATAATAAGTACATAAATTAAAGAGTAATTAATTATGGTTTGAGTTTGAAAAAAGATGTTTCTTTTACAAGCACTGATCTAAGATTGAGTCTCGGACAGGAAAAGGTAACTCTGTTGACTTTACCAGTGCTTCGGGATAGGGCCAAGAGAAGACAACACCATGAAACTCTACGGGGATGTCATTCTTAATAAAAAGTTAAATTCAGTTTCTGACGCCGACTGTACCAGCTCCTATAAAAAGGCACAGTTTACACGCCAGCTTCTAGCTTCTATACAAAGGTGACAGATTAGTCACCAGTTAGTAAGAAACTGCAGATTATGCGCGTCTCACAAAGAGGTCTACGAGACTAGGAGTTTAATTAATACAGGACAAAGAGCTTCCGTCCTCGAGTTTAGGGGCATTATGGCCCCTGACAATAACAGTTGATGGAGGGGCCAGGGGCACTTGCAAGAAACTTGGTAATGATGAGATAGTTGGGTAGGTGACGCTGTTGGCTGCTCTCGTAGTTTGATCATAACTTTAAGAGATTTTATCAGTTGCTTTTCGTTGATGCACTTTTCCATCACACGGTACGTAATTAATCAATGGTACTCGTATTTGTCATACCCTATACTATGAATTAAATCTATACTTTGACTGTAAAGATTTCAACCCATTGTGTTAGGTTTGCATTCATAAATTTCAATTGTATTACCAATAAATCAAACTAGGTACTTCAAAATAAACATATTATTATGCAATTGTATCCGAAACATCATTTGTGCCAAATAAAAATAGTCGTGACTGCACGATTCGAAATGATGCATCCGCGTCGGAATATTTTTGTATTGGCTGCCTGAAATATGAACAGAGTAATTTTAGACATCCAACGCTCGAATTAGCTAAAATATGCTTTAAGTAGATAGTGTGACATCATTGGGTAGGCAGATCCAAATTGTGTCACTGTTGACACTGTAACATCCTACTAATATTATAAACGCGAAAGTTTGTGAGTATGGATGGATGGATGGATGGATATTTGTTACTCTTTCACGCAAAAAGTACTGAATGGATTTTGATGAAACTTCGCAATAAAATAGCTTACATATCAGAATAACAAATAGGCTACAATTCATAAAGATATATTATTGTGTATTATCCAAACGCGGGTGAAACCGCGGGGCGCAGCTAGTATTGTATACTTAGTTTAATATAACATCTCATACAAATACTTTCTATCATTATTATATTAGAGTAGAAGCCACGTATGTCAACTTGCGGTTGGTTTAGCGGCATAAACTGTTTCACTTTCTACATTTTGCTTTCTCCATTGAAAGACATTAGTCTCACCGGACTTATTAATAGAACTTACCAACGTTAAGAAATAAACAAGGTTAGAAATTACCATAAACCTCAGCATCAAAACCACAAACTCACACAGAAACAGGCTTGCTTGAATGGTATCAGTAAACCTACATCGTTCCCTATCATCTATATATATAAAAGCCAAAACTGACTGACTGATTGACTGACTGACTGACTGACTGACTGACTGACTGATCGATCAACGCACAGCCGAAACCACTGGGTCTAGAACCATGAAATTTTGCACAAATATTCCTTATGTAACGTAGGCGAGCAATAAGAAAGGATTTTTGAAAATTCCACCCCTAAAGGGGTGAAAAGGGGTTACAAAGTTTGTATGGAGCAACGTGTTTTCTTGGTCCGATCAACTTCAAACTTGGCATTTATATTCTTTAAAACATTTCATGAAACACGTGTTTCATTATTTTCTAATATTCAACCCCTAAAGTGAGAAAAAGGGGTTACAAGATATTTTCATCAGATTTAGTTCATATTAAAAATTTGGCTCAATTATGCCATAAGTGACATAGGAATGCACTAAAATGTGATTTTTTAAATTCAACCCCTAAAGGGGTGAAAAGGGGTTGTATCGTTTATGTGTAACAACGTGTTTTCTTTGTCTGATCAGCTTCAAACTTGGCATTTACATTATATAAAAGATTTATTTAAATACATTCATAGTTTTTTAACATTAAGCCCCTTAAATGATAAAGAGGGGTTGCAAAATATTTTTCATCAGAAAATTTAGTTCAAAACTGAACAATGCAATGCAAAATATTCAGTTCAAAACTTAAATTTTGTACACATATTCCTTAAGAGACGTAGGTGTGCACTAAGATTTTTTTTTTAAATTTAACCCCTAGGTGGGTGAAAAGGGGTTGCAAAGTTTGGATGGAACAACGTGTTTTATTGGTTTGATCAATTTCAAACTTAGTAGGTATCTATGTTCTTTAAAAGGTAGGAAGTGGTAGATTTTGGTAGAAAATGATAAATTAAAGGTAGAAAATGGTAGATTTTTGGTAATAATGGTAGATTTTGGAAGGAATGGTAGCTTTTGGTAGATATTAGTGAATTTGAAATTAAAATGGTAGATTATGGTAAAATGGTAGAATACGGTTAAAATGGTAGATTTAATTTAGGAAATGGTAGTTTTTTGTAGGAAATGGTAGATTCTGGTAGGAAATGTTAGCTTTTGGTAGAAAATAGCACATTTAGAAAGAAAATAATAGATTTAGAAACAAAATTTTAGATTGTGGTAGAAAATTTTAGACTTTAGTAGAAAATGTTAGCTTTTGGTAGAACATGGTATTTTGGTAGAAAATGGTAGATTTTGGTAGGAAATGGTAGATTTTTGTATGAAATGTTAGATTTTGGTATAAAATGCCAGGTTTTTGTATAAAATGGTAATTTTGATAGAAGATGGTGGATGTCGTACAAGAATGTTGGATATCGCATATCGGATGTCGATGTCGAACTCGAGGTCATGGTCTATTTTTAGTTATTTGGAATTATGGTAAAGTATACTATAGTCCGCGCGGACGAAGTCGCGGGCAACAGCTAGTAATCTATATAAATACCAAAATCTATAAACATTTTAGTGTCTGTTTGTAATGTAAAAAATTCTGCTTTTTACTACTGATATCCTCCCCGTTGCACCCCATACGCTGTACATTTCATGTTTTTGCCTTTTTTCTAGAAACCTTCATAGTGGAACTCCAAAACAACTACGTTTAAGACGATAAAATCCGCGATGAGAACAAATCATTTTTTCCATGATCTTTACAAGTTCAGCTTTGAGGTGCATAACGTTATATTTAATTCACTTCCCTTCCATCGCTGTTCGCTTTCTCTAGAAGCCCCATTAGCCTACAGAAATTTCTTAACTCTCCCACATTAGCGACATTAGACCAATGGCGCCCAAATTGTTCACCAATCTTGAGCCGTCGACACGAATAGCCTTAATGACTTTAGGTTCACATTGGTTATTTGAGCAAAGTAATTTCGAAATTATTACATTCAATCAGCACGTGAGTGAAGTCTTGAGATCACAAATGAAAATGATCATTAGAACATATAGACTGAATAGATGAAAAGTAGTGAACGAATAACACCTAAATGATTTGACCGATTGAGGCCATAGTATATATAGGTCGACACATTATAGTATTACAGTATATTTGTTAAGTCGAGGCCATAGTTCATATAGCTATACTATCTGATAGGTGGGAAAGGACAGAACAACGTCTATCGGACAGGATAGTTCAAATGCTGTTAGCATTGCTAATCTTTGTATAATTAGCCAATGTTAAAACTCATAGAGTTGGCTGGCACATAAAAATATCAACATAACTACAAAACTATACAGAAGTATCAAAATTAAATCAGAGCTAGACTTAAGAGAACCTATCGCAACCAGTAAAAGGCTTTTTTTCATACCTGCTTACTGCTAAATCTTCTCACTAAAGTATTCCTGGAGTTCGCACGCGGCCCCCATTATAGTCCTTAATTGGACGCGAATTACGTCATCTCCATAAAAATAGTCTCACATGTCTGCGTGTCCATTCAGACGTCGTGAATGAAACGTCATGTCATGTCATATCACGTCATTTGGCGGCTTAATTGCTGCATAGTGAAGGTCGGTGCGTTATCGTTTTGGACTGTCTTTGATTAGAATAGACGTGTTTAATGAGTGCCTAGGTATGTGGGTGTTTGTTTTAACTGGATTGTAACATTTGTAAGGCTTTTCAATGCTACAAAATTGTTTGTGTGAGTTAGCAGTTCACTGTTGTTGCTGTTCCTCTTTTTACCAGGTTGTCATAGTTCTTGTTTGAGAGTGAGAGATCGTTCCACATAATTATTGAAGACTAGAAGCGTCTCGCGTTTTCACCCGGGTTAACTACTATCCCGCGAGAACCGATATGTTTTACGGGATAAAAAGTAGCTTATGTCACCCGGGGATAGTGTAGCTTCCCAGCAGTGAAATAATTTTTCAAATCGGTTCAGTAGTTTCAGAGCCAATTCAATGCAAACAAACAAACAAAAAAGCAAACAATAAAATCTTTCCTCTTGATAATATTAGTATAGATACGTGGAAGAAATGCACGCGTAAACCGATAGAACGCGATTTCCACGTAGGTCTGTATATATACAATATTATGTGTCTTTGTTATGACCGCTAAAATCATGCGACAAAGTGGGTGGATATTCAAAACAATTATAAAACTGTCATGTCGCTAATGAATCCGTTAACGGCATTTATCGAAGCGAACTTCGCTCGTCTGCGGGTTTGTGGTTTTGTAACAATAGCTTTAGTATCATCTCGAGTACATACATTCTCTATGGATCATAAATATAGATCTATGGATACATTGATGTAACTAAACTCTTCCTTTAGGCCTTGGAATAATATCGCTTATCCTAAGACTCTACCTTTAAAAAAAGTATTGTAACTAGCATATAACAGAATCGCCCATTCATTTCCGCTGATAAGGCAGAATATTCGCAAGTCTTCTTCCCCAATATTCTATGAAAACCTGGATACAGAGAGTCAAAGGGTTTAGGATACACTGAAGGGGAAAGTTCTATGCGATCGTTATCGGAGAGTCGAAAACGGCAACCCAATTCCCCGATGCCTTGACAACACTTTGGACAAAGCACTTTGTTTCGCGTCCATTACCTAATCGCTAATTAAGATTAATTACAAATAGCCCCATAACCCACCGGCGAGAAACGCCGGCAAGCAATTACGAACCGTTTTATATTGGTAACGCCATTTTGATGGGCGCCATCTTGTTTTCAATAGGGCTGCATCAAAGGACAGCGTTTTGTGAGATTAACACGAGTTGCATTCAAAACTGGTTAACAGGGAACAAAACAACTAGTTATAGTTGGCTGTATAAGTAGGTAACAATTTGTTACGATAAATGAAAAATCTCTCGTCAGCCAATAACAACAGCAGCTTTAGCTATTCAGTTAAACTCTACTCAAGTCAAAATAACAGGTCCTATTCTGTCTTGTTCTTTTGAAATTATCTTGTCAGCAGTTATCGATTGTGTTCCAAATTAGGTGACAGAATCAATTAACTTTCATGGGCATGAAAGTTGATTGATTCTGCTCAATTCTGTGAAATAGGGTTATTTTAAGAATTCATATAATATGTAGGTAAGCGTACATATTACCTTCAATTACCCTGATTTAGAATTAAGATAGCAAATAAGATTTATTTAATTTTCACTATAATACATTTCACAAAGAAGATTTGAGCCAACCTAACAAAGAACCGTAAGTGCTACAAAGCAACAAACGGGCATGGAACTTTTATAGTCTGCGGTGCCTATCTCATGATCTGAGCCAGCCCTACTACCCAACAAAGGCAACAAAAGATCAAACGTATAATGCCCGAAAAATCGGTCATGGAATCTTCGGCTCACCGTCGAAGCGAGTAACGGTCTCGCAGTGAAACCTTGGTGTAAAGAATGATTTACTTGGATTCTGTTATTGAGATTTTTGAGTGGACCTCTTTGTAGGTTGATTAATTGGGACCTTTTTCTTTTTAATTTCACTTGACGCGATTGTATACTGACGATAATTTTAAGTGACATTGTTTTCTGAGGATATTCAATTTTGTTTTGAAGGGTTTATTCCAACAGAGGCATTGAGACTAATGCAAAGCTGTAGGGTCAATTCCTGTTCTTTTTATTCACGATTAGTACAGAAGCATACACGACAAAGAGTTTTGTAATAATACTGACTTGCAGTATAAATCTGTAACATAACGGAATACCATTGTACGTGTGATGTGTCATATACAAACCTCGTGCCTATTCTAAATTGCAGAAATTATGCAAAAATTCTCGACATCACAAAATTACGAAAGCTAGAAAATAGAACGCCTGCATATAAATTTAAAACTATGACACGCGTTCAGTATAATATAGTTGCCTCTATTCTGGATTAGCCTGAAAAGCATGTTGTTGCAAAATATGCATGACATGAGCGCGAACGTTGACCCGACTAATAGCAGCAATAATATGTAACTATGTCATAGGTATCGTATTACTAAGCGGAGCTCTAGCATCATTGTACTTACTAGCTACTTCAGATACGTATAATTATACCGCACCGTTTTTACCCACATTCGTACTTATTACCTACCATTTCTTTGACTTTTAACGTGTAATACGAACCCTGTGTGCCTTAGGATAGTATCGCCGATCTAACTTCCAACCAATTAACGAGTTTCAAGTTACTTCTAAGTGTAAACTGGTTTAGTAACGTTACACAAACAAACGCTTAAGTGATAACTATTAGTGAAATTATGTTCTTTAGTCATAGGTAAATAATATTATTAATTCTGCGCTTGTTCTGTGTGTTAACGAGCACTCATTAATGTACTCTGTATACTTAAGTGCTACAATTATACTGCAAGTATTATCGTTGGAAACGGGATAGATATCAATATACATTACCTATATTTCCAATGAGATAATAATACGAATGTTAGTGATTAAAAACGTTTTTGAGATACACAAAATAAATATAATAATATACTTACTCGCTTACTTATATAAAGACTGCTCGTTTAAAGTTATAAGATTAGAACGAAGTAGGATACCAAAATAATATATGAGTTGGTTGTTATCTCGTCCGCAGTGAACTCGCCCATGCGGTCGAATAACCACCTTTAATTTTAGTAGAAGAGTTCAGTAAATTCGCAAAAATACAGTAGAAGTTCTTAAACTTTCGCGAACAGGAAACATATTAACTAGCTAAAAACGGGTCTAATTCAAAATTATATATTTTGATATATTTGTTTGTGCGCGAATTAGACCCGTTTTTAGCTAGTTAATACGCAAAAATACAGTCAGTCGAAAAAGTGATATCAATGAAAAAACTATATACTGTATGATGTGTAGGTATAGGTACTTATGGTAATTGGTATTGTACTTTATATCCAATACTTTCTTTACCAGTTAGTTACTGTTATCTGAATCCCCTTACTAATAACGATCATTACATTCATCCGATAACACAGATACAAGTATCAAATATTCCAAAGCTGTTACTCGTGTAACAAAGTAATCGTTCTGTACTAATAATACCAAGTATACGGAGATCGTCCTTGAGATACGACATGAAAGCGGGACCAATTAGTGAATCGTTAGCTATGGTAGCTTTAATTGCCGACAACATAACGTATGTGAACATAAGAGATGGTAGTGGCTCGGTACCTACTTCGCATTAAGGGTACGTTATCCCTAGATTTCTTGTGCCGCTCATTTTGCATACAGAGGAAAGTAAAGCCGTGGCAACCGTTTTGCCATTTTAAAACTATAATTACCAAGAAATGATGCATTGAAATATTTTTCATACGATTACATTTTTATGTAGGTACTTATATTTACAATTTTACTGTAATGTCGAGCTATGTTAGACTATAAATAAAAAGGTGACGTAATCTGCACTTTTGTCGATAAGTAGGTTTACTTATTTATATAGCAAACTACTTATATACAACGATAGGTTATATATCTACTCCTGGCGTTTTGAACGTTAGGTATAATAATATCCCTAAACATAAAGCTCCATTTTGTTACATGTACAAATGGATTTAAATTTTATTTCTTAAGATGGTATAACATTGGGCTTACGGGCGGTTATGTTATGAAGAAGAAGATATATATCATACTATGTTAAAGTTGACTACTTTTCCATGTGAAACTATGTAACCTCAAAAGCACATTAATGTTTAATTATAAACTAGGTAAAATAACGATCTGAATCAAACTCAATGCGTCAACTCTAATCAGTACTGAAACTCAGATGGGGGTAAGTACCTCATCCCTACTCATGCTGGTATGTGGATTCATAAAAAAACATTAGTAATGCCACATTCCAAATTAAACTGAGAAGAATTGGAAGCCATTAAAGATACACATTGATTGGGCGTGTTATTTTTAAGGGCATTCTACGGAATTTCTATAACCTCCTAAAGGTAGAGGAAATTAAAACGTTAATGCATTTATCATGGGCCTAAAAGGCTTCCGGGATAGATTATGTACGTATCTACCTATAGCTAGTTAAGACGCTGTAAGACCTTGAAGTTTTATCCCTACTTGGGGTGGCTTGCATAACAATTTATTTTATAACAAGATGTTGTTTTTACGAGATTCAGAGCTAAACTAGGCTTAGCTCAAAATCAGTAGTCAAGTTGATTTTTACTAAATCTTGATTTATTAAGATGCTAAACTGTAATCAAGATTAATCTGAGTTGAATTAGCGTTGATTTTAGATTCCATGTGTTAGTGCTATCTACCCTTATAAGTATTTCAAAATCTAATCAAAAAGACACGTTGTGATTGGCCTTAAATAGACAAAGAAAGGGAAAAGGGGAACTAAAGAAATGAAACTACAGAAATGAGACATTTTGCCACACATTTGAACGTTGTAAGATGTTTCGAAATGTTGCATGATTTTATTTCACAAATAGTTTTGTCAGCACCTTTATATTGAGGGCAATTAATTACAAAATCAAATATAACAGGAAATAGACAAAGTATAGGTATACCTACCCATATTATTTGCTGTGTTGTAAATAAACCTAATCTCGTGAACTCCAATTATTTATTATAATAATTATTGTTACTCAAACTAGTTTTAAACTTTATAATTGATTGTATAATTAAATCTACTCGTAAGCAGTCAATCATAGGAGTTTTATCAGATAGTAGGTATTAGGCGTAATTTACGGTTTACAGAAGTTTGTAGTTGCAGTAGCACAGAAAAATGTTTTGCAAAATCTAGCGCATCACTGCACGGCGCTCGTAGGCCTGTTTTACGCCCAGTAATTTATCAAATGACTTAACAAATACGCCAAAAGGGGTTAAAATACAGACCTATTATTATGTATATATTTACGTGGAATTTACGAAAGTGTCCGTACACAATGGCATTGTTATTTGTTACGTGTAACGTCCCGTTCACGCTCCGTTTGGAAAGGCCTTCGTGGGACCATACGCGCGGTGTACATTGTTAAATTCACTTTTTAATTTACACCGCGGTCCTTATTTTCGGTGTAAATTTATGTAATGATTTTGTGAATTACAATTAAACAGAATACAACCAACATCCATTGTTTTAATTTTTTTTTACACATTGTTTTCTTTTTTTATTGACACTTGTTTCTTTATAAACATAGTAAAAGGTCGCACATTGCTCAAAGATAAATATATTCTGCGACCAAGAGTGTTCCATAGTTCCATTGACTCTTTTACCGCTGAACTCCAATATGGGTGTCTAACTAAACAATATAAGATCTAACCTGAACATTCATAAAACAGATCAGCAACAAAGTTTGTCTACTTCCAGATGCAATGCGGACAGGACACCGACCATTAACATCGCAAAAAAACTACCTACACTCGTATTAGCAACTCCCGTTGATGCCTGTAAATAGAATAAGGCAGGTGCCAACCCTGTTGGACTACATTTTTGCTTCAAGGCTGTACCGACCTTAATGATGGAGCAAAAAGACTTATCTCTTGATTGGCCGTTTTAAACGGCAGTGCGGGATAGAACTGTTGAGACGCTCCAATACGTACTATGCTTTTTATGTCCAATTTAATTTTCTTCTTGAAGCAGATTTCGGATAACATACAATTATATTGAATAGAGAGATTGATTTGAAGTTGGACACTACTTGTTCCTATTTGTCTGTAGTTGTATCATTTTTGTCGCTAAAAAGGCTCAATTAGCGAAATACTCGCCTACAGTAAAACTTGTTAATTTCCTGTACCTAATATACATTCATTTTAATAGGATCAATAACTTTAGTTGATATTTCGCAGTAACGCGACCGCGATCAAAGCAAACTAATCGAAATGTATACTCGATGGCAAGGGACGATGCGTTCGACGATATTCGCATCACAAAACATGAAACCCAAATAACATTCCCGTATCGAATGCTTTCATAAAACATAGCAATTAGGTATTTCATACGCGTGTAGGCAACGTCCAGTAATGACTCGGGGTCAGGCGATCACGTTGGCATCAAACCTGTAATAAATTTCGATACTATCAGGCGATTAGAGACAGGAATGACAGTGTTCGTGGGTTTTCCTATCAGCTGTGGAATTTCCAACGCGATGAAAACGCATCGTGAATTTTTAGTTTTTATTTTGTAATGTAGCATGAATATGATGAAGACCAGATCTGGTATTGTAAATTTGTGTATTTGGATAATTGAAATCAAATTCAAACATATACCTATCGACAACGTCTTTGAAATTGTGGAGGTCAAAGGTGTGGAGTGGATCGTGGTGAAGATGATCCACTTGAGAAGCGCCTCCAACATTCCGGGAAGTCTTCCAACCGAGCCAGGTGATATTGCTCGGGGACAGCTGTCCGATTGATCCTCGTTGAAACTTCTACTTATACGTCCGGGCCGCGCGAATATCGTTTGCGCGATGCAGGATAGTTCCGTAAATGCCCGCTACGTGCCGTTTTGTCTAGTGTGGCGGATGAGGTTCGCCACACCACTCCCTTCCGAGACTGGAAGTCGTATCGTCTGTGTCGATGCTTGCAAGTGCCAGTTGATGCTTGAAGTGCTGCTCGAAGTCTGCGGTGAGTCGAGACTGAGAGTGTTGGCGCTGGTCTGCGGTGAGTCGAGACCTGGTCCACGGTGAGTCGGGACCGTGTGTGCGCTGAGTCGCTATGGTCTTCGGTGAGTCGAGACTGATTCCACGGTGAGTCGGGAAGTAGCGACGTTGTGTCCCTGGTGGCTTCTAGTGAACGAAACCTGGTCCGGGTGATCTAGGACGGAGTCAGGGACAGAGTGCGACGGGTTGTAAGCACTGGTTCACGGGTGCCGGTACATTAGGCTGAATGATGATCCAAGTGGGCTGCGGTGAACTGTGTTGTGCTGAGGTCGTCGCTGATAGCCTGTGGTGTCTGGATCCAGAAAGCGCGGTAGGTCGGCTGCGTTGGATCTGGTGATGAGGCTGGATGCTGGCTTGCGGTGGGTGCTGCTTGACGATGTTAATGGAGAAGGGTAGGAGAGCGACAAGTGAGAGGTTGTATTTTTTTATTGAGGTGTGAGGTAACTCTTTTCCTCAAGTCGCTTGAGAGGAACTGGTGGAATGGAGGGTCATGTGGAAGGTATGCATGTTCAGATTTTTCGAAAGTCGTCATCTTCAGCGGGTGATATTGCTGGCAGATGACATCACGTCGGGGTCACCAGTGTGGAGGTCAAAGGTGTGGAGTGGATCGTGGTGAAGATGATCCACTTGAGAAGCGCCTCCAACATTCCGGGAAGTCTTCCAACCGAGCCAGGTGATATTGCTCGGGGACAGCTGTCCGATTGATCCTCGTTGAAACTTCTACTTATACGTCCGGGCCGCGCGAATATCGTTTGCGCGATGCAGGATAGTTCCGTAAATGCCCGCTACGTGCCGTTTTGTCTAGTGTGGCGGATGAGGTTCGCCACAAAATTAAGTGTAAGTACCTACTGTTTCAGCGATAGATTATAGACTCCCTAACTACATAGCTAATGAAATCTATACAGACAGATGCGATGTCAGGGAACTGGTCAACGTAAATTAGATCAAACTGTATAAAAACTGCTAGCACCGAAGACTCGAAATGTATGAAAATAAACAGTGCCCGTCAAATTAGCATCATACGAAGCAGTTCTTAATTTAACAACAAAAACAGTTACAGACGCCATTCACCATTAGCACTGCAGTGCACATGTAAATTGTTATGTCCACCGATGTCCATAACCTATTTCCCACGGCAATTTGTCATACAGCCATAAAATTACCAGTTCCTATTTGTATGGCACACCACTGGAGACAGGTTAATTCATACGAATTAGTGGTCAATGACAATACAATGTTTCTATCTACATCGTTTATAACGAAATGATCGAGACCCAATCTTTGCGACCCATAATTGGAAACAGTTAAAAGCTTTCGCTAATATTTTTGGCATCTGAGAATGGATAATATTGATACCATGGTAGGTAGGTAGGTTTCATGTTTATAACTTAGTGTCCACTAAGTGTTAAATAAGCTATATAAAAATGGTCAAATTCTTAAATTAGTAATTACCATCTAGGAGAACTCCCGCCTGCTATACAAATCTTATTATTTTGACGCTGTTCCTCAAGTGTCTCATATCGTAGGTAATTCTTGAAAGAAGAGCTCAAAACAAAACTCAGATAGATCATTATACGAGTACCTTGCCAATGCACGGTTGAAAAGGCCTCGCCAATCAGAAGATGACAGCTGTCAACAAGTCAATAACATGAGATCATGTAAATCGCAAGTTTCACCAAGTGCCAAGTGGCAAGTATTTTTATGCGGTAACTAGTCATTAGGACTAATTAAGTCTCCGCCATTAATAATGATAGCAACCCAGTCGCTGTAAAAGGATTTTGAGCGAGACTTTATCAGAGCATATTCCGCAATTTTTTTGCGTATTTTTGTCCAATTTGCTGAATTTCGGAGCTTAATGCATTCTGGACGGGTATCCTTTTTTGGAGGGTTTCAGCACGTAATGGAATGTAGTCTCACTCAATAAACGTAACTGCAAATTCTGTTTTACTTGAAATACAACGAGTATATTTTGCTGAATCGCTAAAGAAACATTATGAAATGTTTCTAAATATATACTAAATATACCTAAATATACCTAAACCCTTACTTATCAAAATACCCAAACATTATTTCGTACTCGTGAGTAAAATAATCAATTCATAATGCCTCGAAGCGCAGAGCATGGCCTGCCACTTATGACGTGCAAACAAATATTTTTGGTGTATGTTGACATATTACATACAATCATAACGTAAAGGTCATATTTAACACAGCAACCGGCTGCTTATTCCTTATTCATATGATTAATATTTGAGTTATAACGACAGCTCCACAGTTGAATTTTAACATTGTTTCTATCGGTTTCAGATATAGCACCTTGCCTTGTGATTCCAGCGTGTCGAGCTATAGAGATAAAACTTCTCCATATAATAAGTTCTAACCTGCCAATGGTTTAGCTTTGTATCCCCTATGATGCCTTTCAGCTTTATGGATCGACCGACTCTACGCTATAAACTAGAGTTAAACAGATGTTTCTAAAATTTCGTTTCACAAAATCGACGTATCTCTCGCGTGTTCTTATTCAATCCGGGCATTCCTAATTATTTTACTTGTGAACTTGTTATTGAGTTAGAGAAAGCGACAGTTAGACGTCAATTTGTGGAGAAAATATTTAGACTCATCTGTTCAACTTCTGTTTAAATATTTTATGGTAAGACCGTATAAGATTATGGAGCAATAAATATCGTATCATCACAACTGTATCAAGTGTTGCCAATACAAACGGTACAAAGTTCAGCCGACACCCATGGCCGCGCTCTGTTTGCCACGATAATGATGCCAGCGTGTTAATTCCGAGCATGTCAAATATCTAACCAAAACAAGGCCGATTGCCGACTGCTCAAATTTAGGTCAATGGACAGGATTTTATAGACTTCCTTCCTAGACTTGAGAGTCGATGCTTGAAGGCACTTGAGAAGTGGCCATGAGTACGTTCTGTTTGTATTTCGTAACTATTTAAATGGTATTTTGTAGCTTCCTAATTTAGAAGAAGCACATTTGTAAAACTAAAGACGAACTTTTGAATAATCCGTCTATTTACTTATATATCCGAATATAGATATTGACAAGCGTTTTATTGTTCTCAACTAAGTCATTTCTTCTGTCGACGACGAACCCCTCGACTCTATGTAGTTCTAAAGTTAAGGATATCTAGATTTTAGCAAATGGGGATAGGATAGCTAGATATAAAACACAACAGAAACGTCGTTGCTATGTTCCTGCTCTTAGAAACAAAAAGTTGTAGTGACGTTAAGAATAGAAAATGTCGTTCTTAGTATCGCTCCAGACTACTGTAGACTCTGTTATTTCTTAATAGTAATTACGTTTGTTCTTATTTAAGACAAAGAAGCAACTAAAAGCTTGTCATAAGTAAAGAATAGTTATTGAGAAGTGATTTTGAAGCCAATACGTATCTCCCTCGACCCTAGGGACGAACAAAACAGCCAAACATGTTTCAATATTGTTTTGCCATAAACATCTATTTCAAAAGCTTCCCACGACGTCATGCTCTTCTAGATCGTTCCCACACGAGAGATTCGATCAAAGTATCATTGGTATCCAAGATAATACTATAAATCAGTCATAATACGAGTCGAACGGTCCGTGTTCACTCGATTTGCATGTTTTACACATTTCCAGGGTAAAATCGAGTGCGTTACGTCGATGGAATTGCGAAATTCGATTTGTTTGTTGTAGTTCTTTTACGGATGTAGATTTATGTTCACGGCATTACGTCTGAATTACAGCTCTGTTATTTTCCAAAATTCTGTTTTGACTGTGCTCTGTAGTTTTATTATTGGCGAGATCGTCTAGTTGGCTACGAGCTGGTCATAATTTATCTTTGGATTTATTGTTAAAGTCGCTTTTTGGTAAGCTAGTTTTGCAACTTCAGGTACCTATTGAACTAATATCTAACAATATATCTTCAAAATCAAAGGTATTATGGCGCTTCCATTTACATCATCGTCTACTTATGATCCCAGTACTGGATCCTGCCTTTTAGGTAAAATCGATAGAAACCGTTAAAGACTTCATTTGTTAAGAGATTCGATGCAATATGTAACACTACCAATATCAGCTTTTACACTACTGCTACCAAATCTTCCAAATGTAACAGCATTGTTTCGCTAGTGGAACAAACGCGGCCTGCGCTATGCAAAAGCCATATGAGGCTCACGACTAATTAAGTAGTCCGTGTGTGGCGATTCAGTGACCTGAAACTGACACATTGCAGTTTGCCCTCGCGCTTTAGCGGGGTTCATTGAATATGTAGTCACGGAATAAGTTAAAACTAAGTAGAGCAGTGCAGCACATATGGCTTTGCTACCAAAGATCGAGAGGCCGTTGGTCTGACCTGGTGTCACAACAATTAGCAATGCTATTCAATGCGGCACTCCATAAAGACAGTTGGTGCAGGCGTGTACCTACTCTTGAACAGGTGGCAAGAGGCACGTCTCTCACCAATGACAGAATAGTTGAGGATTGAGGAATGGCTTCTCCAACCCTACTTTCTCTAAGGGCACCTTTGCGTCCACTGAGAAGACTCTCGCTACGCCCCATTTGGGGAATCCCTGCAGTGCAGTTATAGTTCATCAACAAATCTGGCACTGCAACTGTTTCCAGGCGTGGTACATATCAGGTCAACTATTTCTTGGTCTCGTTACCTGTGTCAGCTACCTTGGCCCAGTGTGCAGCGCATTTTATGCGCCGAACAAAGACGACGATAACGGATTGGAGTTTTTCGTCACTCCTCACTACGCAACTCGTGCCCTTTCACATTTTAAAAAGTGTTTTATGTGCCTCCTCGGATAATCTACAGCCACCACGTCTAATACTCAAATGGCCAGAGCATACCTAAGGCGCATCAACATAACGAACTGAAGAACATAAGAAAATTGAACCATAAACTTGAGTTGAGCGCTAGCACAAACCCTCCCCATGGTTGCCAACCGAGGCATTTTTTCATATCCAGGAATTTATGCTTCCTATCCAGGATATTGTTTATTCTATACGTAATTAAAAAGGATACTATGAATGCAAAATTTATACAAAGTGTTGCCTGCCTTTTACAATTCCTTATTCTATGGGGGCTGTGAATCCTAACTCGAAAAGGGCAGCAAGCTTCATGGATGAGGACTATCCATAGACGTATCATCGTATAATCGTAAATCTAGATGAAATCGACTATAACGACCACCAGCCGAACTACTGCGCTATGGAGGCTTTCCAGCCAGACTTTTCAGATGTGACAACCCTGAACCCGCGGCACGCTTGCAATAAAATACATCTGCAATAACAGCCCATGGCATTTACGACCCTACACCGTTAGTAATAGAGGTCACAACTTTTTAATGTGCAATTTACACGGTGGATGTTTTCGAGATATTTTTATCTCTATTTTATTCGTCATTTCAACCGGTCAGGCGTGACTGACGCATCGTCGATAGATGTGGTTACATCACTCGATTGTGTGCCTAGTAGCTCTTATTGTTTAAGCTGTAGGGGCTACAATTAAATATCGTAGTAGAAAATGGTGTATTAGATGCAAGAACGTGTTTTCCTGTGATCAGGATATGAAGATTTTTGAAGACAGTTGCAAAGGTTGTACGAGCACAATGGTTGTACCAAGATTGATTATGAACTCAGTGTCATTCAATTTAATGTGTTAATTAAATGGCAATAAGTAACATAATCTTATTTTTACAAGTGCAAAACATAAAGTTGTATAACCTAAACAATTATAATGCCAATGCTAAGGTGGGCAAACTGACAGCATCGGCAAAGTAACGAGGTTCCGTTCGGTCACTTTTATTACGGAACTCTAAAAGGCAGTGCCGTAAATTAACGGCGCTAGGTTCTCTAGCTCTATGCTAATTATCTGGCCATAATTATAGTTACCTCATATGCCATAAAGTCTACTGACATATGGAACAGCGATTTTCAGTTGGCCTCTATTTAGTACAGGCACAGGTATAGGTGAAAAGCCTCTTTACGGTCAGTCATTTCGTTGGCTATTTATAGTTGGTCATTAGCCATTAACCGGAATAGTGTTACGTGTTGTGGCGGCGGCCGTGTAGTACTTATCTGGTGTGCTATGCAACTTATTAACCTCTGACTCTCCATTATGTCTCTCTATCCAAAGGTTGGCTGGATAAAACTGCTTTTAGCGATAATTCCGCCCATTGTCCTTTTGATTTAGCTAAAGCTCCTTCTGTAATAAGTACCTTGTGTATTTTTGTAACTGTTGTAATTATACAATCAAGTATTTTCTATTGTACTTATTCAATTCCATTGGCACCAAGTTAGATCCTACAAAAAAAATGCCTTGTTTTTTGTCTCTTCGGAATCTTCGGGAAGGACAATGAATTTATTATTCACGTAAAGCCACGTCAAAACTCGTCTACTCTCAAACTCAAACTACTCGCACACAATCTTATTATCATTCAAACGTCGCGTTGCAGCATTCCCAGTCAAATGAAGCGGTAAGTAAATCGGGCGATAGCACGGGTCATCGCGCTAGGACCGGACGCCGGTATCAACTGTCCACAGATAACCTACCGTCCGCCGCCGACTGACTGCGTATCTGCGGTCGGGGTGGGATGCAAACGAAGAGACAATAGAAGGAAAACATTGTCACCGTGCCCAGGCTTTTCGGACGATGAACTGAAGAAGTGATGAAGATTTGAAAGAAGTCAATAAATTGCAAGTTGGCTAATATTAAAATACATTTTACAGTATTTAAATTAAAGCTGACTCTTTCTTTTTCAGGTTCGAAGAGGGTTGCAATTATTTTGGAGCTGTTTTCTCCAACATTTTGCACATATCTGTACCTATGGAGTTTGCGTCTCAAACAATCGATCATTAACCGTATGTGCCTCACACACACAACCCGCAGTGACATACCTACTCTAATATACTTACAATCTTAAGCTCAAAACAAATGACCATTACAAAGACTCGCATCGTTATAAAGCGTCATAATTGGCTGGTGAAGTCATCACCCATAAAACAAAGGACCGCCGATGAACAAGCCACCTATCTGAATAAAGGTCTTTCACCACTGGTCTTGGAGTAACTCACTGCAACTTAACACTGCTCCGTGGTAGATAAGACATATTACGTAGGCATTAACCAAGGTCCAGGTTAATTAGGGTTGCCATTGACACGAGAGCAATCTATATCTGAGAGACTGCTTGACACCAAATGTGCTCTAAAAACAGGAACATGATGCGGCTTGCTGACTCAGCTAGCATGATCTGCCAAATCGACAATAGATCTCCTTCGAGACTCCCGAAATGTCTTGCTCGGAATCATAATATTTCGTGCAAATGGGCAAAAATTAATGATGATGAGCAAAACGGCAGAACAAAACTTAAACTTGGGCTCATCATCTTGCAATAGTCTAAGTAGAATGGAACAGATGGCCGCTCCAATAATGAGAGGTAGATAGTAGTTAAGCAACCGTTTTACTTGATGAATAGCCTCACTGGCATTTGCAGGAAAGTTTATGTCGCTTCAATTTGGGAAATTACTTTAAGGATGTCTTAATTGAAGTAGCTTTAGCCATTTAAAATGTAGGTCGACCAGGTACTCATAAATTATGAGGATTGGTTCATTACCTTTTTGAAATGTTGGGTATTTTGGTACGGATTACTGGATATTCTAGATACTTAATATGAATTTCTCATAATATAGTTGGATTATAACCTACCAGTTCTTGTTCAGATATTAGTTACCTATCTGAAGTAACCTAATTTTCAGTTAAAAGCTTCAAGCATATTATCAATATAAACAAAAATTGGTAAATTTATGAAACCAGTCTTACCGATCCTTCATTCCAAACATTACGAACATTTCAAAGATCCTCCATATTGGATCAACAAACAACCCCAAAGTCAGAACCCTTTTACGGCAATATTCCTAATGATGTTTTTTTCTTACAATGTTTACACATTCATGCCACATCCTCCGTCTCCCGTGACGAGACAAGCATCTGGATTAGGGTTGACACCGCCTCGTTTTTAGGACACCGCACACTCGCCACTTTTAAATAGTAGCACCACGCCACTGACATTTTTGGAAAACAATCGGTGTAGTAAAAAGTTAGCTAATACTAATGAATAATGATAGCTACTAAACATTCAATAGTTGTCAAAGATTTTTATAATGACTGATGGAGTGCCTGTCAGATGGATAGATGTTGAAAGTCGTAGTGTTAATTGTATCTTCTTGACATATCTTTTATCTGAGATGAGTTAGAGTCTCTAGTTCGCTCCCATAACATACGCCTTCTTAGTGTAGCAATGCTTACTTATGGCTTTTTTATACATAAGTAATTATTATATACATTTTGGCATTGCACAGGGGATCCCCAAATCAACAATATTGGTAGATACCTCAACATGCCGCTAAGGCCTACCAAAACAGCCGCAAAATCGCTGCCACAAAATGGCAGCGAGTGTGCGGGGCCTCCCTAAGAAGTAATATTTCTAGCAGGAAGGTAACATAAATCTTGAAAAGTACCTTGAACTTCATAAGCCGTGGAGAGTGAGGAAGTTATGAGCTTACGTTACGTGAACGTAACTAACGGCTCACAGGCTGTTATCACATAAAGTATGGTTAAACAGTTATTAAAGGAGGGAAAATGTTAACAAAGTGGTAGCATCAGAGTTCACACTCCATTGTATTTTCACTTGTATTTGAAAGTGATAATGCAACCATTATTTTTACCCATAGATCAGACTTCAAGTGAGAACATGTTTTTAAACAGCATTACTGTCATGACACGATAGAAGATGATGAAGATAATGATAATAATTAATGTGTACTCTGATTTACGATTCCGTGACGGCTGACGGCCTAGATTGAGTCTTGCTTTTGAACCATGCATAATAATCCCCGTAAGCTATCTGTATGTAGGGGTTATTTTATATTCTACAAAATTAAGACGGCCAATCCGGGGACTGTTGTGTTTGCGGATTGATGGATAGAAATATTGTATGTTTGTAGAAAACTGGATGGTTGTATTCAAATTGTATCGAAAGGCGTCAAAACATTGTTTTGTGGTTGCCGTTCACAATATAATATAATTCTTCGCATAAATGAACTACGCTGCTCAAATCGCATAGGGGCAGGTATAAATCTATACTTGTGTATTGAAGAACTTTCTCTCAAAGCTGTAGGTACTGTCAAAATTTTAATGTTTCGGACAGCCCTACATCCGTGCAAGCAATTAAAGAATGCCTGCGCTGGAAAGTAAAGGGCGGAGGAATTCCTGCGCGCACGCAGTTGACGATGCGCGTATCCGGAGAACTTGTTCCGTTGCTTTTGAGCTTTATGGCTTTGAAATTATGGATTGCCATGCATGACCAGACCAGTGCACGCAGTGTTCTGTGGTTTATAGTATAATAATAAAGCCTCACGATCACATATTAATACGAGTTTATCTGGCTGGACCCCTAATTAGGGTTCCCTGTGCCTAGCTAGAAAATCAGTACCGGACCATTTTATATTATTACTCTGATATTTATAAAGAATCTATTGTTGTATCGACAAATTCGACGATTTAAAGGAATTCTTAGACAAACGAGTAGCGATCAACGACATAGATATCCAACGACAAACAGCACACGTATCGCGGTAGAGTCGCTTAAAGCATGATATCGATTATTTCGTACATTTTCTAAGTTTATAAACTTACTCTACAAATCTGTGTTGTAAGCTACACTATTTTATGATTTAATCTCTCGCAGTCGCGCAATGTTTGTACAACAGATACAAATGACTTTTAAATCCCCTAACCAAACAGAGTTGAGGCTGTTATTTGCTCGAGCATTCGGGTATCACACAAGCAAAAAATGTATCAACCGACAGTTGACACATAGTGTGACGGGCACCCAGTGTGATGCTAATATAGTGATGTGGATAAATACCAAAAGCATTTTGTGGTTGTTTCGTTGCTGGACAAATCATTTAGGATATATACTCGTATGTATAGGTATATGTGCTTTAACCGAACTCAAAATTCCAACCAACTACAGAACCAACTACAACTACAGAAATCCCATTGACAGCGTGAAATTAGTAGGTAAGTACCTTAAAGTTAATGAACATAATTGAGATAGTAATGGGTTTAATTATGCTGTCAAATGTAACGCGTACCTTAGTAAGAACATTCACAGATCTGATAAAAGAAAAGACAACCGTCACGTCGTATAGGGAAGTCAAAGCGTCGGCTGAGGATAGAGAAGAATTTCGGTCACGGTAGTATTTTCTTATCTAGAATTACAGTTTCCTACCAAAGCCTTGTGGCCTATGGGGAGTTTAACGGACCAACGACGCGCCACCGCTTCTTCTAAACAATGTTTCTCATAACCAAATACTGTACATCGCAACGCAATATTTGCAAGAAGTGACTTCGATTCACTTTCATATATAAGTACCTGCTAACTGAACCGACTGATAAGATACTAAAATGACGGTCGCCCTGCGACAATGATTCCTTACCCTAAGGAATACAGGTATAGGTACCTACTCCGTAACTGCAGAACCGCCAAGTGCGACTGTGTCTTATCACTTATTATCGGTAGTCTAGGTCGGACTCAGCGATAACACTGATAACACATGTACTAAAATATTATTTTGTACATTAAATAATATTTTCTTGTAGACATTTGCAATTGAGTAGAAAAATATGACCTTAAGATGCAAGAAAGAAGTGTCCTCAAGAGGAAATTTAATACAGCGATGCCTGATTGTGATTTCTGGGCAGCAGTAAAGTGCGCCAATTTTAGATAACCCAGGGCATTTCCTGTCGTCTCGACAGCCCTTCTCGAGCAAAGTATCAGATCAAAATAATAATCAGGATCAAAAAGGGCCAATACAGCACAAAAAGGATCAGTCCAGAAAGCGATTCCACTATGATTAAGATAGTATCGTCCTATAGAATCACCGATCGCTCGCTTTGCAGTTCAAAAACAAACTCTACTATTGATCTCCAGCCCAATCGACTACTTAAATGTTCCCTAGCTATAGTGTAGTATTGTATATACATAGAGAACGCATATTTTAACATCCAACATTCTTTCCCACTCCGAAGCCTGAAGCACCCTCACCCACATACCGACAGGATAGGCCAAGAATCGAAACGCATCTTTTTTCTTCACAAAAGAGCCGATGCCGATACCAGTTCTTACAAGTTACTCCACGCCGCGTAGGTGTCCCTGACAAGTTTGAGAAAGGTTATGGCTTTGTCTATGGAATTTAGACAAAGCACGTGTAGGAAGGGCTAAGTTATCTCTATGAATAGAGGTTCGGCGTGGGTCGTGAATGAGCATCATTAATTTGAATGTAATGACAAAACTTATTTCCATTTTGGGTTGGGTAGATTGCTTGATATTGTTTTGGACGTCAACGGATATTTCTCTCGACCCTATACGTATAATTGTGGTTCGATAAAACTATTTGGAAAACAATTACTATTATACGTTGATTTAAGTTGATGATTGTATATTGGGATATTGTAAATTCATAACTTTATTAATACATCGTCCGACTACATGTGGTAATTTTTTGGAAACTCCATAAACCATCCACTAATCCCAAAAGTGAGCACATGAAATAAAACCCATTTCAACATGTAGGTAAGGCATGGCATGGCAGTCGTAGGTAGGTTGCACTTTTTAACTACCTACATAAAACTGGATCTAATTCGCGCCCTCGACGTTTCGGCCAAGTTACATCGACCGTGGTTACGAGAAGACTGACTAGGTTATGCCTACTTATTAGTGAGTCATCGAAAATTTCGATAGTCGCAAGCTATTTCTTGAGAGCAGCAATTCCAAGGAAAGCCTTCCCCCTGTATCCTGGCAGGATGTAACTAGCTGAC
Organism: Hylaea fasciaria; assembly: GCA_905147375.1. Lineage (NCBI taxonomy): Eukaryota > Metazoa > Arthropoda > Insecta > Lepidoptera > Geometridae > Hylaea > Hylaea fasciaria. The sequence goes on from LR990206.1 coordinate 10,317,623, forward strand.
CGTCTGCATATTTGCCTTCATTACCTTTACTAGATAGGGTTACCATCATTACTTTCTATAATACTCAGACTGTGCTTATCTCTCAAATAAATCAGACTTACCCGATGAAATCACTTCATTCCACACTTTCTTGCGTCTCATCCTTTAAAACAGTAATTTTCTCCAACACAGCTTTGCCCAACTACATCTTCGTCCTTTCTTCTTATAGCTTACTTTTAATCTCACACTCCCAAAGGAACGACATTTTACTTGCATCGAATCTCCATAATTATAAGTAATTATCAGACACGGCCACGAGTTGCTGTGGCTAAGGTTTTTGTTAATGCGACTAAGTATAAATTAAGATGTAAGCTATCCTATCTTTCAAATTGATCAAACTGCACACGGTGTGCAATTTGATTGAAATCGATTAAGTAGTTTAGGGAGCCCATCGCGGACAAACAACGTGACGCGTAATTTATACATATTAAGATTATTTTAAAACAAACTAAGCCAGCCCTACCAGTAAGTATCTGTTACATAAGCAGTTAAACAGGATACCATAAAACTAAACTCGAGGCATTTTGTAATTGAATTAAAAGTTGGTAGCCGACAGAATTAGTTTCTCTTTCAATTGCTCTCGATGTGAATTGATTGAGTAATTTGGTGTTTATTTATTATTTTAATGTTAGTAATGGGACGATTAGTGAACGAGCTCGATCCATCATATTGGCTAACTATCCCTTCTTAGACAAGGTAATGGAATAGGAAGTTATTTACGTTATAATTGAGGTGAATAATTGAACTACTCGATCTGGTAATACTGTAGTTGGTTCGGTGCACTTTGCTAATACATATAAGTAATTGGAGTGTGTTATTACAAAATCAAGAAGTAGGTCTCGTGTCATTGGTATAAAAGCCCGGAATAAAAACAAGCCCCGTTAAAAATTTACAAACGTATTAGTAAGGCAGACGATGGAAATAAGTGTTACATGTTTTTTTTGTTTCAGCAACAACACCACTACCGTCACCATCGTCTTCTACTCCCGCGATTGAAGCCCTCGAAACTATTTTTGAGAAGTTAAGCTGATCCTAGCGGAGACTTTGCATCAAATCTAACATCGTCTAAGGTCCATCTGTCTAGAATACCAATCTAGACTAGAAAGTTAAGGAGTCTAATAAATGAGGGCTACATTTGCTGTGTCATCACTCAAAACGAGGTTTACAGTACTACCCTTATTATAGGAATCGAACATCGAGCTTCTTCAAGAAATCAAGATAAACTTCAGATCTATTCTAAGTGTTGCTCAACGCCCGAATACCATCGGCCCTAACAAATCGTAACTCGTTTTATCTGTAGTAATTAACCTTGCTAGCTATCTACAAAGATAAGGCTGATTAAGCGCCGCCGTTAGCGTAGGTCAAAGCCCCTTTATCAGAGGGGTAGGTCGAGACAAAGGAACTTTTGTTTAGGTGAAAGCTAAGCGATGTTATGCGTCACGGCGAAGAAAAGATGTGATTTAGTATGTGTCTTAGTCGTTGTCAAAGAGTTGAAAAGCTTACAAATGTTCGCTACGTTAGTACAAGTATATTTATAAGCTTGAATATAGTTTATTAGATTATGCAGTACAATATTATAGTCAGCGTTATCGAGCTGTTCAGATGATCGAGTTGGAAGATAGATAGAAGCATATTGATGGTTTCTAGGATCATTATTATCAGCTTATAGTACTAAATACGTTTAAAATATACTTTTTCAAAATATAATATGGAAAAGTATATTTTGGAACGACGAAAGCTTGCTTCTGTCCTAAGGCTTTCCCGTCATGTAAATTTCAAGACGATGCAGACTCCTGAAGGCAAGCTTTTACCTTTAAAACGGCTCACATCGGAGCAATGAGCCTTAATTATGTTTAAATTAATTCTACGTAGCATAAACATCTACCTACATAGCTCCAAGAAACCCCGGGCATCTAATAACTTGGAGGAAGTTGTCTACATTATGCTACAAAGTGTTTGAACATGTACCCTGACACTTATTCTAGAAATTCTAGGATGGAAACATGAAGCCATAGAGTCCATTACCCTGACAATATCATTATAATATTTGGAGTCATTATGGAATTATTCCATCGTCGCATCAATCACCAATATTTGAATTGATCAATAGACTGTAAATGGGCATAAAGAATTTGTATGTCCCTGTTTGCCATTTGACTAAATTGGAACCTTGAAACTTGAACCTGTTAACCACTCCATAGCATATTATAAGAAACTGGTTTTGGAAATTCAATCCGTAGCCAAAGACTCAAGACTATGCGTCATATCGTAGCTAAAGACTGGCAACGAAATCATATCTATGTGGTCCAGTCTCTATACAGTTAGGTGCCTACATAGTATTTGGTCCATCCAGGCCGAGATAGGGCTAACATCTACCCTGAGGTGTACCCACCTAGTGATTAAGTCGTACGCTTGGGTAGAGAGGGCTTAACATTAAACTGCCCACTTAAGTATGTCGTTTGCAGGAAAGCTGTCGGTTGTTAGGTAGAGTTTAATCTCAACACTTATTACTTAAGATCTTGACTCTCTAAGTACTTGATAGGGAACTGGGACGAAGGTAGGTAGGTACGTATATTTTCAAACTGGTTCATTCAGATTGCAACTGCTATGAAATTCAACGTACCTATTTCGAGAACTCAGGTCGGGTTAGCTATCAGTCAATTATTTTTTTACAAAACTATGAATTTGCTGAATTTGCTAGGTTGCGCAAATAACTACTTATGCGTCGAGATAAATGGGATGACACGTAGGCCCTTAGTAAATCCCATCGAATATTCCAATAAGTACCTGATACACTACTTAATCCCGATCCTGAGTCAGTTTAGTCGCGATTGATCCAATTTGCATCTGATCCGATCGCCAAAGGATCCTCGATAACAGGTGGAGCACCGGCAGCTCTGCCGACACAATCATAACTGTCTATAACTGCCCCGCTTCCTACGCCTTATCGCAAGCAAACATCCATCGATACCCAGGCGTTCCCAGTCAATGACCTATCGACGTATAAATAGGTATTAGGTATTGTATTGCTAGTTCGATGCCCAGGTCGTGAACTCGCTTCCGTCTGGACAGCATTCACTATAGACGGCTAGTGTAAACATTAGTTCAATCAAAACAGTTGATTGGTAAAGATATGGGTGAGTTAATTTAAAAAGATTAGGGGGAGTTTGGTGAGTAGGTATGCAGTTTAAAATAGAGGGATTCGTTTTTGTGTTAATATTATCAAGGGCTTATCTATGAACTAGGTAGGTACATATAATAATTCGCATCTATTACAAATAACCGCTATGTAATTTTTCTTCTTGATACCTTTAAAAATATATACTAACTAAAAATCATCCCAAAATGGTTGAAACATTATCCATGAACCAACTTTTTAATTTTTCCAATAATGTAACTAATTTCTACTGCCTATATTGAGGAAAAGAACTAAAAATGCTGCTCCGGACATCCCATTAAAAGTGGTTTAAGTAGGTAGGTATATCAGAGGTTTAATGTCTTATCTTACTTTTCTACAGATCCTAAAATTCATCTACCTACATAACATCTATGTCCCTACATACTTAGCCGCCTACATGAAGTCATGCACCAAGCTAATTATTTTGAAAGACTTTTATCGTTTCATCGCAAGAAGAATTTCGTAATGTCAAATCAATAAGGTTCAGAATTATAAACCAAATAAAAAGTAAGGACGTACCTACGTGCTTTCACGGCCCGTACCCATTGCCTAAAAATTAAGGTACCAACCTAATTAAATCGAAAATAATAGTACACGCTTTGTAAGCACGCAGTCAACCGACCTCTCAACAATCATTCAACGCCAATACAACATTCGTCTTGTTAATTACTGAGAATGTCTCAATAAACAACGCTCTATTCATATCTCTAGGGATAATTAAACCTTCCAGAAAATTAAACAGACGTCGCCTTTCTGGTCCCCAGTGGAGGCCATCCGTCATCGCCGTCTGGCGGCAGCTCCGTACACGTCGTCACATGTAGTGGAGCAAAAAAAAAGTTAAAAACAGGTTCAAGGATCGGATTCCCGAATGGTCGACCGACCGGTTCTGGCTCGCAGCTCTCACACTGGGCCCGAGAGGCGGTTCGGGTCGTGAATGAATTTTTCGTATAGGTAGGTGTTAAACTGGTAGAGCACGAAGAATGCCGCTCTCCGTCGAAGGTAGGGCAGTTGACTGAAACACATCATATTATTCTTATAGAAAGCGACTTCAACGCGATCTGATCTTAATTTGATGACAAATTTAAGCTTCAATCATTATCCATGAGCATCTGAGACGATCATAAAACGCTAGTCACCAGTAGGCATCAATTTGAAAATGTTTCTCGTAAGGTTCGAGAGCATTTATCAAGAATTTAACTATCATACATATGGATTACATTTTATAGCAATTTTATAGCTCTTGTCCTTATAGCATGAGTGAAGATAAAATCTTTGAGAGCTCTGAATTTTTAAAGCGCTTTTGAACTCAAACAAAATTTGTTAGAGACACAAAACGGCTATGTCAAAAACGTCTAAAAGAGCTAAAGCGTGTTATTTTTAGATCAGTTATCACTGCAAGTCGCTGGGAGACATGCAGCAGACCCGATGGTTTCTGGCATTCCGAACAACAAACACACAGACACTAATTATATTTAACGCATGGACTGCACGCAGAACGAGATAAAATGTTTGTTTAGAGTACGGGAGCGAATGAATTTGGGCATCCGTATACTTGGAGTTATGAGTAGAGTAATGCCGTATATCTGCTGATCTGATCAGTTCGTGTAGTTTGTGCCGCTTTGAAGATTTGCGCGTTCAATTTTCGCTGAACATTCATAATATAATCCGATCAGTATCTATTGAACGGAATTGGAACTGATTGCTGAAGAAAATTGGAGGCTTGACTGACACGTTCCGCATTGCATTTTAGAGACTCGGACTACCCACTTATGGATTTGGTTTGATATGAAAATTGTAGAGCACGTCTGATGCAGATTACTTGCTATTCGTCTAAAGAAACACTGGTATCACTAGAAAATTCTTATAGTAACCTACTAATATAGAAAAATAATACTAATATTTTGTGTGTTGACTGTTGATTTACATGGGCCATTATAGCTCATAGGGTATTAATGAAAGTTAAATGAGTTTACCAATGAATTTGGAATACAAACTCAAGAACAACCACCAAGAAACTCATATACAGCGTGATCATTACATAACTCTGGGTGTTTCTTGAAGCGTTTACTAACGTTAATATATTGAAATCTCTACCCAGGTATTCCAGTTCAATGGCCTGTAAAGAAAACTATCGAAATACAAGCGGACGGTTTCGCGGGTAAACACTAACAAATGGTGCTGGTACTGCTGGTTGGCTAACGTGCGTGCCGACAGACATATTGTTGAGTAAACAGTTTTATGGCCACGTGCGATGCAATTGATATTGAGTGGCAGATACAGGCCGCTCTAGGTTGTATTTTTTTAAACAAAAATGTACGAGATACCGTTAGGTGCAATGGAAATAAAATGGTCAGGGCTGAGTGGAAACTATGCGTTACCTAACTTATGATTTGGGGGGGTATACATAGGTACCAATTTTTTGCGCAGTGAACCGCTCACGTGACCAATTTACGGACGTGCTTTGCAGTTAGGAAGGCGGTGGTAGAGGCAAGTAAATAGGTAGGGGCCTTGTCATTTCAGCTTGTTTAACAACAATTCCCGGATTTATAGCGTTTGTGGTAAAATTGTAGTGAAGGACTGCCTGTATTGTAAAAAGAATTACTGCCAAGCATGGATCTACCTACAACTGAACTCTAACAAGCTAAGCTTCATCAGATTTCGAATACTGTAATTCAATCTTATTTCCAGATAGAGGAGAGGTCATATAAAATCTGTGATAAAACAATGCTCTAAGCATTTTATTTTTGTATTTTATGGGTGAGAGTATCACCAAGGCCTCATTTCCCTTGAACCACGCCGTTGCCTTGCCTGAAGTAATCGATACCGACAGTCTCACCGTAACGTTATGCGTATCTAGAAGCTACCTACTTTATGAAACGTTGCGAAATCGACGGTTAGATATTTGCCAGTTTGCGGAACCAACCGTTTTTTCTCCTTCCTATTACAGATTCGCAGAACCGTTACGCTTTTTATATTGCTACTTTCATTGATGAATAATCAGACTGTAATACAAAAATTCGCAGTGAAAAACTGTTACGTACGAACCAATTGTTACAAATCGGTAAGTATACATAACTTGGTAATTTAGATTATGGCGGATGTCTAAAATTTGATGCTCTTTTGTATAGATTAACTCCTACCCCCGTATTGTTAGTCGTTACCTCCAAATTATTTTCACTCCACTCAACGTCACTTGCCTGTTTTGGTATCGTTAGTTGACAAAATTTCCTCCACTAGGATATTGCTCGACAATAATCCTCGAAGTCCTCGAACAGAGGAAACAAACCGTAAATCAAAGGTACCGCGACGTATGTACCTTGAGGATACCTAGAAGCCGCTTCTCTACGATCTTTGTGCTACAATGGAGTACCGAGGAACCTCGAAAGTTCAACTAACGATACCAATTAATATGAGGAACTTTTGGGCCAGTTTCGAGGTCCCTCAGCAAAGGTCGAATAAAAGAAATTTGGAGGTATCGACTAACGATACTGGGGCTAGTCTCTGAAGTTTATTCGCTTCATGTGCGAGTGCTGTAACTCAAAATTATAGGTTTCGCAATATTGGTAAGTACAGGAACATCCGATCTCTTTTGACTTATTATTAGGAACGTGGTGTCAGCATTATCGACTTAGATAACGGGGCTAAGTCTACTTACTATTATGATGCCATTTTTTCGAAGTCGAGGACGTAGCGCCACTTCACAATACTTGCATAAGCCTCTCGCTTCATCAATATTCATCAATCTTCATGCACTTCCGCCGCTCGCGTCTGCCATATACCTACTTCTGCATAAAATGTTACACCTGTATTATAGCCGAAGGAAATGCAGTTGGAATAATAGACTTTCTCGGAATATTATTTCTAAGTCACCATATTATTGAGATTCATGAATCTACAATACTATTCAGCCGACTAAACACAATATAGGTACACAGGCTAGGGCCGTCACGTAATAAAGTGAATGTTAAAAAGTTAAGGAGTTCCTGGACTAATAATTATCCTGATTGAAGATTGGTGGTGAATCTATTATTTCCCAAAATATCAGAAGTGGGATGATTGTGGCAAAATGATTTCGTATTCCCAAGGCACAAGTAAACGTGTGACTGAATGTGATCGTTCTGCGTTATTTATTTATCGTTCAAGGATATTGCATCCCAGTTAACGGCAGCCCTGTGTAGGTACAGAGGAGCTACGCAATATATCACAAGCGTGACGTCAAGAGCGCGCCCGCCCGAGTGAGGCACAAATCACGCCATGGCAGCGGAAGGCCGTTGTTTTGGTTTGTAATCAATTTTGGTGCCGCAATGATTCAATCTTTCTGTACCAATTATTTCTGTGCCCTTTGTGGCTTAGTGTGACTAATCTACTTAGTCAAGGTATATCTTCTACTTCTACTTACAACTTCCAAGCTATAGTAGATGCTTATTTTGGAGTTATTTTTAGTGATCTACTATTGGACTGTAGGTAACATTTGATTAACTGTAGACTTAGTAAGTATTTCCATTAAACAAGACGAATTTTGGTGCTGTTACAGATAATGTAACAATATAAACTTGAAGTTAAAGTTTTCATAAGTGCTACCCATCGATAAAATAGTGAATGACGTGCAATAAGGCCTATGTCTAGATAAAATAGCGAACTTCAACATACTTAACCCTTGGTTCTCAAGAATGAGAACAGTTACATTATGCAGATCATTTAAGTACTTACCTACTTGTAATAGCACTCTTTACAACCTGTGGGTATACCTACTGATGTACCTACATGTTAACAGAATTCCATGGGTCCATGAAGCATCCAACTTGTTACCGAAGCAGTAAATTACAAACACATTCAGAAGCTGCAACTGCAACCGAACACGTGTCGCTCGAGATTGAGCGCGGAATCAAATCCATTTTTATTTTTAGACTGTCGCGCTTCGTGCACTCAAAAAATATGATCCGGCATACCACACCGCACATTTGCGCCGCACAGAGCGCTTGCAAACAATGGGCATAACACGAATAGACCCCACGCACACATAGAACCGAGCTTCCCGATTGGTGGAAAAGTCGGACAGATCACAACCACAAATACATTGGCGATGCGGTTTTATTGCAAGAACCCGCTCTGCTCTAGTGCTTTTGTGGTAGACTATATGAGCATACATAGACGCCTTGCCTGATGTTATTGCTTCCAAGTTTGTATTTCTATGTTGTCAGAGAATTGTAGGTAAATTAGGTGCGTTGCGCAAGTGTGTTAGCATATAGGCACTAATACGGCGGATGCTGTATTTACCGGTGGTTGGCAATATTGTCAATTGATAAATGTTTCCATTCATATCAGTTGTACTTACATAAACTTACTCCAAAGACGGTTCCTTCGAGTAGGTATGTATACTTAACTGTAGTTCTTATAGACTTTCTAATCAACATTGGTACCTATCTATCTAAAGGTATGGATAGATTCAAATTAATTTCTTCTTTAGAGCTCAAAAAAGGAGCAACAACAAAACGATTAAGTAATTACGTAGGTACTACTCAGTCTTATCACAAAACGACGGAAATTGTATCAAGTAAACTTATTCCAAAAAAACAAGAGAGCTGACTAAAATCTAAAATATCTCGCCGGTGAGTTTCGCTGAAGGATAGCACACAAAACCGCGCCACAACCAGTTCTTTGTTACAAGTGTATTTGTAAGCATAGTACATGAGCCGCAAGTCAACTCACGACTTGCCCTATACTATGGAACCAGAACCGTCAAACATTTCGCCGTACACTGCTTCGAAGTAAAGAAAAGTTTCGGACGCTTGTTTCAGATAAGCAGCAATACATTCACAACAGTTGACAAAGGTCGCTTTACAAGCAAAGTGAACAGCCCTGGTGGACAGGCGGCCGTCCTTGCTAAGATTACTGTTTTAGAACGAGGACACGTCGTAGGTACGGCCCGCGGTTTCACCAACATTACTGGAACAGAAACAGTATCCCGAAAGTATTTCAATTGCAAATGTAATAGCCGGAGATAAAATGGAACAAGCCGCTCCACTATTTCAGTGCGAAGGCCGTAGAAATTATCGAGACACAACTGTTCAATAATTCATGAAACTGGCTGTATCAGTTGGCTCCGGCGAGGTTCTAGGCATGTGTGCCGTTTCTTTTTGGAGGAATCATTAAGTTCATAGAAGGAAACTTTTATAGATAAAAATATAACCCAATTATGCAAGTGCCTTGATGGTAATTGGTTAACGGTAGTAAAATCCTAAGGAGACTCCAGCCTCCTGCTTGGTGGAAACCAAACCCGTTCCGTTAATAAAAAAAACAGACTGACGCCATCAGCTTGACGTCGCGCCGGCAAGTTGAATCATAAACCGATAATAAACACATACTGACAAAAAGCCTTTCAATGACGATTCACATTATCGTCCGGCAGGATGCATGAATCATATTATTATATTAAAAAATATATTCTTAGCAATTGTTACCTAAGATTTTACGAAATTACAGTAATGTTACATGTAACTTACTCCTTTGAGGTGCTTGATGGTGACTACACAATAGTTCAGTCACTGACAAGTAGGTACATTGCGAATATTACACACTGTCGGCGTACGGTTTCGTAATCATCATCGTCATCATCATCAGCTTGAAGACGCCACCGCTGGATGGACATAGGCCTCCCCCTTAGACCGCCACACCGAACGACAATTTGCCACTTGTATCCACCGGTTGCCTGCTCCTTTGACTATTGTCTCGTACGGTTTACCTCAGCAGATTCTGTGCATCCCGCTTAGAATTTCTTCGTAACTCGACCCCTTTACATAGTTAAGTAGTGTAGTGCAACGAGATAGGTAATAAATTATTTCCAGTAACCGAACCTGACTCAAATTGCAGATGGTGTAGCGTGGTGATTATAACCAAGTTCTTGTAAACATCTGGCGACCTCAATAACCGCCCGTTTTTTGCCTTGTTAGGAAAACAGAACATTGAAATACTGCTTGACACGACTATTATAGATGCTGTTAAACATTTTCTAGGGTAATTATTATATTTAACGGTATTTTTAAAGATTTGACATGACTCTAAGTACGTGCAAAGTCATTGTATAGCGTCGGAATTTAAATATAACACTCCGAAGCCTGATATAATGATTACACCATTGCACAATCGTGAGACACAAGTGCAAGGGTCAATACTGAGTGTTCTCATAAAGAGTGACCTCGTTGACTTATGGCAGTTTCAGAATGAAATGTAGGTACACAATGCAGTCAGATCTACTGATTAGTTCAGACTTATTAATCTACTCGTAACTAGACCTGCTCTGGAAAACGCATCAGCTCAAGCCTTAACTTATTGCAAACCGAAAAAAGATAATTTGAAGTCCTTGATGAAGGGAAGAGAAAGTCATGGACGTAACAGTTGTGTCACAACAGAGGAGAGGGTAACTATTTGCCAGTTTTGTAGACCTTTCTGGCTTGCCGCAAAATCGAAAAACTTGGTCAGTGAGAGAAAAATTCTTAATTCCCGGTGAAATCCAGTGCGTCATACAAATGTAAGCCCCTACTTGATCCCACCACGACTGATTCACAGGAAGACCTCAATTTGACTCTGACAATCGAAGGATGTAATGTAACCGAAAGGAATTTATAACTCCTTGAATGGATCATACAACGTTCCGATGGAAATGACCGTGAGTGGGACACGGTTTGAATACCATTGTTTCGCTTTCAATGTTAATTTTACCTTTATAGATTGTGTGATAGGAATTTAAAACGTATATAAAGTTTTAATGAAAGATACGTAGGCATCTATACGGATTACCGTACCGCTAATAACTCGCACAACAGACACGATACAGCTGTTTGTTACTCCTTCCTTATACAAGTGTCAACTTATCGAGCTCTTAGAGCTGTATTATAAAGGAACGAAACATTCCAAAACTCTGAAGCAGTTCTTTATTTGTTATTACTTGTCGTAGACAATATGGTCATTTCATGCCATCCAATATATGACGCCAGTGGATCCATTGGACTCCGTAACCGAGTGTGTGACGTGACACCGTCGGTTAGCAGCATGTCTTCCTTATCGATTATTCGATGTTCACATTGATATTATGAGCACGTATTGATGGCCATACTGTGTATATTCACGTCTTAGTCAGGTTTGGGATTCATTCGACCTTTTGTTCGGTACCACCCACTCATGTCTTTGTCGTTTCTCTGGTGGTAATCAAAGGATATTTGGGCGCCACTGATAATTAATATTCGATATGCGAAATCATTATCTTGTGATGTTCGATATAATAGATGTTCAAGGAACTGACAATAAGATTTAAGTATTTGTGTAAATATTTTAACATTATCGTTATTTACAATCCAAGGTTGAAGCGGTTTATTTATATGATGATCGCTTATATTTCTTATTTCCTTATTTGATACCATTTAAGGTCACAAAGAACCGATGTTATGGAATTTCATTACTATTTACTAAAGGAATTACGTTTCGAGTCGAGACTTCGACTGTATCGGTGTTCACCATCGGTGTTATCTTACACCGAAGACTGCTTCGTGCCACTTAGATTGTGATTGATTAGTTATCTTAAGTCCTGTCGACCGAACACATTCAGCAGTCGAAGATACACGCACCAAAATGTCAGTGTTGAATGCTATATCCGTTGCTGAAGCATCAATCACCGCAAAAACTGGCGCAACCACATGCTCTAAATCACTTGATCAGCCCACCGCAATGGCCGAGCGAGTAATAATCCACAATGGGACTTTCACGCTTTCACCACGTGGCGGTTCGATATTTTCGAAATTAGATCGAGAGTCGGCGACATGCAAATTCGCCAATCGAAATGCACCATGACATGACGAGTGGGGGTTGCGACCGGCATTCCTAGCGCGGTGGAGGTGGGAAGTGGGGGGAGGTGGGGCGGTCATCGACCGTCCTCAAGCGGCCGCACATAAACTACGCAGCCGCATAAGGTCAATACAGCCCGCGCCGCCGGCGGACCGGTCCAGAATGGCACTGGCAACCGAGAACCGTTTCGAAACCGGCCATTGTTCGAATTCGAAAATCAATTACGGACCCACGGAGCCGCGGACACACGCAACAAATCTAATTTTGGTTGCGCAATTTAGTGTTAGATCTCGAAAGATTGAAAGCAATCGTTCTGCTATCGCCGGAGGTGCGGGCCTACTTTTGGAGATCCGTTGAGTAAAGCACCTCTCTCCAGCAAGTAAACACATGATAATATGTAAGCTGTGAAACAGGGTAGTCAAATATTACGGCTCTGTACAAATAAATAGTCACTTGACCACATGACTCATGGCCATGCCGTGCAAGTGTGCCTACATGAAGAAACCGCGTACCTACCTACGAATTATTGTTATCTTTCATAGTAACCGAAACTGTGGCAGAATGATAAATAGAATTAAATATTGCAGACAAAGTTTATTTTCAAATTGATAAGGGTTCGATAAGATAAGTAAAGAATCATTTCATTAAAATACTAACATGTGGTACATAAGTGGAATTTTGGCATAATAGATACGAATTTAAGTCAATATTTCATTATTAACCTCCATTCAAACGTGGACTGGAAGATCTCTTGTACCTTGTAACCTTGATAAGACCGCCCATAATACTTGTATATTGTATTTACCTACTACGTAGACATTCTGTAAGTACTTTGTGTGTTCTGTAAGCTGGTGTGAAAATTAATGTAGCATTTTCCATACTTTAAAATAATTACTTAAGTAGGTACTTACTTATATCTATAAATTACGCGTCACGTTGTTTGTCCGCGATAGACTCCCTAAACTACTTAAAAGATTTTAATCAAATTTGCACACCGTGTGCATTTTGATCTAAACTTCAAAGATAGAGTAGCTTACATCATCATTTACAGTCGCAATAACAAAACCCTTAGCCACAGCAATGCGTGGCCGTTTCTGCTTGTAACAATTATAAGAACCAACCTACCATATTTACAATCTTTGTTTGTTTACTGAGAATGATATAATTTGGATGATAATGATTTTTGTATGCTTGGTCGATACATTTTATTCTTAAAACTTCATTAGTAGTCGATAGGTAGGATAAATAAGAAGATTAGGCAATAAACCTATAACTAACTATACTTAGTTAAATAGTTAAGTATGGCCATATTTTTTAATCCTATTAATAAAAGCGATACAGCCGAATGAGTCACCTTCTTGAATTATCAGCGCAGAGCAGAGGTGGTACGGGTCGTTCAATGTTGCCTAAATGTCGCCAGTTCGCATTCCAGCACGAGTATTTCTCCATAAAAAGTCAAAGGCTGAATTATAGACTGCAGTAATTCCACTAATTTAAATAATTTCGCCATCGAGATGGCCCCATAGTCCATTGTGACGCTATTTCATCATTTAGGCTGCATAATGCAAAGACCTAAACGGTTCCAGAGCAAAACATAAAACAGAGTTTTCTTTTGTAACGTAGTTATTAAATTAACTATCTCTTTTTTTGTAAGGATTGTACCTACCTACTTAAATTATTGTGTGTTAGTGTGAGAGTATTGTATATTATGTGTAATGTGTATAGACGGAGAGGGAGATAGAGAGAGATAGAGGGAGACGGAAAGAGAAAGAGGGAAATAAATATACAAGGAGAAGTTAACGGTATATTGAGACAGAGGGAGAGGGAAAGTGTGTGTTAGAGTCAGTATTTTGAGATGATTGAGCAAGTTGTACTGACCCGTCCATTTTACTTTATTTTGAAGTATCCGAATGACTCATAATAATATTACTGGACTATCCAGTTGGGTTGGTTATAATGTTTAAATACTGTTCAAGGGTTTTGGGGCTACTTTCAAAGACTATTCCATTACAAGTGTTCTCTTCATCTTTAATCACCTTCCAGCGTCTGTCGCTTGTCAAGATCGGTTAATTATGCCTTGTTATTTTCATCGGTACCCGGGTAGCACATGTAGTATCTTTTGTAGGGTAACTTTTGATCGAAATGAATTACTGATCTTGTCTATTAAATCAGCGGAAAGAGCTGGTTTGTATGAGCTTGATCACTAGAGTATAGATGGACTGATATGACCTATTAACTATTCATATAGTAAACAAAAAGTGTACTTACCATTTTGCTCATGATTTTCGGTTCTTCCATTTCCCCAAAAGTCCAAACAAGTTCTTGTCAAGACGAATGCATTACACACACACAACACAGACAAGGCCTGAGATATTACTTTGACGTGCTTTCGGTATGCTCATCAAATCGCCTACCTACAGTACACATCCGGCAAGATTATGGTCATAACAAGTTTCCATGTAGAGATTCCTCATTAGATTCAATATCGTATAGAATTAGTTTGAACAAATATACAAATTGGTTCTATTTGCCAAAACGGTTTCTTATATGTACTTATTTTGCCATTCCTATATAGCGTGTAATTCAATTCTATCGCCACTTCAAGAAGTTTTATGTCAGCTATAAATTTCGGAGTGGCGCGCCATTTGAGAAAATATAATATTTCGAGCATACAGCCTTTTTCGTCACGCAACAACACAATTCAGAGAACAATGGTAAAAGTTTGTTTGGATGTTAAAAATTCACTCTTTTGGCTATCTTAAACGCGATCTGGATATTACCAGACAGATGCTAATTACGCCTTTCAAAGCTTGGCATGGAATCGGAGAGGCGATAAAAAGATGCATGGGTAAGACGCGCCACGTCCATAGAAGAAAACGTACTCACTTTCGTATCCAGCGGACCAGGACCACATGGAGACCATTGCGAGCAGCCAGTGGTACATGATCCCTTCGATCTTCCAATATAGGGGGGCGCATACGGGTCTGACGAGGCGCAGCACCATCATCCACACGACGTAAGAGGGGATGCAGTATATGTTGTTGATGACGGCAAATGTCGTTCGCGCGACGATCCTCGCGTACCAGCTGAAAGCAGGGCCGCGCGGGTTCATCCATGACCGTCTCGCCGCGCGCCGCGCGCTTCGCAACCCTCAGGGTCGGACTCGGAGCCAACGCAACGACATACACATGATTGGTGATATGAAATGTGATGTGCTGGACAGCACAGTGCTCGCACACCGAGTGACGCGACCGACAAGGGTTCCGTGAGCTAACGAGACGAGCATGGATCCGTACCGCGTTCTCCCTGCCGACAGCTGCCGTAACGCGGGGGCTTTCGTCGTGCGCGGACAATGCCGCTGCGCCGTACCGCCGTATCCCAATCAAACACACATTACATTCGACGATATTTATTTATGATCATGGATTCACTGTCGGTTATTTCGTTAAGTAGATGCGAGTATAAATTTAAAAACCGCCCGGCGGCGAGCGAAGGCGTCGCTCGTCGCCGAGCTCACATATGCGATTTGAGACACACATTTTACACCAATCGACGTAACAATTAACTCGTACGACGCGAGCACACATAGACATACACAATTTATTTTCAATATTAATGCTTACTGGTCGCCCGGCCGCGGCAGGCCGAGCTCGTCGTGTAAAAATCAATAATACAAAGTTCATATTTCATAATATAAAATTAAAAAACGACATCGGATCGCAGAAATTATACAAAAATTACAATTACAATAGTCTGTACACTATCTAATATGTACAAAATAGTTGCCAGCAGAGATATGTGCGGGGTCTTTATTTACAGGGCGCGGTGGGGTCTGTCTGACGCACACGGCCGACCGTCTCACACGTTGTAGTCGTGCGCCATGAGGCTGTGCACCTGCTCGAGGCGGTACGCGAGCCGCTGCTTCTGCGAGAACTCGTCCTCCTCGAGCGTCACCGTTAGCTGCTCGTTGTACCGTTCCGCGTACGCGTACAGCTCGTTTAGTGCGCAGTTTGTGTTGAACTCCTTCGTGTGGAGGCGCGACTCCTCCGCTAGCATCGCATTCATATCCTGGTCCGAAATGGCCGGCATCAACTTTATGTCCGCGTAATACCGCTCCACCCACTCCTTGTACACCGGAATGTCTTTGGCGTACAGGAGCTTGGAGGAGGGCGAGTCTTTACCTAGGATGTGATCGGAGGTGGAGCAAGAGTCCATGAACGTTTGCGCGATGACTGACAAGCAAGAATCTACCGTATTGGATTTGTGAACGTCGAACACGAAGTTGGGGTTCTTTATAAGATTTACCCAAAAACGAAGCGGGAGAGAGTTGCTTTTCCATGTGTGGACTACTTCCGGGTCTGAGATCGCGTGCTGTAGTGCCTGGTCGTCCAGGAAATCGAACATATACTTAATCGCGAGCGGCAGCGCCGAGCCGCGATGAGCAGTGCTGAAAATAGTCTCGAATAAATCATCGACAAACTTTTGCAACGTGCCTTTAGTGGCGAGAAGCCGAGTGAGGTATATTTCGGAGACCATTTTATTGCCACGCTCTCCCTCCTTGCGTGCGTCATCGTCGTGATGCCTCACCAGATGCCAGTATTTGAAACCACCGCCGTGATCGTATTTGAGCGGACTGGCTGGTGGGCTTGCCGAACCGTATTTACCGCGATTGAGGGTCTCATAAGTGTGCGATTTATCGTTCTTTTCCATATTGGAAAGATTGTAAACAGAGCTTTGTTTCGCGACGAGACTGAGACAAGCGCCGTCCGGTACGCGATAGTGGTTGAGCGTGTTGAGCTTGCGCCACTCGCTTTCGCATTTAGTGGTGCTGTCTTCGTCATAGAGGATCAAGCGACCGCAGGCACCCGTGCGCCATTCCAAATCGAGTTCATCACGACTCGGCCTTTGAGAGTATGGGGTTGCGCGGTAAATGGCATCCAGACATTTTTCTTTCACTTGACTTATTGTATCACAGTCGAGAACTTTTACTTGCACGTTCTCTGTAGTAGCCTCTAAGCCACTGACGAAAAAGGTCTGTTGCGATATCGATACGTTGACGAGGATCGGTTTGAAATCTATAGACTGCCGGATCAATTTCTCTTCGCTAAGAGAATAACGCGCTTCGGATGTAATCGCGTCTACGGGGCCCTTGTCCACTTGGCCTTTCATGGACCTGAACAGGAGATACAGAGGTTCACCGGCGCATTCGCGAAGGAATTTATACAACAAGAACGTAAACCAAGCACTCAACATCTTCTCAGCTACACTTTCGGTGCGCCTTAGCAATAACTTAGGATGATTTTTACCTTCCATACACTTCTCTATCAACTCGGCTAATAAAGTCTTTAACACATCAGTGCAATATTCCATTTTACTCTGCAGAGTAACCATAATAAGAGAAGCTACATTAACACGATCGCGCATGGAAAAATATCTATTACTTTCTAAAGTACGAATAAATAATAGGAGGAATGTTTTATTCATAATAAGCTGCCCGAACATTTTCAGACCTTTCTCTCTTCTATTAAGCTCTGGACGTTCCCACTGTAGGACGGCATGATCGTCAATGTTAGGGAACAGAATCTTCATAGCATACGTGCGGTAATCAAGGAACGGTATCCCGCCCGTAACCTCTCCCGTCAGATCCGTCATCTCCGTTTGCAGTTCCGCAAACGCTTCCTTACATTCAGCTGCTACTCTTAACTCTAAAATATCCATTTGCTCTTGCATATTCTTTAGTACTCTAATGTTTTCGGTTGATTTTCTCCTATACATAATTAAAAATCCGAAAAAGATTAATAGCAGCGCGCATATACTAATACCTATACCGACTAATGCTGGTTTGCCGATGGCGGCTTGCAGACCGGCTTGCGATGAATACGACAGTTTACCAATTTTGTAGGTAAGCGCGCGACCTACTCTGACGTCGACTTCAGGAGTGTCTACTCCGTCAGGAAGCTCGTCACGCGACGGAGGCCTACATGTCAGCTGATGCCGCGACAAAGACGTTACGTTACACAAGCTTTCACCTATATGAACCTCCACGTCCCCTTCTGTGCAAGCCCTGTCCAAATTCTGCCCGTTTATGGTTAAATATTCAGACTTATAATACTTGACATCCTCATCGAACTTTTCATATAACGGATCCGGATAAAGCAAGAAACCGTCGCCAGTTTTAGTAGTGAGATTTTGCACGCTTTGTACGTCGTCCATATTGAAACCGTACTCTAACTCTAAGGGTCTATCTGGATCTAGATTGAGACCGGCGCTTTCAATACCAGGAGATTCACAAATGAGATGCGTTTGAAAATCAACCCTGTGACAGGGTGCGATGTAGGGCCGATTATCGTGATACACGTATATTTGTGGAAATTGAATGGAATGGAAGTTCCGACCCATCACTTTGATGTTTATCCCGCCTGAGGGTATACCTTTGGGTTGTTTTCTTTGACTTATCAGAGGGGGCCCGGATTCTACTGACACTACGACGGGATCCTCTATGTATTCAAACTTTTCCCGTTCCAAAGTCCTCATACCGTTATCGAAACGCATTCGTAGGGTTCCCATTTTGAGTTGATATGAATGGCTAGTTCTACAAACGGCCTCTTCGTGCGATACCGACAGAATAGCGCAAGGTAACTCATCGATAAAAGCCTGAATATTGCTTCCCGCATTTAGATATTCGCCCGTGATACGCAATTTAGTGCCTCCGGACTGAGGCCCGTACTTCGGTAGGATAGAATTTATTTTTGGGTTCACAAAAGCGTAATGATGCGTCGATTCTCCACGATAGTCCGCCACGCGAACTACGACGGGGCCATCTCGAGGCACCTCTTCGCCCGGGCCATCTACGGTGCAAACGATTTGCTTCGTTTTAACGTATAGCTCGATTATAGGCTGACATTTGATGCCGGCTATGGTAACACCGTTGTAAATGTCGGATATGTTCCGCCCTAGATTTATGCCTTCGATGGTAATGTTCGTCCCGCCGTCCCACGGACCGAGTTGTGGCCTAAAAGAATGAATCTCGGGATTCGGGCAAGTCTGCGTTCTATTCAGCCATACGCTTGGAGCGCCACATTGTTCCTGAACTTCGCACTTATCGGAACCTTGGCACCAGCCGCAACCGAATTTCTCCGGCAAAGCCAGACACATGCCGCAATTATCAGCCATATCGTTACAACGGTAAATTAGTATGTGAGTATTATCCGGATTATCCAAAGGCTTAGACCCACCCCATATAACAGCAAAAGAAGCTGTAATGTTAGGCGCACGCGAAGTATACGTAAACTCAACGGCTTCACAGTAAATAGTGTCGGCGAGAAGTTGGGCATTTACATGAGTCACGCGTCCCTCTATGTTGAATTGACAAACAAACCTCGTCTGAACGATAAATTGGCCTATTATGTGGACTTTGACTTTTATGGCTTTCTTTACACCGGATGGAACTAAAATTTCGTTTGTGCCGTCGGACGTGGAGTTGATAGTGGGACAAAATCCGGGGCCTGAGCGATAACTAGGGCCGATTCTACTGACGCCCGTAACGAGGATGTCGTTCCGACAGTTTTCGGCCGTGTCGTGCGTGCAACGGTGTCCGTCGACGCACCAGTCGCACGGGAACGACGAACTTACGCACTGAGTGCACGAGCTGTACGTGTTGCAGTCGAAAAACGTAAAGTTAGTAGCTACAAAATCAGGGCCCTGCGTAGTGCGCACCGACAGTTTCGCCGTAAAGTGATGTTGACCGGTGGGGATCGAGGGAAGCGTGTCGGTGCGCGGAGTTGTACAATTCACCCCGTAAGGTTTTCTGGTGGCATTGGTTATAAGAGTACGATCTAAAGCTGTAAATGCACATAAGAATTGTCCATTAAGAGTAGGCAAATTTTCTATGAGTAAATCTAATGTCCTAGCTGTCGTTCGTTGTAACTGGTTCGGTGTCACTTGGGTTATAGTCGTACAACGTCCACTACGATACGAGATCCAATACAGAGGATCTTTAGCTGCATCTTGACAGTCCGAACGTAAGCTGCACTTATTTTCGAGAGAACACCACCCGCAATAAGGGTCTTTGGCTCCTAGACACGTTAAGCACGATTTATATACGCTACACTCTTGAACTTTAACTTTAGACACTTTACGTTCAGTCATCACATATAAATGCATGTATTGAGTATCGAAGAATAGGTCTTTGTTCACCGGTGAGCCTTTGTCGACGACGATGTCTCCGTACTCGAAGGCGGACGAGGCACTCTCGACGACGATCTTCTTCAGGTGCCCCTCAGCAGTGCCCGCGAACACTACCGTGTAATCGCCGGTGGCGGTCGCCGCCACCGCCGTCAGTCTCTTAGTAAACACCGCGACTGGCACGGCCTCCACTGGTTGCTCGCCTCCGAGAGGCGTATTAACATCTAGCCCGCAAAAATCTTCACTTATCGACTGCAATTTCGTACCGATACAAGCGTGAGAAGGAGATATAAAATCCAGTCCTCTGGAACCATTTCCACTGAAGCATGTTTTTATGTTCTGCATAAATTTTCGGCGAATTGCTTTCAGCGAATACACACAAAGAGCTGACAGGTTGGATGGCTTGTTCGTGTTGATGGATTCGCTCTGGCTAAAAGCAGCGAAGAGAACTTCCTGTTGCGCTGTTATTCCGAGTTCTCCAGCCAAAACTGATCCAGCTCTTCCAACGAATGCTGCTTGAACGAGGTTATATCCGTAGTTTCCACCACCTTCTCCAGTGCATGACATCGGTATCTCAGTGTACGAATAATAGTTCTCATCATCGTGACATACCCGAACCAACTTACTGTAGTAGTTGTCAGAGCCCACACCTCGTAACTGCGTTGTCAAAAAATAGCTGAACCCTTCCGAGGTGAACCCGTATACGTAATTTATAGGATAGCGTTCACGTGACAATGAATTGACAAACATTCTAGTTCCAGTCGTCACGGCCGTTCTGGCTATCATAAACAGTCGGTCATCCTCGAGCGAGCGGCTGCTCACTGCAGGAACTTCGGAACGATAGGGCGAGTTGCCTGTGAATGTGACCCCCACATACATGACTTGCGTCATCGGAGGGTTCGGTGGCCCCGGCGCGATAAACGCCACAGTCGACGACGTTGCATTGTTCGCCACGACTGGTTCTCGTACCTCGCGCACATCATGAGATATATTGTTCAAGTTGCGAACTGAGCACAATCCCTGAAGAACGGAACCGCACGTGATCAGCCGACTGGTTGCATAATCTATAACGAGCGCCTTGTTAACATTGTCCGTAGGCTTCTTGATGAAGTTGGCGGGGCAGTCGAAAGTGCATTGGGCGGAGTCGTTGACGGGGCCTGTGACGATCCATTGAGCGACCTCCAAGTCAGGGGAAAGCTGGTAGATTCTGTTGACTGCGCCGACGTATACGCGGCCCGTGTTGCGGTCGACGACCAGATGGTCGAATAGCGAGGTAGGCAGGGGTACTGGGTCGGTGAAGGTTCGCACCACGTCCTGGTTGGCGTGCGCGGCGGCGCACGCGGCCCCGAGGGCCAGCAGTACGCGCCACATAGCGCCGGGGCATGTGGCCGGCAGCCTACCGCGCGCACCGTCGCCCGCTCTTCGCGCCGCAGCCCGCCCGCCCCACACATCTGCAACGCGATACACCCAGTCAGGCGCAATGCCCACGCCCGACCGCCCCGGCCGCTCCCGCCGCGCTGTTCCCATCGCACCGCACCGCTCCGCCGCGCGCCGGCTATCTTACTCTACTGTAAGCCCTAGCCTACTCACGATACGCCACGAGCCCTAGCGCGAACGTCTCGACTCAAACAATTTAAACCCGCACGAGTACACGCTCGGCTCGGAGAGGTCCAGTGCGATCGGAGCGGATTCGCGAGCTGAAGTGAGGACACGCGGTGACCCTCTTCACAGATAACGATATCGGTACTAACCTATTTTTACTTGTACAATTTATGGCCCATCACAGTGCAGGCCACCTTATCATCGTGGATGTCACGTCGAACAATAGAAAGTTAATGTCGGCAGATGTAAATAATTATGTGAGATTAGGTCGAATGATATCGTCAACAGAGCGCTGCGCAAACGTTGTTTACGGCTCCGTCGGTAAACTTCCTCCGACGTGAGCGCGTTAATAGATCGTTCAAAAATAGGTTAGTACCAAGATAGCGCGGTCACGGCGATCCGACGCGGTCAGTGCAGTGATACAAGTCACACGCCGACGAAAGCCTCAGCATCATCATAAAGAGGGATAACTAAAACAATAATTTGGCATGCTGTTCGCAACGAGGGAGTGAACGTGGTAGCGTAACGATAAACAAAATGAAAATAAACAACGGACTAACTGAAAACATCGATATATAGTGATATAAATGGTGGATACTCACAGGAGTGACATTTTGCTGGTGGAGAACGGGCTTCTAGGTAATGTTGTTTACTATGCTAAGATCATAAGCATGTAAAGCGCACTCTCATAGTGCGTTTTCAGCGGGTTGACCTCGAAAACGAGACCTGAAACAATTAAACACTGCAATTAGGGATCAACTTCTTGTTTTCTTTTGTTTGTTAAAATGTTTTAGGGGCATTTTAACTGTCATTCTGTTCTGTGATAACGAGTAAGTATGTCTAAACCTTATATAACTCGAGTATCTTTGCCATGCAGCATTGACACATGGTTAATGAAGCATAAACAGATTTTAATTAATCAATATTATAACGCGTTACGTCATAAATACTGAACTAGGACTCCCATAAGATCATTATGAAAGTAATTGGAAGGTGGAAAATGGAACTTCTCAAAATCCCTAATACCGTAGTCATAGATACAATGTTAGTCAGTTATGTTGTTATTTCACGATCAATTGACTGAACCGGTTTTGTGATTATACCTAGAAATAGTTCAAGACTACGGGAGACCAGAATAAGGCCACTTTTATTTGAAGGTGGGTAAACGAGAAAGCCAATTGCAGATAGTCTACAATAATATCACATTACTCACTGACCTCTATTAGCATATTATAAGGGCCAGTGACATTGTCATTACTAACATGCATTCATGTAAATTACTATATTACCATGAAAATTACAAACAGTCACATGAAACAGAACGATTAGGACAAAATTTCCGTCATATATATCGCTGAATATATATTATTATATAATACATTTTTTTATTAATATTGTCAATTATGGAGAAAACGAGTCGAGCAAGTCTTCGCCTGAAGGTAAGCGCTACGTCAGTCTAGAACAGTCGCAGTGCCGCCCTGAAGTTGTAGTTATTCACATCATTGTTGTTGTTTACGGAAGTCTACTTCGACTACTAAAACTTTGGTCCATAAAAAGCAGACATATTAATAAATGTCTTATACATGTATTAGTCATATCTTTTAAATTACTTGTATTAAGGCGAGGTTTTACTCAATTTCAAAGTTTTTTAAGCTCAGGAAACCAATTAAAATATAAAATTTTACGAGTGAAAACATTTCTTTTTTGTTAAAAATCATCTGAAGACGATTGGGAATACAGAAACGCGATTACGAATAAATAGAGGGCTCGATTAAAAAATAATCACAAAGATGACACTAAGCCGCATCTTTACTTGTCAAGTTGTCACCTACTAAGAGATTCCATCATTAAACCACGTGAATGTTATACCAATAAATAGGGTTTAGGAAGCGATTGGGAACGTTTATAATTTCGTTATCAATCAAAGTACCACCAGTATAACCACCTTAGTACAACCGTCTAAGTTGTAATTATAATCGGCATCTATGCCTCCTATTTGACTAAGGTGTAGATCTATATTTTGGTCAGCTATAGAAATGAAATGTCATGAGTGAGCAATAGCTTTATTAGGCGAACATGTAGGTACAGTTACAACCATGCAATTATTTATTGTATCATACTTTATTTTTTTACGATTCTCTTTGTTACCGAGAATTAGCTGTTTGACTTGTAAAAGTGCGATTTAATTGCCTATTTACAATAAATGCTTTCACTTTTACTTTGACTTGAACCTAAAAACAAACGGTATGTGCATACCTTCCACACATATATATATTATATATATATATATTTTATATTCATTGCTATAGGTAGCTATGAAACAATACGGCGATAAACCATATATACCTACCTACACAAACACTACCTATATATACGATCATATCACTTATTTACCTTAAATCGCGAAAACAATGTTGCAGTGCAATGAATTGAATTTTCGGATTTTGTTATTTTTATACATAATTATATTAATTGATATACAACAGACACTAACTAAACTAAACACAGGGCAACATCACTCTTTACTTTAGCAGGTGTCTAAATATGCATGACCCAGTACACAGGTCGTGTAAACTGCATAGTAGAGCACAGTAGAACTATTATTCTCTAGTAACTTTTCTACTAACTATTTGTGGACAGCTAAACTTTCTACTAATTAATATCGACGAACAACGTTTATGGCGCAACTTCATGAAAACATGATTCGTAACAAAATATAGCAATTTAATTACGGGTAGAGTAAACTAGCTCACTCTACCCGTTCCGAAGACTCTACCAAATTGGTACCCCAGGCTAACTTATTAAATTAGTCATTATTAGAGGGCTGAGCTATGACAGGAACCCAGAGCGATATAAACGAACATAATTATATAAGATGCGAAGCCAAACGACGTAAGTACTTACTTTAATAATTAAATTATTGTAAACCAAACGTTTCTTAGATTAGGAAAACTACTATTGGCATATTTTGGAATAAAGGCCCATCTAAAATACAGCTAGGAATAATAGTAGGATTAAGGTAGTGCTCAGCACATGCTTTGAGGTAACATTTATCTATTCTACTTGTGCAGTATGTAACTCGGTAGTCGATTGGATTAGCAATACACCACCCTGCACTATTAGCACTATAAAAATATTATACTTGTGAAAAAAAATTTTAGTTTGCTACAATATTGCAAATAAAAAAAGAAAAAATTATAATATCATGCATGGAGCATGAAGAACTAAGATCTATAAGTAATTTGACGTATTACCAGCACCTAGGTAGGTATGATATTCTTGCGGGCAATTTCGGAAAAAAATCATTATTTATCGTCGTATCGATAGATGAGGGCGGATGGGGATATATGGGGCACCTTTGAATACCCTATTACAATGCTAAATATTAATACCTATTTAGGAGAAGCCTCATTCCAGCTGGTGGAAGTAATGACTAAGAATTTTCATTGAATGTTTTTAGTGAGAAGAAATTAGTAATTGAATATTATGTGTATTAATTATTTACGATTTGAACGTCTATCAGCGGTCTGAGGACAGGTGAAGATATAAACATATTGAAAGTCATTCAGTTATTATTAGTCTGTAGGCAAATGAATGCCAAAAAAAAACTGCAATAGCATAATATGAAGGGCATTGTTATAATGAAACAGCATTAATATCTTTCACTAGCTGCGCCCCGCGGTTTCACCCGCATTTGGATAATATACCATATATCTTTATGAATTGTAGCCTATGTGTTATTCTGATGTATCCATACTAATATTATAAATCTGAAAGTAACTCTGTTTATCTGTCTGTTTGTCTGTTTGTTTGTTACCTTTTCACGGCTAAACGGCTGAACCGATTTCGATGAAATTTGGTATAGGGGTAGATTGGACCTATGAGACGGACATAGGCTATCTTTTGTCTCAAAAAATAATCTCGAAGGGGATGAAATAGGGGTTGAAAGTTTGTATGGGGAATCCATAATTCCTCAAGTTACGGATCTGAAAATTCTTATTTAGGCTTTTGGTAAGAAATAAATAAATACGGGTTTCAGCTTTTTTGCAAAATCATCCCTAAAGGGGGAAAAGCAAGGGGGTTGAAATTATGAGGTATTCTTTAGATGCACCCCCTACGGACCACAATAAACGGCTAAACGGATCGTAATTTAAATTGGAAAGTAATTAAGGGGGGAGAGTGCGATGGGAGGAGGGGGAGAAAGGGGGAAAGGGGAGAGTGGGGGGAAAGTGGGGGAAAGGGGATAGTGGGGGGAAAGGGGGAGTAGATGGTAGAGTGGGGGGAAGAGTGGGGGGAAATAGAGGGGAGAGTGGGGGGAAAAAGAGGGGAGAGTGGGGTGCAAAAAAGGTTAGAGTGGGGGGAGAAAGAGGGGAGAGTGGGGGGAGAAAGCGGACAGAGTGGGGGGAAAAGGAAGGGAGAGTGGGGGGGAGAAAGAGGGGAGAGTGGGGTGAGAAAAAGGTTAGAGGGGGGGAGAAAGAGGGGAGAGTGGGGTGAGAAAGAGGGGAGAGTGGGGTGAGAAAGAGAGTAGAGTGGGGAGAAAGAGAGGGGAGAGTGGGGGGATAAAGAGGGGTGAGTGGGGGGAGAAAGAGGGGAGAGTGGGGTGAGAAAGAGGGGAGAGTGGGGTGAGAAAGAGGGGAGAGTGGGGGGATAAAGAGGGGTGAGTGGGGGGAGAAAGAGGGGAGAGTGGGGTGAGAAAAAGGGTAGAGTGGGGAGATAGAGAGGGGAGAGTGGGGTATGAGGGTAGAGGGGAGAGTGGGGGGAGAAAGAGGGAAGAGTGGGGGGAAGAGGGGAGAGTGGGGGGAGAAAGAAGGGAGAGTGGGGTGGGAAAGAGAGTAGAGTGGGGAGAAAGAGAGGGGAGAGTGGGTGAGAAAGAGGGGAGAGTGGGGGGAGAAAGAGGGAAGAGTGGGGGGAAGAGGGGAGAGTGGTGGGAGAAAGAGGGGAGAGTGGGGAAGAAAAGGGGAGAGTGGGGGGAGAAAGAGGGTAGAGTGGGGGAGAAAGAGGGTAGAGTGGGGGGAGAAAGAGTAGAGAGTGGGAGTGAAAGCGGTGAGAGTGGGGCTAGAAGGAGGGGAGAGTGGGGGGAAATAGGTGAGAGAGATTGAGTGCGAAATATATAGAAATAGAGGGAGAGGGAGTGAGCGAAGGAGGGAAAGGAAGAGATATAGATGGAGAGGGTGAGGGAAATAAATATAATGGATGAGATGGACAGGGAGAGGGAATGCAAGAGATTGAGAGTGGAGAAGGATATTAATGATAGAAAGATAGGGAAAGATATAGATATATAGGGAGAGGGAAAGAGATGGAGGTAGAGGAAGAGAGATAGAAAGAGCGAAAGAGGGAGAAAGGTAGAAAAAGAGCTAGAGAGGGAGAAAGATAGAGGAAAAGGGAGAGAGAAAGAGACAGATATATTCTTACCTATAACTGTTTCCCGCGACATCAATTGATTTTCTAAACAGTTTACATTTTATATAAAAATGCGAACGAAGTTGCGGGTATCAGCTAGTAAGCTATATTATTGTAAAGTTTCATTAAAATCCGCTGAGTAGTTTTCACGTGAAAGAGTAACAAACATCCATCCATACAGACAAACTTTCGCGTTTATAATATTAGTAGGATTTTATCAGTTTCAAACTAGGATTTAACAATATGCCACTACTTTAACTTTAAAGTACAAGTAAATGAGTTGATAAGATAATGAAAATATTTTTCATAAAATATACCTCTTTGTTTTATCTGAATATAACGCTAATAATTTATAAATGTATCATTCCTATCAATAGTATGAAGCAAAGAATATTATAGTGGTATGTCTAGTTATTTTATCAATGATCAGTTTAGCTGATCCAGCATAACACTAAGTTTATGAGTGTACCTACCTAACTTACCATAAATAATTAAGTAAAATTACGCATTATATGGTTCCAAAATCCCATGATTTCATTATCGTCTGTAGAATCAGATAGCACCAACCGTTGGTGTCATCATCTGTTATCCCACCCAGTCAGGGGAGTTAAGCACACTTGACATAGAAATTGAATCAGTCTTGTCCTTCTCATATATATACAGAACATTGGTTAATAACAAACAAACAAAATAATAATTTGCTAAAAATACAAATATTATAAGAAGGTAGGGTACGAAATCGAATTGAATGTGTAGTTACAGTGTAGTCTTTGTTTATTGTTTTATTCTACTTAATTAATTGCTAATTATGATGAGAATTAGATGTAACAACTAATTTAACCATAATTCATTAGCAAAATGTAGAGAGACACCGCTTGGTCCTGGTTGTTGTAGATAAGACTGATACATCAAGAATTCTTTGTTAGCTATAGGTAAGTACATATTATTATTTTTTGAGATCATCTGTACAAACTGTTAAGAGAAATTGAAAAAACAACCAAGTTTCTTCGCAGTATCTTTAGCGTTAAAGATTAAGTACCTAGATTTTTTTACTTCATAGGCTATTTTTTGTCCACTATCTCACCTGATCTTAGATTTCTTTCCTTTGAAAGTTTTCCATATAATATGAGATACAAGACCTTCTTCACATACTTACATAAGTAGAGATCATTTTGACTGAATCAAAGAATGAATAAATCTATGAGATTCATTTACAATATTGGAATTCTAGTCCAGATAAAGAGATGAAGCCAAAACCAAGGAAAATCAGTAGAAAATACCATTCAATGACTCTTTAGTTGTAGCTCATTTTGTAACTAATGCATTATTTCATCATTTTGATTCCAGAGAATGCAAACAAAACCAACAAGAATCTTCAAATATTTTTACCATGTCATAGTAACCTGCATATTTCTAAATAATACTTTTACAACAGCTGGTTTCGTCAATTACTAAAAGTTGAAGCAATTTAACACAAGAGTCAAGGTCTTCTTGTTTTGTAAATGCTTTTTTTACATTGTACAATGTGAATCTCACATTGTAGGTACTTGTACAATGAACATACTATGAGATGTAAAACATTAAACAAATTTAAACATACTCAAACAACTTCCTTTTATTATGTCTAATCTAACATTTTAGCATGTTTGACCTTACTGTCTTACTTTGTAATTTTCAATCAAGTAGTAGCAGTCACCCTTGCAATGTTCTTATACATATTTTCTTTTTCAAACAGTGTTATTTAAAGTTTATATTCTTGCTTAAATATTAAACTTTTACCTCCTAGGGTAGGTAAATTGAATTGAAACCGCAATTTAGTGCTTTGGATGCCCTGACAATAATTATAAAATAACAAACTGTAAGCAAGACCTAACTTAACCTACCAATAGGTACCTCTGTATTCCAAGCAATTTACTAACACAATCTTATATTCAAGAATGAGATACTAAACAATTAAAGATTAAGAATTTGTGATCACTTTAATACATAGTCTTAGTTATTTCCTACCTACATATATATAGATACATACTTAGTCAATATACTTTTTAATCAGCAGTGTGCTTATTTTAGCTCCAACTGTAGGTATGTATGTTATCTTGTACATACCCAAGTGATGGAATCGCAACTACAATTATTATTTCACAATTGAAAGAAAAATACTAAGTACCTTACCTACTTTGTTAGCTCATGTTCGTCAGCCATTTTATATTGATCAAACTGATAGAAAAGAAGATTTACTATCTCATCTGGATGTAAATTGTGCCCCTATAACCACATACCAAATTCAGGAGTATCCACAATCCTATTAAAGTTATCCTTGGCCTGATTTCTCCATGGATGTTACGTTAGTAATAGAAATGAGGCTCCTACATGTTAAAAGTACAGATTCAGGATATCAATTGGAAAGTCTCCGACAACCCTAGGGCTTGGATCAGATGAGAAATCCCTGAAGGAGGTTTTGTTGCTGGAGGAATAACCAGAGCTAAGTTTTGCATGAAACTAGAATAGCAGCAGAAACAGAGGTTCAGTGCCACAGGGCATGCTCCTTGTTTTAACTAGTTGACCACATAATGGTCTCGAAGAGAGGCCTATTCATATGGTAAAGATTGTTTAATACATGCTGCAACATGATCATTATTTATACCAAGTATTGAAATGATAACAATTATGTCCACACAAAAGCTTGTGCAAGAGAATATCATACATATTGGAGTTAAAATTAACTAGAGGACCAGACACCTGGCATGAGACTGCCAGATGTTTTAGTGACAGGCAACAGAAGTGTTCAGTTCTTGAGAGTTCGATGTTTTTGTGAAGAAGAATGGAATAAAATACTACCAGTTTTCTCTTCTGTACCAATCTGCCACAATAAGCTAACTGGAGAGTTAAACAGACACTACACACTACCAAAAACAATTCAAAGTAACACTTATGTACACTTTTTGATCTGGTAGACATGGACAGAGGTGTGGTGATAACCAAAAACACTATCTAGACATGCCTTATCAGTTTGCTGTGATATGATCAGGCCTGCAAAAAGACACTGATTGGTTGTATTCCATTGCGTTATTATACAATCACATTATTTGAAGTAGAAAGATGAAATTTTTATAGGTAAGTATTGCTTTCTTATCTAGTTTTAGTAGGTACCTTCCGAACAAAATTACAATTTGCTTTTTATCATGTCAAAATTTAAAATGATTTGTGATCGAGGTAAGGGCTAAGGAACACTGATACAAGGTAAACAGATACCAAATTTTAAAGAATTGAAGCAGCGTCTATCTTTTTGTGAACGAGTTCAAAGAAAAAAAGCGAACTTGGTTGGTACCTATTTTCATTACCGGCTGCTATTTTTTTTCGCCGGTGAGATCATTCTGTACGTCACGAAGGTTATCGCATTATCTCACAAGACGACTACCAAGCAATACCGACTAGTATAGCAGCCGTGCTTTGTGTACCATGGCATACGGTTTTATAATATGACATGACACGGCTCCGCGGCGACCGGTCGTTCGCTAGGTCAACAATTCCATTTGATTGCATTCCCTGCCGCCGCCCACGCCATCCTCCCACACACAGCACGACAAAACCCATCACATCGTCGTTCTGTTACTCTTTCATTACTACAATTACAGTTACTACCGACACAATCTCAATAACATCTTCCGGAGAAAAAGAGTCAGCCATTACGGCGCACGCGAGTCGATAAACGGAAGCCATTCCTGACAAACGCTTGGCGTGGAAACAGCTTCTCATGCGAAGTAACGCTAAAACTCACCTTATTTATTGATAATCTCACTGGAAAACAACAATCCTTTGGAATCCAGAAAAGTGAACGGACACTAAATGCACCACACACTGATATAATTTTCACTTATTGTGTAACGATAGCACTAATCACCACAAGCGACGGTTTTTATCACAACATTGACTGTATAAAAATATCTTTAACGAGTATCAAAGCCCGTAGCAAAATAATAAAATAGCACGTTTTCACAGAGTCCACGACAAGAGCATCAGTCTTCGTACATCGCCGTGGAATGAATTTGGTTTCGCTTTTCGAACGAGTCTAGGCGTGACTGACCCGAGAAAAGCCGAACAGCCCCGATTCAACTCATTCTTTCCCACGTCTGCCAATAGAGGCAGCACTGTCACTATGTTGCGTTCCGAGTTTTGTATCATAGCGTTCAATTTTACGAAATAATAAAATTAATGGATTATTTTAGTGGAAAATTCCATCTAATAAAACATTATTTTGTGCGGGTTTTATGAATGAATGGTAATAATAAGTAATATTATAATTGTTCAAGAGTAGACGAAACTATCCTGTAGTATGATTTTTTATGAAGGTGAGATCGCAAGATCTCTTGAGGATCATTATAAAATTATATTATTATCCTCTCTTCTCAATCTCAATAATAATTAGCTTTGTTCTACGAGTAGAAGGTCAAAATAGGTATACATTGCTTACTTTCTCAGATTAATCTCTGATACTAGAACCAACCAACTTACTTTGGTAATAAAACTTGACGTTCTCAAATTAAGGTTCGTTGCCATAGACGTAGTATCAAGAAATAGACTTAGCAATAGCGTACCTATACCCGAAAGGGAGAAAACTTTACTGCAATGTATAAATCGGATGAATTTAATACACGTTATTTAGGTGTAGCTCCATTTATTCGTGCGACATTCTAAAATGACAAGATCGCTGGTTACCCCTTTAAGTCGGATAAATTTAATACACGTTATTTAGGTGGTGCTTTAATCATTCGTGAGACATTCTAAAATGTCAAGATTGATTTGCATCTGCAGTACAGTAATAAATTAATGCATACGCCGACAAAGACAAAACATCATCGTACTATCCTACGTACTCCTTTTTCTATTTGTATATAGGTAGGTACCTTGTCTCTTTACTTCCCCGGATCTTGAGTTAGATGTCAAATCTATTGGATGAGAAATCTGTGTTCGTTGCCCATCGGCACCCGTTCACACTCAGTCCGCTCTAATGTTTTGATGTTGTTACTTGTTGTTGTTAGCCATTCATTGCCATGCAGGGATTACCTACTATACAAAATGTCATACGAAGTCAAAATTAAAAACTAAAACTAGTTGTCACTGCCAAGAAACAAACATTGGACAAGAGTTTTTCTTCGAGAGACTTCGCATTTATTCCATAACTCCCAGGAAGTTTCAGTATAAAGCATCCACCAGTTTGCTGCATCGTGTCTTTGACTATGTCAATAATTGATTGACTTAACTACTTGACCAAGAACATTACTCTAATGCTATGACTTTCCTGTTGTGAAAATATTGCACCTCGCGGTTTCACCCACGTTAATTACTATCCCGCGGGAACCATTAATTTTTACGGGATAAAAGGTAGCCTATGTCACCCGGGGATAGTGTAGCTTAGCTTCCCAACAGTGAAAGATTTTTTCAAATCGGTTCAGTAGTTTCGGAGCCTATTAATTACAACCAAACAAACAAAGTTTTCCTCTTTATAATATTACTGTAGATAAATAAATTAATAAAATACTTGACACTGGCTAAATGCACCAACCTTGCAAAGCCATAACTAAAACAATAAAAAAACATTTTTTGTTGTCATGCTGGCATCAGACACTGACAGACAGGGTATTAGTTGACACTGTTGACAGAACGCGGCCGGCGACCTGTCGGTCGTCCCTGTCGGTCGAGTGTCGATTGTCGATCGAAGTCGACCGACCGAATAAAATTAAATAGGAATAGGAGCGAATTACGAAACAATTTTTTTGTCATCATTATTGTACTGATTGTACATGCCATTTTTTACGTTGAATATTGAAGTTAATAAGCAAAATCATGGCGTTATCCATGTTTAAAATTTCTTCTGCATTAGTAAACTCGACAAAGAACTATCGCAGTGTATATCAACTCGTGAACAAGTGCTATATTTCGACTACAAATGTCAACCAGGTAAGTTGCATAACCCGGTGAGAGGCTAGAGAGCTATTTTGCGCTAAATTACAGGATACGAAATTTTCAGCGACTATCATGTCTTGTGTAGTTCCGTAATAACTGTTAATTAAAGTGTTACTACATCAGATACCTACTGATCTGACTTGTGATTATCTTGATAAGATTTGTACGATACGCTAACATAAACTATTCGCGACATGAATGAAAAAAATCAAAATCTTGTCATAGTAGCGTTACGGCTAAGAGGCATAATTACTTCGCTAATGGCTATTTGAGTAAATATTGTTTATCTACCGTTTTGTCGGTTGTATCACCAATAACAAGCACATCATTTTCAAGTTTATGGTCATAAAAAAAAGGATTACAAAACAACCCTAATATTTATACCAATAAACTTCACTAGCATATGCAATCTAGCATCATTTCAGTAGTCCCTTGCTGTGTTATTGTGGATTTGATTATAATTATATTATTACTACCTAACTGTTTGAGTTTATTGTAGTAATAATCAATCATTTCAAATATAAGTGAATAGTGTGCCTGAAATCTGCCTGGGCCTCAAGCCTTCCTGTTAGCTATTGAGTTAGATTAACTGTCATAGTTTGCCGATCTTGATGTGACTGACAAAATTGGAAATTTAGCAGGGATAATGTATGCCACAATATCAAAGTGACTTAGGCCTACATAGCTTGGTATAATGTGAAAAAGAGTCTTAACTCCTCGGCAGCAAACTGGTCCATACAGACCAATCCTTAATTTAATTGGGGGACTGCTAGATGGACCGAGCGGCCCTTCTTTAAACCTTATCTAAATAAATAACTTTATATTCAAGACTGTTCCAGAGTACTTTTATTTTATTTATTTTACAGTTTTATTAAAATGAGTCATTCCATTCAAAAGTTTTTTTTTTTTTTTTTTTTTTTTTTTTTTTTTAAATCTGCAATTGGCTCTGGAGCCATAATCAGATTTGGTGTGTTGACATTTGATTCCGTATGGATTTGACTCCTTTGAGCCGCACCAAACACTTCACTTCAGAAACCATTCCAGGTTAAGTTCTCTCGTCTAGCTCCAATTCCAGTATATGTTTTCTCTTTAGTCGTTTGATGGTATTTCTTTCAGTTAGGAGGTTTCTGGCCAAAATATTAGTGTGCTTGTTTAGTCTTTCTTTATATTTTGTTGTATTTCTTGAGATTTCCGTTTTAACAAGTGGAGGCCGTGAATGTTACTTGCGTAGATTTCGTAACACTGGGTTTGATTCTCCATTTTTTTAGCCATATCTCTATTTTGTGCAGCTGTTCTTGTAGTTTGGCGGATGCAGTATTAGGGTTCTTATCACTTGCAAGGCAGGCTGTATCATCTGCGTATGTAGCTGTTACAACGTTTTCTGTTTCTGGCAAGTCTGCTGTATATATTGAATACAGCACTGGGCCTAGTACTGATCCTTGTGGCACTGAAGCGTTGACAGGATACAGCATTGAGAAGTCTTCCTCATATTTCACTTGAAATTTTCTGCCATCCAGGTACGATTTCATGACCATGAAGATTGAGTTTGGAAGAAGAGTTTTTAGCTTGAATAATAGTCCTTTGTGCCAGACTCTGTCAAATGCCTGTTGTATGTATGTGTTCAAAAGATATAGTGAAATTAATTGAATTAATTAAATGAAATTAAAAATATATTTTATTTTAACATTTTTGTTACGTTTACATATTCCTTCAATAGCTTACCTGTCTTAGCTAATGAATGTGTCAGAACTGATGATTCACAACCCTACTTATATAATTAATTTAAAAATGTTGTTTGTAAAATTCTAAATCAATATTTTAAATGACGAGATTGTCAACATTGAGTCCTTAAGGCAACATGTCCTAGAGTGTAGCATAAAAGAAAATGAGATTTCACACAATGAGATGCTCATTGTGTTACCTATATTTAAACAAGTTTGTTAGTTTTTTATGTATATTTGTCGTTCACATATTATTATCATTCAACCAATTTAGTTGAAACTTTCTACAGTTGTTGCTAGCACTTGCAGTCAACTCCTCTTCACTGTGGGTTTATTTTCTCTCTGGTCAGTTCTATGCTTTTAATAATTGCCATTTTGAAAAGCTGACAAGTGTTTATTTAGGAAGCATCTGTAAATGTATAGCCACAAGGTCCATGTTCGCCCTTTGTCAGTTTTATAATACAGTCTAGGTGTCAAGGGTGTATTTCATCTCGATACCTACTACTTTATTTTATCCCTAAACCTCTGGCTTACTGTGAACCTAATTACAAATGGGTTTGTTGGTTGACAATCTTAAAATGTATTGGACAGAGTTTGGCGGAGTTTCCAGGGTTTGAATGTTGAATGCTATAGTTTGGACATGAAACCTAATATTTATATAACCAATGGTAACAGTATGTCGTCAGCCCATCTAGTGGGAGGCCTGTAAATCACCAGAAATACTAAAGACCAGTGCTGACTTTCATATTAAGACAGATATTAAATGAGGCAAACTAATTGATTTAACAAATAACCACTTCCAATCGAATTTCGAAAAAAACGGCTGCTCTAATTCTAATCAAATTATATCGAACATCGCTGGCAAGCCTTCCTTCTCAAAAAAAACAATACATAAGTAGTTATTAAATTGTGGAGGTAACATAACAAAAACTGGCTAATGCGGGTTGGAACTCTTGATATGTGTTCCGTGCAGTAAGTTAAGTCACAAAATACTCAATAGTATAGCCCTGAGTTAGCAACACAATTCTACATACTTAATGATTTATGTTTATACTTTACATCGCGTATGTTAGGTACTTAGGTAGGTAGGTGCCTCTAAGTATATATGCAAATTAGCAGAGTTAAATCAAACAAATAGGTGTTGATAAACTCGTATCGCGCGCCAACAATCCAATGCTCAGTCTTCCCGCGACAGCAGATGCGGGTGGTTATTTATAACGCTAATTTGATAACAGAATAATATAAATTGCAGCATTCGTGGTCTCGTTTGGACATTTGTGGAGGGGACACCGACCGGTTCTACGCCTTTCAAGTTTCAAGTTTCATTACACGACGTGGCCGGCTTTGCTCAGCGTGTCTAAAATAGCGACTCGCCGATTCACGTCCTTTTTTGTTGAAGTATAAGCCCCGCTGCCGTCATTAAAAATTACAAAGTAACTGGCAGCCTAGCCTAGTTCTTTATTGAAAAGTTTGTAAAAAAAATAAAACATCTTTTGACGAAATTTTTGTCCAAAGTGACGTTGTTTCGGAGCTAACAAATTTTCGTATTTATAATTTTTGCGATTACAACAACAACCGCTTAAATTGTGTTTTGTGTGGAGTTCGGAATGGCGTGCACTATTTGTTTGAATCCTGAGGGGAAAAATGTTAAAATGGTGAGTTATGATATTCCACACTGCGATAGTTGGCGTAACTGTCCCTTGTTTGCTTGTATCTTCGTAGTTTCCTACCATACTAAGTACACCGGTTCTAATCACTTCTCACTGCCTCCTCGCCCTCGGCTCGGCATCAATGTCTTTCTTAAGCTAAGTGAGGTTTTCCATCGCCCCGTGCTTCGGAGATTCGGACGGCACGTTACGCCATCGGTCGCGGTTGTTATCGATTGATAGCAGTCGTTCAGCCACGTCAGTGCCCCTTGGACGGCCAGATAAACTCTGACACCAGAGGCTCAGAGCTTATCATTTGATCTCTTATTGTTTGATTGAACTACTGATATTTTTTAATCTATCCAATGCCAATGATATTTATTTACAGGGACCAACGAGGTTATAAAACCGACAAGTCGATATGTACCTAAGCTTATTTTAAGTATCGTTTGTACTTGATCATGACCTCTTTATCAGTAAAACACACAAACTAATGTTTCATAAGTTTAGACGTTGCGTAAAAGTACTTATTTATATAAGTTCAAGTTAAGTTGAAATACGATCGCGTACGTAGGCAACATGATCATCAAGAAAAAAAGATTTTGTGTAATTCTACCTCTATAGGGGTTATAGTATATACGATACTTTTGAAGATAATTCCATCGAGGTATTGTATCCAGCCGTTTTGGTTGGACATGAAGAGTTATAGATTTCATGGTAGGTATTTTTTGTTTTACTAAAGCTAAAGAGTAAGAACTCTCCGTGTAATGGTTGTCTGGTAGAGATCGCTTTAAGCGATAAGACCGCTCATTGTACCTGTTTTAAATTTGATCTTTCTGTGTTCTGTACATTTTGGTGTCAATAAATAAGTTATCCATCTATCTAACTCTGAGGAGTCACGATTTTAATGTAACTGCCAAAACGCCCCCGCACCTTGATTAGGGAATTGTAAAGAACGTATTCACCATCGTAGGGATTATTTAATTAAAACGCCCCCTGAAGCGGATCCTATATGGCTCCCGTATTTTGTAAAAAGCTTACTAATGTTCGTGTTAAACTGTTTTCAGAGGAAGGAACGCGACACGATGGGTGAGGTGGAGGTGCCTGATGACAGACTGTACGGATCGCAGACCGTTCGATCCATCATGAACTTCCCTATTGGCGGCATCGAAGAACGTATGCCTGTAAGTTTCCATACTTATTATTACTTATATATATAATTAGCAGACACGGCCACGCGTTGCTGTGGCTAAGATTTTTGTTATTGCGACTATAGATTGAGATAATATAAGCTATCCTATCTATCTTAGTTAAACCAAACTGCACACGGTGTACAAATTTGATTAAAATCGGTTAAGTAGCTTCGGAGTCCATCGCGGACAAACAACGTGACGCGTAATTTATAGATATTATGATTAAGATATGCAAAAGTAGTATATTAAATACCTAGACAGCCTCAATCGCTGAATTTGTTTATAATATGAATTTTGGTATGGAGAGATTGTACCTTGGAAGACATAGGATACATTTCATCGCGAGAAATTCTACTCTCCGTCCACATAGATACGTCTCATGGTTCATTAGATGTAGCACTTACCAAAAGTGCCAATTTCAATGGCATTGAAAGACCATTGCATTACAAATTGTTTACCAATATTTCTGTTACCTTGGTGGAAGCAGAAATGAACCAATACACTTACAATGGAAGGGAAAATAATGGAGTTATTATTGTGCGGTGGTTTTGAGCTTCCTGGGCAAGACAATAATTACATTTCTCAATATATTCTGTCACGTAGGTACATGGCAAATATCCCATTTTCAATGATAATACTAGTGTTAAGCGGTGGTAGCCTAGTGGGCGAACGTCTGCCTTCGAAAACGGAGGTGGCGAGTTCAAATCCCAGTGCGGACACGTACAAATGTGTTTCTTGTTAAACATATGTACGTAATTATCAATCGCTTTTCGGTTAAGGAAAACATCGTGAATATGGCCTAACCCTCTTCATGATAGTGAGGGGAGGCCTTTGCCCAGCAGTGGGACAGTTACAGGCTGAATTATTATACTAGTGTTAGCTACTATCCCCCAGTTTCTGGAACGTTTGTTGGTTTTGACAGTAGATTAAAACTATCGTTG
The DNA here is from genome assembly GCA_905147375.1 of Hylaea fasciaria. Classification (NCBI taxonomy): domain Eukaryota; kingdom Metazoa; phylum Arthropoda; class Insecta; order Lepidoptera; family Geometridae; genus Hylaea; species Hylaea fasciaria. The sequence goes on from LR990206.1 coordinate 10,356,329, forward strand.
TCTCTATCTGACAATAAACAAATGACAAGGATAGCAATAGAATTAATCTGTAGTCAAAGTTGGCTGACGTTTCAGAAACTGGGGGAAGGACAAATTATAACCTTATGTTACCAGCAATAGAACCTTTTTAGAGCCTACAGTTACATTTATTTCTCATTCAATTAATTGGTATACCTTGAAGCCTGAAGCGGGGGCTGTGGGTACATTCCCAAATGTATTATTTACCACAATATTTCACATCTTATCTAAATTGGAAGGTAAAGGCCCATGTATGTATGTATCATTGTCAGCCGTTATCAACCGAAATAATAATTAAGTTCTTTATTTAGTGTATAATAGGGGCTGAATTATTTTAAAAGTCTGTGATAATGTCACCCGCATTAGTACGTGGAAAGCCTATCGGCGCTTTCTAAAAAAATATTCATTTGATAAGAATGGCATTGTCTGACATTTGGGTGAGGTCATAGAAATCAGAAAACCTCGTACTGGCGACGCGTGCACTGAAAACGTAGGGTCAGTGAGTTGTAATTTACTGGCAATGCCACCAGCATACTGTATACCCTGCCAAGAGGCTTCATTCGTCTGTTAAAAAAAAATGTGTCCAACTCTGCAGTTGTATTTAAAATAGTTATTTCTGGTCCGCTCATAATATTATGTCCCTAAGATAAGACCCTGATCGAACGATTTCAGATTCAGAATTTCAATGAAAAATTTGAATTTCAGATTTATTTTGGTATCTGTAATTTATTATCGTCTTGTACAAATTGATCTTCCAAACTCGTTCAGAAATTCTGTCATGACATACTTACAGTCATATAAAAACAGTTGCATTAAGACCTTCAACCTTTTTTAAAGACAAACATTGTATGTGAAGTTGAAGTAAAAAATAAAGTTGTATGTATAATTTATTGATTAGCATTATGTACCTAATTACCTTCAAAATAATGGACACCTATTCACCCAACCATGGTCTTGACGACCTTTGCAAGCGGCGCGTTCAATCTATATGGAACATAATTATCATAAAGCAAAACATGTTTAAATCCACCTATTGAATTACTCATTCTGATGTCTGGCGGTATAAAGTGAACCGCAGCTATCAAATTAACAACTCGATGCCAGTCGGTACAAAATAAATGACGAACGATATTCTAAGATATTTCATTGGAGATCAGAAACACATCCTTATTAGCCCGCGCTGTGACGTATATTTTAAAATAATCGTGCAAATACTGCGAAAATAAATAGGATTGCATTTATTTTACTAATTTCTTTAAAATCTGCGGATTTATTACAACTTTTAACTAATTCGCTGTTTAGGGTTCCGCAGCCAAAGGGTAAAACGGGACCCTATTACTAAGACTTCACTGTCCGTCCGTCTTTGTGTCTGTCCGTCTGTCACCAGACTGTATCTCATGTACCGTGATAGTTAGACAGTTGACATTTTCACTGACGATGTATTTCTGTTGCCGCTATAACAACAAATACTAAAAAACAATATAATTAATATTTCAGGGGGCTCCGATACAACAAACGTGATATTATTGCCGTTTTATACATTACTAGAAGCACCTCGCGGTTTCACCCGCGTTAACTACTATCCCGCGGAAACCATTAATTTTTTCGGGATAAAAGGTAGCCTATGTGTAACGGGGATAGCATAGCTTCCCAACAGTGAAATAATTTTTCAAATCGGTTCCATAGTTTTGGAGCCTATTCATTACAACCAAACAAACAAAGTTTTCCTCATTATAATATTAGTTTAGATTGTACGGAACCTTTCGTGCACGAGTCCGACTCGCACTTGGTCGGTTTAGATCACCCACAACACAACACACACACATAAGTTGTTTCTCGAGCCGACACGGTTGCCTGGTAATGATAATTTTAACCTCTGAAGCATTGTTGGCAGTTTTTATGCCGCGCTTATCTTGAATTGATGTTGTTTTTGTACTCGAATAATACCAGTGTTGGGCAGAGGAAACTTACAGGTCGTATGTCTTTTATAAATAAACCTTTAGGTACTTTAATAAGAAACTTGTATGACACCTGAACAATTTAGTGAGTACAAAATATTGGTCAAGGAGAACTCGTTAGTAACTTAACAGTAAAATGATAGTGTTTTGGCGGATTTTGATCAAACTACAGTACGGAATACGTAACTAATTTGTAGAAGTACCTGTGTCTTGAAAAATAAATTAATCAAATATGATATTGTATGAAAATGTGTTTGTTTAAATTTATCTAAAAATCTTATTTTTGTTACAGTACCCCGTGATCGTCGCGTTTGGTATATTGAAGAAGGCCGCCGCTAAAGTCAACATTGAGTTTGGTCTGGACAAGAAAATAGGTAATTTTAAGAATAACTATAATATACTTATAATTACTAGAAACTAAAATCACGAGCGAAAATTACATGAAATGATAACAAAACGCAATCGCAGTGAAATGTAGGTTGTTTTATTCGTGTCTTATATGGCTCCATTTTATATAACAAGCAGTCAAGACAGACGTTATCCTGTTAACAAATACTAGAAAAAGTTTTATAATTTTTCTCCTTTTTTGATGATTGATTTCCCATGTTTTAATATTTATTCTGCTATTAATTTTAACAAAGCAATGGCGTAAACGAATACAACTTTGTTTTATGCCATCATCATCATCATCATCATCCTGAAGAAGTCCACTGCTGAACATAGGCCTCGCCCTTAGACCGCCACACCGAACAATAATTTGCCACTTGCAACCACCGGCTGTCTGCGACACTTTTGATGTCATCGGCTCATCTAGTGGGATGGATAGTTGTTTTATGTGTGTATAGACATTCTATTCTGCATTACGCAAACGGATCCGAGCGCCCCTACCGTGTAATATAAGGCGCTTATGTAGTCCATCATCATCATCATCATCATCATCATCATCATCATCATCACGACCCTCACTTCTAACCTCCTTACTTGTTCGTCAGCCGATGCCATCCAGAAGGCGTGCGAGGACGTGATCTCCGGGAAGCTGTACCGCGAGGGTCACTTCCCGCTGGTCATCTGGCAGACCGGCTCCGGAACCCAGTCCAACATGAACACCAACGAGGTCAGTTCCTCTCGACCCTCTAACGGTCTTGAGATCTCCAATCGTTTCTTCAGGTGTCAGTGTGTAGTGAAGGAAACCATCGTAGAATATGTTTTTAATTCTGAAAGTGCAGATGAATCTGTGGGGCATAAATAAGGAAGGTTCTGCAGGATACTGTCTATACAGGGTGTAACAGCATGGTGTTGTAATACTGAAACTAACCACCGTATTGCTAATCGTTACCTCCAAATTTCTTTCGCTTCACTTAACGTCACTTGCCTGTTTTGGGATCGTTAATTGGTAAAGTTCCTTGGTTATTCCTTGACAAAAATCCTCGTACGAAGGAAACAAACCATCTGTCAGCTCAAGGTACCTTGAGGATTCTTTGAAGCCGCTTCTCTACGACCATTTGTGTTAAAATAGAGTACCGAGGAACCTCGAAAGTTCAACTAACAATACCAAATATGAGGAACTTTTGGGGGGAATTTCGAGGTCCCTGTAGCAAAGGTCGAGTGAAAGAAATTTGGAGGTAATGACTACGATACAGAGGTAAGTGTAGATGCTTATTTAGGAGTTGTCTGGACATACTGTACAGTCAAACCTGTACGATAACCATAGCTCAACCCTAGCTAATAACTAAAGTTTTAGAATAAATATATTGTGTTCTCTATGGCAGTAAACATAACGCCTATCGGTCCAGGTGATCGCCAACCGCGCCATCCAGCTGCTGGGCGGCACGCTGGGCAGCAAGGAGCCGGTGCACCCCAACGACCACGTGAACAAGTCCCAGAGCTCCAACGACACCTACCCCACCGCCATGCACATCGCCGTGGCGCTGGAGCTGCGGGACCGCCTGGTGCCGGGGCTGGTGGCGCTGCGGGACACGCTCGACGCCAAGGCCAAGGAGTTCGACAAGATCATCAAGATCGGCAGGTGTGGCAGCTGATGCGATGGGGAGAGACGTCGGGAACCTTGGTACCAGGGCAGCATAGACACAAGGAGGCTTCGTTTCTTGTGCTATTCATTATGACTATACTGTGTTTTCGAGGTGACATATTTATATCAGAAGTACCAGGGTTGCATAAGACACAATTCGGCATTATTTCTTGTGCCATCCATAATTAATGGTTAAGAGGATTTCTGCGTGGTTTGTCCATTTTTCCCATGCGCGTGCAATTTTCGCATTCACAGGGGGAAAATTACAAAAAGTCCAGAAATTCCCTGCGCAGGGGATTTATGGAATAAGCCTAATTTTTCGCCTGCCTAGCCACCAGTAGAAAATTTGTTGCCAAACCGCAAGCTTTTCAAAATTGTATATCAACAAGGGTACAAATCGCAGGACCCACCTGATGGACGCGACGCCGCTGACGCTGGGCCAGGAGTTCAGCGGCTACGCGGCGCAGCTGACGTACAGCGTGCAGCGCGTGTGCGCCGCGCTGCCGCGCCTGCACTACCTGGCGCTGGGCGGCACCGCGGTGGGCACCGGCCTCAACACGCGCGTCGGCTTCGCGGAGAAGTGCGCCGCGGAGATCGCCGCGCTCACCGGTACCGTGCCCATACGGGGGGGTCCCGTAGATAAGGATCCACTTCTGAGGCCGATGATATTATTTTAATGTTTTGGCTTGTAATTCTTTTTTTTTTTTTTAATATCGAGGGAGTACATACCCGAGCGTAACGAGGGGTTATTGACTAGAGTATACTGTTGTTAACACTAGAGTCTTTCGGTAAGCTCAGGGTACAATAAGCCGCCTGTGACTGTAAGACAGTGCTTTGTCCACTTGGTGCATAATCTACTATTATAGCACTACTGACTCGTGTTCCCCGCCAGGCATCCCGTTCGAGACGGCGCCGAACAAGTTCGAGGCGCTGGCGGCGCACGACTGCATGGTGGAGGTGCACGGCGCGCTCAACACCGCCGCCGTGTCGCTCATGAAGATAGCCAACGACATCCGGCTGCTGGGCTCCGGGCCGCGCTGCGGGCTCGCGGAGCTGGCGCTGCCGGAGAACGAGCCCGGCTCCTCCATCATGCCGGGTATGCAGTCTCGCACTGGGCTCGCGACATCCGGCTGCTGGCCTCCGGGCCGCGCTGCGGGCTCGCGGAGCTGGCGCTGCCGGAGAACGAGCCCGGCTCCTCCATCATGCCGGGTATGCAGTCTCGCACTGGGCTCGCGACATCCGGCTGCTGGCCTCCGGGCCGCGCTGCGGGCTCGCGGAGCTGGCGCTGCCGGAGAACGAGCCCGGCTCCTCCATCATGCCGGGTATGCAGTCTCGCACTGGGCTCGCGACATCCGGCTGCTGGCCTCCGGGCCGCGCTGCGGGCTCGCGGAGCTGGCGCTGCCGGAGAACGAGCCCGGCTCCTCCATCATGCCGGGTATGCAGTCTCGCACTGGGCTCGCGACATCCGGCTGCTGGCCTCCGGGCCGCGCTGCGGGCTCGCGGAGCTGGCGCTGCCGGAGAACGAGCCCGGCTCCTCCATCATGCCGGGTATGCAGTCTCGCACTGGGCTCGCGACATCCGGCTGCTGGCCTCCGGGCCGCGCTGCGGGCTCGCGGAGCTGGCGCTGCCGGAGAACGAGCCCGGCTCCTCCATCATGCCGGGTATGCAGTCTCGCACTGGGCTCGCGACATCCGGCTGCTGGCCTCCGGGCCGCGCTGCGGGCTCGCGGAGCTGGCGCTGCCGGAGAACGAGCCCGGCTCCTCCATCATGCCGGGTATGCAGTCTCGCACTGGGCTCGCGACATCCGGCTGCTGGCCTCCGGGCCGCGCTGCGGGCTCGCGGAGCTGGCGCTGCCGGAGAACGAGCCCGGCTCCTCCATCATGCCGGGTATGCAGTCTCGCACTGGGCTCGCGACATCCGGCTGCTGGCCTCCGGGCCGCGCTGCGGGCTCGCGGAGCTGGCGCTGCCGGAGAACGAGCCCGGCTCCTCCATCATGCCGGGTATGCAGTCTCGCACTGGGCTCGCGACATCCGGCTGCTGGCCTCCGGGCCGCGCTGCGGGCTCGCGGAGCTGGCGCTGCCGGAGAACGAGCCCGGCTCCTCCATCATGCCGGGTATGCAGTCTCGCACTGGGCTCGCGACATCCGGCTGCTGGCCTCCGGGCCGCGCTGCGGGCTCGCGGAGCTGGCGCTGCCGGAGAACGAGCCCGGCTCCTCCATCATGCCGGGTATGCAGTCTCGCACTGGGCTCGCGACATCCGGCTGCTGGCCTCCGGGCCGCGCTGCGGGCTCGCGGAGCTGGCGCTGCCGGAGAACGAGCCCGGCTCCTCCATCATGCCGGGTATGCAGTCTCGCACTGGGCTCGCGACATCCGGCTGCTGGCCTCCGGGCCGCGCTGCGGGCTCGCGGAGCTGGCGCTGCCGGAGAACGAGCCCGGCTCCTCCATCATGCCGGGTATGCAGTCTCGCACTGGGCTCGCGACATCCGGCTGCTGGCCTCCGGGCCGCGCTGCGGGCTCGCGGAGCTGGCGCTGCCGGAGAACGAGCCCGGCTCCTCCATCATGCCGGGTATGCAGTCTCGCACTGGGCTCGCGACATCCGGCTGCTGGCCTCCGGGCCGCGCTGCGGGCTCGCGGAGCTGGCGCTGCCGGAGAACGAGCCCGGCTCCTCCATCATGCCGGGTATGCAGTCTCGCACTGGGCTCGCGACATCCGGCTGCTGGCCTCCGGGCCGCGCTGCGGGCTCGCGGAGCTGGCGCTGCCGGAGAACGAGCCCGGCTCCTCCATCATGCCGGGTATGCAGTCTCGCACTGGGCTCGCGACATCCGGCTGCTGGCCTCCGGGCCGCGCTGCGGGCTCGCGGAGCTGGCGCTGCCGGAGAACGAGCCCGGCTCCTCCATCATGCCGGGTATGCAGTCTCGCACTGGGCTCGCGACATCCGGCTGCTGGCCTCCGGGCCGCGCTGCGGGCTCGCGGAGCTGGCGCTGCCGGAGAACGAGCCCGGCTCCTCCATCATGCCGGGTATGCAGTCTCGCACTGGGCTCGCGACATCCGGCTGCTGGCCTCCGGGCCGCGCTGCGGGCTCGCGGAGCTGGCGCTGCCGGAGAACGAGCCCGGCTCCTCCATCATGCCGGGTATGCAGTCTCGCACTGGGCTCGCGACATCCGGCTGCTGGCCTCCGGGCCGCGCTGCGGGCTCGCGGAGCTGGCGCTGCCGGAGAACGAGCCCGGCTCCTCCATCATGCCGGGTATGCAGTCTCGCACTGGGCTCGCGACATCCGGCTGCTGGCCTCCGGGCCGCGCTGCGGGCTCGCGGAGCTGGCGCTGCCGGAGAACGAGCCCGGCTCCTCCTTGGATGTCATCGATGATTACAATGTCGATATTAATTTTTTTATTTTATGTTTCCAGGAAAAGTCAACCCTACGCAGTGCGAGTCGCTGACCATGATCGCGGCGCAGGTGATGGGCAACCACGTGGCCTGCACCATCGGCGGCAGCAACGGACACTTCGAGCTGAACGTCTTCAAACCCATGATAGTGGCCAACGTCCTCCGCTCCATCCGGCTTCTCGGTAATTCCCACTGCCCCCTACTCCACTGCAGAAAAAAAATATTGCATTATTTTTTGACTAGCATACCAAACATCAGGCGAGATGCAAGGCTGTTTCTAATGATAATAAATCGTTTTGTCTCAGGCGACGGCTGCATGGCGTTTAACAAGAACTGCGCGGTCGGCATCAAGGCGAACGAAGCGAACATCACCAAGCTCATGCAGGAGTCGCTCATGCTGGTCACCGCGCTCAACCCGCACATCGGATACGATAAGGTAACATAGGCAAAACATATTTAACACTAGATGCGACCCGTGGTGTCACCCGCGTGCACTATTATCCGACAAAGGCAACACGATTGATTGAGAGATCTTTAGCTAAAATTCAAAAAAGAAAAACTTTGAGGTTATTTTTTGTTTCCTATTTTTTGTTAATATTTATATTATTTATTACTATTTCTTTTCAGGCTGCGCAAATCGCGAAGACTGCACACAAAGAGGGCGCCACTCTGAAGGACACTGCGATCAAGCTAGGGCATCTGACCGCGGAACAGTTTGACAAGTGGGTCCGGCCCGAGGATATGCTTGGCCCCAAGTAAACCCGGATGATCTAGCATGTATTAACCTTCCATTGGGAAGATAGTGTGGTTAGGGTGTCATTGTGTAATCTGAGTAACCGCAAGCACGATTAATGTCTGCATAGTGCACTAGATGGCACTGTTTTAAAGAATCTATGGTGCAGGAATTATACGTCCAAACGTTGATATTTTTTTACCACGTTGTTACTTTGTCTGCCGGTTGTTCTGGTTGGAATCTTGCAACTTTTCGTGCTTCCCAGTTAGCAATCCCTCTGAAAGTTTCAGGGTAGCTCACAACTCATTGATTGACGATGCATTTTATACCCGTATTGACTTGCATTAGAATTTCAAAGTTGGACGTATAATTTTAGTTCTCTATCCATAGGTTATTCAAGCAAACCTAGGTGTCTTTAAATCTTGTTACTTAGACAATGTTACCTGTATTTTATGATATACAATCATAAGTATATTTTTTAATGTACAATGTTCCGTATTTCACACTTACAGTAGTGCCAAACATTTTGCATGATTTTATTTTTACAGTAATTTTGTCAATTTTTAACATTTTTAAGCAGGACAGACTATAATTATGTATTTTTTTATGGTGGTAATCGTTGTTAATTAAATAATGTTTCAGTATTGGTATTGTGTAAAATTATAACGTAATGAATCAACATGCATTTATGTTTACAAGTAGGTACATTTACCGAATAAAAACTTCTAGGATTTTATAAAGTTTGTCTAATGCACGTTAACGTTTTATCATCGTGAAAATCTATTTCTTCTGTTATTGTAATATCTGTCGAAAAAGAGCTATATTATGTTAATTTATTAAGTTAAAATTAAAGATGTATGAATTAAGAAATTGTTTTATTCTTGCGTAATTATTATTACCGACGTACTTTTACGACTGGGTACCAAGTACCAAGAGCTTGTCAATATCGACTCCATCGCCCGCAACTGAACACTTATCAGCTCGCACTGCCCCCAGAATATAAAAATCAATTATTATCTTTATAACAGTCACCAACTGTGGACGTATGAGTTTAATTTTCCAGTTATGTCGTCAGAGGTGACATATGGGACCCGCTTCAGAAACAATTGCCTTTTGTCACCAGTGGTGACAAATGGAACGCACTTTAAAACAATTCCCATTAGTCAGCAGAGGGACGTCACCAGGGGTGACAATAGGGACACAATATATTAAAAATAATACCCAGTTGTCACCACTGGGGACGTGGAGGTGGGTGACAACTGGGAATGACCCCCGCGTCTCGTTTTGTGAGCGGAGGTGGGGGCGACAACTGGGAATAATCGGGAATATGCAGATTTAACCGCTTTTAATTTTATTCACATAATAGCCTACCGACGAAGAATCTTTGGCAGTACCTACTGCCAAAGATTCTTCGTCACGACTTTAATTTTCTAATTATTTATTTATTTAGAAACAGTAGGTATTTGAAGAGTTTAAAGTGGTGTAAAAATAAAACTCCGTTTGAATGCTTCAACTACAGTATAATTAGCAATTTTCTTCTGCATCATAAATACTAGGTATAATACTATATTTTGGTAAGTACATCTTTGGTATAAATGATTGATACAATAATTCTATCACAATTTAACATATTTTACAAGAGATCTATTGGAATGTATTCATTATTCAGTTTTAGAGAGCAATAAAAAGAAATGTGGCAATGAGATTTAAAATAATCTACATTATTATCTATATAATATGTATTATAAAACAACATTAGGATATTTTGAACTATATTATGACAGTTTTAACATGTTAAAGACTAGAATTAATTTAAGTACAATAAACGCAAATGCACGCTAGTATCAGGCATCATACACCACAATGATTATGTATAAAAGTGTACTCTTATATTAGTTAGATTACATAAACACATCCTTGATATTCTGAAACTGCTTAACAGCAAGGTCAACGGGCAAATCGAAATGGTGCTGAGTCAAGCGATCTAAGCTCTGCAATGCATCCTGGAACCCCGTATTCACCACATAGCTAGTGGAAGAATAATGGGAATCAATCAGCGATCGATTCTTCAATATAGTATTCAGCCACAAGACAAGTTTCTGTGCATTTAGTGCGGCACAAACAAAAGCTTTAAAATGAGCATCGTAACTCCTCTTGTACGGCGTGTGTGAAGCCACAATGCTCTCGATGGTGCTCAATAAGCTCTGCTTGTTTGTAATAGCTGTCCCTCCGACAATGTCTAAGTTAAAACTTTGGCTTAATTTCCTAGCTGGTGTAGAATTAAATCTGTCTCCGTCATTCAGTTCATAATAGCGTAAAATAAGCTCCCAGACATGCATGGATCGAGAGGAAGATGATCTCCTGACTGGGAAGCAGCCAATAAGAGGAACAAGGGAGGTTGATTCGGCGCTTGCAAGCCCGTGTTGCAGTAGATCCCTTAAATTAACCGCTAAGTGCTTCCGTACTGTTGTAGTTAGCGGCGCATCGTTTATAACAATGCCGTCATCTTCAGATTCACTATTGTAGCTGTCAATTATAGATTGTGAAGGCCGCTCTCGTGTTATAAGGCGCAGTACAGAGTCTACAGACATTTCTAATTTGGCCCGCAGGTTTCCCCAGTGAGTGACAGTACTTGAAGACTTCCTTTCGTATCTTCTGTTAGAATCTAGCGAACATCCAAAGTGTGATACAGCAACTATCTGCATCATGTTAGAAGCTCGTCTCATCAAATCAATTGTCTCGCCGCGCAGATCATCTTTGACTTTATTCCCGTTAAATGTTTTCTCAAACTTTTCTGATTTTCCCGGTTTCTTATTTTCATTCGGTTTGTTCGGACCTTCTGGACTTTTCATGAGATTTATGAACTTCTGCATTTCTTCTATGTGAGTTTGGAGTTTGCCAATGATCTCATCTTTTGACAGTTGTTTATCAGCGTACTGGTGGACAGCACCGTTGATTTGCTGCGTTAACTCTTCCGCAGTCAGCGGTTGATGACACCCTTCTTCCAAACTTTGGTTCAGTTGTGCGTGCAGGTATTGTATCATGGATCTGTGGGTGGGATCGACTTGGGACACGTTGGAAGTGAACTGATCGAGTTCCAAAAGCTGTGACTTTAGCCGCTGCATGAAGTCAGTTATGCGGGCGCGTTGTTTTTTGATCTTATGTTCAAGTTCAGCACATTCACTGCACGCCGTCTCGCCCGAGCTTCCTTGCGGCGCGGTGCGAGAGTCCGTGGCGCCGCACGCCCGCACCGTGTATTCTTCCAAGGCCTTCAGCATGTCATCTCTCTTTTCGGGAGAAGTGTTTATAATCTGTCTCAATCGGAATTCTATCTGTGCGAGATGTGACGTCAGGGAGAACACTGAAGACGACAAGATCTCTTGTTCTTCCTCCAGAGCGTGTAATCTGTCTCCGGAGGCCTGCTCTGCGGCGTGTTCATCGCACAGAGACTCTTTAGCAGCTCCCAGAGGCTCGCACCGCGGTTCCTGCCATATAGGTATTTCATGTTCCTCGCAGTCACTGTTCGCTTCCATTTTAGCGAGCCTGTTATAGTTCTCACCAGTATAGTTGCTTTGCAATGCACATTTTAATCGATTTTCTGAAAAGGTTGCTTGGAAAACACTGAAAACTTCAGCCTGAAAAGACGTCACGCACGTCACGTGATCACGTCCGTCTGTCAGTGAGTGAGTGAGTGAAGTAAAGAGTTTCAGTTGAAGACGTCAGCCCCTGGTTGCCAGATTTTTTAAAATTTTATCTTCGCATGGTTTTTGCATTTAGCCAGTGTCAGGTTTTAACCCGTCCAGTAACATATAGTAGGTAAGTAGGTAGGTACTGGTACATACCTATTTCTCATCGATGTAAGAGTATTTATTTTCACAATAGGAAATAGGTAAGTCATAGCACTAATAACAATCCTCGGTTGTCAAGTAGACAAGTAAATTTACAGCATAGTCACCTGTGATAGTCACGATTCAGTAAAGTAGTAGAGTACTTTACCTAATGAAACTTCCTGGGTGTTGGATGAATAATCTGAGTTCCTGAGTGTACTGTAAAAATGCGAAATTTCACTTTTTTGGGTTGATTGGTATTTTTGGGTCTTTGCCCATTTTATAATTACCATTTCCCGATAAGAGTTTTGGCGGGAATCCGAAAGTGGGGCGTTAATTTTGTATTTTTTGTCAGACTACAATGGGCGGTCTTATCGCTTAAAGGTGGGTAGGTAGGAGAGATCGCTTTTAGCGATAAGTCGGCCCATTGTACTTTAGATTTAGATAAAGCATAAAGGTACCTACCGAATAACCTTTATACGAGCAGTTGAATACATAGTTGACTTAGAAAATATAAATTCTAACCCCCCCCCCCCACCCTGATTTAATCGTTGTTTTGTGTAATTTGGTACTTACTAGGTACTTACCTACTCAATTGTTTCCATGCCAAGACGTAATAATTATCCGTCAATCGAGCTTTATGTATATTAGATAGGTATTAGGTACCATTTCCAATTGAAGTTACCTACACCTACTTACCTACTCCATTTTCCTAAGCCATCTAGATTGCCCCAACGCCAAGATTTGAGCACAACTCGTCTGCAACTAAAATTAGCTCAAGTTGCTAAGCAAAAATGACGATACAATCAGCGCTAGGAGTAGACGAAATGAAGAACTGGAAAATGCTCCTGAAACAACTTTTCGCCGAGCTCCTGGGCACGTTTCTTTACCTCGCCATTAGCCTCCTAGTCGTCAGCGACCCTACATTCAGTAGCACGACCAAAGGATTCGCGAATGGGCTGCTCATTGCGTCCATGGTGCAAATAGTGGGCAATGTGTCTGGTGGACACATTAACCCCGCCGTGACGATGGGCGCGATGGTGTGTGGTTACATCAAGCCGTTGAGGGCGGTGTGCTATGTTGCAGTGCAGGCTGTAGGCAGTATAGCAGGTATGGGGTGCTCGCATTAATTAGAATATCCTTACTTACCTAAATATACCTTATCTTAGAACGTTATTATTCTATCTACCTATAATTATAAAGAAAATAGTAACGAAGAGTTGGTTCCATCTTCGGGTCCGAAATCTGAATCTTCGGAAATCTGAGTATGCACTTCCTCGAGGAAGTAAACCTTTGGTAGCGAACTATAGTGCCTGCTGGCTAGCTACAATGTTCAAGTAGAATATCTGATGCACCTCTACTACAGGTGTTCTGGTTCTGGGAGAGGTCCTTCAGTCCACGTTTACCACCTCCGACCGAAATGTCACTAAACAATATGAAGATAAACTATAAATAAATAAAGCTATTTTTGATAATAATATATCCTTTCCATGTCCCATTCTTTCACAAGTATAATATTTATTTGAGTTAGAAAACCAGCTTGAAGCCAATGTTACGGTGTAAATCCCCGAGGATATAACTGGTGCGAAAGGCTAGGAAAGCCGGTAAGTTTATGCGGGAAGTACAAAGTTTGCAGTAAGGTGTGATGGCCTCTCCTACTGAACCTATACTTTTGCCTATTTCACGTCACGATTGTTTGCCCACCGCAGTAATTAGAAAGTTAGGTAGATTTTACTAGGGGCAGAGAGTGTAATTATTAGGCTTTAGGCTACCTCAAGAGTTTTGTTTCGTGATTTAATGGAACAAATGCGGCCAAAACGATACATTTGTCTATTGTCTAAGATAATGATGAAATAGTTAGAGGACTGTACTCATTATTATTACAAACTAGCTGACCCGACAGACGTTGTCCTGTTATTGTCTCTATGGGAAAAAGCTTCCTCTCCTTCTATATCTATCTCTTTCCCTCGCACTCTATCTCTCTTCCTCTCCCTCTGCCTCTCTCCCTGCCCCAGCTGTTAAACTGAGTGACAGCTGTCAACTGTACAACCCGATTTTATCAGATATATTTTCCCAGTTTCAAAAATGTTCCTGTGGTAGGTAATGGGATAAATATGTAGTATCCTATATCCTTCTCCTGGTTCTCAGCTACCTTCCTGCCAATTTTCAGCCTAATCGGATCAGCCGTTCTTGAGTTACCTATAAAAAGTGTAACTAACACGACTTTCTTTTATTAATTTGAATTTGAACTTTGTACAGAGGTAATAAAGTGCAAATTGACTCTTTGACGTTAGGAACATACCTACATTGTTTAAACAACAGTGAGTGCTTGTAATTCAATATGAACTTTATAGAATAGCAATAAAGCTCGTTTTAGTTAGAAAACGTTTGTATGGGAAAAAGAAAAGGGCTGTTTTTAGGGGTTTTCCGGCAATTATTCGAATTTTTCTCACCGTAAAAACCATCCTTGAGCTTCAACGAACATTTAAAAAAAAGAGTTGGCCAAATTGGTCCAGGCGTTGTTGAGTAATGCGCTTACCAACACATTTTGCGATTCATTTTTATAGTATATATTATGTAGATTAATGCCTCAATGCGAACAATGTCCACTCATCAGTTTGCTGGCTGAAGACGCAGCTGAACTAAAAAAGACCCCTAAGAGATTTCAGAAAGACTTACATCAAAATAAGATAATGACCAAATTTCGTATTCAATTAGTAGGTAGGTACTTATTCGACGTAAAACTAAATTGTGAGTCGGCCAGGTTAAACAACTTTTATTATTACTTTTTTCAGGAGCAGCCGTAGCTTACGGCATATCAGATGCCGCAACCAGAAGTAACCTCAGCGCCACCGTCCCATATGAGAGACTCCGAGCTGACCAAGTCTTCGGCTGTGAGCTTCTCATGACCTTCGTTGTGGTAGCAGTGGCTCTCAACGTGTCAGACCTCGACAGGGGATCTCGAGGATTAGGATCCGCTGCGTTGGCCATAGGCCTCAGTGTGACAGCTTGTCAGTGTGCTTGTCTGACGTATACGGGAGGGTCGATGAACCCCGCCAGGTCTTTGGGGCCGGCTGTGGTGATGGACATATGGGCTGACCACTGGCTGTACTGGGTCGCACCGTTGCTGGGCGGATTGTTGGCTGGACTCGTGCATAGATTTGTATTGAATTTGCATGTTACTTAGGGTGCTTCATATCAAAGATCTTTGTTATAATACTCTTTTTTTGGGTTAAATATACCTGCTAATAAAATTGGCGTTGCTAATGGTTAAATTATACCATGTCATGTTGTGCGTTTGTTTTGCCTTCTCGATATAGGTAGGTATAGTACCTTCAACTGAAGGTATTGCAAGCTTTTTTTTTGAGCAGACTGGTCGTTTTACACAGCATAATAATATTTCATGCTCTTTACGTTGGTAGCTCTATTATTCTTTACACGTTTTAATTCTTGCATTAAACCGTAGTTACCTATACAAATAGCAACTGTATGGTACCTAAGTATATAAGTGAAAGTTAGTAAGTATATAAATGAATTAAAATTTAAATGGCTTTGTTACGACCCCTAGAGGGCTCTCATGAAGGTTAGTCGACTCCGCCTTGCGCCACCGGATTCTGTCGCCCTGTGGCATGTTACGGCTGAAATGGGTTTGGATAAAACCTCGTCGAACTTTTCGACATGCTGCCACGGCGAACATTTTAAATGTGTTCAAATTATTCACCATTTAAGTATTCACTCAAAGTTACCGTTAACTTATTTGAGAATAATATTAACAGAATGTAATGCACAAAATAGTTTTCTTTGAGCTATCCCTTGACAATAGAAAGCTTTCAAACGTTAGCAGGTAGATGTCTGGAATGAACGTAATAGGTATTTAATTAATAATATTAATTGTTTTAATGTGTTGCCAAATTTAAAAACATTAACCATTCTCAGAAAAAAATCAAGCGAATCTTCATAAAAATAATGTTAGCGTAAGAATAAAGTTTTCATAAAATTAGAACATGACTGAACTAGACGCTCGTGAAACTAAGAGGTAGATAGGTACAACCAGCCGAAGATAAGTCATTGTGTTGCTGACGTCAATTTGATACATTTCAACTAGTAATAAACTAAATTTGTTTATTTTCTAGCAATATTTTTAAACAATTGGGCTTAAAAATAAATTGAAGCCGAATATTTGAAAACAACGATACGCCTTGCGAGAAGAAGAGAGAAGATTTTAATAAAATATTTTTTTTTACTCATAAATCTTATATTTTAATAGGTTTCCTTAGCTTCAAAAGCCTGAAACTCAGTGCCACGTCGCCTTAATTTCACTCGGTATTTATTCCATTCACCTGGAGCGACAGAATTACTGTTGTGCCTAGTGTTTTTCTAGCCAATTTCTTTACGAGCTCGATCCGGTTAGCGTAAACTTGTAATTGTATGGAATAAGAGCAGCGTGGTGTCAGTCAATCAGACAGTCATAAATATATTGATTGCTTCATTACTGGAGATAATCCTACTAATATTATAAACGCGAAGCGCGTTTGTAAGTATGCATGGATGGATGTTTGTTACTCTTTCACGTAAAAACTACTGAATGGATTTTAATGAAACTTTACAATAATGTAGCTTACATAATATCAGAATAACATATAGGCTACAATTCATACAGATTATCCAAACGCGGGTCAAACCGCGGGGCGCAGCTAGTATTACATAATGGGCGAAGGGTGACGAGTAAATACCTACATACCTATTGTTGAAACTGATGTAGCCCAGTTTAGAGATTGTTGTAAAATTATACGTAGAAGTTTCAAAGTTGGTGTGTGTCATCATATCATTATCTGAAGAACAATAAAAACTTGCGTTAAGGTTCAACGTTCCTTCCCAGTCCCAGTGTGTCAATACGGACAAAGGTTAATGATTGAACTGTCGATTGATATAGTGTTATGTAGTAGGCTACTCAATAATCTTTCTTTTTAATACATATAAATTACACGTGGCGTTGTTTGTCCGCGATGGACTCCTAAACTAATTTTTCAAACTAAATTTAATCAAATTTGTACACCGTGTGCAGTTTGATCTAACTTGAAAGATAGGGTAGCTTACATCTCAATGTATAGTCGCAATAAACAATAACCTTAGCCACGGCAACGCGTGGCCGTGTCTGCTAGTATTTTATAAATATACCTGGGTACCTACCCATTCTGTGATAGTGTTAAAAATAAAGAAAAGAGCGGCCTGTCAACTAAATAATCAAAGATGTGGTTTTCACCCATTTGGTTTGTTATCCTGGACTGTACTTTCAGGCAATGTAGGTACGAAATGGGATGAAGCCCATAAGTTGCGTATCTAGCCTGCTTATATACAACGGCAGTTAGGGTATTTAGGAATTTGTTAGTCTAATATTATTAGTCGAAGTTTCATTTGTTGAAAGGTTAATAATATAATGGTACAAATAACATTTGTATACTTAATATCATTATAATATAATATTAGATAGACAAAGATGTTGTAAACCACGCCAAGAATTGGTGATATGGCGCTTTCTTGGATGGTTGATACTAAACGACATGACTGCAAATATAGAATGTACCTACTTACCTACTATTTAAGTAAAGAAATAAATAGTAACATCACAAATGGTTTAGTTAGGCGCGTTTCTGTTGGGATTTTTTAATATCTGCGCTGAAAATAATTCTCGTATTGTTAGTTAACTAAATATCGAATAGCACAGATGGAGTCGCGGCATACTGCTATGTTTTATATAGATGCAATTATTCATCTTCTGTTAAGAATTTATATATTTCTTGCCAAACGCAGCTGTGCGCATGTGTCACCGATTTATTAAAAAAATCTAAAAAATATAAATTCTGCAATTTTGTTGATAAAATGATTGAATATATTGTGTTATGCGTATTCACAATTCTCGTTGTGTGTGCGATACAATCTATGATAAAGCCCAGAAAGTTTCCTCCGGGTAAGTTTACATTAGTTACGGCTGTGTCACAAAAACGGGTGACTTTTCACTCTTTTCTTTTTTCTCTTTATCTTGATAATAGGTAGTATGGAGATAGATTGAACCCTGAAAAAGGACACAAGGTACTTTTAATCACGGTAAACTTTAGTTATTTTTCCGCCCGGACAAAGTAGCGGATTAAAGCTCGTAGGTAAGTAGGTAGGTACTTGATAAATCCAAAACACCTTAGTAAAAAAAGTACCTACTTAAGTAAAGTAAGTAATAATTATTTCTCTTTCTTTCCTTCTTCTTTAATTTATTTCTTAAAACGGTAACAAAATTTGAATTGCAGGTCCTATGTGGTACCCGTTCTTCGGCTGCGACAAAGAAGTATACTCTCTTATCAAGAAGCACGGTTCGCAGTTCAGGGCATTTGTTGAATTGGCCAAGGAGTACTCTACGGAAGTCCTTGGTCTGAACCTTGGTGGTGAGCTGGTGGTAGTCTTTTATGGAGAAGACAAATTGAAGCACGCGCTGCTCGCTGCGGAGTATGCGGGAAGACCTGACAATTTCATTACGAGGATGAGATGTTTTGGAAAAAAAGCAGGTTAGAACGGTCTAGCAGTAGATATGCATTTTGAACCAAGAACCTTTGTCTATGAAGACGGTAAATCTGTCGAGGCAGCAGAAGATTTCCAAAGAACCCAATAAAAGTGGGACTAACAAGTTTTCTAGCAAATTGACACACTTAGGTAATTGCAGCCCAAAGCTGAATACAGCCGTTAGGTATATCTCTGATCGAAGAATACATTGCATTCCGTTTAATGCGGGATAGTCAAAGTCAATAAAATCACACTTTTACAAGTGTAACAGCTAATTCTCGTTACCAAAGAGAATCATAAAACATAAAGCCATACCATCTATGACTTCTTTGTACAGGTATAACCATAGCTGACGGTGTTATATGGAAAATTCACCGTAAGTTCACATTGACACACCTTCGGAACGCTGGTTACGGGAAGGACCCGATGGAACAGGGCATCCAGGAGACTGCGCAGCACTTGGTGGAGAGCATCAGGAATCAGGTCCAGCCGATATGGCCCAAGGATTTGCTGCCGTTGGCCGTCCTGAATGTTCTGTGGAAATGCGCTGCAGGTTAGGGGTACCTACTATATTTTTTATAAGGGTTCAGTACCTGAAGGGTATAAAGGGAACCCTATTACTAAGTTTCCGTCCGTACGTCCGTCCGTCCGTCTGTCACCAGGCTGTATCTCATGAACTGTGATAGTTAGATAGTTGAAATTTTCACAGATGATGAATTGCTGTTGCCACTATAATAACAAATATAAAAAACAGAATAAAATAAATATTTAAAGGGACTCCCACACAACAAATGCGATTTTTTATAGTTAATTGTACGGAACACTTTGTGCGCGAGTCCGACTCGCCCAATTCGCCCATGGCCGTTTATTTTAATTCCTTGTTGTTTATTCTATCGATTCATATCCGTGCAGGGCAACGGTCTTGCTTGGTATTATTTCTAGATAATAAAACGGTTAAAAACGTTAATTATACAAATGAACATTGTACAATACTAGGATACTTGGGTCTTAGACTAAATTATTCTAGGATAAGTATACATTTTCATCAGGTTATTGTTGACATTTGAGGTTATTTGTTTATGAAATAAATTGTTATAGATCCAAAAATATTTGACTTAGTAAAAATAAACAATATGCTGGGATAGCATGGACAATTTTAGTATAGCGAAGTTTACTGACAATTTGGATTATGTAAACATTTTGTGTAACTTTTTATTTCAAAATTTGCCTCCACACTAAAAACGAGCACTCACACATAAGTACAAATTACTCGTATAATCAAGCTTGTGCTACGTCATTGTCGTTAGCTCATTTTCATCATCCCCATTCTCCCAACTAGCAATCCACTCGACTAATGTCCGCCAAAACTTGACCAACATCAGACCTACTCCTGCTACTAAAACGCATCTCAAGTATATTTGGACGCAATAAAATGATTCGATCCATCCATTCTATCGGAATGCTATTATTTGTGTGCAGCCTCGGTGGATAGATGTTATCGATTGTACTTATTACTAACCAGCTTTCCTGCGAGCCAAGTAGTTCGGACGAATTAGGTTGACTCCTTTAAATATAAATGAAATTTCAGGTGTATAATTCAGTCCCTTTGTTCGGTGTTTACTCGGTGAACTAACTTATTTATTATCAAGCCCGGAGCGTTGGCATGCTCTTCATTTTGTCTAACCTACTTAACTGTGTGTTTTAACTTATTGGAATGAAACCGGCGGTCGATGAGGTAGAGGTGTTCTTTGATGTCTGAGTTTATAAGAGCACCCAACTGTCAATTAACGGATCGTTCTTCTATCTGTTATAGATAGATGAAATATCTGTACTTGAAAGTGTTAAATGCGTTAAAAAATACAGGGGAAGAAATAAAACCAGAAAAGTACGTTTATCTCCGAGAACTGCTGCAGAAACGAAGAAAGATTTTCTACTTGGCTGGTGGGCTGCTGAACAGAGTTCCTTGGGCCAGGTTCCTGTTGCCAGGATACACTGGCTATTCCATCCTGGTGGAGGTGAACCAACACATCTCTGATATCATAGAGGTAAGTTTTAAACATTGATCTCAAAGATTTTATGAAGGTTTCTTGTCGGTTTTTCTCGTATATGGATGTCATTCTGAAATTGATCGACTAAAGAGTCGATCAACTTCATTCATGACATGAATGTAAGTGATCGAATGATGATTTTTTCGTTAACATTTTCAGGAAACCATACTAAAGCATAAGAACAGAGAAGTAGATGGGCACAACTTTATTTACGCTTTTCTTCAGGAAATGGCTGATAACAGAGAAACTTTTACAGGTGAACAGATATATGTATATACAAATTGTAATTACTTTGAATTCGGGTTACCTTTATATACTCGTATTATGTTTTCAGATGACCAACTAAAAGTAGTATGCGGTGACATCATCCTAGCTGGATCGGAGGCGGCAGGTCATGCGACTGGTTTCGCGATACTCCAGGTCTTAAGAGACCAGGAAATGCAGAAGAAAATACAAAAGGAGGTCGATGAGGTGTTGGGAGGCGATGTGCCTTGCTGGAGCGATAGATCAAGGTATCTTTCTCCTTTCTTTTATAATTAATCGTCTAAAAAATTCTTTAAACTATTTATTTCTCTTAACTTTTTTAATTCGGCTATTAGGTGGACTTGTATTGTAATTAACTCCTCTGTAATTGTTCCAGGCTAACTTACACATCAGCATTTCTTTTAGAGCTTCATAGATTCTATACGATCGCCCCTCTAGTAGGTCCTAGAAGAATTCTTAAAAATACGAGCGTCGATGGCTACCTCATTCCCAGGAACACGACTGTGTTAATGTCCGTGGGAGATATACACTTTGATCCAAATTTATGGGAAAACCCTCGCGAATTCAAGCCAGAGAGGTTTATAGATGACAGTGGGAGTTTGAAGCCATCGGAGCATTTAAATCCGTTTGGATTTGGTAAGTTTTTACTACGAAAGTGGAAGTGAATAGCGGGCGGTGCGCGCGTGCCGAACATTTGAATCGTTGTGCAAAACAAACGCCAGTCGTGCCCTACCTGCTATGCATGCTCTACGATCTGCCACACATTGAGTATATTTATGCGCAGTTTTAGAGCCAATAGTCTGAAACATTACCACAAAAAATTTAAACTAGAGTTGAACAGGTGAGTCTAAATAT
Organism: Hylaea fasciaria; assembly: GCA_905147375.1. NCBI lineage: Eukaryota > Metazoa > Arthropoda > Insecta > Lepidoptera > Geometridae > Hylaea > Hylaea fasciaria. Next base: position 10,377,993 of record LR990206.1, read on the forward strand.
TTTCTCCACAAAGCGACGTCTAACCCTCGCTTTTTCTAACTCAATAACACATTAATTAGTATTTAAACATGTCTAATTCGCGCAGAAACTAATATCAAAATATATAATTTTGACATACCTCGAATTTCGACCGAGTTACATCGGCCGTGGTCACGAGAAGACTGAATTAGACCCGTTTAAATACTAATTAACATGTATTCAGTTCGCGAAAGTTTAAGAACTTCAATAACAAATTCACAAGTAGGTAAATTAAGAATACCAGGTTAGACGAGATTAGAAAACGTGAAGGTTAGACGTCGATTTGTGGAGAAAATGCTTAGACTCATCTGTTCAACCCTGGTTTAAATCTTTTCTGGAAAGAACTACCGGTATTGTGGATTAAATAGAGACTAGAAAGTGACGACCACAGAATTATAAAACGCGTATTTGGTATCGTAGATAAAAAATCCGAGTATACGTATTACGTATCTGCTAAATCTGTACATTACAGATACGTACGTCCATACTAAAGCTTGTACAAAGAAAGCCTCATTCCTTCAGGTCGCAGAAGATGTCCCGGAGAAGTCCTGGCGCGCATGTTCATATTCATCATCTTCACGAGCCTCGTGCAGCAGTTCAGTATCAGCTGTGCCGATGACCACCTTCCTTCCAACGAGCCTGACATAGGCATGCTGGCCAGTGCTAAACCATTCAGAGCTGTGTTTACACCTAGGAAACCTTAAGCGAAATAGTAAAAATGTATTCTTTATGGCATAGCCGCTCAGTGACTAAAAATCCCTAGAAGTGAACTGATAAAAAAAGTAAGTAAGTAAAAAATATCTGTCATTTCAATGTGAACATTAGTGCAGACTATGACATAGTACTTGTACTTGCATTTAAAATTATTGTTATGTAGACTAATAAAACAATTATACAATCACTTTTTATTTTAATAACTAGAAGCGCCTCGCGGTTTCACCCGCGTTAACTAATATCCCGCGGGAACTGTATATTTTTACGGGATAAGAAGTACCTAGCTTATCACCCGGGGATAGTGTAGCTTCCCAACAGAGAAAGAATTTTTCAAATCAGTTCTGTCGTTTCGGAGATACCTAATTCAATGCAAACACACAAACAAACAATCAACTCTCCTCTATATAATATTAGTATCTAGGAATTTATTCTTGTTAAAGTTATTTTTGCAATTTTTTAATTACTGTTTACCATACTTACCTAGCTAGGTACTAAATTTTTGCACGCACCATCAAACCCTTGAAATAACATTATTTTTAGGGTACCGTACCGAAAGGGTAAAACGGGTCCCTATGGCTAAGACACAGCTGGTCCGTTTGTCACCAAGATGTATTTCATGAACTGTGACAGTTGGACAGTTGAAATTTTCACAGATTATATATTATAAAAACTAAAAACACAATAAAATTAATAATTTATGGAGGCTCCCATACCACAAACCGGATTATTTTTACTTTTTCTAGATAATGGTACGGAAAGCTTCGTGCGCAAGTCCGACAAGCACTTGGCCGGTTTTTTCCATTAAATTGCCTGCCAAATCAAAGGATAAAGGCAAAGGGCTCACGTCGCGTACCTTCCAGGGACACATTCAGCTTAAGTACAATAGCATGTAAAGGTAAAACGTTGAGAACCTTTAGGGACGGATTGAAAGGTATTATTTTTAGTCCTAAGCTAAATCGTTCTGATCAATTCTGATGGAAAACTCGTGTTGCTACTTCCGGATGTTTGGATAGGAAAACTGTAGGTAGCTTCACTTCACTTATCTGTCAGCTTGTCGGTCACTTTTTCCCTATACTGGTAACGACAAATACTTATTATAAATTTAATTAACTAATTTCAATGTGGTGGTACGTTCCTTTAATCCTTTCCCTTGCCTAAAGCATGTAGGTACCTAGTAGAAGTAAGTGTAAGTAGGTACCTACCTATGTATGCATTTCGGACCACGCGCTGCGCGGGCAGTAGTACAGGGCACGCCATCTAGGGCCGTATTAATAAATCAAACTTAGCTCTGAGAGCTATCTTCAGTGTGCACTTGTTCTTTCGTTCTAATTAATATATAGGTACCTACATCTTAATTAAGTTGTAGATTAGGAACAGAAACTTACATGATTTCTGGCAAATTAATAAATGACACTCAGCGGTTAAGTGCTATCCAATTATGACACAATTGACACACAAGACAGTATCTAGTAGCCAGTGCTACATCTCAATATCCATTTATTAAATAGCAACGATTTCAAGATGTAGATTACATTTTAAGTGTGGATCAGCTGATAGCGCACTTGGTAGCGCTATTGAGGTTCATTTATTAATACGGGCCCTAGTGTGTGGCTGAGTGAGTGCAAGGCAAGCGGTCAATTCGCTGCCATAAAAAAAAAGTTTAGTTAGTTCCGTTCCAAATGCGACATGAACTCGTCGATTTATGACAACCGCGCCGCAGAAAGTGTTTGAATTCTCTTGTTTTACCCGTGTCATTGAGGCCTAGTAACTTTTTCCTACGATCGTGCCGCACGAAGGCACTGTGCTAAATGCTCCCGTCTTTGCGTCCTCTCCGTTTTCTGTTATACGTACTACCGTACCATAATACCTACAGCCTAAAACGTGTTCATTCTTGTCGAAGATCTCAGTAAAAGTAAAGTATTTTGGTGCGATCATAGAGGTTCTTCAGACGAATTCGTCTCCCCGCCCTTATAAGATAGGTAGGTATACTATAAGCCCTAATATGTAAATCCTTGTACAGAATATTCATTGTGAATTATCATTGTAGGTACCTACCTAAGTAGGTATACCTAGTTTATTCATTCAACTTCGTAAACATCGAAACTACAAAATTCCAAAATAATTTAAAATTCCCCTCCATTTTTGTACGTGTACTTACCTACGTAATTAATACCTAGACCTACCCCTATCTCGCTCATATGCGAGGCGTGAGCGCGAGACGAGTGACGGCAGCCCGGTGAGCCCGCCCGGCACTGCCAGCACAGCACTGCCAGCCGACCAATATAACCCGACCAATTCGAAGTCACCCCACGCGCTTCGCCCACCAACCTCGCGAAATATGCTACTTTATTCTGCCGTGTAATTAATAATCGACATTAGTTATCATGCTTAGAAAACTTATAGGATCACATCTGACCTGACACCTACCTACTATTTTCTGTTTAAAAATACTTACCTACCTAGGTATCTACGTAGATTCCACGGTCCACCAGCAAATAGGCAAATAGCAAATAGGTTCCTTTACAATCTAAAACAACTGTACTTTCCAAAAGGAAACTGTAAATAATAATCTATACTTGTTCTAATCAACTGTACCATGTAACCGCTCGCCCACTTTCCCTTTTGTAATATAAATTACTGTTTATTTACGCGGAAAAGTGTAAATATTTGTGAGTAAAAAATGGCGTTTGCTGAAGTAACGACGTAATTTAAAATTGGGCGGCAAAAAGCGTCTTGAATATTAAATTCGAATGTTTTGAAAAAGACCGATGAGCGTTTATGAAGCTGTAAGAGTTTTCGAGGTAAATGTAGGTAGTAAGTATGACTTATTCGGTTCTTTTACTTTTATATACTATTTGGGACAAAATAGTAGGGCATCCAAGGGTTGAGCCTTTTATTTATAGTAAGAAAGTAAATAACTGCATATTAACAAAACTGACAGCTTTATTGAGAACTTCCTCCTTTTTTGAACTCGCTTATGAATAAAGTTACCTAGGTACTAAAATTTACAAGCAGTATAGGAATTCCCTCACGAAACAACCGAATGTTATTAGTTCGTATAATATAATTAAGGTCAATGTGGGGAAGTCCGGCATACTTTTCTTCAAATTGAATTCAAGTTAACATTAATGAGTCGAAATATGCTTTTTAAAATAATTTGTTAGTCGGAAAAGGTGGATAATATATTGATTTACCTATAATAGTCTAAAAATAAGATCAATTGTAATGATCCTTAGAATTATAGCATTTTTTTTAAAAGGCGGCGTGTAGACGGTCTTCCCATGTAGTTTGAGGTAAGTCCGTCTAGTAGCAATAAAATCATAAGTTGTAGGGCAAATATGTTATATGTATGAAAAGTTGCACTGATGGTAACCTGGTGATGAAATTATTGTCGTATCTGCCTGCCCTAAGGTTTACATTTCAAAGATAATTAATTTTATTTACTTTTTGGGTAAGACCGTCATAGTTTTCTTGACAGTAGTTGCAAACATTTTCAAAAAAAAATAAGGGCTTTAAAATAACCAAATAACAAAAAAACAAATACCTTGTAATTCAAAATTAGTAGCTGCAAAATCAACAATGAACTTTGATCATTAAATCATTTTTTATCGTATTACAATTATTATTTCTTGGCACCATGCCCCACATGGGCACGCACTTTTGTTCCGGAGAAGATATTATTATTAATTCATAATACAAAATAATGTAGGACATTACTAAATAAGAAGTAGCAAGCAAGTATGAAGTGGGTTATATATAACATAATAAGCGAAGACCGTTATTGTTTGTTTAAACTTTTAAAATCGGTTTTGCAATAAACCATCGATACCAAAATAATCGCCATAATGTGAAAAGCTACATGGCTTATAATAATTTCTGAAAAAATAATGGATTGGATAGTTTTTAGTGGACTACTTACAACTTCTAAGTATAATAGCAAGTAAATAGTAATACTATAATAATTATATGAGTCATCCATACAATATGTGCTGTTGAAAATGTTGACAATATCTGCCTTTGGGGCAAGACCGGCATATGACGGACTTTCCTTTAGCTTGGTAGACGGTCTTCCAAATTGTTACATTTTAATGTTAACAATTTCTTGTACGTTCAAGTAACGAAATTGAAGCGTTTTTAATTAATTCAAGACCAGGAATAATCGTATGGATCATTAAACTATTTGCTAAATCATAGAACCTCTACAAACTCTTTAGTTTTTCCGCATTTTCTTCGAATTTTTAAAGAGACGTCACACTCCATCTACAAGTACAAAACGCGAAAAAAATTGAACAGTAAATTTCTCCTAACATAAGGATGTGAGCGACATCTATGATTCTCAGTTCGAAGTAGCTCCATAATATTGGTTTACTGACCGAGCCCTAAGGCGCTAGCTATTCAAAAAAGGAAGTTATTGCCGCTAGACGGACTTACCGCCTAGACGGACTTCCCCACATTGACCTTACATAATTACCTACTCGTTAGTCCTAAGTATCTAATTAATTATAAATAACAAGGCACCGCTTGTAACAGTACCACAGTTCCAAGCACATGTAGGTAGGTACTTCATTAATACCGTAATCAAAATGTTGGAAATCAAAATAGATTTCATGAATTAAACTAAGAAGATTATAATTATTATTGCCTATTATCTAGAGGTTTTTGCTAAGTGACGAATGACGGTGTCTGTCTGTCTATGTAGTATACCTACTTATTTAAAGTTTTTGAAGTAGGTAGGAGATACATCAGACTGACGTTAAGGATTGATTGTTATTTGAGGTTTTATCAAATGGCTCAAGAGTTGGGAAGTTTGTTGATTTCGCGTCGGTCCTTTTTCTTTCGTTATATCGACATTTGGAAGTAATAAAACACCATAATACCGTAAGATATTATAAATTTTATTAAAACTTAATAACCGTAAAATAATACTCAAATAGCATAATGCAATATACTTATCCATTAACTTAAGTAAATATAAGTATATAAATTGGTTATCTACTCGGCTAACGAGAAAATACTATATTGAGGTGTCTACATAGTTTTGTTTGTTTGTCAAATGTGATAGCACTACCTACCTCAGGTGGCAGCCTATATCAGAATATTTAAAGGCCTTCGACATGGCGTAACGACTGCTACCAATCGGTAACAACTAGAACCCATGGCATAACGTGCCCTCCGGAGCAATGAAAATCCGCACATAATATTAGAAAGTCATTGGTATCGGCGGGGCCGAGTATCGCAGCTAGTGTCGTTGGGTTGCAAAGCACACAGTCACCAATAAAAGAGCCACAGGGTACCATAGCTCTATTTAATTAAGGTGCATTATTCAGCATTTTATTTACAAAATCACTTGTCTGGAATGCTATCGCATTGGTGGTATGGATGAATGGGTTTAGTCCTTTTCGCAGAATTACTAATTTTAAATAAATACTTAAGCTCAATTTTTGAAATGGCACTATTTTAAACTGCATTAGTTAATGCAATTTTTACAATGTTTCGTTATAATATTAGCTAACTTTATTTATAATTATTGATATCGATGTTCAATCCTCGAAGAAGCAGCAGAGGGAGGGTAGTCGCGTTTTCGACTAGTGTGAGAGCTAACGCCGCGCGCGATAAGTCATAATTATCAGCTGTCGTTTCTTGTGAGAAATCGAATCTTCCTGCTTTTTCGCATGTGCTAATATAAACATAGACCGAGTGAAGCACTACAGACAATATTACTAACTAGCCGGCTGGTGACCGGTCGCAGGAGGCTCGTCGAGTGCTTGCGGCATTGCAAGGTAGGTACATGAGTGCATTGTATTCGCTGCGGCCGAGTTCAAACGTATTGTCTCAGTGTAGCAGAAAACCACTTCTATTTCAGCTTGTTAATAGTAGGTACTTGAAATAATTATGAGTAACAAATCTCATATCTAAGGATTGCTGCCTTAATACCTAACCTAGCGTTTTCACCACTAGGTTTTTTATTTTCAATTTCAATTTCAATAAGTAAGGTAAGTAGGTTTATATTGTACGTATATCTTATAGCTTACAAAGCCTTACAGCTTCCCATAATACTGATGTCTGACCATTAAATTAAATGTTTAACTGGTGCAATAAAAGCAAGATAGAATAGGTCGAAAAGGTACAAACCAAAGTTATTATGCTTGTGGTTAAACGACAAACGTCAATATTTTATAACTATAATAATATTTTAGTTATCTTGTGACTAGCAGGCGCGAATCCAGGATCCTGTTTAGGGAAGGATCAGTTTTACTGATGCCCTTAAACGGAATACCCACGAGATAAGTCGAAATAAAGTAGAAGGGAGATTACCCACATTGCCCCCTGGAGCCGCGCCTTGTTACAGGGCTAACTGCATCTGTGGTTATTTATAGGTCGGACATACGCTATGGAAAATGAGAAACGAAAGAGTTTTAAAAGTTCATTTGACAATTCGTCAGGTACCACCACCGTTGACTCGTCCGGCGTCTTCGTACCCTTTCACCAGGTTCTGTATTATGAACTTGATGGTCAGCTGGTATAGGTTCTCTATATTAGGCGTGTATCTATCGCCGAGGGTCGTCTTCGCCGCTTCCAGGAAGGGTTGCTCGACCTTCTGTAAAGTTTAGAGATGTCTGTTTAGAACGTTTTCTGGAACCTTTGTCTTTGTGGAATATCATACACATAAGTTATTATAATTATTAGTTTTTTATACAATGTTCCATAATTTAAAAGCGGATAAATATTATATCCAGTTTGTGGTCCATGCAAACTTAGGTGGGTTTACGTAATCCCTCCGCCATTTTCATTATTCCTTTAATATAAATCTTCACCACCAAAGATAATAGAAAAATCCATCACAAGTCATATTCATTAACCGACCGAAAAGGAGGAAGTTATAGAAACATAATAACGTCTATATTATATTATACTTATATATTATGTATATTAGCTGCGCTCGGCGCTTCACCCGCGTGGACAATAACACTATATTTATTCGGAATAAAAAGTAACTTAATTAAAAGTAGTTGATTCAGGGTGTCAGCTACCCCCATACCAAATTTCATCAATATTGGTCCAACCGTTTAGAAGTAACAAACATACAAACACTCGCAAACTTTGCTTTTATAATATTATTAGGAAGTTCATTGTTCATGGTTGATCCTAGTTTCCACTTACCCAGAAGTTATCAGACTTGAACCCAGGCACCTGGTGGTGCGTGGCCCCTATGTGCCAGATGTACGCGAAGAACGCGTCCAGGTTGCCCAGGCTCTTGACCCCCTGGTCCAGGGTGTGCATCACCTTCATGGCGTGCTCCGCCAACTCCTCCGAGGAGTGGAGCTCGTTCTTCGACTTGAGAGCCTCGAATTTGTCGAAGAGAGTCAGGAGCTCTTCGTTCTCTTCGAATAATCTGGAAGCAGGTATCAGGTTAGACTGGTTATTGGCTGTTGTCGAATGTTGTTGGCGATTTCGATGTGTTGTTCGATGTGTTTCGATGCGTGTGTTGTCGATGGTTTTATTTGTCGATGTAACTCAATCGAAACGTCGATGCTTGTCATAATTGTATATTTTGAGATTAATTTATGTATGCAATACCCATTTTTGTAGGTAGTAATGGTAGTAGCAAGGAAAAAATTTAACTACTGGTGTGAAACAGCGGGTTGCAGCTAGTAAAGTAAATATTACATGTAACCTCCTATTCACGCTATTAGATTGTTTCATCTTCCATAAAAATGAAGTTACCATAGTCTACCAAAGATATGTAATAAAATTTACGAATAGGTCAACTGATCCCGCGGGCTCAGTTTGGAGTGGGCTCAGTTGACGTACGAGCCATAAAAAAGTAAATTGTGCCAAAGAATAAATTATTAAAAGACGACCCACGCAGGCCACAAGGGTCTTACCCCCGGTTTCTAGAACGTTTGTTGGCGTTGACAGTAGATTAAAACGATCGTTGTCTCTATCTGACACTAAACAAATGACAAGGACGGCAATATAATTAATCTGTTGTGAACGTTGAATGACGTTTCAGAAACTGGGGGTAAGTCTACGTCTTGGGTCTATTTATTATAGACAAAGGACGGTAAACAACACTCTTAATTTACTAATTACCAACCTCGTTATAAAGACTTTACTTACTTACTCCTTGAAAGGTAGCATTTATTAGATATGCAACAGAGATTCTATGTAATTTGAAGCGTAGTTTAAGTAACTTATGATTATATTTATGTAAAGAAAACCATAGTGAATTCAGCCACCGAGCAATCTATGACTATGACCAGCTATGGTATTCTGGAAGAGTGGGTTTGACCGGTTTTTAAGGGTTCCGTAGCTATAATAGAAAAGGCACAAGTAAGTAGGTATGTTACGTCTCGATCCTGTGCCAGCCTGACTAAGCATTGAAATTAACTACCTAGGTACTACAATAATTATAGAGAGATCAAAAGCATACAATTATCTCTTGTTCTGTGTTGATGACGTCATATCGTTCTTTGTTTAGTACCAACAGAACGCAAAGTCTGTTTCTCTGAAATATTCAGACTAGTTGCAGTTGGGTAAATAGAGAGTTCAGGCTACCGCAGCTGAGTCCTAACCGCCCTACATTCCGCATATCTGATGTGATAAGTACAGCCACTGAGAAAAGACTTTTGATTTCATCTGTAAGTATAATTATTTTCATGCAGTTTTCAAAAATAAATCAATCACAATTGAAGTCTAAGTAAGTACCTAAATAAAATTAGTTCCAATTAGTCTAAGAGCTTCGATCAAATAAACTATAGATACACAGTCTCTATGAAAATCAAATCTTAAAAGTGTCCACCCATCAATGCGGATCGAGCTGGTATTATTTCATTTAATAATTAACCTTAACGCACAGCAATAGCGTTGTAAAAAACTTGTGACGGTTTTAAAACAAGACATATGCGTTTAATAATTAACCTTAACACACTGTAATAGCGTTGTTCAAAACAAGGCATATGACGGCCATTTTTGAACGGCGATCGGCGATCTATAGGATATTTCGTCAAGTCTAGGAGACATAAAATAAATGAATAAAAGATATCCATGCCATTTTATAAACTGGAGTCAGTTTTTTTCACGTAGAAAGAAACTACAAGTAATTGCAATGCAATTTTCATTGTTGAAATAAGTTACTTTCGAACCTGAATTAAAATAAGATAGGGGAAAACGAGGCTGGAAAATATTCATCGAAAACCCACCACGATCGAATCCGTTAATACAAGCTAGTTATCAAAGTGTGTTAGCGACCTAAATGATATTTTACTTGAATTTCATCAGGGCATAAACTAACCTGTAGCAAGCTGAATTCAGTTTAACTATATACACTGAATAAGTAAACGATCCAGTATCTTTATAATACGCATTGTTAATTCGAACCTAACCCCTCCTTACCCGATGAAAATTAATTAAAGCTGTAGTCATCGAAAAGCTTTTAAAGACAACAGTACCGCTCTCAATGCCCCTACGGTGGGTGAACAACCCCCCCACAGTGGGGCACTAACGGGCATCTACCCCCAACTATAAATCTAATTAACGGACAGTACCCGAAGTTGCTACATTTTATGCTGATTGAGCAAAAAATTCACAACTAAGTATATGTTTTTTTTTTAATATAGTACGTAATATTACAGATTATTCGATATTTTTTGTTACTGCAAGCTAATCCAAATAACCCTAAAAGTTGACGAAGGAGCCAAACTATCAATCTGCTGTTAGCCTCTGAAGGGTGATGAGATAATATTTATCTCGTCTAGATTTTGCATTAATTTAATACGAAATAGAAAACCTGCAGTAAGACCCACAGCATCGACCAGTTGGAACTCATGCGTTTATTATCGGAACTTGAAACGCACGCAAGCAACATTTCAGTAGAAAATTGTTCAAAATCGACTTGCAATATTTGACCTAGACAAACGTGTATGAATGAATAACTTACAGCCGAAATTAATATTGTAGCTCCTATCCAAGGTTGAAATCGATCTTGGATTGCTGCCTATCTTTCAATCGATTTCCAATATGCGTGGGTTCATAAACCAATCCACGGATCCGGTTATTGGCACGTTTGACACTAAAAATGGATTGTGATATCAATCCCAGATAGCAAAATTTGGATTGGATTGATTATTAATTTTGGCCGTTAGATACTACCGCAGTGAACTTGTCGTTTTGTCGCAACCTCAGCCACTGCCTTCCATTGCACCTCGTCTCCCCATTGTAGAAGTTATTACGATTGTGTTCATAAACGCTATTTATGTGTTTAATGTAAATGAGTTGAATTAATTTTGTTTCTCCTTATTTTTTTTGCTTTGCCGAGACATTATATCCTGTTTCATTTCATTTAAGTAGGTAGGTACTTACCATAATTTAAGAACGAGTTATTGCTCAACGTTTTTTTAATAAATAATAACAAAAGTCAAATTAAATGTAAGATTATCAATTTAAACGATCAAGTGTTTTATTCGATGAAAGAAACAAGTTCAATAATATTAATAAATACAATAAATAACTTTTAGAAATTCAATTATTTTCTTTATGTATCGAAACATGTACTTCGTTTTAATATTTCTGAGTTAAGTACATGCCTAGTACAAAAGCCATCCAACCGTTTTTATTTCCAATCTCAAGTATTTTTTCCTCTACTGGCGGAGGTTTTAATTAACATACACATCGACCACTGAAACGGTAAACACCGCTCGTTATTCCTGAAACTCATCATGAAACACTTCCCGAGGGAAACAGTTTCCTTCTGAAGGGCGCTCCTGTAATATAAACTGATTGTAATGTAACCTGTTTTCTCAACTGGGTTGTATCGAGTCGTTGGTGTATCGATTTCTTCAAATTGAGCAATCCGAATAGGAGGAACTCGGAGAAATTCAATATTGTGAATGATTGACAACGGCATGGATTTGCCTTCGTTTCATTACGATATGAATCTTGTAGGTACGATATAGAACTACACAGTGGAGGAGCAAATAAATCGCAAATGTTACTTTGTGCATGTTTAAAAGGCCGGTATCAAACAATATTACTAGGCAAAGAAAAGTTAGTTCATATAAACAGAGCTAATAATAATTTTACTTCATCGTTTTGAAAAGAAAAGTTTTAGAGAGACAGCGTAGGTACAGTGTCGCGAAGAACTTTTTAACCTTTTATTTTGATGGTAACTGGTCGCTTAAGATCAATTGCATGAACAGTAGGTACAAATCATCTAACAGCTCTAAAAATGTAGGTACTTAATAAAGTGTTTTGCGACAACCCTATTTCATTGAACAATGGACCGCCGCCCTCGGTTCATACAAGCACATGGTCACGTACGCGTACTTATAGGGTTGACAATAGCGCGGTCTGACTACAATCGTTTGGTAAGTTTGGCTATCGTATATCGTTTGGCGGTATGACGTCATTCAGTTGACCCACGGACTTTACCAGTTATTACAACATTTATTGGAAAAGTCTGTCGGTACACATCTGTACTAACGGCAACTCTCGAGTAATCTGACAGGAGTTTAAGACCCACTCTAATTCTAAGCTTAACGAGTGTACATTTGACCACATAAGTCAGTTATCAAACGCTATTGAGAAATAATAAAGAGAAATCAATTTTCTGTTATTCTGTTTTTTAGTATTTGTTATTATAGCCGCAACAGAACCACGGATCTTGAGATACAGCCTGGTGACAAACAGACAGACGGACGGACAGCGAAGTCTTAGTAGGTAATAGGGTCCCGTTTTACCCTGCTTACCTATAACTGAGAAAAAGAGATGAGGCAGTGAAAGTGAAAAAAGATACAACTATATCTCGTACCTACTCTAGCCTCTATACAGAGTATACAGTCTCACCACTTTCATTATCGTCATAACGTTTCTATTTTGAACTCATTCAACCTTTTATTAATTATACAACCTATTCTTTAATATTTAAACAGCAACTCATCAGACCCACATATCCGTGGAACGTAATTAATTTCATACAATTACATACCACGGAGCGCACAAAGCGAATTTCCCTTGGAACGTGAACGAACACAAAACAAAATAATTTCACAATTCTGTCTTCCACAGACTATACGCAGCCATCATCATTCTATGTGACATTTTACGTGGTTTTCTGCGTTTCAAGTACTCCGAGGGTGAAGTAAACATTTGTGGACGTAATTTGGAGGCAGGGTTACATAGGTCCGTGAAAGGTAGTCTTATATTTGTTTAAGTTAGATGCTTGCTACACTGATTCTTGACTGAAACCGTACACGTGGCACCTACTAGAGTGAGGGTAATCTATAGGTACTACATAATATAATATGTATATATATAGGTATAGTCGTATGCAATCCTGTAAGCATGAAAGGGAAACGTCCTGTTAAAAATCCATAATTTGATTCATCATATTTATGTTTTATATTTATTGTCTTTGTTAATTATGTTTAAATGTTTGTTTTGTAAAAGTGTGATGTTATTGCATATTATTTATAATAAATTATTTGTTTTGATTTTCATTTTTCATTCTAAGAGTGTTTGTATGTTTGTTACTTAACTTTCAAAAGGCCAGACCAATTTTTATGAAATTTGGTATGGATGTAACTAATATTCTGGATTAACACAAAGGCTACTTTTTATTTCGTAAAAATATAGTGTTCCTGACCACGCGGGTGAAACCGCGGGGTGCAGCTAGTAATATTATAAAATCAAACATTAAAAATATTATTTTTTAAATTAATTTAAGTTGCTTAGCTGTTAAAATTGGGTTTATGAAAAAAAAAAAATTATTGATTTTTTTTATGTATTTTAAAACTTTATTATTGATATTTAATGCAAAAAACTTCAAAAAAAATTTTTTTCAATTAATTATAAACAATTAAAAATTGATGAAATTTAAATAAAAATCACGTGACTATAAACGCGCCATGATTGGTCACCATAGTTGTGACGTCATAATGTTATAGCTATTTAATAACAGTACAGCGTTTACGGCTATTACACGTGTCTAGACAATAATATTAAAAATGTATTGCTAAAATACGAGTTGTTAGTTGGTTTCGATTAGCTATGTGTGATAAAGGATTTATTAAGGCAAAGTCTGATAATATTCCTGATGTTGATATATTTATGATCACCGATTTTTTAAAAAATGACGTTCGGTTTAATTCTGCTGAAGTTCGAGGTGCCAAGGCATCAAGGTAAGTTTGTTAAAAAATAATATAATAAATGAAAATATTTAATTATTTATTCTCCATTACAGTAAATATAATTATTTATTTCATAAATTGCAGAGCATCGCGTGAGAGTTACGGCGACAAAGCTATAGGTTATGTTCAACTAAGTCGTAAAAATAATATTTGTATTGTGAAAGGACGGGTATGTCCAGAACACCGAGTTCGGAGTAAAGCTTATTCAGTTACTTTAACTATTAATGAAAAGTCAAAAAAAATTCAGGATGTTCAATGCCATGATTGTGCAGCTTCAGCAGGTAATTTATACTCCTATTAAATTTAAGTTTTTTGATGTTGTAAGCAATAATAATCTTTTATATTGTGTCTACAGGTGGTTGCAAACATGCATTAGCATTACTTATGTGGACCCATCGTAGAAGTGAAGATCCGACACCAACAGAAATTTCATACTATAGTCAAATACATAACTTCGAACGTTATAAAATTATAAATATATCAAATTGAATCCCAATCATTAGATAAAGATACATAAATTTATTATTTAAGCACTTTAATTTATCAATAAAAAATTTTTTTAATGCTATTATTTTAAAGGTTATGATTTGGAGTCAGTTAAAAAAATTTATTTACTGAACTTTACTTAAATATATAATAATTATTTGATTTGTATACTTAGATAAATAATAATTAATAAAAATGGTATTAAGAAATACTTACATCGAAATGATCTTCACAACAAAAAAAAATCGATTTTGTTTGGGGATTATCACGGTGCACTGCTTGAAACCATTTATTTCGACGTTTGTCATCTTGGGGAACATTTAAAAACATTTTATCAGGAGTTGCCTTTGTAATATTCTTACATAATGGTACAAAACAAGAACGATAACTTTTGAGGTTCGACATTTTTAATATAAATTTAAATATTTAATAATGACAACAAAATTAAATAGATCAAAACACTGTATTTATTATTTTTCTATCAACTCTGCAATGAGTGAAAACTAACATTATGACGTCACACGCGCTCGGGTTTGTTCGGGAGTTGTCGGCGTGTCTTCGGTACTGGATTCAAAAATTTTTTTTTATTTTGACATAACTTTTGAATTATTGCGAAAAAAAAAAAAATAGTTTTGTTATAAAACTAATATATAATCTTTCCATTTATCACAAAAAAAATTTTTTTTCAAAAACCCAATTGTACGTGAATAATATATAAATTAAAATATATGTCACCATCATCATCAGCCTGAAGAAGTCCACTGCTGGACATTACGCCTCCCCTATACATTTCCAGGAAGAACGATTCTGAGCCCTTTCCATCCACCGACTGCCCGCGATCTTAACAATGTCGTCGGTTCATCGAAATATATGTATAGCTTTCATTACACCGAAGTTAAAGTCATTAAAAAAGGATGGAAAAACGTACGAAAGTAAATTTACGAGCAAAATGTACATCTCCTAGGGTAAAGCCCCCATTAGTGGGCACAGTACTCATCATTGTCCAAGAGAAGATTCCTTACAATTACGGTGAGACAAAGGCCCGAATGGCCAAGATTATAATTTCGCCCAAAATGGAGTTAATTAAATTTCGGTTGTTGTAACGGCTTTAGTCATTGGTTTAATGTTGCGTAAATATTTGTGAAGTGATAACAGGAAAGGTTTGTCTGGCAATTTAATTTCCTTTCTTTTTAGCGTGGGCGAAAAATCGGCCAAGTGCGGGTCGGACCCGCTGCACAAAGGGTTCTGTACCATTATCTATAAAAACGGCAATAAATAAACACGTTTGTTGTATGGGAGCTCCATTAAATGTTAATTTTATTATGTTATTTAGTATTTGTTGTTATAGTGGCAACAGAAATACATCATATTGTGTGTGACAAGTGTCTCGTTTTACCCTCGGGGCACGGAACCCTAAAAAGATAGAACCCCTGTTATAATAATTTCTAAAAGAACTAAACAAGACAGACATAGAATCTGACGTAACGCGTTTGTAGCCGACGTGACCCTAAAACCTTTTTACCACCAAATTCAAAATGTGTTCGGCTGAATGCCCACAACGGCTGGTGTCAAAACAATTCCATATAATATGCTCGTATAGCTTGCAGATAGGACAGGTAAAGATAATGGTTGTGTAGGAATATACACACATCAAAAAAGTCTAAGAAACATGTACTAATTTCTGGTTCTTTTCTGGTTCGCCGAGCTGTATGTGGACGCGCATTGTCATGCATTAACGTAAAATCGGAGCCAAAGGTTTGTGCAAATGGATGGGCATAAGGTCTGAGAATATCCTCAACGTAATTTTCAGCG
This sequence comes from Hylaea fasciaria, assembly GCA_905147375.1. Lineage (NCBI taxonomy): Eukaryota > Metazoa > Arthropoda > Insecta > Lepidoptera > Geometridae > Hylaea > Hylaea fasciaria. Next base: position 10,394,210 of record LR990206.1, read on the forward strand.
TTCATGTTTCCATTTACAAAAACGAGCTCATTTCGCCTGTTCTTCATAATACCCGCCCATACCATAACTGTTGAGCCGCTGTATGGATGAACTTCCTGAACGCACCTGAGCCTTTCAGTATTTCCGGGCCGACGGTACACTCGCACCCTTCTTGTATCATGCCTAAACCAGAATCGCGACTCATCGGAAAACATAATTTTATCCCATTGTTCCTGGGTCCATGTTATGCATGCATGTTGCTTAGACTTTTTTGAGGTGTTTATTTAAACGGATAACTTTATACAGAGTCATCTTCATATTTGTCTCTTTTCAAATGGTGGTAAAGGGTGCATGGGCTCAATGGATTGGATTACTCAACGAATTTTATTACAACTAAAATAAATAATATTGTACTTCCCATCGGACCATGTGGTTAGTTACAACTCAATACCTGGGGGGCGCCTTGGCAGGTATCTTAAACCGGGACAGTTTGTAAATTAAAAAATAACGCAAGTCCGGTTGTTTATGAAGTACTTATCTACTTTGTTGGTTCAGCTAAGTATCAACTCGAAGTCAAGAAAATCCGAAAATCAAGAAATATGTCTCATTGGGATTGAAGTAAACAAGACAAAGCCACAGAATACATACAAATATCTCACAAACAAGGACTTTTTAGACAAAATTACAAAACCTGGACCATCGACGGGCTGTTGAAAGCTTGTCGATTAATAAAAAGGATTTTTTTGGAAAGTGACTAATGGAATTGCATAACCGAATGCCCCTATCCACCATCCATCATCGGCCATCGGACTAAAAGCTTACGTATGGGAACGTATTGTACCGACCCATAGTACCTACCTCTGTTAAGTTAAACAAATTATTAGCGCGTACGCAAGTTTTGGGAACAAGGGCTCGTTGTATGAGAGTAAAGTGGAATTACAGGGGTGAAGGGGGGCACCTGTCGTCAGAGAGACGTGATTTCAGTCGAGATAGTTGGTCGAGAATTGTAAAGTAACGCACACGCATCCGCAACATAGTGGTAGAAAGGGTTGGGGGTGTAATTATTATGCATAGGGATAGCGGTGTGCTAATGCGGTTTAGTGGTGTTATAGTGAAGTGCTAGTGGTCTTCAAGCCGAGGTCGTGAGTCGATTATCTATTATTTAAAGATGTTTCGGTTGTAACTTTTCTAGTAAGTTGGGAAGTTTTCCCAGTACATTGTTCTTTTGTGCCGGCATCTTTATTTGGCTTAGTAAAATGTTCATGTAAAGTTTTCTATTGCAAATTCCATTAAACATGCGCATTTTATTATGCTACTCTTATTTGAATTATAATATGTGTGACGAGAACTGATGACTGATGGGCGCCGGAGGAGATCCTGATGGGTTGCCATGTCTCCGATTAGCTAGTCACTTTCTTTCAGTTATCTTAATCGTTTACTTGATAGTAACAAAACCTTCGATCGGTTGCTGTATTTATTGTGATCCATCTAGTCCAGTTTTCTAATAAGATGAAACCTTCGATTGGTTTCGGTGCTTAATATGGTCTATTCAAATAAACTCATTCCAACTTAGATTTAATGAAATCTTCGAGCTATTTCAGTAATTAAATGAGTAATAGTGCTCATTCACATCCAAAAGCTAGGCTATTTCAGGTGAACCTAACATGGCAATCCTAAGGTAAAAGAAGACTTCGCGAGGTTGGTGGAACTTTTATTTACACGCCTAATTGGATCGAACCATATGGTTATTTTTATCATGATAATAATATATTTGTCTAAATTACTTTACTGAAATAATTATATAATTTTATAACTTTTGCTGTGTAAAGATCCAATTTTGTCACATCAGTCGTTATGGTGAGTGATAAGTTTCCACATTTTATGCAAAGTAATTTATAAATCACTCATTGTACTTCTGGTACCTATTTAAATGTTTACATTGTTTTCATCTTTTGATTTTATGTTGTGCTCGTTATTTTATTTAAACTTGTGTTACATTGGAAGGCTTTACCCGGCCAATGTTTGCGGCAATTTACGTTTAACTACTGAATTTACTTTACGTTCGTTATTCTGCCATTTTATTTCATCTTACGGTATATCGGAAGGCTTTACCCTTCTGGTGTTACTGTATTTACTTTACATACTTACGTTATTCTACCATTTTATTTACGGCCATAACGGAACATTATATTTACTTCGACACTATTTCTACGATACGGATTTTATGATTTACTCACGGTTTTGAAATTATTTTACTTTGATTTCTACTATTTAACATGCTTATATTGTACGTGTTTATTTTCAGCTTTTGACTTATTTTGCGTTTATTATTTTATCTCTCATGTAATATTGGAAGGCTTTACCCTTCTGATGTTTGCGGCTATTTACTGAATTTACCATACAACTTCTGAATACTACCATACTACCATACTACCATACTATCTACTGAATTTACCATACGTTCGTATTCTATAATCTTATTTACAATCATAACTACAAGTTATGTACTTCGACACCACTTTTACGGAACGGCTTATATAAATTACGATTACCCATGGCTTTGAAATTACTTTACGTTTATCTCTACGATTCTACGTTTACGTGCGGTACGTTGACATTTCGTATGTACGATTATCTTGACATTTTATTTACAGCTCTAACCAAACTTTTACTTACTTCACTACCTACCATTGCTACGAAACCATTTATACAATTATTTTCAGCTTGAATTTATCTTACCATCGTTCGATTGACATATTATATTTACGAATCTTGATCAAATTATTATTCACATCGATAATAATTACTATTTAACAGCATATGGGGTTTATTTCTACTTTCGACAATTATCATACACACATCATCATCTTACCGTTTATTTACAGCCTTAACCAACTCGTTGACTATATCAACATATTATTACACATCATTTACTACATTTCTTCAGCACTGAACCACGATCTATACCTATTTGACTTTATTCTTACACAAAACTATTGACTACTTCAGTTATATTATGAGTACAAGACTGCGGGATGGTTACACATTGTTTTATTTAAAGCCTACCAGAACCCAGCTCTATTGAAATAAGCTGATGCGCTATAAAATTATCTGACACTATGTGTTGTGCAAGGTACAGGCAATCCCATTTCAGTCGGTAAATTGTGGACAATGGTGGGATCGTCTATTATTCTTTTACTGGTAACTAAGGTTTTGAGGTAACGTTTTGTCCAGGTAACATCCCCTAGTTTAGATTAAAATCAACAACCTTTATATTAATTGCTGATGTGCAGTCGTTTGCTCATATAACATACTGTAGGTGTTTTCATAACTAGTAAGTGACTGCTTGGAATCGTTGTTACGTCTGATGCCTCACAACCCTTATATGCTTGGAATTATTCCGATGAAGTTACTACTAGTGATTACGTCTTACTGCAAGCACTAACACTATACACGCAGGGCACAAATATTTCCCCACACTATACACCGAATCGGCGAGGAAATGTTCAGTTAGGCCAACTGTGCATCCCTTGTTTATTCAAAATTACAACACTATGACCAAACACATTAAGTAAATTATTGCTAGTCAGTAACTTTCGCAAATATTGATAGGGGAGTACCGACTCCTATTAGCTTTCCTCCTTTTAATCATTTCCTACCCATTCTCTCCGTTAATTTACGACAAAACTGATTATGTATTTACTGAAAACTATTTCAGCCTGGATGTGATTGATCCATGCCAATTACCGGAGCATTATTTACAAATGATAATTACAATTTATAAAACAGCTTTTATGCAATTATCGGATTTCCTTGGGGAAATATATGTGGGCTCAATCATTTCCGCAGCTGGGCACCCAGCACTCCTGGAACATCACGTATGTACAAGCGCTACATAGCAGTGGGACCCCTGGGTGTACCTTCTGGCTCTGCTTTACGCATTGTGGATTGGTTGTAGTCATGAGCATTGATCTCTTGATGAAGTCTAGTAATTGGGAAAATACCCAACATGAAAAGAACCGTGAATGGTCAACAAACATAAATAATGAATTCCGGGTTTGAGTAAAGGAAAAAAAAGTACAATCACATTTGGACTGAATGGTTAAAACAAGACCTAATGTCCATACCTTTACCTCTTTCCCGGGGAGTGCACTCTGTGGTTGGCACTCACAAGGATGGGCGTTGGCTGGGGCCTATCCTCCCTCCCCAAATGGGGGGGGCTACATTCTTCACAAAAGGAAAGCAGCCTTTCGTTTTCCTTGGTATTCACAGGTTAATCTCTCTCTTATATCTATAAGACTCCTTTTTACTTCTCCTTTATTTAATTATATACTTCTTACTTATATACTTCTCCTTTATTTAATTATATAATTTTATTTGTATTTCATTATAAGCAGTCTCTAACTCTAAAAGAATCGAGGTTACTGTTATTTCACAACGAAGGGTTAAGACGATCATTTGGCCATATATTTTATCACGTGTATTTTCTTGTTTAGGTAGGTAGGTTAGTTACAGTATCCATACCTGGTTGACATTACAGATACGACACAATGAGCATTTGCTTTTAGAAAAATTGCGATGAGATGACAAATGCGAACAGCGAAGGAATAACCGGATTAGCGTCTTCATTTTCCGAAATATAGCAATCAAGGGGAACACAATAATTAATTATTATTTTGGAAGGCATGCTTCGTCTTGGGCCGCATCTCAACTTATCAGTCGAGAGCGTAGTGAGATGCTTTGCTATCTTGCATCAAAAACAATCTACATCTGAGTCTACCACTGCCATATTACATTACACGTATGGCGTATCTTAGTAAACTAAAGGCACTTGATTATCTCCTGTATATCCTTTTCTCTGACGATGATAAATGGTTTCAGAAAATTGTAGATCATGTTACGGCGAGACGAGATATTTGTCATCTTTCAGGAGCGAAGGGATACTAACAGTTGAGAATCAAATTACATAATGTCCAAAAATTTCGCGGTGAGTCTATCTCAATTTTCTATATTATTCGAGGAATGAGGACACTTTTGATCCGTTTTTGCGCAAACAAAAAGTACCATGAACTTTTAAAAATAGATCGACTTTCCCCACTTCTCTTTGTCTACCTTAACACAACAACTAAGTTTAACATTAAGATTATAATTATACGAATAAAAAATATTATTATAATATTAATAATTAAAATAGAGATCCTTGGCCATTACTATCCGCAATTACTCCACGTGTAGCCCAGGATGTTGGTTAGACAATACACCCGTAATCTCTTAACGTTTACGGTAGGATGACCATTTCAGGTTTATAGCCACCATCATTTAGATAAGAGCCTCATTTGTACGGTACACCTTTGCGCTATCGTTGATGAGAGGTGCTTTACTACATCCAAATAAAACCTTATATTACACTAAGTGTTGTTGTTTAATATTTTTTCCACCTAATTTATGCATAACGACACTAAGTTATATATTTTGTTAGAACAGCTTTTAAAACATGTATTCGTACTGCCAGCTGATTAAAATGAGCTGAAACACTATTAATCTACTTTTGTCGCTAATAATAGCCGATTGTCTTCAGTACCTATCTATCTATAATATTGAATTGTCATCGCAAGAATTGCTTTCTTACAACAGCTCTTACGTCAACTGAACCCGCTCCAAACTGTGCCCGCGGGATGAGTTGACCTATTCGTTAATTTTATTACATATCTTTTGTCGATTCAGCTCCTGTCGAAGATCAGTTCGTTCTAAGAAATATCGTGTTTTTCTGTCGAATGGCTCGTTGATGTTCATTGTTCAGTCTTTCAATGTTGTAGTAGTAGTTCATAATTCCATCCTTCACTCGATGTATCCAGTTGTCGAGCTAAAAGCCAACTGACAAAATTATTATGCCGGTACATCATGGTATGATTCTGAATAATCCTACGTAATAAATCATAACGAACCGTTCCGATAGCCGATAATGTTTGGTTTCGAGGGTGGGTGCATTATAAGGGCACATTATATGCTATCAATCAGCAAGGAGCACTCAAAATTTGGATGTTCTGATGGTGGTATATCGATGTTTCCAATATTAGGTGCATCAATAATAGTAGATTATTATGTAGGTGTGTGCCTTTTTTAAAAGACTTTAAAGAGTAGCATTTGACCACTCATCAGGGGATCAATTCTGCTAATTTAAGAACGCTTCAATCGAATAGCCAAGGTGTGGCTTCGAAATAGTTTGTGACGTAACATAGAAGTCTGCTATTTTTCGATTTTTAAATAATCTGCTAGTCAAATTAAGAACATTTCAAATCAATGTCTCAATGAAATGTCATAAACTATTCGGAAGCAACTACATTGAGATCCGATTGAAGCGTTCTAAATTTTAAGCAGACTTGTCCCTCTGGTCATGTGGTCGGTGAACCATACATTACTATAATACCAATAACCAATAACGATCGGCTTGCAGGACATAGTAATTAATCTGCCATACTCTGAGCCTCTGATCATGTCTCCGATGTCTATGTGGTTGATGTTTAATTACGTTATGTAGATGGGATAGGTGTTAGTGAGAGCTGAGCTTACCCATAGATGGACGTCTCAACATCCAAAGAGAAGTACAATATCTGTGGTCATACATAACCACTTTGTGGAAAAGTCTTGGTGATGGCTTTGCCTTTGTAAAATGTTTTCGGCGTTGCCGTTGAATTTTAATATTAAGACACGTCATAGTGACGTCCTATTATTTGGTAACGTCAAGCATTTAATCAATTATTACTCAGAATCCGTAAATCAGTAGTGGGGTTTGCCGAGACCAAAGCAAAAGCAGTATAAAAATAACGATCAAATGGAGTATGTTGCCTTTGGAATCCGCGAGTGACGGCAATAAATCACATGACGATTTGTTAATGAAAATATTATTTATCTAAATCTGCCGATGGAGATTTTGTCTTCGTCAGCCCGCGGAACGATTAGGTTTTTTGGAAGAATGCGGGTTTGTCTAATATTAAACTGAAATTTTCTTATAGCTTGTAAAATAGTTGAAGGAGGTAATTATTAAAAAACAATGCTGTGGGCACTCTTTTATGTCAGCATGCCCAATAAAATTGCGTCTTATTACGATCCAATTGAGGACTTATACAAAATCGTTTTACTTTCTAATTCACACCTTGACGTCTTGTTGTGATATCTTGACGCTCAAGTTAGGTGGGTGGGATACTAAACTAAACTTCAACACTCAGAACGTCAAGTTGATTTTAAATCTAAAGGCATTGACGCCTACTTAAATGATATCTAAAGCCATGTATTAGCCATGTATCTGTTTACCGTACAACTGTGAAAATGAACGTCACTTTTTGAATAATTATTTTCAAAAACACTTGTCAGCGACAGTGTACTCAGATTCGGCGTCGGATTCGTCAGCGTCGGCGTCGTCGACGTCAACGGCGTCGGCGTCGTCAATGCCGACGTTGTCAGCGAACGGCCGTGCTTTATGCGTCTTCTTGTGTTTTATCGTATGATAGCAGTCTAACAGCTAGTTGCCGACTTTTTCAACTTTGATAGAGTGTATAGATGGTGCACGAACATCCACAATTCCACAAGTCTTCGCATGAATGTTCATCGACTATTTCGCTTACTGTGTACACCTGTTATATATGACTGATTCCTGGGAATTATTTTAGCAATTGGTAAGTATACATACTTTTAACTCTACCTTAGAATAAACTAGCGTCAGGTGGTTCAAAATCAACTGCGCTACATCGTTTGATAATTCGCAGGTGTTACCAATTTCTAAATACTGCCCATAAATTGAAGAGTTTTAATATTTGTATCAGGTATCGTAATCCACCACCCAATCTAGATCGAGTAACATGTCTCCAAATAATTCTTGGGCATTGTCATTTCCTCACACACATTGTCACAATACATTGAAACGTGCACTGGGATTTAAACTCGCTACTCTCTACTTGGAAGGCAGACGATCACCCACTATGCTACTACTGCTTATCGCATTTATATAATAGTTTATATTTATATAATTATATATTAGTTAATATAGTATACTACTATTATACTATATTAACTAATAGCTGTTCCCTGCGATATTACCCGTGATTCCCGAGGTAAAAGGGTTCTATATAACCATCTCTACACCACATTTCATTAAATTCTGTTCTGTATTCATCTATCATCTGTTCATATCTATCATCAGTGTAAAGCGTGCTGTTGTGATAAATAGGTTGCGATTTAGATGATGACTTCAAGAATAATGATAGACAGGTACTTACTTAATGAACAGCAGAAGGCCGGTTTTCTCAAACTCCCGGAAGATTCCTTTCCAGGATGCGAGGATGCAGTACTGCTGCTTAATGGTCAACGGCGACCGAGGGTCTGCAGCTGGAGGTGGCCGGTCGATAGCTTCGTGAGCGTTCACCTCCGTGGACGCTAACTTGCTCAGCTCACAACCCATTCTTCGCCACTTGAATTTTATGGCAATATCACTATTCCTTCAAAACTTTGTAGGTGTCACTTGATATTTTGTTATTCACTTTTGTTTTCTTTTTTTGGCAGTTTGAACTCAGTTGTTTTTCTTTTTGGTTTTTATTTCTCACTCAAGAATAGTCCACAATTAAAAAATTACGGGTAGGTACGTACATTTGTTTCTCAAATATTTTAAATTAAATTAAAATTAGAGCTAAAAATTATGTAAATGCCACATTATTAAAATCTAACTTCCATTCTACATTTATTATCACAATACTTTTAGAGGTGATATTAAAATTTGTGGTTTGTTTTTTTTTTGTATTTATATTTTCACTTTCAATTTCAACGTATAACGAGCTCTCGCCCGTTACCTCGACTTTCAGCGAGTGTCTAAAAGCTACTGTAAATTCAAATGCAATAAATTCTTCCCGATCTATTATTAGACTATGTTAGTTCTCCACGCTTCACTAGCACTGGATCTTTATTTTTTATAATTTAAACAATCTACGTACACTCCTACCAAGAAGAGGGACGATTAAAAACCGATTAAACTTAATGCTGTAACTCGTTATTTTTAAATAACGTTGTTAAGTTATTTTCCGCTATATCGGAATATTTAATATCACCGTCAACGCTCGATGGTGACGTGCTCGATGTACTTTTTGTTACTAAAGCGATGCAACGTGAACTAATGATAGGGATGGGAAAGACATCTAATTAATTGAATAAAGATAATTATTCCTACTCCGCTGTGCAAGTAGCGCGATAACGCATTATAAAAGTTTTGTGTTGGGTAATGCGTACGGTAAATCTATTATGTAGGTAATGACTTTCGTTTCGCTTCGCTAATAGAGTTTGCCAACTCAATCCAATTTATTATACCTCCTGTTTTAATGCGCTAGACAATAATTTTAGGCCTATGTTTAGCTAGCTATGTTTTTATAATATACTTAGAGGTTTAGGAAACTCGCGAATTAAGATGTTGAAATTGAATTTATGAAAATTTCTCTTCAATAACGGTAGAATATAAAGATAATATTGGCAGGATGGAAACTTTTTGTTATTCCAGTATCGTCAGTTTCGAGTTGATCGCCCCGTGTCCGGGGAATCCAATTTGTAGATGGCAGTTATCCTCCGACGACATGACGTCACGACACGAGACGGGATGGGACGTGAACGACAATAAAATAAGCGGAGTAAATTGCGCTCTTTGAATGTGCTCTTTGGTTGTCGAGTGATAAACTAATGATTATTAGACTATTATAGGCCATGTTATGTCAGTAATTTGTTTCAACAAAATACATTGGGTTAAATTATAGAAGTTATTTGCCACTGGTTACTAAATAATTAAGTCTGTAAACCGTCCAAAGTGTTTTCTAAAAATAAACACAATAATAATTGTTCTATGATTACAAAATAAAACGATTTGTTGACATTATTCAAGCAGACATTGGTGTTGGTTCTTGGTGTGCCAATCTAAAGAATTGTGAAACTTAATAAATATTTAGATATTTTTTTATTATAGTTAAATAGTTCTAACGAATATGTCCCATCACTACGCAGGGCCACAGGCACCATACAATATTTAATGACACGCGTCGATTGTATGATAATGTTGCCTCCTTTTACTGCTTTATGGCGGCCATACGTCATTGCAATGTTAACCGATATAACTTCAGGCAAATATAACCTTTATTTCCATGCAGCAGGAATTACAATTAATTATCGAATTGTTGCATGAATTGCTCTGATCGATGTCTCGTTTGACGGAACTGTAACCGAATCGAGACCTAAACTGGCTCGAGTTACTAAGTTGGAAGAATAAAGCAGGTATATTGTCGGTTGGTTTCCTGCTGTCGATAGGAAACCGGACCATTTACCGACCTTCCGAGACATATTAATGTCCAATCATGTTACCACCAAAGTGGTTTATAAATTGCACGAATTAATTCCACCAAACCCGTTCCACCATCGGACAACCAGACGTACGGCAAAGCGCCGCAGGTACACGGTGGGCATTCCACCTCTACGCACGAAGTGATTTGCTTCTACATTCATTATTCGTACCTACCGTACCGTACATAAAGAGTGGAACTCCTTACCGGATTCTGTGTTTCCCCATTAATTACCTGGGCGTCGAGTCGAGTGAACCGGTTACTTCTAGATGCACCATTCGTCTTCAATTTTTTTTAATACCTAGGTGTACTGCAACTTTATGGAGTAGGTACATTTTATATACTAATGACGTTCTTGTATTAAACTGAATAAAACCCAGTGAAAATTAAGAGTTATTTATTTAAAACCAAAGTAACACTTTATTACACCGATCTTACACATTAAAATTATATAATTACGAACAACACATTCATCGCATAATTAAAATTATGTTATAATAAATACGTAATCTAATTTATTACAGTAATTACACAAATTAGTAACAATTATAATATGATACTGGTATAACTAACTTATTTTATTTATTAGGTACATTGAATCAAAATTTTCATTTACATTTAAATTATTACATAGTTGAAAAAGATATCAATTAATTTCAGAATAAAATCACAATTAAAAAAAACTTTTTTTAGGTAAACCACGATAAGATGGAACCTGCATAGATCCAAATAGAAATTGCGTATCGACATACTTGTAAGATATAGGTAATATGTATAACTAGCAGTTGGCCGTGACTTCGTCTGCACTACATTATATCGCGATAAAAAGTATAATATTATTTCTTTCTCTAAAGTCGAATTTATTTATACTTAAGTATGTCAAATTCCTATGAAATCACTTCAGCCGTTTAGCCGAGAACAGGTAACAAACAAACGGAGTTAGGTACTTTCGCATTTATAAAATTAGTAAGGATGTTCACGTATAGTGTCACCGAGTTCCACTTGCATATTTTTATTTAGATAAGTATAATGTTTCTGGATCGAAACATCACAACATTTTGTTGTTCGCCATAATCCCACAGATTATCGCATTTAACCTGTATACCACTTGTTGAAGCTGCAAAGCAAATAGTTTAACTAACGGAAGGAATAGATAACCACGAGGTAAAATAAACAAACCGATGGAGGTGTTTACATTGCATTAGATAGTTAACATAACCACGATCGAAAGGTGAGTCGGCGTAAAATATGTAACCACTTAGTATCTTGTAAAGTGTAAGTTCACGTGTTACGTACAATGACATTACCTACTCAATTATAATGCAGAGAAAATAAAAAATTCGACACACCAAAAGTTATATTTACATTTTTACATATTACAGCCATGAAAAAGTATGATATTAAATTTTTACTCAAAGTATGAACAGTCAGAGACAAAATCTGTTGCACGTTTCCTAACTTCTACGAGTAGGTACATTCGTTTCTGTAGTACGTAAAATACTTAATTTAACGCAGCACGATCCTGACTCCTTCCGAAGATTCAGTGTAAAGGGAATTAAGAGGATCGTGGTTCTACAAACAACCAGTCAGAATTTATTTTATAGCTGTGCCTCGAACATCTGCCCGTTCGCGAATTAAACGCTCAACCTCACGCTTCGCAGTCGGTTCATCATGCACTTACGAATACTCCACGGAGGACTGTTGCGTACATCGACAGTTTGGAATAGTGCAGCTAATATTGTCGCTGACTGTACCTACTTTAACGGAACAACTATGAAAACATTAATTACTTGGCACAACACTTTAATGAAGTTCTCGTAGGGGAAACTCTTTACAACTCCAAGAGTAATTTTGAAGTTACAATAATGTAAAATTGATTTTGTTATTTTTTTGGTAAAAAATGTTTGCAAAAATATACATAGGTACCTATATATTTATTCTTAAAAAGTAAATAAAAACATATTGATGTTTAAAATAAACTTAGTGTGATACTTTAGGTATATACTATTCGAAAGATTTTAGAGCATTTTCAATAATACAACGTATTCCGATAAATAATTTAACTACTATTGTAAAATACATTTACGTAACCATTATATTAATATGTAATTTCAGTACATACATCTACACTTCACGTAGGTTCTAATTGATCTTGAGGACTAGTTAGGTATTTTAATTAAAGGGGGCACAGTTTTAGCCACTAATTAATGTTCCTATATTTCTATACCATATACACCAACGAATTAATTTTACAACTAGATTTTCATTTGAAAATTTTGGCTATCTAATTAACAAAAATAAGTGATGTCCTAAAATCATACTTATTACTCGATAAAGTTCGACATATAACAAAAGACAAGTTAGGTAGGTATATAGCTGATAATATCTCTAAATGAATTTGAAGTAGGTACAATAAAATTGATAAAAAGTTTATAACAAATTATTTGTTAAATACTAATACAATTTTATAACGCCAAATGTCTGAAATGTCCAAATGAATTGACACTTAGCTCAATAGCTTCTCACAGCTGAAACCACTTTGCCAGCAGAGCCTTGATTAAAAACATTATTGTGTCGCAGTTCTAAATAATGCTTCATAAAACTGCGCACTGCAGTGTTGTACTGCGCAGTGCCTACTAACTGATATTATTTAACTTTTTATACGTAGGGGGCATGACTTCTAAGGTATAACTTTTGATGCTTGTTGTTGGTAACTAAAGTGCGAAACAAACGCGGTTTGGAACTTTAACGAAAAGTCATACGTACGTTCACGTATGTTCACGTACAATAATGTAATTTATTTTAATTTAATAACAACATTACAATGTTGACTAACCTGGACATTTCGATAAATTGTGGTATTTTCGTGAGTGTGGTTTTGATTTGAACTATACTCGTCTTACGACAAAATTTTAGACCAGAGTTAAACAGATGTTTCTGAAATTTCTAAGAAGGAACTTCTATCACTCGCGTTGTCTAACTCAATCTCGTTATTCCTAATTATTTTACATGTGAATTTGTTATTGAGTTAATAAAATCGAGGGTTAAACGTCGACATGTGGACTATTTAGACTCATTTGTTCAACTATTGTTTAAATCTTTTATGGTAAGACCGTACCTGTTTGCTGTTTGTATAGTTTATCTGTACTTACTAAATAAATTAAAATGAAAGTTCTCCTGGTATAATACGGTGGTGTAAAAGGACATTTACATAGAGGGAGTTGGTAAATATTTCTAAAATACAACTCATTGGCTGCTAGTAATTTACATGCAGTGTAAAAGGCATCTAAAATTACGAATTTGTAATTTTAAAAGGTTTCTGACAATAATTATACATGTAAAATAAGTCATTAAGATTTCATTGGAGCAGTCGTTTAATAGATACCAGAGCAAATGGTAGATACTTACCGCCCAAGAGCTCAATTTACAAATTACTATATTATTTTATTTATACAATTATAAAACGACTTCATTGTGATACTAAATATTAAAACATATTTTTTATATAATGTTATTATACTACTCAAGTGTTCCGTTATATTGTAACATCAAATATAAGAAGGGAAATTTATAGCAGTGTCTTCAATTAAGTCGAGCTTTTACCGAAAAAGTAAATTAACAAGAATGATTGCGTAACCGGAAGACATAATTTTGTTAATAATAATTGTATATTTAACAATTACAGTTTAACTAAAAATAAGTTACAATGATTGGACCAGCCAAAATAATAGTACCTACTTATAATATGTAGAAATTAATAGTTAGTCAAGGCTTATTAATAAAATTATTTTAAATTATACCTAATAAACGCACGTCGACACCTAGTTTCAAGTTTTTGGTAAATTCCATAGTTGATACAATTCTCACGCTATGATGATATCTACAACTGCTATTAGAACTAATAAGCACACCAATAAATGTTCCCGGCTTATAACAATAATATTCCTGAAATATTACTTGTATATTACACAATAATTACATTTTATCATGTAATGGACCACGAGATGCGTTCACAGTTCTGTTCACTTCCTTCACAATCGCATCCACTTTAGAAATTGTATATTCTGCAAAGTTCAATTGACATGTTTCTATTCTGTAAATCGAATTCGTGAAGTTACGAAAGAATTCGATTTCTTTTTTCGAATTTCGAGCCATTCGTTCTCAATTTTAGATGGAGTTTCAGACGTTGTTTCAGAGTTTCGTCCACTCTGAATCACTCGGTGGACGAAGCTCACGTCGCTTTGTTGCCAGCCTTCTCATATCCGTCTACGAGCGTTTCTAGAATGAACTTTATAGTAATTTTGTAGATGTTTTCTACGTTCGGCGTGTACCGGTCGCCGAGCGTGGATTCCACGGCCGCTAGGAATGGCGCCTCGATTTTCTGTAAACAAAAATAGAATATTGCAATATTTTGTTTGATGGTTATAAATATATATACTGCATCGTAAATGTTAATGCTTTTATAGTCTGCCAGAGAGTTGTAGCGTTAAAAAGAATTGACTGGTGTTTTGATATCGTTATCTTGGCCATCTAAATGTGGTTGGTGAGTTTTATTACAAATTCTATATCAACATTTTAGCAGCATTCCAAAAGCAGTTTTTTGTACTTCCGCATTTTGGATCGAATTATAGAAGACTGATTTATCTTATATCTTTAAATGAGCAATTCTTGTATATTATATATATATAATTGGAATCTCGGAATCGGCTCCAACGATTTTCATGAAATTCAGTAAGTATATAATAGGGGGGTTCGGGGGCGATAAATCGATCTAGCTAGGAATCATTTTTAGAAAATGTCATGTTATTCGTGTTTATTTTATGATTTTTTTCTTTAAATATAACCAGTTCATATTTTTTTATAATTCTATCGGTAAGATCGAAAAATATCATTCATATTTCATCATTTTATTAGTGATTCGTACTTATATAATTTCCAAAAAACACAATTTATAAAAAAAAAAATACCGAGCAAAGCTCGGTCATCAAGATATTAGTTATTAAATTGCCATACTTATTCGGTCTTACCACAAGAGATTGAAACCAGAGTTGAACATATGTGTCTAAATATTTTCTCCACAAATCGACGTCTAACCCTCGCTTTTTTATCTCGATAACAAATTCACAAGTAAAATAATTAGGAATGCCATGATTGAGTAAGACAAATCAAGTGATAGACGTCGATTGTCTGGAACGAAATTGTAGAAACATCTGTTTAACTATGGTATAAACTTTTGCGGTATGACGGTCTATGTTTAGCAGTGCCATCTCTGAATAATATCTAAATTCAAGCTTTTGAAGCAGTGTTTTTATTTATATGTGCAATATACATGAAAACTAAGTACCTACATGACCTCTGTTAACGTTATTTAGCAACGTTAAAAGTGGTCACGGACATGACGAAGTGATTTCAAGAAAACACTGCTATTTTCATCACTTGAGCTTCGCAGTTAGCGACAGAAAAAACACTATCTGTTTTTACAGCAATTAGGAAAGCCTCTAACAAAACGATTCGTCCTTCACATTAAGTATCGGGAACAAACAAGTATAAAGTATGAATAGACAGTAACAAGGGGAGAAAGCGACCGGACGTTGGTCACTTCCGGTTGGTAAGGGTGGCGCGTGAACTGTGTGACCCTATATTAAGCTGAGAATGGGGAAAATAATATGTGGATTTGGGAACCTCAAACAGGATTTTATTATATTTGTATTATATTGACGGCGCGTTTGGCGTAGTGGCTGAGCAATCGGACTGCTACGCCTGGTTCCGCGGGTTCGATTCCCGCCCGGAACAAATATTTGTGCGATCCACAAATATTTGTTTCTGGTCTGGGTGTGATGTGTATGTGAAATGATATGTCTGTAAGCGGTACCCACGATACAGGAGCAATCCTAGTGTGGGGCTATAAAAAAAGAAAAAAGTATACAATATGCACCTTTTGGCATGTACAAAATTAATTATTTTTAGTTAAGTATAAAAGTAAAAATAGTATTTAAGGGAATTTCCTTATTATTTTACGAAAGATAAGATATTAATTTGTAAAATTAATAAAAAAAGCTCGCGATACTATATTAAGGTGTCTTCTGTTCCTAGATACAGTTAGAAACAAGCGGTTGACATTTTCAAAAGAATAATCGTGAAATTACGCAGAGGTTTAATTTTGCGAGCGTTCAGTGAAAGTTGCGAAATGTGTAGCATTTTTGTTGTTGACTATACAAGAGTATAAAGATTTGCATATTATATATAAAAATTACAACATTGAAATAAAAATTATGCCTCGGAATATACCTTACTCCATCATTCCACTCCCCCTCAATGCTGGTTTATAAATCATTAAGTTTATGAACTCTGTTTTCTTTTTTTATTTATAACATTTTCTAGAAAAAGTCGCAAAACATGAAAACTCATTATTTTATAAAAACATAGGGTAAGATGTTCCAATTTGACATTTATTGCTGTTAAGTTTTGTTATTCTGTTGTTCTTTCGAGGAATTGGCTTTTTCTTTCTTATTTCTTGTTACCGTTTTATATACTTCATCCGTATTGTAAAGGCCGAAGAGCTTTATTATTTGAAAATTCTCTCTAATAACGTTGATGATTAAGGTTCCCTTTCTTATGGCCTGTTCTTATAAATATCTACAAAACTATCCGTTTTAGTAACGAACAGTTACATTTTCAACCAGACGTAAGCCGAAACTGTTCATATTAAAACGCCTCGTAAGGCAAGTTACTAACAGTTTGTTACTAACGGATGGAAGGGTTACCAGCATTAGTAAAGGTCTTCAAACTTAGAATCGTTTTTAAATATGTATGTGTAAGTTCCATCATTTTAATTTAAAACTAACTGCTTCCGATACCCTTTACGTTAGTGCTACGCGACGTAGCTTTGTAGCTTTGACGTAGTAGGTTTTGCTTATAAAAGGTGCCTACGCTACGAAACAAGATTTGAAGTACAGCCATGCCATCATCACCATATGTATACCAGAGCACAATTATGTCAGATGCTCTTAGGCAGCCTCACATACTCTAACACTAGAGGATGGCATACAACCTCATTTGACAAACAACATGTAAATACCGTTCTATCGCTGTAAAAATTGCGCTGTTCGAATTAAAAGTACTCTGTTACAGCCTTTTAAGCGCAAAATGCTTTTTGCCATAAAGTTACTCCATTCACAAATTGTTCGTTAGCTAAGAGCGAAAGTCAATTGATAAAATTTTGATTGATAAAGGTCTCGTAAATTTTTTATTGGACCATCCCACTGCTCCCTGGCTATATGACCCTGGCAATTCGGTACGTTTATCAAATAAGGGTCAGACCACAGATATAGCAGGGATTGTACCTAGATGACCTTTTGGGCAAGGTTGCTTAATATTGCAAAACGGATGAAAAACATAATAATTCGTCTTACAACAAAATTTAGACCAGAGTTAAATAGATGTTTTTAAAATTTCGTTCCACAAAATCGACGTGTATCACTCGCGTTTTCTTACTAAATCCTGGCATTACTAACTATTTCACTTGTGAATTTGTTATTGAGTTAGAAAAGCGAGGGTTAGACGTCGATTTGTGGAGATAATATTTAGACTCATCTGTTCAACTCCGGCTTAAATGTTTTGTGGTAAGACCGTATATGGTCAAAGAGCCTTCGTTCATAGTAGCTCTTTTGGGATGATGTTTCAAACCATTTTCAACAATCTTACCCATCTGGGCTGTTTTGGTTGAAACCTTATGGTGCTAGGATTAGTCTGCTATCAATTTACAAAAACACCGCTCGGGGAAACTCTTGAACCAGATTAGTTATAACAAGCCTACATCATAGTCTTTCGACGGTCCATATTCTAGATTTCTAGATAAATGCTCTCGAATATCGAACGCAAAATCGTCACGCTTCGTGATTTCCAATGTTACCACGTTGCGGTATCTTGTCCACTGTATATCTATGGGGACAGCCAGCAATGTTTCACATTCTGGGGACGTATACAAAGGGTCGATTGGGCGGAAAATCAATATTACCACGACGGGTCATTGGGTTTAAAACGATATACATGTCAAACTTGGGACGGCGTAACGTACACTATATCAGATGATGGATGATTTAACTATTGAGCATTAATTCAGAACACTTTAGTAGATTGGAGACACAATTGAGTCGCACAGATTTGCGGCAAATATGAATATAGAGTCAAACTTTATGTTAAGACGAAGGTCACAAGATTCAATACACGATTGCTTGGAGAAAAGAAAAGGAAGGCGAACGAAAGAACTTGGAATTTGGTCTCTATTCGATTGGTAACTTTAAGGTCGAGAATGCCACAAATGGGGTAAAGACAGATTGAAATCCAACGTAAAGACGTGCTACCAATATTTCAGCAAAGGTAAGTAGCACATCCGTTAAGTTTCGCTCGAAGAAACATCTCTCTCGAGTTCGCAAACAGTGTCAATATTCCAGAAATTGATGTATCGAGTTATGATCGATTTCTATTTGCGAGAATTCCATCTCCAAAGGGATATATTTTATTATTTACCATTCGCCAGACTCATTCGCCTTTTTCTTCTTAGCTTGTATTAGCTAAAGTGCCTACGAGAGTTCCATTCAATGGTTTGCGATACACTTGAATCAATCAATTTTAAATGGATATTTAAAATTGATTAATTGGATGATTGATTGATTGGATATGGATTAAATCACATTTTTGGAACTGACATGCTCGTTTTAAGGCAAATCATATTCTTAGCAGTCGACGTACTTAATTGAGTCCTGCGCTATCCTGGCTACCCTCCAAGGCGGTATAAAATGGCCGTTTCAAAGTTTTAAGCAAAGGAAATAGTTTTGGCAACATTACTTTGAGAAAGTCGTCTTTATAATTCCTAGTAATTGGCTCAAAGTTCTGGTCTTTTTATTATTATTATAGAACTACCTGCGCCCCACGATGCTACCCGCTGTTTTTAGAATAATATAAGTAGGTATCATTTTTGTAAATTCCGTATCAAATTTCGTGAAGAAGTAACACAGATACAAACACTGCCGTCCTTATCAAAAGTGCAACAACTCGGTTTTAGACGAAATCGAGTTCTATACATATTCTGAATCAGCAAAACGAGCTCTACATTTTCTTCTTAGCCGGTTTTTACGTATCTATCACCGATCTAGTTTTATTACTTAGCATAACCGCCATAAATAGGGATTTGGGCGTGGTTTACTTACCAAAAGTGAAATATCTTGAGTTGTGGCAAGGTAAGCTGAAAGTCTATGAAATTCTATGATATATTACTAACGATATCTGCAATAACGATAGTTATTTTATTTTTAGTAAGTACACCCTTAATTTGAAAATCTCATTTACTACACATAACTGCAATAATACTGATAGTTATTGCAGTTATGTCAAGGAATGCCATCAACTTCTATAGTACACTCACTAATATTACTAGTAAAGTTATTGCATTAATTTGTTATGTACCAATATCAGACATGGATAGAATTCGTTGGTGAGTTCCTTTTACAAATATAAATAAAAAACGAGTTGCTACTTAAGAATTTGTTTAATTCAGACGTAAATTATTATAAAATGTTAAAAAAGACAATCTTAATAAGAATAATAATTATTCTCATAAAAGTTATAGAAACATAACAGCTTAGAAACTTCAAATTACTTTATCAAACTTAACATTTTTTATTGTTATTATAAACTTCACTTTTACTACAATTGTTTTTTTTTAACAAGCATTAATACTATCTTTATTGTTATCTATGTATTTAAATACTTATGTAAGGCACAACGAGATCAAAGTTTTAGTCAGTCTCAATAACTTACATTTTATAAGAGTATGAATCATGTTCATTGAACAGCCTCTTAAGTTTTGCACCCGAGAGGATTCAGGTATTAAATTGAACCAGGACACAGAATGGACAGAGTTGGATTTTCTTCAGATAAGAATTACAAAAAACAATACATTTCCTATTGCTGCCAATAAAATTTCTGTGAGAGGGACAGCCAAGGAGCGCAAGGAAAGAATCATAACAAATTTAGTACCTACCTTTAATGCTTGTAACCAGGAGAGATTTCTGGTTAAACTTACCTGAATCCTCCCGGGTGCCAAACTTAGATTGAGTTAAGTTAAATCTAAGCCTGTACAACAAATATTATAAACATTGTTTTTAGATTCCAGTTTTTAGACTGTTTAATCTTTGATCTCGTTGTGCCTTACATAAGCGTTTAAATACATAAATAACAACTAAGATAGTATTGCTGATTGTCAAAAATACAATTGTATTAAAAGTGAGGTTTATAATAACAATAAAAAATGTTAAGTTTGATATTAATTTGAAGTTTCTAAGCTGTTATGTTTCTATGACTTTTATGAGAATAATTATGCTTATTAAGATTATGGCTTTTTTAACATTTTATAATAATTTACGTCTGAATTAAACAATTTATAAGTAGCATCTCGTTTTATTTATATTTGTACAAGTAACTAACCAACTAACTGACATCTTGAATGTAAGTCTAACTCGTTTGAGTAATGAAAACGCAATACTTAGTTTAGACACTTATTGCACTTATGGTTAGAAAATACTATATCATACATAAATTACCTACTGTCTAACTGCAATACTAATGATAAGTGCAATAAGTACGTTACTTATTGCGGTTATGACTAGTAAAGATTCCGTATATATATGAAACAGTTCTAAACATAAGTACAATACCGTGATTTTAAAGCTAAGTCAATATATTTACAAATTCTATGTACTACATAATATTGTATACATTTTAATCTATAATCTGGTAAAAGTTTCGAGTTAATACCTTAAATGGGAATGGAGATACAAACAAAAGAAAAATAAAAACTTTAACCGCGTTTTTCTCGAAACTAGCTTAGACCTAGTTATTGCACTTTAAATAAGGACGGCAGAACACTCAAAACACATAACTTTAACCTTTTTAAGTTCGCGTTCAGCTAGTCTTTTTTTTTTTATTGGTCCAAAATGTTTGCCGGAATTTAAGCAACATCTATTTTTACTTCACTGTGTTGAATATGGATTTCTGCAAAGCAACGCCTGATTCGTATCAACTAACCCGTAACTCACCCAAAAATACTCCACTTTGAACCCCGGTATCCTCCGATGGCTGGCGCCGACCTGGTGGATGTACTGGAAGAAGTTGTCCAGGTCGTCCAGCCCCTTGATGCCTTCGTCGAGGGTGTTCATCACGTTGTTGGCGTGCTCCGCCAGCTCCATCGAGTTGAACTGCTCCTCTTTCGTCCGACACTGCCGGAACTTCTCGAACATATTCAGCAGGTCCTGGTTCTCTTCGAATAACCTGTGGAGGAGAGGTTTCATTCATTTCATCGATGTTCATAAATAATAAGTTATACACGGATGTTTCACTAGTTTGCCTCCACACAGATTACAAGACAGAATACAATGTACAAAATATAAAAAGGCACACTTTTTCTACGTAAAAATAAAGAAACCATAAAATCGGAATGTATTGGACATTTCAATTAGGTGCTCCGCCCTCAGTTCGAATCAAATGTCATGTAATCATACCCTTCAGTACCTACCTCACTTATAATATTTACATAAAATAAGATAAGGTAAGATTTCCGGTTTATTAGATTTATTTCGTTGAGTACATTATTGGCTATTTTTATATAATTTTGGTAGCTTTCCGCGTGGGACGCTAAGAACACTTTTGATATCTCGAAAACATGATAACGCCGCAAACTTTTGCAATTTGGGGAAAAGATCCCAAAGTAAACAGAAGAAGGAAGGCGTGACGTCATTGCGCGAAATAGCTTTTTAATTAACAAAGTTACCTATGCCAATAGGGATTATCAATTTACGCTTCTTATCGGTTGAGAGTCTTTTAATTATTGAGATGAATACAGGTATATTCTCTGATGTGGTGATGGTGATGATAAGCATCTAGGCTGTGATCGCCTATAAACACCATGTGCCGCTTACAGCTTCACGCCGTACGCCGCGTCACGATGTACTATAGAAATATACGCCGACTTCAGCGTGTGAAGCGACCACAACAGTGCATTTCTATAGCAAGCATTGTGACGCGGCGTACGACGTGACGCTGTAAGCGGCCGATGGCGTTTATAGGAGACCACAGCATATCATCATCACCCAGTATTTTGCATTGCTAAATCTTATTCGGCAATGTAGGTATTGCGCTCCTGAGACACTTTTAATTTGAGACAGTGCCCTCAAAACCGATATATAATGATATTTTGCACTTTGTGATACAGATACAGACTTTTTTGATAAATGTAAAATACTGTAATGTTACGGTAGCGTATCGTGGTAATTTCTGTTCTTCTCTAAAAGGTTATGACGTTATACGGATGGTGAACTAATACAAACAGACATGTCTAATGTCTTTCTACATTATCTCAGTACGCTTCCGTCCAAGACTAAGCTCTCACCGCAATCGCAGCTCGTATCTTTGAGTTCCCTTAATGTAACGAGATTTACTCACATCGCTCCACTTAGCAACTGAAGGTAGATTAGGTTTAGAGGGAGAGACAGTGTTGAATGTTCACAGAGATATCTTCAACTCGTCTATTGGGGAGGTAGAATTAATAATGCCAAGTCTTTACCTCAACACATCTCGCCTACGTTGCCTTCATGCACCTACAGTAAAATTATTGTGTGCATTATTTCATGTATTGATCAAGGGAAATGAGTGATTATTTTTTCGTAATTTTCAATCGCAGGACAATGTCTGCTTGCGCCGAAAAAAATCGCTGCCCTTACATGTTTCGTATCTTTCTTTTCTTATTTGATACCTGGTATTACTGATAAGGTATGCAACTGATCCTATTTACAAATTTGTTCTCAAATCTACGTAGGGTATTTATTTATTTATTTATTTATTTATTTATAATTATATACATTTGCGAACTAACAGCTGGCGCCAAAACGCTCACAAAGTTAGACTTAAGCTAAATATTACATATTTATATATTATACTTAAATGGTCGGCATGTATGTCGGCATCTTGGACGTCAGTAAGGAAACAGTTTATCACCCTTACAGCTCTAGCCGTCGGTGAGTTGTTCGCATGTAGTGTGCGCAACCCACTAGGCGACTCAAACAGGCGGTGTCGGCGACGCTGACCAGCGCGGATATAGTTTTGCGGCGCGTAGTAGCCTACTCTACTCAATACCGTAGGATTATCTACTTGATTGCGCATCAACATAGCGTAGTGGATGATGAGAAGGAGTTTGCGTCTAAGCTCTAGAGTTAGAAGACCTACCATACCTGAGACGAATAGAGAAGGGAAAAGGAATGGATAATACCCGTATTTCTTCTTGTACAGGTATCTAGCGAACTTACGCTGCACTCTTTCAATCAGAAGAGAATACTTTTTCTCCCTTGGGTCCCAAACTACTGCACCAAATTCAAGCACACTACGAACATACGCATTGTACAGCAAAATCGGTACATTTATATCTCTGAACTGCGCGGCAGTTCGAGTTATAAACCCCAGTGTTTTGTTGGCTTTTTTGCAAATGGACGTAATGTGCTCATCAAAGCGGAGCTCACTATCCATGATGATACCCAGGTCTCGGATCTTATCTACCCTCTCTAAAGTATTTCCTTCCAGACTGTAGAGGTGATCCGAGGACACACGAGATCTCGTATAGGTAACTATTTTGCATTTGGAGACATTAAATTTCAAATTATTGGTACTAGCCCAGCTAGCCACAGCATCGATATCTTTCTGGAAATCCAAATTGTCTGAAGGACACCCGATCCCCCGATACAGCTTCATATCATCTGCGAACATCAGACATTTTGATGATTTTAGAACTCCCGGGAGATCGTCTATCATCATCAGAAACAGAGTCGGCCCTAGTGTTGACCCCTGGCTGACGCCCGACCTCGTATAGTAATCATCCGAAAGATATCTACCCAGCTGCACGTACTGTTTCCGGTCTCTTAGGTAATGAGCAAAAAATTGCAATAGAAGCGGGGAAAAGCCAAAACAAGATAATTTAAATAGAAGGATGTCGTTATCCACTACGTCAAATGCTTTCGCGAAATCGAAATATGCAGTATCTACTCGTTTACCAGCATCCATTTCAGCTACCACATTATCAACAAACACTAAGTGATTCGTTGTGGTAGATCGCGCACGGCGGAACCCATGCTGGGAATCGTTGAGACGGTGATTTATTTGGGCTGTAATACACCGGTTAATTATTGACTCGAATATTTTCCCAAAAATTGAAAGAATCGCGATAGGTCTCTGCGCTTCCACATCATTCAAAGAACCACTCTTCGGGACTGGAGTGACTCTACTGACTTTCCACCTAGCGGGGTAGACACTGCTTTTTAGGGAGAGATTAAAGATGTGCAGGAGAGGTGACTCGAGCGCACAGATGCAGTCTTTAACCAAAAACCCTGGAACCCCATCAGGGCCAACCGCTTTAGATGCTTTAAGTTTTTTGACAGCCAATTGTAGATCGCGTGGAGACACGTGACTCATTGTTACAGAAGGCGCATTTAGACAATCATAAGACAGCAGCTCCGCAGCTTTAGCATCCAACTTTGGGATATCCTTCAAGAATACGGAACTGAAATAGTTAGCAAATGAATTCACCGCTTCCTGTTCCGTGACAATTTTATTTTTATACGTATATTCACATAGCTTTTTTATTTGGTTGCGCTTACTTTTAACGTGCGACCAGAAAATCTTCGGATTATGGCGTATGTTGCGTTCTAACGATTGAATATATTGAGAGTACGCAACATCTATTAGTTCCTTTACTTTAGTCCTATAATATTTAAACATAGCACGATTAAATTCAAGCCCTTCGGATTTGTAGCGCTTTAAATGGAAGTACTTAGTTTTTATGAATCTTATAATATCAGTTGTGTACCACGTTGGGTAATTATACCTCTGATGGACTGAACTATTTACCTCATTCTTGACAGGAACATACTGATCTATAGCCTCATATAACTTGGAATAAAGAGCATCAACTGCGGAATCAACATCCTCGCGATTGCTCACATCATTCCAATCCAAACTGGCGAGAGACGCGTATAGGCCTTGAAAGTCTGCCTTTAAGAAATTCCACTTAGGGGCTTTCTGACGAGCGGATGGTAGCGGAGCAGAAGAGACATGTAGTGTGCCAGACAACCCACGAGGCAAAACTATCTGTATCAACAACGGTGGATGATAGGTGTCAATCGGCACCAGTGGCTCAGCGCAGCCCGACACGCTCACTCTTTCACTCTGAACATTTGATAGAGCTAGATCCAATATGCCTCCATACTTATTACCGACCCTATTATATTGAACCATATTACAATATTCCAAAAAACATTCAAATTGTATATTTACATTATTACTGAAAGATTTCAAATTAAAATCACCAACAATAACAATATCATGGGTACCATATTTACAAATAGCGTTTTCTATACAACTCAAAACATCCAGGTATTGTTTTTCAGTATAATTAGGCGGCAGATATACCACGCCCAAAAATAGTTTTACGTTGTTCCATGTTATTAAAGCAAATAACAATTCCTTATCATCACTTAAGCTATCTATATTTGAAACCAGTTTTACAGAGTAATAATCTTTAACCGCTAGAAGGACACCCCCCCACCCGGCGTCCCCCACACGGTCCTTGCGTAGCACTGTATACCCTGGAGGGAATAGTTCAGCGTCAAATACAGAACTGTTTAAGAACGTTTCAGTCAAAGCTATGATATCGCAAGCACTAGAACTTATTATATTATTCTGGAACGTAGTTGTTTTGCTTCGAAGTCCTCTAACATTTTGATAATATATTTTTATGTTTTTAGTGCTTGTTAGACTGCCGCTTCTCCTGGACGCTGGCACGAAAGTTCTGCCTCCAGGGCTTAATGCATACGTCCTCAGGCCAGTTCTCTGGCAGCATGATCTTATCGGCCAGTTTAGATGGCACTCCCAACTTGAAGGATGCATAGTGGCCTCGGGCCTTAAGTGCTTCGGTAGTACATGAATCAGTACCACTAATAGATACCAAGTGGCTCCTCACTTGGTCCACCGTGGTACCTTCTTTAACAAAATACAGATGGAGGTATCTCCACCGCTCACAAGCTTGAAGCTGAGTCACTCCCGCTGGCGCAGTGCCACGCGTAACTCCCACCGGCGAACGACGCGTTTTCCTGACTTCCGTCCATTCACTATCCGATGTTGTGGTTGTGTTGGTGGGTAAAACCTTTGCTGAATATGAGTCCTCAGGATTGCCAGCTTCCAATTTATTTTGGGTTTTACCGGCTGGTGGAGGTTGGCAAGGAGCCTGTGCCTCTATACTAGTCAGGGAAAGAGATTTCGACTGCGATTTATGCTGTTTCACTACATGTTTGGGTTTGCTCCCAGTTTTAGCTTCCTCATTTCGCCTGACAGGAACTGGGCACTCCTCCAAAACACAGCCAATCGACGGCTGTTGCATTTGTGGAGTGCCATTTACAAGGATGGCGACTATCTTTTCCAGTGCCATTACTCGTTCCGGTAGACCTCCGTAAGCAGCCTGTACAGACCCAGCAACTTTCTCTACTACTATATTGCTGATTGACTTAGCCAGGCGTTTCTCTACTATGTGTTCAAGCTCTTCACGCACAACAGCTCGTATGCTTTCAAGACAGATAGTATCATCCACGCCTGAGGTTTCCCCAAAAATACTATTGTCCTGGGCAAGCGGTTTGTTGCGGGGAAAAATATTGACGTGGTAATCGCCCGTAGTTGTTTCATCAAGATGGGATCCTAATAAGGTCGTACCCGCCACGCCTGGAGAAGCAGTAGGAGTAGCAAACAGATTGCGCACCGGGGTGTTAGTGTTCCCGCTTTTTGGCTTTTTCGATTTACACAGAACACATTCCCAAGCTTTTTTATGTTCCGCGGACATGATACTATGGAACATTTCTAGAGTTACATTTGCGCAGTCCAGGTCGTATGTTTGATTGCAATGGGAACATGTTAAGTATGATGGGCTTACAATTTGTCCCAGACACCCACCGCATTTTATGTGTCCCGAAGCCATTATAAAGTAAAAATTAATATCCAAATGTAATAATATGCAGGCAAAGGCAGGACGCTACTCGCACGCAGATTGCTATTATATATTTGTAAGTAAGCTAAGCAAGCACTCAGCGCGTAGCAGCTGTAGTTGAAACGGCGAGGCGGCTAAGGCAGCGGAGGCGGCAGGCGGCCGCGGGGCGGAGTGGTGGTGGCAGTCGAGTTCAATGACCTTAGCCGGTATCGGCGCTGACGCACTCGGCGATAACGACAAATTTCAAAAGCCAAATAACTTCACACAGCTATTGTACTCACAGTTCTGAAGTGGTCAAAATTCTGATTTCACAGTCATGTAGCCAAGACCTTCGTCTTTATTTTGGTACAACTTCCAACTGAATACTGCAGTATTTAGCGCACTTTTAAGCAAAATTTTCAAGAGAATCACAAATACAGTGTCTACTGTTCGAATGCTCACAGCGAACGTATGCGCGAAAACGTCAAGTTTGTACAAAGCTTTAACACTGACTGCGTTTTCTGCTTCATCCAGATGATACCTAAGAACCCGCCCACATGTTCCAGACATTTAGCTGAAAGTAGGGGAGAAAACTGCTATATTCCCTCGTCTCTGGATTAAGAGCGTTAGACAAGTTGGCAAAAAGTTTAAACCTCCAGTTGAGAGCTTTACCCCCAGTTTCTGTAACGTTTGTTGGCTTTGACAGTAGATTAAAACTATCGTTGTTTCCATCTGACACTAAACAAATGATAAGGATGGCAATACAATTAATCGTTAGTCAAAGTTGGCTGACGTTTCAGAAACCGGCAGTTAGTCGTGTGTAGAGTCCCCTCACACACGACACACGATATAGGAGTATATTCTGTGGCTGCGATGTATGGGTTGCGAGTCCAATGTGGTCGACTTTTAATAAAGCTGGATTCGATACAATGGATAAAGCTTGTACACAAACCGGAAATGTCGACGTTATGGACGGCCCCTTATTTGTTAATCTAGGAACTAAATCACCCAGTTGAACCGGGCGCCTTTTTATCTTCGTGTGTACTTAAATCATCAGCATAAAAATTGCTTAAAACTATCAAAACCAAAAGTAACTTAAGCACCAATCTTATCCAGGTAGCTAACAACCTCGATCAACAAATGGGCTACTTTTTATTCCTGAAACTGCGGGGCGCAGCTAGTATAATATTTACTAAACGACGACACCTCACACAACAGTCGCCATCCATTATGCAGTCGCGAATATGAATGGAAAAACAACTTTCAAGCTCTGAGAAACTCGTGCCAGTAGATATATCCAAATTAATAATTACATTCTGCCGGCGACCCATTACTCCTGAATAACGAGCCGGATCCTCCCCGTGGCGGAGAATCCATGACATCAATCAAGGGAGAACAGCCTTTATATTTTATGTTTGTATCTATACTTACAGTCGCCAATTGGAAGGACTTCGTAAAATTGTATTCGTCAAGGGGACTATTATATGGGACTATGCCAAAACTAGTTTTTTTTCTTTCAATCAAACACTTATTTAAGTATCTTAAACGTAGAGAAGAATGAAAACATAAAATATTATGCATTCAAGGAGTAACTGATTATGCAAACACCGTTTATAAAAACCTTTAATATTGAGAGTGGTCCCAGTTGCCTGAATAAAAATAATAAAATAAATAAATCAGCAATTGACACCGCGGTCACAGTTTCGAAATGGTCCCAGTCGCCTGTCTACTCAAAACTCGGAAGCCATAATACTTATCGATTCAATAATTGGATAAAATAATAATATGCTATCTACTGCTCTCTATTCCATTCCAAGATTATCGGAAATAGATTACTCGGGGCAGCGATAACGCGGCTACGATATATACCTACGGTTTCAATCTTCTTCGCGAATTATTTATACTATTCGTAAATCCCAATAATCGTGGTCCTATAGAAAGGTAGTGACGTCACATGCCCGTGACGTCATCGAGAACCTTTCTCCGACGAGTTCCGTTATTTTATTACCCTGAAATACAATTATTCCTCGCCGACTCTCCCTCGACATTGTGCTTTATGACAATTATTGGGCACTGAAGGTATCGTGTGGAATGGATGACCTAATTTTCGTTGCGCTATTTTGTATCTGTATCTGTCCCAGAAATTCTGCTATAGGTAGCGTTATTTTACGCACTTAGAGATGATGTTTATTGTTTTCAATGAAGCTATTATCTCCTTTCGAATATTCACGTCACAAAACAATGCGTCGACTTTGATAAAGTACCTGGCTAACCGGACGAACAACAATGAAATGGACGCGACATCTAAGTACATAAAATAATTTAACGTTTCTGGAATGTTTTTGCTTAATAGACAAGATTAACATAATATTATTGTCAGTCATTTAAATAAAGAGGGAAAATACAAAGCAATCTCCTCTAAGTATATTCAAAATACGGTAGCGCCTATAGATACTTTTATAGCAACGCCCTCCAGAGCTTTGCCGTGAATTATTCGGAGGCGCCCGAAGCATTTCACATGATTTAAACATTCCTCAATAGTTACACACGGTACACACCGAAGGCTTTACGCATAAAACTCGAATTACAACCTAAAGTGGCTCTTGAAAACCTTTTAAAATGAACGTTTACCTAACATTCTACCTTAAATTTAAAGGATTAGAGGCAGTTTTCGATATCAACAGGAAGAGTTTTTTTAAATACTGGCGATAAACAATTTTATAGAGGTAACGTTATAGTTTCAGTAATAAGGTCCGAAGGGTAAAGGCTAAGGGTAGGGGGTTGAATATTTAATAGGTGACGTCTATCGATATGAAGGGAAATAGGGTATAGGGGCAGGAAAAAACTATAAAGTTTTATACGAATTGAAAGATAATAACGCAGAAAGTAGTTTAATGAAGGTTTGAAGGGATTTTACTCTTCTAGTTATAAAAATAAGAATTCACGTTAAAGCCACAAGGAGATGTAGGTATCTACGTCACTATTTACCTAACTGCTTTATAAAAAACATTCTGCATAATAAAAAATATTTTTAAGAAAAATATATTTTCCAATTACGAATTCATTATTCATTGCGTGTCCTTTCCATTTAGTAACATAGATCGGAAATATAGAGTTAAATCAATTTGAATGCGATACGGCAGAGTTCCAATTTATAAGGGATCTTTCTAAGAAAACTCTGTTTATTCAATTCGTCCGAATTGACATACCTACTTCGTTATTTTATTTCGTGGGAGTTACGGTTTATCGAGCTCAATGGGCTTGAAAATGTTGGTAGATGTCTACAACGGTATTCAATATAAAAAGGTATATTATGTTCCAAAAATAACAAAAGGTTTTCCCTTCATTGTTGATGCAAATGGAAAAAAATAATTAAAGTGTTTCTATGGCTGCGGTCTCCTTATTAACGCTATCGGTTGCTTACAACGTCACGCCGTACGCCGCGTCACGATACTTACTATAGAAATGATGTACCTAATGATTTACGGCCGAAATTAATAATCAATACGATCCAAATTTTGCTATCTGGGATTGATATCACAATCCGTTTTAGGTTCAAACGTGCCAATAACCGATCCGTGGATTGGTTTATAAAGGCACGCTGATTGGAAATCAATCGAACGATAGGCAGCAATCCAGGATCGATTTCAATCTTGGACAGGAGATACAATATTAATTTCGGCTGTTGGTCACATTTACACGATGATGTCGGCGTACATTTCTATAGTGCATCGTGACGCGACGTGCAAAGTGACGCTGCAAGCGGCCGGCGGCGTTTATTTATAGCCGATCACAGCCTAAACGGTCTAACCACAAAAGATTAGACCAGAGTTAAACACCTATCTAAAATTTCGTTCGACTAAATCGACGTCTATCACTCGCGTTTTCTTGTCAAACGTGTCTATCCAATATTTTTGTACACAGGTTCAGCTCCAGGTCTGAATGGCTCTCGTAGTTCCTGTTCCATTCATTCACCCTAGTTAGAGTCAGAATCTATCATTGTACGCTGTTGTCTTACCTCAATGTCATAATATTATATCCTGGTAACTTTCCCAGAATCGAATATCGGAATTGACGCCCCACAATAATAGAAGTATCCAATTTGCCCCCTACAACCGCACAACAATTGGCGTGCACGACAATATAAAGGAGGGTGCCCATCACAGGCTGAAGGGTCTATTTTACCTGCCTCAGATGTGGGTCGAGAGGGTAGTGTGGAACAGTGCTTAACCCTTGGTGAAACTGTACCGTTTCTTTTGATGGAACTAGTTTTTTTAAATATCTTAGAAATCACTAATATTATAGTGTTGGTTGTTATCTCGACCGCAATAAACTAGTCCATGCGGTCGAGTCACCACCATTAATTTTAATAGTAGTCAACTCGGCCGCGCGTCAAAGTATAGTCAGTCGACAAAGTGGTATCAATCAATGAAATATAACTCGTCTTCCTGGGATTGCGACCCTAATTAGTGGGACAAGGGGGTGACGCTCCTATTGGTTCTAAATCCCGTAAGAGATGTCATTAGCACTCTCATATTGTACACCACTCATAACCATAATATGAAAACATAATTATTATGCGCTTTTTATATGTATCCATAAACTTTAGGCACTGTGTACATTATAATATCCTGTGTCGAGTGTTCTTGCCCGATGAGGGACGGTCAGCAAATTGAGCTACGGATAAATACAGACCCCAGAAAAGGCCTTCCGCTTATTTGCTGATGGTTGGAGTATTCAGATGATATAACGAATCATAATAGGGATTTGGTGTGATGTTTTGGTACGTTTGGTGAGTGTTCATCTTCGTAATCTATTGTAAATAATTTAGTATATTGGTGAAAAAAAACTTAAATACGAATGAGTAAAGCTCAGTATTGTGTACTCGTGTTAATTAGTCAATTACCATAATGATATGGATCCTATAACTGACTGACCATAAATTACTCATGTGGCAAAAGAAACTAGCACACAAAATCAATACTCAAACCATTAACTAACTTTACAATATTAACTGAGCACAGAAAAAAAACGTAAGCAGCTATAAGAAAACCATCTTATACAATTCTTTCCACCATCTCGCAAAGAATATTTACTTATGCAAATGAGCTGCTTCCAAAAGCTATTTCTAACTCATCGTATAAGCTGGGAAACTTTAAAAAAGTAAAAAATCTAAATAGTAAAACGTATTCAATTGAAAACGTCCGTTCGTTCCATTCCTTAGTCCAGCTTTCAAGTGGAGACTACAACTGTTTTTATTAAACCTTTTTTAGCGGAACTTTATCGTCTTGAAAAAACTTTAAAGCTCTTCTTCAGTAAACTAAAGCGTTCTTATTTCCAGACAGTGAATCTGTTGATCGCTAAAGGCTTAATTAAAAAAATGAAACATGAAAGCCTCGATTTATCTTCATCATGACCACACTCCATATCCACTTATTGCTTAGCACGGATCCATCTCTCTTTCGTGACGAGTTTGTAGGTTAGAATCCATCATTGTAACCCAGCCCGGATTGATAAATCTACGAACTGTCAAAAGAACAGAACTGAGCTCTCGGCTCTTCTTCCTGTAGAGATAACATCTTCAGTACAATCTTATCAGAGTTATAAGCAACAGATCATCCGGAACAAGTCGACCGCAATTAACACTTGATTGCTACTCAACGTTCCAATAAGCGCACAAAGGCCTGCTTATTGCAACTGACCGCTAACTGGCCATTTCCTACCGGTTATTACAGTGCCTAATGCTGTGTAGCCGTACCTACGAGTACATCGGTGTAGCGTCTTATGCCCGTTTCTGAACCCCTAGTTATCTTTGACCACAGATAAGAAGACATTCTCATAAGTTTTTTCTATCTGTCCTTAAACAAATGACAAAGATAGCAATACACTTATCGGTAATGCATTGAATCCAAGCTGAATTATGTGAATGGTAGAGTCTTGTGTGAAGAGAAAAACGACATTTGATCTAAAGTGGACTAATTCTAAAAATGTCTTGTTTTACATTTTGAGTGTCTGAATGTAGATTTATTTTTGTAAGATCGTTGTAAATCGTGTTGTCTGAAAACAGAAAGGTTCTAAGAGAACAATAAATGTATGCCGTAAATTGTTTTGTAAATAATTGCACTTAAAAAATCAAATATCTACAAATCCCATTCCAATCTCAATTCTTACATTCCGATACGAATCTGCGAACGTTGCCAAATAGAAAAGGTAAAACAGAACTGGCTAAGTGTGTGTCGGATCACGTGTAGGGTTCCGTAGACTCGACGCCGCGCGCCGCGCAATTTCTAACAAACTTCAAAAGTAAAATTTGTTTTCTTTCGGCTTAATATTATAGGTTTATTTGCCGATGCTGATCCATGACGTCCAAAATGACTAGACTATTTCGTCAAATCTTTTTTTTATCTAAAAAGAACCTTTTGTTTTGGTCCTATATCAATTTCGTATAAGGATTTTTTCATTCAACTATATATTTATTTCTTCCATGACAAAGCGTATTATTGGTATTCCATGCTTTAACACAAAAAGTTATTATCAAAGAATATCCGGGATATATTTTCGATTAGAATTCCCAATGAAGAGATCCCTAATTGGAGCTACGGACCTTCAAAAACTCGACCTCGAGCCACTATGAGCGTCCAATCGTAAATATCGCTTCACGGGGAGTTACATGACCACTCTACCTGAAAATATTGTTATCGGAACCTTTCAGCCTTCTGAAACGGCATTTTGATTAAATATATGGAAATGCTTATGTATGGCGTAGGTTATAGAGTTTACTTACGTTGTTTTGGTATTATTGTGTAAGAACAACAATAATTTTGGAAATTATATAAAATGCCTCGAGATATTTTTCATGAAACAATCTATAATCATATCACTTACCTATACATTTTGTGCCTATAGGTACTCATAATAGGTTACCAGAGAATTGTAGCATAATATACCTTTCTGTTTGGTTTTAAAAGCAAAAGCTTTTTATATTTTTAACCATAGAGCTGCTATGTAATTAGCTTTGTTCATCATCATCATTCCTCATCAACCCATCGTCCACTGCTGACCACGGGTCTCACTGCTTGCTTTGAACCAAATTCAGTACGACCACATAATTATCACGACACCTGTCAAATGTACTCGCCGAATAGAATACAATAGAACTTGAATCAGTGAAAAAACAAAACTCGCACTAGGCACACTGTGTGCCTAGTGCGAGTTTTGTCAATTTATTTACGCGCTCGGTCCGTTTGGCGTAAACTTGAAATTGTATGGAATAAGAGCAGCGCCATCTAGCGTCAGTGAATCAGTCACTAGATGGCGCTGCTATTATTCCATACAATTTCAAGTTTACGCCAAACGGACCGAGCGCGTAAATAAATTGTCAAAACTCGCACTAGGCACACTGATGACTTGGTCTTGATAGGTATTCTGCGACATGGTTGTCCACGTACGTCTACCTACATTGAGATGTCACCTTGTCATAATGCACGTTGAAACAAGGCTTCGACGCGTGGACAAAAGAAACTAAGGCAGGTGGCACAGCGTGACCACATGAGATAGAACACTATGACGTCATGATGACATCAACGTAAGAAGACCGTTCTCAATACAAGCATAAATGTCAAGTTTGTTTCACAGAGCGCATCATTTGTTTAGCTACTTATGTAGCTCTGTGTGCCTAGTGTGAGTTTAGACAATTTCTTTACGCGCTCGGTCCGTTTAGCGTAAACTTAAATTTGTATGAAATAAGAGCAGCGCCATCTAGTGACTGACTGACTGACGCTAGATGGCGCTGCTCTTATTCCATACAATTTCAAGTTTAGGCTAAACGGACCGAGCGCGTAAAGAAATTGTCAAAACTCACACTAGGCACACTGACCTTGATAATACTGGCAGGCGCTAAGGGATGCAAATAGTGTAATGTCCTTCGTCACGAGTTTTCAATATGCTGCTCCTGCCTGTGGGAAAGAGACTACCTATACCAGTCGTCTATAGCTTTCTCCATCTACGCTTCGACGTTTTTTTTTGTTTCAGTTATGGCTTCGCACGGTTTGTGCATTTAGCCAGTGTCAAGTATTATAATATTATTTGAGTATTTCTTATTTTCCCATTAGGAAAGTCTTATGTTCTCAATGGTGCCTACAACCTATTAGATAGACGTGAAAAGTCTTATTTTCTCAATGGTGCCTATTGAATCTGCTATTCTGCTGCTATCGATTATTCTATTCGTGCTATTGTGATGCGTGTTCTGTTAACGCCGGAATGACGTTTCATTGTATATAGAATGTGACTATCCGATTACCTGGTAGAGAGAGGATTTTGATACGTATCTAAATTACTGTATTTCTCTAGTTCGTAGTATGAAATCTCGATGTACGCTACATCGAAAGTACAGAAGTTCGATGTACGTCTACAGTGCACATAATATTATATGAATAGTATATTCAAACATACACTTACTTGTGCCGTCTAGACGGAAAAAAGAACTGAAAGGAAAGTCTATGAACTTTTATACAGATGTATAAAAGTTCATAGACTTTCCTTTCAGTTCGCACTCGCCTGTAATAAAAGTGATCCGACACCCTTTCCAATACGAACTTCCCCCTTTCCCCATTTTCCTTTCCTTTTTCCCTTTATTTCTTTTATGTCTCTCTGACCATACTTTTATTGAATATTTTTCAGTACGTCATTTAAACTTCGTCTGGAATTAATAGCTGCAATAAGAACGCCTATTTTACTTAGGTATGTACTAAGTACTTTTGGTTTTTATTATGTTAGTATGCATTTTTTGTGAGCAATTTATAAATAACTATTAAGTTATTTTATTATATTCTATCCCCGGGTTCACTCCAAGAATACATACCTTCAGAATTTGTAATACTAATTAAAACAGACTGAACACTTCAGTGCATTGAAACTGGCTCGTGAGGTTAGTCATTCAATGTTATTGCATTGCAAATGCTGGATGAGACTAGAAAGCCTGGGAGATAGCCTCGCAGTGTAGGTTTCAAAGCCAATCTCGTGTTCAAATATCTGACTAGAGTTTCAAAGGTAAGGTTCTCTATATATAATAATATATAATAATAATTCAGCCTGTAACTGTCCCACTGCTGGGCAAAGACCTCCCCTCACTATCGTGAGGAGGGTTAGGCCATAATCCACCACGGGGGCCTCGTCCGGATTGGTGGATAACATGCCTCCGAAATAATTCTCGGGCATGTTGGTTTCCTCACGATGTTTTCCTTCACCTTCTGTATATAACCATCTAAATAGTATATACTGTACTCGATTTAGCCGAATGACCATAAATATCCAGCCCTAAACAAACCACTTATTTAATATATCTTGGGATTCCTGCTCAATTAATATAAGTATCAAATAATAATTATACTATATATCGCTTTGAATTGCATCCTATATCTTAACTACCCTTGAATCACTTAACTGATAAAAACATTAGAAAAAATAATTAAGTAAGTACATGAACAAACTAGTCTACAAAAATTCATGAAAATCGTATTAACAGGACTAGTTAAAAGAATCCACTCTTTTCATGAAATTAAGTTGAACAAGTAACGTCGCTTAATATACACTACGGGCCACTGAAACCAGCCAACTCTGCGCAAACTAATGAAACTACACTGCCGTGCACGTAAACAGCACGCCTGAGACTCACGGGCTTGTAGTTAGCTCGGAGATAAACGGAAATTGACTTCAGCGGGCTGGGGGAACTGAAACTGTGGAATTAGGCTTAAGACCTATACAAATAAAGACTTAAATATCTATCTATATATACATGAAAAAAGCTGAAGTGTCTGTTTGTAATGTCAACACAATATCTTTTTACGAAATACATAGGTATCAAAGAGTTAGTATAATTTGGTCGAACGCTAAAACCAGTGTAAATCGGTTACATGTATGTTTTGTTTTTTTAAATACGCGGTATGTTATTATGACAAACCCAGTTTATACGATTTCTGTTATGTCTGTCTGTTCGTTCCAATAAATCACCAAAGCGGCTGGACCCATTTCGATGGGACTTTTACTGGCAGATATGATGTTACAAGGAGAATTAACGGTTCCTGCAGGATTTTAGTCAATGCGGGCGGAGCCACAGGGCAAAGCTTGTATGAATTTTAAGTTTTTGTTTAATACAGTATAATATGCAATTACAATAAACTACCTTTGCATCGCAGTTTCATAATTCCCGCAGGAATTCTGCGTTTTCGCATAACATAATAATTAGCAATCTGGGATTAATGTAGCTTCCACTCAGTGAAATAATTATCAGAATCTAATCAAAATACAGTTCCGAAATAGTGGCAACAGAAATACATCATTTGTGAAAATTTCAACTGTCTAACTGATACTATCACGCACGGCTCATGTGATACAGCCTGGTGACAGTCGGACGGACAGACAGACAGACAGACATACACAGACAGACAGTCAGACATAGGTACAGACAGTCAGACGGACGGACAACATAGCCTTATTAATAGGGTCCCGTTTTACCCTTTCGGTACGGAACCCCAAAAAGCCAATTTTGTTATGCAAGCGTTACTTGTAAATGCATAGTGTCTATGTGTAACTACTACTTTTTCTGAGCGGTCACTGCAAATCGCACACCTGGATCGTTGATATTCATGAACCTTCAACACCTATTTAAAAATCCTTGATATCGATTCGCACGTTCGCAGCTAAGGTAGCCGTACCTTATTTACCACCCCTACTCGAGTAAGGGATTAAAGCGTTGTTCCCGGCGGTGTCTATATCCGTTCTAACTAATCCGGATATATAGCATAGTGACAGTAATTAAGCTTGACGGATGATCTCCGAACGGTAACCCTGGGCTTAGCTATTCATTCGCACAGTACTTAGTACAGTATTACCCAACTGATATGGCTTACCGATGTACCTGCGCAGAAGATGAATTTTCAAAGCGCGGGAAATGCTATTGACCGCTATTGGTCGGCAGCCGCCGCCATCTTAGTGAGCTTAGAGTGAGATGAAACTAACAGCTGCAGTGTATTATGAACCTTATAATAGTGATCTTAGGTTGATTGTAAGTTTTAAGCATTATTTCGTTAATCTTCGGACCATACTTTCTTTTCTGCGCGAACGAAGATTCACGACGCGCCTTATAAGTTGGGTACTAGTATACTTAGTCGCACAAATGATTTGTTGTTGTAAGTTATGTACGGATTCTTCACAGACATAATGCTTATACGCATGGGGGAAGCAGACTGAATATTACAGATATCTATAGTGCACCCAGTCATGAAGCCGACCACCATATTGACAAGCATACAGATTCAGCACGAATTTGAACCTTAGTGAAAGTTTATGCACATAGATAATATGCACTTGGTGGCGTTAGTTCGACTCTGCCAGAATATTTTTTTCTGGCTTTCCTAGATATGTAATCTCTAGGGTCTGTGGGTCCTATAAGTCTGTGGGCTTTACAGGCCATTTGTGGTCACACCTCCGGAGCTAACAAGGTTCGCCATTGATGGATACGTCAAGTGATCACCATCATTATCAACATCCGGCGAAAACTTTTTTAAACAAAGCTTGGTAACTGTTTCCAAGTATATTTATTCGAACTTACGTAGTTTACTTAGACGTATGTACTCGTAGAGTACGTACGGCAGAGTTTACGATAATTGTTGTGTTTATAGCGGTTCAGAAGTAGGTAGAAACTGTGATTGTCTCTACGGAGAGTTATCCTGGATTGTTGAGTGTAGGCTTTTGAGTTCGCGCTATTGTCAGACCATTAGATACATTACTAACATCATTTCAATAAATAATGATATGACTTTTCGTCGGTTATGTCGGATTTCCATCGCTCCGGGCTTCGGGCTGTTATCGATTCGCAGCAGTCGTTAAGCCATGTCAGATAGATGCCCTGGAGTGAGATAAACTCTAAGACTAGACGCAGGCGCTACCTCTTTCGACAAACAAACAATGTAAATATTAGTAAATGTACCTATTTGTAATTACTGGTATTTGTAAGAATTGTGATGTTTTATGTTTTAAGGTTGGTTGTAAACACGGTAAGCTTAGAATAGAACAAGTATAAAACTCGCTAAAAAGAGGTAGGCGATTGATTTTCTGCTTGAAGGAGTAGCTGGCCAGGCGGGCACTAGCCAGGCACTAAGTGCCTTACCACCAAGTATTTAATGATGTTTTTCTTCAACGGAACGGAATAATGGCAAAAGTCGTTCACCTGTAAGCCTCGTTTCCATTGCCAATTTGTTATGAACAAATATTTGTGTTATCTACCGACGAGCGAAACGTAGAATAATCAGATGGAATATAATGCGGGTATCACTTTTTAATATGAACATTTTCTTACAATGTGGGCTCACCAAGCACTGATCTTGGTGCATAATGCATTGTTAGGTAAATATATTTTTTGTCTGTATGTACCTTGGTTTCGTCGAAGTAAGTAGGTACAACCGGCGCGTCTTTCCTCGTATAAAACGAAAGCAAAGCTGCGGAAAAATGCGCCCTATAGCATCCCCTGCGGCGTATTGTTGACAAACGGCGACAACTAGCGATATAGCATTTCTAATGTTGCTATAAAGTCAAAATCATAACACCACAGTGTTTTTCAGTAATCTGCTGCCTTCATAAACTTTCTGTAACCGCCCCACAGAAACTGAACCTCCAAAACGTGATATTTCATGAAAATATTCCGGTCCCCGTACATTTTTCAGCGTTTATTAGGTTACACAGTCCGAGGGGCTACAATATTTCTTTACTCGGAAGCAAGGGGAGGATTCTTGACCCAATTTCTTGTTAACGCCATCGTACTAAAGACAGTATAGGTACGTATACTTTATCTATGTGTGCCGTGTTATATAGATGTGTTAAATGAGATGGCTGGGTGCGAAGGGTATATTAAGATTCCATCCCGTTGTATAGGGTAGTTAAGTAGCGGGAGGGTGTATTTACTCGTGATTCAGTTATGTCCAGTGTAATTGTAGTAGGCCTCTACTGCAATCGTCCCCGTGGGGAAGTAACTATAATCTGCAGCCAGATATTCATCCCCGTAGCAGTCACGAGGGCGTTACTGTATTCCGGTTGAAGGGCACTATTTCTAGCGATTCGTGAAATTGCATTGATTTATACTTTTTATAGGTACTATTATTGTGTGATTTCCTTGACTAAGTACTGAGGAAAATATCACTAGCAGTGAGTACCTAATTTGGGCGTGTCTAGTGTCTACCACCAGTCCTCTCTCACTTCTTATTTGGGAGTGAAACTTTAGAAGTAATTTAGGATGAATGGCAGCTGAGACTTTCCTTCAGTCGGGTTCAGAAACTCGCCGAAACTAATAAGCGAAACATGGAAAATATGTTAAAGTTAAGTTATTTTCTAGTATAAAGTATGAATTTATTGAAAAGCCTCGGAATCTGGAGAAGTGTACCGCTCGGGAACAAGGTCAGGTTCAGAACTTTGATTAGACTTTATCCATTTTATATTTAATAGTCATTTGCCAAGTTTTTGTGGCGGTTTGTAACAGAATTTGTTAAAATATTTTGTGATTCTACAATATTTTTAGAAGCGAAACAAGAAAAGATCAAGTTATAATACGAAAGTTATACAGACACACAATTCAGTACAGAATTTCTACTAGTACCTAGATTGTAGGCATCTGATTTCATATTATGCTTTATAGAGGAAAATATCGGCAAACCTGCGGTGGGACAGCTCGATATGACAGTGTTGTAAAACTTGAAAAAACAAACTTACATAAATCCATAAATTATTAAAAGAAAACAAATTTTGTGTGGATAATCTACCATCTCCATCACTTTGTTTGAACTTCGCGATCATAAAACACTGTTGAAAAAATAATGAAACTCTGTTTTCTTTTGGAAAGTCACTCCATTTAAGCCTTAGTTCGTGACTCGCATGTCGAGTTCAGTTTACATATTAATAAGCTCTGGATGTGTATTCGAACCAATAACATTTTATGAAGTTGTTTTAGAAAATTGAATGTTTAGTCTCGTATGGTATATGGTTTTGTAGAGAGAAAATGGTGGTGAAAAGCGAGGTTTCAG
The DNA here is from genome assembly GCA_905147375.1 of Hylaea fasciaria. Classification (NCBI taxonomy): domain Eukaryota; kingdom Metazoa; phylum Arthropoda; class Insecta; order Lepidoptera; family Geometridae; genus Hylaea; species Hylaea fasciaria. The sequence continues at coordinate 10,435,675 of LR990206.1, forward strand.
ATTAGACGTAGTTTGGCAGGATGCCCAAGCATCAGTTTGTGTTGCAGCCAATATAGCGTGTGCTGCTGTAATTGTTTCTTTCATTGTCCTAACTTTTTTATATTGGAACTCCGGTACAACCAGATTTACAATATACAGCAGCGCACACACAAATCTACCTCTTTAAAACTGTTAAACATTTTACAATCTAGTGACATAAGGCCTCCTTTGCTGCAATGAGCCTACCAATAACAAGCCACCCAGAACATTGGCAGAATCGGTGCGCTGCGCCCGTGTTTTTAAGTTATATATATATGTCCTGTAATTTCCCTGGAAACTTATATTGTTTGTTTGTCAACTAAAGCAGTATGGGCATCCGAGTGTCCTGAAACACCATACCTCTCACTGAAAACTGTTATGCGTAGACGGAGAAAGCTATCCATGACAAGATATCTTTATAAGCATTTTTTTAAGAGTAATTTTGGTTATGCCACTCACATTTACGTGCCAGGCGCTTTATTAGTTTTCACAAGTTGTTCCTCCTTCTGCAATACCGACCTCTTTTTGACATAGTAGAACACTATCTCCAAAAGTTTATGAAACTTGCGGGAAATGGCAGAAATGTGGCAACAAGCACCAGAAGCTATATCAAGCAGTCAAGTCATGTCAGTTTTCAAAACGGAAACAAGTGTTCTTCCCAGCTTATGACCCTAAATCATCTTCAATGTTCCACAACGTAATTTATGGCAAGCGGCAGACTTGCGGCTGCCCGAGGGAAATAGTAACCGTAAGTGGGCGGGGAGCTGTCGGCAGACAACTGAAATAGAATTGTTTCAGTCTTTGTTTGAGTATATTCTGTGCTCTGATGTGTACAGGTGAGAGTGTTCAAGGTGATTTGGTTGAAATATTTGAAGGTGGTCTAACGGTTGACCCCTTAAACATACATTACCAAATTTATCCTTTCGCGCGGTGTTTATATTATTCTGAACGTTTCTATCAAATATAATTTTTTATATACCTTTATACCTGGGCATGACAAGGTCTACTAAAGTTTATTTGGTATTGAACCACGGTTTTGATGCATGTCGCCAATTTAAAAAAAAATTATAAACGAAAAAGGGTGAATATCGGTAACTTTAACTGACAGGTAGTAAATATGTTAAGCCTAATATAAGACTGACTTACAAGATCTGCTGGATACGCCCTGAAAGTCACTGGGCGACAGATTTCTGCTGGATGGTGGAAGGTAGCCAAGCGAGACACTGAAGTGTCAAACAATATTTGCAAATTCCAAGCAAACAAACCGTTCAACAGTATTTCCCAATCCGAACACTGTTTCATTTGGTCTGATCTATCAGCAATCGCTTACACAATTCTAACATCAATTACTACCAGCCATAAGAAAGAAACTTACTTGACGAACATGCAGATGCCGGTCTTCTCCATGGCTCTGGAGATGCCTTTCCACGAGGCCAGCATGGAGTACTTCTGCTTCGCCGTCAGCGGCAGACGGGGGTCCGTCGCCGGCGGGGGCGGCACGTCTGACAGCGCTGCCGTGTTGTTGCCTCTCCTCTCGGAGGCGGCCAACTTGCCCAACTGACAACCCATAGCTATTACACTAGTGCATGCCTCGCCACAAGACAAACTGTCGGCTGCGTTAACTTTTGCTAGTGTTTCGTCACTTTCATTTTCATTCCCACATCTCTCACGATGAGTTAGTTATTGTCGTCACTTGATTTTGAACTTTTGGGGCACAGAATAGCCTCCACTTTGTCACTTATCTACACATGTTTCGCTTTTATCACGTCAAAACTATTTTTTTCCGTCACCGACTCTTCATTGTTCTAACGTGTCTCCATTGATAACCACCATTTCACACCCACTTACTACGGTAATGTTATCACTTATATCTGTAACAGTATTATCACTAATATCTCGAAGAATATTGTGTAATCTCGTTATCTGATCATCGCGAGGTTCGGTTCCTTCGTCTTCATGATGAAATGTTCATTTGCTGGGATTTGTATCGCGTCCTTGTCGCATGTTTAGACGCCTTATCTTAACTTATCTTAGGAAGCTGTACCTGAAACAAAAATGGAGAAATTATGTTTGTGAAACAATATTGTATACATAGGTAGTTGGATTTATATTTCAGTTTTTGTTTATAATAAAATAGTATCTGTTACCCGTAAAACGCTCTAACAAAAGCGATGAAAGACGCGAATTAAAGGATATCCAGCTTAGCGATACATTGCATATGTATTAATTTCTGCCGACTCCACAGAAGGTAATACGTGACGCGAGTGCACGACACCACGTCACACCACAGGCACGGCTGTAGCTCGTCTTATATTAGAGTAATAATTTCTACTTGCCATTATATTATACTGATACGTGTGAATTGGATAATACGATTATTACGGTGATCTTTGATTGAAGGCCACCCAAAGCTGTTAAGTATAACGTCTATTCGTGGCAGGTAAACATTAATACAAACCGTGATTATGTTAACAGCTTTTCTGAAATTATAGACGTTAGACATATGCCACAAAAAAGTTATAAATAATGGTCTAATTAAAAGTTAATGAGATACCGTCCAATATAATATTTTAATAAAGGGACAATCATCCAAATCCAACCTTTGCCTAATTATAATCCATCAAAATTCCAATCTCTTATCCATTCCATTCAATTATTATTTTCCCTTAAAATGTTCACTTTAGGAACCGACTTCGCCTGCCGTTTGAAGGATGGCAACTCGTACAATTTCATTCATTAACTCCTCCGAGGTCCAGTTTGTCAGAGCTTTTATCAGCAACATTATGCTCGACAAAGTCCACAATTTTTACCAACTCTTGCACAATTCTCCCCACTAGGCGTTGGAATCTCAAATAGTTAGTTTCCTTTCTGTTACCCCTGAGCTCGCCAAATATTTCAACCTAGGCATGAAATTGAAATATAGAGGGGAACGACCCTAATGAAATAAAGATCTATATCAGGCTCAGTACAGTTACGAGACAGGAATTCGTTTGCCTTCAATATTACTTGGGATTGGGTGGTATTTTCCATTTTAATGATGTGTTTATTAAATTCTTCAGTTATTATATAGAGAAAATAAATAAATAATATTATCTTGTACTATAACTATCTAATATAATCCAATAATAAATAATACCATCTAATAATAATAATATTATCTGAAAAAGGTAGCGCAACAACTTTATAAGTCCTTTGCAAGGTTGGCAAGACTAAGCTCACGATGGAAAAGTTTGAAAATATTTGAGGAAGATTTTCGTCCAGCAGTGGGCACAATTAGGTTATCATAATAAAGATCAGAGTACGTAAATAGCTTGTATAAATTTTAACTATCATTATCTGTGTTCATAAAATCTTCGAGATCGTTCGGTGTGGTTTATTTCTCAGGTAAAATACAACCTATAAAAGTAAAGCGTACACTTGCTATAAAAAAGGTAAACATGCCATAAAAAGTTCATTGGTTTAATACTTAGTAGGTACCCATTAATTTGTTTTGCCCATTCGCACTTACTAAATGTGTTTTATCGTCCGAAATTCATATTTTCAGAATAGATAAACACGGGTTTACGATGTCGGTGCCATTGTAGGAGACATTTGAGAATAAGCCGTTATAATGACAGTAGAACAACTTTATAAACTGTATTGCTTTGTGGATAAACTGTTTAAATATTATATTCTTAGTAAAGAACGTAGGTATCACTGTAATTATAATTGTTTACTATTAAATCGTGTTATCTCCAAAGCTCCCAGGATGTTTCAATAAAGTGTTTGCGACTTTACTGAATCGGGGCATTGGATGCAACTTCTACTAATCTGACTGTGACTCGGCATTTTAAAAGCATTTCAACTTATTAATTATTTATTTAATTGGAATGAGAAGATTGAAATATAAGACTGGTTGCGAACCAAATCTCTGCATTTCGAGAAGTGTGGAGTGCGTAATGAGAATAAGAGATATGTCCATAGACCTTTACCCAAGTCGATACTTAAATATGTTAGCAAGTTTTTGTCAACTTTTCCTTGTCTACCATTAAATAAATAACAAGAACAGCAAAAGTGGTTTTAGCCGAATTAGAAAACAAGGACGAGTTCTCATTTCGATTGAATTTTCGTACGATGTTAACTTACTGTATCTTTCTGTATATCACATCGTGCATTTGCTGTAATAGCGCGACGAGACAGCCGTGAAGGACGCGTATATTAGGCATTTTAGCAAGTATAATGAATGAAAATGTCACACTTTTAGGGACGTATACGGCTTATGAAGAAGATTGCTTAATGAACGTGAACATCTTATTTTAGAGGCGAAACAACTAGCTTAATTTAAATATTCTTTGCGTTTTGCAATCCAACTACACCGGAGTGTATTTTTCGTAAGTTAAATAACTCGCCTGTCCAAGAGTGTGCTGTTAGGTATGTACCTAACGGTACACTCTTGTATTGGTGAGTAATTACATGAAAAAGGCACTACTTAGTTTTGGAGGGCACGATTGTTAAGCCATGTCAGAGGCTCTTGGGTAGCCTCACAAACTCTGCTGCTAAAGGACGCTGCTCTGTATTAGTTTGTGAACACTGGACATATTATTACGAGTATAATGTACTAAATTAATAATACACATTAATATCGCTCTCACAATAAATAAAGGTTGGTATTATAGGTGTGTATTTTGCAACGTTTTGGGAATTGAAATCGTTCACGTATATCTAGACAGTTAAAATAATGTTTTGCAATTTTTTTGTTTTATATTATCTACACAAAACAGGCTAGAGAAATTACCTAAACTTTAACTATAATTAATTTTGGCAATAGAGAAACGTCAGAAGCAAAGGCACCACAACAGTAGCCGCAGATGCTGTCAGTGGCAGAGGGTGCGGTGGAAGGACGACCGATTGAGAGGACCGAGAGAAATTGTAGTTACAGCTCGTATCAGATTTGCTCTGAAGGGATAGTTCAAGTGCAGTGCAGTGTATTCTACACTGTAGAATATAGGGCAATAGTAGGGTGTAGAATACGCTACGACGTAGACGGACTTTTGGTGTAGATTCTAGATTTACACCAAAAGTCCGTCTACATCGTAGCTTATTCTGTAGCCTATTCTGGTGTATATTCTAGTAGAATCTACACCAAAAGTCCGTCTACGTCGTAGTTTATTCTGTAGCTTATTCTGATATTGTATATTCTAGTAGAATCTACATCAAAAGTCCGTCTACGTCGTAGCTTACGTCGTAGGGCTCGTAGGCGTCATTTTCGTCGAGTTACGCCAAGTTTCCTAGTTAGTAGTTAATGGTTAGTGGATGCCTACAATTAAATTTCATTAGGGATCTCATAGCCAGGCGTTTCTGTAGGCGAACTTTCTAGCAATACTCTCCTACATCCGACTAAATATAATCAATGTGAAAGTTCGGATAATTATAAGTTACTGTATCTCGCCAAAATGGCGGACTTTGATGTGTAGATCGACTTTATGTCATGGAAAAAAACATAGATTTCATTAGAGTTAACTCTCCAGTGGCGTTTAATAAAAAGATTTTAATGGAATTTGAACTTTAGTGGAAAATTGGGAATCGTAGTGGAACCAACTCGGAAATTCGAGTATACGAGGTAGGAAGTAACCTTTCTAAAAACTTTCACATCGATAAATATATTGCATCACAGTCTAGCTCTGCCATTATGTTGGTGCTGAGGTGTGGCGTGTGAGACGCGCCTTACCGTCTTCTAAGAAAACATTATTGTTCTGTTTTTACTTATATTATTTCCCGCGCGAGCCCTGTTCTGCCTCTAATAGCCAATTAAATGAACAAGATCGTAATTAGGTACCAAGAAATGAAATAATTGGTACCATGTTACGTATTCCTTTATGTTCTTAATTCGTCTGCGGCCTGATAATCATTTTAGGACTTTATTAAATGATTAATTAGTATTTAAACGGGTCTAATTCGCGCACAAACGAATATCAAAATATATGACTTTGAGGTCGCCCGGCAAATGGTATACATGCCATATGTGAAAGGGGTAACGGACAAAATTGGAGCAGTACTGAGAAAATACTCCATGAAGACTGTATATACTCCGTTATCCAAAGTAGCACAGCAGGTTAGGACGGCGAAGGATGTGATACCATTCCAGACACCGGGGGTATACAAGGTTGATTGCAGTTGTGGTAGCTCTTACATCGGACAGACGAAGCGTACTATCGCGGAAAGAGTGAAGGAGCATATCGCAGCAGTAAAGAACCGTCAGGTGAACAAGTCAGCCATAGCCGAGCACTTGCTTGATTCAGGACCAAACCATTGGATCGAATTACATGACCCGAAGATCCTTTCCACTGATCGTCATTTCTATCCTAGAATTGTTCGTGAAGCGATTGAAATCAAGAAGTACCGGAATTTCAATCGGGAAGATGGGTTTAGGTTGTCTGGATCATGGAATCCAGTAATTAGCAAGTGTGTACGGCGCAACTTATGTTCAAGTGGGACTTCGGATACTGTTAGTGTTGTATGTCGTGACGATTATGTTTTGCAAGATCAAACGCGGGTAGTTGGAAACAACACCTGCCGCTCCGGACGGTGATACCCGCATTCACCAGTCTTCTCGTGACCACGGCCGATGTAACTTGGTCGAAACGTCGAGGTATGTCAAAATTATATATTTTGATATTCGTTTGTGCGCGAATTAGACCCGTTTAAATACTAATTAACATGTATTCAGTTCGCGAAAGTTTAAGAACTTTTATTAAATGACTACGCTGTACCGACAGACGTTCTCCTGCCAAAAATGTATGAGGAAATGTATTACTTATCATTTTCATCTTAATTGGGAATTTTTCACGTAAGTTATTAGTTATTCTTGCAGTTAGAGTTTTACCAAAATCGGTCCAGCCATGTCGAATATTAGCCGAAACACACAAGCATAAATACATAAAATGTTATTTTTTATTGTTTAAGTAAGTATCTACCATATTAGGTAATATACAAGGTGTAACAGCAAGGTGTAGTAATACTGAAACTACGCATACACATACATATTTCGAAGTAGTCTGGAGGTACTATAAATCTGTAAGTAGTTATGGTAATGAATTATTACACGTCAAAGTTTACTGCAAAACTAACCATCGTTCAACCCTAGTTATCAGCTGGGCAATGTCAGTGAACTTGAGGCATAGACTAACATGTACAGTCTTACCCAACTTATATGGTGCGTCGTGAATCTTCGTTCGCGCAGATTTAAAGTATGGTCCGAAGATTAACGAAAGAATGCTTAACACTTACAATCAACCTAAGATCACTATTATAAGGTTCATAATACACTGCAGCTGTTGCACATCGCAGTTCTACCTGCGCAGAAGATGAATTTTCAAAGCGCGGGAAATGCTATTGACCGCTATTGGTCGGCAGCCGCCCCGCCATCTTAGCGATCGCCGCGTGGCATGAGTGAGATGGAACTAACAGCTGCAGTGTATTATGAACCTTATAATAGTGATCTTAGGTTGATTGTAAGTGTTAAGCATTCTTTCGTTAATCTTGGACCATACTTTATATAAGTTGGGTAAGACTGTACACCTCTAGCCGGCGGCATTACTCAAACAAAACTAGGTGTAGAAGTAAAGTTGTGGTAAAAGTCCCACCAAAAATTACTAGATGGCGCCAGGGCCGTTTCTAAGAAATCCTGCATCGCGCAAGCGTTGTGTGACCGGCGTAACGTGACGTCATCCGTATCATGTTAGGGTTGTAATATTTAGTTATTTTGTCAATTTGAGTGAAAAAATCGATTATCGATTTCAGGTTTTAGTACCCTGGCAAATGATTCATCACCAGGTACACATACCCACATTTCAATATTACTACACCTTGCCGATACACCCTGTACATATATAGTATACACTTGAATAATATGCCTTTAGTAAAAATCTTTTTTTTTCACATTGCAAACATAGTTTAATTTTATATTTTTGTATATAGATATAAATATATACTCGTATAAGGATTATCAGACAATCACTTGTTGATTTGTTTTTTTTTTGGAATAGGTACCTAGATATTTTATTAGCATTCCGCACCTTGTGTTTTACTCGTAAATGACGTCGTTGTCAATGTCGACAGATTTTCTACTTCAGGTTGAAGTCCATAATATATCAAAACACGACAACAGAGGTAGTTGTAAGTTAAAACTAAAAGTTGACCCTAATTCTCCCTCTCAACGCTCTGACCTCCAAGGACTAAGCCCCCACCCCACGCCCCCACGCCTCCGCCCGGGGCATCAATAAGCTTACTATTACCAAGTTATAACAATACCCCCGCTTTCGACAACGCGAGGGCTTCACAGTTCACACCCTACACATATTCGGGGGCTACTACTGACCTTGTATTGACCTCACTCGGATGTCAACTAGAAAGTATAATTTGTTATAGAGTTTTTTTTATTTTCATTGTTTCAATATTGACGTTACATTCCTGCCCTGTAGGGTGCATTTTTAAGGTGGCGTAGGATGTATTTCTTCACTGTTTATAATATGGTACTAATAATTGAGCCTATAATTACAGCTGTCCCACTGCTGGACAAAGGCCTCCTTTCACTTTCGTGACGAGGGTTAGGCCATAATCCACTACGGGGGCCTAGTCCGGATTGGTTAATATGGTACTGCACAGTACTATTGTATACAGTAATTGTAAATGATATGCGCCGTATCGAAAAAGCTTACCTATCTCTCCAGCGCGAGTTTCGACGGTAGCTCATCCTAACATCGATTAGGGCACAAGGTCGGTTTAATCGATACCTGGCCGGGCTGCTCACGTACCGCGTCTCGATTGCAGCTGGATCGTCTCACGTGAGTCTATAATTTTATTGTTGTTAATAATCAGCCAGGTTGTTGTTGTTCATATTGATATTGGAAAAGATCGGTAGCCAATTAACATTCGGGCTGATTTAAAGTGTGAATATTACTTTTAGAAGCTTTTATTTAATGTGTTGTAATATATTATTAAGTCAATTTGGACTCAATTACCGATAAATTGAGTGGAATAATTATATTTAAAAAGATATGTTACTTGGTAACGGGCACGCGCCATATACATACATACATATATTTTATTAATGCGGCACAGATTATGTATTTAGCTGAACTTAAAAGCGTACAAGATAATACCACTCACAATAGAACATGGGGTACACCAGTAATATCATACTAAGACATTTTTAGTATACGTAAAGAAAACTCATTATCGTCTTCCTTCCTTCCTTCATTCGTTTGCTCACTGCTGAGCGTCGTGATGTGCCCGTACAACTTTTTCTTGCACGATCCGTCGCCATCTATGACGGTCTCGGGCATTGTGGATCGCTACAGAAATGTTTGTGTCCAGTACTTCTGACACTTGGTCAGACCACCGGATCGGACTTCGACCCCTGGATCTTTTCCCTTCCATCTTTCCCGTCACCATTAATTTCTCCAGGTTGTCGGAGGGCTTCCGGGCAATGTGCCCAAAGTATTGCAACACTCTCTGTAGGCAGTTGTTAGAGAGTCTCTGCGTTGTTTTGAGCTCCTTCAAAATGGATGCATTAGTTCTATACGCAGTCCAAGGAATGCGCATCATGCGTCGCCAGCACCACATCTCGAAAGAATCGATCCGTCTTCTGTCCACCGCTTTCATAGTCCAGGACTCCACGCCATATAAGAAAATCGGGAAGACTAAAGTTCGGACGATGTACATTTTTGTCTTTCTTAGTATGCTATGGTCTTTCCATATTCTGACTAGTTGGGTCATCGCCGATTTTGCCATACCAATACGACGTTTAATTTCGCCCCCAGTTCCACCGCCGGCTGATATGCTGGAACCAAGATATACAAAATCCTGCACAATATCATATTGACGGAGATTTTCAACATCTTGAAGGCTGTTATTTCGGTCTACAATCATAATTTTGGTCTTGGCTTGATTGATACTGAGTCCCATTTCCTTACTGACCACGTCCAAACGGTTCAGCAGCTCCACCATCTCGGCTATGTTGGTTGTCAGAAGAGTGGTGTCATCAGCGTATCGGAGGTTAGAGATTCTTACACCCCCGACCATGACGCCACTCTCCCATTCCTGCAGCGGTTTGCGCATTATATATTCCCCGTATATATTAAACAGGATTGGTGAGATGATGCATCCCTGTCTGACTCCCTTCTAAAAAGCAAACACCGATGACCTCGCTGTACCAATCCTGACGGAGCCATGTCCCGAACCATACAGGTTTCGTATAAGTGCTATGAGATGCCCAGGAACGCCCATCTCATCCAGCACCTGCCATAGATGCCCCCAGCTCACGCAGTCAAAAGCCTTCTGGTAATCAACAAAGCACACAACGGCAGGGGTGTTGAATTCGTAACATTTTTCAACGATAAGTCTCATGTTCAGAATCTGTTCCCTTGTCCCTTTACCCTTAACAAAACCAGCCTGTACCTGTGGGATCTGCCAGTCCAGAAAGTGGCGGAGTCTAGTATTAATGACGTGGAGTAGAACTTTACTTGTGTGTGAAATGAGGGCGATTGTTCTATAATTTTCGCATTTTTTTTGTGGATCCCTATTTATGTAGTGGTAGTATAGAAGAATGTGTCCAGTCCTTCGGCCATTTAGTGCTTCGCCATACAGTGTTGCAGAGACTTAGAAGTTTCTGGATCCCTTGCTCTCCAAGTGCTTTTAGTGCTTCAGCAGTTATACTATCGGTGCCGGCTGCTTTATTGAACTTCAGTTTCTGGATCGCTGCTATTACTTCTGATTGCAGGATGTCTGGCTCTAGTTCAGCCCCTTCAAAATTGAAGTTTTTTGCTGGTTCTAACATGGCGGTATTGCGATCCAAGCTGTACAGGTCGGTGCAGTACTCCTTCCATCTTTCTGCAACCTTTGCGACTTCATGAACTATAGCGCCATCTTTATCCTCGACCACCCAAGATTGGCTTTTGAATTGCTTCGTAATTTGTTTCACTTTCTTGAAAAGGTCCGCTGTCTGGTATTTCTCTGCGTGACGTTCTATCTCAGCGCAAAAATGGCTAAGATAACAATTTTTGTCTCGTCTGCAAAGTTTCTGTATACTTCGGCTGAGGCATCTGTATTTTGCCTTATCTGCTGATGTCCTGAGACTGCTTGCTTTAACTTCTTTCCTACTCTCGATGACGTTCCAGGATTCCTCACTTATCCAATTCTTTTTCTTAGTACGTGGTCTTCTAAGATTTGCAACGCTATCAAATGCTTTTGTTATTTCTGCTTTAAAAGCTAGCCATTTTTGCTCAGCGTCGCCTTGATGGATCTCAATGCTGTTCTGAAAAGCCGTTTCAGTGATGTTTTTGAAAAGTTCTGACTCTATTTTCCTCAACCTTACTGGTTTTCTTTCCCGTATTCTCGGTGTCTTGAACCGGACTCGTAGCTCGACGACAAGTAGTTGGTGATCACTGCCACAGTCGGCCCCAGGATAAGTCTTGGCATTTATAACGCTTGATCTCCATCTCTGGTCTATTGTTATAAAGTCTATCTGGTTACGATACCTGTCACCAGGTGATTTCCAAGTATATAAACGCCGTTTATGGTTTTGAAAACAAGTGTTGGTGATTGTGAGGCGGTTACCAATGCAGAATTCCAGAAAACGTTCACCTCTTTCATTTCTAACTCCAAGTCCGAACTTTCCTGTCACTTTCCTTAAGTGCTCTTCGCCTCGCGTATCCCCAACTTTGGCGTTCCAATCTCCCTGGACAACAAGTATTTCACGGCGCGGCAGGGCGTTGATCGTTTCTTCAAGTACCGCATAGAAGTCAACAATGTCTTCCTCCGAGGACTGGGCTGTCGGAGCATACACTTGTACAATGTTCAGAGGCAGGGGGTTGCAGTCGATTTTAATTGTCATAATTCGATCATTTACTGTATTGTAACCAAGAACTATGGTTTCAAGTTTCCTGGGGATAATAAATGCCACGCCATTCTTACTCTCTGTGCTATGTCCAGAATAGTACATTGTGTTGCCCTCTTCAGTCACATAGTGGCCAGCTCCTTTTATGTGTGTCTCAGACAGCCCAAGGATTGCCAGGTTATGCAGCTGCATCTCCTTCTCCACTATACTAAGTTTTCCCTCCTGGAGTAGGCCTCTGATGTTCCATGCCGCAATACGTTGTGGAAGGCGGGTCATTAGTTTTTTCTTTTGGCACATAGTAACATTCGCTACCGTCTGGGCCTGATGCCGAACCCCTACGGAGCCTTCGGTAACCAATTTCACACCCGATGACCCGGGTATCATCGAGCGCCGATCGTCAGTCGGATCGTCCGACCTCGCATAAACATTTACTGTACTTTCCATGGTTGAGGTCGGGACATTCTCTAGGGAGATAGTCGTAGTGGTTTCCCCTTGCCTTCTACGCCATGTTGTTTTAAGGCTTTTTAGTTCCTCTAGGCCCATGTAGCCTCTCCTGTCCAATGTTGCCACGGCCAGGGTTCGGGTTATCATGCCCGCCGCCCGATACTCGGCGTTGTCAGCTCGTTTAGCACCACCCGGAGGACACGTGCAGGGTAATAAAAGGTATCTCCTGCGGACGCGAGCGACTCCATCCTCCCTCATTATTGTCTAGTACTTAATTAATTTATACTTTTACAAGAACTCCCTATAGAATTAAATGTATTATGGAACCGTTAATTTGTTAATAAATTTAGACCCGTCATAAAAGTTTTATAATTTAATATAACAAGCATGTTATTAACCATTATTCAACCCACTAGCGGCACCTAGAGACGCGAGAGTAATTTGTCAATTAGTCACCGTGAACTCGAAACAAAGTTTAGTAATCACATTAGTAGTGCCTCCGATCGAGTTGCGTAGACCGATCGAGGATGGCAATCTGCGCGGAAAGTTAGGCCTTCGTAGGCTGCAGGCGTCGTAGCTACGGTCGGGTAATTTGGGCTGAAACTGAAACGAGGATACCAGTTCACAAAAAAGAAGGTCGAAAATCCCTTATTTTTTAAGAAGTCAAGTAATACAAATAAATAAATAATTACAAATATTAGACATGCCAAGCAGCAATATTGGTTTGGCAGTTAAGCAGACAGAGTTCCGCACGCGTGTGAAGAAAAACGAACGCCGCGAAAAGCCCCTCGACACAGATTTCTGCGAAAAACTAACATTGGCCCGACTTGAAACACCACCATAAAGCGTCCTTACTGTTTATTTCCTAACCCCACCTATAATAACAAGCAGTATATCAATAATGGGGATTAAAATGGTGGTTATTCGATTAGCCGGTCGGCTGGGTATCGGGTTGATGAGGTAGTACAGATTATTTCGATCCATGGGATATTATGACGTATAAGCTTCTTTCAATAAAGTATCATGACCAATAACAAAATTTTATTACCAACTTACACAAACACAAAATAAAGACTAAAAACTGTAACTAAGTAAACCTTTTTTTTTTTTTTTTTTTTTAGGGGGGGAAATGCCTTCGCACTTCCCTTCCGCCACGGGGGTGGTGGAAAGGGGTGTGTGGGACTTGAACCCACTAAAACCCCCCCGTGAGCCGTCGATCCGCCTGGAGTGGGGCGAGATGGGGTCGTGTTGGCATTCACCATCTCGCCCCAGCGGCCGGCCCGGTGGGACTACCGGGCCACTACGCCTAGGGAGGGGATGACCTTGCTCACCAAGGCCATCCCCCCAGACGCGTGGTGCCGTGCAAGCCGGCGGGGGGTCCCCCGACCCCCCACCAGTGGCACCACTATGGAGGACGAAGGAGGCGACCGAACCGCCTCCTCCTTCCCCCTGGACGTCTGCGTCGGAGCGGGTCAGCATGGACGTCTTCCTCTCTGGCCCGCTCCGCGGCCTCCTTCTGTTTCATAACGGCTTCGCAGAAGGAGGCCACCGCCTGCCACGATCTCTCACTGCCAAGCATGGCGTTTACCACACTCGGCAGAGAGAGATCCTGTCCCACGAGCGCTGAAAGCGTGTGCCGCTGCGGGGACCATGCGGCACACGCCTCCAGCGTGTGAGGCGCCGTGTCTTCCAGCACCCCACATTCGTGACAGGCTGGGGTCGCTTCCCGCCTCGCGATTTGGTACAGGTACTTTCCAAAACAGCCATGTCCGGAAAGCACCTGCACCAATCGGAAGGTCAGCGACCCATAACGCCGCCCCATCCACCGCGAAAGCACCGGGCGGATGGCCTCCACCGTCCACTGTCCCGGGACAGGTGGAGCCAGGTCCTCCGACCACCGCCACAACAGAGTGGCCCGTGCCTGTCGCCGCATGCGCCGCACCTCCTCCCACGCTGGAGGCTCCCCGCGGGATCTCCTCGCCGCCACGAAGTGGTAAACTTCGGCAAGGATCTCCGCTTGGAGCTCCCAGGGGGGATCACTGGCGAGAACGCACGCCGCCGTCCAGGACACCGTCCGGTATCCTCGGATCGCCCTCGTCGCTATGACCCGCTGCGGACGTCGCAGCAGGGCCTTGTTGTCGCGACCGAGGGCGTCGACCCAGACCGGTGCCCCATAGAGGGCCATACTCCGGATGACTCCGGAGTATAGTCGGCGACAGGGGGCGTTAGGGCCCCCAACGTTGGGCAGCAGTCGCCCCAGGGCGGCCGCGGCTCCCGTGACCCTCGGGCCCAGCTGGGAAAAATGGGCCTGAAAGGTCCACCGCCCATCCAGGATGAGACCCAAATACTTCATTTGGGCCCCAACCGGCACTGGCACTCCGTCCAGTACCACCCGCGTGCCTGGAGGGGGTCCCCCCCGAGGCCCATGAAATAGAAGGGCCTCGGTTTTGGAGAGGGCGACCTCCAGGCCCAGGGCGCGGATGCGGCCGACCACAAGAGTTGTTCCTACCGTGGCCCACCGCATCGCCTCCCCGAGGTTCCTCCCCTTGGCCACGACTAGAGTGTCGTCCGCGTAGCAAGCAATCCCTATGCTGGCGGGAAGCGTGCCACGCAACACCTAGTCGTAGCCTATGTTCCATAGGAGCGGTCCTAGGACCGACCCCTGTGGAACTCCGCACGCGACGCGACGGCGTAACAGTCCGTCGCGTCCTCCCACCAAGACCTCGCGGTCCTGGAGGTAATCGGCAAGTAACTCCCGCAGATACAGAGGCACTCCATGGTATCGGAGCGCCTCCTGTATTGTTCCGTGCGGGAGGCTGTTGAAGGCGTTGGCTATGTCGAGCGAGACAGCCAACGCCTTCTCCTTCTGAACAACGACCTCTTGGGTCCACCCTTTGAGCCAGAGCAGGGCGTCTATGGTAGACCGCCCCGCTCTGAACCCGAACTGGGCCCCGGAAAGCCCGGGCCCAATGCCGTCTAAGTGCCGAGTGACACGGGCAGCCACCACTCTCTCCAAGAGCTTACCCGTGTCATTCAGCAGCACGATGGGCCTGTAGGCGGAAGGTGAATCAACGGCACGACCCTCCTTCCGCAACAGGCACAATCGGCCATCCTTCCAAGGCTTTGGGAACCGCCCCGTCGATAAGCACGCGTCAAACAGTTCCCGAAGCCGATTACTCAGCTCCCTTAGGGCGATCCCGAGGACCTTTCCCGGGATCCCGTCAGGACCCGGTGCAGTCCTTTTGCCTCTAAGGCGGAGGACAGCAACCTCCATCTCCGCCTCCGACACTGGTGGGATGGAGGCTGGGTCCAGATTCTCGTCAAGGAGGGGAGGGGCCATCGTCGGAGGGGTGTAGAGGGGATCACTGTCGGGAAAAAGCCCCCCCAACACCCTGTCGAGGAGCTCTGGCTCCATGGACTCAGAGACAGGAGCCGTTTGGCCTCGGAACTTCTTCCGGGCGGCTTTGTACGGTCGGCCCCAAGGATCTCTATCCAGGCCCTCTAGAGCTTCACCCCAGGCCTTGGACTTGGCTTTGCCAATGGCCAGCTGCAGCTCCCGTTTCGAGTCCCGGTAAGCGCAGTGCAGCTGATCTTCGGCAGCCAGCTCATCCGGTGACAGCTGGTTGTCGGTCCTGCCATGCCGCCGCCTTCTGCAGCGACCGTAGCGCCGCCGGGTCGCTGAGCAGGCAGCTCGGAGGTCCTCAATCCCAACGCTCCACCAATACACCTCGCGGCGGTCAGGGTGGCGTCGGGACCTCGGCATGGACGTATCGCACACGTCTGTTACGGCGTCACGGAAGTGGACCGCTGCGACGTCCACCTCCGGATGCAGGGGGGCGGCACACCACGCCTGGACGATCGCCGCCTCATGTGCCAGTTCGGCGTCGAGGCGACTGACTGCCCAGCGCGGGAATTCCACTCGCCTCGCGCGTTGAGCCCCTCCATGGCTATGGGAGGTGGAGATCTCAAACCGTATGTATTTGTGGTCCGAGAGAGTCTCCACCTCCGACATGACCCTCCATGCCCGGACACGTGCTGCGAGAGACGGGGTGGCAAACGAAACATCCACCACGGACCCCCCGTTGTGTCGCACGCACGTGTGAACCGACCCCCTGTTTAACAGGGCCAGTCCTGAAGCAACCGCCCACTCCCTAACTATTTCACCACGAACGTTAGTAGAGGGGTTGCCCCAATCCCGGGCCTTCGCATTGAGGTCCCCCAAGAGTAGGACCTGACGCGGCGCCTGTCTTCTGACCGCCGCGGCCAGGAGATCCATGTAGACCTCCAGCTCCGCAGCGGTTCTATTGGGGGAGAAGTATGCGCCAACAACCGCATACTCCCCCCACTTGGCGACCACATATCCTGAGCCCCTCTCTTCAACTGATAGAGGTGGGCTCCCACCCGACCGTCCTATTATGGTGACGGAGTCGTCCAGGTCCCCAGCCCAGCAGGAATGGAGGGGGACGTAGTACGGCTCCGCCGCTACTGCCACGTCTATTTGCCACTGCGCCAGAGACTGCATAAGCAGGTCTTGAGCCCGGGCGCAGTGGTTCAGGTTCGTCTGGAGGAAGTTCTGATGTCCGACTTGATCCATTAATCAGACATCAGAACCTCCTCGCACGCCGCTGGGCGTGACACCTCCATGGGGGCGGCCTGGTGAATGGCCGCGGGGGTGGCCTGGGTCCTGCTTAGGTCCACCCCCTTCGTTGTCGGGGGAGTGCAGCTGCGTCCCCCCATTACGTGACCAGAAGGCCGCCCCGACTCCGCGCATATCGCGCACCGTGCCACCTTCCGGCAGCTGGCCGCCCGATGGCCTGTGCCTCCACATCGGAAGCACAGCTCTCCCCTGTCCGCAGCGGATGGGCACTGAGGGCGCGTGTGCCCCAGCCCCAAGCACCTAAAACAGCGCAGAGGGCGCGCCTCCAACGCCACCAATCGGGCAGAACTCCATCCTACTAGAATCCTGCCCTTCTTCGACAGCTCTTTAGCTGCCGAGATCGGGCAGGAGATAAGGGCGGATCCGGCGCTGAGTTTTCCGACCTTCACCAGCTGCACGTCGCAGCCACCAGCCTTGGCGACTGCTGCCGCTACCTGTTCTTTGGTAGCCGCATCGCTCAGACCCGTCACACTGAAGTCAGCATATCTGACGGGAATGGCGACGCTGGCCACCTCGGACAGAGCCACGCGGAGCTTCTCAGCAAGTCTGCCTGCAGTTTCTCCCTTTTGAGAGCCCGGAATCTCCAACTTCCTGGCGCCCGTCACAGTTGGCCGGCAGCGAATATGGTCAATCCCCAGCTCTTGGAGATTGACCCTCTCCTCTGCCATTTGGAGCACGTCTTTATAAGTGACCCCCTTTTCCGCGGCTTCAGGCTGTAGCAATACAACAACAGCCGCGGATTTCGGGACCACCAGCGCCGTCTTCTTTTTCGGTTTGGGCTTGGGCGCCACCTTAGGCTTGGGCTTGGGCGTTGCAGTGGGGCCACAAGCCACGGGAGCAGTCGTGAGAGCCGCAGATGACAGGGAAGACTTTCCCTTCCCCTTGCCCTTCCCTTTGCCTTTCCCCACCACAGTCGTCCAGGTTTCCCCCTGGGCAGTTGTGGGGGGGATGGCAGCACTGTTGGCACCCTGGCCCTTCCCTGAGCCTGAGGGGCCCGGAACCGGTACCACTGAAGGAGTGGTGACAGTTATCAGGGGCAGAGTGGGCCCTTTGCCCGCTTTACGAGTAGGCTTGCGGGTTGGCTCCGGCGTTGGCTTCACTGGTACCAACACCGGTGTCGGCTTCGGTGGTGCGGCCATCGGCGGCGTTGGCTTTGGCAGCACAGCTGCCGCCACCGCTCTCCTGGCGTCCGACCGTAGTGGCGGGCGGACGATTGGGGCAGGCAAGAGGCGGCTCTCCAGTCCCTCAATTCGGGCATTCAGCATCTGCCCAAATGTAATGGTGAGGGACCGCTTTAGCTCTTCCACTAATTCCGCCGCCTGCAGGGTCGCCGGAGCAGTGGTGACGGCGGTGACGGTGGCAACGTTGGCTGCTGCTGCCGTAGCAGTGGCTGCTGCAGCTTCAGTCTTGGCATCATTGAAGTCTCGACGCAGCGCCTTCATCTCCGCCTTCCCGGCCTGTACCTCAAGGAGCAGACGGCTGTTTTCCGCTCTTAGCCGTCTCGTCTCCTCGGCTTCACTCCTGTCTGTCAGGGCATTCACTACATCTCTGATGCAGTTCGTCGCTCTTTTGAGGCGACCCACGAACTCGCCCTTGAGGTTACCAGATTTTCTGGTAACTTCGATAATACGAGCGAGCTCTGTGCCCGCCTGCTCCTTCAACTGCTGGGCGTTCATGACGCTGAGGTCACTGACCACGCTGACGTCGAGATCACTTCCTGTGTCAGTACGGTCAGCGGCAGCAGCGCTCGACGTCTTTTTCTTATATTTCCTCCCTTTGAGGATGACGTCCAGCTCTCCGTCAGATGAGACCGGAGCTGGAGGCTTGAGGAACTTCTCCCTAGAGGTGGTAGTGGACCTGAGGTTCCTTCCCGTTCCTCTCCTGGCAGTGCTTACCTTAGCGGCCACCGTCTCCTCTGTTTCCGTATCCGAGTCTAGATACCCGGGCATATTATTAGGAAACAGCGAGCACGGACGCTTTCGGCAGCTACCCGCGTCGCTTGCGGACTCTACGCCGCTCAGCGTCTCCGTCTCCATAGCAGAGGCGGATTTTCCATCCGTTCTATCTACGAACTCTCGGACGTTCCGGAGGTCCATCGCTGGAGCCTCCGGGTGGGCCTCAGAAGACCCGTTGGGCTGGCCCTGAGAAGGGCCTTTTACTCGTTTTTTCTCGTCACATGGAACCGACATTATTACAGCGAAGTCGTATGTACTGCTGCAATTGACAGAGGATTAGCCTGTCTGGACACCTGCGTTACCGGGTCCAGACAGTTACCAGGGTGCACCGCGGGGAGGTTCTCTGTCTTGGGGGGCACCCCTTAACTAAGTAAACCTAACCTAATAGCCCGCTACCAATGGGCAAAGTTCCCAAACTGCTGGCTGCATTGCCACGTTGTATGACCAATACATTAAAATATGAGATTTAAAAGTTAAAATAACATAACAAATTAACAATATTATCGCAGCAATCCAATCTCGAAATGTATACAAAATCATCACAATATTTAACACATGTGGTTACTTTGTTTATGTGTTTACAGCGGTGTCTGCAGTGCGCTGGGATTGGATACAATCAGTTTTGTTATTGTACGGTAATTGTATGCAGACAGACGCCCATATATTTCAGGAATAATATTGAACAGGAATAATATTGAATAGCTGTTTGCTATTCGACGCGGAAATGCACCCAATATTCTTGGCAGCAGGCCTCGGGGAGAGGAACTTTAGATTTAGTTTAGGATTCCTGATTGTAGTGTGAACGCACTATTTAAAAAAATATTATTTAACATCACAGAAATAATAGTTGATCGATACACAAAACAAGTTACTGTTGGTTTCTGGATGGATGAAGGTTTCCAAACACTCCTCTCAAAACAAATGCCAAATTCGCCGACAAACTTGCAAAAACTCCGCAAAGCTCACAAACCAATTAGAGGCACGCGAAGTGTTTTCCAATTCAACCACTTTCATCCATTGGATGAAATCTGTATGTTCAGTGTTCTGTTTGATCGGGGTCTCTGAGGCCTCAGTTTGTTTGTATTGCCAGCCACTGAGGTCTTCGAGGGTCTGCAAGGTCCGTGCTTATAAACGTATTGGCGACAAAGTGAATGATGTTTTTGTTACGAAAACTCTGAGATGTTTGTAAAGGTGGATACTGTCGGCCTGAAAATTAGTTCACTAATACTCAAAAATCGTTTCCTATTCTTCGAAAAATTCATGTTTAGTCAGTGTACTATCAGATTTAAAGTTAAGATGTTTTTAGGTAGTATTTCTGAGGCAGACTGTACAAGGAACTTATGGTCTTCTTTTGTTTTGGATAGTATATACATTGGGTTATTCTAGCGGGGTATTTTGCTTGTACAATGGATATTTAAATTTTGCTTGTTCGAAGACAAGTAAATGGGCCTGGTACGTGGCACATTTTTTACGTAAATAAAATTTTTGGTGACGAAGTAATAAATACGATAATTGGTCACACTCCATTACGTAAACTTAACGACTGAAGAATTTAAGTCGTAAAGTTCTTAGCGGTGCAAACTTTGGTGGCAATTTAGAGGCATATACTCGTAAGTATGCTTCTAAGCATAGAAACATATGCACTAGGTCACGGTAACCCCTCGATCAGAGTCAGAGGTCCCTGACCGACCCTGACACCAGAGGACACGACAACTTTGTTCAAAATCGATCATACGTTTATGACTAAACAGAATTGGATGTTCAGAGACACGAGTTAAATTATACATCCCCGATTAACAAAACTCCCGTTTCAGACGTATTTTGAATCAGTGATCGCATTCATTTGTTTCAAGCAAACAATAATATTCGCCAATTGAAATACGCATACACAAACGCAAATCTCTCGATTATGAATTGCTCTCCAATTTTACATTCATACGCGAGCTGCGTACAGAATAGATAGAAATGCAGGATTTTTTTAAATATTCTATGGTATGCAGGGGCGCTTGCTTTGTTGTTGTTGCAGTGGATTGTTGTTGTAGCAGATTGTCGTTATAGCGGATTGGCCCCGCGTGCAACGGCCAGATTGCTTTGTTCGGATCGGGTTAGAGACGAGGTAATAAGAGTTTCAACATTACAGAGCGAGGAACATCCGTGCCGCGATTGGATAATGCACAATCTTTTACGAGTAGTTATAATAACTTCGATCACAATATCGTTCGTGGTGGATTGTTCTTTATATCGATATTAGAAGATCCCACTACCACCAGCCTCTGCCCAATAGATAGACCACTAATGCTCGATTTCTGAACCTCTAACATAAACATATAATAAATACCTAGAAGCCTAGAAGAAGGGATACTCATTTCAGCACGATCGGTATTTTGTATGACATCTTGAGCGTGTTGAGTATCAACGGAGTTCTATTGAGTACCGATGTAGTATCAATGCGGACGGCGCTATTGCTTCGCATGTTATGTACCAATACGATTATAACAACAACATTGATCGTCAAAATGGATCATAAAACCTGGATATAAATTACGCGTCACTTTGTTTGTCCGCGATGGACTCCTAAACTATTAATCAAATTCGAAAACAGAGTGCAATTTGATCAAACTTTAAAAAAAAGTAACTTGCTGTCATACATTAATTACGTTCATTCATTGTGATCGTTCTTTTCGTTCATTTTGGTATCTCATACATTTTGTATGGGGAGAGATTGACAGGAAAACGTCTGCCGGGCCAGTATATGCTAGTATATACACACATATTATTGTATGGATCCGTTCTTCACTATCAACCCCTATTAACACTACATACCTGTTACCGTCGGATACCAAATTAACTGTATCGATCCCGTAATTATAGCTCCGTCAAGAAGCTCTGCCTAGTGTTGTGTAGGCATCGATATATTATAGTTTGTCTATCGATAAGATATCATACAAACAACGAAATAAACAGTGAATCAGTGAATGGGTAATACGTTTCCACATTGCTGAAATGTTATACGATGTTGTTTGTGGTTATAATAATTATCACCACGATAAGATAGAACAATTATTATTAATATAATTGGAAAGTAGTATTGAGTAAAATTTGTGTAAAGTGTAGGTATAGTACAACTGTAAAGTTGTAGTTATAACAATTTCATCAATATAGGACTTACACTGTCGTTTACAAATGGTGTTTTAGTTATTGTAATGATGTTATTTGCAGCGATCTTCGTCTTTATAAGGTTTTGCCTCAAATCACATTTTCCCAGATTTTTCTTAGCATACCTAATGAAAATGGCGGATGGACTGCGCGGTCGTGTGCGGCCCCATTTTTCACTGTATCTCGCTCCAGTGAACGGCATCTCTTTGCTATAGAATAAATAGAGCTACGAAAAGAAGATTCCGTACGAAATAGATGGTCATGCAAAAAAATCTAAATTAATATTTTCGTATAATCGATAAATTGGCAAATTTTCGGTACTCGATAGACATTCGATGCGCTATCTAAACCTATCCCAGCATCGGTGGGATTTTAAGGGTCATTCCGCTGGGCCGTCCACATGTTTGGACCCCGTCTCACAACTAATTGAGATTTTGGTACGGATAATTAAGCAATTTCAGGGTTTATTTAGTATTTTAGGGTAAGAAGGATAATACGTTTATACGGTGAAAATTGGCATACACGTTTTGGGCACCACGACGATACGTAAATAAGTGCTTTCCGAGTATCTGCTTGCTAATGATAGATATTTAAAAAAATTCAAACGTTGTCAATAGGTCTTTATATCTTTTTTACTTTTCTTCATTCGTATCATACGTACATCTTTTTTTATCTTAGTACAAATCATCTTAGTAGATACAAATCACCTTGAATTTTTGTTAATTCCTTGTTTTTTTTAACTTACTTACGTGTTTGTTTTTTACTTTAGGAAAATGTTCCTATTGTTATTTTTCTTCCAAATTCATGTATTTAGTAGAATCATTTACCGTTCACAAGCACAAGAGCCTGACACCAATGTTTACGAATAAATAAACATACACTAGCTGCGCCCCGCGGTTTCACCCACGTTTTGATAATATACAATAATATATATTTATGAATTGTAACCTATGTGTTATTCGGATATGTACGAGTAAGTTATATTATTGTGAAGTTGCATCAAAATCCATGCAGTAGTTTTTCCGTGAAAGAGTAACAAACATCCATCCATCCATCCATCCATACTCACAAACTTTCGCGTTTATAATATTAGTAGGATTTATAATCACGCATTTTCCCCGGTTTCGTAGTCAGAGACCACATCTTACCACACGCTACAACCCTGGTACACCTCTTTCGCTTCCACTTTCATGGGCCCCTGCATACCATGCTCGCATGTGAAAACAGATATTACAACAAAATACAAAATTTATTTATTGACAAAGTAATTTTATACAGCTACAATTTAATCCATAAGCTCCCGAACTAGTGTTCAACTGTGTTTTAGGAGCCAGTGGCTTCTCCCATTTTATTCGTTTTCCCATTTTATATTAGAGTGTTGACGACGATAAATCATTGAATAAACAATAATCTTACTCGATAACACGACTAATCCCACGGAATGGGCCCCAACTGGACCGTTTTCCTAGTACAGTAGTACCCAACTGATATGGCTTACCGATGTACCTGCGCAGAAGATGAATTTTCAAAGCGCGGGAAATGCTATTGACCGCTATTGGTCGGCAGCCGCCGCCATCTTAGCGAGCTTAGAGTGAGATGGAACTAACAGCTGCAGTGTATTATGAACCTTATAATAGTGAGCTTAGGTTGATTGTAAGTTTTAAGCATTCTTTCGTTAATCTTCGGACCATACTTTCTTTTCTGCGCGAACGAAGATTCACGACGCGCCTTATAAGTTGGGTACTAGTATAACGTTTTAGTTTATATTTATGTTACCATCATTTGGTAAGCAAATCCGAGACAAGAACTAACGGCCGCAGTTATATAGCGCTAGCTGGTGCCAAGCGGCGCCTAATGGCTGCCACCGCGTGCGATACTTTATAGCTTCATTACGAGACTCGAATGCATGTGTGGCTTATCTTTGCAATCGGTTGTTTCATTGGTCTGATTTGGTACACATTGTATTATTCCATAATGATTTCATTTAAGAACAAAGAGATGGACCTGATGGTTCATTTAACTCTTGACTTTATAGGACGATTATTTTTAGAATAGGAATAGCCGTATAAAGTAAAAACGCGAAGTTGGGCAGGAAGCTACGTGAACTTTTGACATACTTAAAAATATTATTATAATTATTATATCGGACTAAACCCACGTGGTGGATTATGGCCTAATCCTCCTCACGAAAGTGAGGGGAGGCCTTTGCCCAGCAGTTGGACAGTTACAGGCTGAATTATTATTATATATGTATATGTATGTTTATGTATATAACATGCTTTTGCTTTAAAATTATTGATTATTGAAGAGTAAAAGAAAATACAATATGGTAAATAAAAACTTGAAAAAAATAATGTTCATAAAAATAAATAGTTTTGAAAAATGAATGGAATTTACATTAAAAAGCCAACACTTTATATTCCCTCACCCGAATAGGTAGAAGCATGTATACGCAAGTATGACATTCATTATCTTCACAATAATCTCCTTAAACCGATCACCTCTGCAGCTATCTCGTTATCAGTAGGTATAATATATCCCGTATAATCCAATGGTGGGTAGCGGCTGATGGGAAAACATCAATAGTATTCGTATAATTATGTTGTATCCTACACTGTATTACTTATTGAGAACTCAACCAGTTTTATTAGCTCTTCTACAAATGGGAAGTCGCCCACGACTACTTTTAGTAGCGATCAAACGTGCCACTGTACCGCTACTAACGCACGACTGTATCGCTACTAACTCGCGGCTATATCGCTACTGACGCGCGACTGCATCGATACAAACGCGTATAGCTTTAAATATCGAGATGAGGTATCGGAGTTGCATAGAAAAGATATTCGCTGACAATAGTGTTTTAACACGAACATCGCTACAGGCAACTATGCCAAAAATGTAATTACTCCACCCAAGATAGTGAGCCTACATTATTCGGAGAAGTGTTAACACACAAAACGTTTAAATACCGCCCACGCGGGGGCCCGCCCCCGCAACCTACAAGTCATGGTTGGTAATAAATTGCAGACGTTTCGAGGGGGTGTTGAGGTTGAATGACATAAAAATTTTATACATAGGAAAGGGTCTGTTAGATATGGGAAACGGAGCTGCGGAGACAAGTGATACGAACGCTGGTTAGCTTTGCACTGCTTTATTAAACTATGCAACTGTAGTGGTGGGCGCAGCCACACACACCTACTTAACATTCCTCCCTCTAGTTTAATAACCTTTTTTGACAAGATAAAATCAATTAAGAGTACTTTTATAAGACACCTCGGGCCGTAACTTTGGTACAACTTCAAAACCCGGTACAGTGTACATTATTCTGGTCTTCGAGTTCGTCTTCAGCTTCATGGAACTCATCGTCGGTGGTTATCTGCCTGTCTGAAATTTCTTCGGACGAGTCGTTTTGAGCAGTTACCGCCTCACCGCTCGACTGTTGCGTACTACTCTGATTTCTATCCTCCCTTGTCGGCGGAGAATCATAAGGTATGTATATTTCGGCTCTCCTTCCCTTGTCTAAACGTGGCATGATATTATACGGCGATGCAGAATCTAGCTGAGTTTCCTGTGACCCGGATGATCTCGATGACGGAGACGCCAGTGACCGTGAAGGCGAGACCGGCGGCGACGGCGGCGACTGCAGCGGCGGTGTTGGTAAGTCTGCATTTGTATTTTGTTGTACCACATCATTATCCCAGTTATTGTTACTGGCCCCTTTATACAACATCAATTGATTTATGTGCCTTTTGTGTACTTCTGAGCTATTTATGTCCATGTATCCTGTATTATTCCTTTACACCATGTGGTTTTTGTTTTGTTAATAAATTTTTTATACAATACAATATCGGTTTTCTTTAAATATTTAGCTTTAGCATTTTTTCCCTTAGTTTGTAAGCACTGTTGATTATTAACAAGTTTAGGTGGAGGCGGTGACGAAGGTGCTGATGAGTTTGGATCGATTAAATCCAATATTGATCTTAACTTGTGACCAAATACAAGTTGAGCAGGGGACAACCCTGTAGTAGTGTGCACAGAATTACGGTAATCCATTAAGTATCTAAGTAATTTTACCAACGTATCCTTCGCGTTAAGACCTGACAAAATACATGCCTTTATACCCTTTTTCACAATTTTAACATAGCTTTCCGCTTGGCCGTTGCTAGGCGGGTGGTACACAGGGGATGTCAGGTGCGAAATCCCGTTTTTAGTACAAAAATCGTTAAATTCCCGTGAACAGAAAGCTGTGCCATTATCACTTACTAAAGTTTTAGGAACACCAAATCTTGACATGAACTCACATAATTTTACAATCACTGCAGCTGATGACGTAGAGGTTTTCATGTCATATACTTCTACCCACTTAGTATAGGCGTCTACTAATACCAAATACGTACACCCCTTGATCGGACCTAAGAAATCTATGTGTATTCTATCGAATGAGCAAGCTGGGTACTGCCATTTAGCCAGGGGGGCGCGGGGCGGTGAGGGACGCAGCTGAATGCACACATCGCATGAACCGATCATGGTCTCCACCGCTTGATCAATTCCTGGAAACCAAAATCTTGCACGGGCCTCGGCTTTGGTTTTTACTATACCTAAATGCGAAGAATGCAATTCTTTTAACAACGGCTGGTATAAACTTACGGGAAGCACAACTTTGTGACCTCTCATGACACAACCATTCTCATACGACAGTTGAGACCTACACAAGTGGTATGGCTTTAACCGAATATCATTAACTTTAGGTGGCCAACCATTCATGATATAATCGATGACCAACCGCAAGACTTCATCGATTTCTGTCTCCACGCGTAATTTATCTAAAGTGACGGGCATACTTCCGTCTACGATGAAGTAAACATATGTCGCGCGGTCGTACGCTACTTCACAATCGCAGCACTTGCATTGTTCGGTGCACGCACACTCGTGCGCTTCCCTCGGCAGACTCGCACGCGATAGGTAGTCCGCACTGTTATCAGCGCTGCGTACGTATTCTATTATATAGTTATAGCTACTTAAGAATAAAGCGTACCGCTGTAACCGGTTTGCCGACATTTCTGGAATGCCCTTGTGAGATCCAAATATTGACAACAATGGTTTGTGGTCCGTTCGTAAAATGAAGGGTTCAGTTCTACCATACAAATACTGATGGAACCGTCTCACACCGAAGATTATGGCAGTTGCTTCCTTCTGTATTTGAGCATAACGCTTTTCCGCAGGGTTCAACGTACGCGACACGAATGATACGGGCCTTTCCTCACCGTCCTTGCTTACTTGTGAGAGTATAGCCCCCAATCCCGTAGGAGAAGCGTCTACGGTCAATATTATTTTCAAGTTCGGATCAAAATGAGCAAGAACCTGATCTGACGTCATCACCTTTTTTATTTGTCGAAACGCTACGTCATGAACCTCAGACCAGTTCCACTTACAACCTTTCTTTAGCAACTCATATAACGGACTGAGGATCGTAGATGCATTTTGTACAAAGTTTCTGTAATAGTTAATAAGCCCTAGGAACGACTGTAGTTCATTAACATTTTTCGGAATCGGTGCTTCAACCATGGCTTTAATCTTACTCGGTTCTTTCTTCAATCCGTTTTTAGTGATAACATAACCAAGGTAATGAACTTCGTCTTGAAAAAAACTGCATTTTTCTTTC
This sequence comes from Hylaea fasciaria, assembly GCA_905147375.1. Classification (NCBI taxonomy): domain Eukaryota; kingdom Metazoa; phylum Arthropoda; class Insecta; order Lepidoptera; family Geometridae; genus Hylaea; species Hylaea fasciaria. The sequence goes on from LR990206.1 coordinate 10,463,442, forward strand.
TGCAACGTAAGCCCTGCGTCCTGCAACCGTTTGAGGACAGCGTTCAGCCTTTCCAGGTGCTGATTCCTATTCTGGCCCGTGATTAAAATGTCATCTAACAGGCACAGTACCCCATCTATCCCTGCGAGTATCCCTTCTATCGCACGCTGAAAAATACTTGGAGCGCTTGCTAGCCCAAAAACTAACCGCGTAAACCTAAAAATACCACGGTTAGTGTTGATACATGTAAGGTTTTTTGACTCTTCATCAAGTAAGCATTGGTTATACGCCATTTTTAAGTCCAGTTTACTGAATTGTTCTCCCCCATGGATCTTAGAAAATAGTTCACTTGTTGTGGGAAGTGGATATTGTTCTACGAGCAGCTGTTTGTTTATAGTCCCTGAATAATCGGCACACAATCTGACTGACCCATTCTGTTTCAGAACCGGAACTATAGGAGATGCGTATTCTGAATACTCAACAGGCTCGATAATACCTAACTCGACCAACCTGTCAATTTCTTTGTCTACCTTTTCACGTAGTGCGAATGCTACCGGGCGCGCCTTGCAGAAAACCGGTTTAGCGTTATCCTTCAACAACAATTTTATTTTATATTTATTTAAAGTTCCCAATTTATCTGAAAACAGTTCAGCATATTGTTGTTGTAAATTTTTTACAACCGATTCAGAACCAAAACAGTAATTTACTGGCACCAACTCTAAATTAAAATGTGATATGAAATCCCTACCTAGAAGTGGTGGGCCTCCGTCGCGTACCACATAAAAAACATTGACGTGAGATTGACCAGCGTAGCTTATCGGTAACCGAAATGTACCTACGCACTCAATTTTCTTACCATTGTAAGTCATCAGCTGCTTCTTAGTATTGGATAATGGCACATCCTTAAAATGCATTGTATAAAAATCTTGTGACACTACTGTTACTGCAGAACCACTATCTATTTCAAATTGGAAGGGTACGTCTTTTATTAAAACTGTTTCAATCATGGGTTCTCCCCTGAATGAACGGATATAAAAAAGCTTACCGTCATCACCTTCATCATCCTCACCTTTGTCACCGCCATCCACCTCTACGTAATTTACTTTGGTACACATTTTACGCAAGTGGCCTTTTACGTGACACTTTTTGCAAACGTAATTTGCATATTTGCAATCGGATGACTTGTGATTCGTATAACCACAAACACTGCACTTCACTTTGCCTACACTTCCACGATTGCTATTGTTCGAGATCTTAAACAGCTGATCGTCTGCTACGCTCGCCTGGCCGATGCCGCCGGCGGCGGAGCGGGTGGCCGCGGCGCTCCGGGCTCGACTGTGGTTCTCCGCGACCTCCACGACCTTGGCCAGCGTGAGATCGGACAGATCCTTAGCGTACAACTCCTCTTTTTCTCGTCCCGACAGCATACCCATTATGAACTTGTCACGTAGCGCCTCTTCGACGTTGAGAAAGCCACACTTTGCAGTCAGACCTCGCAGCCTAGCCGCCCACTGTGAATGGGTTTCCCCTGCTTGTTGAGCGGCTGCGTAGAAATTGTGGCGCTCACCGAATCCGACACTCTTTGGAGTGAAATGAGTGTCTAGGAGACCAAGTAAATCTTCGTAGGGCACATCTTCGACTTCTTTGGGTAACGCCAAGTCTGAAGCTAGCTTGTAAGTACCCTCCGTGAGTGCGCTGAGTAGGATCGCCTTTCTTCTCTTGCCCGCAGGATCCGTCGTTTCGTTGAAATTATTAGCAACGAAATATTGCCCAATACGACCTTTATAAGTTTTCCACGTCTGTATATTGTGATCAAAACTATTTAAAATTCCGAATTGAGCATTATTCGACATTTTGCACACGATTTTTTTTTTTTTTGCGGGTAGCTCGTCGCCACTGTTAGATATGGGAAACGGAGCTGCGGAGACAAGTGATACGAACGCTGGTTAGCTTTGCACTGCTTTATTAAACTATGCAACTGTAGTGGTGGGCGCAGCCACACACACCTACTTAACAGGGTCGTTTACGGAAAATGTTGAAATGCGTCACTACAATGTCAGAGAACTTGGTAAGACTATGGAAACTTCTGTGTAGTGAACATATGTAGCCTGGCAAGTTAAGGCAGGTGGTTACAAAATGGTGTGGTAAAAGATGTTATCTTATCCAGTGGCTGCTGCAGTAAGAAGCCTACAATATCAAATTTAAGTGGTCCCCAGACGACCAACATTTATTTCTTGTCAAGCACACCTACTCGTCTAGTAGTGAAAGCTTTAGACGCTCGAAGAAAAACATAGTCGCGTGGTTTTTTTTTTCATGTAAGTATACCAAAATTTGTATTTTTTATGGGCTCTTGTAATTATTTTGAGCTTTGATAGTAATAGTAAGCTTTGTCAAAACAGATCTTTGTAAATAGCTTTTCATATGTACAGTATTGTACAGGCCCCTGTGAGCCCAAAATAACCACATTTCTTTAAAGAGGCGCCGCCGCCGTGCGTCGAAATTATAAATTTACGTTTACGTATGCTACGCCTCCTGAACGCTGAATTATATAAAGGAAGTGGTATCGCTTTATGCTCAGGTGTGTGTTCTAATAACCCTTAAAAATGATGTGTTATTTTTGAGAAAATAGAATAGACTTATACATGAAATTCAGTAAAATCCTAGAAAACTCTGGAATAGGTTGACTGAATATTTCCTGACATGTTTGAAGTTAAATGGTATTACACCAATAAAATAGAAAAATAGAAAATAGAACACCAATAAAAAGTAGACGTAAAAAAACTATGGACTGAATTTTCAAAATTCCTTTCTTAGTGCATACCTACGTCATTAAAGGAATATTCGTGCAAAATTTCATGCTTGTAGACCCCGCGGTTTCAGCTGTACGTTGATCGATCAGTCAGTCAGGCAGTTTTGGCTTTTATATAATATATAGAAATATAGATATATATATAGATTGAGTCCAGCAAATATAGAAATATAATAAGAATATAGTAGCTGAAAGTTCAAGCATATGTTTAAACGTAAACCACAGTAAATATGCGAAAGCAGTCTCACCGGACCCCGGGCATTCAATATTCATTTACTGTTCCAATTTCCGAATCAGAACTCCAAGATTCATGTCAGATTGAATTTTCATATTATATATATGTTACACATATATATACATATATGTTACACATATATATAATGAATGAATAGAATGATAGGAAAAAGATGTTTTTTAAAATCCCAAGTACTAGGGTAACATGGAACACGAGGAGGTTGCAACTATTGTGTCATCCAGTATGACGGTATTTAAAAGGTACTTATGTATTATACATACGTCACGATTCAGCAAAGTGGTGGACATCTGAACTTTCCTGTGCAGCTTTGGATAGAACACTCAATACACTCGTGAAGGCACTTCAGTTTTCCGCCAAAACTGTGTCGTGCTACTTTAGAAGTTCCGTGATAACAGCACAGTAATAATGTTCAAAACATAATAATGATAATTAATGTTTCAAGTCTAAACAAGGCCAAGTAAAATGATAAAATCATTCGAAGGAGTTTACGAAAGCTCGATTTAATTTCCAATTGCCTTTTCAGTTATATTTGATTGATTAGGTACTGTCAATATAAACGCATTTTGTGGTCATTTCTACAAATTGAAAGTGCCTTTATTTACTGGAAAATTGACAAACAAATATCACCGTTTTTACAGTGTGCTAGAATACATATATGTATATACCTTGAGAAAATTACAAATAGCAGTTCGCATTCAAGAAAACGCCCCAAGTAGGTACGGCAATTGCCGTATTCGCATTGTGTAATTCGGCATTATATAAACAGATTCGTATTTTTGTAAACCGTGGCTGGTTTCGAAACGGAGAAAGGCGAATTGAAGAAAATATCCTAACAAGCAACATAATAAAAAGTCTTCCTCGTCACATCCCTACGATTTTTTCGTTCACTGGCTGCGTAAAACGGCCGCCCAAACAATTTACAGCCTATAGAGGCAGTGAATTATTCAAACATTCATGAAACCATTGAAAACCCGCTTTCATTTACCAAAGTTTTCATAACAATTTCAGTTAAAAGATGTGTAACCGGATGTGAATAGGCCTCTGAAAGTTTCACAAAACTCCATATATTATCTTGTTCCAATTATTCCACGAAATAACAACAACTTCAAGTTAAACTTCGTTTAAATAATCATACTCCTTAACAAGCGTTTAACTGAAACCAGTGTAAGCCTGTTTAATATTCCAGCATATTACTTAAAACATTTCTCTGACTTCGAACGAACGAAATCCCGATTAAGTAAACAAAGGGTGCACAATTGTATACTTTATACAGGCGTAAGTTGCCAAGAGGTATTGAAATCTGCCGGCACCCATGATCATTTAGTACGATATGTATATATCTTTTACAGTTTTCATTGAATTGTTTTTTTCTGGGTCAAGAATGAAGTTTCCCCTTTTCAGTCGTTTTACCGCTCGTAGCTTTTGGCTTCAGATTGCGGCGAAGGTAGGTACAATTTTGAAAATGAAATAGACACCCGTAATCTCTACCGTTTACATGGTACTTGCAATAGTGCCGAAATATCGAAATAAACATGACACATAGTACCTAAATATACATAGAAATAATCTTGGTGGTTATTTCATCGTTCGCGGAATACATAAACATCATACATCTAAGTGAATAACAATTGGTAATAAATTACTGGTCTTTCAGCTAGATTTCAGGGGAGGGAGGGGGGGGGGGGGGGGGAGGCCATTTTGAGATAATTTATGTGTAGCTACTAAGAATTGTGTTTGTTGTAAACAGAATTATGTTGGGCTCAGAGGAAGTTAAGAAATAATTTTAAGAATCAGATCATTAGTGCCGCACAAAGAAACAAACTCACTAGTAATCTTTATCTTTTTATAATAGGTGTGCATAGACATTATTTTTAGAAACCATTTCGTTTTGGTTATCTGTAAATAGTATGTATAGAAATAGGATAGTTTCGTTTTTTGTTTTTTATACGGAACACTATAAAAATATTTGATATTGTGCTGCAGCAGAAACACCTGGCTTGCACATAAACAAAAACCTTTTTTTTGCATTGGAAACCAGTATTTATAAACATACCATACCTGCCGACTCTCCCCTAAAATGCATATTCCATTCGGAACTAGAACAAACAAATCGTGTGTTTTATTTGTTAGCGTTCTTGTGTATTTTATTTTTTATTTGCCACAAAGTAAATTCGTCACATTTTTGTACACTCCACACATTGAAAGTAAATTCGTGACATGCACAAAAAATTGTTTCAGCATGTCTATTCTATTCTATGATGATAGGTGCCTTTGTTCAAAAGTTTTATAACATTTTCATTTTGGTGGTAAAATAAGGTCGAATTGTTCCCATTCAATGTTACCTACTTATGTAAGTATACACACACGCACAGTCAATATTTTAGAGATTATTTTTTTTTGAAACATCTATTTTAGTCCGCTGAACAAATACAAGAAAAATGAACAATGATTTAGTCCACATTCGTCCCACGGAATTTCGTTCCACATGAAAAAATCTGCTGTCGTCGCACACTGTATGCCATATTCGGCCCAAATTGTATTTTGTTTTAAACAATTCATTCAACTAAGGTAGGCAATTGCTCGATTGGGGAAAAAACATTAATTTAGGATAATTTTCAAAACAGGCGAAACATTTACACAGGCACAGTACCAATACGCCACCCATTAGAGGAGACAGGCGACTGGGACCACGAGGTACTGGAACCGTGGTCCCAGGTGCCCTATACTTTTACTTATGTTGTATTTATTTTTATTTGTACTCTTGGAGTGCAATTAAGAGTCCTCCTTATCTTTTCTTATATGATACTATAAATAAAACCTTCGACGTTGGTTATCAAACCGCCAATTAAAAACTTGTAATTACTGCTAGGTACTATTATAATGGAAGGTTTATTAAGAAAATGTAATACCATTTATTACGAACTCGCAAAACTGACATCTACAAAGCTTTGATTTCATATTCTACGAATACTTAGAAAGTACAGTGTAATTAATTTTAAAGTGGTTTCTCTTGGTTGTATTGAGTATTGGTTTCACGTAAGTAACCAGGGTGTCAATTCTCGTAATTACACAAAAAGTTGAACGAAAGTTGACCGAAATGTGATTGGATTATGACTAGACTGAGAATTGGTATTCTGCTCCCATAAATTTACAACTTCATGTCGGTATAATCAACTTACGATCTAGTTACAGTTAAGTCAACCCATTGTCGATGACATATAACTTCAACTCATTTTTTTACTAGAATACCATGTTAGCGTTCGGTTACATTACGATATCATTTCGATCAAGCGAACGTTAAATGTCACTTTTCAAGTTACGAGAATACCATTTTTAGACTTTAATGAGATTATAAGTTGATCGGAACTAGATTTTGAACATATTAAATTACCAGAATTGCCCTACAGATGTTATCAACCTTTGGTATTAGAATCTGATTAAAAGAACTTACTATATGATTGTGTTACTGCGTATGACGTGTATGAATTATAATACAATTAACAATGATGACGCAGTGACTCAAATAGAGTCTTGGTCTTCAAAAATTAAGAGTCTCTACTTCGGTTCAGACGGAAGACTGGAAGAAGATGTTAGACACTATTCAAATAAATGTTGTTTGTCGTATGAGGTTGTGCTAGACGTATGAGGTCGTAGAGTTTCTGAAGCTACCTTATAGCAGTCGTTAAGCCACGTCAGAGACCCTGACATGGCTTAACGACTGCTATCAATCGATAACAGCCGAAGTACGGACCGATGGACATCCGCACATAACATATGAATAGTCCGAGGGCCGAGGATCGAACACACTATCATTGGATTTTAAAGCGCAGAAATATAAAAGATGCTGCATCGAAATCAAGCGGACGGAAGCCAAGCTATTGTAAAACTGTAGACGAGAAATGCAGACCGCCCTGTTTTAGCATATAGATTGCTAATACTGATAGACGTCTACAAAAAAAAAATATCACTCCAAACAAAGTTGTGTAACAGCCAGTGCCTAACATTAATATCATGAATTAATTCATAAACATTAACCTCGTTAAATCATACTAAAAAAATATAATTTACGTGCTATGTCATTGGCCAGGTTCATTCAGATGTCAATATATCCTCGTAGAGTCGTGAGGACATGTGTAAAATGTTCTTGACAATATTATTATGTCCACTCCATATAAATTACCATCAACATACAATACAAAACTAATGTGCATACAAATCAACACCATTAATATGGAAATAACTTGAACCGTTGTCATTGGTAACTTATTCTCTTCTTATTCACTGCTTCAAGCGACATCACTTATTTCTATTGTGACAAGGTGCTTTAATTAGCTAAGTAAATAATACAAACTTGAATTTACGTTAGTTGCGTAACGAATTTCTTTTTGTCGTTTCGAAGGTACCGATACTTGTGTCCGGTAGCGAGGCCAGAGCCTTTAATGGCTGATTAGTTGAACGTTTTACAATATTCTGATGTCACCATTGAAGTTAATAAGCCACGACATAAATGCCTAATTGCTAAACAGTTTTTATGAAAATAAATCAAGTCTTTATCAAATATGCACGTTTTTGGTACTGCGAGCTTATCAAAATAGGATAGTACTCATAATAATTCAGCCTGTAACTGTCCCACTGCTGGGCAAAGGCCTCCCCTCACTTTTGTGAGGAGGGTTAGGCCATAATCTACCACGGGGGCTTAGTCCGTATTGGTGGATAACATGCCTCCGAAATATCATCGGGCATTTTGGTTTCGTCACGTTTTCCTTCACCGAAAAGCAAGTAATACGAGTAATTACGTAAGTAAGTACTTGTATTTTTAACAAGAAACACATTGGTGCGTGCCCGCCCCGGGATTAGAACTCGCCACCCTTCGTTTGGAAGACAGACGTTCGCCCACTTCAAAAGTAGAAATGATTATTTTGATAAATAATACGAATTATTTGTCTGTTAACTTATTCAATTAATATTAGAGACATCATCAATCTACTGTAATTAGTCACTGAAGAGTTAGGCTGAAGTAAGAATACTTTAATCTAGGTTGTAAATACAAGTAAGTATATATTAAGTATATACGAGAAAATATGTCAACATATTATATGTGCAAAGTTGTACTAACTCTGGTCTCACAAGAAACTAAGCGTAAGCAGATACCAATTATTCGATCCACGTATTAACCAAATTCCCTTATCTCTTGCGAACTTTCGCTAAGTTCTTCAATTCATAAGCCAAAGCTGAGACTTCAAAATTATATTCAACTGAAACCTCATACTCCTCGCTTATACTCAGCTGCAGTGAGCAGGAAAGTCGGCAGGGAAGTGGGCAGGAAAGTGGGCAGGGAAGTGGACAGGAAAGAGGGCAGGGAAGTGGGCAGGGAAGTTTATTAATCTCCTGCCACTGGTACCTAAGTATCGTGCCTACGTCGAGTGTGGCACCAATGTTGAAATTGCCTTTCGTTAGCATCAGAATCTTTTTAGAAGCAGTTTGTTTTTCAGTGCGCCACAACGTAGTCTCCTGTAAAAGCTACCGGCTGCTAACAGCGTCACGATGCATCTTCAAAATGCTTACTATCACACGCTGATGACGGCGTACATTTCTATAGTACATCGTGACGCGGCGTACGGCGTGACGTTGTAAGCGAATGGCGTTGTTAGGAGAGTCGTCGTACATTTATATAGTACGTAAATCGTGACGCGGCGTGCAGAGTGACGCTGTAAGCGGCGAATGGCGTTTATAGGAGACCGCAGCCTACACTGCAACCCGCTAGCCAAGCAAAAAGGGATCCGTAAAAATTAACTGATTTGCATAATCCGTTCACCGTTCAGCCTTAAGTAAGTCGTTTTGTCTCGGAAAGTGCGTTCGTTTCAGATTTCAGCGGCTGTGGCTGGCTTCATTATATTTTCGGCTACTTTACTTAAAAAGATAATTTATGTCGTAAAGAGATTTCATTATTTAGAGGAAAAAGCGGAATATCTTTAGGGAAAACATGCTTTATGTATATACACTATACAGGCTGCAAATAATAGGTAGGCACACGATTCATTACTATAATATAGCTACATTCCAATTTATTGTACATTGCTTTTTGATACTATTGAGATTATTGAATTCAATCTTAGCTATTAATTAGCTATTATTTATCTCGCAGTGTGTTTCAAAATTCAATAATTTTTGCAGCGGCTCCTCTTACATCCTCCTGGTTTAATAAGCCATCTAATTAATATCATCGAAAAGTTTTTCTAAACACTCTGTGATTAGAATCTTTTTATAGATCCGAACCCAGAGAATTTAAATACAACCCTATTCTTTAGGCAACACTGCCTCTTTTCGCTTAATTATACAAGCAATAGCCAGCAGGCTTTTATGTATAGGTATGGAGGGATATGAACGAAATCCGAAAACACAGAATTCTATCGTATATACTGAAATACCAACAACCCGCCCATTCTCTTCATTCTTAGGAGTTTGATTGGTTTCAAGTCGTGTTATTTGGCTGATTTTTAACACCATTTCTGATAAACAAAAAATTATGATGATTATGGTTTATTTATTCTAACACCCTCTTGAAAAGGCCTTATAAACTAAAATCATGACGAGGATCATAATTTTCAATTTTTTTAATTGCTAATTAACTTCTCTATGGTAGTGTTGCGAGACGTGTGGCTACCGGCGATGGTGGGCGATTACTTACCATCAGACGAGCCGTCAGCTAGTTGACTGTTCTATCACCAGCTACCACATTTTTTTTTCCGTAGTCCCACACTAAGATTGCTCCTGTATCGTGGGTACCGCTTACAGACATATAATTTCACATACACATCACACCCAGACCAGAAACAAACATTTGTGGATCGCACAAATATTCGTTCCAGGCGGGAATCGAACCCGCGACACCTAGCGCAGCAGTCCGATTGCTCAGCCACTACGCCAATTCAAAATAGATTGAATTCAATCTTAGCTATTAATTAATTCATTAAACAGAGCTTCGTTGATTATTATTATTCAATAACTCACGATATCCCCATTTCGGCACCGAATTAAATTGGAAAGGTCTTCAAAAAACCTATTTCGAAGCAAATGGCGTACGGTTCGCAAATAAATTGGCGTCAACGAGCGACAATCGAAATGGCTTGCCTAATGAAAATGTCGGAAAAAGTTCGAGTAAATTAATATAGGTAGGTACTTATACGTATTAAAACGTATCACTTTGTGATTTTCTTTTATACTTTATTTTGGTCCTAGTACTCGTATTACTTTATTTTGGTTGCATTTTAGAACGTATCTTTTTTTATTTGGTTTACCTACAGGCTACTACATTCCAGTCTTACATCTAAATTTATTTATAAATAAGGATTATGTACTACCACAATGGCAGGTAATCATAGTATAGTATAGTATGTATAAAGTGCTTTTTAAAAGCACTACATTATCGATATCACATCAAAAAAAAAATGCTAGTTTAAATAAACCATATTATTTTCCTATTAATAAAAAAAAAAAATATTGCGGCTTCGGTTTAAAAAAAATATAAAATATGTTTGTACATAATACACAAATTGATAACAAATAAAAACCTTATACATAGAAAAGCAACTAATAATTTATTTGTTAACACGAAAAAAACAAAATGTATAATTATACAACACAGGCTATCCCGTGTTTCAGCACCGCATCGGTATACTAGAACAGCTGTATCGCTTCACATAATATTGTAGGCATTCGTGCTTCATGCCTGACCTTCACTTGGCCTTCCAGCATGAGATAACAGTAAAGTGCAAGCCTTTTCAGAATATGAAAATAAATTTTCTTTTATCTCGCTATGATCGCACAGACATGTGTTTCACCTTAAATGCCCCTTCAACAAAAGAATTGTTAAGTGTTTTTCTTTGTGAAATGCGAAGGTACTGAACTGGAGTCAATGCAATGTTTGCCAATGAAAATGATGATTTAAGCTATCTTTTTTAACTTTAGAATGAATAATAAGCTTTTTGCATTGGGCACGATTTAAAGTAAGTAGCTTGATTGAACACAGCTGACGCGCGTTTTTTTTAGTATATACTCGTATATTTCATTCGCGTTTGTAACGCTCGTCATAACGCCTGCTGAAGATGCCTGTAGGTTTTCGTCAAATGACTTATGTAGCAGTACGCCCAAAATATTATATACATTTACCTGAAAAGTGAAATGCCTTACATTCAGATTAAAGTTGTTACAGCCTATGAATCTCCGAGATTTGTGAATCGATTTCCATTATCCGTATTAAATACGAAATGATATTCCAGAGTGATACCATTGTTATGCTAATACAAAAATTTGTTTCAGTAGAAGAAAGCCTTCATGCCATCACTAAATTTCATTTTGACAATTTCGGGTCATCGATATACATCAATCTTTTCATGGCTAGTAAAAGTTCCCGCGACAAGAGTGGCAAACAATGTCGATCATTTATTATTTATAATTTCAATGTGTCGTTTATTCGTATTGTAAAAGTACGCACTTAACCCACTTACCTGTTTCATACATTATAATTTAAATGCAAACTTAGACAGTGTTTAAGATTACCCTATTTATTTTATTCAGGCATAACAATCACAAAATGTGTTCTGGTTCGAACATAACCTAGATGTCTGTACCAATATAGGTACCTACAGGTAATCACAGTACGTATATAGTAGCTGCTACTAGATAGATATTAAAACTGGTGGAAGCTACCTTTTCTCAACATATAAACGAACCAAAGCTGTATTACATACAGGTACAGGTCTACAAATAAATAATGTACAGAAAAGGTATACAGAATACCTTCAGGAAAATCCAATATGATAGGAAACATAACATACAATCCACCTCCGCTCCTCGTCTTCAAATCAATAAGGTTTAAGGTTAGTTAATAACCTTCTGAAAAGAATATTAAAATAAAACTTACCTAAATGACGAATACAATCGTTTCACAAGGCACTGTTCACTGAAACTGTCGTATTTATCATTTTCAGGCACATTTCAGCAGAGCGACTGTGACCTCGGTCGCACGGAGCGAGACTGGCACATCCACAGATAAATGCCAAAGATTATGGAGCACCGCAGACATGGCAACACGATAGCCCTTAATTTTTTACAATAGTCGTTAGTGATAGCATTTGCTGTAAATGGTGATAGTGATTTGGTTTTATTGCCTTCGCGGTAATAAGTTGTTACCTTGTTGATGTTATAGTAAAGTCTTATTTTTTCTAACCTTAAAAACATTTTCCACAATAATTGTAATAATGCAATGCAATAAAAATACAAATAGTAGTATGAAAGCTTGGTTTTAAAAATCATTATAATTAATTAATGAATACTAAAAACCCAGATTTTCACTTTCATTCGGCAGTCTCACTCACCACAGCCAAACAATGGATTTTAGTAAATTATTTAACGAGCAAGCGTCCGCCATTGTGTCTATACACCGGCGTTAATTAGACATAAAATCTTGGTCTAATTAAGCAGTTAAAGCGCTCCTATGTTATATTAATACGTTTCTCCTGTCTATAAACTTTAAAATAAAAAGTAATTTACCACGTAAACTTTCGCGGCGTCCGGAGATTTTATCGTTTTTAATTTATCTGCGTTCGAGATGACGCTTCTGTGAACTTTGTCTTCTTTGGTCTTTAGAGATTATGTGGTAGTAATTTAAACATAAATTCTTAGTAATGGTAGGTAGTTTAAACCTGAATAGGTAATACTACGATTTTGTCATATCTGATCTGATAAATAGCGCCACGGTCAAGGTCAAATGCGGATTCTTGTATCTTATACTCGTTCAAGTCAATTTTGCTGAATCGATGGGAAACATAATTACGCTGTCACAGATTACTTGTAAATCACTTCATGGGGATTTCCCACTAAGGTCAAGGCAAGCCTTTATTATTATCGTGGATGTTGTTGTAAAGCTTGTACAAAATAAACGTACCAGTGTCAAATCTCCCAATATGGCGTTTACCTGTTTAGAAAAAATATAGGCATTTTTCACCACATCGCTACTCTCTGCGAAGGCTTTCGCAGGCCATCTCGCTTGCTCTCATCGCGGAGGCATCATCTGTCTCTCTTGCGCTGAAGCATTTGTTTGACGTACATAAGTAGGCGGGAAAATCTAGAGTCAAACTCAAGGATTTGGTCGCTTTCATGCAACTGACATAGTTAGGAGTTTACCATTGTATTTTGTGCTTGTTGGGTTATTTTCAGCGGAGTTGCGGATTTTAAAGTTAAAATGGTGAGTTTTATTGTCTGTGTTATATTTGGAGGGAAAAATAGAGATTTCTTGTGCGTCATTTATTTTATTTTATGAAAAAAGATATTATAATGATATCGAACTTCGGAACTATGGATGCGTTCCGGCAGGGTGGGTAGGAAATTGCAAATTATCGAAATTCATAAAAAAAAATGGGAAAGCCTTGGCTAAGCAGTGGGACAGCCCCATTCCAGGCTAGGCATGTTGACCAACTTCGATCACATCGTCACTAAAGACAATGAGATAGTGGTTAAATACCAACCTAGACAGTATTAAAAAAGTGGCTGTGACATACGGACGGACAGTCAGACAGACAGACAGACACGACGAATCTATAAGGGTTCCGTTTGCCTTTGGCTACGGAACCCTAAAAATCGTACTAAATCTGCAGTGCCTATAACAATACCATATTATTATTATTGTTTTTTTTTACCTTGATCTCCAGTTATAATATGTATTACAAATGTGAAATCTTTCCTATTTTGGAATACGTAGGTTAAAAGCTTTTATCGGCCGGAAACGGAAAGGGCTTGTCTTTGTCAGCATTTTATGAAAAGTCCACACACGAAGTGATTTACACAACTATTTCTACGGAGATCCGAATCCTGATGGACGTAGTAAGAATATAACAGACGGGGTAGTTGCCCCCAATCAAAATCATTTAATAGATGCTAGTTCTTCCGTGATCGTGATCTGCAAATTTCTTCCTGGTGAAGTATTTAAGTTTTGTCTGATATAAAACCTTTGTTTGGGGCATTTCTGCACAAAATTACTTGATTTCGTGCCCCAAAATACTACCTATATTGCCCCGGGGCCAAATTTTTGGTCGCCTCTGATTCCGATATTAATATTTTACAGTCCAAATATTCGGTAAACTCGAGGAAGTTAATTTTCCGTGCCATTCGGCCCCAGTGCCCGTTTCTATGTAAATCTTGGGGTAAATATGGATTTCCAATGTTTTTTGATTGTATGCGAATGGTGTTGCATCTCTCATGCCTTGCTAAATGGTTCTCCACATTTGACGACCAAAAATTTTGGCTGTGACATCATAAAAGAGATATTTAACTATTTTGAGTTTAACCCAAATATACAGCGATATTATCCACTGCCATAATTAGGTAATCGACTGTTAATTACCCTTTACCGCTTTATAATATGTTACCCTATGTTATAATAATATTACCCTAAATATACTGAGAGATTCGGTGTCAAGTTATCTACCGTCCGCTCTTTCTTAACATGGCGTTTAGAAAAGAAAATACTATTTAAGTAGGTCTAGTTATAATTACACTGACACTACGTCTTACTTATCGTGCCCGGGGGGTGACGACTGATGCGCCCCACCTGCGCCTTGCATTGCATTAACTCGCGTCAGCAGAATGCAATGCAAGCCCAATAATGTGTCATTACAACCCTTATAAAAAGTCAAATTTTGTTCCAATTGGTCACATGTATATAAAGCGGAGTCATAAAATATAGACATTAGGCACCTACTATGAAATAAACACCCAGTTTCTGAAACGTCAGTCAACGTTGACAACAGATTAATTCTATTGCCATCCTTGTCATTTGTTTATAGTCAGATAGAGGCAACGATAGTTTTAATCTACTGTCAAAGCCAACAAACGTTCTAGAAACCGGAGGTTAGTCACTCAGTTAGTTAATGTAGTCGCATTCACACTTTCTGAAACTTGGAATAATAAAAATGACAGGTCGTTAATCGCCACCGAATGTATAAATAAATATTATTAACCTAGTTCCATTCCTACGTGACACGGAGTCATTTTATGTTATAATATGGAAGTGACGGACATATTTACGTTCGTGCTAATATTATAATTCGTGTTACTTCTTAATTTGAATAAATAGGTATTTTTCGTCTAGACTAGACACCTTCCTTTGATTATGTGCCTTTATAGAATTAAAAGTTATAAGAAGTACTTAGGTACTTTTTTGTTGACTCAAATCCCTTTTTAACCGACTAAGAAAGTTATGATTTAGGTTTTTTTTTAATGTTTGTTATCTAGGTCATTAAAACATAATTGTTGTAATGATATTTTTTTAAATTTGAAAGGATAATCTTTCAAGATTGGTCCCATAGAATGTCTTCAAAATCGATTCAGCAGTTTGATTTATACATCAACATAACTAGGAAAAAATATGTCATCCAAGGAAATTCAAATGATAATGGTCATTCTGCCCTTAACCTATGTCGTATATCTGTGACGGACAAAGAAACTCAGATTGACAAACAGACATGAAACCTACCCTACTTGAAACTGGCACAATGTGCGAAAAGCACCATGGCCAAAGAAGAAAAGAATAAAAAAAAAACACAAATGGAATTTTAAGGTTTACTTTTTTATCCAAAAACTAAAATAAATCTGAAACTAAACACTAAAATTGTGGAGATTTCGTGCTAATTTCAATATTGCGTTAGAAGTTTATGATTTATATGTAAACAAACATTACATCAGATTGGGCACCAATATCGTGTTAACTCAAATACGACTGATTTTCTTACTGAAATCTTGTTGAAATCAAACTTCAGAAGTAAAACAATTGTGTAGGTACATTCTGAATAAACTTGAGTTGTTTTTTCAAATTTTGGATGTCTTCTGTATAGATAGTTATATCAACAATTGGGTTTTTGAAAAAAAAATTTTTTTGTGATAAATGGAAAGATTATATATTAGTTTTATAACAAAACTATTTTTTTTTTTTTTCGCAATAATTCAAAAGTTATTTCAAAATAAAAAAAAAATTTTGAATCCAGTACCGAAGACACGCCGACAACTCCCGAACAAACCCGAGCGCGTGTGACGTCATAATGTTAGTTTTCACTCATTGCAGTTGATAGAAAAATAATAAATACAGTGTTTTGATCTATTTAATTTTGTTGTCATTATTAAATATTTAAATTTATATTAAAAATGTCGAACCTCAAAAGTTATCGTTCTTGTTTTGTACCATTATGTAATTTACCATGTAAACCATTATCACACATAGCTAATCGAAACCAACTAACAACTCGTATTTTAGCAATAAATTTTTAATATTATTGTCTAGACACGTGTAATAGCCGTAAACGCTGTACTGTTATTAAATAGCTATAACATTATGACGTCACAACTATGGTGACCAATCATGGCGCGTTTATAGTCACGTGATTTTTATTTAAATTTCATCAATTTTTAATTGTTTATAATTAATTGAAAAAAATTTTTTTTGAAGTTTTTTGCATTAAATATCAATATTATTAATAATAAAGTTTTAAAATACATAAAAAAAATCAACAAAATTTTTTTTTTTCAAATACCCAATTGAGTTTAAATAAGTAGGTATACCTCCTAAATTTTCTTATTTCAATACAGTTTTCTTGAAACAAGAAAAATAAAATATTATTTTCTTAGCTTTAATTAACGCATCACCCTAACTAGGGTTTCCGGTATTCAAGTAACCAGGAACTACGAGGACTGTCAAACGGCTGTGGTTCAAACCACAGACACACTCGGTATAAGAGGAAGCAAACTGGACATCACAGATATCTAGTGAAGCCAGGAAAAATACATTCAGGCAGGGCCGAACTAAGGCTAACAAAACATCTATGCATACATTAATAAAACTTAACTAAGATAAATTCGTGCTGAATCCGACCTAATGTTTTAAAGGTAGAATGAGCTTTCAAAATGTCGCCAACGTCACTCATCAATATGGCGACCAGCTTCACGACTGGATCCACTAGTCCACGTCACCAACAAGTCCATAATTAAATTCCATCTTTTACCAAAACCATCCATCGAAAATCGATTAATCACGCTGCTAGGTAATTTTTTACCCAAAATGTTATTAAAAACACGCAAATTATTTCAGATGCAGAACCGAGGTGTAGAAAATAACCTGAAAATAAACTTCCTTTTCGTAAGAAAGTGAAATATTTAGCTGGAATGACGGGTAGACAGACAGAGAGTAAATATTTGTGAAGATTGGACGGTCCTGGATAGTTGCTGTCGACTTTTATTAATGTTTCTATCGTGTGGTGAAGTAACAGTCAGATTGTTTGGATTTTTATGATTGAATGGTTTATTGTGAGGTCAGACACCCCGAGCCGCTGCTGCAGCAGGATATATTCGAACCACAAAAGTATATCACACGGATCATTACATTCAAGTGAAGGCAGACAAAATGACATTCAGGCAGACAAGACAACTATTCATAAGTTTATAACATTTCCTAAAATAATTAAAATTTATAACAAATAAATGAAACCGAACTAATATTTTTACAAGTAGAACTGTCAAAATGTCACCAGCATCACTTATCAATACGGCGGACATAATCTTCACGACTTGATTCACTAGATATGTCGGTAATGTTCCGTCTGATTCCTCTTAAATGTCTGTGATTAGAACCTTAGAGAAATAGACAAGTGAGATTAAAATGCCCGAAACAATGTTTACACGATACAACCCGATTACACTATTTCATATGCGATATTTTAAAAATAATATAAGTACAAGTATATCTTCACTATATTAATATTATAAAGAGGAAAACTTAGTTAGTTTGGTTGTAATGAATAGGATCAAAAACTGCTGGACCGTTTTTAAAAATTCTTTCACCATTCGAAAGCTACTTTATACACAACTAACATAGACTAAATTTTATTTTGGAAAAAAATAGGGTTCCTTAAGATGTTTGGGTTTTTTCGGACACAAAGTATAAAAAATCAACCAGAAAAGTTACTTATTTTGCGTACTCGGCCTAAACTATAAAAGATAGAACCATAAAATGTTGTAATTAATTGTAGATCTTATAAATATCTACAAAAATGTCCGCGGCACACTATCTATGTCAAGTGAGGTCCAACAACCATTTTTTTATTTTAAATACTTGAATTTTTCAATAGTAATAATAATTATTTATATAGCAAAACAACGTTTGCCGGGTCAGTTAGTATTAGATAAAGTGCAAGTGAGTCAGCTAGTCTATCTATTATTAAAAAACTAAAAGTGGTTGACACCTATATATTATGTATTTCAAACGAAATTCCTGTTAAGTACTCTAGTACACTCTAACACATTTCGTTTATGAGTGTCACGTCATACTTTTAGAGTAATCCTTTATAGTCAAAGCTTGGCTGAGCGGTTGCTTTAGTTTATGACTGGATTTTATCTAGAGGATTACGGAAAGACGTGTGTTTACGTTCTACCTACGTCTATTATTTAACTAACTACTTCATAAACCACAGGTAAAATGTCTAGTTAATTATATCAGGTTGCTAAATATTCACTTAAGACGAGGTTTTACTCCATATCGAATTTTTTTAAGCTCAGGATACCATTGTAAAATATGAAAATAAGGACGAAATTAATTTTTTGTTAAAATTGATTGTATAATGAAAACGATTGGGAAGACAGAAACGCGATTGCTACGAATAATTGAATAGATATAAAAATCTCAAAGATGACGCCGAATCGCATCTTCACTTATTGTCACCTACTAAGAGATTCCATCATGAAACAACGTGAAAGTTATACCAATAAATGGGGCTTTTTATATAGGAAGCGATTGGGAACTTTTGTTTTATAATTTCGTTATCACTATTTTTCAATAAATAAAAGTACACTAAAACTAGCAGTTCAAGCTCTCGCGGCCATCTGCCAGTACCACCAGTATAACCAGCTAAGTACAACCTATACTTACGAGAAATTGATTGGTCGTTACCAATACTTACTGAAAGCATTGCCTCGACAATGAGTTCATTGACATTTTATCGGTCCTTCTTTTTTACTCATAACTTATTTTGTTGCGGTCTTGCTCTGATACAAGTACAGATCCGCCAATAGGTATGACGTCGATGCTCTACCTAGAGACAGAAGTATTAAATATCGTTGAAAACGGAATAAAATACCCCAGACAGTAGGTACCTTCTAAAATTTTGTCAATGAATAAAACCAGCTATCGACGTGGTAAAGTTGGGTACTTATTCTCTTTGTAAAATTATTCAACTCTACGGGAGAGTCATTACTGTGGGTTTCCAACTATCGCAGACAAACAAACCCCCTCAAAGCCTCGACTGAAATGCTAATACTTTACAAAACGTTTCAATTAGTGTGATTTTAGCGTTTAAAACAAAATGTCGACTTAATTGTCAACGTACGGGCAGTAGGTCAACTTCAGACTAATAACCAGCCTATAATATCGGTGTGCATACACAGATGATCACAATGCTATTAAATTTAGTGATGCGCCAAGCTTGTCTGGGAATATTCACTCAATTTAAAATCTCCCTTCGTAGTTATCAGCGAAAACAAACGCTGGCAAAGTGTTAAATTCTTTAGCCGTTATTTATGAGCTTGTTTGCGGTTCGCAAATAGAAAAGTACACCATTATATTAAAAAAATACATAATTTATTCTTCAACACTCACAAAAATCTTTAAACACAAGCACATCCATTGATTATGCGTAGTACCTACTTGATACTCAACTATGCTACTAAGTACAATTTTCTAATACAATATGAATACACACGCAATATCAACGTCGCTATTTATCAAATCAACATTAGATTGTCTACTGATAGGTTCCGTGTAGTGTGTACCTACTCAAAATATAAAGTTTTAATCTACGCCTACAAAGTTGGCTGGTCTGGGTATTAAAATAGTTAACCGACACACGGACAGATGTTTGTCTGTGTACAGGTTTGTTTAATAATTCTCACGTAAACATTCTGGTGCTAGGCGGCTCGGCACAGACCGTTGCTAATTAAAGGGTAATTTATAAAAACTGGAGCATAATTAATTACTGTCTCTAATGTAATGTTATGTCTAATGTCTCTAGGGAGAGTGTAAAAGGACGTATGAAACATAGTCGGATTAATATTGGAAGTGACGTTAAAACAAGGGTGGTAAAAGAACGCGCTCTTCTTTCACCCCAGCAGTATGGGAACTAAAGGTTTGTTCCCAAAGTATTCCAAAAAAAATCCCAATTTAATTCTCTAAAAATGTTCACAAAAAGATTTTTTTAATAAAGTTTCATTATCCACATCACATTATTTGATGATGATTATGATGATGACCACATTAAGGATGATGATGATGATGATGATGGTGATGATAGTCCACATGAAATTTAACCTACTCCATGCACACTGCTACATCGCAATATTTGTTAGTAAGGGAAATAACCAAACGAAAAATGTTTACTGGTGATTCAGGAATACATGAGTGCAAACACGAATCAAAAATTAAAAATAGTTAAACATGCCGAAACAAAAACAGTTGTTTTAGATCATATTAAATGTTTTAGATAACAAACCAACGATATGTTACATCTTTTAATCAAACAAGTTTCAACAAAGCAAAGCGTATAATAACCGTTATTTAGGTTATTTATTGTTTCGTAATTCCGCTCAAAGGTTTACTAGTTTCATAATCAACTGAAGAGGGATTTGTAAAATTGCTGTAGTTTCGGCTCGCGGCCCAAAGTCATACAATTTTAATTGTCTCAAAGCTTTTTACTAATTACAATCTATTTAGGTACATACTAAACCACCGTAAGCTAATTATTACTTCTAAAACCTTAATCTAATCCGTTGCGAGGTTTTCATCGTAGATTTAACTAGCTGCGCCCCGCGGTTTCACCCGCGTTTTTATAATATACGATGTATCTTTATGAATTATAGCCTATGTGTTATTCTGATGTATAAGCTATATTATTGTAAATTTTCATTAAAATCCATTCAGCAGTTTTTACGTGAAAGAGTAACAAACATCCATCCATACTTACAAACTTTCGCGTTTATAGTATTAAAGTAGGATAATTTCATCGTACATAAGAGCAACAAAGAGGTGTAATCTATTACCCAAAAGACTAGTACAGTCTATTGTTTCGTAGAAAGCCCCGCCACGTGTAAAGTTGCCCGCTGGATGATTGATTGAGGCGTTTTTCACGCGCGCTGAAATATTGCCTAAGAGGATATTGTAAAATCAACAGCGTGGGATGGCTTACTTTAATAAAATATGCTGTGTTAAATTAGGCGCGAGCTTTTTAATAGATGTTAAAATTATCGTGAAACAACTGCGTTACAGGGACAGTGTTGATTTTGGAATGTCAAGGACAGTTTTGTTTGGATGGTTCTGGAAGGTTCTGTTTTCATTTATTTATGTTTCCTGATAACTTGGGAGTTTTCAAGTCGAGAGTGTAAAGATGTTATCTAGATAGTACCCTATCATCGACTGTATCCTAACTTAACATCAGGTGAAATACTGGTCAACTGATAATTAGATTATGTACCTACGTGGAAATAAGTCCGGGCCATTGAACCTAGGAGTCAATCTCACTTTTTGGAACCGTGACCATATACAAAGAGGCGGTTATGACCACAACGTGACTTGACGGTATGTGACGATATGGTCGAAGATGGTATGAAGCATGTTAAGTACCTAAATATTATAGCCGAAACATTATATGGCGATGAAAATTATACTTCATAGTAGTACCCCGCCAGACGACCTAGGAGAATAGTTTTCTATGTCAAACAAATTCAATTCAATTTCATTTAGTTTTGCTAGAATATATTTAAAACATAAAACACACTGATGTAGTTCCACTAAAGCGCTAAATGGTGTACAAGTTTTCCTTTATCAAATCTTCATGCTATAATTCGAACTGACTCCCTAAGAGTAGGTCGTAGTGACCGAACAAACGATCAGCGAAAATCACCCCACGTGTTACCTCAATACGGTCTTCAATGGCCTTCCATCGCCATTTACGTCGAGGATGCTCTAGTACCTAAATGGCTGCCAAACTCAGGTGGAATGCGATTTTCCAGCAAATATTGCTCGCGTGAAAACACGTCGGTTGCCACCGGACAGGGTTCCACTCCACTAGCCAGCTAACGATCCAGCATGTCTAGCGCAGTGTAGGTACTGCGCAGTAGTGTAGCTAGAGCACTTCGGATAAGTGCAATATAGACATAGGCATATCCCGTTCTGCATTTAGTTTACGTGAGAAAGGAGACGAGTAGAACCCTGATGATTGTGGCCACGGCATATAAAACATACCTACATCCGGTATGCTACTCGATTCTAACCTTTTGTCTTGATCTTCAGTACTGTCTTTTACGGTTTATTATTCCATGTTGTAAATAAGCTATTTTGAGCACGTGTTGAAAACCATTTACCAATGTGTGGTAGGTACTGACGAACCAGGATTTGGGTACCGTCGGTTTTCTGAATTGGTCGATGAAAAATTGTTTGTGATTGCTTAAGATGTTATTCTTTAAACAGAACTTGCGTGGAGTACACCTTCGTATTTGCGAGTAAGCGTGGGTTTGATTTATTTTTACGATAAATATTATAAACGCTTGCCTACAAAAGAGAACTAACGCGGCAAACGCGCCCGTGTAACTAATTTTTATGTTGGTTGTTGTACCAACCGACAACAACCAACATAAAAATTAGTTATACTACCTAACTTCGTCCATATAGTACGTTGATGACACGCCTGTGTTTTGTGTAGGGGAGCAATCAATTACAGCAGTAAACGGATGGAGCCATGACTCCCTGAGGAGCTTGCTCTATGGTGTTGTTGATTCTACAACCATACTGGGACTTAACCATGACGTCTTATTGCGATCCAATTGAGAACCTAAACAGAATGGTTTCACTACTTATTCGTACCATGACGTCTTGTTGTGACATCTTGACGCTAAAGGGATTGACGCTTACCTAAATGATATTGAAAGCCATTATTGCACTTTACTATTATTTAAAGTGAAACGATTGTGTTTAGGTCCTCAATTGGATCGCAATAAGACGTCATGGTAAGCGCCCTGTTCCGTGAGATGGACTAATTCGTTTGAAAAGTGAGGATAGGCTTAACCAGCTAGACAGGGCAGTGGCAGTGGCAGGGTAAAAAAGTGCCTGCTTTGCTAACTATCACTCTCAATTAGAAAATCCGTCGACAAACCCCTATCGTGGTGTTCCGTTAGAGGTACTTGAGAGCTAGTTCCATTATAAGCTGAGCATGTTTACTATCTTCGACTACATCGTCACTTCGACTACAACAAGACCAGGTGAGATAGTATTCAAATGCTAGCCCATAGAGTAAAAAAACTTGACCCATCAGATACAAGTCGCTGCTACCACCCTATATAATATAATATGCAAAGGAACTTGAAAAACTGTAGCAATAAGATTTGATATCTTTTCTTAGATTACAATAAAAGTATTATTTTTATTCATATTCTTATCGCTGTTTATTGTAACGGCTTTTAACACCTCTCTTAGTTTGTTTTGTGACGTTCCCAAGTCGTGATGGATCGGTTCGAGCGCTGTGATGTGAAATTGTGAGTATGTTTATTTAGTTTCAAGGCTTCCAGACTTACGCTAGTTGGTACGAGATATTTATCACCATAAGGTACCTAAATATTTTAGTGTAATATAGTATCATATATCTCAGAGATTCGTGCTACTATGACACATGGTTGCTAAGCGGCAGTGAATGAATCATTACGATGGTATATATTAAGAGGAATCGGAAAGAGGAGATGGTCTTGACTCAGAGTGATCGAGGGCAGATTGGAATCAATCAATCAAGACCTGTTTAATTTGGCGCCAAGCTAATAGACGTATGTAACTTCCCGTAGTGAAAAAGGCGGCGCAATAAGAAGAAGAAGTACCTATACCAGTACCCGAATGGTTTACGAAAGCGGCCGGGTTAACAGTTCGAATGCACTGGGCTACAAACTCTCGTGACGTCTCACTTCTAGGACACAATCCTCAGAGATTATGGACAATGCTCTGGCCCAATCTTTGACGTCACATGTATTTGAGTTTTGTAGTCCTTGGACTGGATTTTCCATTTTGATGGCACTGCCAAAAACTGGTGCAAGCTCGAAACTGGTCGCAAAGTGGTACCGTTAACCCGACACCACTGTTGGACTGTAATGGTGTGAATCAATTGGCCCAAATATCACGGTAGCACGGCATGCCATGCATGGATTAGTGGTGACCGTTTCAGTAACGGTCATGCAGACGAGTTATTGTGCAAGTTAAGTTCCAGAAAAGTAGACAATTTATAAACTCCGAGACTAGATCAACACTTGATCCATTCATTGCGTGCGATTTGCTCATATATTGTGCAGAGTGTTGCGTCTTTCACATCCTACTAATATTATAAACGCGAAAGTTTGTGAGTATAGATGGATGGATGTTTGTTACTCTTTCACGCAAAAACTACTGAATGGATTTTGATGAAACTTCGCAATAATATAGCTTACATATCAGAATAACACATAGGCTACAATTCATAAAGATATATTATTGTATATTATCCAAACGCGGGTGAAACCGCGGGGCGCAGCTAGTCCACGATAAAGTTTTAGTCATGTTCTAAAACTCGTAAAGTCTGAAGTGCAGTAATACCCTATGGACATATTTGTGGGCAAATCTATCCAACTGCAGTTTGGGCACCTCCGATTGCCAAATTGAACCATAACGTTTTATTGAATACGTTTTTCAAGCCAAACTAAACGTTAACGACATCGAAAGGTGTTGGAAAGGTATGCATTAACCAGTAACAGGCAGGTGCGGTGGCGGTCACATAACAGTAGACAGAGAGTAGACGGTATAAGATCTTTCACAGTTATCGTTTACGACGGTGCAACGGGTAACCCCACCGTCACCACACCTGTCATTATTTATACGTTTTCGAGTAAAGTGACGATTTGGTTAAAGGTGGTAAACTTGCTAAGGTGACTGCTTGAACGTAAGGCGTCCGCGCCTTAGAATAAATATTGTAAGGTCTGAGCACGTTCATTCAAGGTTATCTTTATGGTTGCTCCATCTCTTTATGGGAGTCCAGCTACGCCCTGCGGTTTCACTCGCTTTTTTTGTGTTTTTTTCTTTTAAACGTATCCACTCACTAGGATTGCTCCTGTATCGTGGGTACCGCAGACATCATTTTAGATACATATCACACCCAGACCAGAAACAAATATTAGTGGACTTGGCGTTGTTTGGCTTTGCATAATAATATGTTGAAATTGCGTGCACGATGAATACCTATCCTAGTCGTATTATATCAAGAGAATCTAAAGTAACTTAATCGAAATCCATCTAGCTATTTGAACGTGACTGATTCACAAATATACACACATCTATAAACTCATTTTTATAATATGTAGAGTAGGATATAAGATTCATAAATACAGCTCCAGTTTATTCTCATAAGTAAATCTTTCGCAATCATTTTAATTGCTCATGTCTTACAATACCCGGGTTACATAAATTACGTATAGAATTGTATAAGACCTGTTTTTCTCACGGGGTCATGAGCGCTCTTTAGATTTGTTTTTAAAGTCCCATTGTGGGCGCAGATTAGATAAAAGTATTTACTTAAAAGCAGTACTAACATAATATGAAGGAATGCAGTGAATTTATGAAGGTATATTTTATAATTACGTTGCAACCGGTCGCTTCCGAAATTTAGCTGGTTTCTTTCACTAATAGGCAGTAATAAGTTTATATCCTAGGAAAATGCTGAACCCTGAGAAAAACAGACAAAGCTGCGAGGCTCAGCTAGTTGTTAATAAGCAGATCCTAAAATAGCTCACATAAAAACAATACAATACCGTACAATAATTCATTACTTAACACCATACCATAAAGAAATAACAATAGATTCATTTAGCCAAAATATTGCGCACTGGGCGGCTTTATCGTTTAGTAATTAGCAACGGAATTCATTATTTTTCATTCAGCCTACTCGTTCATAAGAGTAGGTAACATAAAAAAAAATAGGCCCAGAGATAACAGCCAAAACGGGCTTGATTAAAGGTAATGTTGACCGTTAAAAGTAACCTTGTGCGTAATCTTTGGGCCCCTATTGAGAGTCAGAAATTATAAGGGCCCCCATTGAGCCTTTAACATGTTAAGCTGGACTTAAGAAAGGTGGTGAATTTATAATGGTGTTTTAGTCATTTTTGGAACAAGGGCATGTAAACAGACAGACCAATTTTATGGAGTTATTCTGATCGCAAAAGTTATTAACGAAAATTCGTTTTTTGTTATAGTAGATTTTTGTTTTTAGAAAATCTCATGTCGTTCAAAACTTCACAAATACCATGACTTTACAACAAATAAAAAAAAACCTTTTCACCCGAGTCATTCGCTCGCCAAATTATTCAAATCCACAATTTCGTCTACAAAAAACATCACCTAAAACTCATTGACAAATTGATCAAAATCTACTGACAAATTGATCAAACAAGATCAAAAGTGGGCCCGTCAATTTTCATCGACAAAACAAAAGTGAATCAAAGCATTAGACTGAGTACATTACCAGAACATAAATCCGGTGGCTCTCCCCTCGACACAGGTACATCCACTCACAAGACACTATTATAAAGGTATATAAGGTACGGTACACACGGAGGCACGGCAGTGTCGGCCGACAGTCGCGCACACACTGAAATAAAGGCTTCAGCGGCGCGAAGCGTGGCGGAGGCACACTGAGCTTTTTATTGTATTCGATTTGGTGAAACAGTGACATTACTGGACTTAAGGGATACGCCGTATATCAACGCAAATGTGATTCTTGAGTGCCAATAGCACTTTTTGATATTTTACGGACAATTCTATTAAAATATTATATGTACCGTACGTTATGTGCGTGGATCGCGTCATAATAAGTAAATTTAAAGTGTCAAATTAAATGAAACGAAATTGATATTGTACTGGGTCTGAACACATTGGACATTGTTTTCAAGAATCTACATTTAGCATATTTCACATAATTGTTAGCGTTTACCATCAAGAAAATGGCCTTCTACTACGAAATTTTTAATGATTCGTTTTGGGGCATGGGGCTTGTCAGCACTATTTCAAAATCCATGTAAAACTAACTTTACATTAAAAACAAGCCTAATATTTTCAATGATACCTTACTGATATGATACTTATGACAGTTGATATAATGGAGTTAAAGCTGGAAGGTTGTTGAAATTAAAGCTACATGTTACTACTTCATAGCTTTGAAAATGTATGAATTTATAGCTCATTTCAGTTATATCATGATAACCACTTTTTAATGTATGAAAGTCACTGCACTCGTAAATTACGTCAACAATGAAAAAGTTCAAGCTCATAACAAAAGTAATAATCTTTTTATTATTATGAGCACTTGAGCAGCCTGGACATTGGCCTCGACTTAATCGCAACCTCCATTAAGGTTTGGCTTTATCTAATTTGAATCACTTTACCGCTTTAATGGACGACTTGCACCAAAATCCCCTAAAGTGAATTCATGATTCACTGCTAAACTCAGTTTAACTCACAAATTTTGGTGTTTGGTGAAATCGAGATTTATTTTATACTAAGCGGAGTCATGCCAGATGTTTAAAAGTTCAGACTTAAGCGAGTTTTAAATTGGGCTAATTTTAGTTTTAATTAGTTGGACCAGCCGTACCAAAGCTAATGCCTCATCTTGCAAATATCCTACTATACAAACCCGAAAGTTTGAAAGTTTGTTAATAACTCAATTAATTAATCATGCCAATTCGGTCTGAAAAGCCCAAAAAATCGACCATAGTAAACGCATTACGGTTGTAACACACCTTGGTCACCCAGCCCCGGTGTGCCACGGCCTAATGAATTACTCTTTAATGGGAAATTTCGTTAAACGCTTTAGGGCAGCTGTGATGAAAATGTGTGGTTGCGGTCGGCTTCTGGATTTTTCAATGTTCTTCCAATTACTTTTGGGCCTTGTTTTATTGTGAGTTTTTGGAGTTTGTTCAGCAATTTTTTGTCGGCGCGGGTTGATTTGTCCCGAGGCCATTTTATGGCCTATGTTTTTTTAGATTTGGTGTTTAATCTGCTCGTGTATATTTTATTTCAGGTAAAATACTTATACGGCCATGCGTTAGATATTTTCGATGAAAATATAATAACTTACTAATGTATACGCATATAATTGTAACTATAACAGCCGTATAAACCAGATTGCAAAATATTTGGTTCGGTTCTGATATATTTAATTAAATTAATGAATTCACTCACTATAAAACCTCACTGACCTATTTTTAGTAAGTATTATGTGATTAAATCCATTGAACATTTTAGGTATGACTCATACCGGGGCCGCATTAACGAACATGAGTTTATTATTTATTAATGAATATTTTTTTCTGGAACAAAAGTACGCAGTGTTTATTTTAAGACGTTGACTACGGATTCAATAATGCCGGCCGTACACGGACCACTCGAATACACATTGCATAGTTCAACCACCCAAGCTATTGATAATTCAACTATCGAATGTTCAACTGTCTTATGTTCAACTGTCATATGTTCAACTCTCTCATGTTTAACCGTATTATGTTCAACCGTCTTATGTTCAACTGCCATAAGTTCAACCGTCTTATGTTCAACCGCCTTAGGTTCAACCGGCTTATGATCAACTCTACAATTATTTTAATTAATATTACGTGCGTCTTCCATTCTCTCGCGTCTTATATAAGTATTGTTAGGTTATCTTATGTGCTACACAGTTCATTTTCTAGTATTATTTTAAACACGGCATCCAACATTGTCGTTTCAAATTATTATTCTGCCCACTGAGTCCAAAGTGAGTGATTAGAAAATAAAGTTAGCCTGAAACTTTTTCAGGAACCCGGGGGGCTTTATGGCCCCTTTCATTATTTTAAACGTGAAACTCGGCCGGCGGGATGGTACGGGATGATTGATGAAACAGGAAAAATATGTAATTCAAGAAACACTGTAACGGTAGACGGTGGAATCTGTCTACTTCTGGCGTGAAAACTGATATTTTTAAAGTATAAATTAAAGTACGGTTAAAGTGAACGGGTGGCGGATGCGGGAGGGGGAAGGGAGGAGCTTATTCATAGACTATCCTAAATTTTGGTATTTCACAAGCAGCAGTGTGGTTGTTATGATTAGCTTAAAATACAAGGATCGCTTTCATTACCTGTCGCGCCAGTCTGTCTCCACCGTAACAATACCATAGCTCTTTATTAATCACATTAAAAATAGAAAAATAAATAAATAAACGTTGTACAGTATACAGCTGTGCTGTACAGCCTTATTGCTTTAGCAATTTCTTAGAGACAACCAAAAACCTTACGTTCCTTACGTACAAATATCACTCACGGTTACTTAGCTACATTTCGACTGTACAACTTTGTACACGTTCTCGTCTTAACAAAGCAAAATCCTTTAGCACAAAGGGTGAGACGGGGAATAAAAAATGGAGTCTGCTTATCTGGAACGCAAAGGAACCGAATCGGAACGGTCTCCTGAGAGACTAACCAACACAATAAGGTGAATAATGTAGAACGTCGACTGAGTGCCTATTGAAGCGGTCTCAGTGAGAAGGGGCGGGATGGCAAATCTTCGAGAGGTCATGGAAAAGTTCCAGACTGTAACATAAGCCTGTTAAAGGTCCTGCCAGTACTGCCAGGTTACACCAGCCAGGGCTGCCAGGTAAGGTTGGGTGTTGCCAGGTAGTAAACATGCTAACTTGGTTGCCTTTTAAGAAATAATATCTGGATGACCGAGCTTTGCTCGGTATTTTTTTTTTGTTATAAATTGTGTTTTTGGAAATTATATTTAGGTACGAATTATTAATAAAATGATGAAATATGTATAATATATTTTTCGACCTTACCGATAGAATAATAAAAAAATATGAACTGGTTATTTAAAGAAAAAAATCATAAAAAAAAAAACACGAATCAAATGACATTTTCTAAAAATTATTCCTAGCTAGATCGATTTATCGCTCCGAAACCCCCTATATACTGAATTTCATGAAAATCGTTGGAGCCGATTCCGAGATTCCAATTATATTATATGACATTAAAAATAAGAGCTGTCACTGGAAAACCCTGAATGATCAGAGGAAGTGTTCACGAACTTTTTGGGGTATTTCTATAAGATAAGTATCTAAGACGGAAATCTCTCATCCAACTATAGCTGTTCAAAAACACAATATGTTTTGTTTCAAAAAAAATTCTAGGAATTCCATTAATTCATTTGTTTGCCATAGAATAGCAAAAAAACTGTCGGTCTGGCGTGAAGCTAGGACAGTCTTAATAAGTTGTAAATATTTTTCTTTCATTTCCTTCTAAAACGTTTAAATAGCCGCTATAAACAAATCATCTACTTTTTGGTGTTTGAAGTGAATATTTTCACCAGCGCCAGCACTTTAACTAACTGATACAAATCAACACACAATACGACGTCAAATCAGATAACATTTTTACTTATTGTGGGAAAGATCTCCGCCTCGTTACTTCAAAAGAATTACTTTCATTTTGTGTGTTCTTAATCAAAGTTTAATTGCAAGTAGAGCGTCTGCCAAAAGGCTTTTAAAATGTGCTAGGCTTGTAATAACACGCCTCCTATATAGCGGTTCTAGAAAGGCTCATTTTTAATGCCCAAACAGGCTGTGAGGGTACAATTTATTGCGATGACGTAAATTAAAAACCACAAAGCTTGTGTATTTGTAGAGAATGTGAAATAAAAAAATTTCAAGGGTTTTCTCTATGGCGAGATTTTGTTTATATTCCTTTGAAAAAGTGCATGTGTGTGAGTTCTAGAAATTAGCCGATATAAAATTTGACTTTAACTTTCAATTCCATTACTAAAACATCAGTAAAAATACACGTTGGATCAATTCATTTATTTCCAACATCTGTTTCCTACGGCTAGTTCCAGTATGCACTAGTACCGCTAACCAATGGTAGAAGAGTACTTACCCCGAAGTACCGTTATGCACAAAATCAAATCTTTAAGATAAACGCGATGTCATCTGAATGTATCACACGATTCTCAGAAGTATTGGAAAAGGGAATTTTTACGTACGTGCTCAATCTCAAACTTAAATCACATCTCGAATTGAATGCTGCCGCCGATCCAAATAAATGGTACTGAAATTATTCGAATAAACTTTGTAGACAGTGGGAAAACGAGTTCTATGACCATGGTAACTTTCTAGTCTACAGCCTGAACGATGCGTCCAAAATGCTGTAAGCGTCGGCCACAAAAATATAGGGTTTCTTTGGCTCGCTCCAAACTGTGTCCGCGGGATGAGTTGACGTAATGCGTATTGGTCACCTGAGCCCGTTAACAAAATTTACTATTTGTGCAGTCACGGGTAGAATATCATGACAGCGCAGGTGGCAGGCCCAACATAGGTACTCAGTTGTCGCCGCCACCTCCGGCCCTGCCGGCGACAAATGGGAAAAGTTTCACCATTGCAGCCACCACCAGATCTGGTTAATGAGACCATAAGATTATCTACATACAAGGAATGTGAGAACCATTTGATTGGTCCCACAAAGAACCAGACTCAGAAAATCCACAAGCCTAGGTTCACACAAATCTTGCCACGGGAATCGCACCCGCTACCTCTCACTTCGTATTCAGCTCATCATACACCAACACCAAGTAAGTTCTACTCGTATATTGATACATTTCCCTCTGGAACCACTTTCCTCAAGCCCACTTAAATGACACACGCGATCCCCCCAAACCAGTAGCGATCGCAAAATTACCGAAGCGATCGTAAAGGCCATAAAATCGCCATTCCACCCAATATCGCCGTAATTCCGGGGCTGTCGCATGTCTAGGAGATATATCGCGGAAAAATACCACACTTATCCGGCATCTTTGTAGTAGTTGTGTGAATTTAGGCGCTAAGTGATAATAAATTGTCTGAATTAATTAACTATCCATGCTGTTCAACTCACATTATTCAGACCACGATGAAGTAAAGAAAAGGTTATGTAACTTTTAATGTATGGTATGAGACAATATATAAGTACCTATTTAGGTATGTTTGTAGATGTTCCACCTCATCCGCCCCTATTGGACGGATTTTGACAAATGAGGTGTCAATCGATTCGTCTTCATCGCAGAGTTTAGGCGAGAATCCGTACGTGACGCTGTTGATTTTGTACATATTTGTCTTCGTGCGTTCTGTCTAATATTGGTTTCCGCTGACATAAAGAAGTGTGGACATATGACACAAACATAAAAATCGTGTTATTGTGTGTTTCCTGCAAAACGCGCCCGGTCTTACCACAGAAGATTTAAACCAGAGTTGAACAGATGAGTCTAAATATATTCTCCACAAATCGACGTCTAATCCTCGCTTTTTGTAACTCAATAACAAATTTACAAGTAAAATTATTCACCCAATTATGTATGCCAGGGTCGAGTAAGAAAACGCGAGTGAAAGACGTCGATTTAATCGAACGAAATTTTAGAAACCTCTGTTTAACTCTGGTCTAATCTCTTATGGTACGACCGGCCGGGTTTGAAATATCGGTCACGACGTATTTCCATCGCTTGTGCTTCGGATGGTACGGCATGCCATCGGTCCCAGTTGTTACCGATAGATAGCAGTCGTAAAAGTTCCTTACGCTACGCAGCCTGATACTCGAACTCTGACACCAGAGACCGACACTACCGCATAGGACAAACAAACAAAGAGCTAAATTGTCCATCCCAATCTATTTATACAACCCAGATTAACGGTGAGAAGCGAGCGTCTGAAACTGGAACCCATCGTTTACGTATATCAAACAAACGGTAGCTCTAGGTGATTTACCGACGACGTAGAGTTAGGATATAACAAAGCTAAATTATGAGGAGTAGATAAAGTTTATCGTGACGGATTGTAGAGTCTATGTTCAAAGCTGAGGCTAGTTCCCTTTATCTTATGCCCAGTATTTCACAATATATTTATTTCCTTGTTTTTCATTCTTAATGAGGTGGCATTTAAGCACCTATCTCCTGGTCTTAAGTGACGATCTGGTCGGGTGGTAACTATGGTCAGCTTAGAATCGTTTTTGGTAAATCATTTTAGAAAATGCAAATAGGTTTAGACAATTTACACCATACTTTAGGACTTGTTAATTGCGTGAGTTATGGTACTGCTATTTTTCAATCGGTCATGGCGTTTACCATCAAATAATAGTCCTGCACGTCTTTCAGATGTATCCTACTTCCTACTTCCTACTAATATTATATTATATTATATTATATTTATATTTATATTTTATATCCTACTTCCTACTATTATTAATATTATAAACGCGAAAGTTTGTCTGTATGGATGGATGTTTGTTACTCTTTCACGCAAAAACTACTGAATGGATTTTGACGAAACTTAACAATAATATAGCTTATATATCAGAATAACACATAGGCTACAATTTATAAAGATATTGTGTGTTATGTCCAAAATATGACGATAAGTGTCAAGTAAGAAGGAAAAAATCTACCATCTGCGAGCTATTCAGGCGTGCGCTGCCAAAACCGCTAGAGTTACACATATGTAATGTATGATGGAAATATTTATCTTAATTAGTTCTACAAAAAAGCCCGCCACAGTATGTGTCTATATCTTATGTGTAAGCCATTATAGCTACTCGAAATACTAATCCTGCGCAGACGAACCAACTAGTAGAGAATAGTTATTTCCGTTCAACAACGCGTTCCGAAGGACACTCTTGATACATAATATTTGATGCAAACTTTCGCTTGCGTTGAAGAATGAACGCAAGTCGACGATACACGTTCGGAAAATAAGCTCGAGAAACGTGCTTAGGTAAATCTCGCTTCCGGTTCCGTGTTTCTGTGTTTTCCGACTTTCGGCAAGAAAATCACGTATTCCGCCGTTCTGAGAGCATGTAAGCCTTCGTTACGCCGTTTTTGTACAACCGTCCTGTTTTTGTTAAAGTTAATGTAATAACGTAGATCTTTGCCTAATTTAATACATTGCAGGAGTAGAGTCTTTGTTTTTGTGATATTTATTTGTTTTTGTGTGGGAATGTTATTATAATACACCTTGTTGTTTTTGTGATAGTCACTGACAAGACTGCGCACAATACTGACAAAAACCTTTGATTTAAGGGTTAATTAGTTAACCTAACTCAGTTGATAGAATCAGGCGTTACTTTGCGGAAATCCATATTCAAAACACTTCTTTACTTCATTGTTTTTTTACCTAACTCAAAATTTGTCTAACGAACCGCTACAAGTGGGCAATATTCCCAAAAAACAAAATTCCCAATGTACCCCAATAACTTATTCCTCCCCTCTTATACCCCTCTTTCTCCCCCCACTCTCCCCTTTTCTCCCCCCACTATCCCCTCTTCCTCCCCCTCTCTCCCCTTTTCTCCCCCCCACTCTTCCCTCTTTCTCCCCCCACTGTATCATCACTTTCTATTCACTATACACTCTTTCTCACCCCATTCTCCCCTCTTTCTCAACCCACTCTCCCCTCTTTCTCCCACCACTCTCCCCTCTTCCCCCTCACTCTTCCCTCTTTCTCCCCCCACTCTCCCCTCTTTCTCCCCCCACTCTCCCCTCTTCCCCCCACTCTTCCCGCTTTCTCCCCCCACTCTCCCCTCTTACTCCCCCCACTATACTCTTATTCTCCCCGCTCTCCCCTCTCTATCTCCCCACTCTACCCTTTTTCTCACCCCACTCTCCCCTATTTCTCCCCCGTTCTATCCTCATTCTCCCCTCTACCCTCATACCCCACTCTCCCCTCTCTATCTCCCCACTCTCCCCTATTTCTCCCCCGTTCTATCCTCATTCTCCCCTCTACCCTCATACCCCACTCTCCCCTCTCTATCTCCCCACTCTATCCTTTTTCTCACCCTACTCTCCCCTCTTTCTCCCCCCACTCTCCCCTCTTTCTCACCTCACTCTCCCCTCTTTCTCACCCCACTCACCCCTCTTTATCCCCCACTCTCCCCTCTTTCTCACCCCACTCACCCCTCTTTCTCCCCCCACTCTCCCCTCTTTCTCACCCCACTCACCCCTCTTTATCCCCCACTCTCCCCTCTTTCTCCCCCCACTCTCCCCTTTTCTCCCCCCACTATCCCCTCTTCCTCCCCCTCTCTCCTCTCTTCTCCCCCCCACTCTTCCCTCTTTCTCCTCCCACTGTATCATCACTTTCTATTCACTCTACACTCTTTCTCACCCCACTCTCCCCTCTTTCTCAACCCACTCTCCCCTCTTTCACCCACCACTCTCCCCTCTTCCCCCCCACTCTTCCCTCTTTCTCCCCCACTCTCCCCTCTTTCTCCCCCCACTCTCCCCTCTTCCCCCCACTCTTCCCGCTTTCTCCCCCCACTCTCCCCTATTTCTCCCCCGTTCTATCCTCATTCTCCCCTCTACCCTCATACCCCACTCTCCCCTCTCTATCTCCCCACTCTACCCTTTTTCTCACCCTACTCTCCCCTCTTTCTCCCCCCACTCTCCCCTCTTTCTCACCCCACTCACCCCTCTTTATCCCCCACTCTCCGCTCTTTCTCACCCCACTCACCCCTCTTTATCCCCCACTCTCCCCTCTCTTTCTCCCCACTCTACTCTCTTTCTCACCCCACTCTCCCCTCTTTCTCACCCCACTCTCCCCTCTTTCTCCCCCCACTCTCCCCTCTTTTTCCCCCCACTCTGTCCGCTTTCTCCCCCCACTCTCTCCTCTTTCTTCCCGCTCTCCCCTCTCTTTCTCCCCACTCTACCATCTACTCCCCCTTTCCCCCACTTTACCCCTTTCTCCCCCTCCTCCCATCGCACTCTCCCCCCTTAATTACTTTCCAATTTAAATTACGATCCGTTTAGCTGTTTATTGTGGTCCGTAGGGGGTGATCTAAAGAATACCTCATAATTTCAACCCCCTTGCTTTTCCCCCTTTAGGGATGATTTTGCAAAAAAGCTGAAACCCGTATTTATTTATTTCTTACCAAAAGCCTAAATAAGAATTTTCAGATCCCTAACTTGAGGAATTATGGATTCCCCATACAAACTTTCAACCCCTATTTCATCCCCTTCGAGATTATTTTTTGAGACAAAAGATAGCCTATGTCCGTCTCATAGGTCCAATCTACCCCTATACCAAATTTCATCGAAATCGGTTCAGCCGTTTAGCCGTGAAAAGGTAACAAACAAACAGACAGACAAACAGATATACAGATAAACAGATAAACAGAGTTACTTTCAGATTTATAATATTAGTATGGATAGTCGTCCTAAGAAATATAAACGGTGCGATTATATACTTAAAATTAACGCACATGGGGCAATGCCATCCAAAAACCCGTTGGTATTCTTTTTTCACCATTTTTTTAAGACCCCTTTTTACGTGTTTACACAAGGAATACGTTTCGGGGTTCAATGTGGGTAATCCCTTATGATGTAGCGCAAAAAAATATATATTCAAATCCCGTTTTTGTTCAATATTTATGTATTTTATCGTCCGAAAGGACTTTCCTGTTACAGTTTATGCTGCTAAATATTCGTCAGGATTATAACAATCTGAATCTGAAAACAACTTTGCGTAACAATGGGACGCTTGGGTTCATAAGTAATCTTTATTGTAATGATTTTATATCTATATACCTATCTAAGTATAAAAAAAGAATAAATAACGCGTCATGGGCACATAGGATGAAAAAATTAAAAATAAAAACAAAATTCGAATACTTAATGACAGCCTTGTAGTTTCTTGGTGTAGTCTTCTATAATGGACGAATATCCGAAGCAGTGGTAGAGTTTTCGTTACTGAGATCAGGCGATCTTGGATCAGCGCATGAACGGGAAACTACAGTTATTTTTCAAACTCAAACCATAGTCTTTTAATAAAACTTATCGTATTTTTAGTTTAAGTGTTCTCTTTGTTGGTGAAATTTAACCGTCTTACCACAAAAGTTTAAATCAGAGTTTTAAACAGATGTTTATAATATTTCGTTCCACAAAATCGACGTCTATCACTCGCGTTTTTTTACTCAATCCTGGCATTCCTAATTATTTTACTTGTGAATTTGTGATTGAGTTAGGGAAAGCGAGGGTTAGACGTCGATTTATGGAGAGTAATTTAGACACTTCTGTTCAACTCTAGTTTAAATATTTTGTGGTAGACCGTAAATGTTTGAATAAATTATTGTACAAAATAGATTTTGTTTATTCATGTTACTCTTTTAATTTTAATTCTACCACTAGTACCCGAAGATAGTCCGTAGAAACCACAGTGATGTAATTATGTCACTATTGGTTAAAAAAAATTGTCTATTATTAACATTGTATAAGGTCACAGCTTTTAACATTTAGGTATATAGGTACTAAATTTAAATTAAAAATGAATAGATCGTTGCTTAAACTTTTATTCAGGGGTTTCAAGCAGCTGAGCGCGCAAAGTACCGCTTTGTTCACTTTTTTGTATCGAAATACAGGCAAAAAGCCTTTCCCCCTTTGTTCCAAATCTAGGTAAGGCACCTTTGTTCCAGATTCTATCTACAAACAGTAAAAATAGGTGTAAAAATTTGTTTGCCGCACTAGCTTTTATGGCCAGGAGGTGGGTACCACCGTCTCCCCACTTCCCTTTTTATAAATAATGTAAACGTGTGGTCATAGCAAAATGAACCGCAGTAATGTTCATAAAAAGTTAGTACTAAAATAAATAAATAATTGTATTACTTTTTTATTTATCTACAACATTATTACAATTGTAAACATGTGTAAATCCATTTTCAAGAATATAGGAACCTAAGTACTTATATAAATAATTTTGAACACACCACCATCAATTACTTATGCAAAATAATTATTGTTTGAAATTAATGGAATATGCATTAAGTATTTAAATTACGAACTATTACATAAAAAAAAAAAATATCTTTCCGGTGTAACATAAATAAAATCTTACAAGCGGTCATAGATTAGCTTGGCACTGTTATCCTAAGAACAGGAATTATGCGAGTAAATTTGATCGAAGGAGTAACCCTACTGTTTTCGTTTTGCTGTGGCACAGCACTTGTGCCTGGTGGTTTTCCGATTCAACAGCAGAGATATGAAAAATCTTGTGGATATCTTACCATATCGCTATAAACTAGGCCTTACAGTACATATAATACTGCGGCGGACTTACGATTAGTTTAGTTTAAGAACCCTTAATTAGTGGAAATGTGACAGCGAGTAAATAAATCTGAAAGAGAATACAAAATGTAAAAATTATAATATAATATTATATATTATGTATATATATTATAAATTATAATATTATATACTTAATTAAAAAAAAAAATATAAGTATATGAAATACTCCAAAATGTTGTATTATAATAAGTTGATTTTAGACAGTGTTTTAGTTTTTTTATATACCACAAAGTAACGTAATGTGCACTCAGTGGTAACGCTACCACTGTTAATAATAATTGCAGTGCCATACATTACTTTGCATTGCAAAGTCTTGCGTGCAGGTTCATTCTTGCATCTATATGCGATGACTACCACCGGACTACATTAATTATAAACTTCGTGATAGAATCTCTTAGCAGGCGATAAAATCATTAGTGTTATCTTTGCCATTTTTTTTTATCGAGTCAGTCATTCGAATGCATGTTTCTGTCTTTAATATTTTTTTTTACTCATAATTTTATATTTAATAGATTTCCTGAGCTTCTAAAACCTAAAATTCAATGCATCCTCGCCTTAAGTTCCGATATAGGTAAATGTCATCATACCAGTGCCTAAACTCAGATAAACTATCAGCTAAATCAATTGGAAATTGCAAAGGTTTCGCCAAAATGTATTATTCAACTACTGTGAAAATGTGGTAAATGTTTTGTACGAAGTTTGGATACTGTCTCTGTGATATTGTGCTTACCGCTTTTCCTAGACTTTGTATTTGCGTTTGTTCCGTTCTTTGACGTTTCCGTTTTGTATTTTATATACTTTTTATAAGTAAACACTTGAATCAAGTTCTTCGAAGTTGAGTAAAGAAATTGCAGTATGTCTCTTTGTGCCCTGAACTCTACGTAAATAATGTACTTATTCATAAATAGGCAAGCATTTTTACTGTTTACTATTTACTAGGTATATAGTAACTAGCTGTGCTCCGCGTTGTTACCCGCTGTTTTCGGAATAAAAAGTAGCCTATGTGAATCCATGGTATTGGCTATCTCCATATCAAAATCGGTCCAGCCGTTTGAGCGTGAAGAACTAACAAACACATAAACACAAACTTTCGCATTTATGCCATTATGAAAAAGCCTTCGACAGAGTCTAATAAAAAGGCTAATATTCAAACTGGAGCATTTTGGCATAAGTAAGGGGTAAACTCTTGAAGTGGATAGAAGGGTTCCTTTCAAATAGAACTTTCAGAGTACGAGTGGGAGAAGCTCAGTCGGAACCTCACACAGTGAGTAGTGGAGTCCCACAAGGATCTGTACTGGGACCAATCCTTTTTGGGGTATTTTTAACAGACTTGGATCAGCACATTGAGTCTCACTTCTCACTGTTTGCTGACGACACCAAAATCATGGGAAATCCACTGATCGCTCATAATATCCTGCAAATAGACCTCGACAGAATATACCAGTGGACCCAAGACTGGCTAATCACACTTAACGAAAATAAGTGCACAGTGTTGCATGTTGGAAGTAAAAACCCAAAATGCAACTACACAATAATAATTAATGGTAGCTCTCTGGAAAAGGTAGGAAAACAGAGAGACCTTGGAGTACTTATAACATGCAACCTAAAATGGGGGGACCATATTGTGGAGGTAGTGAAAAGAGCAAACTCTATAATGTATATTATCAGAAAGGCTTTCTCATGCATCAACAAGGAACTCTTCCTGAAGCTGTACAAGACCTACCTGAGACCTTTGGTGGAGTATGCATTCC
This sequence comes from Hylaea fasciaria, assembly GCA_905147375.1. Taxonomy (NCBI): domain Eukaryota; kingdom Metazoa; phylum Arthropoda; class Insecta; order Lepidoptera; family Geometridae; genus Hylaea; species Hylaea fasciaria. The sequence continues at coordinate 10,503,479 of LR990206.1, forward strand.
AAATATGGAATCCATACTTCAAAAAAGACAGTCACCTTCTCGAACGTGTGCAGCGGAGGGCAACAAAAATGATCCCTGGTATTAAAGAACTTCCATATGAAGAACGACTGCAAGAACTAGGGCTAACCACCCTTCAGAAACGTAGGGAGCGTGGAGACCTTATAGAGACCAAAATTCTCACCAACAGATATAGTATACCAAATTTATCAGAGACACTATACACTATGAACAAAAACATAAACCTGAGAGGACACTCGCTGAAGCTGCAACGAGGGCCAAGTACCAGCAAGCCCAGAGAACACATACTGCCGAATCGCATAGTGAAAACTTGGAACCGGCTACCGGAATCAGTGATCAGTGCCCCCTCAGTGAACTCTTTCAAAAATAGACTGGACAAATATTTAAAGTGCATTGACAAAGACTCAGATATACACGCACCAGCTTAAGAGCTGCCTGTGTATCACAAATAATAATAATAATAATAATGATATTAATAAGATAAGATAAGATGATATATGTCAAGGCTCCTAGCGTATTCTTCTACCGGGTTGAATAAAATAGTTTTTTGGCATCCTTTCCAAGTGTACTGTTATAATATTGTTTATTGTTATGTACTATACGAGTATTGTTATGTTTTACTCAAATTATAATCACATAATTACATAACCCGTGATAATAGTTGACATGTGTCCAGTACCGAGGCGGAGGAGCAACTGGCGCGGGGGCACATTCTGCCGACCCAAAAGTCCCATGCCCCCACGCCGTAGTCTCGTGTCCCCACACATGTAGCATTATCTCATACATGATGCTATAAGTAACGGAAGGCATGCTTGCCCAATGCAATTCCCACCAGTAGGAAGAAAAGGAATCTTTCTGTAAACTCCACATTTGAAGACCTCCATGTTGTATTTTTGGAAGTAGAGACACGTTTTTACCGTCGACTTTGATCACACGGACTACATTTTAACGTGATAATAAGTATCCCATGTTTTTTTCCATGGTCCAATCTGACGCTATACCAAAATTAATCAAAATTGGTTCAACCGTTTAGACATAAAATGTAACAAACACACAAACAAACATACGAAGTAGATATGGTGATGTAGCAACCTTGATAAATACGGTCCGCCCTTGGCCTCATTCATAGCGGCCTCGACATAGTAACAGAGCCTGGCATCATTGCCAGCTAGAGAGGTTGCGGCCGAGAGATACAATTAGCGCTTTGCAACCCAACGGCATCGGGTTCAAAACTTCAGCCCCGTACCAATCATAATCTTGTATTGTGTAGATTTACATCGTCCCGTACTTTGCCGTTGGTTCCAAATGTTATCGATTATACCTATTATTAACAGAAGGTAACAGTAAAAAAATTATATGAACATAACTAAAAAGTTTAATCCAAAACAAAGATACATATATCTATATATTTAACTCTTTATTCACACCAAAATGTAAACAATCTTAGAAACATAATCCTCCTTCGGCAGTCGGATAAAAAAGGGTATAATGGGCGGCCTTATCGCTTAATCCGATCTCTACCAGACAACCTTTGGATGGACAAGATAGACAACAGGAATCGGGTTGGGTCGGTAGTTCTGTTCAATATATTCTCCTACGTTAGATAAAAAGGACTCTTTCAGCTATGCACAAAAAGTACCAATATCGCTTCAAAAAGCTTCAATTTACATGGCGGCTTAAACATTCCAAAGAGGCGTAAGTGTATCGGATCCTGTAAGCCTGTAACTGAACAGCGTGTAATATTTCAAGGGACTTCCGATTTCGAGGTCTTGCGGCACAAAAGATAAAGCCCATAAGGGCCCGGCTCAAGGGCCCTCAGCCTTCGCAAGGCCCAGGTGAAGGTAACTTTCGCGTGCTTTATTTTTAGAAAATCCTTTTTTGAATACTTCCTTCAGGGGAAAACGGCTGGAAGTTGCTCAAAGGGCGTTTAATAGCCCTGGGAATTGGCTTAATTGCGTGACAGAGTTGGACGCGGTCCGCGCGGGTACAGATCAAGTTATAGTTAACTTATATTTACAATAGCGTAATTAATATAACTCATGAGTTTACCAAAAATAAATGTAAGACGTAGGTATCAGGTTAGTTTTCTTTTTGTCACTCGCCGATGCTGACAACGCCGACGTTGACGACGCCGATGCCGACCCTGACGACGCTGATGACTATGCCGATGCTTTCGACGCCGACGCTGACGATGCCGACGCCGACGATGCCGACGCCAACGACGACGACGTCGGTGCTGATGCGGACGAAGCCGACCCATATAACGCTGACTGATAAATGATAAAATGTGTAATTCAAAAAAATATGGCAACAACATAGCAAACCAATGCAATCATATCGAAAACCTACCACGATAAACTGTAATCCGGTGTTCATCCGGAAAGCAAAATAACATTCCGGATATACGCTCGTTGCTATCCAATCCGCTTTAAAACACGGATGGAAATATTGTTGCTTAAACCATTTGCAGCCGTATGCTGTAGCCGATAAGGTTTATCTAGTGACACCATTTTACAGTGTTCCGGATACGTTATCGGGTTTATTGAAATTAATTCTGAAGCTGGTTTTATAAACCGACTATGTTTTCACAAATAATGTATGATTGAACTTTGAAACATTAATTTGTTTTTTTTTTGTGTTGGACATAAAGATACAGCGCTTATATATGCAGCCAATAGAGCTCAAGCTTTTTAGTACGACTTACTTACGGCCGAAATTAATAATCAATCCAATCCAAATTTTGTCCGTGGATTGGTTTATGAAGGCATGCAGGTTGGAAATCGATCGAACGATAGGCAGCAATCCAACATCGATTTTATATCTTGGATAGACGATACAATATAAATTTCGGGCGTTAGTTAGGGTGTAGTCTCCTATAAACGTCATTAGCCGCTTACAACGTCACGCCGTACGCCGCGTCACGATGCTTACTATAGAAATGCACTGTTGTGGTCTCTTCACACGCTGGTGTCGGCGTACATTTCTATAGCACATCGAGTCCTGGCTTACGGCGTGACGTTGTAAGCGGCATAAGGCGTTTATAGAAGAACATAGCCTCAGTTAAAGTCTAGGCTTCATAAGTTACTCAGACTAAAATCGATCTGAAAGTAAAGTAAACACATTACGAAGTCCCCCGAGCCATTTATTCGATTACTTATTTAGGAACGGCGGAGTCATGTAAGCTGATTAACTCATACTTGCCCTTTGAAGAACTTAGTTGAATGAAAGCAGGTTAAGTAGATTAAAAGCCACAGAGGAAATGATTAGATCGGCGTTTAAGTAAGTAATTTGGGACGATTACTTGTGGTAGTGTGATGGGGCGAGTTCAAAATATAAGCGTAGTAAATGAGGTAATCTTAGATCACATGGAATAAGCGCAGCGCCATCTAGCGTCAGTCAGTCAGTCACTAGATGGCGGTGCTCTTATTCCATATAATTTCAAGTTTACGCTAACCGGACCGAGCACGTATAAGAAATTGTTAAAACTATCACACTAGGCACACTCTGAGCTAACAACGAACGACTCATAATCATCTATCGTGTGAATCGTGTGATCAAGATTACCTCATTTACTACGGTTATATATTTTGAACTCGCCCCATCACACTACCACAAGTAATCGTCCCAAATACTTACTCTAATCATTAGGCACACAGTTGGTGCGGTATTCGAAACTCACGTCGGAAGGCGTAGGTTGGTTGGTACTCAGCTGATTGTACCCTGCAATGTGCAAGTTAGTATACGGCACGATGCACAGAGCCGAGCGTTGGCGCGGCGCGGCGCCTCTGTGTATCATGTTCTTTAAATATAGTAACTAGTACGGTACGACTTGATACTGGCCCGACAACTGAACAGCGCATCGTCGTTGCCGCGCCTATGGACCTCGCGCCAACCACGTTGTCTGTCGAGACCTTATGAAAATAATTGCATGAGCTTTTGTAATTTATAATTTCACGTATTAATGAACTGCAAAACTGGACGACTTTTTTTTTAGATTATTAAGTTTTAGGTTTATTTAGTTTTAGTTTTTATTTTTTATAAGTACATATTATTATTTGAACCAGTTTTTCTTTTTAAACATGAATTCAAAAGCGAAATGAAATTAACTTCGTAAATAATTCAAAAATAATTGGTACCTACTTACTTATTTACCTTCAAACTCTAACCTAATAATAGCGATGTTCCAAGCTACTACAGATAAATCTCAAACGTCTCCATAAAAATACCAACAATAGATACTTGTGACAAACAAACAAAAGCAAATGGTATTAACGAACCGCGGCCCATCAACTGAATTGTTTGTTTCCTCCACAAAGAGCACTTTCAATAAAGAAAACGTCGGGTTTCGATACCAATTACCATCACACTGTCTATATAAACGAAGGGTAAATGTATATTCCGAATCTACTTACAAAAACTCCGGGCTGGTTCCATCGGCACTTTCTGCATTCGCTCCAAAATTCGCTATAATACCTATTTAAAAAAGTAATACAAGCAAACAAACTAATTTTTTATCAACAAGTTCCATACAGATAAACGACTCAAATGGAATAGCATGTAAAAATTTAAATTAAGTTACTAACCCCTAGTTTCTAGAACGTTTATTAGCTTTGACAGTAGATTAAAACTATCGTTGTCTCTATCTGACACTAAACATATCACAAGGACGGCAATATAATTAATCTGCAGTCAAAGTTGGTTGACGTTTCAGAAACCGGGCGTAAGTAGTATAAATCATTTGCTTGCTCACGAATCCCAACGAAATAAAATCTCCAATGGGCCTGATCTCACAATTTCATTAGAAACCATTACTGTAACGAGTTAAGGGACCCTCGATTTTACTCCATGCTACCCCAATGTCCCCCCCCCCTATTGGCATTTATATTATTCCTCTGGTATCTTTGTTTAGGACGCATGATATTTATTAATTACCGTTGCTTATTTGTATTTTGTGAATTGTTGTCTATTTGTACAGATATTTCTGGTCACGTTCATAAAGCAGGAGGAGAGGGGAGGGGAGGGGGGTTTAAAAACTCATTTCGAGTATTTGACATAATTATTTATAGCTAGTTTACGCTATTCCTTGCGCGCAAGATATTGAAAAACAGTTCTATGCGGCAATGATCTCATGACAGAGCACGAAGATGGACATGGTCATGTATCTTTCAGAAAGTGTGTAATACTCGAATATAATAAATCTATTATCTAGCTAAAAACGGGTCTAATTTGCACACAAACAAATATCAATATATATTTTGACTTTAGCTATAGTTAATAATGTTTTCTCTTCGCCAAAGTTTAAGAATTTCTATAAAAAACCTTGTATGCCGTCTTGAACATTGTTTGTTGGTCTAACTAAATAAAACAAATAACACTTCGACGCTTCTACCTAATAGCTTATTTAAACCAATTTACCACCCAAGGCTAAGTAACTCGAAGTTACTGCCCATTTGCAGACAAAAACCAGACGCAGGTACCACGACCTTCTGACCTTTGTTCACTGAACTGTACTAATCAGGGCCGTAGCTAGAGCCGGGGGGTGGGGCAGTTAACGATAATTAGTAGTACATAGAGGCTGTTGGATGTGATAGTGCATCTGTATTCCCGATAAAATAACGTAAAACTAGCTTACAATTGGTTAAGAAAAAGGAAAGCGGTGTACCTTGATTATTTTTAAGGAACCCTTTGTCTACATATTGTACTCTCTTTTTTTTATTAAAATCGGTTTGCGATTGTCCACTATCCAATGCGATCTACGACGAATAGCACAAAGAAAGACTACAAAAACTTAAAAGTTATTAACTAGATTTATAAATGGGTCTAATTCGCGCACAAACTAATATAAAAATATATAATTTTGAAATACCTCGACGTTTCGAAGGTTATATCTTTCCCCCAAAATGATCGACCTAGATACAGCCCTGAGTGCTGGAGATCGTTAAACCTACGCGTTCTGGAACAATGATTTCGAATTTGCAGGTGCTGGCAAATTTAAATTAAAGGGTCCCTATGTAATCTATCTTTCTATCTATATATTCTGTTCTAATATATCATAGAACTGTAACTAAGCCATGTATGTATACATTGAAGATGTTTTTTGAAGAACTAACTGGGATCGACTTATATGTATATAAAGATCACTGAACCCAAAAATGTGTTTTTTAGAATTTTTGACTATTGTTTGTTTGTTAAAACACAAAGTAGGTTTAGTTTCGAGTAAGTTATTATACTTAGGTAGATACGTTTCATAATGAAAAGTGACGGCTTTTAAAAGTTTGCTATAATGTGGGCACCGCGTCCAATATTGCTGAGCCCGTATATTCTGCAGGCTATAGAAATAAGAGTTGTCAACTGGGCTATTGACATAATGAAGTCACACTTTGTTGTAGTCTACGCGTATTAATGCTTATATACACGAAGTCACGGGAATTAGCTAGCCTAAGAATAATACCTAAAGAAGTCTCTTTTTAACAATGGCGCCTATTCCGTAAACAAGAGATACTGGCGTAGAGGCAAGGCGACGACCCTTCCCATTGATGTTTGAATTTTTGTCGGCGTCTTGTTTTCTGCCTTTTGTATTAAAATTGCTATGTAATTTCCACTGAACCTCTTTTGGTATCATCCATCAAAACCGTAGAAAAGGTTGAGAGGTGATTTATCTTTCATGCAGTAACTATTTAATAATCTGCGTAGTAGGTAGATAGATGGGTAATAAAACACCTCTACGTTCTTAGTTCAATTTCTCCAAAGAAATATCAATAGGATGAAATAACCTGCAAAGAAAATCTGGTGGTAGCATTTTACATGCCATTATTCAACCACAAATTTCTTTTCTTAGAACTCCGATGAAATTCATAATTCATCTTGGCTACGACAGGTATCGATTTTCCCTCTAACTAAAGGTAGGCACGTGGAAAGTAGGTTACACCTGCACCTACACTCTGAAGTTTTGTCGCGAGTAATTTGTCTCAAAGAGTAATTGCTAAACTTGTTTTATCAGGCGCTCGATTATAATTTCCCCTGTAAGGCGAGATTGAAAAAACCTGAAACAGAGTTAACTTTCTTGTAATATAATAACAGATGACTCTGATGGACTGCGTGCTGTAAGTTGACGAAGAGCTGCTGACTGTGTAATGTTAGGCTACGGATGCGATTCCTGGAGCTAGTATACCTACCTACGCTATAAAAATAGACAGTAACATAATTTATACCACTTTAAACTACGCTCTGCATCACTTTGCCAAGTATTTCTGATAGTTATAATCCTCTTGTTTATTCACGACAAACTTTAGCTCCGTAAATAAACCAGACTAAGTTCTTTGACGCTGCAAACTCTCATACTGTTCGTCAGGCAAGTTAGATTAGTTGAGGAAATCTCGAAGTGTTTTGTACAGGTGGAAATTAGTAAAAGGTTGTAAAATTTTTGCATGGAACAGAGTGCTAGCTCTAACTAGGCTCTTCTAGTTAGCGCTAGCACTCTGATCCATGCTGCATCATTCTTCATTGAATGATGGATAATTTATTAGGGTGTGTATATGTATTACTCGCTGATGCCACTGCCACTGTTATCGCGTAGGGTTAATCCTTGTTCCAGTAAAAACCCTGATTCATAAATAACTTTGTATAGGTAACTATATAAATCTTCGGAAATTACATACATATTATTCTGCTCCAATTAATGCCATGTTTATAGGGAGGTACAATGTTTTCACGAAGCTTTGACAGTTCCCACAGTCCAAAAGTGCTTACCAAAATATTTTTACAGCTCAATACGGAAACCGCAAAGAAATAAAAAAGTTGTAACTTCTTTATAAGAACTGTCGTAAAATATCAATAGCAGATGACGTAATACTAAATACTAATAAGCAGATGTTTGGATCTCCGTTATGTTTCATATAATTATGTCTCACCAAATATCCACTTTGTGGCGGAACAATCTGACGACACGTTTGGCGTAGTGGCTGAGCGATCAGACTGCTGCGCTTGGTGTCGCGGGACCGATTCCTGCCCGGAACAAATGTTTGTGTGATCCACAAATTTTTATTTATGGTCTGGGTGCTATGTGTAGGTAGGTAGGTATGTGAAATAACATGTCTGTAAACGGTACCCACGACACAGGAGAAATCCTAATATGTGATTTAAAAAATAAAAGTAACACCCTATACTTACATACCTACATTTTCTTCACCTAGAGTAAGTTGACAGCTTTTTACAGGTTTTTCTTTTATACTCGGTAAGCTAATATTTGACGACTATCTCGCCTGGTCATAAGTGATGATGTGGTCTAAGGATGTTAGCATGCTAAGTCTAGAATGTGACCGACTCTCGAGGACAGCTGCCGGAACACCCGATTGGGGTTAGGCGACAGATTTTCTACATGAGAGTGGTAACTCTAGCCATGTTAGTACAGATTATGGCCAGACAATATAATTAAAATAGTGTGCCAGCTTGATAAGTCAAAGTAAAGGATATTGATAATAATAAAATGTTTTAGAGTAACGTGGTCACACAAATTGTATTTTTATCAGTATTTATGTCACTGAGAACGGGATATTTACAGGGCATTTAATGTCTTCTACAGGTAAGTAGCACTAATACTAATAATTACATAGTATCATTAACTTAAAACTTAACCTAATAAGTAGGCATAATTAGGTTAATATTGTACTACATAAAAAGTGACATTGTGAACTAAGTTACCTATTACTAGTACCTACCTATACTTATATAGGTACATAGTAAATATCTTATTTATATAATGAAAAATAATTAGCATCTAGCACCTGTTTTGGTTAACCTCTACAATATTTCAACCAAAACAGACCTTTTCAAGAGCCATAACTGAAGAGTAAAAAACAAGAAGTATCTGATTAATGGCCTGGTACGGTACAGTCATCGACAAAAGCATAATAATATAATATATACTACCTACGTCAAAAACTTAAAATCTAATATGCATATATTTATTATTATTTTTTCTATGCATATTATTAACTTATAACTGTATCAGAAGTATAAGGACATGGCCAGTGACTTCTCTCATCTTGTTAAAATAATTACGTAGAATAAATTAAATATTTCATTGTTCCTCTGAAATTAAGATAACACGAAAATGGACTTAAATTATCATCTAAGACACGAAACGTCTCCTCAAATAAAATTGTAAAAGCTTTGTTCGTCCAAATCAAAAGCATTATGTACTTTAGCGGAGGAAACCCGAAATAAATCTCCCTTCGCCGGCTACCGGGAAGATATAAATGAACTGGTATTTCTCTCCATTATTACTTATGGCCCTGTAAATATATTGAACAGTAAGGAAATGTTAACCAACCTGCACTGGTCCAACGTGGCGTTTGTTATCTAAAAAACAAATGTTTTTCGTTTGTACATTTTTCCGCATAGATTATGCTACGACACTGACACACCTCTTTCGCTTCTTCCATTTTCTTGAGTCTTCATGTTGTTTTTAAGAAAATCAGAGCTGTCAATATTGTTTCAGTAAACAATGTTTTACAGCTCCATACTAACAATAAACAATTGCGCAGCATTTGCTAACTAACGACCTGAACCACTGAAATCTATATAGCGAAGCTCTCCTAGCGAAACGTACCTAATATGGCCATGTAATTTATTTATACTTCAAACCTTACTTTCAAATAATTTCTGGACTATACAATTAATAAGTAGGTACAATAAAAATCTAAGATTTTTTGAGCAAAGATTTGTATAATAATAATCCAAACTAAGTAGACGGCACGTTTAGCGTAGTGGCTGAGCAATCGGACTGCTGCGCTTGGGTCGCGAGTTCGATTTCCGACTGGAACAAATATAATGAATCGGAAAATGTGTCATGTGTATGTGAAATTATATAGTCTATAAGCGGTACCCACAGTACAAGAGCAATCCTAGTGTGTGGCTGGCTACGTTTTAAAAGAAAAAAAAAACTTAAAATAATGTCCAAGAAGCCAGCCTGAGGCATCTCAAATTCGTATAGACATTGCCTACTGTTAATACCATATAGGGTCTTGTTCTTATAGGGTTCTTCGGTTATGTGGGAGGGACGGGACCAATTATGAAGGTACGGAACTCTTCGTAAATGACTTTTTGTTGTCCTAGTTTAGGATCGTCCTTATTTCTTCGGGCTCGCGCATTAGTTGCAGAACTTCTAAATTGGACTTAGTAAGTATTTGAGTTTCTAAGTGAAAATGGAACAGTGTGAACTGCCAAGTTTGGGCAGGGGATAAAGGTCTTGAGCCAAGTAATTTTAATAGGCGCTCGAGCTATTATTAAATAAGTCAGATTTCAATGGATTTATTATTAAAGATGTAATAAAATAAGGAGAATTTATAATAACACACCATGCCATACAAAATGTTATCTTTGCATTATTTGCACTCACGAATCTAATTAAAAATATAAGTGTAATCTATTTCAACTAATTAAAATCTAAATATAATATATTATTATGGTCTCTCGCACCAATTGGAAAATACTAAACAAATTTCAATGTACTTAGTCAGGTCATAAGTATTGTCACACAGTAAAAACTTTTCTTTTAGAATGCTGGCCACAAAAAAGTTTATTGAATTCGTATTTCGAATTGTTCATGAAAATAAAAATGTATACTTTTTAGAATTTTACTCATTTTTAAATATGGAGTGGACGCTTAAATAAGACCGTGTTGCAGTTATTGCGTTGCATCGTTGCGGTTACGCGCCAATTCAAATTTTTGACATACTGAAAAATTTGAATATAACCAAGAGATTCGTTTATCGTACCATCAAACGATACAATGAAGACTCTAGTGTAGATGACAGGTCAAGAAGTGGTCGCCCTCGGTCTGTTAGGACTCCAGCAGTGATAAACGCTGTGAAGGCGCGAATTCAAAGAAATCCCAAACGTAAGCAGAAACTGTTGGCCCTTCAGATGGGATTAAGCAGAACCACGGTGAAAAGGGTGTTAAATGAAGACTTAGGGCTTCGGGCATATCGAAGAAAAACAGGACATCATTTGAATGCTTGTCTAATGGACCTGAGACTGAAGAGATGCCGCGCTTTGTTGAAGCGGTACGCGGGAAAAAAATATCGGGAAATTCTTTTTTCGGATGAAAATTTTTTTACCGTAGAAGAGAGCTACAACAAACAAAATGATAAGGTGTACGCACACAGTAGTGAAGAAGCGAGCAACCGTATTCCGCGTGTCCAACGAGGTCATTTTCCATCCTCGCTCATGGTATGGTTGGGAGTGTCTTATTGGGGCTTAACAGAGGTACATTTTTGTGAGAAAGGTGTAAAAACGAATGCAGTTGTGTATCAAAATACAGTCCTGACGAACCTTGTGGAACCTGTTTCTCATACCATGTTTAATAACAGGTACTGGGTATTCCAACAAGATTCGGCGCCAACTCATAGAGCGAAGAGCACACAAGACTGGCTGGCGGCGCGTGAAATCGACTTCATCCGGCACGAAGACTGGCCCTCCTCCAGTCCAGATTTGAATCCGCTAGATTACAAGATATGGCAACACTTGGAGGAAAAGGCGTGCTCAAAGCCTCATCCCAATTTGGAGTCACTCAAGACATCCTTGATTAAGGCAGCCGCCGATATTGACATGGACCTCGTTCGTGCTGCGATAGACGACTGGCCGCGCAGATTGAAGGCCTGTATTCAAAATCACGGAGGTCATTTTGAATAAACTTTAGTGTCATAAGAATCTATGTTTTGTTAAGTTCATTTTGGTATATAAATGGTTACGTAATGAATTAACTTGTTTCAATTATTTTATATAAAACATGTGACAGAATTTATGACCTGACTAGGTACATTCTGCTGTAGAGAAGTAATACTATCTTACTCGTATTATTATTAATATCTGGATGACCGTATTTTTTGTTTGTTTTTGTAAATTGTGTTTTTTGAAAATTATATTTAAGTACGAATTACTAATAAAATGAAGAAATATGAATAATATTCTTCGATCTTACCGATAGAATAATAAAAAATATGAACTGGTTATGTATTTAAAGAAAAACATCATAAAAAACACGAATAAAATGAAATTTTCTAAAAATGATTCCTAGCTAGATCGATTTATCGCCCCCGAATCCCCCTATATACTGAATTTCATGAAAATTGTTGGAGCCGATTCTGAGATTCTCAGAATCTCATTTAAAGATATAAGATAAGATTTTGGCGTTTGACATGACCAAGATATTTGATACCGCCGGCTGATAAAAAGCCAATACTAATCTACTGTAAGTCGTTAGGTGTTAGTTAATAAAATAATCTACTATCTGTTACTGTCTAATGAGACTGTTGTTGTCTACCTTCCGACTGTACCTAGAACCAACTTTCTGACAATCGGTAGGTGCTTAATTATGACAAGCATGCACAATTTTATCCTTTTTTACAATGGAAACTAATGCAAAATTAATAACGTACATCCGTCTTATTTACCAAATAATACCGGCCGCCGCCCAAGGCCTTCTAGCGGGAGCGTGCCAGAGATCCTGACAAACCCTGGGTACCTGACAAACCCTGACAAGAGAGGCCGACACAACCTCATTCGTCAGTACACACAGAAAAAACAAACTTGCACTTCAATCTTCGTTCTTTTTACTCTTCTTTGGCCCTTGATGATGGACTACGTGATAAATACGTTCACTGAAATAGGTACATTTTGTCCAACCATAATCTCAAGTCACGTATTAATCTTTTTTGCCAGTCACTGAGTGACCAAATAATTAAGTCTGGGACAGGAGGATCGCCGCAAAAACAATCCATTGCCAGACAGAATTCATTTACGAGATAATAAATAATTTGTCTCTCCTATAAGTATTAAAGAAAAGAAAAAATCTAAGTACCGTCTTATTAGTACCTATAACCTAAAGTTCTGAAAATAATGGAATGGAGTTAACTGGACATTATTGCGACCCAAAAACTGAAAACTTTGGTTCATCGGAAACTTAGTCGTACCTGTGTCATAACATTCTGTGATTTAGTAGTGATCAACTAGTCAATATTTAAGACATAATTATTTCTTCCTCGGAGAGAATTTCGGTATATCAACAAAAAATTGTGTCAAATTAGTACTACTCTGGATTATAGTAGAATCTACAAATAAAGTACTATAGTCGTAATATAAGTTCGTAAACTTTCGCGAACAGGAAACATATTATAACTAGCTAAAAACGGGTCTAATTCGCGCACAAACAAATATCAAAATATATAATTTTGACATATACCTCGACGTTTCGGCCGAGTTACATCGGCCGTGGTCACGAGAAGACTGTAATTAAGTAAGTACTAATAACCTAATAATATCTATTAATTATATTAAGTATGTGTTAGCAGTACAGTGTACTAGAACCTTCAAGTTTTTTCTAAGAAGGCCATAATCTACAAAAGCGAGAAAAGCCTTTACACATTTATTATTTTATTAATCCACTAAGAAAATAATGTAACACAATTACTTCTCCATTTCCCTAAAACAAATAGGTACTGAGAGCAAATAAGTTGGAAGGTCTTCAGATTATAAGGCTCAACGCATGCTCCCAACTTTATAGTGGAGTAACTGTATGCAATGATACAGCAATGCAGGCAGAGTTGTAAGTTCTGTTAGAATTTATTCGTAATCTCAAACTTATTGAGCATAATCTGCTGACAATGCAATAAGCTTGTACCTACCTTTAACCACGATTAAGCATCCATTAAAATATTTCAATTATGGATTCTATCTACGTGAATAACAATCATACTTTTATAAGCGAATTACGTAGGCCACAGCCGAAGGATCCAAAAAAAACCAAAATAGTTTTAAACTAATTTAATTAAAAAGTAAAAGTTACAATATAAATTCCTATTCTAAGTTGAAGTGTGAATGCAACCGATGTTAGGTTAACAATGACAAATTATTGGAATTAAAAAAGGGAACAAACAAGTAATTCTGGTGAAGCAATGTTTCCGCGAAGTGTGCTGATGCGGCGCCCTCATTACTTGCAATTCGGTTTCGCAATATCTGCCCGGTAGGTAACAGCGATGTCTTGCTCGGCAGATTCATAGGGGCATTATGACGTAACACCTCCACCCTCAGAACGGCAACTATTTTAAAACTTTGAGTGAAAATGTTGCCGGTGCTCTCGATGGGGTTGTAGGCTTTTCAGCATCCTCGTACTGATGTTCTCCAGCTTCGTTCTTCAGGTTTCTCGTACGATAGGCGTAGTAGCGGCGGATAACCAGGGCGGCTCCCAGTAGCGCTGCGATGAGTAATATACCGTAGATTGGTATCGTGGTGTGATATACGACATCAGATGAAATAGTGTCCAGTTGTACTGTTGGCTGCAGCATCACGTTATCTTGGTATTCATGTAGATCTCGCAGGTTTATTGAATTCAGTTTAATTTGTGGTAATGGTGATGAAGTTGGTATTTCGAACTTCATGGAGATTTTCATGATGTTCAGCGGTTGTCCTTTGATCCGGTCGTAACTATTTCTGATGGTGAGTTCTTCTGTGTTCAATGTGCAGCTGACTGGAATGGTGATGAGGAAACTTCCTCGTACGGTGTCGTAGCTTTCGTGTCCGCAGACGGTGTGTATCTTCGTCGGGCGAGGGAAAGAGATAGCATAATGTCTCTCGTCCAGTTGGTCCACGGCCTCTTTGGTTAGCTTGATTGTCGTCATCTCGCAGGTTGCGTCAAGAGATTGATTGACGATGAGATTTTGGATGCAGTCCGCTTGTGCCCGTACTTGATGACTCAGGGTTTCTTCACAAAGGAACCTGTTACCGTACTTCGGACATTCTGTCTCTATGTACATGAACGCCTGCCTGTTACTTGCTATGAGAGGATATGGGGGTAAAATGGATTGGTTATACTTATTAGGAAGGATAGCTAATCTAAATAAATCGTATTCTATGGGAGATACTATGGGAAACTTCAGGGTTAAAACTACACGTTTACCTGAGAAATAGTAACCCGGTTTAATTATATCGTAGTATTCCCTCAAATCTAAACCTAATATATGCCCCTTAGGGTATATTAATTCTAATTTATCTATCATCCTAGCTAATATATCTATGCCTACTATAGAGTGGTGTGTGCTCGATGCACGCACGAAACTTAAAATATTTTCTATTCTCCTAAGTTCTGCCATAATATCATCTGTATTTTCAGAGATAATAATTAATAGTTGAGCGAATCTAGCATATTTGATTAAACTCGTCTCCTTATGCGCCTCGTGGTCTAATAGAAGTCCTAGAGTTACGTTTATTCGTTCCTGATTTTGAACTATTTGCGACATGATTTTACTATGGTGGGCCATCCAATCTTTACTGAGGCTAATGTGGTTATTAAATTCATCTGTTACTTTATGTTGGTTACTTTCCAAAATTGTAATGGCATTGTTAAATTTAATTGCATCTGAATAATCCAAATTACCGGTAATACTTTTAACGATAGAACCTAACCCGTCTACTAGACCTCTCTTACTACGATTAGGTTCTAAACTGTGCAAATGATTTAGAATTTTTTGTAGTTTACTAGATAAATAGTCAATCTGAAGTTCATATAATGAGAATGTGTCATTTTCGAGTCTATTCTTAAAGTCATATAGCTGAGTTTGTACGTTGTTAATTTGATTCTCAATATTGTCAAGTTCAATGTACTGTAAAAATGTATGGTAATGAGTTGTCAGTGTAGTCGGTCCCAATTTAAACGGTAAAAGTCCAGGTCCTTCGTCCAAGCTTTCAAGTTTTATCTCTTGAGCTTCCAGCCTTGTCATCACGGTCAGAGTCAGAAGGAATCTGCAACAATTTTGCAGATTTAGGAACCCTCTTAAGGCGGGCTTTAGCTACGGGACCTCGTTTTTTGGAGGTGTAAATATGAATTGGTAAGTCGGCTAAAACGGTGTCTTGAGTATAACGCGGAGCAAGCTTTTGTCGAGTAGCGAAGGGGTTGGTAATGAAAACCTGCTGATTTGGTTCATATTCTACTTCGGGCTCACGAGTTTTATTACGGTTTTCAATAAGATGAGAGCGGTCAGTCAATGCGGTCTCGTTAATTATCTCGTATACAGTTTTCATCTGTTCGCGGTGAGTCTGGGTATATTGCTGTAATAGATGCTTAGTCAAGTCTACGTCGACTGGGTCTCTAGGGTCAAAGTGTCCATTAACTATGTCGTATGGTCGGCATTTTGTGAAGCTGTGAACGGAGCTATTATATGCAAGGATAGCGTAAGGCATAAGATTTACCACGGGTTCATCTTTCTGTTGTAAATTAAGAATGCGAAGATGCTCTAAGATAGTAGAGTGGAATCGTTCGATATTGCCGTTGTCATTAGGTGCATGGGGCAACGTCCTGTGATGGTTGATTTTATGTAATTGAGTAAATTCGGAGAATAACTGATTTGTGAACTCTGTCCCATTGTCCGTCACTATTGTCAAGGGAAGGCCATGGTGAGTGCAGTAGTGGAGAAGACTTTGAATTATGCTGACAGCAGTGCCATCTCGAAGATGGTACGCTTGGGCGTATTTGGAAAACACATCTATAATAGTTAAGTACTTCTCAGATTGAGCTGTGAACAGATCTAGGTGAACGATCTCAAAAGGTTTCGTTGCTGGTGGTACTATATTAAATTTCTGTTTAATCGGGCTTCTATCATATTTAGCTTGGCCACATAACGTACAGTCATTAATAAATTTCGTTATGTGTTCCCTCATTTTGGGCCAAAAATATCTGTTCGAGAGGGATAAGAAACATTCGTTAATTCCGCGGTGGTTTGTTTTACCATCGTGGTAATTTCGAATTATTTCTTGCTGCCTGAGGTACTCTTTTACATTTTCGACCTCCTTTTTGGCTAGCACCAGATTCATTGCTGAGCTACGAAACTTCTCTTGAATGATGGGAATTATATCGTACATTCGTAATGGTGGATTTATAAAGAGAGCGGTTTTGACTTTAGGATTGACAAATTCCTTTATAGCACTCACTACGTCATTCGCTAAGTTGTTCTCGGAAATCTGTACAGAAGTCCTGGTATGTGTGTCAAATGGCTTGGTTGCCGTCGGTCTTCGTTTTATGTCGCCTACTACCGTCAAGATGAGTTGTCTGTGAAATTTGTTCAAAGGATCGTCAGTTATAGGTACCTCGAGGATTGGATTTTCTAGGCTAGTATGTGCTGTTACTGTAGTTGAACCATTGACAGAGCTAGCTGGTTTTTCTGAAGCGTTTACAGCTACAGAACTTATCTCCTCGTTGTGAATCTCGACTCTAGAAAGTGCGTCGGCATTTGTGTTGGCTTTACCCTTTTTGTATATGACTGTGAAGTCATATTCACTAAGTTTAAGCCTCCACCTTGTTAATCGGGAGTTTGGTTCCTTAAGGTTCATAATCCACTGAAGGGGTTTATGATCCGTAAGGATCTTGAATTTTCGACCAAACAAGTATGGTCGGAAGTACTTGGTAGCCCAAACTATTGCCAATAGTTCTTTTTCTATTGTGCTATAGTTGACTTCGCTATCATTTAGAGTTCGGGATGCATAGCACACAGGCTTATCTGATCCTACGGGTCCTTGGGATAAAATGGCACCAATGGCCACGTTCGATGCGTCTGTGGTCAAAATAAATTCCTTACTAAAGTCAGGATACTGTAAGATGGGGTCGTTGGTTAGAAGTGTTTTGCATTTTTCAAAACTAGCAACGTACTGAGGAGACATGGTTATTTTACTACCCTTCTTCAGACAATGAGTGAGAGGTTTCGTGATTTTAGCGAAGTCGGGTATGAATTTTCTATAATACCCAACTAAGCCTAGAAATTGCTTAATTTCTTTAGGGGTCTTAGGTATGGGGTAGTTTTGAATAGCATGGATTTTATCAGGGTTAGGTTTAATACCCTCTCTGCTAATAACATGACCTAAGTACGCCGTTTCTAACTTTAAAAATTCCGACTTATCCATCTGAATTTTAAAGTTAGATTCCCGGAGTTTCTGGAACACTTTCTGGAGGTTTATCATGTGCTCCTGGAGCGACGTACTATAGACGATAATGTCGTCTAAATAGACGAGACAGACAGTATTCTGGAGGTCCTTGAGAACATTATCCATCACTCGTTGGAATGTGGATGGAGAATTTTTCAATCCCATAGGCATACGCAGAAATTCATAGTGCCCATGCTCTACATTGAATGCAGTTTTAGGAATGTCCTCAGAGCTCATTTCAACTTGGTAAAACCCACTAGCTAGGTCAAGGGTTGTAAAGTATTGACTATTACCTAGCTTGTCTAATACGTCAGAGATGTTAGGGATGGGATATTTGTCGTCAATCGTCTTTTCATTCACTTTCCGAAAGTCTATCACGATACGCCACTTTACTTTACCAGATGCATCGGCTTTCTTAGGCACGATCCATATTGGGGAACTCCAAGCTGATTCGGAGGGCCGAATAATTCCCTGTTCAAGCATTTTACCTATCTGTTGCTTAACTTCATCTCTGTGAACATACGGGTACCGATAACTTTTCGTGTACACCGGTTCCTCATCGGTAGTTCGAATCCGATGTTTTATTTTATTCGTAAACGTCAATGGCTCTCCGTCAATATAAAAAACGTCCGCGTACTTAGCACACAAGGCTTGTAAATTCACGCGTTCTTCAGCGTTTAAGTGGTCCGTACGTAGTCGCGATAAAACGTCGTCGACTCGCGAGGGCGGTTGTTCGGTGCACGTGAACTCGTTCGAATGAATTTCGGCTAATACGGGCCGGTCCATTGAGAATATTAAGTCATGCGGGGACGGATTCGTGATTTCTAGAATGCCTCGGTTGTCCGTTACTACCGTAAGACAGTCCCGTATAACACAGTTAGAAATAATTTGCTCGGGTATAAAAGCCTCTCCGTCATGAACATTAATCGGAATTCTCACTAATTTCGAAGAATTGGCCGCGATAACGTCTTCGTATAAGTTCACGTTTTGCGAGTTATACATTTGAATAGGATTGGTCGCGTTACGAGTAATAAGCATTTTGTTCTTAAGGTCGATTTTAGCTTCCCATTTTTCTAACAAGTCAAGTCCGATAAGTCCGTCAAAGTAGTTGTGGAAACGGTACACAAATAGTTTTATAGAGTCAGAGTCTTGAAATTCCGAAAAACATGGCATTGACACAGAATAATTATTACGAGTAGTTGCATGCACATTGGTTACCTCAAAAGGATCGAAATTCAGAGGAATCTGTGGAAAATAATTTTCAACTGCCTCGGGGTTAATAAAAGACTGATTAGCCCCAGTATCAATAAGTAGTTTTAGGGGAGGATCAGAAATCTGAATATAAGGCAATTGCCTTTGTGTTTGGAGGTTGACCTCTATTTTGACTTTCGTGATATCGAACCCTTCTGAAAATCCTGAGGATCGCAGCCACTGGTAGAGGGCTGAGGGTCAGTCAAATTATTGTCCGCGTCAGTCGCTTCAGTCACGTTATAGTCTTGGTGAAATTGAGACTCGTCGAATTCATAACCGGTCGGACAGTCATAGTTATAGTCATAGTCAATATAACATGGATAGGGCTCATAGTCCTGATAATAGTACCCCTCGTAGCCAGAGCACTCATTGAGGTTAGCTTCGCGGGTCTTGAAGTAATTACTGGGCGGCGGGTTACCCGACTTCGTCCAGTCGTGTCCTGACAGACCAGTGGATGGTAAGGGTCTAGTCACAAAGTGACTTACGCCGCTCATAGGCTTAGGGCCTGTATATTGGGGTTGAGGCCGTGGTGGCATTCTAAAAGAATTATTATGCGAGTTATAATTTGGTGGCAATGCACGGAACATTTGTTGAGTGCGAGATGGACCTTGAGGAGGTCGGTTCATGGGGAAGTTAGGCTTCCAGGGTTGCTGAGATTGGAAGTGAGGCATTGGTCGTTGAAAAGGCACATTAAATGGCATGTTATACACGGGGCCAGAAGGAACGAAAGATTTTTGTACTGGCATAGCGAATGGTTGCAACTGCATCGGTTTCGGTGCAGCATTCACAGGATTTATTTTACGATCACCAACAGAATCATTTCGCTGCTGCAAGTACATGACATTTAGTTCCTCTTGTACAAATTCTAATGCTTTTTCGACACTATCAGGACGCATGCATCGTATGCGAGAGCCTAAGGGCTCTTTTAACCCGCGCACGAACGCTTGCATAGTCAGCTTTTTATAGAGGGTGCGTTTCGCCTCGATGGTGGTGGGAATCTCCTCGTGCAGACTTACATAAGTCATGATAGTGCTGAAGAGTGTTTGAACACGATCATAAAATTCTTGAGGTGAATTATTGCCCTGAGTAGCAAGAGCGAGGTCATTGTAGAGGGCGGTTTCATCCCTCTGGTCAGAGAAATTATTTATAAGTGCGGATCTAATGCCATCCCAACTTTCAGGAACACCATTTGAATTTATAGTGCGGGCGGCGGGCCCGGTGATTTTATTAAGAATCCCGTTTAATAAGCCGAGATTGGAAAGCTCACTACCCGGTTCCGCGCTCAAATAAGTAGCACACAATTGATCACATAAACGTATAAATCGGGTTAATACATTTGGGTTACCATCAAATTCAGGCACCACACGTAAGGCCTTAAAAATGGTATCAAGGTCTGCCATCGTATTTTTAACTTCTACAATAGTATCTAAATATCTACGACTATCAGCTATTTTACTACGAGATTGCCTACTCGATGCAGGACTTGGGGATGATTTCCTTGGATGGAAAATTTTGAATTATTTAAACACTACAAGGATTAAAATTAAAAGGAGAGCAAGTACAGGAGCAATTCAAGCACTTACATATATTTCATCCTGGTTCCTTTGGAATCAATGTTCGGATTTGTCCTCCAGCCGCGAGCCTAGGTTCTTTCAGGATACGGGCGGTATGGGCACGCAGCACTTGACGCAACGCGCACAGCAAGAAGATTTCACTAATAGATCACTCCTAGCTAACCTACCCGATCCTACCGACTGCGCCAATTACGTAGGCCACAGCCGAAGGATCCAAAAAAAACCAAAATAGTTTTAAACTAATTTAATTAAAAAGTAAAAGTTACAATATAAATTCCTATTCTAAGTTGAAGTGTGAATGCAACCGATGTTAGGTTAACAATGACAAATTATTGGAATTAAAAAAGGGAACAAACAAGTAATTCTGGTGAAGCAATGTTTCCGCGAAGTGTGCTGATGCGGCGCCCTCATTACTTGCAATTCGGTTTCGCAATATCTGCCCGGTAGGTAACAGCGATGTCTTGCTCGGCAGATTCATAGGGGCATTATGACGTAACACCTCCACCCTCAGAACGGCAACTATTTTAAAACTTTGAGTGAAAATGTTGCCGGTGCTCTCGATGGGGTTGTAGGCTTTTCAGCATCCTCGTACTGATGTTCTCCAGCTTCGTTCTTCAGGTTTCTCGTACGATAGGCGTAGTAGCGGCGGATAACCAGGGCGGCTCCCAGTAGCGCTGCGATGAGTAATATACCGTAGATTGGTATCGTGGTGTGATATACGACATCAGATGAAATAGTGTCCAGTTGTACTGTTGGCTGCAGCATCACGTTATCTTGGTATTCATGTAGATCTCGCAGGTTTATTGAATTCAGTTTAATTTGTGGTAATGGTGATGAAGTTGGTATTTCGAACTTCATGGAGATTTTCATGATGTTCAGCGGTTGTCCTTTGATCCGGTCGTAACTATTTCTGATGGTGAGTTCTTCTGTGTTCAATGTGCAGCTGACTGGAATGGTGATGAGGAAACTTCCTCGTACGGTGTCGTAGCTTTCGTGTCCGCAGACGGTGTGTATCTTCGTCGGGCGAGGGAAAGAGATAGCATAATGTCTCTCGTCCAGTTGGTCCACGGCCTCTTTGGTTAGCTTGATTGTCGTCATCTCGCAGGTTGCGTCAAGAGATTGATTGACGATGAGATTTTGGATGCAGTCCGCTTGTGCCCGTACTTGATGACTCAGGGTTTCTTCACAAAGGAACCTGTTACCGTACTTCGGACATTCTGTCTCTATGTACATGAACGCCTGCCTGTTACTTGCTATGAGAGGATATGGGGGTAAAATGGATTGGTTATACTTATTAGGAAGGATAGCTAATCTAAATAAATCGTATTCTATGGGAGATACTATGGGAAACTTCAGGGTTAAAACTACACGTTTACCTGAGAAATAGTAACCCGGTTTAATTATATCGTAGTATTCCCTCAAATCTAAACCTAATATATGCCCCTTAGGGTATATTAATTCTAATTTATCTATCATCCTAGCTAATATATCTATGCCTACTATAGAGTGGTGTGTGCTCGATGCACGCACGAAACTTAAAATATTTTCTATTCTCCTAAGTTCTGCCATAATATCATCTGTATTTTCAGAGATAATAATTAATAGTTGAGCGAATCTAGCATATTTGATTAAACTCGTCTCCTTATGCGCCTCGTGGTCTAATAGAAGTCCTAGAGTTACGTTTATTCGTTCCTGATTTTGAACTATTTGCGACATGATTTTACTATGGTGGGCCATCCAATCTTTACTGAGGCTAATGTGGTTATTAAATTCATCTGTTACTTTATGTTGGTTACTTTCCAAAATTGTAATGGCATTGTTAAATTTAATTGCATCTGAATAATCCAAATTACCGGTAATACTTTTAACGATAGAACCTAACCCGTCTACTAGACCTCTCTTACTACGATTAGGTTCTAAACTGTGCAAATGATTTAGAATTTTTTGTAGTTTACTAGATAAATAGTCAATCTGAAGTTCATATAATGAGAATGTGTCATTTTCGAGTCTATTCTTAAAGTCATATAGCTGAGTTTGTACGTTGTTAATTTGATTCTCAATATTGTCAAGTTCAATGTACTGTAAAAATGTATGGTAATGAGTTGTCAGTGTAGTCGGTCCCAATTTAAACGGTAAAAGTCCAGGTCCTTCGTCCAAGCTTTCAAGTTTTATCTCTTGAGCTTCCAGCCTTGTCATCACGGTCAGAGTCAGAAGGAATCTGCAACAATTTTGCAGATTTAGGAACCCTCTTAAGGCGGGCTTTAGCTACGGGACCTCGTTTTTTGGAGGTGTAAATATGAATTGGTAAGTCGGCTAAAACGGTGTCTTGAGTATAACGCGGAGCAAGCTTTTGTCGAGTAGCGAAGGGGTTGGTAATGAAAACCTGCTGATTTGGTTCATATTCTACTTCGGGCTCACGAGTTTTATTACGGTTTTCAATAAGATGAGAGCGGTCAGTCAATGCGGTCTCGTTAATTATCTCGTATACAGTTTTCATCTGTTCGCGGTGAGTCTGGGTATATTGCTGTAATAGATGCTTAGTCAAGTCTACGTCGACTGGGTCTCTAGGGTCAAAGTGTCCATTAACTATGTCGTATGGTCGGCATTTTGTGAAGCTGTGAACGGAGCTATTATATGCAAGGATAGCGTAAGGCATAAGATTTACCACGGGTTCATCTTTCTGTTGTAAATTAAGAATGCGAAGATGCTCTAAGATAGTAGAGTGGAATCGTTCGATATTGCCGTTGTCATTAGGTGCATGGGGCAACGTCCTGTGATGGTTGATTTTATGTAATTGAGTAAATTCGGAGAATAACTGATTTGTGAACTCTGTCCCATTGTCCGTCACTATTGTCAAGGGAAGGCCATGGTGAGTGCAGTAGTGGAGAAGACTTTGAATTATGCTGACAGCAGTGCCATCTCGAAGATGGTACGCTTGGGCGTATTTGGAAAACACATCTATAATAGTTAAGTACTTCTCAGATTGAGCTGTGAACAGATCTAGGTGAACGATCTCAAAAGGTTTCGTTGCTGGTGGTACTATATTAAATTTCTGTTTAATCGGGCTTCTATCATATTTAGCTTGGCCACATAACGTACAGTCATTAATAAATTTCGTTATGTGTTCCCTCATTTTGGGCCAAAAATATCTGTTCGAGAGGGATAAGAAACATTCGTTAATTCCGCGGTGGTTTGTTTTACCATCGTGGTAATTTCGAATTATTTCTTGCTGCCTGAGGTACTCTTTTACATTTTCGACCTCCTTTTTGGCTAGCACCAGATTCATTGCTGAGCTACGAAACTTCTCTTGAATGATGGGAATTATATCGTACATTCGTAATGGTGGATTTATAAAGAGAGCGGTTTTGACTTTAGGATTGACAAATTCCTTTATAGCACTCACTACGTCATTCGCTAAGTTGTTCTCGGAAATCTGTACAGAAGTCCTGGTATGTGTGTCAAATGGCTTGGTTGCCGTCGGTCTTCGTTTTATGTCGCCTACTACCGTCAAGATGAGTTGTCTGTGAAATTTGTTCAAAGGATCGTCAGTTATAGGTACCTCGAGGATTGGATTTTCTAGGCTAGTATGTGCTGTTACTGTAGTTGAACCATTGACAGAGCTAGCTGGTTTTTCTGAAGCGTTTACAGCTACAGAACTTATCTCCTCGTTGTGAATCTCGACTCTAGAAAGTGCGTCGGCATTTGTGTTGGCTTTACCCTTTTTGTATATGACTGTGAAGTCATATTCACTAAGTTTAAGCCTCCACCTTGTTAATCGGGAGTTTGGTTCCTTAAGGTTCATAATCCACTGAAGGGGTTTATGATCCGTAAGGATCTTGAATTTTCGACCAAACAAGTATGGTCGGAAGTACTTGGTAGCCCAAACTATTGCCAATAGTTCTTTTTCTATTGTGCTATAGTTGACTTCGCTATCATTTAGAGTTCGGGATGCATAGCACACAGGCTTATCTGATCCTACGGGTCCTTGGGATAAAATGGCACCAATGGCCACGTTCGATGCGTCTGTGGTCAAAATAAATTCCTTACTAAAGTCAGGATACTGTAAGATGGGGTCGTTGGTTAGAAGTGTTTTGCATTTTTCAAAACTAGCAACGTACTGAGGAGACATGGTTATTTTACTACCCTTCTTCAGACAATGAGTGAGAGGTTTCGTGATTTTAGCGAAGTCGGGTATGAATTTTCTATAATACCCAACTAAGCCTAGAAATTGCTTAATTTCTTTAGGGGTCTTAGGTATGGGGTAGTTTTGAATAGCATGGATTTTATCAGGGTTAGGTTTAATACCCTCTCTGCTAATAACATGACCTAAGTACGCCGTTTCTAACTTTAAAAATTCCGACTTATCCATCTGAATTTTAAAGTTAGATTCCCGGAGTTTCTGGAACACTTTCTGGAGGTTTATCATGTGCTCCTGGAGCGACGTACTATAGACGATAATGTCGTCTAAATAGACGAGACAGACAGTATTCTGGAGGTCCTTGAGAACATTATCCATCACTCGTTGGAATGTGGATGGAGAATTTTTCAATCCCATAGGCATACGCAGAAATTCATAGTGCCCATGCTCTACATTGAATGCAGTTTTAGGAATGTCCTCAGAGCTCATTTCAACTTGGTAAAACCCACTAGCTAGGTCAAGGGTTGTAAAGTATTGACTATTACCTAGCTTGTCTAATACGTCAGAGATGTTAGGGATGGGATATTTGTCGTCAATCGTCTTTTCATTCACTTTCCGAAAGTCTATCACGATACGCCACTTTACTTTACCAGATGCATCGGCTTTCTTAGGCACGATCCATATTGGGGAACTCCAAGCTGATTCGGAGGGCCGAATAATTCCCTGTTCAAGCATTTTACCTATCTGTTGCTTAACTTCATCTCTGTGAACATACGGGTACCGATAACTTTTCGTGTACACCGGTTCCTCATCGGTAGTTCGAATCCGATGTTTTATTTTATTCGTAAACGTCAATGGCTCTCCGTCAATATAAAAAACGTCCGCGTACTTAGCACACAAGGCTTGTAAATTCACGCGTTCTTCAGCGTTTAAGTGGTCCGTACGTAGTCGCGATAAAACGTCGTCGACTCGCGAGGGCGGTTGTTCGGTGCACGTGAACTCGTTCGAATGAATTTCGGCTAATACGGGCCGGTCCATTGAGAATATTAAGTCATGCGGGGACGGATTCGTGATTTCTAGAATGCCTCGGTTGTCCGTTACTACCGTAAGACAGTCCCGTATAACACAGTTAGAAATAATTTGCTCGGGTATAAAAGCCTCTCCGTCATGAACATTAATCGGAATTCTCACTAATTTCGAAGAATTGGCCGCGATAACGTCTTCGTATAAGTTCACGTTTTGCGAGTTATACATTTGAATAGGATTGGTCGCGTTACGAGTAATAAGCATTTTGTTCTTAAGGTCGATTTTAGCTTCCCATTTTTCTAACAAGTCAAGTCCGATAAGTCCGTCAAAGTAGTTGTGGAAACGGTACACAAATAGTTTTATAGAGTCAGAGTCTTGAAATTCCGAAAAACATGGCATTGACACAGAATAATTATTACGAGTAGTTGCATGCACATTGGTTACCTCAAAAGGATCGAAATTCAGAGGAATCTGTGGAAAATAATTTTCAACTGCCTCGGGGTTAATAAAAGACTGATTAGCCCCAGTATCAATAAGTAGTTTTAGGGGAGGATCAGAAATCTGAATATAAGGCAATTGCCTTTGTGTTTGGAGGTTGACCTCTATTTTGACTTTCGTGATATCGAACCCTTCTGAAAATCCTGAGGATCGCAGCCACTGGTAGAGGGCTGAGGGTCAGTCAAATTATTGTCCGCGTCAGTCGCTTCAGTCACGTTATAGTCTTGGTGAAATTGAGACTCGTCGAATTCATAACCGGTCGGACAGTCATAGTTATAGTCATAGTCAATATAACATGGATAGGGCTCATAGTCCTGATAATAGTACCCCTCGTAGCCAGAGCACTCATTGAGGTTAGCTTCGCGGGTCTTGAAGTAATTACTGGGCGGCGGGTTACCCGACTTCGTCCAGTCGTGTCCTGACAGACCAGTGGATGGTAAGGGTCTAGTCACAAAGTGACTTACGCCGCTCATAGGCTTAGGGCCTGTATATTGGGGTTGAGGCCGTGGTGGCATTCTAAAAGAATTATTATGCGAGTTATAATTTGGTGGCAATGCACGGAACATTTGTTGAGTGCGAGATGGACCTTGAGGAGGTCGGTTCATGGGGAAGTTAGGCTTCCAGGGTTGCTGAGATTGGAAGTGAGGCATTGGTCGTTGAAAAGGCACATTAAATGGCATGTTATACACGGGGCCAGAAGGAACGAAAGATTTTTGTACTGGCATAGCGAATGGTTGCAACTGCATCGGTTTCGGTGCAGCATTCACAGGATTTATTTTACGATCACCAACAGAATCATTTCGCTGCTGCAAGTACATGACATTTAGTTCCTCTTGTACAAATTCTAATGCTTTTTCGACACTATCAGGACGCATGCATCGTATGCGAGAGCCTAAGGGCTCTTTTAACCCGCGCACGAACGCTTGCATAGTCAGCTTTTTATAGAGGGTGCGTTTCGCCTCGATGGTGGTGGGAATCTCCTCGTGCAGACTTACATAAGTCATGATAGTGCTGAAGAGTGTTTGAACACGATCATAAAATTCTTGAGGTGAATTATTGCCCTGAGTAGCAAGAGCGAGGTCATTGTAGAGGGCGGTTTCATCCCTCTGGTCAGAGAAATTATTTATAAGTGCGGATCTAATGCCATCCCAACTTTCAGGAACACCATTTGAATTTATAGTGCGGGCGGCGGGCCCGGTGATTTTATTAAGAATCCCGTTTAATAAGCCGAGATTGGAAAGCTCACTACCCGGTTCCGCGCTCAAATAAGTAGCACACAATTGATCACATAAACGTATAAATCGGGTTAATACATTTGGGTTACCATCAAATTCAGGCACCACACGTAAGGCCTTAAAAATGGTATCAAGGTCTGCCATCGTATTTTTAACTTCTACAATAGTATCTAAATATCTACGACTATCAGCTATTTTACTACGAGATTGCCTACTCGATGCAGGACTTGGGGATGATTTCCTTGGATGGAAAATTTTGAATTATTTAAACACTACAAGGATTAAAATTAAAAGGAGAGCAAGTACAGGAGCAATTCAAGCACTTACATATATTTCATCCTGGTTCCTTTGGAATCAATGTTCGGATTTGTCCTCCAGCCGCGAGCCTAGGTTCTTTCAGGATACGGGCGGTATGGGCACGCAGCACTTGACGCAACGCGCACAGCAAGAAGATTTCACTAATAGATCACTCCTAGCTAACCTACCCGATCCTACCGACTGCGCCAATTACGTAGGCCACAGCCGAAGGATCCAAAAAAAACCAAAATAGTTTTAAACTAATTTAATTAAAAAGTAAAAGTTACAATATAAATTCCTATTCTAAGTTGAAGTGTGAATGCAACCGATGTTAGGTTAACAATGACAAATTATTGGAATTAAAAAAGGGAACAAACAAGTAATTCTGGTGAAGCAATGTTTCCGCGAAGTGTGCTGATGCGGCGCCCTCATTACTTGCAATTCGGTTTCGCAATATCTGCCCGGTAGGTAACAGCGATGTCTTGCTCGGCAGATTCATAGGGGCATTATGACGTAACAAGCGTAAGAAAAATAGAAAAGTAAATTTTAATAATAATGGAAACACGAAGACATGCCGCAAACAAAGGAAAGTGAACCCACTCTCGAACATTATGTATGCGAAAGAGAGACAGGAATACCGACGCAAGTCAACGTCATCATCTAGCAACTAAAGTATCAAGTGTGTGAAGTCAGCATAGTCATTTCGGGAGGCCTTCCATAAAGAAAATATTATGTGATTTGGCGCCGAGTAATACGCCTCTAATCCGATATGATCGCGCGTGTACTCGCTTAATTGGACTATATTGTAACCTTGGGAGGCGTGAGATGAGGAGGTAGGTATTAAGACGTAGTGTAATATTTTCTAGGGTGTAAACCTGGAATTACAGACCTAAACATAGTTTGTCATGTAAACCGAGTATTTTTTACGACCGCCCTTTGGTCTGGTTATGCAGTTTCTATGCGCGTTCGATTTTTTACAGGTGTATTTTCTGACCATAATATTTGTTTTGTAGGTTAAAATGTGAAGCTTTAAAAATATAGCATTACTTACTGGAATCTAACAGAAAGAGTCACCCATGTTAGAAATGATCGCTGTACCACTCGGTATTGTTTAATCATCGTGAAATACTGTTTACTAAAAGCCGGGAACGAAATACCATATTCCTTCAAAATTAACAGGAAAACTGAGTTTTATAACACTATCATTGTTTTTTAACGCGGTAAATATCAAAATAGCAAACGACAGTACTCCGTAAAAATGCTTATTCATTTTCCATGGCTGACGCGTCCCTCGTCCCATCAGTCTTTTTCCCGCCAAAATGTGAGCCATCCATTGCCTAAAATCGGGGAAAACAATAAATAGAGGCAGTGAGAGGGAGATTGAACGTATTCGGCATACATCAATCACAATCGCGAGCAGGCTCTGTCTCTTTGTCTATGTTTTACAGCGGAGAATGGTACTTTGGGTTCTCGAATCGCGTTAAAGTTTTCGAATAGTGTTCGAGTACAGTACCTACCGAAGTGGCAGCTTTTGAGAATATCTTATATGAGCCTAGTGTACCGTAAACGTTTCGTTACTAGTGATGTGTGTAGTAAATATCTTATTGCGAAACAGTGATATTATTCAGGATTTTTTCACAAGATTTATTTGCCTTAGTTGTTCCTCTAA
Source organism: Hylaea fasciaria (assembly GCA_905147375.1). Lineage (NCBI taxonomy): Eukaryota > Metazoa > Arthropoda > Insecta > Lepidoptera > Geometridae > Hylaea > Hylaea fasciaria. The sequence continues at coordinate 10,533,155 of LR990206.1, forward strand.
CAACCCGCGTACCTAAATCACACTGCGTGATCCCGCACGAATTATTGCGGATGGGCGAAGTCTCATGAGTTAGGTGAGAAAACCCACCTGCGACTTGTGCGTGAGATCCCATGGTACCCGCATGCCCGCGAGTGCCGAGCAGTGATTACTACCCGGAAAATTGGGGGGAAACTGAATTGGAAGTGACGTATTAAATCTCATTTAGGAATAATGTTTTGTCTTTGGCAGAAAATTATCAATGAAAACATATTTTATTTTTCGCTAACACGAACGACGGACATGCTATACCTACCTACATTATTTCCTCGCAGTGATGCAATTGCTTGCAGTTATCGTCTTGATGATCTTTTGAACATAGTGTTTTTTCTTATTGTGTGTGTTGAATTGTTTTATGTTGGTCTTACTTACACTTACCTACCAATAAAATTAGTGATGTCATACATTTTTATACTGTTTTTTTTTATCTACTTGTTGGCCTGATAGATAGGTGGAAGGTAGGTAACTCTATTTGTTATAAAATATGTACTTAAGTATGACGGTAAAATTTGTGCACACACACTTCACCAGCGTGAGTCGCCTCAGTTCGAAGATATTGTAGGATTTACGACTAGGTTCCTTGACCACAGAGGTTTATATTCTCGTAATCTTATTGTTAAGCGGAGACTACACACTGAACACAATTTTCCATCTTTATTCCATTGTGTATTTATGAAAGTGAGCAAGAGCATCCGACAAAGGAGAACTTGTTACATCTTGGTGGTAGGGTATTATAGTGCCCGCCTGGGTAGCAACCACCCTCAAGTACCCATCTTCTCGGAGAATTTCACCACCGCGAGCTAACTCGACGCCAACGACATCTAGTTTATTCCGGTACAAACAAACACAAACGGATCGCTAGATGGTGTTCAAATAAAGTTCCACTTTAGGAGTAATATTTCGGCGTGGTTTATTTATTGTTAAGCTTGCAGTAAAGTACCTCCGAACAGTAGGGAAATATATACAAATAACATTTTGGACACCCCTATCGAGGTGTTCCGGCGGTGGTACTCGAGAGCCACTCACATTCTACCCCCATACATACATTTTTACCACCCTATAACCTACACAGGCTATAAAAAAAACGAACAATATTATATTAGGTACCCAAAACTTCTGTATTATACCCGACTTATCGTCGGACAAAGGCGGACTTTATGCTAAAAAGTTTTGGCTATGGGCAGCTTGAAACTGGTAATACTGGTAAGTCTGAAATAAATGCTTTTCCTTTCTTTTTGAAAACTTTTAGATTGCTAAAATACACCCAAGGGATGACAAGGCGACGAATATTCAAGCAGTCAAGTCGACTAATTTCTCTAGTTGATTGTTCTAGCAGTACCTAAAACATTATTATTTGGGTTTATTCCCAACGACTCGCAACTAATATTGCCATCGCTGGTGGTGGTTAGGACAAAAATCGAATACCACGTTTTTATTAAAAGTCCCTTTTTGTTTGTCTGTCTTTCTGTCGATCCGAAATCTTGCATCTCTTTAGAGCACTTCCCGATTAGCCCGCCGAAACTTACAAAGTAGCTCACAACTCGACGACAGTGTATATTCTAAACTCGACGACAGTGTATTTTTTTTGTACTTCATTTTATTCGTTTCTGTTTGTTGTTCATGGTTACTAATACCGTGTGCACTAAGACCAACTGTTCAACATTCACGCTCGTGAACGCGGTCTACATGTTTGAGACTTGAGAGCTCTGATTTAGGGCCGGGGACCGGGCGTGAATAGCAAACGACACGTGTTGCAACCGTCGACTGTCCGCTGTTTATGGCTTCATCAAATGTTTATATTTAGGAACAAGCTGGCCCACCAGACGTTACCCTGTCAAGTAATTCCTGCTCGTGGCGAAACTTGTAGTAAAGGCTGGTGCATACTACAGCCAGCCTGTAGTGTGCCATATTGTACGAAATTAAGACATGAGGATTATTGTTATGCAATGCGGTGCGGAGCGTCGCGGTCCGTCTAATGAGCGCCAGCCTTTAGGTAGGATCCTTACACTTACTTTTATAGCATGAAAGTAAGTAAACAAACTAGAAGCAAAAGAGGTACCTAATAACTAGGTATGTTTCGGGTCGCCTACGCCTAATTATAGCTACATAGCTAATACATACCTATACCTATCATTACTGCACCATAAAAAATATACTTTTATAATTACATAATATCACAGGACCTTTCCAAGGTGATCTTATAATGTCTAAGATAAGTAGGTACTTCGTCTTGACAGAGTGACTATAGAAAAATGGCGTCCATTACTCAAGAGTCATATTTCCTAAGATATTGTATTCCACCCCATGATGTCTGGACCATTAATCAGAATCTCAGACCAATACGGTGACATTAAGGCATGGACTGAAGGAAAATATGAGAAATGACGTCACCACCACATAATAGAGATTCGGACGCGATGGACACCATCCAGAATCAGATAGTACGAGGACTATGAATCCACAAAAACCCGGGCTAAGAACAAAACCGTCGTTTTTACCAATATTTACCATGTGCAGGAACAACCTAGCTTGCTTCGTAGTTATCTTATCACTAGAGTAATCAAGATGTATCACTGATATTTTTCGTTTCGTAAAAAATATTAATGTCATAGACCAATGCTATATTTTGTCGGGCTCGGATGCATTAAGAAGACCATAACCGATATGGAATTCTAAGATATTTCAGCGATTATAAGATAGAGTAGAAACTTGCCTTTTTATCTGACTACGGTGAAGTGAAAACAGGTACCTATGTATGTATGTTCATCTGTTCCCTCATAGTAACTTCCAAACTACATAATACAAGATAAATTGGAGCACATATAAAAACGTAAGTACTAAACAACTTTAATAGGGTAGGTATCTCTTCACAGAACTATAAATATTTCACGCGGCCTTATAAATTAACTCGACGGCAAAAAGAATTACCAGGCGCTGGAATTAATCTTACTCACTATTACAAGTTCTAAGATTTACCTCTATACTTAGGAAACCTAGTGCCTCTCCCAAAAGAACACGTTTGAGGTCTCAAAAGCTTTCTTTCCAGACTCTAGGGAACTATATCATTAATCTTTTTGATCCCAAGATCCCAACATGGTCACAGTTTTTCGGATCTTTCGGGATTTATCCGGGTTTATACAATGACAATTTCAAACGACTATAAAAGTTTACGTGAGTCGCAGTAAATATTAATTTTATTAAACTGTGCCCTGAGTATGAGTTTTTACTAGCTCGACATAGTACGCGTTAACTAACTCTTTGTATGAAGATTTTTCTTTCATAAACGCACCGGTAACGGCGCTGTACAGGATCTTCATACAAAAGCGCTAGTTGACGCGTACTATGTCGAGCTAGTAAAAACTCATACTAGAGGTATGTTACTTCGCATACTCCAGCAGGACCAGCCCTGAGTGCGTCACAAGTCTCCTCCTTTTAAACCGTCATTGGGTTTGACGCTGTTCCAAGTGAAATTTTATACTCTAATACAGAATCTTTTCTTTAGTATTCAATGAACGCAGCGCACCTCACTTACCCCATGGATTAACATATTGAATGGCATCATTTACCCCACGATCACACCATTACCGGTCATTAGTACTGCGGCCGGTTGTCGATCACGTGAGGTCGGTATAATGGGTGACTGCCTTTAACATGGTCGTTCATTAGTTTGAAAGACTTTTGCACATTAGTTTAGATCAGAAACAAAGAATGTGTTTGTTTTTTATTACTGATGTGAATATATATTTTTTTATTTAGTATTGACGTCTCTCTTTATTATATTGTACGTACATAACTATGTTCAACTCATGAAGAACAATACTTATAATATTTATCCATTTTTTATATACCCGTTTATATAAACCAGCTATTATCTTTAGACTCTTTTTGTATACAAAAAACTTTCTGATAATGTATAAACTGCTGCATCGCTGCAATCCAAATCATAAAGCCAAATTGCGAATGAAAAGGCATATAGACAGAAGACACCATACAGTTCAAAATTGACTACCCGAAACTACTTACGTTCTATGAAAGTACGGCAGTCCATAGAGCTCAGCCAATATTCCTACGTCACAGCTAATTCTACTGAACACCGGACCGCTCTGAATCAATATGCAGCCTGAAAGCGCTGTAGGATAGTGTTGCAATATGCAGCAGTGCACGGTTGAACAGACAAACGCCTCTAGGTGCGCTCTACAGACGTGCCATTTTCGAATCACATCGTAGCCACAAATAGTGGACGAGAAGTGGCGCGTCTTGTTGGTCCGAAAATATGTACTCTCGCTCTAGATAGCTGAAAAGTGTCTCACTGTCTTTCTCATTTCAGACTCTAAAATAGAATAGCTTGTTGAATAGTAAACCCGTGGTTGAGCTAAATGGGTTGGTATAAATTTGCAGATATGAACCACGACCATACGTTATCACTTATCACTTTCATAATTATTATACGAGTACTAGCTGAGTCTCGCGTTTCCATCCGCGTTTTCTATTACCCAACAAGAACCATACATTTGTACGGCATAAAAAGTATCCTTTTCTCTATTCCAGAAGCTAAAGTATCCAAATACCAAACTTCATCAAAATCCGTTCATCCGTAGCTGGGTGAAGAGACGGCAATCATACACACACACAAAATTTCGTATGTATAATTGTATGATAATTTATAGGATAGATTTAATTTTCATAATTATTACGTTACAGCCGCGTAGCGTCGCGTAGCCGCGCCGTAGCCTAGACACCGGTTACAAAATGTAGTCGTTGTGAATACTGCAGTTAGTTTCAAAGTTCAACGGTCCACTTTTTGTGGTGTGGTTAGGAAGTGGTACGTATAGACAGGCCCCGTGTCGTAGCTTCTTTGTGGCCAGTGAACTGACGAAACAGTCGCTGCTTGTGAATACGTTTCCGGAGGTGTCTCCTCATCGCCTAAGCATTCATCATTAGTTAAAGGAATTTGGTCCTTGCAGAAGTCACGTTACGTTTCAGTAGGGCGAGCAGTGTGCCTAGTGCGAGTTTTGACAATTTATTTACGCGCTCGGTCCGTTTGGCGTAAACTTGAAATTGTATGGAATAAGAGCAGCGCCATCTAGTGACTGATTCACTGACGCTAGATGGCGCTGCTATTATTCCATACAATTTCAAGTTTACGCCAAACGGACCGAGCGCGTAAATAAATTGACAAAACTCGCACTAGACACACAGGTACCTCTATCGAGAACGTATTCGATACGTTAACTGTCAAATTTGTTTCAGAATTGTTCAGCGCCTTGTAATACCGACAAGATGCGGACGCGAGCAGTTACCTATCGAAACCCAATTTGACAGTTAACGTCATATTGAATACTTTCTCGATAGAGGTACCTGCTCGCCCTACTGATGACATATTTCGTGGGGCATAAGCCCACGGTAGCGTAGTAAGTTAACAAAGCGACGCGCGCGTGCCTAATTGGTCACAGTCCGAAATTCCCGTCACGAGGCCCCCGTCACGTCTTCATGACGTGATTTGCAGGCCGGCGGCGTGACTACTGACTTTGTTTAGGCACTAGTCTAAACTGCCAACAAGGGAAAGGGTTACTAACCTCATGATGATTTGATGTGTTATTTGTTATGTTGGTGCCAAGTTTTTACAATCATCAACGAGTAAACAACTTTTTTGTTTAGATTAGAAGAATTAAAAAACGAGTTCACATTTTTTCTCATCTACACTAATATTATAAAGAGGAAAACTTTGTTTGTTTGGTTGTAATGAATAGGCTCCGAAACTACTAAACTGATTTGAAAAATTATTTCACTGTTGGAAAGCTTGCTATCCCCGGTACACATAGGCTACCTTTTATCCCGTATAAATTAATGGTTCCCGCGGGATAGTAGTTAACGCGGGTGAAACCGCGAGGTGCTTCTAGTTTTAAATATCAACTATGTGCGTATGGAAAATATGTTCAGTTGGCTTTTTCTAAGAATCGAGTATAAATCAAGCCGTGTGCGACAGAACACCATTATTATGATCCAGATAAAATTGAAAACACATAAAATTAAAATTTCCATACGTTTCACGGTTTACCTAAATCGAATTTATCAAGTGGTCACCAACTGTCAGCATTTTGCGAGAGAACATCTCGTGTCGGGAGGACACTGTCACAGATTATCCGATAGCAAACGTGAAGTGATCGACTGAGTACGCGAGGGTTGATTTATCGAGTCCTGATAGATGGAAACATCGGGAGTTTCGGGAGGGTGTGAAGAAAACCCTCCTTAGGAAGTGCTTATACTGATATCAACGACAGAAGTTCATCAATAACTGTAGAATGCCATTATAGAACTGGAAGTTACATTATTTTGTTTTTCTCAATTGGTAGAAGTCGAAGTGGCGTACACACATGGATTCTTTGATTACAAAGATTTCATAAAAACTATCTACATACAAATAGAATCGATACATTAGAAACTGCTTCTGCTTACCAATAGCAATAACAAAAAAAATGTTTTAAATAAAAAAATACAAAATTAAATATGTGTTCTGTAATTAAATAACAATATTTATATAACGTTCATTTAATTGTTATATTAAGCTAATTTGGAAATTGAGTCACGCCCCGATTCTAATGATCTGCCTGTTCCTAAAAATTAGCCAAAGTAAGACCTTAAATAACCCTACGCTAGAAATAGGCCGTCGCTAAACGCCACCCCCTCCCCCACCCCCTCGGCACCCTTACCCGCTGACCTATAAAAACGAATGATCGATACCGCCCTTCCTTATTAGCATACACTATACTAGACTGTATTTCTCTAGTGCGAAGTATGAAATCCCGATGTACATGAAATGGGTAAATATCAAATATATCATACTAGCTGCGCCCCGCGGTTTCACCCACGTTTTGATAATATACAATATATCTATATGAATTGTAGTCTATGTGTTATTCTGATATGTACGCTATATTGTTGTAAAGTTTAATTAAAATCCATTCAGTAGTTTTTACGTGAAAGACTAACAAACATCCATCCATCCATCCATACTAACAAACTTTCGCGTTTATAATATTAGTAGGATTATCATGCTTACTAGAAAAATGTACTGTTGTGGTCTGTCATACACTGACATGGCGTACATTTCTATAGTAGATCGTGACGCGGTGTATACTATATGTAAGCTGCCGATAGCGTTTATAGGAGGCCAAAGCCTTATAAATAAGATATTGTTCTACATCTCAGATTAATCATCTAAAAGATATGACATTTAACTCAAGATCCGGAGAAGAAAAGAGACAAGTGTATACAAATAGACAAAAGAGTAAATAGGATAGTACGATGATGGTTTGTCTTTGTCGGCGTATGCACTAATTTAATGCTGTGCTGCAGAAGCAAATCAATCTTGACATTTTGGAATGTCGCACGAATGGAGCTACGCCTAAATAACGTGTATTAAATTTATCCGACTTATAAATTTCAGCCAAGGTGTGTCCCTTTCGGGTATACGCTTTTGTCAAGTCTATTTCTGATACTACGTCTATGTTCTACATACTTATTTAAAACCTTATATACAAGCCCAGTGGCTCACGATGCTCTCAGATTTCTCTACGGCCCGCTGCGGCCAATCAATCACGCAGCACCTGGCGTTTCGGTTCATCGCTCGCGAGCCGGTTCGTAAATCATAACCAGTGATTATTTGTAAACAGATGCACGCAGCTTATGGTAATGCAAGGTTGACCAGCGGTGCTTACGGAGCACTCATGATAATATGCACCCATTTCTAACGAACGCGCCCGCATCGTACAAGGTTTGCTTACGTCTGGGCGTGTTATTATAATGATGTAATGACTAGTTCATATAATCAGAGGTTTGTATGACATAGCCTAGCTAGTAGGTACATAATCCCTTTTTGCGTTGGAAAAAATATGTATAACATATGATCCTGCAGTGGGAAAAGTGAGTAGGCTATGTCTGGGCTCCTACTGACTCCAAATCCAATGGTATTTCGACGTAACGCCTCGTGGTTCTCATGATGACGTTAGTCCTTAAAGAAGAACCTCAGCATTTTGACAGAGAGAATACTATGACTGAAGAGGGCTACTCCACTCCGTCTTCCGAAAGGCGCGAGGACAGACCTCGAGCGCCGACTGAACGCATGATATTGGGCAAGCTATTTATAGTGACTGAGTAATTCTCTTCTATATATTTCCATCAATCTCACTACTATACTATAACGCTTGAAGTTAAGCTTTTACGTTACGGATGGTCTAAACGATAGGGGACAAAACAGGATGAACTTTTAATCTAGATGTATCCTTCCTCGACGCTTTTACCTGTCTCCTAGGGCAGGTATATCTACGGAAACATAAAAAGTAAGGATCCTGTGAATATATAATGAATGACATTGAATAGATACGTGTTCCTAGAGAATTGAGGGTGATATTGTGTTTGAACCACGTATACCCTTAAACAAGATTGGAATGGAATTCGATTGAAATTTCACGCGATTACAATTTCAATACAAATCGGATTTCGAAACTACACATACACCTGAATTAGATTAAATCGACCGCTTCAACTCTTCAAACAGCGACTGTTAACCGAGCTAGCAGCAGTCTTCCTTCAGCACTCTCAACCCTCGAGTGGTTCTTGTATACTATGCAAGAAGTACTGAGAGTTCGCTATGCAATCGCTACTTGAAGCGCTCCATCAAAACCGCTTAAAGCGCTGTCCGTGTAGGGTCTTGCACCCGTAGATTCTTGAGAGTTTTCTCCTCCCAACCAAATGAGGTTCCAACCAGCTAGAAGAACATACCAACTAGCCTGACCTTGCCCTCCATTAGAGACGCACATAAAAATACTCGGACGCCTCCACTTCATCAAAAAACACTCCAGTTAAGCTGATTTATGTGCGGCCATAAAATTGCCGTTTATCGTTCGTGTTACGCCGGTTTAGTGGGTCAGCGCACGCGATGGCCAAGGGCGATGGGGATGAGAGGGGGTGATGAATTTGGTAAGTTAAGTATTACAGTATTTCTAAGTTCATTTCAAAACTGATTGAAATACCTGATAATATGCGTCGTACCTACGAGTCTACAACAGTTATAGTGCCACCCTGAACTCAGGTTCCAAAATTGGTACACGGCACTGCATTGAACAATTTAGAGAGCTGGCGCGATCACATGCATAGATCCTGATTCCTAAGTAGAATTCCTCGAGGTTGTGGTCTCCCATGAACGTGGCGTACGGCGTGATGCTGTAAGCGGCCGAAGGTGTTTATAGGAGACCACACCTGACACCTTCGTAACATTGAGTCTTCGGTTTGGAGCTTCATCGGGAAATATTGTTTGCAACCCGGTACAAAGTATGTTTGTATACCTACACTGCCGGTTCCGATTATCGATTGATAGTCAAAGTCAAAGTATTTATTGTAAATAGGCAATTAAATCGCACTTTTACAAGTCAAACAGGTAATTCTCGTTAACAAAGATAATCATAAAAACATAAAGTATGATAAGTACATTAAACTAAACAGTAATTCATTATGGTTTGGATTTGAAAAAATGAAGCAGTCGAAGGCGCTGATACGACCTGACGTACTCTGATACAGGCACTATCGCATTCCACAAACAACAACAACAGTACAAAGTATCGTCAGAAATCTTGCCAAGGCCGTAAAAGAACCGAAGTAAACGCTATTGGATAGTTACTGCCAAGTCATAAAGTCGTCATGGCTTTATAAGTGTGGCATGATAAAAGGGCGTTTTTGCACTGTTATGGGTAATAAAATAAATAACCAATTCGTTCGTTGTTCAAGATTAAAGAAGTCTGTTCTGAAAGATTTCACTATTTTCTTTTGCATGTTGTGGTTGGCGGTGACATAGATGGCGCGTGGAGGCTTCGTAGCTCCAAAACGGCTGAAGCTTAATTTCATTTGAAAGGTTTATTTCTGAATTGTTCTTTTGCCATGTTTGATGGAAGTCAGATCAGCTATTTTCTAAGATATTTTGGTTAAAGCGTAGTTTCTGTACGGTTTTGTAGTTGAACCGAAATGTTGAAGATGAATCTTAATTTATCACATGTACGTACATTGTACAAGCACTGTACCAACTGATATGGCTTACCGATGTACCAGTGCGCAGAAGATGAATTTTCAAAGCGCGGGAAATGCTATTGACCGCTATTGGTCGGCAGCCTCCGCCATCTTAGCGAGCTTAGAGTGAGATGGAACTAACAGCTGCAGTGTATTATGAACCTTATAATAGTGAGCTTAGGTTGATTTTAAGTTTTAAGCATTCTTTCGTTAATCTTCGGACCATACTTTATTTTCTGCGCGAACGAAGATTCACGACGCGCCTTATAAGTTGGGTACTAGTATACCTATTTATCTAGTTTGAATTATGAATAAATCTCTATGTACGCTATTTCGAAGGTACAAGAGCTCGATGTATAAGTGTTCAACAAACTTAAATTGTAGGTAACTAGGTACAACAACATCGCCTTAAATCCTCTAAAAAACCCAACCCGGCTTCGTAAAGCACTAAAAGAACCAAAACAGACAGCAGTCCGTAATCTGACCGTTGCTTCCTACCTTTTACCAACTGCCCCCGAAAAAAGTTCGCACTACAACGAGGATGTAGTCTGACTTTCGGAGCGTGAATCCGACCATGTACATTTACTAGGGTGACCATTAACATTGAGATTCAGTACTTAATAATATCGAGCTTTTCATTTGTTTCGTAAGTTTTAGCAACGCATTGCCGTATAACGTGGCATTGCTGCCAGCATTTTGGAAACGTGGCCAAGTGGCAGAAGTTTGTTACTTTGGTGGGATTCAGTTTAGGTCAGTGTTAGGTTGATGTGTTATTATCTTTTATTCATTTCATTTAATTATGTGTCTTATGAATCTAAAGGAACCAATTTCCATTCAACCAAAGATTGCTTTTATTCTGTGTTATTGCAGTATAGTGTTATTACAGTAAAATGTAAAAACAAAGCCGTCCTATTTCCCCCCTTTTGTTAGACACTGATGGACAACATACAATTTGAAGTTTCATAAAAACTGGCATGTTCAGCCAAACTAATTCCAATCTTATGCGTCACACAATAAGGGTCATGTATGGAATAGATACGTCATGCCACAGGTTAGGTAACAGAAAGTTATGGTGCTTCCCAATTTCCCCGCAGATGTGACTTTAGGGTAAGTTTTATGGCATAGATATGCTTTGGGGGCGAATGACGGCTTTCCAGGACGTTTGATAGCAGATTAAGTATATTGCTGTCATTATCATTTACTTGGTGCCAAACAAAGAGAACAATACGAGTACTATAGATTTAAAAAAAATATTACTAACCCATATCAATTTTCTTTATTTGTATAGGTAGTTTAGATAATGACTATTAGCATGTTGATTATCTACATTATCTTCAGATATGTTGATTATCAGGCTTCTATCTTCACTTCAAAATACTAAAATAATGTAGTTAAATCTTAGAAGGCAACTTAAACCTACTTTTAAGCATGGTATCGAAATGAAACTTGGTGTAAATTGTGTAGTTTAAATGGAAATACTATAATTTGGTATTTTGGAGCTGATCTGATGATGAAGCACGGAATTAGATAGAGGAACTTTTCAGTGGCCTAAACCCTTCAAGTTTAGGCTCATATGATTCGTTTTGTCCAGTATATTAGGCTTGGTAACCCTTCTGGTAACCATTGACAGACACCCTTTCGGTAACCAATGGCAGACACCCTTTGGGTAACCAATGTCAGACACCCTTTGGGTAACCAATGTCAGACACAATAGATGTTTAATTGTTACATGGTCCGTACGGACCAGTCCACCGCAGTTAACGCGCGTCTGGTCATGAAGCCAGGAGATGGATAGTGGAAAGCATTAGATGTTTTTTTGTTTTTCACAACTGTATATTATTTTTCGGTGCCTATGGAGCGGTTGTAAACCAAACATTTCATAAAAATAGCATTTTCATTTCTCGATAAGAAGCCGGAACGCAATACTTCTGCCAACTCGGATGTCACATTTCAAAGACGGCTCGTTTTCTCGTTTAGCTCCATATTCCCGTTTTCCTCCAGTAATTGGAGTAGGAAACGTAATCCTACTCATCTCTGTTATGGAGCTGCTTACTTTGATAATATTACTCGATAGAATTTAAAACCGGCCAAGTGCGAGTCGGACTCGCGCACGAAGGGTTCCGTACCATTATCTATAACAACGAGCAAAGAGCCCACTTCAATATTTATTTTATTGTTTTTAGTATTTATTGTTATAGCGGCAACAGAAATACATAATCTGTGAAAATTTCAACTGTCTAACTATCACGGTGCATGAGATACAGCCTGGTGACAGACTGACATATAGACAGACAGACGGACGGACAGCGGATTCTTAGTTTTACCCTGAGGGTACGGAACCCTAAAAAAAACTCCGAGTCCCGCCGGGTTTCGCAAGGCACATTTGTGTCTTCTGAATATTTATTTACTTGCTGATAGTTTTTTTTTTCATATTATTATTGATACCTATTATAAGGCAGTTTCCCACCAAAGCCTGTTAAGATGGGGTACATAGCATTTTGTGCCACGGCCACGGCATATTTATAAGTTGCATTACTCGGTCACATTTCAGTTTATATCGATAATACTACATAGAAACACGTACAAATACATATTATAAGACTACATAATGATTATTAGGAAAGTACCTACATACATCATTTCATTTTGTAAACCAAGCATGATGACAGCTGTTCAAAATGATGTCAAAATATGAGGCCCACTGTGCGCGGGCCACTGGCATATTCACATACAAATGGTTATATTACAGTAACATAGTCTTACTTATTATATTCCAGTGGTGTAGTTGTTTATGTCTAGACTAGAAGCGCCTCGCGGTTTCCCCCGCGCTAACTACTATCTCGCGGAACCGTTAATTTTTACGGAATAAAAAGTAGTCTATGTCACTCGGGAATAGTGTAGCTTCCCAACAGTGAAATATTTTTTATTGGTTCAGTAGTTCCGGAGCCTATTCAATGCAAACAAATAATGAAATGTTTCCTCTTTATAATATTAGTATAGATATACCCCCGCAGTTTCAACCACAATTAACGATTTTTGCGGGATAATAGCGGGTGAAGCCGCGAGGCGCAACTAGCTAATAACTAGCATAATTATGTGTTAATCCAGTGTGTTAGCTATCTCCAAATATCATCAAAATTAGTTCATCCGTTTGAGCGTGAAGTAACAAACATACGAACACACAAACTTTCGCCTTAATAATATTAGTAGGATGTCCGTCGAGCTGTTAATATGTCTAAATATTGAATTTCTTTGGTGAAAAAAAAAATGGAATGAAGTGTTATGTATAGTGCGTAATTATAAAGTGCGGAATTTTCATTCGAAGTACAATTATTGACCTATGAACGGTAGTGCTAAAGAAAGTGTTGCTATAAAAAACCTTAATTCTATCTACAAAAATTGTAAATAACTGACTTCAAAAATTTGATCCAAATGTCTACAAAAAATTTAACAACTGTCTACAAAAATTTGATAACAATGTAATATAGGGTTAATAGGGCAAAAGGGGTAGGTTCAGGTGGTGATAGGTATTCCATCGGGTAACGTGAGAATTATGAGATCTCACGGTTTCTTATAACCATTCCCATTATCATTATAACAGCTCGGATACCCGAGATGGCCACAATGGCTCGTCTCTGTGAAATTAATTAATTATTCTCCGTTTACCGTATTCTTCGACTCTGTAAACAATACTATTGAATAACAAGTACTTCGATACAAAGTGGTTATTAACTGTCAAGAAATAACCAATATTCAATGTTATTAATAATAATTGTCCTTCCATTTATTTTCAATGGCGATATTTTCTTTGTGTTGTGCTCGTTAACTGGAAAATTTGGTGTTCCCAGCCCTTTATTAAATAGTCGCCTTGTCGTGTCCGTCATCCGAGGAAGCTAAAATGTGTTACAAGTTGGCAGATCTAGGCTTAGCCAAATGTTTTTTTTATATGTTGTTTTAATTGTATTTTCTATAATTTATGTATTTTTCACGGGACAGTGTGGTTGAAAAAAAAAAGTCGCCATGTCTTAACTGAGTGGCACACAGTGTCAATCACTGTTATACATTTCTACCTGTTATAGCATAAGCCAATTCTACGACGATAGAAAATACGACAATGATTCTTTTCCTTTCAAGTAAATGCCTAACAGCAAATTAAAATTAAACCACTGTGTTAGGTATACATATTTTTAAACAGTTTTGCTTACAAACAGTCGCATCTTTAGAGTTTATGGGCAGAATACGATTTATAAACATTTTTCCCCCACGACCGACCGTTTCGGTCCACTGTGCACTCAGGATATTCACAGAGTAACGTCCGGAATAATAAAATGTAGAAAAAATCGACGCAAGCTTTTAAAGCAACATAAAATCTTTGGAGTTATGATGTTTTTCAACTTTTTAGGACTTGAAAGCTTTGTTTTGAAATTGTCGAAATGTTACCGAGTGAAATTTTGCAAAAATCTATGATGGTTGTAGAGGAAACTACAACCAAATCTTTGTTGCAGTAAAAAATAATGGCGTTTCTAGATTTGTAGGCATAGTTTTGAATTAAACGTAAATCAAGTTTCAATATCAAATTAAATAAGCACTAAGAAATATGTTACCCACTATCTAATAAACATCACACCGACAGCAAACTGCCATGACTATAACCAATGAAACTATTGTTACCTCTTAAACAATCGCTCCGAAAATCGAATAAAATCCTAGGTCACTAAACCCAATGTCAATCAAAATACATTTCCAATAATAAATTTCAATACGCATATTTCCAGGAAGGTAGCGTTCGGTCCACTGTGCTTCCAGTGTTGGTAAAACGTTCGGCGCGCGCGCACGCCTTCCCCGAAGAAGACGCGGTGCACTTCGTGATCGGAAAACCGATGCCTTGTGATTGTGTATAATCTGTGGTTTAAACTGCGGCAAATGCGGTACAAACTACGCATCGATCTATGAACCTAACTTAGATAATAATATAATCTTCGTCTCGTGTTATAGTAACTGTGAAGTCATCTGTGCTTAGTGTCTGACTTTATGACTTTTAAACGGATTCCGGTAAGATTTTTTTTGGAGTGTTTTTGTAAGAGTTTCGTGTGGGAACCGGGTGATAAGGGATGTTTACGTTTGTACGGCATGCACCCTGTAACACATGTGTAAAGTCTAGTGGTGCTGGTGGTAGATTGATAGGCTAGTGGAATACACTTTAAAACTTTTGTGATGGTATTTGTTTCTAAGTGACAAAGCAATAATAAATTAATCTTATTTCAAATCAGATACAACGACAAGTGTATTATTTTTTAAATGTTACAGGTCAAAAGAAATTATAACGCTTGTAATTACATTACTGTATTTTAGTTTTAATATACCTAACAACTTGGTGAATAGTACAAAAGGCAGAGTTGAAAATCCGAAAAACACTCACTACACTAATGTTAGAGCATACTTTGATACTCGTATACCAAAACAAAATACGTATTGAAATATGTTGTTAAGTACACAAAAATGCAATGGCTAAATAAAAATCCGTATTATACGAAAAAAACTTAACTTTTTATAGCTCTCTAGATAACTTATTAAGTAGCCAACAATATTGACCGCAGAGGTTATAACTTTGTGAACTTCGCCCTTCTCCAGAGCAGCTTATTAGAAACTACGGCAAGTTTCCATTAACCTTTTGTAGTTTGTGAAAATTAAAAACAACTACTTTAAAATATGGGAAGAGTAATTCATAAAATTATTCGTTCATTACTTTCGATTATTTTATTAGTTATGTTTATTAGTTTGATTTCTGACAAAAGTTATTGCTACAAATTCTTGCATGTTTTACGCTTTAATATAATGTCAAAACCCCGCTTTTATCGTAATATCATAAGGAGCCGAGTTCAAAATAAAGCTGAGTCAATATCTGCAAAAAGATCATCCATAGTTCAACTTTTCCTTTCGAGTCGGCTCCAACAATTACTCTAATTAAACAACAACAACAACAAAAATCGGGTTTGAGCCGCTTCGATCGTTCCTCGCCTTACCTATACGAAAAATTAAAAAGATAAAAAATTATAGATCTATTTTGTCATTAATAAGCGAGCGGTAGCACCACTGTGCGCTTAATGTTCTACGAATTCTATGCATGTTTTGATGTAGGAAGACTTTTAGTGAATACTAAGCGGGTAAGTACTCGTGGTGTAGATATTCCTATGATAAAAATGCTCAGACTATAAAAATAATCTCTTGTATTTTTAAGTAGTTACCTACTTTAGATAGATTGTACTTTGGTTAGATTCTACGCAGGTATTTTTTATACTTGGCCGTAGCTCGGTATATGTGGTACCAATAGCCTTAGTTCCTGATACCCCTAGACACAGGTAATCCTAGTAACGAGTCAGTTCAGGAACAATGTCTATGTACCTAGCACGTTATATAAAAAATAACACCTTAAACGAAGTCACGGGTGACAACTAGTCATTACTATATTCCATCGAAAAACAATGTAATATACTAATTTCCAAGTAAAACGCAAAGGAGTGAAAGGACAGTTAGGTTGCAAAGTTATTAAGTAACTCCATTATTTCACTTCCTTTCGTCGGTGCTAAAATCTTACTTAATTGAAATGTAACTGGTGCGACTTCCCTTTGTTTACTGGATATTTTAATAGCAACTTCTTGTTTTCTCTTTTTTTAATAATAATAATATACGTAGGACAATAAAAATATGAAGGGGCAATTTAATGATACATAAATATAATGATATTTGTATCTGAGTTACAAACTAAATTAAAATAAAAATGTCGTAAAAATGTTCTAAAACTTTTTATCCTTTTTAGCGAAAAATGATTGATAAATAATATTAAAATATGTAATTGACTACTCAACTAGAACATGTTCAGATACTATTCACACATTTTTAAGCTTACTACCCATCGCTAAAAAGTAATTCATCATACTCTACAATCTTAAAATGCGATTGGCGTACTTTATAAGAAGCGTCGTTGTTTGAAAATGAATGAACTATCACAATGAATGAATGAAAATGAATGAGATGTGCATGAATGTGGATGCCACGTTCCCTTTTTCCTTTTATCAATCAAGTCGCCGCTACAGAGCTCAATGCGGTTTTGTTCATGCTTTGGCGGACAACAAAAACGTTTGTGTAGGGCTTAGTTTGACCGCTATGGTTAAAGAAATTCTGGTTGCGTGAAGAGGCATACAAGAGCTACTGACATTTCACAATCCGACTGCAGCGCACGAAGAAACAGCGGGGAAACGCCGTAATAAAAGTTTCAGCTACGTGACCTTCAACTACCATCTCTCACTACCAAAGAATATTGAACTATTAGAACGTAAAGAAGTTACGCGCCGGCGATCTGTTAAATAAGCGGTTTATCTAATAAAAGCTGGTCATTATTTTATTGTAAGAAAAATATGTAGGGACATAACCGTTTAGACTTAAATAAAATATTATACAATCAATGTAGGTACTCGTATTTAGATGTGAAATTTTATTTTTTCTTTCCAACCCACTATATTAAAAAGCTAAATTAGATGAACGATCCACCTACTAGGTACATTAACAGTTTTATTATTTAAGTGATAAAATCCCAGAGTCCAAAATATAAAAGTTCTTAAATAATATTATAATCCATACTACTAATATTAGAAATGTGAAAGTCACTCTGTTTATTGTCTGTTTGTTGCCTTTTCACGGCTAAACAGCTGAACGGATTTCGATGAAATTTGGTAGGTTAAATAGATTGTACTCGTACCTTTGAGACGGACATAAGCTATCTTGTGTCTCAAAAAGATTGACACTATGCGACGTTGACACACTAGGCCTGTGGGAGCAAGAAGACATTACTTTGTATGAGCATATCCGCGATATAATCGCAGCGTAATCGGGCGTTGCCGTTTCGTATAATGTAATTAAATAATATGTAATTCAAAATAATAAAATAAGCGCCAGGTGACGTATCCAATTCAGTGCTGCCAGAATCTTGCACGTGGTAGATTTTGTGTCACTTACTACATTATCACATTTACTCTCGTACTATACTATAGCCGAATGTAATTTTGGACGTTTTTTCTTAAAAGATATGAATAATATGTATTGTAGAACGTGTTTACTTTGAACAAGTTAATTAATTATATGGGTTTCAAGTTTCCAACGATATCATCAACAAAGAAAACTAATGAGCAAGGTATACCAGTAAACAGATAAGAGCAAAAGAGACTTAAATAATTAAATAAGTATTTTATCTTAAATACCTACGTAATTTTATTAAATATATTTAAATAATTATAGCAATTACACGATTGGTTCCCGACGACAAAGACGACGCGATGACGATAAGACGTGTTCAATCAAAGCAGAGTACAATTGTGGTACAACTGGTACAGTACTTTTGACTGTTGTGCACTGGCAAGGCAATACAGTAATTATCAACTGGTACCTCCTTGATCGTGACGTGACACTGTCTGTCAGTGTCAGACTGTCACGTTTCGTTCTCTGTAGTCACCGGCTTTGGGGTAAATAAAAATTGTAAGATTCAAGAGTTGACGATATTTCATATTATGTTCAGTGTTGTGAAAAGTGAAAACCGTTTTATTTTTCTATCACATACGTATTAAGAACATTCCAACATTTTAAATATAATTATTTTGATTTTTAGGTTGGGTCGGAGAGTTCCTGTTTTCACGGACGATGCTAAAAATGTATAGAGCAAAAACATCAAAAACGAGCTCACAGTTATTCTGGACCTGTATGTAGCTGAAAACGTGTTCGTTCTCCGCTCAAGCGTTTCCATGGCGAAGATGTTTCGTAAGTATTGAACCCATTGTTAACGTGCAACAAATTTCTTGGTACAAAGACCAACCTGAAAATTCTGTACTGTGCAGATTGTTATTTCTTTTATACAGACGAGATGAAATGATTGTAATGTAAACCTGTGATTATTTATGTTCAGTTGTTATGTACCTCTACTCAAGACATTATACGCTACTACAAAAATGAATAGGGGTGGTGTAGTACCAAACGTAGCAAATAACGAAGCCCTATAGTACATCCAAATTTGTTTAGGAATTTAAAAGTTATGGTGTTATTTTGGATTACAGGTACAAGAGCAGCTAAGAATCGCAAGAAAGAAAAAATGTTACTTTGTATAACTTCATTTCACCAGTGGAACCTATACCTACCAGAACTTGTTCTGAGAAGGGATAAAAAAATGCAAAATGCATAGATTTTTAATATAGGATATCTGTTAATAAATATTTTTGAACCTAATGTAATATTTCATTTCACTAATCAATCTATAGTATAATACGCAGTCATAGCCCGAACTTATTGAGCTTCGGGCTGCACCACGATGCACCCCACTGCACGATGACTGTCAAAATATCCTCATTGGCTTGCTGTTAGAAAGCGTATTGATTGTGGTTCTAATAAGCAGAAAAACTAGGTGGGTAATCTAGGCGCAATGGATAACCAAAAGGTCTAGAAAAATATTTTCCAACAAAACCAAACTACGGCGATTGACAACCGAACTCCGGCTCGTCGTATCATAAATCTATCATAGTTACAACTAAGGTAGGTTCACCTAATAAGGACCACGTTTTTACAAAACCCTATAAATCTGATTTTAGAAGCGTTTCAACTGAAAAAACATCTAAAATTATAGAAATTGCTCATATTTGTAGTAAAAACATAAGACAAAAATCATTTATCATAAGTAAATTAATGACAGAAACAGTTAAAAAAACATGTCAATGGACCTTATTAAAAACAGGTGATCTCAATAAGGCCCATTTTTTTACTGCAAGTATTTCTAAAACGACTTTATTATTTTATTTCAATTTTGTGAGATACAGTTACAGTTATTTTTATCATTCCCGAAAGATTAATTTAAAAATTAATAAAAATTGAAGTGGTGGTCTTTATCAAGACTATAAGAACTTAAATGCAGTATAACAACATTAAATTATGTATTTCAATAAAATACAGTTTAGTTTTGTATTGTTATGTATTAACTGAAATAATTATCAGCTTAAAAAATAATACGATTCAGGTATATTGTCAGCCATAGCTCTTGGGCCTTATTAAGTGTAGAGAAATTACATTTTTGGCAGTGGACCTTATATTGACTATCAAATAATAACATGATGTATTATGTAAATGAACTAAACAAATTCAGGAAAATCAGTGACATTTCTACTTCGTAAATGTATATGTTGATATTCCTTCATTCTAGCTCATTTTTAGAAGTTCCATATTTTATTCGGGTTCAAAAAAAAAATTGGGTATTAATTTTATGGATTTTTTTAACCATAGCTTTTCCTAAAAGGTAATAAATAAATATTTAAAAAAAAGTGTGGTAGTACCTAAGTAGTTCAATTTAGTAATAACAAGACTAGCAAGTAGTTTACAGTATTCATAGACCTTATAAGGTCCGGCCTTTAATTGGCGACAAGAAGGTGGACTTTCTTAGGCATTTCGGCATCCCGGAGAAAACCAATAAACATCAACATAAAAATCGTGCTTTCGATAACATAATTTCATAACCCACGCCTAGATGTTCTTTATTCCTTTACATAAATTAATTTCTTGTAATAACCTAAAAGAAATATTTAAATTACTCAAAATGCCACCAAGGAAGATAATAAATCGACCGATGCATTGTGACATGTACTACATTGACAAGCATACTGACAAAATGGCAGCGTAAAATGTAAATAATGCCAATGCCCTTAAATGATTGGTCAATAAGGAACGTCGGCACGAGTTTTGATTTCTATTTATCATCGGGAACTGGGTTTTTGAAATGGTGGCCCTTATAAGAAACCGGTCCTTATTGGGTGAACCTACCTTATGCTATATTGCAATTTTAAAGACCGTCAAATTTTGATGTACATAATATACGAGTACTTCAGTGTTGACGTGTGCGTGTCATTCGTGTTCATTTACCTATATAGTTTTAGGTTTTGATTGAGCTATTCTCAAAAGTGTAGGCATTAATGAATAGGTCCAAATGTTTGATATGTGCTGAGACCAAGTTTGAAAACCGGAGAAACTACCTAAATTAAGTTTACCTCTCGCAAATACAGGTACTCTTGGAAATCTCTTGCTTAGCGACACCAGACTTTTTTATAACAATACCTATAATAAGCACCAATGACGATGATGCTATAAGAACTACGTGGTCATTACGAAGCTCACACGCATGTACTTAGATTGAATCATCAAGATGGCCTACACAAAGATTGTCTCGTTATGTAGGTAAGAACGGGAGCAACGTGACTGTTTGGCACTTCTATTTAAATTCTATTGTAATAAACGGGCTAGAAAAACAAAACACAGCGGCCACTGGCCGCGCTTCATCCAATGCTTGTTTTGCTTAATCAGTGCCTTGACAGACCAAACATGACAGGCGATGGATGCGGTCCAGTATTTTGGAAAAATATGATTACGTAAAAAAATAATTGAAAAAAGTGACACAGGTCCGTCTAGCGGCGCGCCGCAGCGACTACTGTCGAATCGTATGGAAATGATAGAGAGGACACAACATGGCGGCTGGCGCGTCATTCTACTTGAACGAAAATTCAATCAAATATGTTTTCTTGAATGAAAATTGGCGCATTGTTGCTATATTAAACACCAAAAACCTTTATTATTGTACAATGGTTTCAAGTTCTTTCGATTTGAATAATGTTCTCTCATAAATTAGTGAGATTTAATTTAAATAGCTATTTTCTAGAGGTTACTTTGTAATTTTTTTCTATCGAGAAAATATATTTTAATTGTGTTTCACTAACCGTCACAAATTAAAGTATATGATCAAAATTAACATATATTTTTTCCACATTCCTAAGTTGTACGGATTTGTCGTAAACATCATTCAAATAAATTCGAATTAAGCGTAATCAGGAAGACTATTCGTCTGTATTTGTATATGCTTTTACAATAAATAATAAAAAAAATGGCCAAAAAAGCCAACAACCTCGACCCATTAACCCCCAACCTAGGATGTTATATAGAAAGGTCAAGTCAAAAGTATGAAGACATGAAAGTGGAAGAAGCTAAAGAAGTGTGTCAGGATCGTAGCATGAAGAAGATATTGTAATCTCTGCCTAGCCCAACGGGAAAAAGCGTTGCTGTATGTATGTATGTCAAAAGTAAAATATAATGTTCTAAGGAACACCACCCTTACTGGAGTCACCCCCGGTTTCTGAAACGTCAGTCAACGTTGACAACAGATTAATTATATTGCCATCCTTGTCATTTGTTTAGTGTTAGATAGAGACAACGATAGTTTTAATCTAATGTCAAAGCCAACTAGCGTTCTAGAAACCGGGGGTCAGTGTCTTAGCGCTGCGTTAGACACGGCATTGTATGGGATAGGGATTCGTACAAAGTCATCGAACATAGTAATTACCAAGGGCCGGTTTTAAAATTAAAACGTTAGATCAAATCGGTTTCGGCGCCGTTTAAGTATTAGCTGTAAAGGAGCCCACACACAGAGCGGACAATGTTATATTATGGTTAGTTAATAATTTTTCGTATTTAGAGCAGTGATTATTTTTAGGTCCTAATTAAAATCTTAGTCGAAAATAACTTTTTTCATTATAAAATTATTTTTTTTACGAAAAAAATCCGTTTATGATGATTATAAATGTACTGATAAAAATTAGGGCATGCATTAAAAATGTATAATTACCTCAGACAAATTATAAGACCCTTGAAAGGCCAATCTAATTTTAATTTCGACTTAATTAACCAGTCGAGTTGAACAGCCTCGCCCATTCATAATGCAATTAATTAACAATGTTATTAGGTACTTGAATTTAAAGCGTCCCACGCGTGGTGGATAATTTTTTTTTTACTCTCTACAGAGAAAAGCTACATGAATTTGATTTTATCGGGTATATTTTTATTGTATCTGCATGTAAATGATTTTCTTCTTTTTTTTCTTCTTCTTCTATGTATTATATTCGTTTCTTGATTCAAAAAGGGTGATCCAATATAAACTTCATAAACAATATTAATACATTTTTCAGTAAATTCATTCAGTTATTTACATAATACTTTCACGCTTCACGTTGTTTGTCCGCGATGGACTCCTAAACTACTTAACCGATTTTAATCAAACTTGCACACCGTGTGCAGTATGATCTAACTTGAAAGATAGGATAGCTTACATGTCATTTTATAGTCGCAATAACAAAAACCTTAGCCACAGCAACGCGTAGCCGTATCTGCTAGTTTATAATAAAATTTCCAAGTAGAAAAGTGTACTATATATACCTACCGTTAAAATATTTAACATCTTTAATCATTATGATATGGCTGGTACTATTATAATGTACATAAAAAAATTACACAACTGAAAATCACAATTGTCACAGATGACATATTATATGAGTTCGTTAAAAACTGAACTCTACCATTACAACACTATCCTATGTCTATTCGTCCGACCAAGTCTTGTAGGTACCTACCTATATAATATACACGTTATCCTCGACCTAATAAAAATGGCCCACTTTTTCCACTAGTGTAAAAACATTCTCAAACGGAATTAGACTAATCTAACCCCGTGCGTGCTTGAAGCGGTCCGAGAATGGGCCGTAATTGCCCCGGGGCGATTACTGGGGTAGGTAACAGCTAACCGAGGAACAAACGATTACTGAGCGATGATACCGGATCATGTTGGAGGAAGTCAAGAAAGTTTAGGCGCTGAACGGCCAGTTCTCAAAATGACCGATTCTATAATGGATCAATTTTCAAAATAACCAATTCTACAATGGGACCATGACTCAAAATGTCCAATTCTATATTGGACCCATCCTCAAAAGGGTCAATTCTCAAAATTAATATAGCTAAAAAAGAAAACAAGTAATAACCGACAGTACGGATGGTTTATACTTTAAAAAGCATAGTCGCTCAGGTTATTAATTTATTTTTTCTAATAGATCATTGATTGTTTCTATATTTTTATTCGTCAATGTCAATCTTTTCAATTATTATTGCCAGTATCGTATATACCTACTACATACTATAGTGAAGTTACGTTACAAATACGATATAGGTAGGTAGGTAGGTACCTACGTCTATTTGAAATTTTCAACAAGGTAAACCTCTCCTGTGCGTGGTTGAAGCAGTTTTGTGAATGAACGGCCCGTAATTGCCCCGGGGCCGATTACGGGGCAGATTAGCCCGCAATCGCGATACGAGTATGTATCATGCACGGTCACGACTAAACGCACTTCAGCATCGACGAAACTACGAATAACCTAAGTTATTTAAAAAGTTATTTTCAAGAGTTAGTCAGGAAGAAGGTGAATGTGATGTCCATCTTCTGTCTCTGTCTATCATGAACTATGTGTTATGGAACACAATTACTAATCAACGGAAACTGTGTCAAATCCTATAATTCTTATTCTAATAATTATGCACGCGTTTATTTTTTTTTGCCTAATAAATTATTTAAAAGAAATGAATGTCGAAAACTAAGAATTTCTGCTTTTATGTTGCATTTTTTCAACATAAAACCAATATCAGTATTTTCAGATTTCGATTATTTTTGTACCTGTGGATAATTCGGACTAATTACGCGATAATCTGTCAATGGGCAAAGCTGATGTGTGTTCAAATCACACTATGACCAAATTACATTCATGTGACCATGAGTTTAACTTTGCAGAGTCTACTGAGAAGTCAAGACAGTCTTCCATCATCCCAGCAAACTTGGTGACAGCTCACGTCCGTCAAACACTGTTTGCGGACGTGTCAGGAAAGTTTAGGCATACTTATAACGCTAGTTTTGATATATGGGAAGATATAAATATTATAGGAGTTTTTCTCCTCTTTAATGTAACAAGGGAAGAGTGTGACACATGTGCGGGAGCATAAACCCCATGGATATGAAGCCTGTAGGTATGTGCGTTATTTTTACCCGTACACTAATTTGCCGAATTATTTTGAGTCGGGACTTTTGGGACAGATAGGTACTGAAGAATGTACTTTTGACAATTTGCTTGGAGCCTGGTTAAATACTTTTGCGATTAATAGATAATATTGAAAAGATAAACTATTACCGTTTTACCACAAATGTTTAGACCAGAGTTAAACAGATGTTTCTAAAATTTCATTCCACAAAATCGAGGTCTGTCAGTCGCGTTTTTTTACTCAATCCTGGCATTCCTAATTATTTTTCTTGCGAATTTGTTATTGAGTTATTAAAAGCGAGGGTAAAACGTCGATTTGTGGAGAAAATATTTAGACATATCTGCTCAACTGGTTTGAATCTAAGACCGTTAGAGCATAATTGGGGTGATTTCTTGGAGCGCAGTGACATATTAATTATAAGCTTATTAAAGTGGTTATTATGTGACGTTATAATAATTGTAATATGATGGCCTGATAAGTTATGGACTGTACTTTCGAGCTCTCATCGTCCGTACTAAAAATGTGTCAGTCGAATAGAGGTTTCTTGTGAAATAATAAAATTGTTACAAAGTCAACAAACTATCAGAAAGCAGAAACTTCTCATAATCTCACTTCCCACGGACTTTCGCGTGTAGTCAGATTAGAAATAACCAGAGGAAGCACCTCCTGTTAACTGCACTTTAATTAACCGGGCCTGTTATCGCACCGGATTGAAGAACTGGCTCTGATTGACAAAGTAATGTCTAAAGGACTGATTAAACAAAGTGATGGTAGCCTAGTGGAAGAACTTCCGCCTACTACGCATGTGTTTGCAACTTCAAATCCCAGTGCGGGCATGTACCAATGTGTTTAATAATTATCACTCGCTTTTCGGTGAAGGAAAGGCCAAGTGCGGGTCGGACTCGCGCACGAACGGTTCCGTATCATTATCTATGAAAACCTATTTATTATGTATAACCTAAAAATATTTATTATTTCTGTTTTTTTTTTGTTGAGCTTATAGCGGCAACAGAAAAACATCATCTGTGAATACGTCAACTGTCTAACTTTAATATTATTATCACGTTTCATGAGATATAGCCTGGTGGCAGACGGACAGTGGAGCCTTAGTAATAGGGTCCCGTTTTACCCTGTGTGTACGGAACCCTAAAATCAGGATCTAGGTACTAAGTATAAGAACAACAACTAAAAATAGTGCAGAAAGAAACTTATGAATGCAAAAGAAACCAACTCCTTTTATTTTCATTGAGGCTTTCTTTATAATCCCACATCCGTTCACAAGGGTGATCGCTACGGGAAACAAATTGGAATGGATGCTCACTCACACAATTTATAAATATAGGTGGGTACTTATTATAACTAAAAGATAAATCTTTTTCACATCCACCATTTCTTTTTCGAATCTTGTGCACACACATAGGTATAGTACATAATATAATTATGTGTCTGTGTGCGTGTGATTTAGGAATCCCAAGCTAAGGCATACCAATAAACCACAGTGTATAGACTACAGGCCAAAACAACCACAGAATACAGAAAGGTAACTTCAACTTCGCAGTAATTATTTAGTACCTAATATTCATAGGAGTGCTATGAATAATCCGAGTTAATATTATGCGTTCTTTTGTTTTCCTTTTTAGCTTTCATTATGAATCGGCAATCACACTCGCAGCGACTTCTTCGTGTCGTCGCTTTGTAAATACGATATTGATATTCTATTGCGGTGGTAACAGGTGGGAAATAATAATAGGATTCGGTAACAAAAAACAGGATGTAGTGGCGATTGTGGTTTATGGCAACACAATAAAGTCGATCGATTGCCCAGCTCACCGTGTCGGATTGTTATTGCCAGTGTTGAATTAATCTGCCAGTAAAGTTACATGTAGAGGTCACAAGATGGTCAAAAGTTATCTTCTATGACTTCGTTATTTTTAGGGTTCCGTACCCGAAGAGTAAAACTGGACCCTATTACTAGGCTCCGCTGTCCGTCCGTCTATCTGTGTGTCTATCCGTCTGTCACCAGGCTGTATCTCATGAACCGTGATATAGCTAGACAGTTGAAATTTTCACAGATGATGTATTTCTTTTGCCGCTATAACAACAAACTAAAATACAGAATAAAATCAATATTCAAGGGGGCTCCCAAACAACGAACGTGATTTTTTTGCCGTTTTTATAGATAATGGTACGGAACCCTTCATGCGCGAGTCCGACTCGCACTTCACCGGTTTTTAAGAACTTTAATACCTTTTATAGAAACGGTAAAAGGTACTTCAATAATAAAGGTTCAATCACACATTGATACACACAAATGAGCAAAAACAAATGGAACAATATTATGAATTTTCATGAAAAATAGGGCACTATATCGTATCATACTTTCGTGCCAGGCATTGTCCCGTAAGTACTATAATTATTCCGCTTTCGTGACGAACTACCACAACGATAATTAGTAGTAAATTTGAAAGCTTTTACGGGTTGGGCTATGAGAATATTTATGCATATGGGTAGAATTATATGCATGGCTTAAATTATCCAAAGTCCAATAATGAAGGTGGATAGAAAATTATAGTAGGTTTCTAAGAGGCAACGAAAACTTCTAAAATCTAAAAATATTTTTAATTAAAGATAAATACAGTCTCTAAACTGTCACAGAGTGAATAGTATGTAAATATAATAGTAATAAAAATAATTCTGCCTAGACCGGGCCCACTGCTGGGCAAAGGCCTCCCCTCACTTTCGTGAGGAAGATTAGGCCATAATCCACCACGGGAGCTCGGTCCGGGTTAGTGGATACATGCCTCTGAAATAATTCTCGAGGGTGTTTGTTTCCTCACGATGTTTTCCTTCACCAAAAAGCGAGTGACAATTACGCACATAATGTTTTACAAGAAACACAGTAAGTGCCCGCATTGGGCATAACTAAAAAAACGTAGTTTGAAACTTTTGGGCACAATAATTAATCATGAAACGGCTGGACACATTTTTTCAGTATATCGATCAAACAAATCACTTGCGATCAGAAAAAGAAACCATTTTAAATCGATAAATCTATTTTGACTAACCTCAAAGTTCAAGTTACTTTAGAAGAAGATTTCTGTAGCATTTAAACCTGGTTTGTATAAATAGCCTCTAGCTACCGATCTGAAGTTTCCCAAGGAATTTCCCAAGAAAATATATGTACAATTTTCATCTTTTCAAATTGATGCTTAGTCGCGATGCCTTCACCTCGTCGGCACTGTAACTTTTCAAATTGAAAGTTTCACATCTTCTGACATCGTTGACTTGATTACAAGTTTTTTGTGGCTTTATATAGCAATTTCATATTTTATCTTATTTTGATTTGATTTTATTCGCATTGATTTGGAATTTGGAACCCATTGTAATAATTTTTAACTTTCAAACTCATAAAAGTTAGTACATAATAGGTAGGTACTACCTAAGTATATTATTTTGTGTGACCAGATAAATAGTTACTATACGGTTCCATAATTTATTATGTATCGATACAAAGTATAACGTTTCCATTTTTTTCAGCTGTTGGGGCCATAGCGGCTTCGATGGGAGAAAATGCAAACGAAAAACATTAACCTCAATCAAGAACAAAGAAACAAAGACAACGGTGAAATTCAAGTAAGTATAGGATGTAGTATAAGTATAAGCACAAGGGAAAATTTAAAATTTATAATGGCCCGACGGAAAGTGTTGTTTAAAATGTAAAAAATAACATGATTTGTCGGCCCTTGTAAATTTTATGTAAGCGTGTCGTAGTCACACTTACTTCAAATAGTAGTAGGTATATTTCACACTTTTTAAATTATAGATCAAAATACTTAGGTACATTAATCATCATCTATCAAAAACGTCGTACTCATTGAGTTAATACGAGCATTATTTATTTAAGAGCCCAGACACGCTATATCTATTGAACAGAGTAAAAAATATTTTCAAGTTTTTAGTTTACATTTTGTTAGTTAAAATTCCACATTTCCTTTTACATTAACAGGATAATTATTTATGTTACTAGCTGCACCCCGCGGTTTCACCCGCGTTTGGATAATATACAATAATATAATATCTTTATGAATTGTAGCCTGTGTTATTCTGGTATGTAAGCTATATTATTGTGAAGTTTCATCAGAATCCATTCAGTAGTTTTTACGTGAAAGAGTAACAAACATCCGTCCATCCATCCATCCATCCATACTTACAAACTTTCGCGTTTATAATATTAGTAAGATTAGTCTATGATAGCCACAACCGTCATCGGCGACTGCCATAGAGGGAATAAATACTACCTTTGTACTACCTTACCTACGTAATCGAATGCATACCCTCATTATGTCTGTATTGTGATGAGCATGTGCTGTGTCTGTCCGCTCCTGTAATGTTTGAAAAATACGTCATTACAGCGGTCTCCCGAGTTGACGACGTCGTTTTTATATAGGTACTTATAATAAAGTTAAAGGGCCAACAAACACATTTTATTATTTACTTTTAAAACGTTAGACGTACCAATGATTTATATTGTCGGGGGTTTTAAAATTTTTAATTTAATTTTGTCTCAGGCAATCAATGATACTAAATTAAGGAAGTTTAATGAAGTATGATTGATTTATTTGACCGGAATCTTAAACTCAGATAAGGGGCAATAAAAATACATTTGTCCAGTTTTCATATAAGTGCCCTCTACATCCTAGGTAATTAACTAGAAACTTACTAAAAATGTCGACCATCGCACTGAAAGCTAACGTAGTATAAACGTTTCTCAACAGATGGCGCTTTTGAAAATGTACTTGTTTACACATTATTTTCACAATATTTTAAAATCGATTTTTTTCCTTATAATTATATATTTGTATTGTGTTTACAGAAAATGGGTCGGCAAGAGCCTCAAGGGTTACATATTGAGGGGGCATTGCCCCAGTCGGTAGGCATCAACCAAGTCACGGCGACGAGCATCGGTTCCACGTATTTCGGTCAGTATGCTTTTTGAACATTAAACTTAACATTTTAGTGCGATACTTCACACGACGTTCCTTGAACATTATTTTGGTGATAGATTCGTGTTTTTCGTAACAAGCAACGCTAAAAGAATGGTAAAGGATAAGCGACTAAAATAGCGCAAAAAATATCGTGACCATACACATAAATGACTTAGTTTCACTTCTACCAAGGATATCATGTTTTATTGTGTGTAATAGAGACCTGCCATTGCCCGTTATAATCATAATCTGTATATTTTTTCAACCCACTGTTGGGTAAATAGGTAATTAACAGGTAGAGTAGGTAGGTACCTGCTACTAGGTACGCACAATTTACGTCTGTTCAGATCATAAACAATACCACTTTACGTATTCTTTGTTATAATAATAATGGTATCGGACCTACATAACGCATTTATGAAACTAACTCGTATGTTCTTGTTCAATGGATCAATATTTGACTAGACAGCCAGGTCGTCGTGTCAGTTTACCAAGCATTTAAATGTTTCAGATATATATAAAAACCAGTAACCATCTCTTACTACTGTAGCAAAGTACCTACTTATAAAAACTTCTCATGTAGGTAGGTACCTAGGCCACCTCTGAACACACAACAAAGCCTTTCCGAAGGTTCGAACTCCGAATGCACCCTTCCTAGCCGCGTCCTAAACTCGAAAAAAAAACACTAATTTGGGCACCCTGACAAAAAAGGCTTCGGACAAGGATGCGGCACACATGGCTCTAAATTATGCATGTTAGAGCAAGACAAAAGATAATAAAATATGGGTTTTCCAACTGAAACAGTGGAGTAGGCGAGATGTTGAAGGACAGACAAGAAATACTTTGAAAATGATTTGTTAAGGTGAATAGTTGGTTCAGTTTAGTTGTGATAATATCTGGGCCAATTTCAATGGAACTCAGTAAAGTTCACAAATAATATTATATTATGTGAAATGCGGAATGATTGTATGACACGGTAGAACACAGTGTCCTCCAGTGTCTGTATTCGCCAACCATTAGTCAGTGGTAGACGTAAAGTTCGTGATCAGAAAATTAATTCAGATAATAATCTGGTGTTCAATGGAAACCGACGTCTCAAGAAACAATTCGTGCAAAATACCCGGGAATTTTTGAAGTGCATTTCGCGAACTTTCTCGAGATTACCACACTTGTGCGAGTGTGTGAAAGTGTTTTAAGCGCCTTGTTTTTGTTATTAAAAAGTTTTGTGTATTTTATCAAACTGGATCCGAGAAGGAGAAGCGTTTTAGGCTCACCTACGAGCTATTTATCTGTTCAAAGTAAGTTAATAGGGGCCTAAGTATAAAATATAATAATAAATAAAGTTTGAAATAATTTCTAACCTCAAAAAGTTCGGATTTATCTGTGTCAAGATCAAGAACAAGCGTAAAGATCCGCGTAGCTAGATCATGGTCTAGCCGTAACTAGCGTAGCTTTATGCTGTTTAGTTTGTGATATATTTCAGAGATGGCGCTATTTTAAATTATGCGACCTTTATTCAAACCATGAATTATATTATTTCTAATTATTATCATCGAGAATAAGGTCTACTAGTAAAACGAGATATACATTAAATGTTATTGTAAAATTCGGTACGTAAGTTAGTATTCCTATTCAATTAATTGTGTTAGTTGTTAAGAAACATTCTCTTTTAAATTTTTTGGATGTTATTTTTATCCGATCTTGCATGTACACATTTTAGCAACGTAAAGTTGCTACGAAACATTGTCTTTTTGGTTTTAATTTCCATGTTCATCCATTTATATAACCATGCGTACCTACATCTTTCCAATTTCTTCTTGTAACCAATGATTCCAAGATCTGCAAAGCCAAGTTTCCCTCAATCGGAACCCTTAAATTGCATGGATCCACTTATGATCGCGTGTGGGTAAGTGAGATCGGCCTCCGCCTCCGCCTCCGCCTCCGATGACGCATGCGATCCTTTGTAACACTGTAGGTATACTGCAGTACAACTAAGGTCGCCTAGGGTCCAAGTTATAGCAGCTGAATAGCCTGGATCAATCTCGAGATAGTTGTAAATGTGAGGGAATGTAGAGGACCTTTTGATGACAATATTCGCCTGTAAATTAGCGGTAGGGTGATTTTTAAACAATTGTCAAAATGGTAAAATTTTTAATGACTGCGTCCATTCAATTCTGGAATACAATCATGCGTTTTTGTGGTGAAAGCTGTGAAATATTTGTATGTTGGAAGATATAGGTTGAGATCCATAAAAACATCGTTTTGCAGTGATAATAATATGACCTATCATATTTAAATCACCGGTAACTTTCAAACCCCCTTGCTACGCTGTATACGAAAACTTGAAAGGTATCAATGGCAGATATTCCATTGTGTCATTCAATAGAGAGATCAGCTTAAAATGTGCTTCTTTTAATTTTTATAACGTCTTGACTATTGACGTTATGACAGTTTATTCAACAACTAGGCACTCGTGTGCTTAGTTGGTTTATAGACGTAACGTGCTTATTTAGACTTCAATATAAAATCTGATCTAATTCACTATAATAATAATTCAGCCTGTAACTTTCCCACTGCTGGGCAAAGGCCTCCCCTCACTATCGTGAGGATGGTTAGGCCATAATCCACCACGGGGGCCTAGTCCGGGTTGGTGGATAACGTGCCTTCAAAATTATTCTCGGGCATGTTGGTTTCCTCACAATGTTTTCCTTCACAGAAAAGCGAGTGATAATTACGTAAGAAACACATTGGTACGTGCCCGCACTAGGATTTGAACTCGCCACCTCCGTTTTCGAAGGCGGACTAGGCCCACTAGGCTACCACCGCTTCTAATTCTTGTAATTCACTAACAAAGGGAATGTCACATGTGTTTAACTTAAAAACAATATCTTTTGACTTAAACCACACAAAAATAGGTTCCAAAGGAATTCCAAAATTACTCAGCGTAGGAAGGTTGAGCCATCATTTCGAAATTACTTCTTTTTCCTCCACAATCCACAATGTATTTGAGGTGAAATACATTTTTCGACACAATATTATGTTAACTCAGAGTTATTACTGAACTTGCTTTTTGGAAGACGTATACATGATACAGTTACACACACTGTTCATCAAGTAGTATAGATAGATAGATAGATAATTCTTTATTGACACCAAAATGTACAGAAAACAGAAATGTCAATCTTAAAATAGGTACAATGGGCAGTCTTATCGCTTAAAGCTATATCTACCAGACTACCTTTGGATGGACAAGATATACAGCCATGGTTAAGTCAGTTGACATCAGTATCAGATTATGAATATATACATACTAATAAATACACAAATAAAGATTTTATACCTATACATATACCAATTTTATCCCTAATGAATTTTTAACGATCAATTAATACAATCTTTAATAAATGAATACTATAGATACATATTATAATAACATAAACAGACATCTTTTCAAACGCTTCATGCTGCTGCTGAAATTGACTTGGCCTTTCTAGACGTCCTTGATTTGATTGTGGATTTGGTAGTTAGATCTAAATAACGTTAACAAATAATACTTCATTGTATAGCAGTAACCTTCAAGGAGATTCATATTTTCATTCATTGAAACATCGTTACTTTCGGTGACCCTAATGCCGTTCGAATGACCATAACATAAAAATTAAACGGGTTGCAACACACTGAAATGAGTGATTATAATTACATGCAAAATGTCAGTATAACAGTAATCTATTTAACTCAAGGTGCATCAACATTATTAAATGTTTGTAACATTAAGTATAAAAGCGCCATTTAATAAGACGAATAATTTTACACGTAATGTGGCACATTAAGTGCGCACAGAAGGAACATTTTTTCGCAATGTAATTCGCGTGAATGTTACGTTATCTATGAGTTTGTTATGTACCATAATAATATCTAATATTCTAATGTTTTAAATCAAAATATTATAATGAAAAATTATGATTAAGTAATTAACAAAAAATTAACGATTATATAACTAACAACAATATTATATTGAGACTCCGATAACTAAAAATGTACCTACTTCAAATGGATTTTCTACAAAAACTAACAAAAATGTGAGATTAGCCAGGGTGTCTACTACTTCAGATATATAGATAATTTAGAATAAGTTTAGAAATAGAAGAAGAAGAAAACAATATCGTTCTTTTTGCAGTCGTTTAGAAATGCTCGTATCGTGTAAACTGTAACAAAACCTCGAGCATCGTGTTCGATGTTCGGTTCCATAAACTGTAGCCTTACGAACGTCTCTAGGTTTTCTTAGAAGTTGCTCTAATGTAAAAGCCCCTTGATAATAAGCGCCAATTACAATGATGAATAATATCACGTTGCCCGTAACATTTCGCTATTAAATGATCATATAATTTATATGATGATCCGGCTGTGTTGAGCTGGTTATTATGTATTTATTATGAGTTGATTATTGCTCAGGTTACATTATGAGCTCGTGCGGTTCGATTAAAATAATGAACGAAACGCATGTACAATCGTCAACAAAAATAGCTCGACCACGCTGCCCGGAAAAGCAATATGGCTACAATCAGTGATCTATTTTATTTGTTATATAATTACGAGCGCACTAAAACCATTAATCGGGCAGCCAAAAATCACTATTACCTAACACCGCGTGGGAGGACAGTTTGTATAAATGTCAAATTGATCGACAAACTGTGTCATGTACAATTTAATCGTGGATAAAATCATTTTAACTTCCTTGTAGCAACGTACCGGAGCAGTATGGATATCACACAGCACGCACCACACATTTCTTTGGACCATTTTCGATTTTTTTTTATTGTATCGTATTACTCGTATATTGCGCAGTTTTTTATTTAAAACCTTATGTATTTGCAATTCATCTCAGTAGATATTTTTTTAGAAGAATATGGGGTATTTCCGTGAATATCAATAAATAAATCGTAGTCTCGTTTTGAGTGTCCGCCGAATAAGAATTGTACCTATAAAAGTTTTTTTTTTTTAATTCTTTATAACGAGCCCTTACTGCTATTCGTAAGTATACAAAACCGATTAATCATAATCGACTGGATGGTCCGAATCAAATTAGGCCTTTGTTTCAAGTTAATTTACTGCCCCTATATAAGGCGCTGTTACGGCACGCGTTTGTAAAAGTTAATCAGCCGACACCTACGTAATGGGTCATTTATATATATTTTATAAGTCGGAAGAAGTCCTTAATGATTAATGTAATCTAAAGTACTCATAAGGAATGTGCAGGCCTTACCTTATCTTACCTTGCTTAAGTTTTTTACTTTGTAGATGACGTGATTTTTATGCGTAGGTTATCGTAAATGTTATTTTAGGTGTTATAATGTACTATCCGGTCCGACATACGTTTACTTGTTAAGCCTTTCCTAAATTTGTATGAGAAAATTCGAAAAAAATGGTCTTGCCGTTCTCGAGTTAGAAATGGTGTGGCAAACACGACTTTGTTTTATATTATTTGATATAATAGGTATAGATTTATATGAATAATGAATAATAGTACTGTCCAGCTACCGCGACATACATTGTGTCTTATGTTCATGCTGTAGGTATTCGGCCTCAAATAAGTCGCGAATGACGACCAAAATTCCCATCATTTGATTAATTGAAAATTGGAAAATTCTTTGAGTGAAATCAAAACCAATGTAATTTTCAACCACTTCAAAAATTGTAATCAATATTCCTCTGTTTTGAAGTGGGTTACAGTACATAAACGTTCCTAGCCAAGAAGCCCCGCAGTAGGTATAGATGTGCCACCCCCTTATTGCAATAAGCCAACCGCCCGGGCGCATCTGCCGAGGGTTGCAAATACCAAGGTTGTGTGCATCGACCGGAAACACTGCACCTGTGCAGTGTGCAGTGCACACACCCCTACCCCGAGGCCAGGAAATAGCCGAGTCTTTGTGAGCGTCTTTGTCTTTGTTTCGATCTACCTGATTGTTCTACCGTTCGCGATACCGGTTGTTTTTGTTCTTGTTTTAGTGCACTGCTTCTTTAATTATAATTACTGCCATGTATAGTACTATTATAATCTGTGTTTTCTATACGGTTTAATGTCGACCTCTGCTAGGCGAATCAGTTATTTGAAATAAGGAACCGAATCGATTAGATTCGACATCGTTCCCGTATCGAAATCCCATTAATTTTATTCCACTATGGTGAGTTAAAATTGTATTGAATCGAACGATATCAAACCGAATTGATCGATAGCTAAGTTATAGTATCATGGTTTGCCTCACTATCAATAGCAATAGCAACCGGGCTGCAAGTAGAAGCTAAGTTTCAGATGTGCCCAAAAAAATATAATCTCTATTCATTTCTTCATACCTTAGGCTTTCAGGTGACATTAAAAGATACGATCTCTCCGTTTCTCTGGACACATTATTAGAAAGCTAAAAGGCAGAAAGGCGGTTAAGTTTAATGCACCAGGCCTACACTGCAAAAGGCTATATTTGTAAGAAAAGCTTCGCTACGTGTCTTTTGTCCTTATCACGTTTATAATTATTTAGTATTATTATATGAGTTATATTTAGCTGTATTAGGTTTGTTAGGAGTTCTAGAAATTTTATGATATCGTTGCAAGCAAACGTAAAGTAAACTGATGTTTGGTTATATAGTATTCTTGTGGATGGGGTTTAGTTTTATAGTTTATTTTTAGTTAGTATACATATTATATAATAAACTCTTGAACTTTCGATATAGCCTACATCGAGATTTCATGCTTCCAACAAGAGAAATACAGTCATATATCAGGAGTGAAGCATTAATACGGTGTATATGTGTCTAAGTGTTCGAAATAACTTATAGATAATGAAGAAACACATGCTATCAATCGTTGAGGGTGCAGTAGCCAATAAAATATTATCTAGAAAGAAACGTGCCAAGTCGAGAAAACAAAAGTACACTTGATTGTTTTTATCAAAGCCATTAAGGCCGTTTACATTTACAGCTCTCTGTGTAATGTAATTTTGTAGTAACTATAAGTAGAAGTAACTATTAAGTAATCTGTGCTACAACGCTGATTCAAACAAACCAACATCACAACATACGATTTACCAGTCGATAATGAAAGATCTGTAGTTTCTAATATTTACAAACACAACGTCGTAATTAATTTAAATATTCAATTTACAATTATTTACTATCTTTACGTAACATCTTGAAGCTAACTGCAGTATAATCACCATACGTGTTTAGAGATACAAAGATTAGGTTAACGGTCCCAAGCCTAACAATATACAGGATGGACCATTAATACTATGTATTTACTGAACAACATTTCTCAAAGATTTTGAAAAAATAAGAATTGAAATAATATATAAAAATCAGCAGTTAATTCTGCGCCCCCCGTTTATGACCGTAACCAATAAATATACGCAAGAGAACACAGTGAAATCGTGCATCTGAAGTCACTTAGGTAGTGAATAGTTTCACTTACCATGTGCTCAGTTCGTTTCAGCCCGCTCCTCATCCAAAGGATTTCCCTGTCTAAATTCCCAGACTAAATGTTGTTCAACCAAATGCCTCTCCTACCTGCAGTAGTTCAATACTCTTCCACCCCTACTGTTGTTCAACCGCAAACAGTTTTCTCAGTCACTGCTTCGATATATTATTATATGTTTTATATTGACCGATCCCTTAAATCCTCTTGTAGTATTCCGTGCAAGTGGCCCACCCTGTATAACCAAGGTGATGATATCAATACATCATCCATAACTAGCCGTAATAAGTACCTACGTGATATGTTCAGGTAACCTTGTAATGATTGATGTGGGTCAGACAACAATTCTTTGTTTGTATTTTGACTTAAAATGATATGTAGATGAAACAATATTTGAACAATAGAATCGAGAGATGATTGCTTGGTTAGGCTATACGAAGGATTTTTCAATGAAGATCCGGTGGTACAGATAGACTAGAAAATATAAGAACGAAATAATTATATTGGGATCACAGACCTACGATTGACAAATTAATTTTACAACTTCTATTTTAATCCATAGACTTCCGGTCTATTACAATTATAAACTGTATTTCAGGAACCAATGGCTGCTCGCAAACCAATGCGATAACAGAAAACGAGGTAAAAACCAAAAAGAATAAGCAAATTAATAATTAGCTGACGTAAATAGCTACAAATTAAAAGCATTTTGACAAACCTTTACAACCCGTTTGACAAACTCCTGACTCTAACAGCCATACCTTTTATCCAAAAACCTTAGGACATAGGTATTATTTTATTAGATACGATAGGTTGCTCATTTGCAATTAGGTTGGCAGTACCTACGGTTATAAAATTCATAAAACTCTTTGTAATGCAATTCACACTTAACTATATAAGTAGGAAGTGATAAGTCATGTTCATCTAGTAGGTGTTGCAATTTTTTTTACTGTTGCTCTAATAAGTAAATTGCCAAGCCCGTTAACTCCATCCTGCTGTATTTCAACTGGTTACCACTATAGATGTCATCATTATCCCATATCTCTGACGGCCCGATCATTATAGCATCCATATTGGGCGCATGTAATGCCTAACAAATAACTAGTGAATAACAGGCATTACTGTGGTAGCGTGTAACGCGAGGACCGACTGTTGTAGAAATCTTACGGTACCTACTCGACCGGTTGAACATACCCTTCCCTAGTAAGAATACCATAGTTTAGGTTTATTTTATAATAATTAAATTAATAAATGCGTAGTTTCTAGTTGCCAACATCTAAGGATTTTAACGTTGTTTGATGAGTAAACTAGCTTACTTACTACCTTAGTAACTTCACAAAAATTGGTGTCTATAGGGCATAACGCCACGAACTCTTGGTGCATACATTAATAGCTATTCTCTGTTGATCAGTGTACTATTATTTAAACAAATAATATGTTACATTTAAATTACAACCTTAGAAATCTCGTAGAAATATTTTCAAATCACATTTCGTAGGTACCCAACTAATTCATTCGGATGCGTCTATGGCATCAAAATCATTAACCGGTTTTCTTTACTTCCTCCTATTTTACGGTACTCGGTCCTCAAATTATAACGTTATAACATAACACAAA
Source organism: Hylaea fasciaria (assembly GCA_905147375.1). Taxonomy (NCBI): domain Eukaryota; kingdom Metazoa; phylum Arthropoda; class Insecta; order Lepidoptera; family Geometridae; genus Hylaea; species Hylaea fasciaria. The sequence continues at coordinate 10,572,245 of LR990206.1, forward strand.
TCTAACAACGTCTTATTAACTTTTTTAACGATTACAATAATTGCGTGAAGTTGGTAACGTTTTAATACGTTGTTTAAGGTCTCCGCTCACTTTTCATGTGTGGACCTTCGCATTACTTGTGACCCGCACTTAACCATTAGATAAATCATAATAATGTAACAGATAGGTATTTGTGAAATTTCCATTGCGAATATTTTATCACCCATTGAATATAATTTATGTAAAAGTTTCTAGATCAAATTTTATAATGCCATACCTAGTCCATAGAGTCATTATTACTGGACCGGTAAGAATAGACCGCACATAACATGTAGGTACATACTTAAAACTATGGTTTTAAAATCTAGTAACATGATCTTTCTGATTTTTGTATTACCTACACAAAAGGAAGGCAATTCTTACTAATATATTATAACTGTCACAGCAAAAAACACTAAAAACTTTTCTCGTAATTTAAGTAACAATTTAGATGAGTCGTATTCTTAAACTTCATCTCTTTATTGCTTTACCTTGACCTCAATAAAAAAACAGAAACTTTTCAAGGCCCTGAAAGTTTCCATAAACGTCGTTTTTCATATCTGTCAGCAAATCTATGCCAACTACTGCGAACCTAGTGTGGGCATACCTTAGCATTGCGCAAGCGCACCCAAGCGCATGATTTCGCACTGGTCACGTCATTATTGGATTAAGTTATGACAGTTGAAAGCTTAATTCGTAAGCTTGATTTTTGTCATTATGTCGAAAGACTGGTATTAGGGCGTACGTTTCCAAAATATCCTAATTTATGATGATAGCAATTCCATACTGCTTGTTGTTATCATATTTTAAAATCGAATCAAATAAATAAACTAATTCAAAAGTTTAGCAAAACTGGCCTCAAAGAGCGATGAATGTTGTCCTGCGTATAGATTTTTCATTCTTATATGCCGTGATAGTGGTACATCGAGATGCCTCTCCCGGTATGGATGTCTGGCAGAAATCGCTCTGAGCGGTAATACTGTCCGTTGTGACGCAACCGTTGTTGTTCTAGCTTTTCTTTTTCTTAGTTATATGGAGTTTTTGTACCTATCTCTCTATACAGAGTATAACACGCAAAACATTATTGTAAATGCACATGAAGCCAGCTGATTTTTCGGTCTGGCAGCCCTCATAGTGCAAACTCCAGTCTTACTTCACTGGCATGTGATAATTGCTCTAATAACGCTGCTTGATAAATACGCTCTGCCGATGACAGAGGCGTACAGGTTAAACACGATAATATGACACACCGCATAAAAAAATAAGCTTTTTCGTCAGTAATAGTACTGCCAACACACCTATCTTCCCAGCTATAGTCAAAATCATCAAAATAAATAAAAAAATCAAAATCAATAGTGGGGCAGTAATCTGTGTCACATATAGGAAGAGTTGAAGATTAATTTGTGCGCTTTATAACCTAGCCACGACTCTGGGTTCAAAACCTATTCGCCGCATTAGTGTCTGGTGCAAAAGTCTGCAGTAAAGCAGTTTTGAAGCAGAGTGGTGGAAACTTACCACTACGTTCTTCGGAGGGCACGTAGATCCGTCGGTTCCAGCTGTTATCGAATGATAGCTCCATCAACAGCCTGATCAACTGCAACTAGACAGACAAACTAACAAACAATCCTCACATTTTATGAGTGGAGCACTGATTAAACAAAAATCAATAATATACAGATGTCTTCTTCGCTTTATTCATAGGGCAAGTAATCGACTGGCAGAAACTGGACTAACAATAAAACGCCCACATCGAGCAGTGGACGAACGTTGTCGTGTTATATTATCGTGGTCAATCTATACATAACAACGAAGACGTGCACAGTATGTAAGTATTACCACATTTGGTTACGCCACGTCGCGCTCGGCGGTGCGTGGCGTCCCGCTTCTGTGATCAGGTGGCCATCTTGAAGAGTTGGCTGTATACTGGTGCTGCTGCATACTCTGTGGGCCGGTACAGGTTTTAAAAGGGGCTTGAGGAAGTGGTCATGGGGTTTAATCTGTCGAACGCTGGATATTTTCATTGTCTTTTGTTACCGTTCAGTCAATGTCGGTGCTAAATAGGTATTCAAGCCTAGCACAGAAACACCATTAACTTGGAAAATCTAGACAGGGCTACTAATGTAGAGCATCTTCGAGGTTTACTTTTATAGACGTGCAAGGGCCCGAATTTTCGCATTGGCCATGATTTGCAATTGGAAAATATTGAGACAGATTTTATGTTGATTGATTCCCATTTATATTATTGACATGGTCAAAATATATTAAGCTACTTTGTTTTCATTAAGTTGAATTCGCCTTTTCGGCCAAGGCCCACTCGGGGGGTTTAAGTCGATCTGAGCTCCACACAACCCCTTCCATCACCCCCGTAGCAGAGAACTGGGTGGTAAAATTATTTCTTGGAACTCAACAAAACACACACACACACATCCCTCCTTGGCGTTGCCGTCATCGGGCTAGAATTCCAAGCTTCAAATAACTACTACAAGAACGTAATACATATTATGCATTAGTTTTTTTCATAAGGTGTGTGCTATAAAATGCGCGCGCGCCGGACTGTTAAGCAAGATCTCATCACTTCCTGCAGTCTCAGTCCACCTCACATAGCATAATAATGTTTATTTAGTTCATATGTTAATTATTATGCTCAAATGAAACTTAATTATACTTGAAATTATGTTATATTCCCAAGATCATGGTTCGTTCGGTAACCATTGATACCAGTCAGTGTTAAAACGGCTGAACCGATTTGAATGAGATTTTATATGTATTATAGGTTCCAAACTAACTCCATAGCATAATATGTTTCATAGCTATAGTTTAAGCGAAAGCGGTTCGTACATAAATCGTAGATACGTTGGAGAAACGTTATTATCAGCTGTGTTTACTGAATTTCATTGCTACAGGGTTTGTCGGTCCATAACTCTGGCTTTCCTAACTTTCATCGCAACTATCGAAGTGAAATGCCATAATTTAAAATGTACCGTGGTCCGTGGATGCACAGTGGGCTCGCCTTTTCTAATCGAACAGGTTTTACTTACACCATATTATACACTAAATTAGAGTAAAGAACTGATTAGGTGTTTGCAGGGCTGAAAACATGTCATGTTGTTTCTTAATTTTTTTAACTCTATATAATGGGCTACCATTTGTCCACTACCTCGTCTGGTGTAAAGTGTATGTAGTCAAATATGTTACGCCTTAAATTAATTGTAAACGAAATGTAAACAAACAATTTAATTATAGTTATCTTTATTTACGTTTATCTGTCTGTCCCGGTTGCGATTGACGTCGATCGTTAAGCCACGTCAGAGGCCTGCCAAACTCTGACACTAGTGAAAGGCTGATACTACCTCATAAGACGGACAAGAGGACGGATAAGAGGAACATAATATGAATTGTGGAATATCTCTACACAACAAAATCTTAAACTTTCGGAAACTAAAAATAAATCTTATTTTAAAACTTTCATACCCTCTCAAGCAATATACCATCAAGGTCCTCCAGTAAATCACGGCTCCCCGTGCGATGGACCACGGTCCACAGGTTCAACAGCCGGTGGCTCCCGGCGGCCAGCGGAGCCCGACCGCGGCACATTAGTCGGAGCACCCACGTGTGACGCCCGGTACTGCACCATTGTCTTAGGAACTTATGCACAGATAGACAGGACGGCGAGCCATTTATGCAAAATTAATTTAGTGAACAAAAGCAAGGTAGAGGTTAAGTTTCAAAAAAAGGATTAAAGATGGTTAGGCTTATTGAATCGCCACAGAGCAAAGAAAATTTTAAGCTAAAACAAGAATAAAGTTAACAAAGAGATCGTGTTCTCAAAGAGCTGTAGTAGAAAGGTGCAACTAGAATAATTTTAATGTTATTTAATTTTTTTAAATAAAATCTTGAAGGTAACCATCACCAAAGATGATTTATAAAACCGAAAAAGTTAACTTCAACTCCATAATTTTGAACGTAATGAAAATGTTACCAACTATTTTTTTAATAATAATCCAGAATTCACTATGAAAAAGTAAAAAAAATGTCTTACAAAAATATTTACCAAAATATTAAATATTGATCTTACTTAGAAAAGACATCAACGCGCTCGAAACGTTAAAATTCTGGCATAAAATAATCAGCCAACACTGCCAAAACTTTAAATGCCTTTCCAAGTAACAGGACCAACATACCTTATTCATATTTGTATGACTACTGTTTGTTTATACAGTTCGACCAACACAAGGCCTGTCTCAATTTTCTCATGTCTACGTCAGAATTGCGTCCACGGAGGCGAATCGCGACCCCCTAATGTAGGTAAGCCGTCAGTATGAGACTTGCGCTTGCGACTCTCTGTGCTCTACTGTTCCGCGGTAGACCAATCAGAGCACGCTGCGAAATTTAAAAATCGAAGTTTAATGTTCAAACATCGCGCGCGATTTTAGTGTTTGCAGTGTTGTGTGTGTGAAAGAAAAAAGTATTTATTCAAAAAAAGATTCTCAACTCGGTGCTCAATTTTATCGGTTTACTCGTAGCAGTGTTGTTTTATTTCTTAAAGAAAAACAAAATAACGGCAAGTTTAAGTGATACTTATCGAAGATACCGTAATACCGTTGGCTCTTCTTGAGTGAAGATAGTTTGTCAATAGCAAACAATACGGTCCGAAGTTAATGCATCGATTACGTGACAGTCGTTAAATGATAATTTTATATTGTTGATAAATAGGATAAGAAACTGAAATTAATTGGAGTGATTGAATTATTGTTCAAAATAACGAGGTACAATTACATTTATAAAAATCCAATAAACATTTTTGTACGTGTAAGTCATAATTTTAGTAAAAGTTTACACCGGATAATTATTATCATTTCTTAGATTTTATTTATTACGTGACGTACTTACATATTTTAGTATGTTTCAATAAAAACTAGTTATCAAGTAATTATCTTGTTATTAAGTTAAGTATTGTATCTTATTATGACATCTCTATTCTTATTGAAATAGATATAACAAATTACAAAAAATGCAATTTTTTTAAATGAATCAATTATTTAAAAGATGAAACAAGAAGAATCTGAAAAATTACTGTTAATCAATTAAACCATCCAACCATTATTTAATTCATAGATTTTTATTATATGATTCAAATAGTAGAGTTGAGTGAACTAATTACACGGTGTACCTGAGAATTAATAACGAATAGAAGAATGGAACCATAAACCTAGATGATAGACGAGACATAATAATCTGCCGTACAAATAACATACATCTGTCTTAACTATGAGGTATTTGCTCTAAGAATGTTTATGGGACCTCGTAATTTGGGATCCCTTGTTTACAGAAAGGGGTGTATGTATACTGTATGTGACAGTACCTTGTCATGTAGAAAAACTAGTTGAGGTTTAAAAAAAATCAGTTGAGTATCCCGCCGGATTCGTAATTATATTTAGGTACTAGAGATAAACTCGATGGCTTTCTTTTTCTAAATATTGTGCTTAGATTCTTGTTGTAATACAATATTATTTTGCTGTAACTAAATTATATTTATTCTAGCTGTGGGTAACTAAAGTGGAATTAAATACAGATCTAACTCTATTGCTGGTCAGAAACAGCAATAGAGTTTAAAGTATTACCGCGAGCTTTTAACAGTTCTTTCTAACGTTTGTCGTTATCTCAGTGAACTCCAGTCAACCGACTTTAGTCATTTTATTGTGTTAATGTTTCAATTTATAAACAGCTGTTGTTTCTTCACACAATAGGTATATCTTTTAGTAATTGGGGTGTCATTGTCCTGGCGGTTCGCGTAAGAAACGGAACCGCAGTCGGACGCTTTTCAACAATGGTCCGTAGACAACGCATAAATTAGACTCACTTAGAAAATTAGGCTGCGTTCATAGTAGGTACTATCTGATATGAGGCTATAAAAAAAAAACTAAATTAAACCTTACCACATAAGATACCTATCAAACAAGAGTTAAACAGATGTGTCTAAAAGTTCGTTCCACAATTGACATTTAACCTCGTGTTGACTAAATCAATAACAAATTCACAAGTAAAACTATCAGGTTTCAGTTAAGCAAGACTTGTTACACTTCGATTTTGTGAAATTATATTTTCTACACATGTTTATGTTTTTTTAGTAAGACGGTAATAATCTAACGCCCATGAAGACATTTCTACGTTCAGTGCGCGCTAGTGTTTCAGCTTTTCGGTGTAGTATACACTATAGACTAGTATAGACTGATATAAGACATGCTCAGCTCACCTGATAGAGAGTGTAGGCTCTAACACTCACAGATGATATTGGATCAAACGCAGACCCATTGTAATATAACAAAAAAAGACATTTCACATTTGGCCGTGTAAATGTACCTTAACCGACGCCCTAATAGATAACACTTAATTATTAAAACAATGGAGTACCGTACACGTATACGATAAGTTATGCAAGCAATCAGAATGTGCGGTTTTCTTAGTGCTGTTAGACCTAGTTTTAAGTGGAGTAACATCTTGCATAGAACTTTAATCAGTATATAATGTGAACAAAGAAAATTGTCATTGAAGTATGGGTTTTTAAAAAAGTTGTATTTACTACTATAGACAAAAGGCACAAGTGTAGCTCTATCAGTGTGTCCTAACTTTCAAGATAAGATAAGATCATTTTAATTTGGTAAACCTACCGAAAATGGTGTCTTCTTGTCATCGAATCTTTCAGTAATAATACAAAAATAGCTTGCGCACGGTGTGTGTGTCAATAATGTCCTATTTGCATAAAAATACATTAAATTAATAGTTTGAAATGAATGCCAAATAATCTTTATTTACACCTCTATATCTAATAAATAAAATAAACATATGAATGAACAACACTTTACATTATCGAATGATCTCATAAATTCACACACCAGATGTCCACTCAGTTGGATATAATTTCCAGATTTTTTTCAAGATAAAATTTCCATAAAGATAAAATGAATACTTTCTGACAAACAAACGTATTCTGACATCTTTATAAAGGAGTGCGAATTGCCAACAAGTTGGCTCGTGGGTGTGTTTTGCATTGCAAATGTGAGGTGAATCAGCAATGCAATATGTTGCATGGATTCGGTTGGTTTAAAGTGATTTTTATCAAGTGTGACTATTTAATGCGGATAACGATAAGAATTATACATTGTAAAATCATCATCAATATCAGTTCAGTCTATTTCGTTCCCATTGCTGGGGCATAGGCTTTCTTTCCACCAAATGAGCCCCAATTCACCAAGCTAGCCTAGTGCAGGTTGATGGATATCATTTGCATGGCTTTTATTATTTTTAATTATATATCATGTTTCAATGTTATAAATATAAACTAACTTGACTCGAAGAAAGAAATGTTAGATTTATTTATAAAACTTAAAGTAACCAAATTATTCGAAAAATATAGATTCATAGTTGAGTATGTATGTCGCAACATGTCTTCGTATCATCATCATACCCACTTCACGGTGCCGATAAACGAAAGCTTTTCTTACACAACTTACTATATTTGCCTAGTTCACGAGTAAGTCATAAATATGCTGCAGCTTTTATACTAAAATTATGGTTTGCCATATAAACAAACTACAGAGCTCCACCTTTACCTCGCACCTTATTTGTTCTCGGAGACAAGCCGATAAATTCAAATTATTTGTTTTATGTGCACCCACCTCGACAACTCTGGCCATTGTCCGATCTAAATTTGGCTCGATTTCAACTGGAGAGAGAAAGTTAAAGGAGTGGAATATGGACCGGGTATGTTGAGGTAGTCGATAAGCAAAGCCGTGGCAGCGCTAGATAAAATAATCTATTTTTATTCGACTTCCAAAAAGGTTCTCGATTCGAGCGTATAATATTATATGTATATATAAATATAATATATATTTTTATAAATATAATATATGTTTATATATTTTATTGAAACAAATCAACTAGTACTACGTCTATTTTGATATACTTAATACTATCTATGTTGTATATCCTCTATGTTGTATTAAAATTAAGGATCACATTTTGAAAAATAATTGAGACTAGCAAAATCATAAAATAGTTCAACATCATTTACGGGAAGTTCATATCGGCAAACTAAATAAATAACTGCATTTTATGTACGCACACAGACAGACGTCAATTAGCTTAATGCAAATTACCCTGATACGACTCCACTAAGTACTGATGCAGTAAGGCCTATAAGATTTGCAATTGGAATGGAAGCTGAAGTGTGCAAACTGGACCAGCTTGTCAACATGTCGAGTAAGGTGCTCGTTACGTAACGCCTCGCGAGCAGAGCCGTAGCTACATCTAATATTTGAAAAAAGAAACACTACTAACTTATGCTTACTATACTACAGATTGCAATTAGTAATTTTGTGATATTGTGGTATGGAGAATTTCTTACCAAGGCGGGTTAGCAACGCGAAACGACGCAGTGCCTACTTCTTTGGCATTGGTGGTTACTAGTTACGCACCGCAAAAGTAACGTGCTATGAAAGGCCCAATTCAAGAAAAGACAGTCGATTCGTGGCACAGCCTATGGAAAAAGTTTTGTTCATAGTTGTACCAACATAATTATATTATCTGAAGTACTAGGGCAGCATAGCTATTGAGGAGTTATTTAGACGTAGGTACTCTAGTTGAAAAAGTGTCATCGTCTCAATTCAATTCTCATTTCTGCTCACGGCTGTGCTAGAGCATTACCTGAACCTCACATTCATGAAGATTAGGCCATAATCCACCACGGGGGCCAGGTTAGCATTGGTGTATCACATACCTTTATACCTCCGTTATGAAGGTTAGACTTAGATACATATTATACAATATACTCGTACTTAAAACAGCAGCAGAATAATAGAACAGTAAGGACATAGACAACGTTAAATATTCTCTAAAAAGGGGTTGCCATACAATATATAGCTATATTATATTCATAATCACGCGAGATTATGTATTTGCAATCTCATAAATATCGAATGATAAATAGTCGACACTTTATGTTAATTTCTTGTCAATCTGTCTTTACTAATCAGAGCCGACAAACACGTCAGACGCAGGTAAAAAAATCGTAGCTCAGATGTGTTTCTGTGCTTGATTTATGTTAACTAACAATAGAACTATGCCAAGCCAACCATATTATTATTATATCGATTTAAAATTATAATTAAATCAGTAGGTATTACTTGAATCTACGTATGTATATGTATTACCTATCTAAACTATATGTATGTATGTTTGATAAGTATTATCTAAACTATTAATAAAACATTTAAAGACTAAAAGACTGCAGCTGTCTGCACCTTGCCTAGGTACAAGAAAAGAGGTCTATAAAAGCTGTAGAAAAATGAACATTTTGTTGAGGATGTTGTCTATATGAGATTTTTTAGCGCGTTAACATTATTGATCCAATTAAACACCAAAAATATTTTCGTGAATCAGGTCGTAAAAACTAATTCAGTATTTAACATAGGAAAAGCCGCGTCACACAGCGAGTATAAATAAGAATAAATTTAAAAATAATTTATTTGTATTTTATTGTGGTTACGACAAATTGCTATACGAATCGTAAATACGTCAATAGAATAGGAAATGTCAAAGTAGTTTATGGACCTATCAAGCTGTGAGAAGTAGCCGGCTTTTATGGTGTTGCTTTGTTGCAAACCTTTTTTTTACTTTATGGCTTCGTCAGGTTGAAATTCATTGAAATAATGGCAAGAGAGCAATATCTAAGTTCCTTTTTCGTTTAAGGAAGTCTGCCACGAACATAAGTAAAAAATATATGAATTGCCACTGGGGCCATCAATTTCAATTTATTTTGTAACGTTAGTGTAATTGAACGTTACAAAATTGTACGATCGAAATAATTACTGACTAATTAAGTAGTCATCTCTACATACATATTATCATAACTTGAGTTTAACACTCACGAATGCCAGCTGGCACAGGCTCATGTGAAGCATTTTCTTTCTATCCTATTTGTTCGATTTTCTATTAGCTAGGTACCTACAATTACACAATCAAAACTCAGCACAATATGTGAGAAAATCTATAACAATCCGCATTAATCAAAAGCAACAAAGGAGTTACGAAACATACAATCTGTAGGTAACATATTATGTGAAACAAAAATGTCTGTATTTGGAGAATTTAATGAACACCCCACGCTAAATTCAAATAGTCTCGTAAAGAACGGAAAAATGTAAATCATGAATTGCCCTTACGTATCTTGTTCACTTGTGCTTTTAAATGATTAAATTTGAATTACCTGGGATCCTTTATAAAATACGTTAATCGATGCCTTAACTTAACCCTATCATTTAAATCCAATTATCGTTAACACCAGCCAACAAAATGAAAGAGCATAAAACAGAATCGATCATCATAAGGTGATTGAACAATGTAATGGCCAGCAGGATTGTGAGGAAAGTAAAACGAGAAAAGAAAGACATCGCAGCAAAAGAAAACGTACCAACGAAACTCACCACTACCCCAGACAAAGACATGAAAGTCCGAATCAGGAAACCTGGCGAAGACAAAAAAGAAGCCATTCATACTAACGAAGCCTCCGGTTCCGAGAATAAAATGGCAAATTTCAACGTAAACCAATTGATAGCGGAGCTATCTGAGAATTCAAAGGTGCCGAGAGGTGAAATCGAACATATACAAAGAAGACTGTTACAGCAGGCGAACGAAATATTGAAAGTAAACGCTTTTGCGAACCAACCGGTTCCAGAGCCGCGTATCATCGATAGTACACAAAAATATACAAACAAACCCGGTTACGGCAGACTGCCATTGATTGTACCGAGAAATCAGCTCGATCAAAGCAATCAAGTTGGCAATGAAGTTTCCCCCCGTAATCCACAAAGTAACAATGCGGTCTACAATCCCAATCAAGTCGGCTACAACGGTTATCAGACAACCCAAATCAGCAAGCCAACTTATCAGCCGAATCAAGGCAATGATATGCAACGTCGCAACGCAACCCTAGCCAGATCAGATGCGGACAATCAACTTGGCGACACACAACTAGTTCCAGAGAAGCTACAAGACATGTCCCAGGACGGCGGTGGAATGATAAACGCCGGGAATATGCAAAGGGTCGGTGCGGCGGAGGGAAGAGGCGCTTTTTTCTACGAAACAGGTTCTGCGACGGCCCGCTTGGCGACCAGTGCGCGCGCCGCTTCCACGAGAGGTGAATGTCGTGTCCGTTTAAAAATTCAAATTCCTCGAAGAGCTCCCAATTCATTGATGCGATATTGTTTTTGTATGTGAGTCTGTCCTTTTCGGCGAGTCATTCATTCGATTCGGGATCTTTAATTGTGTGCAAGTGCGAGCGAAAGTCGAAAGCTCTCGAGTCGATGACTCGAATATTGTGATTGTAACGGTTACACTTCATCAGGTGGTTCGTTGTACACTACGGATTGTTTGGTATGTCTCTAATGGCTTCATTATAATATTATCTTTGTCTTGTTCGTCTTCGATTTCTTGTAGCTAATTTATAACTTTTATCGACCTATTCTAAGTGTTTAGTTTATCCGCCACAGTAAGAAGTCTTTTGCTAAGCCTATTTATTATCATTGTGTATTCCCTCTGGTGGTTCAAGTTACGATTTTTTGTGACGTTGTATTTCCTTCTACTAAAACATTAAATAAGTACTCAAGGTCAATACAAGCACTGGTTATTTGAAAGTTCATTATGTAAATTTGTTTGCACTCATTCTAACATAATATCCTAATCTCATACAATATTATAAATGTAAATGTGTGTATGCAAGTATGTTCGTCACACCACTCAGCTCCATCACGACTGAAGAGGTTTAGATGAGGGTTACAGTTTGAGGTCTTAGAATGACACATAGGTTACGAAATTTGTCGTCTGCAGGTGATGCCGCGCGGCGCATCTGGTATGTTTATATTTTTAAAAGTCAAATAATAGTATCAAATTAAGCTCAGGTAAATATATGCGAATTTTTGCGTTTGCTAAATATAGTCGGTAGGTATCCAAATACGAGTGCAGGCAAAAACTGTCTCAAAATAAAGTTCATTTCGGGTGAAACAATTTCAGGCCAAATGGCATCTTTGTAAGTACCGTATCTTCTGCTTTGAATTTGCTAGTCCATTTCAGCGAATTAACTTTTTGGAGTTACCTTACTCAAGGATTTCATAGTCTGTTTCCCATACTGTTTACGCCTACTTCATTCTACTTTAATACTTCAATGGCATATACCGTTATATTTCCTAGTCTGAAGTGACGATGTGGTCCAAGATGGTAAACATGCTCAGCCTATAACGGGGCTGGCTCTCAAGGACCGTTGGCGGAACACCCCGATAGGGGGCGACAGCTTGTCTACTTGATGGTGGTGGCTAACCAGGGGGCTTACCATGACGTCTTATTGCGATACAATTGAGGACCTAAACAGATTCGTTTCACTTTAAATAACAGTAATACGTGGCTTTCGATATCATTTAGGTAGACGTCGATCTCTTTAGATTTTAAAATCAACCTAACTTAGCGTCAAGATGTCACAACAAGACGTCATGGGAGGAATAAGTAGTAGAGCAATTCTGTTAAGGTCCTCAATTGGATCGCAATAAGATATCATGGTAAGCCCCAGGTGGTCACTTTACCTACCACCAAGGTTGTTAATGATGTTTTGTGTGTTAACATTATATTATGACATCATAAAGCAACAGTAACATTGTAACATTGTATGTTCGTTCCTTCTATGAGAGAGAATAGAGAGGAACTTCCTCTTAGACTAGATTTAAGGTGGCATCATAAAATTACACTGTATCGCGTTAATGAATGTTACACCACTGCTCAGTTAAGTAATACTTACGTATTATACTGTTGATTCGATACATTAAATGTAATAAACAGTATATAATACCTAATTAAGAAGCTACATTTTAGCTAACGTCGTAAAATAGGTGTGTAATACAAAATGAGTCCTCCGATTCGCAGCGCAAAGAAATATGGTGCGAAAGACCCAATCAAAAAGAAAGTGGATTGTTTCACATCGCGGTGTGAACCAGCTGTGGTGCGAAACGCCCCATACCCCATTAAACTTAATCAAGTCACCCATTTTTACTAATCCTAAACTTAAACCTGGCAGTTAGACTTTGTCTGATCATGAAGAAACAGACATTACGCAGGATATAATTCATAGTTTCAATACAGGTTAATGTTCTTCATAACCTGTCCTCAATCAGGCTTTGTCTGACAGCTGTCAAGGTGTGGTGAACAATGGAACATGAGATCTGACAGTTGACTGTCTCGACAGTCGACATTCATCGGCACCTCTGAGCAACAGCTCAAGGGCGCAAGGAAACTTTATATCTCTGCCTTTTAAGTGCTTAATTTATTTTATAGGCTACAAACTGAGTGGGTGAAGTTGCTACTGCAGAAAGTGGGGTCGTTTGTCTGCTAAGCGAAATTACATGCTTAGTGTCGTTTCAAACGTCTGTATCATTAGTTTTGGCATAGGTAATTATGTATATAAAAATGTAACCAAAACTCACCTTAAACAAGGTAGGGGCTAGCTGCGCCCCGCTGATTTACACCTATAATTATGTAATGATCCTACATGAACCGATAAAAACAGCCTAGCAATCAGTCGTGGTGGAAATTTAGAGAATACGTAAAACAACACATTATTTGAGTGTGTATCATTTGGCCACACTCATGTCAATATTCCACCAAATATTTATTTGATATTTTTTTCGTGAAGTGGATTTTGAAATTTTGTTGGAGTACTCTGGAAATAACCCATTCTACAAAAAAAAAAAACAAGTTTGAGAGAAAAAAACTACAACGTCACAGTAATGTCGGTTTCCCGCCTAAACTCCTATTTATATATTGTTTTTAAATATTATTCTTGTTGATATAATATTGTGGCTTCAAAGAACTTTTGGCTCGGTAAAGTCCAATTTAAAACGGAACAGATGCCCACAAAAAACTTGCAGGTTGAATGCACCTGCCTTATAAGACTCCCACCCTATTTACTACAGAGGTAAGGTGATGTCACTTTTATTGCTTTTGTAATAGAGTTTTAAATAGCTTAGTAGTAAACATAACCTTTGATCACCCGTCGTAGAGTTGTGTGTAATTTTTTTCTTTAGGTACCTACTTTTAGAACTTATATTCTTTATATTCTACCAAAAGCACTTTGAAAATGAAACCAAAGTAACTGTTGCTAATTGTGTAGGTACCATATTTATTATAAATCTTGGAACACTGGCAATCAACAAAAAAAACCTTGAAAGCCAAAATTGCGTTCTCAATTTAAAATTACCAACTTCCTATCACTTCACCTGTCCTCATTTCCCGCCACACATCATATTGTTACATTTTATTGAGTTTGGAAAGACTACTTGTGAATAATAAAACAAGGGTTATTGTAACATATTATTATAGTAACTGCTGCCCCAATCATTTTAATGCTCAAACCAACGCCAAAAATATGCTTAATGCTAGCATATTATGTAAAAAATGTAAAAACCTCTCATAAAGTAGACAAAAAAAACTTTTACTGTTTTTATATTCACCAAAAAGTGCTCTACCTCCTAAAATTTAAAAAAAAAGTTTGTAAAAATACATTTTTAGATAAGTATTATGTCGCTAAAGAAAGGTAGTTTCTTGTACATTAAACTTCGTGTAGGTAGCTTTACTTCATTTCTCATTTGATGCAAAGTCAGTTAGCGTGTTGACCAGAATGATATATTACTTGAATAGTTAATACTGACAGATGTTATAAATTTTAATCTAATGAGGCGCTTCATTGCCGTTTCGTAAGAGACCATAAAGTTAGGTTCATTCGTTGTGGTTAACTACATATTGGTACCCGGTTACACAGGTTCGATCGTTCAACCGTCTATATCTAATATCTATGAGTTTGAAACCGCCTAATCATCTCGAATATTTTTTATTGCTAGATTTTTTGGTAAAATATTTTTGTTTTTGCTAGATTATTTATTGATATCAGAGGCCGTTGGGCGGCTTTACAAATTCTGGCGCTAGAGGACATATTTTAATGTGTTTTGTGAGAGAATGGTTATCCATATTGTTCCCAGGGATACAAAAGGCCGTGACCACACTGAAGCCTTGCACTAAAAGGTTCCCGTCGTCGTGCGGTTGATGGGCGTTGAGCCAATTTGTAACTCTATCCTTCGCGGCGGACCATTCCCATAGTGTTCACCGTATCATGGATGTCAACAAATTCTAACTCTACATTTTGCTACATCGGTGCTAGATCTTTTGAGGGTTTTTTCCTTCCCAATTGCGATATAATATTGCATCCACAAAACGCTACGTTTTGTAATAGTTGAATGAGATAAGAATGATTTTCCTGTGCTACCGTTGCACTGAGCTCTACATTTATGTTTAAAGTTTCAGTTTGCTTATAGTTTTCTATTGTTTTTACTGTTTTGTTCACGTTCGTTGTTTGGTGGTCGCTTAACATTTTAATATTTTGAACTGCTCAAAATATGTGTACGTTAATTTTGGAATCTGCTGGATCTACTTCCCGACTAGCATTAGAACTCGTATCTCATCTGGTGTGGACGATGTGGCTGAAGGTGACATGCAGGCTCAGTCTAGAATGGGACTATGGCTCTTAAGGACAGACAGTATACCGCCGATAGAGTACACCGCCTATAGAGGTTTGGTGATAGATTTTGGACTTGAACTGAGCACTCCACACAGAGTAAACCAAGCTTTAACATCGATACTAAATATCATATCTTTCTTATGTTACAAATACTACCGTTGCATACGGTGGATAAACATCTGTTTCTTTAAATCAGCGGTCGTTGCTGCAAACTTGTTTTGTCAACCATGAAATTGGTCATGATGGAGTATAGGTATGGCAAAAAATACCGGCATTTTTATGGTGCCCAAATTCTTTGTATGTGATGAAATTTATTTTTGGCTTTTAGGTTACATTTTAATGCCTGCATTGAATCAATTTAATGGAGGTCCTATGTTAAACAGGCACATCCTTTGATAAACAATTGAGTTATGAGCCAAACTGGTTGTTTGCATTATGATAAGCGCCTTTTTCGCCTATTATTGCAATGGCAGTTGGAACTCAGAACTTTGCCTTCGTCGCGAAAGCCGACTTTACAGTGTGAAGTTGCCGGTTTTATGTGAAACACCAACCCAGGGTTTTGTGGGACCATGACTTCTGATTCCTTAGACACAGACCCCTTACCTTACCTTAGTGACGAGTTTGTGATAATCTGGACACATACATAATCTAGACACATACCTTAGTGACGAGTATGTGATAATCTAGTTATTATCTACTAAAATAGGCAAGGTACTTCTATGGCCGGAAATCTTCCAGCACCAATGGACTAATCGTAGAATCATCCTATTATACGTGTTAACTCATCGCCACCATGATACAATGCTATGGGAATGGCGTCCCGCATCCGTATTATTGTGTCTAACTAGCGGCACGGAGTAGGCAGCTACCGGCTTTCTTTGTGACGAATAAACTTGCACATTCGAAGTTAGTTCTGTTTTGTTTTGATCCTCTTGTGTTCTTTATTAGGGTCGTCTTGCGTGAGTGGCTTTGGAACTATGAAAATGTTCTTCTCAAAAACTCTGCGCCGCTGCTGTTGTGTTAAGTATAGGAGAACCGGTACCTATCTCTTCGAGCCAAGTCGGGACTGGTGTACTTGTATTCCAAAATGTCTTGAGGCTAGTTGTAAATAAATCAACCAATAGGAACTATTCGCAGCTCAGTGTACAAGAGTTGAAATATCGACATGGAAAAAGATTGCAATGGTGACCAGTACATTTGTAAGAGTACTATTGAAGAACGATCAACGACCTGTGACAATGCGCAAAGAAACTGGCAAGACGCGAGTAAATGTAATAATCTGTTTTCGGTGTGTAACTGTGGAAAAAGGGTGAATCAGATACATTATCATAACAATGTTCCTCAATATGTTATTTTTCTTTTCTCCAGGTACCCTCGAAGGTGTCCCGCCCTACAGGATGCCGCCGGCGCCGGACGCGGCCCTGCCTGGCGCTCCCGCCCCCTCCCCTGCCGCCCTGCACACTCACTCCAACAAGTTCCCTGTGAGTACCGCAAATCTCAAGCAGAAAATCTGCATCAAAACCTTCCTTGAAGCCATTCTAGGATTGTGTAGACCTACTTTGATCACAATATCGTAACTTATCACGAGAGACTTAACATGAGGGTTTTCCTCTCAACTTATCACCAAAGTCCAAGGTGGACACTCCCTACTTTAAAGGTACTCAAAGG
Organism: Hylaea fasciaria; assembly: GCA_905147375.1. Taxonomy (NCBI): domain Eukaryota; kingdom Metazoa; phylum Arthropoda; class Insecta; order Lepidoptera; family Geometridae; genus Hylaea; species Hylaea fasciaria. Next base: position 10,589,541 of record LR990206.1, read on the forward strand.
CACGGAAGAGAGAGACAACACGCTTAAATCCCATACAAAATCCCGATCATGCTATCTCGCTTTAATTGAGAGTGTCCCTTCTTCAAGGGTATTAATATCATTCTGTGACCAAGGTATAAGCTTCCCAGCGGCGTAGTGTAGCTATACAACATATGCATCAGATACAAATGCCTCCGTCTTCCCAGCTTGTTATCATCCATCATGTTACATACATAGCAATATCCGCGATTTCTCCATACATATAGTTTTTACAATGTTACTCTCAGGTCTGATAGAGAGATCTAGTGAAAGTGACTATTGTTCATCACTTATCGTTTCGCCATCGAGTGTATCGGAGGGTTATGCAGATTACGAATTTAATTGCTTGTGTGAATTTGAATAGGTACGATATAAGTTAACAAAAAGGTAGAAAGTGGTTGTTAAAATTAAATTATCTTAGTGTATGTTAGGAGTGAAGAAGAAATATTGTCGATAAGATGGATCATTAACGACGGACGAGGACGAATATAGACAAGAATTTCGGATATTATGTTGGTAGTTGGCAAAGGTTGGCTCAAAAACTATATGCCTCACAAAAGCAGTAGTAATAGTCGAGGTTTCAAGGGTGTTGTTTACTGTCTGTAACTAACATTTTTCCTGAACATAGACGAATAAAAATATTGATTTTGTTCTTCCCAGCGATTTATCAATACAGGCAAGTATTCCTGGTGGAGGCTGCTGATAGATTGATAAGTATTGTTGTAGTATGGGCATGAGATTGTTTAATCGTTTTTGTGGTTTTTTATTGTTTGTTATTTCAATCAAAACTGTTTACCAAACATTTATGTCACTGGAATGATGTAATCGAATAACAGGAGCTATTAATATTCAATCGTGATCACTGGTCAGTTATTATCGTCGCATCGTGTATATTGCAAGCGTATCATCATGTAAATTTAGTGTTCAAACGTGTGTGCTTATGTCTATGAAGACTTCGTTGTCAAAAGGAAGAAAAGATTGGCGTCTTTCTTTAGTACCTACCTATAGTGAAAAGAATTTGGTCTAAATCAAGCCTAACGCGATCACTATACTCTAATATTTCTGATGCCTGTTCACATGTTATCGGCTAGATGTGAACAAGCCCATGACCCATACATTCTGAACCGCTATAGTCTCCTACATTTGTTTATCTGTACCTATTGGTTTTTGTTGGATTTGCATAGTATTAAGTCAGTGATGAAGGTGCGAGTACCCTACGTTAGCGCAGTTAGCAAGAAACTGAACCGCTCCTTCAAACATTTCAATAATGTCCAGCTGTTTATACCCTACATGATCGAAAAGGTACCTAATTATCTCAAGAAAAACAATTTAATTTAATTTCTTTGATTTGAGAATGCCTTCACCAAAACTTGTGCTAAAACAAAAACTTACTTTCAAGTTTGTTACAATTTATTGTTTCTAACTAATTAACGCTTATTTATCATATTATTTTGATGTTTCATGTCATTAATTAACTGTCGTATTAAACAAGAGTGGCGTTTTAAGGATCGCCAGACACTGAAATGGGTTCGTGTAATTGGGGCATAGTGTCATTTGGAATTTGCCGATGTAAACCAGGATTTCATATTCTTCGTTTCGATTCGATTCATTATTCGATCGTGTAAATGCGCAAATCAGTGCTGTGGAAAGAAAGGGATGGTTTCAAATTGTTATCTATTTACTAGCCTTATATTTATATAAAACTGATAACGATTCTTCTTCACAGATAGAGCGAGAAGTGATCCTGTCTTCCGGAGACAAGAACTCGAAGGTGCCAATCCTGCAAGAAGCCAGAAAGCGAGGCCGGCTCGGTGCAGTCGCTCCGGATACCCCACCGAAAGCTCTGTCTGCCTGGACTCATGCTGAAGTAAGATTATTAAGTACTGTACTTACTCAAACTTAATCGTTTGTATTCCATAAAAATGCTAAGTAAGAGGAAGAACCTCTACATAAGTATATAGTTAGAGATAGAGATCTCTTTAAAATTGGACACTGATTTCAACGCAGTCGAGATTCTAAGCGAGGGCTACATTTTGAGGCGTAAAAATCAACGGTAATGCATAGGTTTCTTTACGTTTTTTACAATACTTCTTATCAAAAACATAGCAATTATTGCTATTTGTGAAGAAAAGTCCCGTTTTGACGATATTGGTATAAGCCATGTTATTATTATATACGGCATGTATATAAAAATAACTTTCGCTGTTTGATAAAGCTTACAGTGAACACTGAACAGCCTTTCACATCATAATATTATTACCTATAATAGAATATCAACGTGGAATTTTATAACACAGATTAGATAATCTACGTGATTATTTGTGAATCCCATAACGTTTAGTAGAAAGTACGCTTTCGAAAGCGGTATCGATTAAAGCAAAGTCATGGTAACTTTTAACTGCTTCGCTCTTTTGGGAGTAATCTCTCTACCGTGGTAAACACATGTTGGTACTTCGTGGTAAATACGTGTATAACCAAATATGTATACTTAATCTATGTTTGCATCAATCAATCAATGGTACATAGTTATTGTTCATTTTCTCATCTTTAATGTATATAAATTCCGCGTCACGTTGTTTGTCCGCGATGGACTCCTAAACTACTTATCCGATTTTAATCAAATTTGCACACAGTGTGCAGTTTGATCTAACTTGAAAAATAAGGTAACTTACATCTTAATTTATAGTAGCAATAACAAAAACCTTAGCCACAGCCCACAGCCACGCGTGGCCGTGTCTGCTAGTTTTGTATAAAATAGGAGCTTTTGAATTTTGGTAGCTTAGTTTTGGTATAACGTTCTCTTAAGATTTAACGTAAGTACTTCATAGTTTAAAAGCGTGCTGATTATCATCAACCCCTTTAATTTAGGAAACATGCATGATATCCAGAATAAATGTTTCTTTAACTATCTATTCGTGTTGGAATTTATACAGTACCGATTTATGCATCCAAATGTATTAAAACAATTAAGGTTGTGAGGATATCTACTTCCTCCTCAATTTCCATTAATGGCATAGAACGCGTGAAGTTATTTGATGCAATGGCCCTTAAGTAGGACGTAGGATGGAGCTGTTAGCTCTGTAACGGACCATAATAGCCATGTCTAAGTTCATGGTACTCATCTGCATAATTGTATTTTGCATACAAATTGGTAACTGTGCTCAATAACTGTCCTCTTATCGGGACCAAACTTTGTTTTTTCCTAAGTTTATTTTTACAAAGTTGTGACACAGTTGCCGCCTTTCAAAATTGAAATTATATATGAATGCAAAATATAATTTTAACGGGGTCCGTGTGCAGTGTAGACTTACATGTTTAAGTTGTTCGGTCTTTTGTTCGGATGCAATTCATTCAAGGTCATAACTTCTGTAAATCTATAAGCCGCAACGTAATTGAACTCAGGATGAAAACGCACATAAAATGGCATCTCATCAAATTACAAAACCGAACTAAAGCTACCAACAAACTGCTACGATAGCGGGCACCATGATAATAACGGTGACACGGTCAACTGGTGCAGTGGAATTTGTATGGATAAACTTACTCTAAAGCCGCAATGGCGCTTTGTACTACTGGCTTACCGCATCGTCACTGCCACTGCAGCTGTTAGTTCATACCTTAACTCAAGCGGTTCAAAAGTAGAACAAGCAAGACCTACTTTGCAAAAAGGCCTGGTTTCTATCAAGATCAGCTAACGGACACCAATATTTTAAATTATAGCAGATTATGCGGATGGACACGAAACTGTACTTATTGATTGAGGATGCAAACTATACTAGACCCAGTAATGGAAAGTCACTTAGGCTTGGATTAAGAGGCTGCTTTACGCTTAGACAATTTCATGAAGATGTAATTGGATAAGTAGCTATGCTCTCTAATGCACTGGATGTCCGTTTACTACGATTAGCTAGACAGGAATAGAGGCTACATTATACACAGCAATGGTTTTCTATATAAGTGATACCAAGATATAGAAAACAAACAATTTTTGTATCTAATAAATAAATTAAATAGCTATAGTAATTGGCAACACAGGGTGAACGATAATAATGGTTTACAAGACTTTTATAAGCTTATATTTATAATGATAAATTAATAATAAGAGCTTATTATTAATTTTATTACAAAGATAATTAAACTACAAAGATTAATCAATAATGCATCGGAAAAGTAGGTGATCTTCAATTCTCTAATTACATTCTGCAAAAGAAAATCGTTTCCGTAAATAATGAAGTCATCTAAATAGCCATGACCGGTGAACACCTTCTAACTATGGGGGCCGTCTGTCTGTCTTCCTGTTAACCAACAGCCGTAACGAGTTGGCTATTACTGTTGTAAGTACGTAAGACTTGTAAGGTTCCTTGCCCTGCGCATGCGACTCTCACTATAATTAGACCTGAGTGAAACTTGGTAGTAGAGGGATTTTTCTAAAATCTCTATAGTTTTCTTTTTCTTGATTTAGTCACAGAGAGTAGATTACGAATTCTGTAACGCCGCTTAAATTTAATTTATATAATGTACATATTTGATTTGTGCGCGAATTAGACCCGTTTTTAGCTAGTTAATATGTAAATATTTGAGCCGTGATAGCCTAGTGGGCGAACGTCCGCTTTCCAAACAAAGGATGGCGAGTAAATTCCCAGTACGGGCACGTCCAATGTACGTAATTATCACTCGCTTTTCGGTGAAGGAAAACATCGTGGGGAAACCGACATGCCCGAGAATTATTTCGGGTTGCAGCATGTTATCCACCAATCCCGACCCGGCCCTCGTGGTGGATTATGGCCTAACCCTCCCCACGAATGTAAGGAGAGGCCTTTGCCCAGCTGTGGGGCAGTACAGGCTGAATTATTTATTATTATTATTTTTGACTAACAATATGATTTGAATAAGATTCGGTAAAAAAAATCCTCTGCACTTATAATGATAAAGATCCCACACTTACCTAGTATCATATTATCCTAGCAAAAATATCAGCACTACGTAAATAGCACTTGCAAATTATTTTCCTCAACATTCTTTACGATAACAACAAAAATGCCGGACCGGTCACTGCCATACACATTCAAAACAATCGCCGTATCTTTGCAAATTGAACCTTATTCTTATAGCAGTTAACGATATTTGCAAGATTCAGTGCGTCATGAAGGTCGACAGACTCGGGAATCAGCTCGTGACGTAATCTCGCAGAGATTGAATGAAATTTAGTCGGGAATGAATAAGACTCGTTAGCTCAGTAGGTTAGAGCACCGATATAAAAATTCACTTGACCATCGGAGGGCGGAGGTTCAAATCCTTCACGAGTCAATTATTTTTTTAAATTAGTTTGTGTTTTTCTTTTGTTAATGTAATGACTTTTATTAGCAAACCTATTCCATATTAGATCTATATTAGAGTATCGGCAATTTTGTTAGATTACTATGTCTAACGTATTGATATGGTAATAGTCTTAGTTCATTAAGTTAATGATCAGAAGGTAATTGAAGAAGGATATGTTTAGGCATCAAAATGTCTATGAATATTATTTTCGAGTTTGTATGTCTTTTATGTAGTAATTGGTATATTCGCCTTTGCCCGATTGTACAGAGGTAGGTACGATTAATGATTTTAGTGACTAGATAATTAGGAAATTATAATTTGGCACGTATCCGTGCTGACATTTGATTTGTCGTCAAAAAGCATTCAGATTTATTGCGCTAGTGGGTTTGTTCCATCGGTGACTCATTACGAATCATGAATAAAGTTGGCTCGGTTCATATCGTGACGTCATCTTCCCTGGTCTATTTATTATTTTCGGCAAACGCTTCACAAGACTCGTTAGCTCAGTAGGTTAGAGCACCGATATATAAATTCACTTGATCATCGGAGGGCGGAGGTTCAAATCCTTCACGAGTCAATTCATTTTTTAACTTTGTGGTTTTTTTTTGTTAATGTGATGACTTTTTAGTAGCAACCTTATCGACAATTACGAGTATGTTAGATTACTAGGTACTTCCATTACTGAGCTCTGTAAATGACGAGAGCATGGACCATAAATGCTAACGTATTGATATGGAATTAGTCTTGCTCAGAAGGTCATTGAAGAAGGAGATATTCAGACATCATAATGTCTATGAATATTATTTTCGGGTTTGTATGTCTTTTATGTAGTGATTAGTATCTTTGTCATTGTCCGATTGTACAGAGATAAGTTTAATGATTTTAACATAAGTAACTAGTGAATTAGGAAATGATAATTTGTCACGTATTCTTGCTGAAAGTTGATTTGTCGTCAAAAGGCATTAAGATTTATTGCGATAGTGGGTTTGTTCCATCGGTGAATCATTACGAATCATGAATAAAGTTGGCTCGGTTCATATCGTGACGTAATCTTCCCTGGTCTATTTATTATTTTCGACAAATGCTTCACAAGACTCGTTAGCTCAGTAGGTTAGAGCACCGATATATAAATTCACTTGATCATCGGAGGACGGAGGTTCAAATCCTTCACGAGTCAAACTTTTTTGGGTTTAAATTTTTAAGGTTTTTTTAATACCAATTTGACACGAATCTGAGTTTGTTGGGAGGCATTTCAAAGCTGTTGCTTAGATTATTAGCATCAGCAATCAATCAATCATAATTATATTTAAGGTTCTCGTGACTATAATAATAATGTTCTTAGATTGCGATCTAGTTTTGCCTTTTGGGATTCGAGACCGATGATGGCCCCCAAGAGATATTAATTTGACGCAGCCTTAGAGAAACTAGTAAGCAAACTAGTGGGCTCACCATTGGTTTTTTAAATCAGTTCATCATCAGCTATTTTTTTTTCTTTTGAAAGGATTTGACGGGATGTTGCCGGATATAATACGCTCAAAGGTTAACGGAGGCCAAAATGAACTTCTGATGTGTCTAGGTAATATTAAATTTGGTTCGTCCTTGGCTACAGCTATGGAACCAAATAGTAGTAATAAAAATTCATGGAGCGACGCGCGAACGCTCGCCGCGTACTGGGAATCCAACGGTCGGGTGTGCTGTGCAGGCGCTGTAGGAGGTTCTGGCTTGCTAGGACGAACTTATTGTAACAATTTGTAAACTGGGCGTTTTATATTCTGTGCAACTGTCAAGCTGTTACAAATTGCGCCTTCACTCATGCAATTTAGACCGAGATAAATAATCATTTCAGCCAAGGTGTGTCGTGTATTTGTTCAAAACATTAACTTTAAGTAAACAATATTTTCTTACAAATGTTTAGATAGGTTTCTTAAAGCTTTTGTCTTATAAATAATGCCAAAATATGTGTATTAAATTAATGAATACGAAGCACGAACCTTTCCTTGGCATGTGTTAAGTAACGGCTGAAAACTAGACAAGTAATTTAATTTTAAATTGAGTTACCGGCTACAAACAGATCAATATAAAAATTAATCAATATTCTCGGTTATTCCACGTATAATAACAGCACAATGAGCGACTTACCTAAATATAATTGCATGGTTAAAAATAACGTAACCGGCGTATGAATGAAGACTACAATTTCGAAATTCCACCGATGGGTTTTGTTCATAGTCGTTTAATGGTTAAAACTATAAAGCACGAACTAACTATTACCAGATGGGAAAATGTATATTGCAAACAACAACTGTTTCTACTTAACGTATCAAATCTTAGAATATAAGATCAATGAATCCACGATAGGATAACATTTTAAAAGGATAGGTATAATAAATTTATTTTGTAATGAAATATAATATTTTTTGCTATTATTATTAGTACGGTTTTGAACAATTGCGATAGACGCCGCGTGCGCCACGCTGGGATACTAAAACTTATCACTTATTAAATTAAGAAAATAACTGTCTAAGCGCTATGAATCATAATATAAATGACCCTGTTAAAGACTTATATTTTAGAAGTACTCATTCTTTATTAAAGTAACCAGTGAAAACCGTGAAAAACTAGACTAGCAATACAATGACGCGGCATTTCCGAAATGCAATAAACTGACCTCAAATTAGAGTTACACACGCCAATCGTCGCTTCAAAAGCCGTATGAAGATGTCTTTGTCTGAAGACAAATCGCTTCACATGATATGCTCTTGTAACCCCGTTGGCATTCGGCGCAGCGAGGCCGCACCTCACACAATGCGCTGGGGCACGGATGCCGTCGCATCCGGTCGCGCTCCCGACGCCGCTGCGGGCGCTAGTGTGTACACACCTTTACTTGTGTTGTTTTAAAAATAATAGTGCGTGAACTTTAGTGATTGATGAGACATGCTCTTTAAAATTGTGCGCTTGCGTTCTGTGGCAAACATTAGAAAAGTGTGTGCTAGAAGCTTAATTTATAAAAACCTATAAACGATATACCTACTGTCATAGTTTAAATTAAGATTTACAAACCACTGTGATCTGATCGAGTGTAGACTAAGAAAATGGTGGAGTTCGCTTTAGAAAATGTGGGTACCCAAAAATAACAATAATTTATTAGTGTAAAATTTTGTCGGAAATAACAGATTTTGTTTGTAATTTTATTTATCAGTGCTCTATTTTTATGTACAATTACAGCTAAAATCGGTGATGTGAATAGGTGGGGTCACCCTATTTTTAAGCTTCACGAATAGAAATATAAATAAATCGCCTGTTAAAAAATAAATAGTAACAACAATCATAATTCATATGTCCACTATCTAAATTTCTGCGATTTTTATATTAAATTTAGCTACCTGCATAATATATATAGAGTAGAGTCGGTGTGGTAGATGTAGGAGGTATAAGGTTGTAATAAAGAGAAATAACTTCATACGTATATCTTCGATCCGAAGAGCTTCACAAAACCCGTTTTTTGCTCCATAAAAAATTACGAATTTTCCCCCCGTAATAAACCCATTAATCTACTCAAAACACATCGTCTTTTATATGTAGGTACGCGGTTTTATAAAAAAAACAAATGAAGGCCGTAACACGTTGCAAAGCTTTTCACACGCGGGAGTGTGAAGACTAGCTATGAAATCTCAATATCCATATATCATATTCTTCAGCTTGATGCTGCACGTCTGTATGTATATTGTATACCTTTCACCAACCATAGATAGATATACAATCACAGAACAGTTACGCACCGTGGAACCGCTGACAATCTCATTCCATCGCGGCAAATAGTGGCAATAGACCATTGTCTTCGCGTTCCCAGCTATGTGCTTAGCTCAGTCATTTCTCAACTTAGTGTAGCAGTTGGAAATAGCATAGCGCGGCATGTTATGCCATTATATCTTCTGGTATGCCACCCGGAAAATAAAAAAAATTGCTTTTGACATAATGAGCGAATAATATTGCGTCGATGTGAGATCTAACACTAGCACAGCACTATCATGAAAATGATGATAATTATATAATTAAGAAAAATAAAGTATAATAAAATTGGATTTAGCTTTAATTATAATTGTATAACAAGTTTACTGAACTCTTCTTGTTTTTATTACAACAGCCCGTCTACTCCTTTAAAGACATCAACTAATTCCAACTTACATAATCGCCATCCAAAGTGTTAACTGTCTCTATTTTTTCTCAGAATCAACAAGCCGGCCCATCAGGAGACTTCCGACAGTTCCAGGAATACGGCTATGCAATGCATCAGACGCAGGGTGCCGTCGCCAGAAGCATGCAAAACTATGACTCTACGAAACCTCCCGTCCCTGTCAAAACGTACGGTAAACCAGAACAAAACAACTCGCAAATGATCACAGTCACCGTCGAAACGGGGAAGGATAGCACAAAAGATGCCCCTAAAAGCAACAAATCAGTGAGCAAAACCTACCACACCCTCAAAGACATGATCTCAAGCAGGTTCAAGAGCAAAGAGAATGGCGACGAGAAGAACAACGAACCAGAAACCAGTCTTAACAACAGCGAAGAAAGAAAGAGAGCGGAGCCTGAACAGGTGGCGCCAAGAGATGTGGGGGTGAGGAAAGTGGATCAAGGAATCTATGGAAGGCCAGTGCCGCAAGCCAGGCCGGAAATTCAGATCCGGCCTGAGATACAAATACGACCGGAATTGCAAAACAGACCAGAGATATACAGCCATGGCGTGCCAAATAATATGCCTTACCCAAGTCCGTTGCCTCACAAGTAAGTAACACTTTAGTCCGCTAAAAACGCTCTTATTATATCTACCGAAGCGCATGTATGAAGCAAATCATGAAAGTGGAAGAAGCGGAAGAGGTGTGTCAGGTTCGTAGCATGTGGAAAGATGTAGTCTCTGCCCACCCCGACGGGAAAAAGGCATGACTGTGTTTATCGTCGGTGGCCAGCAAGAAGTCACTAACTGACATTTTTAGCCAAAATGAGTTAATGATGTCAAAGTGTTTTAAAGCCCGTTATCTACCTTATGGATAGACAAAAAGAGCTATTTTTTAAGTTTTCTAGATAATACAACAATGTCAGAAGTACATAACTAGTTCTCAAGTAAAAAAATCAGCCCATAAAAGTTAACTAACGGTACTTGAGTAATTTATGAACATCGTTTTACTAACGCGTGATATCAATTTTACCAGAACAGCATTTTTCATCAACGTCACTTAGTTACTTTTTGCATTCATTATTCGTTATCCCTCTTACCCAAGTTTTTATTTTCGGTTATGCTATAATTAACTAACTTACTTTTTATTATCTATCTTAGTAGCGTTGAAGATAATTAAATAATTTATTGAACATTCAGGTGCAGAGTAAAAACGTCAATAATTTCTTTCTACAAACCATTGTTGTAACTATAAGCGTTGATGAGCCATGCCGATTATAAGTACGAAAAAAGTTTAAAACGCGATTATCTACGAACTAGATTTTTGCAATTAATGACTTCTTGCTGGCCACCGACGTTATGTATGTTATTATATTTTATCTAGGAATTTTAGTATGGTCAGAATCTAGTAAAACATCCTGCTTTCAAGCTACATAAAGACTTCTTCTCTTCCTCTCTTCCAGGCCCCTCATAACCCAGCAGCAGATACTCCAACAGCAGATGATGCTCAACCACCAAGCACGAAGCCAGGAGATGCTGGCTTCACCGCACCGAAGTCAAGAGATGCTGGCTTCCCCCCACAGGCCCCAGCAGGCGTTGGGGGCGGATGCGTTGTACCAGCAGTATGGACCTCCTGGGCGGAGGAGTGCAGTGTACCAAAGAGACATGGACGTGAGGTCCATGGCCAACTTTACGTCCTTGAAGACTGGCCCTCAAAGTCAGGTGAGATATACTTTTATCATAGTAGCTTCTAGCCATTGCTGAGTTCTCTTTCTATTCTACTTCGAGTCTGTCAACATCAGTCACAAACAAAACTTACACCGAAAGTTACTGTGCCATTCTTGGGTTAATTGATGTCGGTAACCAGTATGCATCAAGGCATGGCAAACAATGGCGATTGTTTGTTGCCATCTTAGCTCGTCAGTGTTAACGGCAAAAGATTCATCAACTCGCATTACTAAGACGTTTATAGCGTGTCTTGCTTCAGTAACATCATAAAATGATGATGTGAAGCTTCACCCTTATGTGATAGGAGTTTCTATTGAATACTCTATCTTACACTTAGGTTTCTACTTTTTACGATAATGTAGAACAAAACTATTTACTTGAGAACAATAACCTTATAATGAAATCACCAATTATGTCTGTCTGTCAGTGAGTAGTAACAATAGATATTTTTTAGCCGTTGCTTTTGTATGTTATGACAGCTTCTGTAGAAAGTTCGGGTCTGTGATGCAGTTCATCTTGATACTTTGCATATATCTAGGGCACTTGACTGTATTCTATATATTTTTCACCCACGAAGATAATGTTAGGCTTCATCTTTGAGGAGTTTAATTCTAATGTATCCTTGTCTCACTCAATCTGAGGATAAAGTACAACATGATAGAGTTCGTTTGAGTTTGAAAAAGGGATTTTTGCCTTCGTGCATTCATTATTCATGTCTGAATCTCGTACAGGAAAAGGAAATTCCGTTGACTCTACCAGTGCTTCGAAAGTATTAAAACTGGTTGTAGCATATTTTAAAAATTGTCGAATACGAGCTGTTATTACAAATCGCAAATAACAGTAATTTAGTATCGGATAAACAAATGTAGAAAAACAATCAAATTAATATAGCCATGGTTCCTGCCAGAAAAACTCATACTGAGCGCTTATAGGTACATAATAATCCAATCAAAATGCATAAAAATGTAGCAACCAGACCAGACGGCTTGTTACAAGTTGCCATAATTACTCCCAGCCGTGGGAATCGCATAATTGGTGGGAAGGTGGTCCTATTGTCTCAGTGGGAACCATAGGGTCGCTGGAAAGCCGTTGTGAAACTATGCCTGTTACTTTTGGTGTTAATTTTGGTTAATTACCGGTAAGTTTTAGATGTTTCGAAATCCATAGTTTCTTCGTTTATGATAAAGTTAAATTATGTTTAGTGAATTCGAATAGTAACAGATTATAATTTAATAACTAACAAGTTTACAGTAGTTAACATCTTACGTCAATTATTATGTTTAGCATCATTAAGACATCTTTAAGACTTTCAGAAGCTAACATCCAAAGCAAAGTCAAAGTCAAAGTCAAATCATTTATTGTAAATAGGCAATAAAATCGCACTTTTACAAGTCAAACACTTCAATCTAATAAACAAATTAAACCATAAAAGAAAACAAACTATAATTAATTGATTAGATATGGTTTGAGTTTGAAAAAGGATGTTAAGCGGTTAACGCTTTGGTCCTTGGTGTAAACATCATCACATTCTTTATCTTTTTAATGTGTATGTATGTTTTTCAGTCTTATACTATAAGTACACATAAGACTCATACCTGTACTTAGCAAAATCTCTATAATCATTGGGCACTTCCCACCTTAAGTTTAATCACAGAATAAGCATTGCTACTGTACAGTATACATTGCTAGGTACTCTATAATTCTCTTTGACCGAATTCCTGCGCGTGATTCACGCAATTAACGATTCGGAATTTAGTATTCATTGCCGTAAATTTTAGAATGCATGAAGATCATTCTACTGAAGCAAGGTTTAATTTGCTTAATTATAGGTTACTGTTTCAGTATTGTTTTCAATATCAAAAAGATTAGTGTTAAGTGAATTTGGTATGTCGGATAGTAGTAAAACGACCGTCTTGCTCAATAGCTAGTTTATTACTAAGGTAGCCTTAAACATATGGCATATAATTATGTAGGTAAGTATGTATAACAACTGTTAACATACAGTTCATCCCTCCAACATTAATTTGGGAATCTGCAACAATAACAAAAGGATTCTTACTAACATTTAGTAGCTTAACTACTTAAAAATACTTCTTATAATTAACAGGTTTTCTGTGCCTCTTAAGCCGTTCGACAGGGGAAGTGTTTACAGCACTGGGATCATTACCCTCATTCGGATCTATACACTGCAGTTCCGCCGCTCGGTTCTCGTCATTAATCACCTCGCAAGCCTCCGCCCACTCCTCATTGTCTTCATTACTTTGCACCAATACTCTATCGGTTGCTAACGAGCTTCCTTCACCATCCGTCGCTACCCGTATCTCCGTCTCCTCCACCCCGGTACGGGCTGGAGGTGACGGCGATGGCGGCGTCGTGGCGGACTGCTTGTCGGTTTGGCCTGGCAACACGGAGGGCGCGGGGGATTGCGGTGGTGGTGGCGCGCTTGGCGTCGACGGCGTCGGATTACATAATATCCCCTGTTCGGGCTGGCTATCATATATAACATCAGCGTCACTGTTGCTCGCACTTGTATACTTTCTTATCTGATCTATGTGTCTGTTACTGCTAGTTCCATAATCCTTAAAATAAATTTCAAACATCCTAGTGCCTATTGGTTTTTTAACAATACCTACACTCCAAATACTTTTCCTTGCAATAAACCATTTCGCCCATACGGTTTCACCTATTTTAAAACATCTGTTACGGTTTAATGTTGCTTGTACGGTATGCTTGTTCATATTTTTATTTTGAGGTAGAATTAAATCTAGTCGACATCTTAGATTACGACCTAACATTAGCATTGCCGGCGTTACACCTGTTGCACAATGAACATTATTCCTAAATTCAAATAGAAACCCTCGTAATTTGTCCTGGATGTTTTTCTGACATGATACACCTCCTGCAAACATACATTTAATCATTTTTTTACAAGTTTTAACAGAGTTTTCTGCTTGCCCGTTACTAGCCGGGTGATAGATAGGCGAATTTACGTAGTCAATAGCATTCACCCGACAGAATGTATGAAATTCCGCTGAGCTAATTTTTACATCATTATCAGATACAATAACATTAGGCACACCGAACCTAGCAAACGTATCTTTTAGTTTTTTTATAAGTTCATTTGTAGAGTAGAAGTGCCCCGGTCCATGTGAATACATTCCAGCCATTTGGAAAACGCATCTACGATGATAAGGTACACAGCCTGTCCTATAGTCATGTAGTCGATGTGAATGCGGTGCCAGGGGCCCGGTGGCTGCGGCCAGGGCGCGGGAGGCGCGCGCGGCGGCGCGCTTCGCACGGCAGCACAGGCGGCGCACGACTTTCTTCGATTCTACTACGAGCTGCGCTCTTAGTCTTGACAATGCCAAAATGTGCCGAGTGAAGTTCTTTTAACATTCTGTCTCTATAGACAGTTGGAATAACTATCCTATGGCCGCGGAACAAACATCCATCTATAACTTCTAAATCGGTTTTACATTGAAAATACGGCGTTATAGCTTTACATTCTATTTTCCTGGGCCCCCCATTATTCATATATTTCATTACTAATTTCAATGTCTTATCGGTGGCAATTGCCTGCTTAATATTATTGAACAAAACCGGTTCGACGCTCGCTTCTAAGAACAAAAAATACTTGGAACTCCCGTCCTCTTGTCTGTCTTGCCTATCACTGACCACTACTGATAACGGTGACCGTGAAAAATAGTCTGCTATTTGATTGCTTTTTCCGTGCACGTATTGTACCGTATAGTTATGTGCTGATAAAATTATTGCATATCTTTGTAGACGTAAGGCAGCCGTCACTGATATACCATTACTTTTGCCAAAAATTGATAGCAACGGTCTGTGGTCAGTTTTCAAATGAAAGGTTCTTGACGACCATATAAGTATTGGTGGAAGTGTTTTACCCCATAAATGATCGCAGTCGCCTCTTTTTGAACTTGGCTATAGTTCCTTTCGCTAGCTGTCAAAGATCTTGTGGCGAATGCAATCGGGCGTTCGTGACCGTCCGCGTGCCCGTGCGCAAGCACGGCGCCGAGCCCGCACGGACCGGCGTCTACCGTGAGTACCAGCGGTGCCGCCGGATCAAAATGAGCTAACACCCGTTCGTTCGCTGGCCAGTTCGCGCTTCACGCTTTCGAACGCAGCCTGTTGACGCTCGCCCCACTCCCACTCTGCTCCAGCGTGCAGCAATTCGTGTAGCGGATTTAGTACAGCAGATGCACTCGGAATAAAGTTCCTATCTGGGGGCACGGCAGTGCCCCCGCCAAGTCGAGCAAAACAAAAGGCACGGCCGTACTATCCTTTTCTCGAAGCGATTCGGGCCATTTTCGACCCTCTGTAACTTCGTTATGGATAAAACTAGAAGCCTAAATTTTTAGTGACCAAGAGGGCATCACGTCTACAGATAATAATCCAAGTTACATCAAATTTGAAGCAGTAGTTTAAGAATTATTGCAAGTCAAAGTTCCTTAATTTTGCTGCCCACTGACTGACTGACTGACTGACTGACTGACTGACTGACTGACTGACTCACCGATCATCAAAATTCTAAGGTACTTCTAGCCGTCCCACAAGTTTCAAATTTTGAATATAGCTATTGTTTAGCCTATAAACCATGGAAAAATTCTGACATTCCATAATTTTCATCCCGTTTTCTAGATATATGATCTGCATAAATAACTTTGTATTCCCATATAAATCCTATTAAATTGTATGTGATTACAAAGTTACTTTTACAGTTCATAATTAGACTTCATTGAAATTGAATGAAATGGGTAACAGGGGTTAAAAATGAGAAATGGCTTCGAGAAATTCGACAGTTGAGCGCTTTTTAAAAACTTCCACGATAGATAGAGAGATACAAATCCCTATACTACGAGTATACCTACCTACACTTTTACAGGTCGAACAAATTCGTTACCTAGGTACCTTATACCTAACACGCATCTGTGGAGACGCAAAGACACTCGTTCATGATAATCTATGAACATGACCTATGTCGCAAGGGGCCCCGGCCGCAAAAGCGCGGGGCGCGCGTTGATACGTGTTTTGCAAAAAAACGAAATTAAGAAAGAAAACCTACAAAAAGAAATGAGATCCCATCAAAAACATTACATGTACAAAAATGCACAAGTCTCGCAACGCAGTTTATCTGCCGTAAAAAGTTGTGAGATCGAATGTAAACCAAGTCGGTTAATTTCAATACCTACCTATACCTATCTATGGGAGCAGTTATATCTTTATTTCTTTAATAAATAGAGTGTCTTGGCGATTGTACACGGCAGCATAATCTACTAGGCAATCTAAATATAGTCTTCCATATAGGAGTACTTTCAAACAAATACAAGCACAAAGCGCTTAACATAGATTTATGTTGCCGTGTGCAATTGCCAAGTCCCTCTATTTACTAAAGAAATAAAGATATAACTGCTCCCATAGATAGGTATAGGTAGGTATTGAAATTAACCGACTTGGTTTACATTCGATCTCACAACTTTTTACGGCAGATAAACTGCGTTGCGAGACTTGTGCATTTTTGTACATGTAATGTTTTTGATGGGATAGTAATTTACTACACCTAAGAATCGTTTCACTCCTAACACGTTGGTGGGCGCAGGCGCGTCGATGATTGCCTCAACTTTAGCAGGACTCGTCCTTAATCCGTTCTTATCTATTACGTAGCCCAAATATGTCACACTACTCTCAAAAAATGCACATTTGTCTTTTTGCAGACGCAATCCTGCATCTTGTAATCTATTTAAAACTTCTCGTAACCTTGATAAATGAATACTCATTTTAGATCCCTTTATACAGATGTCGTCAAGCCATATACTAACCCCCTCTATACCTGATAACAACGTTTCCATAGCTTTTTGAAAAATAGCTGGTGCATTTGCTAGTCCGTAAACTAACCGGGTGTAGGAAAACAAACCTTTGTGTGTATTTATAGTAGTAAGTTTTTGAGATGATTTTGACAATTTAAATTGGTTATAGGCATTACTTAGATCTATTTTTGTATAAGTTTCTCCACCGCCTATCTTAGAAAATACCTCCTCTATTCGAGGTAATGGGTACTTGTCCACCTTTAACTCTTTATTAAGAGTACATGAAAAATCACCCGCAATTTTTAACTTTCCATTTTCTTTAAAAACCGGTACAATGGGGGTAGCGTATTCTGAATAATTGACGGGCATTAGAATACCTAAACCTACTAACCTATCTAGTTCTGTACTGACCTTGTCTTTTAGCGCGAAAGGAACTGACCTAGGCTTAAAAAATTTTGGTGTGGCATTATCTTTTAGTTGTAATTCCACCTCAAACTTGTTAAAACATCCTAGTTCGTCCTTCCAAACATCCGGATATTGATTCAATAGCCGTTGCACTTCTTCAATGTTTTTATTCGTAGTGATTATGTTGCTATTAGATGTTGCAAAATAAATTCTAAATTTAGTCATGAAATCACGGCCAAGCAGAGGTGGTCCACCATTTTTAATAACATAAAATTTTAATTCGTCATGTATGTTTGAGTATGACACTTTTGCTACAAAATATCCCGAGGCGGTGATTTTATGACCGTTATACAAACACATTTTTAAATCACTTTTATGCAACGTTAAGTTAGAAAAATGAAGTAGATACAATGATTCCGACATAACTGTAGTTCCCGATCCAGTATCTAGTTCCATAGACAATTCTATTTTATTCACATTTACAGTCATTTTAATAGGATTATAGTCAACATACCTCATGTTATAAAGTTCACATTCTTTGCAATCGCTTTCATTAGACGAATCCGCCTCCAACGTGTCGATATTATGCAGATTTGATTTCCTAACTGCAGCCGCACATAACTTTTTTAGATGGCCTTTTTGCCCACAATTAAGACATTTGTAGTTCTTAAATCTACACTGAGCCGCATGATGATTTTTTAAACCACACACTGTGCAACGCGGTTGCTCACTGCTGTCGATTCTGCGGTTGCCACCACCGGCGGCAGGGACCCCGCCTGCAATCACGCGGCCGCCGGCGCCGGCCGCTCCGTTGCCTGCAGCGGCGTAGCGCGCGTCACGTCGCCCGGCATCATGCACATGGAATACTTGTTCCTCCTTGACGACAACATCAGCGCGAGCCTGTCGCGCACACGCCGCCTTCTGGGCAATCTCCATCGCCTGCCCAAAAGTGAGACTCCTTGAGTCACACTCAAACAATCTATCACGCTCTGGTCCTGTTCTGAAACCTAGCACGAAACGGTCACGAAACAGCATATCTAGCTCCGAGCCAAAATCGCAATACACGCCCTCGCAGCCGTGCAGCCCACTCCTCGATGCTTTCACCGACGGATTTGATCGCTTCATAGAACTTCGCCCTATCGGCAAATGTTGACCTTTTCGGCGTAAAATGTTTATTGAGTACGTTCACTAGCTCACAATAATCGATTTCATTGAGGTTATTCGGATGCACTAGGTTCCGAACCAGGCGGTAGGATTCGTCCGACAAATGCGTTAACAACACTGCACTTTGGTTAACGTTCGAAATGTTGTTCAATTTGATAAACTGCGTTAACCTGCCGTAAAAAACTTCCCATTCGTGGATTTTGTGATCAAAAACACTTAAATTTCCAATAAAATTTGCCATTTTCAAAAAATGCGGGTAGATCACAGACTCGTCGCCAGTTGGTATGTCGGATAGTAGTAAAACGACCGTCTTGCTCAATAGCTAGTTTATTACTAAGGTACCCTTAAACATATGGCATATAATTATGTAGGTAAGTATGTATAACAACTGTTAACATACAGTTCAGAATTCCAAGACAAATCTTATAAACTGTTTGAAACGTATTAATTGAGACCTAAAACATAGATCAGTACTGGATGACAGGCTATTTAGTCTATCTAACGTGGTATATTAAAAAAGCTCTCTATGTGGCTCAACATCACACCATAAGTTTTAGTAAAACTTCAAGTCTTTGTTGGTAAATTAAATAACTTTCCTCTTCACACAATCTGTTTTGATATCCAATCGACCAAAAGTGTGGTTCTCACGAAAACTGTGCCATTATGATGTCTGATGCAAGCAACCACAGAATAAGTAATATCACCTGCTGTAACCAAAGCCTTCGCAAGATTTCACTCACTTATCGATCCCAATCTCCGCGTTCATCGACGGAAACCCACCGTTACACTGCCTAATGGACTTCCTTCGGCTCATATTAAACGATCACCTGCAAATGACGCATTATCTGATTTAACCGTGTTTAATATCCTTCGCTTTTAAACCTTGCAGTAAAAGGAAGTGCGCGGTGATAATGAAATTTTTAACGACTTGCAAATGAGTACTTTACTGTTTAGTCATCATAGTGAATTTAGGTTGTATTAAGATAATCACTCTATTATTACAGTTTGAAAACCACTCTCGTCCCGATCTCAGAAGTCCTCAACAGTTGGAAAGAGAAATCATCAGACAAAGAGGTCTTGTTGAAGGCAGACGAGCATCATCCCACCCTCACCTGCTAGACGAACCTGAGCACAGACCCGAAGTCACCACCCCTCAAATCCACGACCGATCTCGAAGAAACTCTCACAGCAACTTGCTAGAAGTGAATCCAAGCCCTCAGAGACATGATGAGAGAGAATCAGACGATGGCGGATTCAGGCAAAGACTTGCACAAGGCAGGTCGAGCTATGAAGAGCGAGTCAGAACTAGTGGGAGGTCGATAGAATCAAGAATTCAAGATTATAGACGAACGCCTGATAGTCATAAAGAGAGGAGAACTCCTGACAGTCACAAGGAGAGAAGAACGCCGGATGGTCACAAAGAAAGAAGAACGCCTGACGGCCACAAAACAAGAAGAACACCAGACAGCAACAAGGAGAGACGGACTCCTGACTCGATAGCTCAGAAACAGAAAGACGAAGGTCAAGTGAGTTTGGTAGACGAGAGTGCTAGTCAAAAGTCGGCCGATAGTGTGTACAACTCCAGTGGGAAAGCTGATGCCTACAACCCTCAGCCGTCGTCTTCCAGACATACTCCGAGCAGGATAGAGGATCTGAAGAATCATGGGAAGAAGGGAGGGTCGGGAGCCAGTTCAGGTGAGATTTGTAAGTTGTACCAATAGTATCTTTATTATTTGGGCTCTAATACAATTGCATACGTCATGATTTTACTAAACCATTTGTTACTCTTCACTGAAGTAGAATATTTAGAAATTTTGAATGATCTTGGAAAATTCAATAGATGATTTACTTGGTTATTTGCAAGTTTGACCCAATATTTATATTCATAATATAATTATGTAAATCAGCACATTTTATATTATTCTAATGAAGATATTCAAACATATAATGCCATCACTAAAACTTGAAACGTTAATTGGCAATCAAATTGGTCATAAATCAGATGAAAAGCTATTTGCGTTTTATGATAATGATGTGTGCTTTTTAACCAAACATAATTTTGTCATTAGGCTTTTGATCATCCACAGATAATTACTTAAAATATTTCATGGTTTCGCCATTATGCCCTTCTTTTATCTGCATGTCCTTAAAAAGATTCTGACCGTATCATCACCAATTTTTGCAACCAGTTTTTTTTTAATATAATAAGGTATTTCGTTTAGATTACGACAAAAATGGCGGGCAATCGTCCAACGTAGATTCTGGAAGAGGTAGTGTTGCGTACTCCAGCGGGCGAAGACCTGAAGCCAGTCTCCATGACACGTCAGCAGATTCTGATGCTGCAGCGTCCAGGGACACTAGGGTGCAGCAGCAGCCGGGCACCAGCCAGCCGGCTCCGGGGCCAAGTGAGTATTGCAGTTAAGCCGGTTCAGACAGTGTCAGGAAATTGCTAGTCTGTAACTATGGGCCATGACCCTGGCAGTTCCTGATTCTCAAGATACAGGGATTTCAGGGAAGTGTAGTTATGGGTCAGGATCTTTGTTTGTGTGTATGTGCGAGAGAGAGAGAGTTGGGGGAAGAAGAGAGAGGGAGAGGGAGTGAAAGTTCGTGACGCGTCATATGTAAAAAAATAATTTAAAATTGTTGTATTATTGTAATATTTCAAGTCTATAGACGGAAACGAAAGTCATGCTACCGTATATCTAACAAAAGCGAAACCGAAGTTAGGTCCACACTTCACACCCAAGCACTAACGCTTCTAAAAATGTTAATTTAACTAACTAAGGGATACTAATCCAATTCTACCAATATTGCGTGTACAGTAATGCCAAATGCTTTCAGGTGGAGAAAATGAATGGGCGGACTTGGTGGAATGCGAACTTCGCCAGATACTGGAGCCGAAACTAGCCAGCATGAGACTGGACTCCTCCGGCAGCTCGGACAGCTCCGTCACGCCGCCGCTGCCTCCGCTCTCACCAGCCTCCGATATGCACAAAAGAAATAGGTAAGGGAATTGTTACAGCGGCCTTTACCATGACGTCTTATTGCGATCCATTTGAGGACCTAAACAGAATCGTTTTAGTTCTTATTCGTACCATGACGTCTTGTTGTGACATCTAGACGCTCAATAATTTAGGTTGATATTTAACCACTGGCCTGTAAATTGGGTTTGATACGGGCTTACTACAAAAGATTTAAACCAGAGTTGAAATGATGAGTCTTAATATTGTCTACACAAATCGACGGCTAACCCTCGCCTTTTCTAACTCAATAACAAATTTACAAGTAAAATAATTAGGTATGCCAGGATTGAGTACGAAAACGCGAGTGAAAGACGTCGATTTTGTCGAACAAAATTTTAGAAACCTCTGTTTAACTCTGGTCTAATCTTTTGTGGTAAGGCGGTTACAGTTTTCTTTTGTGCCTATAATTTTGATCATAGAGCCTTTGAATAACTGGTTTTTGCGATAAACAACACTTTAGCGGCTTATTTTATTGGGGTTCCGTTCAATGATATGCTTCGAAGGGCATCGATAGTCAGTCAAGCCATGTCAGGTACCTTTGAACAGCCTTACACATTCAAGCATGTATGTGATGTTAGTACTACCTTAATCGAGGTAAGTTTATCTATGCAGCACCAACAGCTGTCCTAGGCACCTAAAGCACCAGGTATAAGATTTTAAAACGCCACTCGAGAACTGTCTTGCACCGCGAGCCTTTTCAATAGTAAATCTTTTATTTCTTTTTTTTTTTAAATAACGTAGCCCCACATTATGGTTGCTTCTGTATCGTGGGCACCGCTTACAGACATATCATGTCACATGCACATCACACCTCAGAAACAAATATTAGTGGATCGCAAAAAATTAAATATCACTTCCAGACGGGAATCGAACTCACGACACCAAGCGCAGCAGTCCAATTGCTCAGCCACTACGCCAAACGTGTCGTCTAATATTGAGTATTTCCTTGAATCCTGGTTCCAGCTTGCCCGGGCGCTCGGCGGACTACCCGGACGAGCGCCGCCGCGGCCGGGACTCCCCGCGCTGGCACTCCCACAAGAAGCACTCTGCCAAGCGAGAGCATCATTATAAGAAGCATTGTAAGCTAACACAAAGAACTAATATTTTGGACTACCTTCTCTGTAAAACTGAATACGAAACTCTCATTTTTTCAGTAGTCAGTAATGAGGCATACTGACCTGAAAATACTGACAAGGTTTCCTCTCAATTCTTGGTTCCTGTAACATAGTCTTGAACGATTAAACTGCACCCCGTGGTTTTAGCCGCTTTGAACGCGTTATCCCACAGGAACTGCATGTGCCTTGAGTGTTAAAGGCAGTTCCTCATTAATCTACCTATCAAACACAATTTGTACTAGATTGAGTCACAAAATTTGTATACTTTTACATGCATAATATTTCTAGAATTGCTCCTGGATCGTGGGTACCGCTTACAGACATATAATTTCACATGCACATCACACCCAGACCAGAAACAAACATTTGTGGATCGCACAAATATTTATTGCGGGCGGTAATCGAGCCCGCGCCGAGCTCAGCAGTCCAATTGCTCAGCCACTACGTCAAACGCGCCATAGTAGGATCATTCATCATCATCATCAGCCTGAAGACGTCCACAGGCCTCCCCCTTAGACCGCCACACCGAACGACAATTAGCCACTTGCATCCGGCAGGATCTTGTTTCGGCTGGAGAATCATTGCCGTTAGTACATTATTATGTTATTTCCAGTGTTCGGTGTGGACACGACCGACATGACGTCCACCACGACCCGCAGCCTGGACCTGTCCTCGCTGCTGGACGCGCGCTCCGACAGCTCGGGCTCCGGCGGCGACGCGCGCGCCATCCGCCGCCAGCTGCGGGGGCTGGAGACCATGTACGCGGAGGTGCTGCAGCTGCTGGGCGTGCGGCGCCCGGCCAGCCTGGCGAAGCACCCCGCCTGGGAGGCCAGGTTATTATCGAGGGAAAACCCTTTATCGGGGTATCCCGGTGTTCTTCAGTCGACTCCGTTATTATCAAGAGAGGTTTCCTTTGACCTCTCCGATCAAGGGGTTCCTTTATCGGAGTGCTCCGGCAGCGATCCTTGAGAGCCAGTCCCGTTTTATACTGAGCATGTTTAGCATCTTAGAACACATCGTCACTTTAGACGAGGTGAGATAGTGGTCAAAAGTTAGCCTTTATAGTGTTTTAGTAAATGTTGGTTTTTCGCGATGAAAAACCTTTGTCTGGCAGATACCTGTACCCCTAGTATGAGTTTTACTAGCTCGACATAGTACGCGTCAACTAGCACCTTTGTATGAAGATACTGTACAGCACCCCTACTTATTTATACAAAGAGAAAAATCTTTATACACAGAACTAGTTGACGCATACTATGTCGAGCTAGTAAGAACTCATACTCAGTGCCCTGTTTACTCGCACTTTTCATACTCATATAATTATTATAGTAATATAATATTCGAGAGATAGTCTTGCAAAAAATTGGTTATAACACGAAAGGTTTCGGTTTCACAATTTTATTTTACGTCCTTACATTTGCACTGATAAAGAATGTTAATCGTAATATCTTTTAAAGTAACCATGGCATCGTTCCAGGTTATCATCAAAACGCCGCTACGGCAGCATGTCCTCCTTACCCTCGAGTTCGGTGAGCAGTCGGCCCGTGAGAGACAAGAGACGAAGCTCCAATGAGCATCGGAAGAAACATGACCTCAAGGTAGACTGTTCTCTTCTGTTTGTGTCGATTTATTTCAGTTCTGAGGACTAAAATGGCCAGTAAGTTAGCTTTCTGGCATTGCAGGATCTATTTATTTGTGCTCGTTAAAGGGCTATCTATAGTTTGTATGAATAGTCCCGAGGAACGATAGCTTATTACAGAGAAAATCTTATTTGTTAAAAAATATTAGCTGTACTTAATATTGATTGTTCAAAATTAAAGAAGTGGAATCTATAGCTAAGTATCTCATACGTTAATTGTAATTAATTCACATATCACTTAATTTTTAAGTCAACTAAGTAAGAATCTGGAGCCAAACATGAGGCTTTTGCAACGAATGAATGAATGAAGTCACCCCGAAGGACCACGATCTTGGTCCTTCGAGATCTTTCAGAGAGGCTCGAAGGATCATAACAATTACACATTCACCTTTCGTCGCAAAAGCCTCTTCAGGCAGGTAGTTGAACGAAGGCTCGCCTCCCCCTTAGGGCATCAACAAGCGGTTCCAGCGGCTGGAGTCGCACGTGGTGACGCTGGCGCGCTCCGTGGCGCACCTCTCCAGTGAGATGCGCACGCAGCACCTGGTCATGCAGGAGGTGGACGGCATCCGCGCCGAGCTCGCCGCGCTCCGACACATGTACAAGTGGGTGCTAGTATACATGCAGGAGGTGGACGGCATCCGCGCCGAGCTCGCCGCGCTCCGACACATGTACAAGTGGGTGCTATTATACATGCAGGAGGTGGACGGCATCCGCGCCGAGCTCGCCGCGCTCCGACACATGTACAAGTGGGTGCTAGTATACATGCAGGAGGTGGACGGCATCCGCGCCGAGCTCGCCGCGCTCCGACACATGTACAAGTGGGTGCTAGTATACATGCAGGAGGTGGACGGCATCCGCGCCGAGCTCGCCGCGCTCCGACACATGTACAAGTGGGTGCTAGTATACATGTTCACTGAGTTTCTTGGTGCTGTCTTCTCTAACGGGCGTATTGAGAAGTACTGGAGTCAACGGAGTTTCCTTTCCCTGCCTGAAATTAATTCTTGGATCAGTGCATGAAATGGAAACATCTTTTTTCAAACTCAAATCGTACTCAATAAATTTTGATGCCATAGTCTCAATTTCTGTCGCGTCTGTCTGTGCATAAATATCTCCGAATCGATTGAACCTCGTAACAATCTTATGTTTCACCGATGACTAACATCCCTGAAGAAGTTAGTGAAGGAGTAGCTTTGTAGGAAACATACTTACCAAAAACGTAATGTAATCTTTTCAGATCGCAGCAGTACATCCGGTCCGGGCCCCAGCGCCACTCCGACCCGTTCTCCTTCAGCAACCCGGACCGCGTGAAGAGGCTCACCAAGTTCTTCGGAGACGAGCCTCCCCTGATGAGGCTGTTCCTGAAGAAGCTGGGCTACGAGGTACAACTTCAAGGTCCTACCACGAAAGATTGGAACGAGAGTTGAACGGACGTGTCTAAAATTGCGGTTTACAAAGCGAGGTCTAGTAACACTCGCGTTAACTCTAACTCAATTACAAATTTACACGTTATACTCGTAGTAACAGAAATAACAGGATTGAGTTTGACAATGCGAGCGATTGATGTCACTTTTGTGAAATGAAATTTTAGACACATCTGTTCAAGTCTTGTTTAAACTATTGCGGTGAGACGGTTACAGTCTTAACACAAAAGATTTGTACTAGAGTTGAACGGATGTGTCTAAATATTATCTCCACCAATCGACGTCTAACTTTTGCTTTTTCTAACCTAATAACAAATTCACAAGTGAAATAAATAGGAATGTCAGGATTGAGTAAGACAAAGCGAGTAATAGAATAGACGTCGATTTTGTCGAACGAAACTTAGAAACATCTATTTAACTCTGGTCTAAACTGTTGTGGTAAGACGGTACAGAAACGTTTTCTTTAGTTTTTGTTGTTTTCCATCGCACCATACTACTGAGGACACTCAGGATAGTCCTTAAACCAAGTCACTCTAACACTAGAAACTCAGATGTAAATCTTATCTTGCAGAAATACGCCGCTCTTCTAGAAAAAGAGAAGGTAGGAGCAGCAGAACTGCCCTATGTGGGAGAGGACAAGCTCCGGGCGCTGGGCGTGCCGCTCGGGCCTCGGATGAGGATCCTGAAGGAAGCCGGCATCCACCAGGAGCTGCACCACCACTCCAGAGACGACCACAACACCACCACCACCTTAGCCATAGTTTGAAGTGCTGGAAACGACGACGAATGATGTACCTAGATGTGTTTTATAAAATAAGAAAAGTATTGAAATTATAATAAAGGTAAATAGGTAAGTGTAACATATAATTTTGTCTCCGATTTAGAGACGAGTGAGTTGTAAATCGCAGTTCTAAGATTTTGGGAAGTAGCGAAAGATTGTAAAGTAAACATGTTGATATTTTAGTTAGTTCTAAGTAGAATAGAAGTTCTTAAACTTTCGCGAACAGGAAACATATTAACTAGCTAAAATCAAAATTATATATTTTGATATTTGTTTGTGCGCGAATTAGACCCGTTTTTAGCTAGTCTAAGTAGAATGTTCAGATAAAAACAGAAGGAAAAGTAGCGTCGCTTGATATGTATAAAAACAGTTTTAGAATTTGATAAGACTTCTGTACCTACCTAATTGTAAAAAAAAAAGAGAAATTGTGGTTTTAAATTCAATAGAATTGTAGATAGAATAATTGTTATTCCTTTTGTGATATTAAAAAAATAACAACGAAAACACCACTTAGGATGCTACTGATTAATAAAATACCAACATTAAAAAAATAAAATAATAATATTGGCTAAAAGTTACGGGTATTTAATAATATAAGCGATGGACTGACTAAATAATCGTAACTCTGTCTTACTTGTAGGTTAATTTATAATTATATAATTATATTAACTGCAACAACGAACCACGACATTACACAAAGACTTGTTCAACGAAAATTAAGTAGGTTTCAGGATAGCAACTAGCATTAACTTTAAGTTATACGTATGTAATAAAAATGTATGCCGTGCTATGTAAATTACTCAGTTATTATTGGTCCCAATAATATAATCAAGTAAGTAGATATATATTATATCATACCCACTTTGGGGTGTTAAAGAATCTCTCTATTATATTTAATTTAGTTACTTATGAATAATTTTATTATTTAAATCGTGGAACAACGCTGTTGCAAATATATTTTGTACACTGATATTAACTAAGAAGGCAAAGTAGGTAGTAACACTATACCTACGACCCTTTCATAAAAATTATAAATTTCTTACTGGTATAACTACCGTTTAAACTGCGCGACACATCACAATAATAATTAACAGTCTATAATTAAATTATCAGCCGATAAAAACGGGCCAGTATGTACAAGGTATTCGAATAAATATTGTTCCGAGTGATATCACCTTTAAATCTACTAAAAACTTAAAATCACAAAATTGAACATGTTGATTAAAATATGTGGTTAGAAACTATAATTATTATTGTGTTAAGAAAATTGTAAATTGTATACTAACTATACGTTTTTTCTTTTATTTTACGCACCCTGCGATTGTAAACCAAAGAGATTAATCCAGTGTGTGTAAATGGATGTAAAATAATTGTAAATTCTATTTTAAGTTTATAGTATTACTTTTTTGTAAATAATCGCTTATAAATAAGTTTACTCGTAATTTAACATGACATCGAAGTTTTTTTCTCAATTATTAATAGGCACGTAAAACTTTAATGTAAATATTAAACTGAAATATATTTTTGTAATTCTTGTTTTAATTTTACTAGTCGCCTATCTATCTACATACATAATCATAGACATTTTACGATCCTATCAATATTCAAGTAGATTGACATCTTTCGTGATGACGTGAAATTTCAACCGTGTTTCAACCAATGTGGCCTGTTGATTGAAATATCATCTAGACTGGCCGCATGTTATTGGTCTTATTTATTCAATTTATTCATTTACTAGCTGCGCCCCGCGGTTTCACCCGCGTTTCACATTATAAAACCTATTAGGTGGCTGTTAGATACGACTTGTAACATTGTGTCAGAGAAAATACAGAAGTTAGGTAGTTTTTCACAGTTATTATCGCACTGATGGACAAATAAACAGTTATGATGATGGTGATGATGATGGTTTGTAGCCTATATTGTGTCTCTAAACTATCTGCATACTACATTTCATGCAAATTAAGGTACTATTTCACAGTTTTTAGGCCACTGTGTATGTGTAAGTTGGGGTATAAGCTATAAAAATACCGAATTTCATGCCAATGGGGTAGTTTGTCACAGTTTTTATTGCACTGATGCAAAACGGTGGTGATGATGAATTAAAGCCTAAGTCATAAGTTGCGGGTAATACGTACTTTACTTAGAAATTTTACGCACATTGGGTAGTTTTTCACAGTTTTTATCGCATTGATGGAAAGCTGCGATGATTATGATGATGACTTAATAATATGTTCGTAGCCTATGTCCTAAGTTAGAAGATAACCTATCTGCGAACCAAATTATATTTCCCCCCACTCTCCCCGCTTCCCCCCCACTCCCCTCTTCCCCTACTCCCCTATTTCCCCCCACTCTCCCCTCCTTCTCCCCCACTCTCCTCTCTTTCTCCCCCACTCTACCATCTACTCCCATTACCCCCCACTCTCCCCTTTTTCTCACCCCACTCTCCACTCTTTCTCACCCCACTCTCCTCGCTTTTTCCCTCCACTCTCCCCTCTTTCTCCCCCGCTCTCCCCTCTTTCTCCCCCACTCTCCCCTTTTTCTTCGCGCTCTCCCCGTCTTTCTCCCCACTCTTCCCTCTTCTCCCCTACTCTACCATCTACTCCCCCTTTCCCCCCACTCTCCCCCTTTCTCCCCCTCCCCTCCCCCCTCTCCTCCCATCGCACTCTCCCCCTTTAAATAACGATCTGCTCAGCCGTTTATTGTGGTCCGTAGGGGGTGCATCTAAAGAATACCTCATAATATCAACCCCCTTGTTTTCCCCCTTTAGGGATGATTTTGCAAAAAAACTGAAACCTGTATTTATTTATTTCTTACCAAAAGCTTAAATAAGAATTTTCAGATCCCTAACTTGAAGAATTATGGATTCCCCATACAAACTTTCAACCCCTATTTCATCCCCTTCGAGATTATTTTTTGAGACAAAAGATAGCCTATGTCCGTCTCATAGGCCCAACCTACCCCTATACCAAATTTCATCGAAATCAGTTCAGCCGTTTGAGCGTGAAGAAGTAACAAA
This sequence comes from Hylaea fasciaria, assembly GCA_905147375.1. Taxonomy (NCBI): domain Eukaryota; kingdom Metazoa; phylum Arthropoda; class Insecta; order Lepidoptera; family Geometridae; genus Hylaea; species Hylaea fasciaria. The sequence continues at coordinate 10,619,172 of LR990206.1, forward strand.
CATACACACATACACACTCACAAACTTTCGGCTTTATAATATTAGTAAGATATACGCCCCCGCATCATTGAGTTTTCAAAGTGTATGTATAACGAGATAACCACGGGGTGTAGTCATACATATTTTATTATTCATTTTTGTATTTTCCAGGTTTTCCTTGTTTACTAAAAAACAAATTCGTTATCATTGTAATTCTTAGAAGTAAAACGTTATTGAACAAAATAATGTCGTTTGGTCATCATCATCATCATTTCAGCCCGAAGAAGTCCACTGCTGAACATAGGCCTCCCCTACACCTTTCCAGGAAGAACGATTCTGAGCCCTTTCCATCCATCGACTTCCCGCGATCTTAACAATGTCGTCGGTCCATCTGGTGGGTGGGCGCCCTACGCTTCGTCTTCCGGTTCGTGGTCGCCATTCGAGAACCTTTATTCCCCAACGGTTGTCGGTTCTTCGAGCTATATGGCCTGCCCATTGCCACTTCAACTTACTAACTCTACGAGCTATGTCGGTGACCTTGGTTCTTCTACGGATATCCTCATTTCTGATTCTATCACGTAGTGAAACTCCCAGCATAGCTCTCTCTATAGCTCGTTGCGCGACTTTGAGCTTGTGCACGAGGCCAATAGTTAGCGACCACGTCTCAGTTCCATAAGTCATCACTGGCAACACGCACTGATTATAGACTTTTGTCTTGAGGCTCTGCGGTATCTGCGATGAGAAGATGTGGCGCAGTTTCCCGAACGCTGCCCATCCGAGTTGGATTCGTCGGCTGACCTCTTTACTGAAGTTGGCTCTACCTAATTGGATCGTCTGACCCAAATAAACATAGTGGTCCACAACTTCGATGATATCGCTCCCAACATGTACCGGCATGGGTGTGACATGAGCATTTGACATGATTTTTGTCTTGCTCATGTTCATATTTAGACCCACCTGTTGGGAGACAATATTGAGGTCTCTAAGCATTGTGCCTAAGTCTTCCAGCGACTCCGCCATTATGACTACGTCGTCGGCAAATCGAAGGTGAGTGATGAATTCGCCATTGATGTTGATGCCATACCTTGTCCAGGACACGAGCTTGAAAATATCCTCCAGTGCCGAGGTGAACAGTTTCGGAGATATTACATCTCCCTGTCTCACCCCTTTTTGCATGTGGATTGGATTTGTACTCTGGTCCTGAAGTCGGATAGACATTGTGGCATTCCTGTAGAGACATTTCAACACTTCGATATACCGATAGTCAATTTGACACCGCTGGAGGGACGTTTGGTAGGTACAGTATATTATACATAACAAAAACATTTTACTAACGTAATTAAATGCAAAAATACATTAGATACCATTTGTCGATTGGAGGGTCTGTATTTTTATCAACGGCCAAGAGCCTTTAGAAATACTGGTTTACTGCATACTCGTATTATACAGCTAACTACTACGTAAAAAATGTGAACTATTTACAAACTATTAGTATAGGCCCAAAATGCCGTCGTCATGGAAATAAGTCCCACATTCAATTAAAATCAAACCAGTTGAAACAATACACCATAATTATTATTATGCCAAATGTATCTACGGAGTTCAACTGTATAGGTACTTAAATACAAAAATAGTTTATGTATACTTCGGTACAGACTTACTAAATATCGTTATTAATTTAATCGTCCGGGTCGCCATGTCAAGTATGATAAGTCAAAGTTAAACAACGCGCACTTTTACTTATCACAAAGAGAGCACAGTACGAACAGTAACTCAATATCACTGAATGTTAACTAACCCATGTAATGCAGCACATCAAACATCAAATACCAACAGCAGCGGTCTTACCAGAAAAGATTAGACCAGAGTAAAGTTAAACAGAGGTTTCTAAAATTTCGTTCGACAAAATCGACGTCTATCACTCATGTTTCTTACTCAATCCTGGCGTTCCTGATTATTCTACTAGTAAATTTGTTATTTAATAAGAAAAAGTGAGTATTAGACGTCGATTTATGGAGAAAATATTTAGACTCATCTGTTCAACTCTGGACTAAATATTTTGTGGTAAAACGGCAGACGTCTATGGACTGGATGGTCTATCTGGGACTGAACAAATGAAAAGGACAGCAATGGTCTAATTGTTGGTTAAATGGTTAAATTGTTGTCAAAGTTAACTAACGGTCCAGTAATAACCGATTAACCTTAGCCTTATTTAAATGTTGAACCTTGCGATGGTTTTCTTATTAATAAAGTGCAAATAGACCTCTTGTGGTAAAGCTCTGCGACAACATCTGCAACACCGTAGCGTCAAAATTGAAGATGCAAATATTATGTATGCTCTTACTGCAAAAAAAAACTGTATTGTGCCCCATAGTCACTCTGGATGATAAGCGATTGATTGACAAAGACGGTGGCCTCTTCGGTCCTGTTTTGTCGCAGTGATCAGAGGATCAGAGTACTGTGATCCCGCACGGACAGCAGACGTCATGGCGGTCACCCATCTCGTGCTATTTACTGCATTGTTCGCAACAGTTATTGCAGACTACACTGTTGCCAAAATCCAGCCATGCTCTGCTGGTGAGTGAGCTAATTATGTTCTCATTACCTTTACAGTTATTTCGGTTTTCTACTTCTTTAGTTGATTCAACCATTGTGCTGTTGTGAAGCCTGAAACACTGTGGTGACAAGATTAGTTAACTGCGATGATGGAATCATATTTGGCGTGTCGCGCGATACTTTTAAAATCATGAGAATCGATGCAGTATGTGGTTGTTTCAATTGTTTGTTGGGGGTACTGTTTATAAATTTAAGAAAATGTACTTTCCAATAAGATAATAAAAGTTTAGAATCCTACAATATAGGGTTGGATTCTCGGCCAATTACGTTTCGTATGCTATGTGTGGTTTTCCACCGTTTCGTGCTTCGTAGAGCACGTTTAGCCGTCAGTCCTGGTTGTTATCGATGATAGCTGTTGTTAAGTCACGTCAGAGGCCCTTCGGTAGCCTGATGAACTCTGCCTCTAGAACCTAGCACAATCTCATACGACAAACAAAACAATGACGTAGGTAAATAAGATAGGTATAAACTCGTTCGATGACCCGTCTATGACGGGTGGGTTATCAATTTTAATATCTGACTTGACCTTTATAGTGTAGAGGTACTGATTTCAGCCATGTTTCAGAGCTCCCGGAAAACTGCACAGTGACCGAGGTCCGCATCGACCCGTGTCGCACGAACGGTGTCTGCGTCTTCAAACGGGGGCGCAATGCTTCCCTATCGTTTGACTTCACGCCGAGTAAGTACTAATGCCCGTGTCTGATCCCCCAGCTTACTTTGACCAACAAATATCTAAGTCTTTGTCTCCATCTGGCCGTAAACAAATGACAAAGTCACCTTAATATCGGTTGGTCAAAGTTTACTAGAGGTCAGAAACCGGACATACCACAAATCTCGCTACATTCGGATGCGAACACCATTTAGAATATAAAGAGCCGAAATTGACACTTTTACATTAGGTTTTTTTTTTTTTTTTTCTTTTTTTTTTTTACGTAGCCCCCCCACACTAGGATTGCTCCTGTATCGTGGGTACCGCTTACAGACATATAATTTCACATGCACATCACACCCAGACCAGAAACAAATATTTGTGGATCGCACAAATATTTGTCCCAGGCGGGACTCGAACCCGCAACCCCTAGCGCAGTAGTCCGATTGCTCAGCCACTACGCCAAACGAGCCGACTGAGGTACATTTGTATTATTAGAATTGGAGACCGGCACTGAGGAAAATGCTGTTCACAGATAACCATGATAAGGTACTATCAAGAACGTTCAAAATTTTGAAATTACCGCTCTAAGACCAGACCACTCCAGCAGTAGATCGTCCTTGCCCACACACGGACCGCCCGAGCAGTCGGCAGCAACTGATTCCATCCAGGTTTCCCATTGCTCCCAGTTCATCGATTACAGTTCACAGTTATAACTTCGGGTGGCCTCAAACCCTGGCACTAGAGGGCAGCGCAACCTCATACAACAAACAACCCCCAAGTCTAGAGGAACATCTCTTCCAGGCTTCACCGCTTCCAAGTTGAAGACAGCGGTGTTCTGGGCGTCCAACGCCGGCGACTTGGCGTTCGCAGGCATGAACACCGACGATGCTTGTGAACTCACCACCTGCCCCACTGTACCAGGCACCTCGCAGACCCTCAACTATAATCTGTACATTGGGAAGCTTCTGCCTGCGGTGGGTATTTAACTAATTGCTGAAGTTCGTTAACTTCTCTCCTCCTGCAATTCCAGACACAAGCGATTTTCAATTGTGTCTCGGCAGGATCCTTGAAAAAGCACGAGAGTTTTCATGTAGTGAGTCCAAAATATGTCATTGCATTGAATAAATAAAAGTAGTAGGTAGTAAGGTAGCTTTATTAGATTAGTTACTAGTTGGTAAAAGAGTTTTTGGAAGCTCTTATTAATCCATAAATCACAAAGTTTCACGTTTATAGTAACAATACCTTATTGTGCCAATAAAATGTACCTACTTATATGGGTTTCTTCTGAAAACCTTTTTATCGTCTTAGTTGGCTTTTCTTCCTCATGAGCCCAAACTATTATTGGTAAGCGGCTGGCTCATAAAGATTTAAGTACGTAGGTTCTTATTTTATTCTAAGATCATTATTTTTTTAATTCTTTATTTATAGGAGCATCTTTTTTTGATCCAAGTAGAATAAGTATCTGTAGCCAAATCCCTATGGGGTGTTCCGGCAGCGGCCTATGACAGTCAGTGCCGATCTATGCTGAGCATGTTGACCACCTTCGACCATATCGTCATTAAGATGCTACCCTTTTCAGCATACAAAATTTACCACCAGTATACGCCCCGGTGGATAAATAAAATTGTTCCTTAATTTTGCAGGGCTCATACACAATCAAGTGGAAAGTATGGGATGAACAGGATAATACCCAAACGTGTTGCTACCTAACCAAAATCGAGATCAAGAAAAAATAATAGAATATCTTATGTGTGTGTAATGTGTAATCAAGATAAACCCTTGTGATAATAGTCAAATAAAAGGTTAAAAGCATTATTAGGAACAATGATAATGATTTATTTATTTATGTGTTTGTGAATGTTTGTCCTCTCTTCACACCTTAACGGATGACCAGATTTTGATGAGATATACCTAGGTATACAGGTCCTGGAATATAAAATAAGATATTTACCTATACTTTATATGCCGTAAAAAAATAACGGTTCCGGTGGGTTTACTTAGCGTAGCGTTTGTATTCTCTTTGGGTTTACTATACGCCCCGCGTTCGCAATAGTGAAAACGCGGGACGCGGCTTATAAATCATAATTACTAGACTCGGATGGTACTATATTATACCTACTATTTTGAACTATTTTCACTAGCACGTATTTATCAAAATGCGTTCAAGGCAAATGGCTAAATCCCAAGTAGGTATTTGCTTTGAATCGAGTAGTTGAGAGCTCTATTTGGTCCTTGTAGTTCCCAATTGCATAAATAATATGACTTAATGATATAATTAGTTGCTAAGGCATTATATGACAAGCAGTACCATACAATACATTGTGATCTATTCGGTTCAATGTTCTACCAACAGGAGATTACGCGAGGTTATTAATTAACCATTCATTTATTCGCGACGACATTACTACAGGAGGTTATCATAAATAATATACCTAACAAGAAATATATAAAAATGTTACAAGTAAGCATTAAATACGAGTATGTAGGTAGGTATTTAAAACTAAAGAATTCTACCCTCGTTCTCAAGCAAACACGGTCCACAGTTCACACGCAAATAACTTCGTACCCTCATTACTCGTTAGCATTACAATTGAATATTAATAATTATTGACGTGTTCGTTTACAAATATTGGCGATAATATAACACTTGTGCTCATAAACGTTACCTACCTACTTGCCGCAATCAACTTTACATCTTGAACTGTAAGCGAGGAGTGCTTAGTGGCAAGTTGGTGTCGAAGTGTACTGGACTTGTTTCCTATTGTTGTGATCTACGTGTAACCTGGTAGTCGAGCCAATATGTGGGTAGCAGTTATCTTATTCTTCAGTGTAGTGGCCGCCGATCCTGAATATGTGACGAAAAAGTTCTGCAAAGGTGGTGAGTATATAAGTTTAATTAGCGATCACAATAGGTTGGTTTGTTCTTTACACAGACCGAAGCCAGGTAACTGCGCAAAATAATATTTCTATTAAAACCAAAGACCTTCTACAACGGACGTCAATAATTAGAACCTTATTACAGTAGGTACAAGAACGTATAGATTTCTATATTATAATACTAGTTGAGCCCGCTTCTTCACTCGTGAATGGAAAGTATCCTATGTATTAGGTATGTATTATGTACCTACCTATCAATGTGTATATTTAAATGCTTTCGTTTACCTGTAAAAAATAAGTCCTAGATACGGTGAACGGATCAAATCGAATCAAACTAGCGAATAAGTATACACTACGTGTGAGGGCTTAAGTATACTGTAATAAGTTAGATGACAATTATACAATATGCAGTGCGTCTGCATCTGCATCTGTTAGTTAGTGATCTTGAACTTCAGACCCGTTGGCAAGAAAGGGTAGAACCCCAACTGCCGGGCCACTTATTTTAGCATGTATCTCGTTAAGTCCAACCATCCCTTTATTCCAGTGGACCAGAGTCAATGCTCCATCCACTCTGTGATAGTGGACCCTTGCGAGAAGGGACCTGCTTACTGCAACCTGAAGAGGAACAAGAAGTATGCCCTGACACTTAACCTGACGCCAAGTAAGTGCTCACTTCTTGTGCCCGCTGCTCCATTGTTATTAGCCAAAAAGCGTTTGCAAGGGAGATGTCAATGATATACCTGACTCTGATGACGCAAGCACCGACAAAGATGCCGACCCTGATGGCAACGACCATACGTCGACGCCGGCGCTTCGACGTCCTAAACACGAGTCTAAGAAAGTCGAAGAAAGATTTTATATTATGACTGCTACATAGTATCTGCCACTAGTAGGTATAGTGTTTGACTATGACCTCATCTGATAGGAAGCGATGGTGTGACCGAAGATGACGGGCGCATGCCTAGAACAAGATATTTATATTCACCCTTAACATAAACCTTGTACCTACTGTTAAGTATTCAAGTAAGTATGTGCTTAAATGAACACATCTGGGTTGTGATCGTCACAGACGTAGGTAAAGCATTCCAGTACTTTCCAGGTCTTAAAATAAATAATGCATGGCGTTTCTCTCGTCGCCTTCTTCACTGTTCTTCAGATTTTAAAGCTACTGTTTTTATTATGATTTTCTAAGTGTAAACTTTTAAACTATTTTGGCTCTGCTTGTTCCAGAATTCTCTGCCCAAACCCTGAAGTTCTCTATCAACGGAGATGTTCACAACGATGGCTCCTTCTCCACCGTGTTCCAGGCGCCTAAGGCCGGCTGCGAGTTGCTCACCTGCCCGCTGCAAGCTGAGGAGACCAGGATCTTTGACATAAACCTGGCCGTGGACAAAACAGCATTCGTAAGGCATTTTCTTTTTGTTCGTTATATTTTTTACAATAGGATTCTTTTTGTCAATATTAAGTTGGTTCAGGTTGGTTATTTTTAATATTATTTATAGTATTTGAGCTCCTCTAAATTCATAGTAAGTAGGTATTGTTTCTGAAATAAAAACGGTCATATCTAAACATACTTACCTACATAATAATTAACCAGAAAAAAAATGTGTACATTTGGCTGTTTATCTACACTACATAGTCGTATTGCGTTTGACTTCACGATCATAAAAGTAAATAAAATAGTTACCCACATCCCGTGTATGAAATTATATGGGTAACGGGTAACAGCTACCTTTATACTTTTTGTATGATTTCAGGGTAAATTCCCCGTCCAGATAAAGCTGTGGAACGAAGAGAACGCATCACAAGCCTGCTGTTTCACGTTTAACGTTAAAGTCAAATAGTAACACCTGTATTTGCATCATTTTAATGTATACATAAATTTAAAGAAATAAACCTTAGCAGATGCTTTAGTAAGTATTGCTATAACTTTATGCACAGGTACGGAGTTTTCCTCAGGGATAGAAAAAAATTAATGTAATCAACAAACTAAACCGGGTTCTTTAGCCACACAGGGGCATAAACCAGAACGCGTTCATGGGGGAACTTGTTCACCATAAAGTGTTTATAATTTTTGCGCTATACTATAATTATTTATTATTAATATAATTATTCCTTGTATAAAATATGTACGGCTTCGGTATTAGGTTGTTGGCCATATCAAAACTCAAACAAAACTATTCTCAGGATTGAACGACGAATTATGCTAAATTATTTATTCGTAATCACAGGACAAGGTAACTGGTAACGTAGGCTTTGCTAAAAATGCTAATGTGGCCACTAGGCTCTGGGAATAAATCATTACCATGCGAGCTGATTGAGTAGATAGGATTGCCTGGAACAAGATTCACTTTTCAATAAGCAATATTCCCATTTATAACAAAGGCTACAAAACGAAGAATTGGTTGCAATAAAGGACAGCGGTGTTCATGCATGATGGATTTACTGGCAGTTACTGCAATTGCAAGAAACTTGACACTCATTGCAATCGGAAACACTGACATATTATGCATCGAAGGAAGTGGTAAGAGGTATTGCGCTTCTTCACACTAAGTAAGCTAGTATAAAGAAAATACGATAATGTACACTAGTTAAAAATTCACAAGTGATTGTTAGATTCAAATAAATACCTCATACGTATTTACTCACATTGGCCCAGCGTGAAGAGTGAATTTTATTTTAGTTCATATTCTGTACCTATCGGAGAGAAAGGCCATCAAAGGGATCAATTTATTTCTGGGACACATGCCGGCAATGGGACTTTAATGATTTTATTAAAAATCGACAAAGAGTAGCAGAATAAGATACTTATCTTATTTGCACCTTTGTTTGCTCGAACGCTACAGGACGACCGTGACGCGGGTACAAATCGATCGTATTCGTAAAACATCTTTAGGTATATTTTGAAGATTTCAATAGTAAAAATTACAAATTGTATACATTTACCATTACGTTGTGTCCTCGTTAGTCTAGGGGCTGATGCCAGTAATGTTGTAAGTATGATCCATCTCAGGAATCCAAAGAACTCCCTACAGTCAGCGGCAAAAATCAGCGAGCATATTCCAAATCTCAACTTCCAAATTAGGTTGACGCATCAAAAATACCTGCTCCAATTTTACGCAGAATAGCAAATCGCAGGTTTGGACATGTTCAGTGAGTTTTGCTGCTAACTGTATCTTATGTCCAGCCTTAGTGCATAGAATATGGTATAGATGTTTAGCATTAGCGGCAGAACCGGGAACGCAGCTTGCGGGTCCACGACAGGCTGCTATGGTTGGAATGCGAGGTGAATGCACTGCGATGCCCTCAGCCAAGGGCTTTCACATTTCTCTCCTTTCGACGTGGTGCTAATTTGATAACATTCGCAATACCAAAGCCTTGTGTTGTGTGCCAAAGCGGCCACACTGGATTAGACACATTCGTTGGTCACACGGGGCTTGCATTCTATTGTTACCTGGCAGAAGTTCCTTATCTGCTCTGCGAACTTTGTATTTATATTGTTTTATAGATGATACGTGGCTGAAGCATCCCGGAAAGATGTGATTGGAGCTCGGGTAGGGCAAGCTTCGTTACGAATGTTTTATCCAGCCAGATTGTAACAAATCGGTTACCTATTCCAGCGCTTGTTATCTGTTCATATAATGGGCTTTAACTTGCCTTTACCTTCTAAACTACCTTGATTTAACCTTGCTATTTGAGCAAAGTTCATTCTAATAGCCTTCATTAAAGCGCCACAATACTCCAATTTACAAGCTCCACAAATTCAAAGCAATTTGGCGTTTATTCGCAAAAGTTTGTTAGAAACTCAACCCACCGACCAAAATCACGTCATTTTGTAAACATTGCAAATCAAATTATAGCTTAAATCGACATTGTAACTACACTAATTTTATACAATTAAATAATCCACTGGTTTGTCTATCACAGACGGCCGGGGGCGGTCCCACATCACTTTGTGGGTAAACTTTCATACGAATTAATTCAAATTGCCGTTTTTGTTATGGTCAGTAAGTGCGCTTTTTTTGGACATAGATTATTATTATTATTCAAGTAGATGAAAGATGAGTCAAGCAACTCCTAAGATGCTATAAGACATGTGCCAGTAAAAGTGCTGTATTGCTAACTTACTTAATTATGCAAGTTATGATGAGATTTTTGAGTTTTAAAATAGATTTAGCCTCACGTGATCTACTCGTACTTACCTAATTATTATCTCCCAAGATTTGTATTAGCCTGTCAATCAACTACCTAATGCTTTTACACTAGAAAATATAATTGTCTTTAGAAGCTAATATACAAGCTTTGAAGCCAACAATAAAGCTTTTTATTATTCTATGACGAAAGTTAACAAGTTGATCGTATTCCACACCTCCCCATACGTAGGTGGTAGGTGATATTTGTGCATTGTCACTTCTGTCAGTCTGCCACTGACACTCTATGGCCTTCGCTAACACATGCCATATGACTTTCCCCCATCGCCCCCGCGTTAGTCCAAGTTATCACTCTCACTATACAGATTATTATGTAGGTAGTATTATATACCATCCTAAAATTAATTACTTTTATATAATAGAACACATTTCTATTTCAATATTCGCACGATATGGGAGCAAGAAAAGAAAGTTATTAGCTGCATCAACTTCGTTTGATCACCTTTAAAGCCTGCGGACATTTCACGTGGTTCTCTAATCGCGTAGCATTAGTATTATCGAATTGATTTATTATTTTGTTTTTCATTATCAGAGCTTTTGCTGTTACCTTTCGCCGAGACCAGAATAATCATCAAAAACATAACTAGGTAGGTACTTACTCTTTCATAATATTCCAATCACATTCGCAGTTCCTTGAATGAGAGGTTATGAATGGAATCCAACTCTTGACTCACTAGATGACGCGATTGGGTTCAGAAGTGCAATGGCCGGATCGGTCGATAATTCGGAGGTTTGACGTAATCTTTTACAAGCAAACCCCATCAAAGAGTAGGTAGGTAGGTAGATATATACCCTACTTATAAGAAAAGGAGAAAAATTTCTCAACAACATCGGCGCGCATCTAACAACATAAAAAAATAGAAAAACTTAGTCCTAACAGAACCCCTCCAATTAAATTTCCTATCGAGGAAGCTACATCGAGATACCCCAATAGATCGTAATCTGCCGATAACTGTTCAATTACGTCCATAACAGGTGTCCAATCAATCAAAATACCTATCTAATGCAATCTTACGTCTGTGTGAACAAAGCGGCTCACATTAAACGGTAATTACACTTTCTAAACGAAGCTTTATTATGTTTGTTGTGTAATTGCGCATGATGAAAGTTGAGTAGTTAGTTAGTTCCTGGCTAACGATGATGGGACGGACCACCGGGGGTCATTCGATGCCTTCGATAGATCCTTCAGATTTCTCGCCTAGATATAATTTTACAATACTTATTTATAGTTCATCCATTTCTGACTTGTGTTAACGTTTTTATCCTTCGTAGATACATAATTCTGTTTCTCGCCCTAAAATTACACCAACCAGACATAAACACACATGAAGTCAAATTTGATAGTAGAGTCGCTGAGTGAAATTTGGATCAATATTTCTACCAGCTCGTAGCGTGATTATCTAATCAAGAGATAAATAAATAGATGCTTCTTAGCCAAAGCATATGTGCGGAGTAGGTACTTTTATCAACCTTTACGTTTAGCATTGTCCAAAATGGAGCTAATACTAAGCACGCCTTACGGCTTAGCAATCGCTTACTAACATAATGTATCTATCTCGGCCAGATCTAGCCCTCAATCGGCCCAAATCTAGCCAGTTAGAACAAACGAGTTCATTACCGATGCATCGTCGAGCACTAGACGGCCTTTGTTCACCTTCTGCGGGCGACCTGCTATGGAATGTGCATGAATCAGAGTGTCGTAACAGAATTATTGCGAGGGAGGCCCTGGATTTATTATGGGTTCAGTATCTCTCTACGGTCATTGATAAAGACGACGTTTGCTGGAGACAAATATAATACAAATTCAGGTCTGCGTTTTGCAACACTACGACACCTTCGATATCTTCGCACTTGCAGTAGTTGTGTGCGTTTGTATCGCTCTGCTCCGCGCTTTGGAAGCTGCTTGGAATTAAGCCTCCATACTTGTATTCATCACAAAGTCCATCATCTTGCTGGACTAGTTACGATAGGTTACGATGTCGATTCCCGCGGCTTTGAGACCAAGTATTAAACAGACTATATTCATAGGCCCAGACTGTAATTATAAGCGTCCATTTATTGCTTCATAACACTATCAGAAGACGGTGGAAAAGTAAATTAACGTTCAATCTCAATCTGACTAAGGTCTAAACTTCTATCTTCTCAAACTGATTGTCAAGTATAGTCCAATTACAGTGACAATGGCATGTAGACATGCGCACATCCAGTGCACAATGCAGTGCCTTATCGGGCGACCATATGGCTTAGCAGACGGCCCTGGCGTCTAGGTCGCGGCAGTGCGATCGGTGTTGCGAGTGGTCTGTAGTAGGCCTCTTCGAAGAACTCACTGGAGAGGTACGCCTATAGGCTCTATATCTTGCCCAAAATATATACCTCATGCATATCCAGTGTTCAAACGAGGTCGTAATCACTGGAAAGAGAGTACAGAGACTAGCTCAGGATGACGAGCAACAGTACGCTAGCATTGCTGAGCTGTTGACGTTGACGTTTTAGAGGCCATGTGAATAATACAGAATCGGTTTCTGGTCTTCTTATTTGTTGTCTTGACTCTCTGTATATAATGTAAGATCTATGGTCTTGACGATATCACACTCAGTATCATGTATAACGCAAGAATTGGTCCAAGCTCGTCGCGTTCGAAGCAAAAAATGGCAAACGATTTGGCGATCTCCATATTCATCGTAGGTACAAAATTTCAAATATGAGACTTCCGAGAACAATCTCGTTTAATCAAAAGATCCAAACCTTTCTATTACATTACTTTCTCGTGTGTTTATAGTTCTTTTAATAATAGTGAGCGCCTCGAGCAAAGAGCGGGCCTATTATGTTACAGCGTCGCAAGTTGTTTGGTATTATCTGCTTTCTAGCGATCTGTGTTAAGTTGTTCATGATCTTATCCAAAGTTAAGAAAAAGTTGCCAAGGGATAGAATGAGGTTCTTTACCTTTTTAAATCTTTAATTCAGACCTTCATTTTCGTGTTGCGCTGGCTTAGTTGCGACACCGTTCAACCGAATCTGTCGATAACTGGGTTATCGAAAGGTTCTGAATTGCCTAAGTATCTACCTGTCTCCAGCTGCATAGTTATGCCTAGATTGCCTAGGCTCCTATATGCGCACCGAAGTTTCACTTCAGTAGTTCACCTTGGCCCTTGGGAGCCTACGCACAACAGTTGATCTATTTATAAATTGTGGCATTAATTGTCTTCGTGTCAATGGCTTTAATAATTATTTACTATATGGTTTCAACCATTACGCTTAGAGATAAGCTTTTTGGGATCTAACATGGTGGTGAAAAAACTAGCTGCCTAGCCAGACAGCAAAATTATATTATATTTCTTCAAGGGTACCTTTATCTACCTGGACAGTCAAAGCAGGTGCGTTACCGATCCGCAGTTTAAATCATACCATCGTACCACAAAACTTTAAACCAGAGTTAAACGGATGTTTCTAAAATTTCGTTCCAAAAAATCGACGTCTACCACTCGCGTTTTCTTACTCAATCCTGGCATTCCTAATTACTTTACTTGTGAATTGAGTTGAATTGAGTTGGAAAAAGCGCGGGTTAGACGTCGATGTGTGGAGAAAATATTAAGACAAATCTGTTCAACTCTTGTTTAAATATTTTGTGGTAAAACGGAAGTTTTTGTAGAGTGCAGGTGGCACATCAGCTGGTCATTACCTTTTCGTCCTTTTTTATTTGATCTGACAGCTGCCCCACAGCCCCAACGGCTATAAATATAGACGAGACAACATAACATTAATTACCTATTATACCCTCTCCCATCGCAGCTGTAGTGAAGTATAGACAGGTAGACACATTTGCGAACGCCATAGAATATCACACGGGTATATAAACACTGCCGAAGGTTGCAAAGTAGCTAGGTATGTAGGTTGGTAATTATGATCATAATAATATTATGACGTAATAATATTATGACATAATAATAATATTGGGACTCTCCAGGGGCCCAGGCCAGGCATGCAGTACCCAGATAAACAAGAGCGAGCTATCCAGTGAGTTTATTTTAGGAAACACGAAGGTATAATTCAACCTGTAACCGTCCCACTGCTGGGCAGGCCCTCGCCTCACTATTGTGAGGAGGGTTAGGTCATAATCCACCACGGGGGCCTAGTCCGGGTTGGTGGATAACGTGCCTCCGAAATAATTATCAGGCATGTTGGTTTCCTCACGATGTTTTCCTTCACCGAAAAGCGAGTGATAATTACGTACTTACATATTATTATGTTTAACAAGAAACACATTGGTACGTGCCCGCACTGGGATTTGAACTCGCCACCTCCGTTTCGAAGGCGGACGTTCGAACTTGGCTACCACCGCTTAAATAACAGGTAAGTAAGGTAGGTAAATGAAGAGAGCCATGTCTTTGCCCTTTGCTTTTTTTACGATAGATTTGTTGCTTAGCAGTTCGATGGAGTTGGCAATACTGCTTCATGGTAATCACTGAGGTCCCACTCTTTGACTCAATGTGAAGCGTGTGCAAAAGTAGGTAGGTACAATAGCCCATTCCAAAATATATAATACTTAGCCTATGCTTGTCTGATGTCCAAGCTCCGACACGTAGGTATGCTCAATGCTCATTACTCGAGCGAGCGCAGATTTTTGGTAGGTACCTACCTAGCTCTCGACTTCTCGAGCTGTGAACTGCGTGACGTTTCTTCTTATGCTGTTTGCTTGTTGCACGCACATCGTTGATTGATCAAATATCAATCAGTTGCCGCCGACTAATCGAAGCTCGGGCTGTCCGTGTATGTATGTATTGTATGGGCACTGGGCCCGGCGGCAGCCCGCCTTAGGTAGAGGTAATACATCACTTTTGGGTCGTGCACAATTTCCGTGAATCCCGTGATCCCGTCCATTAGTCTGTCTTTACGTCCTTCAATGGCGTCAGTGTGTCGCAGGCATTTTAGATTCAAATTCCATACGCTGGCTGGCGGCTGGCTGAACGATAGTTCTCCGTGTCGCCGCCGCGCGCGCGCGCGATTCAGCGCTAGTGTCACGTAAACTGTCGCCGAGGGAGGTTGTTCGTATGCGCGGTACCAGTCAAAACTCTTTACGTAAACAGTAGATTGTTTTTGACCAAATTCACTTAAATTAAGACAGTGAGAGTGTTAAAACAGTGCCCAAGTGTTCCCATGTAGTGTTTGTGTCAAGTTTTCACGTGATTTTAGAACAAAAATCGCGCGCAAAACACTTTTTTTAACGGAACTGGTTTGCTGGATTCGGTGTCGGATACTCGAAACTATTGCTTAGCTTTTCGGTGAGTAGCATTTTGTTATGGTGTTCAATGTTTCATGGTGGTATAACGGATAACGGTGCAGACACGGTGGCTTACAATAAC
The DNA here is from genome assembly GCA_905147375.1 of Hylaea fasciaria. Taxonomy (NCBI): domain Eukaryota; kingdom Metazoa; phylum Arthropoda; class Insecta; order Lepidoptera; family Geometridae; genus Hylaea; species Hylaea fasciaria. Next base: position 10,634,867 of record LR990206.1, read on the forward strand.
AAAGCAGCCTGCTAAGTTCGTTAATTTGAAACTTTTTGTATTGTTCTTCGGTCGAGGTAGGCAAGTAGGTACCTACCCGCCTACCAACCGAGAAAGTAAAAAAAATAAGACTTCAACTTACCTACCTATTGAGAGCTGATGATAGCGGTCAGAGGTGTTAAAGTTTAGGGTCAATAGGTAACTAGGTATACTTATGCGAATTTGAACCGTAAACATTGTGCCGCGGTGTGGGAATATTAAAATGGAAACGGTTGAAATTGTGTGGTAGGCACACCATACATTACTACTGGTAGGTAGTAGGTACTTACCTGAACTTACCTAGACAAATTAGTGGGTGATACCCACTACGCAGTACCTCCGCAAGTCCGCACGTCACTGATAAGTAAATTGATAACGTGCGTACCTACCTACCATGTAGGTATAATAGTATAAAATATTATCTATAGGTACAAACCACAGAATAACGTAGGAACTTATAAATTACCTAGTTACACAAGAACAGTAATTAGTAGATGACACTGGGTTAGTTAAAAATTCGTTAGAAGGCAAAACCTATAAAAAATGTTTAGTAAGTAGCACAAAATAGATTTACTTAATACCTTAGGTAGGTAGTAGGTTAGGTAAATAGGTACAATTGGTGATAAAAGTCGAGTGACTAAAATTTCATCTTTACTAGGTACCTACCTATAACATAATTAAGCGTAGGTACCTACTTACTTTCGCTAAATCTCCATTAAGTCTGCATTGGTAGGTAAGTACTAAGTAGTAGGTACCAGGTACCAGTACGGAAATTCGTTACTAATTAATTTCAACAACAGTAATACAGGTAGTAGGAACAGTATACAATTTATAAAAAAAAATAGGTAGGTACCTAGACCTACATAAGTCAAGACTGCGCCGGAAATCTTCCCTTTAATAAAATAATCATTAATAACTTCCTGCTAATCATTACAAAGTATAATTTACGTATACTTACTTACTTACTATCATAGTACATAGGTGCCATATACCTATACTTACATCTATATATTAATTATGTATCCTGTGTCGTAAGTAGGCTCAGGAATCATAATATGTTAACATGGCAGGTACGTAAGTACCTAAAACCTAACAGAATCTCCACTTATCTTTATGACTGCCATATCCGAGTCACGTTTACTTAATTCTGTAATTTTATCTCGAGAACTGGGATGGCGTCGCGAGGCCGACGACCTAAACAGGTATGGTGGCCATAGACCGCACCCTGTATCGTGGCTACTGGCTAATATAAGGTCGGTGAGTATGTATAACTAAGGTGGACGGTTAGTTGATTTTCGACATTTCGGCCAAAATAATGTCGGTAGAACGGCCGAGCTGTACCCAGACAATATTTACTATTTTTGTAGGGGGCGACTGGGCCGCTCGTATAAAGTAGGGGTACAGTCCGACAGAAAACGAGTTGATATTTTAATTATTCCAATTTTTTATAAAACATTAATTAACTATGATACTTTATTGTTATAAGTACTTATATAATATGTGGTATATATATATGTTTTGTCAAAATCATATAGGTACCTTTAATTTTTTCCCGACTACTGAAGGAGGGTACTGTTTTGAATTTTTTGAAGTCAGCTTGGATTTAAATGGGTCTTTCAAATCTTATACCTTACTAAATATTCACATAAACAAGCAAGTCACCTATAAAGCTGGTATTTACTTTGTGAGCACACTAATAAATCTAAATTTGTTCAATTAGGAATTCCTAATATTCCCAAATAACCCAATCGTAAAGATTATCGTCGCTAACCAGTTATAAACATCGATAAATAAAATATTTTGGACAAGGAAGTGACGCGTAATGTAACGCAACAAACATAATATCGATATCGCTTCTGGAGACTTTATCAGATAACATATAGGTGCAAACTGGGCATATTGATTGTAAAAATCATCCTACATACACAGAAATGGTTTCTTTTCTATACGTATCGTTACTTACGTAGCCAGACTGGTTGGCTGCCAGTGTGGCCTGAACATACCGTACCTACCTACTCATTGCTACGTACAGATGGTTTAAATCAGATCAGTGCCAACCTTTGTACCGTTAGAACGCTATAGAGTAGGTAAAATGTATTATCTTTGAATAAAGTTGACTAGATAGATACCGTGTCGGCCGAGTTGCCTCCTACAAAATAAGGTCAAATTAAATGGGGACAACTCGGCCGTTCGGCCTAGGTACATCATTTTGGCCGAGGTGGCCCCCAACTCGAAATAAATGTCCTCTATGCACAACTGACAAGCAAAGATTGTTGTGAATCGTTAGCTAACACTAACTACAAAAAACTAAACAAACTTAAACCTAGCTAAGTAGGACCACTGATAGGACTAAAAATAAATACTAGGGCATCTATGGATATACTAGAATATGGATTAGAATACGAAAATTCGATTAATTTATGTCAAAACAAAAGATTACCACAGGTAAACGTTGTCATAACTTGCCAATTGCATTGATACATCGGCCAACTAACCTTCCTGCTTAAAAAGTCTTCGAGCAAAACCAGACGGAGTCAGACCGGTTGTCGACACCAAAATAAGATTCTCTTTTATCCGTAAAATATTAAGTAAGGACAGGTTTAAGAAGTGCTCGCTTCTCTGCCGTAGTGCAATTTTACTTATTACAAACTACGAGTAACTTTCGTGTCAAAATTGGCTGATAGACTAAATACTGATAGATAGAAATGGCTCTGGATCCAAATCCAGCAAAGGACCACAGCTTCGCAATTCGCAACCTCAATCGTACTATCGGAGACCAAGTTAATGTCTTGTGCTTTGAGCAAGGCTTAAAAGGGCAAGAGAGGAGTGGATATGGATAGGCTGGAACACCACTCTGATCTCATAAGCCCCATCTGTGCATATTGCTTACCTATACATATTATATTCTTGACAGAGACCAATCCCCGCACGAATCCGATTAAAGGATTTTCGAACATGTCATTTGGAAATTACAGCTTCGACAAAAGTATTGCAATCTTTAGTACCTTCCTACGTTAAATTAATCTGTAGGTTTTAACGTCTTTTACACCCAAATTTCATCAATACTTTGACCAAGACTGGAGCGCTAGCTACCATTGTTGTAAATTACATTTGCCCACTCATTGTTAACCAACAGACATCGCCTTTGAACACCTTATTTGACTGTTTTCGATCCGGACTTTGCGAATTGAGGCCTAAATGGTTGCTTGAAGTCAGAAATGGTCGGAGGTAGGGCCCATCCTACGCTAACTATAAAGGTTATCTGCATGCTGACATTTCTAAGTTTGGCATCGTTGAATTGTCTAAAACTGTATCCTGGGGGCTTACCATGACGTCTTATTGCGATCCAATTGAGGACCTAAACAGAATCATTACACTTTAAATAATAGTAATACATAGCTTTCGATATCATTTAGGTAGGTGTATATATCCTTTTAATTTATAATTAACCTAAATTGAGCGTCAAGATGTCACAAAACGTCATGGTACGAATAAGTAGTAAAACTATTCTGTTTAGGTCTTCAATTGAATCGCAATAAGACGTCATGGTAAGGCCCCTGGAGTCAATTATTTCTGTACAACAAGCGAGACAATTATTCAACTATAGAAATGGCCAAGAACTAAATGTATTTGACTGGCTGAATAGATAATCTGATGATTAATGTAAGGCCAAAATCTAACAAGGAAAATTTACCTTTTATTTAACCCCTGCGTAAGCAGAAGCCTTAGGACGGCCTAAGAAACCCACAGATGCTACAGCGCAGCGTTTTCAGAAATCCAACGGAGAGCAGTTCGGACTTTAAACGGCACATCGTGATGAATGTATCACATCCCAAATTAAAAACTTACTTAATCCCGTTAGAGCATCATTCGTGAGAACAGCATTTCAGTCAAAGGTACTCCACTTAAAACATGATTAAGAAATCAGTGCATGCGATCTCTCACGACTTGCGCTTGCGCAGCGGCTTGTTCAGACACCAGACAGACTCCAGTCCGCTTCGGAGCCTTGGGCCTAATGAGTTCGTTGATATTTGGGTGAAATCACACGTCATACGTTCACCTTTCGTCGGACTTAAATGATTAACAATAATTATGGCAATAAATTAAAATTATTGTCCTTAATTGCTCAGAAACCTATCACGATCATATAAATAGTTTTTTTCTGAATTTCATCGATAAATTTATTATGGTGCTAATAGCAAGTTACACGATCACTTATAGACCAAATACTATCGTCAAACCCCTGTCGAGCCCTATTTATATTTACTCCTTGAGAGACAATCTTATTCTAGGCTTAGGCCGTCTTATCACACATAGTTAAACAGAGGTTCCTACAATTTCGTTCAACAAAATCGACGTCTTTCACTCGCGTTTTCTTACTCAATCCCGGCATACCTAATTATTTTACTTGTAAATTTGTTATTGAGTTAGAAAAAGCGAGGGTTAGACGTCGATTTGTGAAGAAAATATTAAGACTCGTTTGTTCTACTCTGGTTTAAATGTTTTATGGTAAGACCGAGGATGTCTACCACCCTCGAGCACATGAGGTAGTGGTAAAAAGCTAAACCTATAGTTCAGACTTAACCAATATTGATTACACAGAAAGATATCGTCGTTTATAAGTTTTGCGTTAGTTTTGCTTCCTTCAATAATAATGCCTGTGCCATCAATAGCTGGCTGACTTGTCCCGACCTTGCGTTGCAATACAATGCAGTGAGCGGGTGTTACTCATGCCGGAACAATGCATTTTAGGCCATTGTTTCGGCGAAAATAAGCTTATCGATTATCTTGATGGTCTGCCAATCTTCAGGGCTGATCTGTGCTGAATCTGGCAATGTCACACTGGATACAAAGACGTGTGCAGAGTTGAGGTAAGTATAAGCTTGCCTTCATTTGTAATTGATTGCGCAGGTCTGTTAGCAGTAAAAGGACATGTTTACGGAGTTTGGTTGTTGTTCGTAATTACTATATTATACCAATGATTGTACTAGATCATTATACTCGATTAGGTCTCTATTAACACATTCGCAATAGTGCGTTAGCATTGTACAATACTTGGCATGAAATCGATCGCCTTGAAAGAACAATCGTCATTCAGAATTCGTCTCGGAATTCCGGTCCAGATTGGTACACTCAGTACTTGGTACACTTTATGTACCAGCCGGTACGTAGGTACATTAAGTTACATAAACATCGCGAACGCATTATGTTACAGAGTATGTCAACGTTACTTTCGTTTTGCCTTTCGTAAGAACATAATTATGTAAATAGATTGATTGTTTTAGGACGGGCAGATCAATGATCTTGCTATTGAGATCACTAGCTTTGCCGGTGACTGTCAGTTTGACATTTGAAATGGCGGTAAAAGTTTCGCGGAAGTGACAGATGGCCTCTTCACATTTGTCACCTTTTGCCGATTCTTCTCGAATCGATTTATTCCAAATCCGGTGATAGCAGACACGTTTAGTTTTCAAGAGTTAATACTTGTTGTCTCTTCTGTGCTTGTAAGCATGTGATACTTGAATCAGACTAGACGTACAACAACATGAATCACTACAAATAGTCTGATCTAAGGACCCAAAACTCATAGAAAGACGCTGGGGGCTGGAGTACTGGCACACTATCTGATCGAAATTCAAGGAGGTTAAACACTTCGTCGCGCCGCCATTCCGCCTTGTCTTCTCGCCGCTGGTTTGCTGTTCCATTCGAAATGTTCTTTAGATACTGTTCAGCAGATCTCGAGAAATCCAGACCAGCGTGACTGCGTGACCTCGAAGGCATACACGATTGTTTGCGGCGAAATGAAAGGCTTGCCGGTTCGGTTCCCGCCACCCGCGGGTTCTTACCGGTACTTTCGCCGTCTGTCGCATCTGCATACAATGATCTGTGGCCGTTGGGCCGCCAGATGAGCGGTGATGAGCTGGCGCCATTGAGGGTGTTGCGTACCCACGTGGATATTGAGCTTTATCTGTCACTTTAGAAACGCTGACAGTCGAATGTAGCTCACTTTGTGTCCGTTTAACATTTGATAGGTGAAGTAGCGCGGTGCAGTACCTACATGGATTAACTTTGCTGTTATAGCTAAGAGTTCGTAATAGTGTACCTACTACACATTGCAATATCCGGTGAAAACCGTAATAACCGTGAAAAACCAGTGCTAATTTCTAGTCTGGATTCAGCATACTGTGGCTTGGAACTGCATGGTGCACTGTTTAACTCGCTCCCGCTACCTCTTCCTAAACTAATGGCCGTACATCTAGCGTTTCTCCATGAAACGATGGCAGCGTAACAGCAGGTAGATCTGGTTCCATTGATCGACACTGCGCTGTCAGACGCAACGTCTTACATGCGATTGAGTTGAGGAGATAAATTACACACTTGTTTTGAACGTCTTGAATATTACGGGCTTTTATTATATGTGGCAATGACTATGTCGTTAATTGAGATGTTTTCTTATTTAGCTGGCTAAAAAGATTGTTTGTATTTGCAAAGTATGATGATTTAGTTTAGACAATGTTGAGCAAGGACCAATTCTCAAAATGTCCAATTCTACAGTAGACTATTGGATTCAGTCCAAGCCCAACGAGAGCGGATTCTAAATACCCAGCCGTGGGCATTGCGTATAATAATATGATGATAAGTAATGTACATGCCTTGCAAAGCATAGCAAAGTAGCCATTGCGAATGCCATCTCAACTCTCAATGTCGTTAACGTACCGGTGACATTGGCGTTTACTTGGCTCAATGCTGAATTCTAATTAGCTTGGAACTGGGTGCCTCTAGTTGCGGATTTCCCACATTTTTGTGCAAATATCGGCCTCTAATGACACTGTTCCACAACACACCCCCGGGGAATTTATTTAGGATATGAATGTGTTTAATAAGGATATAATTGATTGGTATTTTCCTAGCTGAATATTATGACACCAAGGTTTTCTTAGTTTTGGTTTTCCTAAATAATAACTAGGTAGTCGAGAAATGTCATTGGATCTATGGACGTTACAAAAAATCAAGATACAGGACGTTTGAGGAGTCATGGTAGTCAGGGTGAAGTACGGGCAAAGAAATTCCTACTCAAAGCAGTATAAACGTTTGTTCTTCCATCATAGTAATTATTATAAGAAGGTACGAGTAGGTTCTTTGAAAAAAATCTAATATAGTTTGTGATGTAATCTAAGTTTTTATGTCAATAAGTAAGTTGTTTGAGTATACAAAAGGTGGCGCCTCCATTGTTTATTTTTTTCTTCATCCCGAGATTGTGTATGCATCTGACGCACTCGTTCCTACGCTCAGGTAAACTAGGGTTGCCACTAGCAAAAACGAAGGTTCCATAAAATAAATAGTAAAAACGACGATTGTCTGAGCATAATACTGATTTGGTCATGCCTGTTTGTTCGTTCTATGTAGAAGTTATAAGAGTAGATGACGACGTTGGTATTTATGGTCACAAAAACGTATCAATAATTATATATATACTTACGTAAGTACTTACGTAACGTATATTTTGTAATTATTAATCCAAATACAAAGGTGAGTAGGTATAGAACGCTTAACTTTTGATTAAACTAATACTATGACCAATAAGTAGGACTGTACAAGCATATTATTTCTCAAATTTCTTATCACCGGTGACGTAACTGGAGGGAAATACCTAAAACTATTAATAAAAATACGAGCGACTCGATAAGGGGTACCGAAGGTTACCAGAGCGTGTGTTTATCAACACTACTTATCGTTATCAAAACGTTTGCTGTCCTTGTGTGCAAATTTGCTCACAACATGCTAAACTCCAGCATATCGAATTAATTCAGTTTTATATACCTACTTCATTTTAATATATTTAATGATAACCTCGTTCTTGTTGATTCGGATTGAACCGAACCGAGTTTCGAGATAAGACGTAGGACATAGTATTTGTCGTGGGAAATGGATCTCAAAGCTGTCCTACGTGAAACGGAGAGAAGGACTAGCATTGACGGAACCGTGTGCAAAGATAAGTCAGAGACCTACCAGACAGACTACGTGCCAATGCTCCCCAAGACTAAAAAGTGACAAAATAATATTCCAACAACTCAAAATGTACCGTCATGACGATCAACATTGATGCGGTCATGACGTTTCAAAGTATGTATATATACCATGTATTACCAACCATACCAGACATTTTTCAGTTAGTACTAATACCAATAACCAACTTACGAAAAGTTACTTAGTTCTATGAATCACACAGCCCTATTGCAAGCGCCTGCGCCCGCGCATATTATCGTACAACAGCCTGCAGTGACGCGGTTGCGCAACGGTGCGTGCCGACATGCCCTAATGTTATCTAAATATAAGGTGCTCCTCCGAATATTTACTATTACGAGGAAAATGTTATGAGCCTAATATTGAGAAGTGGCTCATTGTAGAATTGGGCATTGTGCCAATTGTAATTTAGCGCCTAAATTAACCTAGAGGAAGAAATGGACCTCAATTCAAACAACAACAAACTGAAAATCAACAATGCTAATGAAAAGGTCGATATCTATCGCTGACTATCACTCGATATCAGATAATAAAGCCGGAACTATCCATATCTACTGTCTGATAAAGGATATTAGGAGGCCACCTGCTACCACGGGAACTTTTTTGTTATCAGGCTAAAAGCAAAAAAAGACTTGGAACATACACATGATGCGTCAAAAAATACCTATAACAACCTAAAAATAATGAAGTTGCATTATTGGAGCTCGTTTTTGTGGTGATGTGGTAATGGAAGATAATGAACTTGTAATGGTAATGTAAGAACAAAAGTGAAACCTCACTGTCAACTATCAGTACTAGGAGAACGACACTATTATAGTATTTTACTTTCTTAAATAGGTAATGCAGTCAATGGCACGTACGACTTAGTTCGTAGTTACGTAGTACATGCTTTCAGCTAAACTAGAAGTTTAGATATGATCAGTGCATTCTGTCCGCAACTGTACCTTAGTAACCAAGCCCACGGTACTATAAGCTTCACTGTCACAATGGTCACATGCATTCAATCTGCCGCTTTAATTTATTTATCCCATTATAAAGCCTAAGTTCGTGCAGCACGCGTTCCGTTATCGCATTATTAAATCTAGTCCACGCGTCCTTACATCACCAGGATTTTCGTGACCATGACTTTAGCAGGTTTCTAGACGCCGCCATTTATAGACTGTCAAATTAAACATGTTTCAGATTATGGCCTAACCCTCCTCACGACAGTGAGGGGGAGGCCTTTGCCCAGTAGTGGGACAGTTACAGGTAGAATTATTATTATTTTGTATTCAGATATCGAAGGCTAGTCAGTTAGTCGTCCTATAAAACCTCAGGAATGTGGAGAATTCAAAAATCGTGTGCGATAAAAAAACTCCCAATAATAAATCTGTGGTGAGATCTCTTAGTACGAAACATACATAATATCCAATTAAAGCTGTCCAATTATGGAATGCTTTGCCTGTACCTATCAGGCAAGCTAAATCCCTCCCCATATTTAAAACTATGGTTTATAAACAATATTTATGTACTTAATCATATCTATATCTATAACTATATATATCTATATATATCATATCTATATATTTATATATCATAGTTACATAATATTTTCTTATTATGTAACTGTATGTAGTATATTTTAAATATATATTTATCAGTCATTATTATTAGGTAAATAGTATGTATGTATATTATAATAATGTAAGTTTAGATATAATAATATAAGTAAGAATAATTGTCAAAAATGTAAAAATACTCCACCGACCACACTATCAAAAATTTTCGCTGTCCATCCAAAGGTTGTCTGGAAGAAATCGCTTGAAGCGATAAGACCGCCCATTGTACTACCCGAGTTTACATATTGTTTTTATTTTTATTGTTTTATGTACTGCTAATTGTTGAATTTTGGTGTAGGTACAATAAAGAGTTTTCTATTCTATTCTATTCTATTCTAAGTACTTACCCATATTACATGCAACGATGCATAAAAAGTCAGATATCGACATTTATCAGATGCGGTAATTAACCTATTAAATATTTATCTGGTAGTTTTATAATATTAATTTATATTTCGCCACCATATTGTATGATATTATCGTATCGAGGACTACCAGATCAATTATTTATCACAGTTTTATTAAAAGATCAATCAGCAGGTAACTTTTAAAAGATCACTGCCAATAATTTTCATGCCGTAGGTAGCAATTAGCCAGAATCAATGATTGTTGCAATTCCAGGCTGGTGCTTTCTTAATTTTTGTAGTTACTTCATTTCGTCTTTTGTATTTCTCTGACATGTCTATCTGGAAAGCAATCTATAAATGTATTCTCAATCTATTAGTAAATAAGTAGTTCAAGAAACGTTTTCTATTTCCAGGTTCGTCAAACCCTCCGGCATGGATCTGTCATGCACCTTATAAAAAATATTCAAAAAGATATTTTTCTGATTCTGAAGTAAAATAATTCTGATTCTATCATCTCTCAACTAATCCAATTTATTGAAACGTCTTATTTCAAATGTATCTTATTTTAATTTAAGTTAAGGATCACTCCTCTTTCATTTTCGTGGCAATCTTACTAGAAAACAGCTGTTTATTAGTTATATTATAAACTGTATCATGTAAGTATGCAAGAATTAAAAATCCCACTCCATTGCAATTAAATAACCAACAATCTTAATTCTTCGAGATGTAAATTGTGGAAATACAAGCCTAGCCTAGATTAGCTCTAGGTATACAAATAGTTTCTATTTCTCATAGATGTAGGAAAAGAGAGACAACGGGCATAGTATTCTTTCTCAACGCTGCAGTCTGGGGCATTGCCCGATGACCTAACTTCATTACTAGGCTTCGCGTTGCAAAGAAAAGGCAATAAAATCGGACCGACAATCTTGTAGCGGTATGCAACATGCAAGACTAAATGTTTCGTATGCATTTGTGTTGGTTACGAAATACCAATTAGCGCGTTGTTTCTTTAATTATTTAATAAATTAAGTAAGTTACATGGTATTATGAAGTCAAATGCTAATTTCACTTCCTTGTTTTGGAATCGGAATGCTTAGAAGCGATTAAGGTGGCTATGCTATTCGATTAAATGGCAAATTGTTTAGAACAGCTTTGTGTTAATCTAGGTTGACCATAAAATGGCGTACCATTGCTTTATTTCCGGACGACACCTATTAATTGCTAAATTACATAACTGTCAATAAAAGAGGTAAGCAAACGTCAAATATAATTATTATGACTCCAAACTCTATTCTCCGCCAAAGGACCTATTATTTTTACCTACACATAACGCCACCAACAAGTCTAATAACACCTATTCACTATATTAAACTTTTTTTATCCGCGACGCCTATCATTATCAATTGAACCAAATTGATTACATGCTCTCAATCATCCAATTGCTCAATTACTAACACAAATACAAAAAACTACAGGTCAATGTTCTGTTATGAAATGTCCACTCATTGCCGTGCGATCGTTATCTCGCGAATGCGTTTCATAAAAAATATTTACCAGTTTGCATAGTTATCTTCAGTAATTGCTGGGTTGCAAATGGCGATACTGAAAGCAGTGGTGGGTGATCGTAAAAGATTCCACTGTTACGTGAACACTTGACATTTATTGGGTTCGTCGTAATTGGAACCTGCCAGTATGAATGTTTCGTGCCCAATGTGCTAAGATTGTAGTTTTGCAAAAAATTAAACGGGATCTGAAGGGAACATCGAAATAATTGTCTGATTTTTTTGTTTACACTGTTAAATGTTATTGTAAAAAGCGTACTATTAAGTTTAGTTGGTAATGAATCATCATTTTAATTTTCTATTCTAAATATTTATATATTTCTAGCGTAATGTGCGTCACTTTAACTACCACACTTGTCCATTTGGGTGAGTGTCTGTACCTGTAACAGTTACTCCATGTTATTTTCATAAACGTTGTAATAAATATGTAGTATTAGTAATGTCAGTCATGTTGCAGGCGTCTCAGTTGTGTTCATTTTATGCCTGCATACTGCCTTATCTAGGTCAGGCAGTGTAACTGATGTACTATGTCGTACATTGCCTCACGAAGAAGTGGAACCTTCGGGGAAATGCTCTCGAACCTTGTTATTTGGTTTTGGAGGAACTCAGGTGTCATTTCCATAATATAATGAATGCTAAATTATTTTTAGATCTTACGTCACAGAAGTTGTTTTCAGTAGTTACAGGCAATTTGTGTTTTTGCAGGTAGTCGCGATGGTGTGGTGACCACGGCGTGATGATGAGGCTCGATCCTAATGAGAAGCAGCACCGGTATCACAACCTGCTGAACGATGATCACGCCAGTGAGTATCAGAACTGACTGTGGTGGAGGTGTAGAAATGAGCAAAGGTGTAGAAATGATTAATAACGATTCTCAAAGCAGAACTTGTGTCGCTCAGAAGTCTTACGCCCGAAATTAGTATTGTATCTCCTATCCAAGATTGAAATCGATCTTGGATTGCTGCCTATCGTTCGATCGATCTCTTAACAGCGTGCCTTTATAAACCAATCCACGGATCGGTTATTGGCACGCTTGACCCTAAAATGGATTGTGATATCAATCCCAGATAACAAAATTTGGATTAGGATTGATTATTAATTTCAGCCGTTAGAAAGCCAGTTTCTTTCTTCAAGGGTTAGTGTGTGTTCCACCTTCCAGCACATATAAGGTTGCGGTCAAATAATTTTTCACTTTATTAAGTGGGGTACCTCTACATAATTATAAAAACTAATTAAAAAGCATATAAATAGCAAGTAGAACAGCCTACTGAAGTAGTATTTGCCGGAAAAATTGTGGAGTGGAGAATCACAAGCATCACATTTTGATGCTTCAAAAATTCCAGCTACTACGAGTATGTAAACTTGTAATTTGTAATGGCAAAAGAAAACGCTTAGAAGTTTTCACATGTGAAACCGCAAAATTCAATGGCAACATCTTCCAAGACCTATCCTATATAATCCTATGGATTCAGAATATCGTGACTTCAAACGTACCGGTAAAATTATCAAGTACCTTCACTAGGTATTTATTCTCTAGGACAGATATTATGAATACCATAACTTACGTTACGCACACTATGACATGTGAAATGTGCATGGCAATATTATATATATAATTATGTATTATAATAATATATATTTGCTATCTGAGTTAATCATCCACCAAAAGCTTCATCAAATTTAATAAATCTAATACTTTTACTGAGCGCTAAACCGTTAATGATTGCCGATTGAAATTACAGTTACGACGAACAATCGCAAGGCCTCGTATTCATGCTGCGCAGATAATGGCCATGCTTTTGTTAGAGGATTCCCATGCTTCTTGTCGCAATTACTTTTGCATGCAAGTATAAAGCGGTACAGTCGCAGAGAGCAAGCAAACTTGAAAAACAACTTGCTACTAATACTCGTAATGATCTCAATTTTTTTTACCTTGCCTTATCTACATCCCGTGATTTTGTTTCTTGAACGGTGCCGAAAGCTAAGAAATCCAACAAAATATATACTAGTTTTTGTCTATATGTATATACTAGTAAAACGTTTGTGTCATACCGCCTGCAATGGTGACGACATATCGGAAGCTCAAAACACACATAATACATGGTAAATATCCCGTTTCCAAAGATACTATAATACTAATGTCAGTAACCCTGATAGTTAAAGCCCGTATAATCGCTCAAAGAGACAACAATGATCTATGTTAGTTTAGGCTATCTTTTATATCCGGCAACGTGCCCAAAATGCTACCGGCGCCGTCGCCCCGCTGTCAGCGATTAGCGAAGCTAATTCTCTGTCCTAAATATAGATCAGCGTTTTGTCATGGTCACCACTTTTTAGGGTTCCATACCCAAAAAGTAAAACGGGACTAAGGCTCCGCTGTCCGTCCGTCTGTCTGTCTGTCTGTCCAGACTGTATCTCATGAACCGTGATAGTAAGACAGTTGAAATTTTCACCGATGATGTATTTCTGTTGCCGCTATAACAGCTAATACTAAAAAACTGAATAGCACAAATATTTAACACCATATAAAAACGTGATTATAGCCGTTTTTATAGATAACGGTACGGATCCCTTCGTGCGCGAGTCCGAATCGCGCTTGGCCGGTTTTCGTCTGCCCGGGGAAGTACCTTTGCCAGATATTACTGTGCAAACACTACTGTATTCCGGTCTGCATGGCTCAGTTTCCACATCTTCAGACTTCAGAAAACGTAACGAGCTTAGTGCAGTGCCGCGCAATATTCTACAATGCCAAAATTCTGGCACTGCAAGTGTTATGGACAGGCGTGATACTTACCATCAGTACTTACGACTCGAGTTGGTCTCTTTATTCAGTAACATTAAAAAAAGTCAGTATTTAGAACCTGTTGACATAGTTTATGACCTAAACATAATGTCAATCTATCTCGGCAGTAGTGACTTCTTTGCGGCCGTCGACCGTGGGACCGAGAGCTCATCGTTTTCCAAACCCATAAAAAGGAACCATAAAAATATAATATTTCCTCAATTTTATCCACACCAGTACTGGTTAGCATGGGAATAAAATCGAGCTGCATTGAGACTTGCGCGGGAATATAATCTAACAAGCACTATCGCATCGCTTATCGAGGTGAAAGACAACCCGGGGCGGGGTACTGTGATCTTATATTGCATGGTATATTGTGGGAATTTGTCATAGACGTACCAAATTAATATCTAAGTATGTAAAACTACTCTAGGTACGTATAAAGCATTGTGGCTATGGAGTAGGGAATCTTATTTGATTGGTCTATTGGTCTATTGGTCACACTGGTCTAACGTGGCTAATTATGGCTTCGTTCTCGCTCTAAGAAGGCCTGTGTCCCAGCAGGGATAACGTTATAGGCTGATCATGATGATGATGATGATAAACCAAGTCTTCATAACAGCATGTACCTACGTGAAATGGTAAACAATGCAGCCTATTTGTGATGCCCTTTGTACGCTGTTTGAAGGTGTTGAATGTAAAAGGGAACCCTATACAAATATATATAGGGTTCATTTTGAGCATGTGTTTTCCGAGATTTTCCAGCTATCTACCTATTTTCTACTGCCCCTATGCTCTATCAATGTCCTCCTAGCCTCACCTACACGTACAAAAAGACATATCGACAATTTATCGACCAGTTATCATAGCATAACCAGTCCTCCCTAGCAAGTCATGCGAGCCACACCTGACTTCCGGTCGGCCATATCCGGTGCTTTGTGCGCGGGAAACGATCAGGCCTGTGACGTCAGGCATGGCTGGCCAAATGGACGGGTGGATGAGAGGGATACCATGCATATAGCGTCCAATGTTGGATGCTAAGGTTAATGTCGTTGGTCCGTGAACTTTGTACCCGCAAAAACATGGTTGCTGCGGTAACTGGTGCGCTTGGCAACCCAACGACCGGGTTTTTGTTAGTACGTTTTTATCTTCTTTCTTTCTTTCGTTTTTTGTAACATTTTTTACTTCCCCCATTTCTTTTCACTAGTCTTGTTAGGCGTTAACTTTCATGGCAAATTGTCGGGTCACACTCCACGTCATGGATACCAACCGATGAGGAAGTTCATGTAAGTATACAAAGTTTACAACAACTTAGAAAGGGGGGAGTCTTACTGCAGCCTATTGAACTGTAAACTTTATGGCCACAAATTGCCGCTAATTGCGTTAAGCCTGATGGTTGTCGCAGTTGCCAAACGATAGGCCGTTTTGCGATTGTGAAACGACTGTTGTCATCGGATACACTATTGCTTATAATTGCGGTGATTAGTGGTCGTGGCCTGGTAGCTAGAGTAGCCATGTTGGGTGTACGTATGGCCGCCCACGCCACGGCATGGCTGCCATAGCATGCCAGATGATGGCATGGCGGTGCAGTTGCTGTTTATGGTTTGACTGGCTTTTGGCATGCCAAGATATGTCTGAGGGTATAGGCTATCACTTTTTATTTGTTAACAGGAGGAGGTTTATTATGTCATCTTCATTTGTTTGAATAGTCTAGTCTGCAAGGGTCCATCTTTAAAATCTATTCAGTAGTTTTTACGTGAAAGAGTAACAAACATCCATCCATCCATCCATCCATCCATCCATACATACCTAGGTAGGTACTTACAAACTTTCGCGTTTATAATATCCCATCAAAAACATTACATGTACAAAAATGCACAAGTCTCGCAACGCAGTTTATCTGCCGTAAAAAGTTGTGAGATCGAATGTAAACCAAGTCGGTTAATTTCAATACCTACCTATACCTATCTATGGGAGCAGTTATATCTTTATTACTTTAGTAAATAGAGTGACTTGGCAATTGCACACGGCAACATAAATCTATGTTAAGCGCTATGTGCTTGTATTTGTTTGAAAGTACACCTATACGGAAGACTATATTTAGATTGCCTATAGTAGATTATGCTGCCGTGTACAATCGCCAAGACACTCTAATCTATTTACTAAAGAAATAAAGATATAACTGCTCCCATAGATAGGTATAGGTAGGTAGGTATTGAAATTAATCGACTTGGTTTACATTCGATCTCACAACTTTTTACGGCAGATAAACTGCGCTGCGAGACTTGTGCATTTTTGTACATGTAATGTTTTTGATGGGATCTCATTTCTTTTTGTAGGTTTTCTTTCTTTATTTAGTTTTTTTGCAAAACACGCATCAACGCGCGCCCCGCGCCTGTGCGGCCGGGGCCCCTTGCGACATAGGTCATGCTCATAGATTATCATGAACGAGTGTATTTGCGTCCACAGATACGTATTAGGTATAAGGTACCTAGGTACCTATTTTAATGTATCTAGGTAACGAATTTGTTCGACCTATAAAAGTGTAGGTAGGTATAGTATAGGGATTTGTATCTCTCTATCTGCGGTAGGTGTACCTATCGTGGAAATTTTTAAAAAGCGCTCAACTGTCGAATTTCTCGAATCCATTTCTCATTTTTAACCCCTGTTACCCGTTTCATTCAATTTCAATGAAGTCTAATTATGAACTGTAAAAGTAACTTTGTAATCGCATACAATTTAATGGGATTTATATGGGAATACAAAGTTATTTATGCAGATTATATATCTAGAAAACGGGATGAAAAACATGCAATGTCAGAATTTTTCCATGGTTTAGAGGCTAAACAATAGCTATATTCAAAATTTGAAACTTGTGGGACGGCTAGAAGTACCTTAGAATTTTGATGATCGGTGAGTCAGTCAGTCAGTCAGTCAGTCAGTCAGTCAGTCAGTCAGTGGGCAGCAAAATTAAGGAACTTTGACTTGCAATAATTCTTAAACTACTGGTTCAAATTTGATGTAATTTGGATTATTATCTGTAGACGTGATACCCTCTTGGTCACTAAAAATTTAGGCTTCTAGTTTTATCCATAACGAAGTTACAGGGGGTCGAAAATAGCCCGAATCGCTTCGAGAAAAGGATAGTACGGCCGTGCCTTTTGTTTTGCTCGACTTGGCGGGGGCACTGCCGTGCCCCCAGATTAGTAGGATTAGTAGGAAGTAGGGAGCATACCAACCAAGTTGTAGTGCATTTCTACATGTGTCGGTGTAAGAAATGCAGTATTTCCAACGAATTTACTTTAACTGTGCCGGTTGTCATTTATTGATAGCAATTGTTAAGCCACGTCAGAGGCTTGGGCGGCCTGATACACTCTGACGCTAGAGGCTAGTTCAACGTCTTACGGCAAGCAAGCAAGCAACGAATATACTGATACAATCCGCGTATCAATAAATGGCATGAGCAAAATCAAATAAAAAAAGTCTAATGTATTGTTAGGGTTTAAATTGAGGACAAATGAGTGTTATTATACTATATTGCGTCATAATTTTTTTGTAAAATGTTTAGCTCTAGTGAGTTTAGTTATATCGGTAATTACGCAAATTGTTTAATCCTTGGCCTTTGCGCCGGCGTTAGCCCACAACATGTCAGGCATTGTTTGATCCTCACTGTATGCTAATATAACAACAGACTGGAGGAGTTTTGGCGGGAATCCAATAGTGAGACGTTGTTGGTTTTGTATTATTAGCTCAAACTTGTGTTTCTTCGAGTGTTAATGTGTAATATTGGTGGAATATTAACCATTAAGTGTTCGTTAACGTGCACGAGTGTAGGTGAATGATATTTAACTCAAAAAACGTGTCATTTCGCATTTTTTCCAAAACTCCCAGGAAGTTTCAGTAAAGCATCCACTACTTTACTGAATCGTGACTGACGATGTAAATAATTGACTTGACTACTTGACCACGATTGCTATAACATTGCTGTGACTTTCATAATGTGAAATTAAGAAATACTTAAAATAAAATACTTGACACTGGCTATATGCACAAACAGTGCGAAGCCATAAATAAAAAAAAAATAAAAAATAACAACAGACTGTCAAACCTGTAATGTCATTCATCTTTGAAGCGATTTTCAACTTTGTTTCATTAAGGCCCTCGTATACCGGCGCAGTAGGCATTTGCTTCCCTCCCCGCGTAAAGTTAAGCCATAAATGTAGGTTGCTTTGATAAGGATCGTTATTGTAAAGCTTTATCGTTATTATCTACTAGCTGGTGCCCGCGACTTCGTCTGCGCAGGATTACACATTTTGGCTATAATGGCTTACACATAAGATATAGATATATATACCGTGGCGGGCTTTTTTGTAGGACTATTTAAGATAGGTAACATTTCCATCGTACATTACATAATATGTGTAACTCTAGCGGTTTTTTTCCTACTTACTTGACGCTTATCGTCATATTTTGGACAATTCACACAATATCTTTATAAATTGTAGCCTATGTGTTATTCTGATGTATAAAGCTATTGTAAAGTTTCATTAAAATACATTCAGTAGTTTTTACATGAAAGAGTAACAAACAAACATCCATCCATCCATCCATCCATCCATACTTACAAACTTTCGCGTTGATAATATTAGTAGGATAGCAGGAAGTAGGATAATAACCGCGGATTAAGTCTCTAGACTTTGTCCTCGGTACATGTTGCAAGTACGCAATAAAATGTATATTTTTAACTTCACTAACATCCAGTCTATTTCCAAACCTAAAATCATGAAAAATAGTTCAGCGGTTTCCACATGAAAACTTAACAAACAGACATACTGCCGCATTTATAATATTACTACGGATAGTAAGGATGGATAATTATGTGGGATGGATATTTAGTTCATTGACTTCTGATCTCTCGCAGTTATGACATTGAATAGTAATGTCTTTGTACTTATCTGGACATGCAACTCTATACTCTGTCTCTGTCAAAGTGTGGTGATGATGACTTGGAAGAAGACAATGCCATTTGCAACTACATATTTTAATCTACACGTCTCGATAAGAACAAATAATTGAATGATAAACCGCAAAAATAGAATCGATAACTGATGGAGGTCTATCTATACTAATATTATAAAGTGGAAAGATTTGATTGTTTGTTTGTTTGCATTAAATAGGCTCCAAAACCACTGAACCGATTTGACAAATTATTTCACTGTTGGGAAGCTACACTATCCCCGGGTGACTATAGGCTACTTTTTATACCTTAAAAATTAACGGTTCCCGCGGGATAGTAGTTAACGCGAGTCTGTTATATCGAGGAACAAACTAGGCAAGTCAAACTAGCCTTGTTATTTATTCTCAAGCCATTAAATCAATAATCACTTAGCTTAGATTGCGTCAAGACAGCAAAAAGCAAGCTAATCATGCGCTTGACGGCCTTGCATTAAGAAAAGTGCAAATTTACTGTTTAGAGGTGTAGGCAAGCTAGATGCAGCAAAAACGTGTTGTGTAGCAGGTGATTAGTCAGTGTTGCCAACTTGGCGCTTTCAGTGCTAGGTAATTAGTCAACCCGGGATACTGAAGAAAGAAACGTCAATGTAGCGCTTTTTTGACATCATCATCAGCGCTTGCATTATAGAGGTTAGGGAAAGGGATGGCAATGGATATTCCGGTAGGAACTACTTGATAGCCAGTCTGGTACTCTTGCGTGTTTGCCATCTTCGACATTTTTGAGCTAGGTATTGACAAACAATAAAAAACCCGGTGAAGTGCGAGTTGGACTCGCGCACGTAGGGTTCCGTACGTATTATCTATAAAAACGGCCAAAATCACGTTAGTTGTATGGGAGCTCCCTTAAATATTTTAGTATTTTATGCTGTTTTTTTAGAATTTGCTGTCATAGCGGCAAGAGAAATATATCACTGTGAAAATTTCAACATGATTCATGAGATACATTTGGTGGCAGACAGACAGCGAAGTCTTAGTAATTAGGGACCCGTTTTACCCTTTGGATACGGAACCTTAAAAATAAACTCTCAATACCGTCGACCAATTCTATTTTCTCACTACTTCTACAAATATTTCCTGAACTGTCTTTATAATTTATCATATCTATCATCATTTACTTAGATAAGTACAAATATTAGCATTCCAAATACCTTACCTAGATAGATAACTCGTACGACTTTATAGAGTTCATTGTCAGAAGCTGATAATGAACGGTCTTAGATAACAATGATAACAAGTTAAATATTATATTGTGAATGCAATTAACTTGCTATATAATTACATTGAATGTGTAATTATGTAGTTTATCTAATGAAGAAGAAAGAAGGTTTACCTAATGGTAGATCCAGAATAAACGTTACTATAGAAATCTCACTATCACCAGTATCACCTCCGTACGAGTGTAACTCCAAATTCATACTACCACTGTATTACCACAAAAGCCTAGACCAGAGTTAAACAGATGTTTCTAAAATTTTTCGTCGAAATCGACGTCTATCACTCGCGTTGTCTTACTGAATCCTGGCATTCTTAATTATTTTACTTCTGAATTTGTTATTGAGTTAGAAAAAACTAGGGTTAGACGTCGATTTGTGGAGAAAATATTTAGACACATCTGTTCAAGTCTGGTTAAAAAAATTGTGGTAAAACCGCCAGAGTCTGTAAAGACTGATTCATTCTCACATAATATTTCAGTTCTCAAGATTCACGTTAGTATATTTATCAGAGTAAATCGCAATTGCATTATCAGCCATCAACCGCAATCTCGATTCACAGCCGACACCGAAGGTCGAAGGATTGAACAGGTATTGTATAGAATGATGTCAAAATATTACATCATCAGTGACCTTGATGGCCCGAGCTGGTCTATCATTTACATAAGGCACGTATAAATTGATGACCAAATAGATATGTTTACTCAAATATGTAGTTTACAACAGTAGTGAATAACATGAAGAGAACAGGCCCTAGAATGAGTCCCTGTGGAACGCTTTTCTTCGGTACAAATTTGTTTCACGAAATATTGGATTTGTAAATTGGAAAGGTAACACAAATAACTTTATCGATGGATCCCATACTATATCAAGCATACCCATCTCGTGGGATTCATAGAGTGCTTTCTACACACAACTGAAAGCAAGAAGTAGGTAATATTATTATGTCTGTAAGTTCTAGTGGAGGTAGACAGGTACATTATGTTTTTACTGGATATTAAAATAGTGTTCAATAAACTGAGTAAATCGCAAACGACAATATGAATACGCAGTAAAATTTTAATACAGCTGATTAATTTAGGACAAAACGTGAGAATGACACAAATTTTCATAATCAAATTCAAATTGCTTATTCTCTAGAATTGTTCCCCTTGAAGTATTTGTTATTGTGTAATTATTCACGTGGTAAATACACGGGGTCTTGAAATGTACATTAAATAAATGATTCATTTAAATTAATATTTGTACGACGGCTGGTGACGTTGGGTTGTATTATATGCACTAAAATAGCAATCTGACTCCAAACGATGTTTATTAGACGTATTAGAAGTTAGGGAATTTTACCATTGCACGCACCTTGTTGTCTAGTTGGGTTAGTGTCATAATCTAGTGAAGGGAAGAAAAAACATGGCGCACGTCATTTCCCCTCTTCGGACGGTGACAGCTGTGACAGCTGTCACATTGACAGATGTTTTCTTTTATATTAGATAGGCGGGCGCCGGAACATCTTCCGGGGCCTTGGAAGCCTCTTCCAAATCGATGTCAGCCGGGCCAAGCAGCGGACAAAGGTACTTAACGCCTCTTCGGTAGGTTCCTGCCGTCGTTTTGACCTCTGCTACCCGGACGATTCCATCCTGCCCGGGGTATAAGGCAGTGATGCGGCCGAGCCGCCAATGCATGGGTGGGGAGTTCTCCGTCAATAGCACCAACTCGCCAACTTTCAGCATCCGGCTGGGGGTCCGCCACTTGTGTCTCTGTTGCAGTTCTGCTATGTACTCGCGTTGCCACCGGCTCCAGAAATGTTGACGTAGCACCTCAAGTTTTTGGAATCGATCCAGGCGTGACTCCTTCACGTCTTGCAAATTTGGAGTTGGCAGTGCAGTCAGTGCTCTCCCAACTATGAAGTGCCCCGGGGTTAATGGAGCAAGATCGGTGGGGGAGGAGGATAAGGGGCAAAGAGGCCTACTATTTAAAATAGCCTCAATCTGGCTAAATAATGTCGCTAGCTCCTCGAATGTCAGATGAGAGTTGCCCAAGATACGTTTTAGAAAATGCTTCGCCGACTTCACAGCTGATTCCCACAATCCCCCGAAGTGTGGAGCATATGCCGGCTGAAATTGAAACTCAATTCCCTCCTCTGAAGAGAAACTTGTGATGTCATCAGTGCGGGACGTTAAGAATTCAGAAATTTCCCTTGAAGCGGCTACAAAATTTCGCCCATTATCGCACACAATTTTAGAAGGGCGCCCTCTGCGAGAAATAAACCGACGGAGCGCTAATATGAATGCGTCCTTAGAGAGTTCACTTACGGCCTCCAGGTGAACGCATTTGTAACGAAAACAAATAAATATGCACAGATAACACTTACTGATTTTGCACCCTCTACCCTTTCGATCGGTGATTAGAAACGGTCCAGCAAAGTCTACTCCAGCAGTTTCAAATGGGAAGCCAGGATTCACACGCTCTTTGGGTAACATACCCATTATTGGAGTTAGAGTGCGCCCGCTGGCGCGTCTACACACAACACATTGTCTTGCAGTGGTCCGAGCTAGATCTCTACCCCCTAGTGGCCAAACAGTCTCTCTGATAGAAGACAAGAGAAGCTGTGGGCCAGCATGCAGAAGACGTAAATGCTCTTGCTGGAACAACAATTTAGTCAAATTATGTTTTGCATGTACAAGCATTGGATGACGCTTTTCATAATCATAGTTGGAATTTTCCAAACGTCCTCCAACCCTTATTACATTTTCATGTACAAAAGGATTCAACGACAGAATATTGCTTGTAGACCTGAGCGATTTATTTGCTTGAAGGATTGCAACTTCCTTTGGAAAGGATTCGCGTTGAGCTAGCTGAATCAACCGTTGGAGAGAACATCGAAGTTCTTCAGGCTGTAACGATATCTCAATGTGTTTGTCCTTTGGATTTTTACAATTTTTTATAAACCGCAGTACATACGCGAATGAGCGCTGTAAGAAGCTTAATTTTGAATATCTATTGAAGTCAATTAATGTGTGGTTCGTATTTTGGTCATTTGTAATGGTGACATTTACCTTTACTTCAGGCAGATTTAATTGTATTCCGGTCCTCTCAGGCCTCGCTGGAGGCCATGTATTATTTGGCTCTCTTATAAATTGAGGTCCATTCCACCATAACTCACATTTTTCAATTTTGGTTGCATCCAAGCCACGAGTTGCTAAGTCGGCTGGATTCTGATCGGTTGGAACGTGACGCCACTCAGAATGATTGGTCAATTCTACCACCGCCCCTACTCTGTTCGCTACATAAGTTTTTAATTTATTGTATCCCATACCTAGCCAGGACAGAGCAATGGATGAGTCTGTGAAATATACTTTGCGTGCTATGACACATCGCAGAGCGCGAGACACGGCGTCCGCTAGCTGAGCTCCTAATAAACACGCACACAGCTCTAGCCGGGGAATGGTAGTCGGCTTCACGGGTGCTACCCTCGCCTTTGCGCATAGGAGACGTACTGTTACTTCACCCTGTATGTTGGTAGATTTAATATAGATGCATGTCGCATAACTACTTTGAGAAGCATCACAAAAACAAAGAAGTTCAGTATGTACCGGAGACTCACACATAACATGTCTAGGTATGCGTAATGTATGCAGGTGTTTTATATTTTCTACAAATGCTTGCCATGACTGACTAATTTTATTTGACACTGGTTCGTCCCAATCAACCTTTTGTAGCCATAGCCTTTGAATAAGAATTTTCGGTATTATCGTTAGTAAACTTAAAAGTCCTAACGGGTCAAACACCTTACAGGAGTCTGATAATATAGATCGTTTCGTAGGAAGCTCGGTCCTAGTTTGATAGTTCGTTGGAAAATGAATAAAATCATTATTAGGATCCCACCCTATACCCAAAGTGTGAGATGATGAACTAATGTGTAAATTGCATTGGGTGGTTTGTGGTTCAACCAAAATACCTGGCAAGTTAGAACGATACTTGCGCAAATTAAAACATCCTGCTTGCAGGGCTATCTCTACTTTGTGCTTTATGTATTTTAAATCATCACCATTGTCACTTCCAGTCAAAAGATCATCGACCAAGAAGTCGTTCTGAATAATTTCCTTTATTCTAACGTCTGTGCATTCTTCACCTAACTGCCACAGACAGCGGGTGCTCAAAAAACTGGAACTAGCATAGCCATATGTTACGGTATTTAACCGATATACGGTCAAGGGATCTGTGACATGGTCACGCCATAGTATCAATTGTAAATCCCGATGACACTCCTGCATTTCTATTTGCCTGTACATTTTCTCTACATCGCCTGACAACACATAAGTATATTGACGAAATCTCAACAAGATATTAAACAAGCTGTCTTGAATATGTGGCCCTACCATTTGTAAGTCATTTATTGAATAATTGGATGTTGTTGGAGCACTTCCATTGAATACCACCCTGCATTTGGTGGATTCACTTTTTGAATTCCACACTGGGTGGTGCGGTATAAAATAGGAAATATCTGAGATGGATACAGCTTTAGATAAGTGGCCTAAACTATGATACTCATGTATGAACTCACTGTATAATTTTTTGACTTCAGGATTTTTATCAAATCGCCTCTCTTGAGATAAAAATTGCATTTTTGCGCGCTTGTAGGAATCACCCAAGCAGTCAGCCTCAGTGTGCAAAGGCAATTGTACACAGAACCTACCTTCATCATTTCTATAGGTATTTGCAGCAAAGTGCGCCTCACATAGAGTTTCTTCATCGGTTCGTTGTTCTTCAGGCGTAGGGATTTGTTCAATTTCCCAGAATTTTGTGAGATTATTGTTTAAATTTTCATTTGAAATTTTAGTGTCACTTTCGAATTCAATTGCTAAATGATTACATCTTATTGATTTGTTGGTTGACGCATCATTTGTGAAAATTGGGCCTGCCAAAATCCACCCTAGCTTCGTCTTGCGCATAGCAGGTTGATTTGGCCCGAGCTGAATTTGTTCAGATTCAATAATGTACCAAAACATATCTGCACCTATCAGCATGTCAACAGGTGCAGAGTGATTGAATAGTGAATCTGCCAATTTTATATTGGAAGGTAATTTTATTTGTGAAATATCTATTGTTTTGTTTGGTAAGTTACCTGAGATCTGTGGCAATACGAGACATGACACTTCTGATTGGAACGAGCTGGTCTTGGATTTAAGTTGGACAACACAACGCTGTGCTACATTAGACGAGTGCATGTTGCCTACCCCTACAATATCGACCTGGATTGGCTGAGGAGTCAGTTGTAATTTATTTTTCAAGTTTTCAGTGATTAGAGAAGACTGACTCCCGCTATCAAGCAAAGCTCGAACAGTTACATGATTGTTTGTATGTGGATTGTATAGTTCAACTTGTGCAGTTGACAAAAGTACATTATTACTGGATGTGACTGATAGGCTTACTATGTCATTGTTTGATGTCTGATGGCTGTCCAGCTCAGAATTGGTACTTGTACACACATTGGATATATTCACAGCCTGAGAAGAGTCCCTATGCAACAAGGTATTGTGCCTGCTTTTACATTTAGAACAAGGTCCCAACCTGCATTGATGGGAGGAGTGTCCCTTACGCAAGCAATTCAAGCATAACCTCAGCCGCATGACCTCCGAAGTTCTATCCTCCACTGGTTTCGCCAAGAAGGAAGCACAGTCATATAGGCGATGGCTGCCCTGGCAGAGAACACACATCGGAGCAGAAGAGGTGCCAGCCGCTGAAACGACAAATGTTTTTGATTGTAATTTCTCAGGTCTGCGAAATGAAGATGAAGAAGGCTCAATCCTTTGAGTTCCCTGTCTCTCAAGTTTGTTACAACGAACAGATTCTAAGATGTCTGCTCTGGAATTGAGAAACTGAAAGAAATCCTTTAGAGATGGACTATTCTTGAAAGTATTTTTATGCTCTTCCCATTTGAAACTAGTGGTGCTGTCGAGTTTGGCGGAGACTAGGTGTACAACCAATGTGTCCCAGTACTCTGTTGGTTCACCTAAAGTGGTGAGAGCTCTCAAATTTTTTGAAACATGATCGATCAGAAACCGTATGTCCCTACCCGAGTCACGGGGTACAGGTTGAATATTCAGCAGAGAGTTCAAATGATTGTTAACTAATTGCTTTTCGTTGTTGTATCTCTCGCAGAGAAGGTGCCATGCCTCTTTATAATTTTCAGCGCTTACCTCCAAATTACTTATTACACGAGAAGCCTCCCCTTCGAGGTAAGAATTCAGATAGTGGAACTTATGGATGGGCTCAATTTTGTCATTGTTGTGGACAAGAGAGATAAAGGTATCTCTAAACTCCAGCCACTTGAAGTAGGATCCAGTAAATTGTGGGATTTTAATTATTGGCAGTTTAAAACTTGGTTTTTGGTTACAATTGAGACTGCAACTGGATGGTGGTGCATCAACAGCAGCCTGTGGAGGCTGATGCTTTTGCAAGAACATTTGAGTTTCTGCACTGAGGGAAGTAAAGTTAACCTCAAATTCCTCCCGGATATCCAACTCACGGTCCATGGCAGAATTATTTAAGATTTCTATTTGAGATTGTATATCTTCAAATTTAAAAGATAACTCGCGAAATGCTTCATGTCTCTGTGTCAACGCACACAATTCAGTTGCAGTTATAGACTCTGATTGAATTAAATTATTTAAATAATTTTTGTATTTTGTGATACGACCCTTGATTGAACTTCTTTTTGTATTTAGATCCTTCAAATTATTCACATTCATGGTTGGAACATTTAAATTAACCATTTCCAAAGGAGACTTCGGAGTGGTTTCCCGAGTCTGAGACATCACAAGCACTAATAGAAGAACTGAATTTCAAAAGGATATGATATGAAGATGATCTGCGGTTTATGCTCCACTAGTAGTACCCCGAAGACAGCAGGCAACCAGCTGCATCACTCGAGCGAGAAGAAGCCAGTGGGTGATGTGATACGCTCACTTGCTTTGTCCAAAAACTGGAATGTGGAGATTAAACAAATGTTTATAAGAGAAGTAACGAATTGATGTACCTTGTGGCACATGGAATATAGTGGGGACAATAAAATTTTGTGGGGAAAAGCACGTTTGTTTGACTGAATATTTGAACGAAAAAGGAGAACTATGATGGAAATATGATAGGATGGGGCACTTCCCTGCTGTAGCTTAGCTGCGGCGCTGCTCTGAGGTTTGCTGGCTGACCGGCTGGCTTGATCAGTGGGTGAATTGGTTTGCCCTCCACGACAAATATGATCCTTATGTATCGCGTGCAGATTCGACCAATCGCAAATTCCGGTTGTTTATTTGTCGTTCTTGGTAATTTTAGCGGCAACACGTTGCGATATTTTCCCTTTGTTGTTGGTAGCGAGCACTTGTTTGCTGTTATACTTTCTACACGGGAGATCGTCTTGTTGGATTCGCAAAATGGCGTGCCGGCCGGCTTCTTAGATGTTCGCGTTTTTCTGGATTTATATCACGTCGGAGTCACCATGTACGACGGCTGGTGACGTTGGGTTGTATTATATGCACTAAAATAGCAATCTGACTCCAAACGATGTTTATTAGACGTATTAGAAGTTAGGGAATTTTACCATTGCACGCACCTTGTTGTCTAGTTGGGTTAGTGTCATAATCTAGTGAAGGGAAGAAAAAACATGGCGCACGTCATTTCCCCTCTTCGGACGGTGACAGCTGTGACAGCTGTCACATTGACAGATGTTTTCTTTTATATTAGATAGGCGGGCGCCGGAACAATATTAAACATAATAATTATAGATCCTGAAAATGTATACAATGATTCATTTAAACAAATATCGCCATTTTGATACAATCAAACGTAAAACAAAAAAATATGTGAGATAATAAATTCTAAGTAAATATGTAACGAAATATTAAATGAAGAATCCAAAGTTCGTGGAATATTCATAACGTATGGGGATTTCCACGTGTTTTAATGAGTGGTTAACCACACGGAGTGGCGTGGTACTATGGTTCAGTTTATACTTAAAATGTGTTTTTTCTAAGCTTCGTTGTGTGTGGCATTTAAGAGATTCAAATAAGGTCTATGTGTTCAACTGGCGTATTTCCTTGGTAACTGTTTGTAAATCTTCAAACAACATATTTTCAAATATTTACTACTTCATGTCACAACGCATGTGCTCGGAATTCGTGCAGGCGACTTTCTATCCTTCCCCTTTAGGAATAAAGTCTCAGGTTTAATGCGACACTTTCCAATTTCGAAACCCCATTGTATGCCTGCGATGCTTCACGCATGCGCGTCGGCCTATCCCTCTTACGTGGACAAAGTCCCGGGGATTTCTCTCTTTGCAACTCTCTACTTTCAACCTCACACTATAAGGTGCTTTTCTATTTGTATCATCTTAATTTGGAACTGTATCGTCTTGTGTTTAATCAGCTGTGTGGCCCCAATTGATAATTCAGTTAGAGGTGCTGAAGCTGCCGGTTACGTACAATCGCCAGGCTTTCCTCGAAAAATAAAAAATAAGCCATATTACGGGACATAGATTCGTGTGCTTGTGCTTGGACTCTTGCAGTTACATCTTGTGATGCATTTTCCGAAAAAAGAGCAAAATCGTGAAGTGAACTTCATCTAAAAAATCGTTGTCAACGTGAATTTCGAGCGTGTTTTTGGTCTGCTTTTGTTTACATTGCCAAATAGCTCCAGTTTTTAGATTTTCGCGTATAGGTTTATTAGCTGAGGCTATTTTGCAGCGTTTATATGCTAATTCAATTTGCAGGCGCGCCACGACCGGGCAATATTACTCAATATGGAACCAGACTATCGGAATAGTGCGGCCATCAGTATTTACTATTGATCTTATAAGTGCACTGTTAATTTCTGAATTTAGTGAAGGCAGTAGTATATTATGTAAAGCATTATCTCGGGGAAATAGTCGGTAGCTTATCAATATTTATTGTCTGAGAATAATATCCCAAGATTGTGCATGCCGCATTGTGATTAATTGGGCACTGAAAAAATTTGTAAATATTTTTTTAGTGTGTTAGACATTCGTTGAAATTTACAGTTTAGTATTAGAATCAGAATAATACAACAGCATTTTACCAGGTTTACTTTTTGGTCATGAATATTATGCATACATAATCAGGTGGCCGTACAATCCTATTAAAATATAGAAAATGTACTTAAAACATTCTTAAATATAATTACATTACTGTGAAAGTTAGGAAAACGAAAATTTCATGACTATATTTAAATAACTATGTACCTAAGAACTTATCAGCCACGTGGTTTCAATTCGTGCCGCTATCCTTCCACCAAAAAGTACGTTCAATAATAATATTTCCCTCTACCCCAAGTTCGTGATTCACATAGATCATTCAGGCGGGTCATTTAGTTTATTGTCAGTGGTGGTGGTGGCTGGTGACCTAGGTTTGATGTGAGGTCATGCTATATTTGTACCAAGGCTGTCGAATTCTGGTATAGGTCAAGGAGTCACTCTTGTTTAGCCATGTTTTAATTTACTTGCTACTAGATGTTAGACTGTAACGTAAAAAGATTTAAACAAGAGTTTAACAGGTGAGTCTAAATATTATCTCCACAAATCGACGTCTAACCCTCGCTTTTTCTAACTCAATAACAAATTCACAAGTAAAATAATTGGGAATTCCACTAGGATTGAGTAAGACAACGCAACTTAACGCAAGTGATAGATGCCGATTTTATGGAGCGAAGTTTTAGAAACGTCTGTTTAACTCTGGTTTAAACTTATCTGGTAAGATTGTAATAGTTTATGTTAAAGGTGTTTGAATCATGTGAAAAAACAAACCTTTGACCCGTTCGTGTCTAGTTTCTTGTCTAATCTTAGCAAAAATATCTATTAGACAGTTTTGGCTTAGAGTAAAACCACTACACACTAGCGCTTATTTTGTTCTACTCGTACCTATTTCTTAATTAATACCAAGAAAAACTTCCATAAAATATTTTGTAGCATAAATTATTAACAATGTCACACCGCAATTTATTCCTAAAATAGAGTTAATACAATTCTATACGTATCTGAGGCTTTAGATGGAATTTTTATAATCCCAGTACCTGTTTTTCTAGTTCCACTACTAAAGAAGCTTGGCCAGTCAATATTTAAAGCAAACATCTTGGTAATCATTATGAATCTCTACATGACATCACCAGCCGTGAACTAAGTCCATGATGTGCATCATAATAATTGTCTTAACCTGCGTCGTGCAATTGTTTGTTTTAATAATACCTCGTTATCATTTAGTTTTAAAACGATTCTAGGATTTTAGGTCAAACGTGGACCAGTTTAAACATCTTTAAGTAGAGCTGTTTCATTACTGGTTTCTTTACTGTCAACGCTTTGAATGTCGTTATTATTGTTATATTATTATCAATATTATAGGTCAGTCGTACACGAGCCTAGCTGCTATTTTTTGTATCTGTAGGATTATTTGACTTATTGCTTCCATCGTATTCGTTAGCAATGACTATTTCCATGAGTCTTTAGTCAGTTCCTGTCTTAGTAATGACTTCCTTTATCAATATTAATGAGTCATTTCCCTATATTGCTACGGGATTTAGATATTATTTTAATTCGCCAAGTTTAACGGTTTTCATTTCGTTGTCAGCAACGATCGGAACAAATTTATCTACACGCGAGGTCCACGGCCTTTTAATTGCTATGAAGGAAAGTTAAATAAATTAGTACCTACCAACTTGATAAGCGTAATTTATTTACATAAATGAATGTGCTTAACATTATTATTTGGTTACTTTTTTCGAAGTTTCCTCTAAGTTGTGGTTCTTCCTACAATACACATTACACATCTTCGTGATTTAGCTGAGAGTTCCAAAAAATTATTGTTTTTTCTTTTTTCTTTTTTGTCTCTAAACCAACGAACCAAACCCAAACTCCATGATCCATCCAGCTTATAATTATACATTATAATATGACAATACTATATTTGTCTATATTTCTATGCAAAATGATGTGTTCAACGTCCACATTGTTTGACAACGCCTCAACTTAGCTCCAGAATGTTCGACAGAATTTGTCAAATTTCCAATCAATATGCAAACCATGTCCGTCGTTCGGTCTGATGATAACAAACACTCGTTTTCGGTGCCACCGGCGCGAGACGTGACGTCTGCTGTATGCTTCGATGTTCCTAATGATACCTACCTAGGTATTCATCGGGTACTACTACTAGACTAGTAGACTAGTGGTTACGAACTGCTTCGTTCCCGTTCACGTTCTTATATCTATATTTAGAAGCCAGTTTCCCATCGAACCCACCGCTTGCTACCGCCTTGGAACAGTTCTTTTATACCCGACTACGTTTACATATAGCAGGTTTCTACTTCTTGGATTTGGATGTTAAAGCAAACAGGCAGCTGATAACCAAATCCATACCAACCTTCCCGTAACACAAAATCTAAGTATACAAGTATGCCCACTCTTTCAGACAGTACGTGATCGCCAACCTGTATCATTAACAGATATTTAACTAGACTCTCCACGCCTGTCATCCATTTTGATGGACATCCCTATCATTACTCTTGTTTACTTTCCATTCAAATTATTGTTTATGCACAGCACGAACGTCGTGACCGCTTGCGCAGATTTACAATGTGTGACTGCCATTAGAAATTGGAATCATGGCATGGTGACGTCACGTCCGGTGGACAGCCCATGGTGTTATTATGGTGTGAGATGTGTTGTAAAATTGGCGATGGTCGTGTAGGGACTGTATGATGGATTTATGATGGGATTGATGGTTCTTTTGTCTGAATTTGGCTAGGTTTTTAATATTGGTTACAATATCACTTAAATCCAAATCAATACCTATACCAGGAAACGCTTTTGTAAATTCTCGAAATACCAACATCAATGAAAATCTATCTATAGAAAAAGTCTTGAAGAAGATAGTAACTTGCTTCCACAGCAAAGAGCAACGACCTTTGTCAGAGCTGGGGCTGTTTGCGAAGCAGTAATGTCTAGACATCGCGACGCCTTCCCCGAAATAGCGAACGCAATAACTATTGACGGAAACAATTCGTTGTCCCCCTTAGAGTGTGAAAAGGTCAAGTGACTGTTTTTATTAGATTCCTTGCCATTTTCCTTTAGCTCTTTCGGATATGATAATAAAGATTGTAATAACAACGTGCACGAAGTCGCCTAAAACATTCGCAAATCATTGCAATACTCTTTCGAAACACTTCAGTTATCGCTGATCATTGTTTCATTTCATCTCTACGTTTCTATTCCAACTGGGTAAGGTTCAAAGTCTCATCCCAGTTCTTTAAGATGACTGTTCTCGTCGAAGGTCTCACGAACATTAACTTTCTCACTCGTGGGAAAAGTAAGCACTTTGTTATTTTTACAAATAAACAAAAACGGTGAAGCGCAAGTTTGACTTACGGCGTGGTGTTCTCTACCTTCTACTTTACCTAAACTAAACCAATATGGCATGAAGTCTTCTTTTCTTGTAATTTGTTTTATTATATCGATGCCGCATTTATTTTTTTACTACTGCGTATAAATTTGTGATTTAAAATCAAGCTTTACGAAATGCCTTGAAGTCAAGTATCTTCATTCACCTGGTTGAGCTTTCGTAGTTGCTCTTAAATATCAAAATTTCTCACTTATTCATTTTGAACTCCCTGCAATCCCTGCATAGGGCCAAAACAAACTAAAACTCTTTCAAATTTTAACTCTCCAGCTAGCTTGTACCGTTTAGCTCTGTCAAATACCAGAGTGAATGCAAGTTCCGTTTTACATTGTTTGTGTCGGAACGCTAAAAGCAGTAACCTCTCTGGCGTGTGATCGTGGTCGGATAAACGTTCATTTCCGTAACGTGATTTACTTCTGTTACGTGATCACGTGACTCGTCCGTGTCGTTGTTGCTTTCGTTAGAAAATTATGTTATAAACAAAGCAAAATCTTTATTAGATTCTTGATTTACATCCGGTTTTTCATTTCGAATTATCGTCCGTGGGTCTTAGACCAGTCTATTCCAAAATGCACCCTTTGATCATCATCATTGGATGTATTGTTCACCGTGCAGGACAAGGTTAACTCGCCGTTCGAGCCTTTTCCATTTTGGTCTGTGACTCAGTTCTCACACCTTTGTAAATGAGAACAGCATTTGAAAGGCTTAGGTACATTACACTAACAGCTATCAAGAATTCAAGATACTAAAGCAGTAAGGCTGCAGCTGGATTGCAAAAGACACTCATCAACAAAACCTGATCGGATCAGGTCGTTCACATTCCACACACAAATGATGCACAAAGCTCACACGAACCGCATCGGAAACTCGTCGGATTCCCGCATGCTGTGGAATTCGGTGATAGCGGTACATTTACTGTTCACCATTTGCATAGTCAATCCAACCTGTAACCGATCGGGCCGTCAACGGGGCAGACGCATCTAACTGTGCATGCACATCCCTAGATAAGGCTCGATACAGGTCTTGATGCTGTCTTCTAGCCTAAAGGGAATGCGTTACGACTGTCACGTCATATGCCGCGTCACGATGTATTATAGAAATGTACGCCGATACCAGCGTGTGAAGAGACCACAACAGTGCATTTCTATAGTAAGTATCGTGACGCGGCGTACGGCGTGACGTTGTAATCGGCCGATAGCGTTTACCTATAGGAGACCAGCTTCTTAGTCTTGAATGGAAATCATGGCCTCTGCGGCATAAGTAGGTGATAGGCTAAGGGTTCGACTCCCGCGAAGGCAAATATTTCTGTGTCGCAAACCTCTAGGCATTCGCTATCAAGCCACGATCTTTGTGGGGTCATGATTCTCGTAATTGCTGATTCCCCTAGATATAAGGATCCTAGTAAGGTTCAGGCCCAACGTAAGCATAAGCACGTGGTCGTGAACTCGTGACCCGTTATTATATACAATATACTTTTGCCACCCCTAACCGATTTTCTTTCAACAATCGTTCTTCACGTACTAAATTGAGCTGTCATTAGTTAACTTCTTGTTTTACTGCGTGGCGTGACCCAGGATACAAAGCTATAGCCTATTTAAACCCGCAGTTGTCATAATGTTTTATAGACCTAATTCCGAAGTTGTGGCATTCCATAAATCTCGAAGTTTCGGGGCGGCACCTTTTGATATACAAAGAAATTTTCCAGGCGGAGTATCATATTTGGAAAATACACTCAAACATTTGAAACCAACTCAAAACTTTCAACCGATCTTATACTCCTGCGCTTAAATAAGCAATTTAATTGTAACATGAACTAAGTAAATAAGTCGTTAGCTTAATCGCTACTTAACGAGTGTAGCCACGTGAAACACGTTCAAGTGCTTAATTGGTGCCTTAACTTAAAGCTCGTAATTATGATTTGATACATTGGGTTAATGTTGAAAGAACTTCGATTTACGGATTATGCTATTTGGGAAACAGAGCAGAAACAGACCAATAACATCTCATCTCTCTCTCGACAACAGTTAAGTAGTGCTCTTAGTTGAAAGAATTTCCTCAATGTGCTAGTACTGGTGATCAGAAGTCAGGATGGAGAGTCATACTGACCGCGAGTCCAGGAGCTCGCGGGCGAGTGACTCGCCCGGAGATACCATGAACGATGTGTATGCGGCGTGGCGTAAGTACTTACCACACCCAAGCTATAAAAGGAAATCTGCTACGACTTACGAACTTACGAATAAAGATGACTTCTGAATCCAGAAATTATGAGCAATATTTTTGTAGTGCAGAAATTTTACCTTACGAAGTCCGTTTGGATATGATGGTGGTTATGATAATGGCTCCTGATGAGTAAACTTTTTTCTTCTTTTGCGATAAGGTACTGTACCGTCAGCGGTGTTTACTGCGTAGGACCATTGTTTAGAGACAATGGTGTGTCACAAGGAGTTAAATTTGCAAGTGTTGCGATCTGAAAGTGAGTTATTTGCACAATGATGTTGCGACACAATGCCTCCGGACGCTTCTGTAACCTCGTTTGACGAATGATTATGTTGACGAGTTGTCGCCACTTCTCCACTCATCAAACGAGATCTGCTGTTTGTTAATGTGTGGAGGAGGACTGTCAGCAGTTAACTCTACAATGAAAAACCTCTGTTACTTTAACTGTGTTCTCTGCGGTATAAATTAGTTTTTTACGGTTTGCGTAAACAATAATATTTAATTTTATACTAAGTACTGCGGATATAATTTTCTCTAAGCAACCAATAGCGTTGTCAGATCTCAAATAAAGATGTTTGCTGCAATACAAATAAATATAGTATTATTTCATAATTTAATGAGAGAAGTCATCTTATTAATAGAGCTATAAGTCTGCATGTGAATAAACTTTCTGAAATTGGGTTTTTGACCCCGAAAGTCATGTAATCAGATCCATCTGTGTGCACGCAGCCATCCGAGGCATCCAGCCACATAGAATACGCTTCAATTATCTACCTATTTTGAATGGGTTGCTCATACATTATGGTTACTGTACCGGTTTATCTTCCTTTTCATATTGTAACGCAACGCCTGTCATTTTGTACGGTCATTGTGCCTGTTATGTCCCACATAATAAGCCGACTTAGAAGTTGATTCCTTAGGTACAAACATACAAAGATTTCATATCATGGAAATTCTATTTCAACTCCATGTTTGCATGCTAAAATAGTTGCCTTTCGTCTTGCACATAAATTACAATTGGATTCAAAGTTTAAGTGGCACTTGGAGGCATTGGAAACGTTTTTGTATGTTTACCAATATGTTTGTTTAATGATCTCGAACGTTGTTTAGCTGAGCTCTTGGCCAAGACTTATCAGACGATGTCCTCGAACATTTTGGTCAATGCTTTACGTAAGCATTCCCACGCATATACCATATTTACTATAACACAATGCAAGGTCTAAGATTATCTTTGCGACGAAGTCGGGTTTCCTGCAATCCCTGTTGAGATGCGTAAAATAGATTAGCTTAGGTTTTGTTCATACCTAATTTGTATCAAGCTACTGCAGTTGTTTAACAATGATGAAGTTAATGATAATCTCTGTTTACTCTTCAAAATTATCTGATGAATAAGCAAAAGAAGTCGCAAAAACATTCATAAAAGCCAACCTTTCGGTGACCTTTTAAAATTTAGAAGCTACTTCATCACTCTTAATATTCAGCACACCCATTTATGCTCAAAAACTTTTCCAAAAGTTTGTCAATTAACTACACAGAGTACGCTTAAATTCGATGTGCCACAACGATGATCTCCAAACTGTTTCTTTTTAATATTGAAAGACCTATTCTTAACTCTTTCCTTGTCTTGTTTCCAGATGAAATGCTAGAGGGCGAAGGCGCGGGTCTAGCGGCCCGCGTGGCCGAGCTAGAAATCAAGTGTGCGAGGCAGGCGGAGGAACTGCTCTGTCTCCGCTCCACCCTCGCTGATGCCCTGAGGAGACTGAACGCGCTGGAGGGAAGAGCGCCCACTGCGCCTAGCACGCAGAGAAATGGAGCTTACACAGGTGAGAACAAGGTCTACAGTTGTTGGACTTCCATCGTTTTAATACCATTGAGAATACTCGTATGAATTAGATGACAGACACATGATTACACCTAGTTACCTCAGTTGAGAAAGGATATAAGGTGGAAACTGAGGTAACGAAGGAATGAAGGAAAGAGAAGATAGCATGTTAAAACTATTACTACATGTATTTCCTTTCGTTGCTTTAAATCTTCAGCGTTTGCGGTCATCATCTTTTGTGGTCTAATATAGGGCAATGATATGGCGCTTAGGCAGGTACATTCGTAGTAACTTACAATAACTTTCGTGTGAAATAGGGGTTGGCGAGAGAAAATTTTATTTTTACAAAACAAACTTTTACAAATCATCAATCCTAATCAACTACGTATTAGATAACCTTTAGATTTATAACCATACAGGTAATAAATCAGGCAAGTCTGGACCACATATCGAATTTCGTTAATCGATTCTGAAATCGATACTGTTTGGTAATACGACTTTTGACTTGATATTACGAAACTGGTATCCTTTCACTGTGTTACCGCAAGATATTTGTTGGCGAATTCCATTAGGCTATTTACTAAAGTAGCTATAAGAGTATAATATTTATATTGAATTTAGTAGTGTAATCATGGTCAGAAATTTTGTAAAGTCTGCCCCAAAACCTTGAGACTAGACGAAATCAGCGCTTTTTGGAAAATAGGTAGCTACATAGACACCTATTTCGGATAAAAACAATAGTTATATTTTTGCTTCCTTTATCAATTTTAAGCAGCTTAGAAGTAAGAAAGTCGTTGTATTGTTCCTGTTTTAGTATGTATGGTAGTACATATTTTGACCCTAACTCCTTTGTTAAATTGAGGCCCCTTCGCCTCGGTGACCAACAGTAGATTTAATGGTGTTTGGGCTCATCGTGATAAACTTACAGCACCTATACTAGAAACGTGCCGTATTGAATATCTTTCAGCAAAATAAGTATGTTGTCTAAATCTTTTCGTCTTCATCCTTCCAGGGTCATCAGGCACTCCTACTAGAGAGCTCCGTGTCCGCCAGCCTTCCTACAGAGAGGCTGCCAAGAGGACCTCTAGCTACGGATCCAGTGCATCTTCATTACCACAGAGGTAACGCCACATCAATCCTCTACCACCTTTCTTTCATACCACGATTAAGTTTAGTGTCATCTTCCTGTAGTACGGGCTTGGACTGGATAGGCAGTTCTGTGAAAAAGAAACGGATATGTTTGGATACCTGATGTTCGCCTCTTGAACTGAAGATAACTTAAGGTGACTGATGCTCTCGAAAGAAATTGACTTAAAGTTGCTAGAGAACAATAAAAATGGAAGATCTTAAAAGCTGTCATAGAGCAGAGTTTATCTATCTTTGCACTAATCAGAAACCGATGGAGTAGGTACCTCTATTCTCACACGTATTGCATTCTGATCGTAAGGAGAGTGGAGACCAGTTGGGACATTCAAGCTGGACTGATGTTCTCTCGCGCGCATACTCCTTGTAACGGGACGGGGAGTAGGTATCTGTTCTTTTAGGTGTTTATTTCAATATCTGTGTGTACTCTTTCCAGACGCGGTCCACAACACCAGTCCACGGGGTCGCTGCAGTCGGACTCTCCGGCATCCTCGTCGTCCCTGTCCCCCGCGCCCTCGCCCTCGCCCCGCGCCACCCCTGCGCCGCACGTCGTGCACCCCCCTCAACCTTACAGGTGAATAGCTGATGATCCGCCCACTGCTGACCACGTCCCCCTCACTTTCTGAGGAGCATTAGGCCGTAATCCACCCCGAGAGCCCAACTCCGACAACTCCTTATCAAAATAGTGTCTTCTCTAACCAGATGACTAACTTAAGTCTTTACCACTATGTATAAAACTAAATTCAGTCTACGGTATACTCTAAAGAGGTGAAGGATCTTTTATTCAAATTCAAAGTCATTCAATGAGCAATGATAATGATGAATAATGAACTTATGCCCAAAAGCACGCTGGCCGTATATCTGCTAGTCATTAGTGTAATTTGTACCCATCAGCTTTAAAATTTGTAGTAGTGCCACCGCTCTAAGATTTTTTGTGCAATTTAGTGGCAATGAGACTTGCACAAGACCGGAAAGAATGACGTGAACTAGAGGCCTTTTACCAGC
Organism: Hylaea fasciaria; assembly: GCA_905147375.1. NCBI lineage: Eukaryota > Metazoa > Arthropoda > Insecta > Lepidoptera > Geometridae > Hylaea > Hylaea fasciaria. The sequence continues at coordinate 10,674,062 of LR990206.1, forward strand.
TGTGGGTGGACACGGACTGATTAGATAGATAAAGGCTCTCTCAGACGAATGGCACATCCCCGATGACATGTTAAATGCAGCTGTTGTCAACATTCCGACTCTTGGCTTTTCAAGTCGACGGTGACTGTCGGTGTGCGAACGACAGCAGAGCCTGTAGCTGGCACGGCTGCAGCTGCAGTTACCATGTCGACGCCAATATGCTGTTCGTTAGAGCACTAATGACGAGAAAAGCTGGTGAGCAATGTTTATCAGCTTGGCGGCAGTTTATGAAATTCGAAAAAAGGAATAAATAGTTCAGACGTAAAAAAAATATGCATTCGCAACAGCAAGATCAAACATACCTACGTTTTCAAGTGTACCGACCAGTCAGTTCAGTGGTTGTATTGTAGTAGGTACTCGTCGATTTGAAGAATTCCATTAAAAGCCTATTAGCGGCCTCCGTGGTGTAAGTAAGTGATCGACCAACTGCAAAGCCTATATTAATATACTAATTGGATACCAGCACGTGCAAATATCTGTGTGAAGCACAGGAATATGCTCGAAGATGTTTGTCAAACCAAGGTCCTCGTAGTTCCCGAATCTCTAGATACGGGGAATTCTAATGAGGGGTTAAAGAGGATCCATGTGATCGTGACGCGTTTAGAGTGAAAGTGAATGAACAGTTTAGACAAAGTCACCAATCGTTCTTTACGGATACTTTGAACGGTTCACCAATGGAAGAGCTAACTGCATCAGGTAACTATCGAGACCGTATCTGCAGAATATTCAGTCGTCTTGCTTATTCTACGTGGTTTCCTATTCAATATTTTATTTCTTAGGCTTCCTTATTTTTTGTATGTTTTCTTTGTTATCTGTTTTTCTGATAGTTGCCTGTTGCTAATAGCTGGATTAGTTAAAGCTAGCTTTGTGTGTGTTATTTCAGAGAGGTCTAATAATTAGGTTTCTATATTGCTCTGGTTATACTAAGTGATGGAACTGGAACCATTCTTGCCTTTCAGCTGACTAAGGTTCCTTAGCGGAAGTACGTGCCCGTAAGTGTACGTACGTGCGTACGTACGTAGACGTACGTGTGTTCTAGCCGCTATTTCATTAAATTATTATGTGCACGAAATCATAATCTAAAAAAAGGTAATAAAGCGATGTTGCTGCTTACCAGCTAAGGTCATCCTTTGGCTAAGAAACTTCTATTTTATCTTGGTCTAAATGTATGCTTTAAAATCTATGTTCAGATGCATCTTTCTAGTAACCCTTTATCTTATTTGTGTTTTCTTATTTATGTAAACGATTTAACTACCTCAAAGGTAAAGTCACTTCCCTCATACTTTTTAGATAGAAATCCATGCTTATGCCATAAATTCTATAGATATGTTTGGCCAATCTATATGTGTAAAGTAGAATCTGTCGTCTTTCTCATAGATCACGCACTATAACACGAGGACGTGCTTTCACACCAGCAATACTCAAACCAAAAAATCATTTTCAGTCTTTTGTATTTGGCCTAAGTACGAACATTTTAAAAGCAAAAACCTCATGCTAATGGCGCGTGGCTAGAGTCGCTGTCCAGTAGACCCAGTACCGTTGTTGTTAGATCCCGGAACAACTCAACTTCCAGCAACCAGAGCGCGTCTCCAGGCGGCAACAACCTGACCAAGCGCTGGAACTCCACGGGAGACTTCAACGCGCAGGGCCTGTTGCCGAACACGAGGTCAGTAGCTGTTCTGGTGAAGGCTGCACGGAGTCCTACATTTATCTATCTCTTTCTGTCGCTCAGAGCTATCGTTTGCTAGAGCAAGATGAAGCTCTTGATGCGATTGGATTTCATAGAACCTGATACTTTTACCCTAATACAACCTTTTGTTAGGCATTTTTTGACTATACGGAACCACCACCTGTATCTGGCGAAGTGGCTAGCACGCTTAAGGCGTTTGCTTGAAATTTTGCCTTATGTAATAAATAATGTTTATTTGCTAGAGAAAGAGATAGAGTTATGATAAAATGCGGGTTCATGCCAACAAGTAGGTTCTACTCTAAGGATTCCAGATAAAATTTCTACGTCCACAAAATTGGGTATATTTGTAAAGCAGCGAAAAGCCCTGGGCATCTTTTAATTCAGAAGACAGATTTGATTTCAGTAAATGCATACGCTCCACCGTCATCAGTGCTTTAGAAACTATCCTAATGAAGCTTTTCCTACCTTTTGTCTAATGTCGTTTTTGTCGTGTCCCTAGATTCACGACAACAAAGTCGTTGCTTAACTTGTATAAGCCTTCACAAAACGGACCTATCATGAAACATGGGTAAGTCTCTGGTGGATTCCTGGTGACAGTTAAAAACTTGGTGGCTGGAATGGTTAAACTCACCTAAAGGCTGACGGAACAAGCTAGCGAGACAATATGTCCGATGGTATTCTTGCATCTTTGCTTCAATAAATTGTGGCCCGTACGCGATGCTTCTCTGGGGCACTCTGTCCTTGCCTTTGGGGCAATTCGCCCAAGCGATACAGATACAGATAGACTAGCTTGTTCGGTTGCAGAACTGGACACATCTGGAACGGTTCCTATGCGACATAGGGGGTTGTGGGGCCAACAGGAGATTGTGGGGGCACTTGACTACTTGATAGATGACTGACACCACAGAAAACTAAAATGATACAGCATTACACCTGACACTTACAGTACTAACACTTAGTTTGTGGCCCCGTCGCGTAGTACTTAGGTGGAGGGTGGGGTTCTTGGCTTTTTGGATGTGCAAGTTTATAGCGTTTCGAAGAGCTTGTATTTCGGTGATGGTACTAACTTATGGAGTGGGTTTGAAAACCCTGAAGAGTTGTTTGATTTTTATTGGTACGTGACATTTATCGGTTAGAATAAGTTAACTACTGGCTAATTTTGATTTCTTACTGTGTAGTTACCTATTATAAGCTAGCTAGGACTATTTGAACCTCGTACGGGACTATTGATGTTTGTAGGCACTAAGGCGTCAAATTTGGCTGTAATTACCTAAATGGACGCCTGCCCTTTTATAGACCTTTACCACCTACTTTCATTAGCTATCGTCTACGCACACATACCATGCCTACCTCTATGGATTCTCAGCATTAATAGAATACATAAATCATTGCATTGTGGCATGGACAATAAAAAATTACGAGTAACCCGCCCGCGCCCGCGCATCCGATTACATGATAGGTGTGTGGCGAACGATATCTGTAGGGTTGTCAGTATTGTTATTGTCGACAAGGCAGCATCATAATGAAAGAAAAAAGAAACAATTATTCTAATAAGGTTGCTCGCAAAAATCAACACATACTTACACATTAAAAACAAGATAAAATAAGAAACGGCGAGAATTATTACTTTGTGTGTCATGTTTGTTTTTCTGTTTCTTGTTTTTGTTATAAATAAATAAATAGTTAACTCTCAAAAATACTCGTAGATGAACATGATGGCTAACCTAAGAGTATTATATGTGGCTAACAGTAAAACATCTGGGTTTTTGTGACAACCCTAGTCCTAGTTATACGTTTAGCCACAGTCATTACAGTAAACGTCGTGGAAGCATCAGTCGTGGGAAGATGCGAGAAAAACTGTTTTCACACATGCCTAGCAACTATCGAAGTCAATGACTTAAAATGTGCTAGCTTATGACAAAGCTTGTCTATTGTTGTCTAAAATAACTGCCAGTGTGCTATGTTCATCGTAAATTATGAGAAAAGGAAACCCTTGCAAAATAGAGTGATGAGTTGATTTTGCTCTCATGAAAATGAGCAGTTTGCTGATGTTGCAACCTGCATGCTGGCTGAATTAAATCTGTTCAGTTTTATATTTGTAATTAAAATCTTTGTACAGGAAACTTGTAAAGTACAGTCGACAACAAAATGTCTTTGAATATTACATTTGTCAGTAGGTACGCATCCAAAATACCTTAGTCCTCGTAATATAGTATCTTTATACCTACCTTAATATAAGATACCACATGTGGTTTGGGACATGCATGGTGAGTGACTTTTGATGCTGTCTGTACTATACGATCTCAATGAAAAGTGACAACTGTATTATTATTTCCTTTGGCATAGTTTACAATAGCTCATAACACTGATGATGACACCTTTAAACTGTATTCACCATTTCCTTGGCAATTTCAACGTCATCTGTCGTTTTGCATTTAATGTGAGATGACTCAGAATACCTACCTCTTGATAATCATCTTCCGCTACCAACAAATATTTACCACAAAACAATGTTAAGACGGGAATGTAAGCCAAACACTGCTGCTTTTCATTCAAGACGTGAAATACAATCGCACTAGACCATGCAATGGTTAGCATACAAAGCGAAACAGCAGCTGTTCTGCGAAACACGGTCACGGACTCACGGACTACAGTTTCTCGGCCAGTCTGTTTATATTTTCCTCGGCGGCTGGCTGTATGTGCCGAATCGCCAAAACCGGATTTAAAAAGTTAAAACGCAGCCTGCGCTTGTGCCCTTATTTGGAAATTAAAAAAGTAAAGTTTCGTATGGGTTTCGCCGCTATGGACGACAGGTATTTTTGTATAATTTTATGCCGTATTATGAAGTTAATTATATCTAGTGATTATCTTTGAAGCCATTCTTTTGAATGTTTTGTAATCAAATTAGGCAAGTTTGAGAAAAATTTACGAGTACAGAGTAGCTATAAGGGATTGTACACGCCGTCAATCCGTTGAACCACCCAGAAAAAATAGATTGCCTACAGTCAAGGACAAAAGTCACTGAACATAGTAACAATGTATTGTTACACATGCAAAATATCTGGTGAAATTTTGACGTAGAGTAGAAAAAAATTGATACACTTTTGATGACGAGATTACATATTTTTCATAACACAAGGATAGTTGGTACCTCTAACAGGTAAAGCGCGGGTAACGCAACAAAACATATCTCTAATCAGCTATACAAACAGTGATCAATTAGTGCGATGTGTTAGGACACGCAATCGTTCGATTTTCCGTTGTATATTTTATTTTGTTTTTAGATTATTTTCAATCGCCTAATCGGTCTTGCGGTGGCTTCACGCTACGTTGGTGGTATTTTTTAAAACTTAGTCGCGAAGCTGCGCTTTTGTAAGCGACTGAAATGTCGTTCACCTCTATGTAAGTCGCCTGCGCATATTTTTACGAGCAAAAAAGGCTTGTGCAATACGTTCGTATAAAAAAGTGTTCGTTTTTTGGGCCCGCACGCTTGAATTAAACCGCTTTGTCTATTTATCTACTAACAGATGTTCTAACAAAACTGACTGTTGCACTTATAACTATGTTACTAATAAAGATATAAATTGTTGTTATGATTTGATATACTTACTTAATGTTATTTACTGATATTTGGATTGGGTGTTATTTTATATATACTTACAAAGAAAGAAATTGGAACTAACGAGAATGTAGGTATTTGACTAATGTGTACTGTATGTGCATTGTGCGTGCACCTACTTATTGTCAAATTATGTCGTATTGGGTACTTAATTAATAGTAATTAGTTTGGTTAATTTTACTAACAACTTCGCCTTTATACTACGTACCTACCTAACGCATTTTAATGCTTTAATTGGTTCCATACTTGTTAACGTTAATTATAATCTCTCTCGTTCTTCAAAAATCTATTTGACCCCAATTACGAAAATGTATTTCTTTAACTCGAATACAACATTAATAATATATACGAGGTCTAAAGCTTTATAAAATCTGCTAACATCCTCCCAAGTCCCAATTAAAATGAACCGTCGGGAACCTACGAGTATATCTTGCACGTTAAAGTCGCCTGTATCAATTGCTCATCTTCTATCTCCTTCTAGCACGAGCACCTGCCAGTACAACGAAGAAGATGGCGCGATGCGGATGTTCTTGCGAGGCAGACCCGTCGTCCTGTACGGACCCTCTGACCAGGATACCTTGGACCCTGCCAAAGTGGCACCCCCTCCTCAGAACAAGCTCAAGTTAGAGTGGGTGTATGGGTACAGGTGAGATTTACCTCTTAAATAACAGCCTATTTTTTTTTATTTTTTCCTCCTATTTGGCGTATAAAATGTTATATTTCGTAACTAAAGTTAGAACAATGCGCAATTTAAAATTATTTTCCTCGAATCGGTTCCGAAAATTGTATAAGTTGACCACAAAAGCATTTGAAATGCAATAATTATGCAGTCAAACATAATTATATTATGTTCAATCCGAAATTCGCCTGTTTATTACAACAAAAAACAAAAGTGGCTCTAGGATGAGTCCTTGTGGAACTCCACGCAAAACAGATAGAAAACCCGCATTATCTCTGAAATGGCAATCTCTGCGCCACTCCTAAACTGAATCATGTTATTACCTACTTCCCTAAACGGTATTATCGATCAGTTCGTTGGAAAAATAAATGAATACGGTTGCTGACCATTATCGAATGCTTTATCGATTCCACGGGCAGGGCAAGGTCGCTTCATGGCGACGATAATTTATTTATATTGTACACAGGGGATTTAGAAGACACGTCATACTTTCCACACCCAATTCTGTCATGATAGTCTGCAGTCTGACACAATTTGAGTACCTAATCACCTATACATATAGAAGTGCCCTGCAAATTTTAAAACAAAGTATTTACTAATTACAGTAAGTAGGTACCTACCCAAGTAGCAAAAGCTTCTATAATGAAGGCATTTTATCACCAAACAGTGATATAGTAACCATATAATGGTAACCATTGTGACTGCTTGTACTATAAAGGTTTTTAACAGAGCGTTTTGATTCTATAAGATTAAAGAGCATTTAAGTTATATAAGTTAGCTCTTAAAACGCTTACAGGACCATACAAAAGAATCTTTAAAGTGTTGCACTGTAATAGATATGAAAAAAGCCATGATGGTACTATTTAGTACTATAGATGATCTTACTGACACTTGTATGTATCTATTTTGCACTAATAATACGTCAAAATAACTTTTACAGTGCTAGTATTGTAGCAGTATCGAAAATACTATTACAGGATCAATCTGCACTATAAAAGTACCTTGCAAAACCATTACGTAACCTGTAAGCTTCTTAAGAGCTCCTTCAACATCGCTATGGGGTAGATATGTAAAAGTAATGAACACTCTTCTATAGTACTAAATAGCACCATAGCGACTCCTGGTGCAGTTGCTAAATAATTTAAATTCTAAATAGCTCTATTGGTGAGTTTTTGTTACTGCTATGAGACTAAACCGTAATATAAATGTACTAATTCCTAATTCGCTTGTGGTGAAAATAAGATGGCTGCTGTTTTCTGCCTTGATAACACATTAGCAGCACGGCTGGAGCCAATATGTACTATAGCAGCCATAGTCGAGACAAGTCCTTATTTTATTAATTAAAATTTTATTAAAACATAAAAAATATGAGGGCGCATCGTCAAATTTTAAATCAGCATAATGATTTTATTGATACAATTATTTTCGCAAGTGCAATTTATGGCAGAGTTAATTTTTTTTAGTATGTCCTTATTACATATTACGCTAAGCAAACATGGCAAATGACATAAAGAATAACTTACCGATTTATTTTATTTTCTTGGGGAACACTCACGACTCTCTGTATAATATATTAAGTATGTGTATATTCTATACTCACGACGAAACCACAACACGAACAAAATTTCAAACAAGTGATAATAAAGATCACTGGAATCGTTTACGGTGCCATATAGCACTATAAACATGTTTTGGTTACTTTAATAGTGCAAATTTGTGATATAAAAGTTGCAGACAGCACTATTTTAGTACTAAAAAGCGTTTCTCGACACTTTTACATTTCAACTATAGAGCTGATTTATCACCGTAAGAGCCTTTATGTAATGTTTTTATAATAAATCAGTGATAAAACTAGGGCCTTTTCGGGGTTTTGTAAACGTTTACAACACCATTATAGTACTAATCTTGAACACTAACTAGCACGTTCTAAAACGTTCTCAGGACTTTTATAGTACCAAATTTTGTTACTTGGGTAGTTACCTACTTTATATTTTACAAATAAAGACTATACAGGGTGTATCGGCAAGGTGTAGTAATATTGAAATGTAGGTATGTGTACCTGGTGATGAATCATTTGCCAGGGTACTAAAACCTGAAATCGATAATCGATTTTTTCACTCAAATTCACAAAATAACTAAATATTACAACCCTAACATGATACGGATGACGTCACGTTACGCGGGTCACTGGCATTGAATTATTTCTGCCGCAAAGTGCGCCGCGGTCTTTGAATTTGCCGACAATATTTTAGGGTTCAGTATTGTAACAAAGCTGAAAGCCTCTAAAATTCATTTCAGATACTTACCGCCTTAGAATAGAATTTTGGTAGGTAGGTACATTACACGGAGCAGATATCACTCAGCCGCCAAGAAATACTTTTGTCAGGTTGCATCTGTCCGGGTTGGTACAAATTGGTAAAAAACATTATTTAAAAAACAAACGGAACCCTTAGTACTTTTACGAATTCTTATTGACGGATTTGACGGCGGATCACATGTTAGTCTTTGCGTCAAGTTCACTGACATTGCCCAGCTGATAACTAGGGTTGAACGATGGTTAGTTTTGCAGTAAACTTTGACGTGTCTTAATTCATTACCGTGACTACTTACTGATTTAAAATACCTCCAGACTACTTCGAAATAAGTATGTGTATGCATAGTTTCAGTATTACTACACCTTGCTGTTACACCTTGTAGAGTTTACTGCAATGGTTTAACAAATCCACAAATACAAAAAGTCCTTCAAGAAGAGTCGCAACCTCTCAAATATCATAAACAAAAGAAACCAGTTACGCATAATAATAATATGTGACACGCCACTGGTCAACAAAGTCAAAAAGAATAGATAGACTACACAGTATCCGTGATACCTGTACTCCATTCTTACATGTAATGTATTGGTCATCACTCAACAGTGTGTTCTCTTGTCATAAAAGCCCCGAATTTGAATTATTAAGTAAGTTATTATAGATTGTCTTTTGTGATAACTGCTTTTTCCTAGTACATAAATGTTTATTGGTTCATAAATATTAATTCTCATACTCTCCACGGAGGCTTTGTTGTCGCTCTGGTAATTTAGATTTTCATCAATACTTTATTACAAGCTATGACGTACTTTATTTGAAATTATGTCACTGTCATAAAGTGATAGGCTTGTAATAATTGGACCTGACGAGTTAATTCATTAACATTGTAACATTAAATCTGACTGATTTTAGTAATCAATTTGAGAATAACTTTTCTATTTGAGACACCTCCACTGAAATATTTGAATACATTCAATGTTTCTGTTTATTTATTCATTTCTTAGCTGCCACGAGACTAATATCTCATTGTCTTCACCTTGGGTCCTCATACAGTCTTAATTACATACAACCTATGTATGCTTTCTTAGTTCACCTTCGTTTGACATTCTGTCTTACAGCATTGAGCTGTATATTAACTGAATTTCATTGGGCAATTTACCAATTGTCTTGGACACCAATTGGGCGGCAATTACTGCCCACGTTATTGCCTAACATGGTCGCTTCCGAAAATAAGTGTCGCCGTTTTATTTAAATAATGGCAATAATAGGGAAGTCCTATTAACCTGATTATTTACTGTGTAACGATTTATTCTTACGCTCGCCGCAAAAGCTGCGTCTTACCAACAATGCAGTCATTAGCTTCTATGGCAAAATTGAAACAATGATTGCGTTGTACCTACTAATTTTAACTTCCACATTGATTTTTATGTACCCACATCTAGGTGTCTACCTCGCATCGGTTAAATATATTCGTGTACAGATTTGCCAGAATTGGCGGATCATTAAACAAAATTATCGTATTTTACGTGCGTTCAGCTAAATTACAAAGACATGACTGAAATCTGCAGCATCTGCTACCATTCTTTCAGTGCCTTTTAACCTTGACCTTGACCTGAATTAAGCTTTTCATTCAGGGTTGACAACTGCCCAAAGCTGGTCTTAAATTTTGATATGCGGCACCATATCTATAGCATTATGTTCTGAACTATCGATACGATGAAGACATTATTCATTCATAATTTTTTCTTCATATCAGTCTTGCCTCCTTCAGTATAAATACGTTTTATTTGAACCCATTTTGTAACACTCTTTAATCTTGAAAGGTAATAAGTACTTTTCTTTCTCAAATACCATGTTCAAGTATAAGATCCTTAACCTAGATGTTGCTTTTTGTAATTTACTTACCTACATTTGCATTGAGTCTCTTGACTGCATTCGAATCGTTAAGATCTCAATCTCTGCGACCTGTGTCAAGCTGTGGCAGGTTTTTAATCGTGTCAGACTGCGTAAAATTGCACCTTTGTTTTATACCACTAGCCTCGTTACCCGGGTAAAGGCTTTTTGTCTCCTCTACGCTTGGGTGGCCAACCTTAGCGCCTGTGCTGTTGTGACACTTAATACCATGCCGAAAAGTATCTTTGGCTGATTTTGTGATAACATCAGTTGTTTGTCTTTTCATGTTACTCCTTTGTGTACTTTGCACAATTCGATCTCATTATGTGGGTCTCAATAAATTACAACCTTTTGTTTTCTTTTGTCTTTTTTTTTGCATGTCTTGGATTGGAGTGCAATGAAGGGTTACTATCTTATCTTATGGTCCATTATTGTTATGTTCTTTTGATAACTCAGCGAGTCCGGCGGCTCATACAATAGAACAATCGATTTATTTTATCAAGTAAGTAGGTACTATAGTTATTACCTTATAAGGTAGAGGTCATGTTTTTAACAAAGGGTCTCTCTTCAGATATACGTCACAATGTAAAACGTACGCGATGAAATCAGTTTCCATTGTAATATCATTAGCAATAAATGCTGTGCTAAATTTAGCTGCTTTACAGATGCCTCGTTTATTAATTGTAGCAGCTACCCTAGCTAGCCGGATTACAGACCTAATTTTTGTTACTGTTGAGTCCTAAATAGATTTCTATCAACGATTAGAATGGGGTTTAGCGGCCAGGTACACGCAACAAAATGTAGGCCGTGGCTCAAACACGCGTGCTCTGTCAAGGATTTCTTTATCGTAGGTAATACAATTAAAAAAGCATTGAAACATAGCAAATAGGGTGACGGAAAATACAGTCCTACCGTCCTACCTATGAGTAATATCTAGGCTAGTGTTCTAAAAGCGAAAAGAGATCCAGCGGAAGGTTCGTCGACTGTAGATAACAAAGGAAAAGCGATTATGAATTGGTAAAGTTTCCAAACATCGGCACGATACAAGAAATGGTATGATCGTGTTGAAGCTTTATGTTCTGTATGAGAGTGCAGTTATGCAGATAAAGATAGCCTTTATGCCTATGCCTTTGAAGGTTTTTTTGGTAAAATTCCATTGAAACAGCAAAACAGGTCGTCTTTTTGTTACGAAGATGCTTATAAATATTTTAATGCAACATGTTTCTCAGTAAAGCCACAATTTTGTTGCGAAAACTCGTATGAGTATGGAGTTACTACCTACATATTCTCACACATAGAAATATATATAATATTCCGATGTTTTCAAATGCAAGATTTTTATCATAAATTCTACAGAGCGGAACGGAAACTGGTAAATTACTGTGATAGGCTACATCCTAGCTAGTCTACGTTTAATGGGTTTACAACTTGTTTCCGTAAACAGTAGTTTCGACTTCAGCTGATGTAGTCAAACAGGATAATAATGTTTTAGATCAATGCAAGTCTCAGAAATAGAGGTCCAAACTCGTTCCCATAATACCAGCCAGTATTTGTCTACTGCCGGATGAATATATTTTTTAAAGTTAACCTGGCTTATCTTCAATTTCTTATTGACGCTTTCTAGTCTGCAGGTCTTTACACGTACCACTATAAAACTCCTAGCTAGCAGGAGACATCTCGATAGTTATGTGTTCAAGTCAGCAGCGAGTTATTCCTAGCTCCTAGGCAAGGATGCATCGTCGTCCCATCGGAATCCATCGTTAGGTGAAATATTAATCAAACGCAAACCTATTTTCCCAAAAAAAAAAACTCCTACAGCCCATGTTGAAAATGCTAAAGTCTAGCACTCGTAGGCAGTTTCCTCTCCACAATAGTTGGCACAACAATAACATCAAATCGGGCGATCCACGAATACCTACACGTCGCAAGGCCGCTCGCGTCGCTCGAGTGGTCAACTGTAATGATGACCAGCGGCCACTGAGTCAGTGTGATAGATGGCTGGTTGCCTGTCAGAGGAAATGCTGTTTTTGTACCAAATTGGATGATTGAATGGATTGGCTGGCCTTGTGGAAGTTTGATCTAACTGGTTCCTGGAAACGGGCTGACTTTGTTGTTAGGTGCAACTGCACTGAACAAACGGCAGTTTTTGATGATAAATTAATCGGTGAAGGATGTAGAGCACAAAGTCACTCTGGTGTATGTTTAGTTCGAATCTTGCAAGTCAATTTCGATCCAGTTTCCGGGTTCCAATAGAGTCGGAATTTTGCATGTACCTACGCCATACCAGTCAAGTTCCAATGACAGTACAATATTATTGTAACATCGAGTTGATGAACTGAAGGTATACAAAAAAATCGTCAGTAACTAACAGGGCCCGTATTCGCTATGACCATTCTGACACGTAACACGGCGCGTTACAGTGACTTCATGGAACCGTATCTGTAGAACGTAATGACACGTTTTCTGTAAGGAATTGCAAGTGGCATAGCTAATCCGGAACAGCACCATCGGTATGTGTTTCATAATAGCTTGCTCCTTAAACTGAGCCTTATTTCCAGGGGCAAAGACTGTCGGAGCAACCTCTACTTGCTGCCGACCGGAGAGATAGTGTACTTCGTGGCCTCCGTCGTGGTGCTGTTCAATGTGGAGGAGCAGTGTCAGAGACACTATACGGGACACACGGACGATGTCAAGTGTCTGGCGGTGCATCCGAACAAGCTGGTGGTGGCGAGCGGGCAGTGCGCGGGACACGACCGGCTTGATGCTAGGGTGAGTTGAACTTATGTTCATGTTAGGGCCATATGCATTATTATGCATGGCTTGATGCCAGGGTGAGTTGCATTTAGAATCTTTTTTAGGGGCATATTGCATTTATTGACTAATCCCTTACAGCCACGGCGTAAAACTAGCGAATGCCTAAAGCAGTTCGATAACCTACAAACTTGATATTATTTATTGTTTCTTTTGTTTAGGACGGTTAGTCTTTTTACGGAAGTCTGAATAATGCTCTTCCGCAAGTTCACCTGATAATTATTTGCTGTTTATAACTCCTCTAATAACCCTATGAACCATAAATGATCTCTGGTGGCCACTTACATTATTTCAGCATGTTTTTAGATACGGTAGGTACCTACTTACCGTCTGCTCGTATCCAAACTACATCAGAAATTTACAAAATACCCTATCCTGATGATAATTTGGCCTGTACTTTGATTGACTGTTTCTGCGGAACCACTACCCTCGGTTCACTAGGCAGTAGGCACCAACACAGCGCGTACCTCCTTGCAGCCGCACATCCGCGTCTGGAACTCCGTGTCCCTGGCCACGCTGGCGGTGCTGGGCGCGGGCCAGGTGGAGCGCGCCGTGGCCTGCGTGTCGTTCTCGCGGGCCGACGGCGGCGCGCTGCTGGCCTGCGTGGACGACGGGCCCGACCACACCATCTCCGTGTGGGAGTGGCAGCGGCCCGACAAGGGGCACTGCTTGGCGGAGACCAAGGTACGCGGGACTCTCACCTCTCCCACTCACTCCATGTACTTGCGCGGGATAGTCCGCCGGGCAGCTAGCGGCCTTTTTTCAGTTGGTTCTCACCACGTGATTATAATTGCGAAAGTAACTAGTGTTTGTTTTACATTTTCACGTCTAAACCTCTGTGTCGATTTTGGTGAATTTTGGTACAGATATAGATTGGACCTTAGATTGATCTTAGGATACTTTGTATCGCGATTTAATGTAGTACTAGCGGGCAAAGCCGCGTGCAAACAAGTCATTTACTTTTTCATAATTTTGATATATTTTTCAGTGTTCCGTAGACACGGTGGTGGCGGTAGAGTTTCACCCGCTCGACCGTAACCAGATAGTGACGTGCGGTAAAAACCACATCGCGTTCTGGACTCTAGACCAAACCAACATGCTGTACAAACGGATGGGCGTGTTCGAGACACGGGACAAGCCGAAGTATGTCACCTGTCTCGCGTTTAACCATAATGGTGAGTGTTTAGTCTTCGATGTGGGACAACCCTAATCGCACGGAACTGTATTCTTTCGTAGTTTTCTATCAGTGTAGGCTGTATAATAACATCACAAAAAAACCGAAAAAATTAAAGCATACTGATCATATTTTATGTTCTTATTCTTCTCCTCGTTCATGACACTTGATGATTTAAGTCCGAAAGATTCAGTTCAAAAATCAAAGTTTCCCGCTCCGTGCACGTTTCACACGATGACCCCCCCCCCCCCCCCCCCCCCCTCCCCCCCAGGCGACGTGCTGTCCGGCGACTCCAGCGGCAACATCATCGTGTGGGGCCGCGGCACCAACACCGTGCACAAGCTGGTGCGCGGCGTCCACGCGGGGCCCGTGTTCAGCCTGGCCTGCCTCAAGGACGGCGGCGTGGTGTCCGGCGGCGGCAAGGACGGCCGCGTCGTGCTGTTCCACGCCGACGTCTCCGCCACGGGCCGCGACACCACCGTGAGTACGCCGGTCGCGGGGGCCACGGCACCGTCGTGGGGGCCACAGCACTGTCGCGGGGGCCACGGCACTGCAGTTAGTGTGGTACTGTCGTGGGGGCCACGGTACTAGCGCTGAAGCTGGTAAACATGTTCAGCGTATACTGGATCTAACTGACTGACGGATGGTTCCAGATCGAAGGCCACTACGGCGGCGTGCGCGTGGTGGCGGAAGGCCGCGGCAGCCAGCTCTTCATCGGCACCACCAAGAACTGCATCCTGCACGGAGACATGGAGCTCGGCTTCTCTCCGGCCGTTTTAGGTGAAACATCTAAACATTTTTTTTAGTTCAAAATAATTTCGACCATAATTCCGCTAATATATTATATACTTTTAAGCAAAAAGTTGATTGTTTGTTAGTTTATTTTTATTGTTTATACTGTATACGATATACTCGTATAAGCTAGCATTGAACCACAATCCCATCTGGTGTAGCCAATAGGTGGTAAACATTATCTGTCTTACCACAACTGTCAGTTTAGTTAGACCATAGTTAAACAGAGGTGTATAAAATTTCGTTCCATAAAATCGACGTCACGGGAGTATTACGTGTCACTCGCGTTTTCTTACTTAATCCTGGCATTCTTGATTCTTCTATTTGTAAGCATATTTATTTATTAAAATAGTACAGCCAGTGTATACTTGGTACAGTGCTTGAAAGGGAAACATCCTTTTTCAAACTCACGCCATAATCAATTTAATTAATCATACTTTGTTAACAGCCGTTTGAATTGTAATAGTGCGATTTTATTGTCTACTAGAAGCACCTCGCGGTTTCACCCGAGTCAACTTCTATCCCGCGGGAACCATTAATTTTTACGGGATAAAAGGTAGCCCATGTGTACCGGGGATAGCATAGCTTCTCAACAGTGAAAGAATTTTTCAAATCGGTTCAGTAGTTTCGGAGCCTATTAATTACAACCAAACAAACATAGTTTTCCTCTTTATAATATTAGTATAGATTTCCAATAAATGGTTAGAGTTAGAGTGAGAGCGTGTGCTCGGGGCCCGGCAGGGCACGCGGACGAGCTGTGGGGGCTGGCGGCGCACCCGGCGCTGCCGCAGTTCGCGTCGGCCGGCTGGGACCGCCTGCTGCAGCTGTGGGACGGCATGAGCCACTCCACCGTCTGGAGCAAGGACATCGAGGCGAGTACGAGACGTGTGATGGCGTCACCGGCTGCCTTTTATCCTACAGGAATCGCTAATTTTTATAGAATAAAAAGTATCCCATTTGCTATTCCAAGGACAATAGTAGGTATCTGTTTATATATAACTTCGTTAAAATCCCTTAAAGCGTGAAGGGAGGACAATCACACGCACACAAACATTCGCATGTACTTATAATATGATGGTATTTGTGGCGATCCAGGAGCGCGCGCAGTGCTGCGCGTGGTCCCGGGACGGCGCCGCCCTCGCCGTGGGCTGCCTCAGCGGCAAGTGGCTGGTGTTCGACCCCACCTCCCGGGAGCTGCTGGCCTCGCACACCGACGGGTGAGCCCTAAACCGTGCCGGTTAAGGTTTACATTCCCACAGTACACGGCCTATACACAAACTGGCAGGTCTTCATCGGGAAACATCCTACAATACTCAAAACATTATTATCTAGTAACACTATAGACTTCATAATAAGTGATCATCGGACACATGAAAGTGTGTACTAGTTCGATTTTACACAATTTACCACATCCCTAAAACCGACGTAACCTTGTGAAGAGGTAACGCCGGATCGAAATTGTTTACTCGTATGGAATATATGACTAACTAGACGCTTTACAATGTTATGTTGTCAAAATCATTTGCGGCGTCAAAAAGCGAAGAACAAAGGACAGAGCGGTCCCGGTTGCAGGTCGGAGCCGATCCAGACGCTGCAGTACTCGCCGGACGGCGCGCTGCTGGCGCTGGGTTCGAGAGACAACTTCGTGTACGTGTACCGCGTGGAGGGCGGCGGCGCGCGGTACAGCCGCGTCGGCAAGTGCCTCGTGAGTGCCGCTGCCTCACTACCTACAGCTTCATTACTATTTCCCTCCTGTTACTGTCCAGTCCAGTGCCCTGAGTATGAGTATTTGTTCGCCTTGTATGAAGATCCTGCACGAAATGAAGTTAATGAACGAAAGATCTTCATACAAAGCGCTAGTTGACGCGTACTATGTCGAGCGCGTAAAAACTCACTCCAGGCACGCGGGAACCGTTAACTTTACGGGATAAAAAGTATCCTATTTTCTATTCCAGAACCTAATAGTAGCCTAGGTTACTTCTAACCTGACCGACGTTTTATAGAACTGCATAACAACATACCTACGTAATGTGTACCGTTATGTTTCTGTTCATTTCATGACTTTCTAGTGCACGGAGAAGAAACGTAGACGGGTAACATGAACTAACAACCTCTTAAAAGCTAAAGCCTACCCCCACTGGCGCGTTATTATCGGATAATATCGCAAGCGTTTTTATAAACTAACTAGCTGACTTGAAAGACATTGTCCTGAGTCATTATTTCGTGAAAAAAGTTACAAAACTGAATGTAGTCGTCAAGTTTCCTAATTTTTTAATGTTCGGAGTTCGGTGTAACTTTTTAATTTATTTCCTAAAGAACCTTTTCCTGACAATAACAAACACAACAAAAAAGAATTGGCAAAATTGGTCCAGCCGTTCACGCGTGATACCGTGACCAAGGGTTATTGCATTTTTATACATAGAGATAATATTATAACTCGTAAAAGATACAAACGTAAAATACTTATAACGCGCCTGTGTGGTAGTGGCTTTATACTACGTGCTTATTATAAAGCATGGTTTGGCTTGCAATACAAATTATAATCTTACAAGTTCCCTTTCTGACAAATCCCCCATTGCATTGAGAAATACCCCTGCTATAATTCGCATGCAAGTAGTAACCTTTATTATAGTATTCCGTCAATTTTAATTCGGACTGTAATAATATGGTCAAACAAGCTGCGGCTAGTGATGGCTTGGCTTCGAACGCTGACCAGCTTGAAGGTTCAGCTCCTGAACTCCCTTGCGATGTTGCAGGGGCACTCCAGCTACATCACGCACCTGGACTGGTCGGCGGACAGCCAGTACATCCGGACCAACTCCGGGGACTACGAGTTGCTTTTCTGTAAGTTCACTGTGGTATATTTGATAGATTCCCAACGGCCCCCTTAACCTCCCTATCAAGGGGGCAGATGGGAATTTAAATTCCCAACTGCCCTCTTGGCCTAAAGTAAGGGGGCAGATTTTGTCTTAGAATACATTTAAAACTAGCTGACCCGACAGGCATTGTCCTGTATTTGTCATTTTACCCGTCAAATAAGTTACATTACAAAGGTTAATGTGGGCGTGAAGTTTCCTCTAATTTTGTAATGGTCCGCGCAACTTTGTTTTTGAAGTTATACTTCTTTAGGCGCGTTATGAAAAAATGATGAGAGTGAAATTTTAAGATGCGCGCGCACCTGTGACACAAAATTAACAGTATGAAGCCGTCTGCTTAACCGCTCATTAAGTCTCGAAAAAAAAGCTACCAACAAAATAGGAATTGAACCTCGATATTAGTCGCGCATGTTGGTACGCTCGTCACCTCTGATCACTGTTTTCATATTTATAATATTTATCAACATGTCTCTAGTTTATACATTCACAACACGTGTTTGAGTTTCATACAAGTGCGAATTATATATGTGCTAATAAATTATATTCAGTAGTGATTTAAATTAAATATTTTGATTCATATTACTTACTATTTGTGAATATTAGTGAAAAAAATTGTGCTTATATACTTTTTCAAGTGCTCCAATATAATTGAGGTTAACTATCCGTATGTATTATTTATTTATATAAATTAAAATACTTTTATTTAATATAATTAACACTAAATATTATTAAATTATTAATGTTAAATACTTATTATTGGTTATTTAATATTCACAAAATAAAGAAATAAATTTAATAAAACATTTAATAAAAAGTTTGTGATAAAAATTAAAATTGAACATCAAATTATAATATTAATTTTTAATATTTGCTATTAAATTGAATAAATAATAAATATTTATAAAAATAACTAAATAAATTTAATGAAAACTTTTTGATAAAAATGAAAAGTGAATATTAAATTAAGAAATCAATAAAAATATTTAAAAAATGACCAACCTTAAATTCGATTTTTGAATTTATTATTAAATTTATTTTTAAAATATTATAGAAGTATAACTTCTCACGCGCGTACATAAGTACACGCACCCATTTTTTTTTTCTGTCATAATAACCTTTCTCCTGACGATAAAAATCACAACAAAAAAAGAATTAGCAACACTGGTTCACCCGTTCACGCGTGATGCCGTGACCAAGGGAAATGGAGATTCATTGTTATATGTAGAGAATTTGCGAGTGTAGGAACTATTTGATAAACTTTTTGTAGACGGCCGCTCAGAAATTCAGGGTCCATTAAAAAAACTATCGTTGAAGGGAAGGTAGCAGAAAGAGAGAAAGAGGCAGACCTAGAAAGACATTCACAGACTTGTTAAACAAATGTTATGTTGTATAGGGAATAGCTTTGGCTAGAAAAAGAGAACGTTGGCGGTTACTCCACCGACAAGAGATTTTCTCTTAAATAAGATAATCAAGGTCCACACATGCCGTGAAAACTTGCAGTGCCAACCTGTAGGTAGGTACTGTGGCATTGCCAATGCTTGGTACTGCGCTCGTTCGAAACTATGGCAGTAAAAGGCAGAGATAGTGGTCAAAAAAAATTGCACGTCATCGTTTGGCGGGTGAATAGCGATGCGGTACTTCTCTGGTAAACTATTGGTTTTAATATTAAAGATACTACGATTTACAACTTAATTTCCATCGTCTCCACTGGAAAGCCACTTAGTGAGGACCTTGAGGTAACAAGGTCTCTGAATTAGGGATACCAAAAGATACTCCTAATTGCTCCCCCAGACATACAAAAAAAAGTATAAAAATAAACTCGCCATGAAAAGTTTTATTAAAGGCGGTTTTATTGCTAAAAGCATACGCTTCCAGACACCCTTCGGATGGAGAGGAATGAAATTATCTTATCTTACTAATATTATAAAAACGAAAGTTTGTTTGTATTTTTGTTACGTGGACCAAATTTAATGAAATTTGGTATGGATGTAGCTACCACCCTGAATTAACACAGGCTTTTTATTCAGAAAAGAGCTGGTAACACCGCGGGGCGCAGCTAGTATGTTCTAAATCTGATTGACGATGTTGTAAATGAAATAAATACCTATACCCCTCGTTCCAGGGAACGCGACGACGTGTCGGCAGATCACGTCGCCGACGGCCATGCGCGACGTGGCGTGGGCCTCCGGCTCCTGCCCCATCACCTTCCAGAGCGTCGGCGTGTGGCCGGAGAGCGCGGACGGGACCGACATCAACTCCTGCACCAGGTAGGGCCACCACCAGCCATAAACTATTTACCACTATGCAATCTAGGATTTAGATTTATTTCAATTTATTTACACGGTTAGGAACCGATTACATTAATTAATCGCAGTTCAAAGATAACGTGTCGGAATGATAATAAGAATAACCCCCGGTTTCTAGAACGTTTGTTAGCGTTGACAGTAGATTAAAACTATCGTTGCCTCTATCTGACACTAAGCAAATGACAAGGATGGCAATATAATTAATCTGTTGTCAACGTTGACTGACGTTTCAGAAACTGGGGGTAAGTCAATTACATAAAATAGAACGCGTTAAAACATAGTAACAGGTAGGAAGATTCACAAAAATGACAATATTAATTGCAATTTAAATATCAAATATAATAGAATAGAATAAGAATAGGATTCTAGGAGTACTTAGCCTTGTAGAAGAAAAGCCTCCACTGCAAGCTTCGAAATCTACAAACGAAATAGTCACCTAACGGATGACCTGGCGTACAGAGCACGTTATGTGTTGTCATTTATTAATGACAGTGACTTCCTCGATTTGATTCCATGTTTACTATACAAACGCGGGTCTAATTAGCTCAATACAATGGTAACAAACCTAGAAGTTACAAGGTGGATTGAGTGTGAGAGTGAGAGTAGATAATGAGGGCATTGCCGACGCAAAAAGAGGGATGTTATAAGTTTAACTTACGTGTAATCGTAGAGCTAACATGTGGATGGATGAACTAATTTTGAATATTGACCTAGTCGGATCCTAAACTTACAGGACTCGTATTCTTTGCCGTTACAGATCGCACGATAACCGGCTGGTAGCCACCGGTGACGACTTCGGCAAGGTTAAACTTTTCGCTTACCCTGTCACCCAGCCTAAGGTAACTTTTTAATACTTGTAATTTATTATATATTGGCTAAAAAACAGACTTTTCACGGTCAAAATTCCTTTTTACCAATCTCCTGCGCAGTGGCGGATCCAGGGGGGGGGGGGCATGGGGGCCATGGCCCCCCCCAGAAGACCCAGGAATTACATCACATTTTCGACTCATCTTCAGGTGTACTTTTTTTACACAGCATACATACCTACTCACTCATGAAGTGAAGTCGAAAATGCCAAATGTCTTTATTATAAACTAAAATAAAGAATGAAGTTAGTAAGTAATAATAATAATGACGCGGCGGTGTCCAAGCAGGCAATAGCGGCGCGCGCGGGCCGCGGCGATAGGCCTGCCATGCCGCCCTGCAATTGGAACGCTAATACATAATTATTTTAGCTACAGTGCCAGTGAGAGTTGCCACTTCCGAAATATCCTTTTCCACTTTACGCCGCAAAACATGGCTGCGTACGAACAGTGCCGTAAATAGGGCGGTGCCGCCGGTGCCCAGGCACAGGGCGTAGACTCTGGGGGGCGCAAGAATTAAATGGCCAGACTAGGCAGGACTATTATTTTTTCGGTTTGCTCCTGATAAGTTCCCGCTGCGCCCCTAGTGCAGCACTAGAGGCACAACTTATCACACTGATAAATACCCCAAAAATTTTTCAGCGCTCGCTACGCTCGTGCATTTATGCTTGGAATTATGTTTCATTCAGCACACTGATAAGTACCCCAAAAAAATGCCAGCGCTCGCTGCGTTCGCGCATTTATATTTTCATTGTATTTCGTTCAGCACACTGATAAATATCCCAAAAAAATTTCAGCGCTCGCTACGCTTGCGCATTTCTATTTGGAATTATGTTTCATTCAACACACTGATAAGTACCCCAAAAAAATTTCAGCGCTCGCTGCGCTCGCGCATTTTTATTTGGATTAGAATTTCTTGAGCACACTGATAAATACTCCAAAAAAATTTCAGCGCTCGCTACGGTCGCGCATCTATATTTGGGATTGTATTTCATTCAGCACACTGATAAATACCCCTTAAAATTTTCGCGTTTAGTGTGCTGGATGTATGTTGTTCACTTTTAATTTTAGCCTAAATATAAAACTAGATCAGATAGTACATACAATTAGAGAGGAATGATAATGTGTTTCAAAATAAATATTTTTTTCATTTCGTTACGTTCGTTGCTCACTAACAACAACATTATAATTTTAACAAAAGGGCGGCAAATTATAACTCCACTCTGGGTGACAGTGACTCAAGCTACGCCACTGAGTAGGCCTATACAGTATACATAGCAATGCTCTAGCTAGGGTACCTATAATATCTAAAAAAACAAGGCGCTGTTATAGAAGCTCGCACAGGGCGCAGAAAAGGCTATTGACGGCACTGCGTACGTACGGACAGGGGAAGAGCGGCTGTGCAGGCTTGCACTACTACACATCCACAGGGATGTCCGAGTTGATGTTGACAAAATTATTGATAGGTTTGCTAAAAGCGGCACTAGGCGAGTAAACATTATTTTGTAAACATACAAGGTAATTAACTTCTTTTTTTGTTCCCTTGTGATGTTAACCTTCGAACCTTGTCAAAATAGCCCCCCCCCAAAATGAAATCCTGGATCCGCCCCTGCTCCTGCGTTTGGTGGTATATTTCGTGGTTATATCTAAATTCTGGCAACCCTACCACAGTAACCACAAAAAATAATAAAACATGAACAATGTCATGAAATTAGGAAGGTATCTTTCCCTCATTAATCCAATCTAAATTCCATGTACTGCAACGGTTACGAACCAGTCGCACTTACCATTAAGCGATTGACCTGCACTACCCACTACATGCATTAACATCGTCCTACTTGCTTCCAGTCGCTATGCCACCAGTACGGCGGCCACTCGTCCCACGTGACCTGCGTGCGGTTCCTTCCAGACGACTCTCGCATCATCTCCACCGGGGGACTCGACACCAGCGTCATGCAGTGGCTGGTCGACTAAACACACTATCCACTGAGGGCAAATTGTGTGATGACCGTTTACGCAATGAAAGATGTTTCAACCACTACTTTCAGATGGGTCGTTTTGAACGAAACATTTAGGTATAGGATTGGCCAGCACACTGCGCAGTCTTTATATCAGTGACACAAGATTGTAATTTGGCCGCTCTTTATATTTACTCGCGGTTCTAGTTTAAAATTTTCTGAATCTTTACTCGTGAATTTGTTAATCTGTTTGCCTGATGATATTAGGGTATGGGCACTTCAAATAGGAAGATATTATTAGAGCTTCTCTTTAAATCTTCAAATCACGCGTTGGAAAAGTTCATTATCATCATCCAAATCAAATCAGAAACCAAATCAATATACAGTAATAATCAGTCATACAACGGCACCATACACGCGATTGCTAGGTATAGGTACCTAAAGTTATTTTGATTAAAGTTACTTGCATCAACTGAGCGCCGATGTAAGCAACGTATGCGATAGGAGTATGAATGTTCGAACTCGTCTCATTACTGAAGTGGGCTCCGGCCTTACATTACACAATAAACATTAAAATCCATGATCAAAGGCAAAAGGGACCATTTCAATGGAGAAAAGGACTGTTAGCACGGATATATTTTTCAAGCATAAATCATACAGTAGCGTCAAGTTCAGCTTGATATCCGAAGCTTTTCGGTTGCGGATAATGTTTTTAAGAAAAACGTCATAAAACATGCGCATACTCCGTTGTTGAAAACATAACGATAATGATATCTGTCGTCGAGAATTATGAGAGCAATACGAGGGTAGACGAGATTATATCTGAAAACTTGTTTCCTCAGCTAGTTTCTGAGAGTTTATTATATCCGTCCCAAGTTTTTGTTTGTGTGAATGTTGAATATAACAACAGCTGGTGATTAGATCTAAATATACTGGCCTAAATAAAGTATAAAGTGCCTCAAGCGCTTTCTATAATATCACTTTATCCAATATTTAAACTCCAAATAAGTACAACACGAATTTAAAGATTAATTATTAATGTTTACTTACATAATATAATATGAATGAATCACGTGACTTTTGTAAAGAAGTTATGGCAACACGTAGTGCATTTATAAAACATGCAACACTGCTAATTTTATGTGATCGAGCTTTTATGCGTAATTTTAGTGTATTTTTAAGCATAATTATATTTTCGCACTTGGATATTGTATTTTAAGCCATAATTTTATGAATGAATGATGATACAAATTAGGTTTATTTTTGTTTTAAGATCTGCAACTGAAAATCATCTAAGTGAATATTTAAATGATTTTCACTGCATATATTTTTATCAATAGACATTTTCTTTAGTAAATCGCGGTTTTCTAACCTAGTCACACGTTAGACTTCACTCCATTACAATTGTCTCATCAAGTAGGTGTAGCACTAATAATTGTTTGTTATAAGTTTTAGTTTCGTTGTAAATATATTCCGCGGTGTTAATCCGTCTTTTTCGATGTGCCTCTAATAAAATTGTTTATTTCAGCCCGTATTTTACTCGACAACTTCCTTGAAACCAGAAACTCGGTTGGAAGATGCTTGTTACCTTCAAGATTATACTAGCTCTAGTATTTCCCTCCTGAAGTTAGGGTCAAAAGATGACAAATGCAAGCCTAAAAATAATAAACAAAAGTTAAAAACACCAAGCACTACATAAACAACAAAATTAATATTCTTCTAAAATAAAACAGTTTATTAAATAATATTAAAACATAAGAAAATAAACTAAGAATGATAGAAAAAAAAATAACATAAAAGCGTTACTAGAAATGTAATGAAAACTTGTAAAATCCTGTGACGCGATTAGAGCACAAACATAACTATATTTCAGAGCATCATATTTCATGTGACAATCCACCATTATAAAGCTGTTTCATGGTATTGTACATTATATTGTAAATGCGACCTAACCTATCTGAACCTAAAATCTACTTTACAATTATCACTAGAAACTAACTTTACATTCTCGCTATTACAGGACTTTACAGTAATAAATAAAACACATAACAAATCCCTGGGTGTGTTAGCCGACGCGCTAAACGGATATCAAACAAAAAAAACTGTTCACTTCTGTGCACTGGGGGTTAAATATTTACACAATACGGCTCCCAAACGTGTCAAACACGATTATCATATTTTTCAATTTGACTATGTCAATGTTTCAGTCAAATTATTATTTCATGATACACTCGCAGTCTTCAGGATGGGATAGAGGGCCCATTGAAACCAATCCGGGGAACTCAACAACTTTAATTATCTATTGTGTCATTATATCAATTGTTCTACACTGTTGGCTGAGAGTTCGAGCAGTCTCCAAGCCGCTTTAGGGTTCAATTCCTGGGGGTCTCTACACAAGACCCACACATAATTGACCCGCATGACTTTGTCGCTGTCACCTTCGATGACGTTGTTTTTCGCGTCTCGAACGCACATGATCTGTTGCGACTGGAATGTTATGACTAGAACTGGCCCCTGATCCATCATCTTGCCCATGACTAGGTCGATCTGCTCTATATCTAAGATCTTCGAGTCTAAGCGGTAGCCGAGCTGCTTGCACTGCTTGATCGGTGTGGCGAGGATGTTGAACACTCCCTCGTAGCACCAGTCCTTGAGGATGTCGAGGTCGCCTCGCACCATCGCTTCCAGGATGTTCGGTATGATGTCGTTCGCGCAGTCCTCCAGGAACTTCTGCGAGGTGAAGCCGGGGTCGATCTTGCAGATCTCTGTGAGGGTGTTGGACAGTTCGGTTTTCTCGAACACGTTGCCGAATATGCTGCCTACTTTTTCGGTGAAGAAACGCGACGCGCGGACCACTGCGTTGTCCGACTCTTCGTATTTCAACTTCCAATCCAACATCTGTGGACAACACACAAAACGTGTAATTGAGGGGAGTTTAGCCAGATTTTGTAAGAACAATGTAGGCAACCTCGATTAAATTGTAATATTTTTACGCAACATACAAACATGAAAAACAACAACGAGAATCAGTCGCCATCAAGACGTTCTGGCGGTTATTTTTATTGCAGTGGAAAAGGGACGCAACAATCTGTCTGTATAGCGGCGTCCCTTGCTGCCACAGCGCCTCACCTTGTTGACATACTGGTTGTTGTTCTTGAAGTCCTCCCACTGCTGGTAGAACTTGGAGTCCTTGTGCAGCTCCAGGCCGGTGGTCTCCGTGTCCGCGGCGAAGGTGCGCTCGTCTTCCGCGATCTGAACAAAACCATCCATCGTCATAACAGGGCCGTGACTATTTGAGTAATAGGCCAATTAGTGGAATATAAAGCGGGTGAGTGATTTTGATTACGCCACTTATTGTTTGTTTGTCTAATGACGTTGAAAGTGAGTCCCTCTCAAGTAGGACAATCTGTCACCGAATCACTATCGGGGTGCTCCGGCAGCTGTCCTTGAGAGCCAGTCCCATTCTAGGCTGAGCATGTTTACCACCTTGGACTACATCGTCACTCAATACCAGGGTGGGATAGTGATCAAATGCTAGCATATAAAGTATTAATAAAAAACAAGGTAGTAATCTTACAAATTTGAAAGCGATTGTAACAGTCTTATAAATAAGGTAGCTGCTTTCTACCGACTTTTTAAAATTAACACCACATTTATCGTTGGCCTTATTGCTAGCAATTTTTTGCAGGCAATCTTTGGATAGAGGAATCGTTTATTATAATGCTGTCACTCACCTCAACTCGTTTTCGTAGCGCCATAGGCGACATGTAAACTCGCCCGTCGAGCCCCCGCGGTTGGATTTCGTTCTTCACCACCGCTGTCGCCTGTGAACACATTCACATTACTTTAACATAACTGCCTGTAGGCCTGTGATGCACGTCGTAATCCTCTATTTTAATTACTGAACAATCAGACGAGCAACTCGTCTACTGATTGTAGGTGGAGGGTGGACCAGTACACACAAATAAACATAATTCAATAAATATTTTTTCCCATACATCTTTATTTTTATGGTGCATTGAGTAGCTATTACGTATTCAAGGACATCAAAAAGTTTTTTTTTACCTCAAGCAAGAACAAACAGCACATACTCGTCGCTAGGAGGTATGTTTGCTTATAATTGAAAATGGCTGTGACCACACGGAATTAGCTTCAGAATTGCAAGTGTGTAGCCGACCTATTACTATAGAAAATAGATATACACGTATACACCACTTTATTGACGCCAAAATGTCACAGAAAGGATAAACTTATAATATTTAATATAATTACTGTTTAATTTAATTTATCATACTTTATGTTTTATGATTCTCTTTGTTAACGAGAAGTAGCTGTTTGACTTGTAAAAGTGTAAGTTAATTGGCCATTTACAATAAATGCTTCGACTTTGACTTTGAATAGATACAATGGGCTAGTTACCTGGGAGAAAGTCCTGAAGGCGGAGGTTTGACCTAGCTTCTGGCTTCCGTCTGCTATACTCTCCGCAGCGTCTTTCGCCGTTTTCGCAATGTCTTCGGACAGTTTTCCTGAAAAATTATTTCAGTGCAAGTTAATACAAGTAGGAAGGTAGGTAACATTGATTATTTTGTACCTGTACAGTTGTAGGTATTTTAGTGGACTCAAGATCAAGAACCATACCATACAATATAGTATATATAGTAATATATATAGTAATATATACATATAGTACCATAAAATATGTAAGGGCTTGATTGAAAACACACCAATAAGAAAAACACAATGATACATAGATTATCTTAGTTAATAGTCAATTTACCAGCTTTCCTCGCGATGTCGGTTTTGCCGGCCTCCTCCAGTACGCTCCCCATCTTGCCCTTGAGGCCTTCCAAGGTCTCCTTCAGCACTTCCGAGCCTTTCGAGGCTTCAGATTCTACTGCGTGAAACTTTGCTCTTGCTGCCTGGAAAATTGTAGGTATTATTCTGAATAATTATTACAATATGGATCCTGAATACAGGTAGGATACCTGTGGATAGATTTAGTAAGTGGGTTAGACATTCATTTCAGGACTTAATACAAATCCCATGTGTTAAAAAAATGGTTCACCTTTAGAGCATCAGAGTTTTCTAACTTCTGCGCCTCTACTCGAAACTTCTTGATGTTGTCTTTCATCTCCTTGTTCTTCGCAATATCCTCTTTTATATTCTCTATGATGGATGAGAAGAAGCCTTTCCTTGAGTAATTCCGGCATGGTGTGAATGCTGGTGGTATTGAACTCTGAAAATTATCAGATGTTATATAGAATTGGCCATTATGAGGCCTAAACATATTGTGTGTACATACTTCATGCGTTTACCACCAAAAATAAAACTTTTTATTGAAACTGCAACATACTGTGAACCGAGTGTCTTAACGGCCAGTATTATTACTCAGAGATCTTATCCTAGAATATAAATATTAGTAATGTTTGGACCACTAAACTTTTAGAAGCAAAACAAGCACTATGCATTGTGTTATGAAATCTACAAATACCTATCTTTCGGCACAGTCATAACATATGACCTGGCATACAGAGAGCAAGGCTTCCCTTGTCATGCAGGGATGACTGTGAAGTTCAAAAGGTTAAAGTCCAGGAAAATACAAACTGTAGAGCCAGTAACACCAAAGCATGGGGATGGGAACAAAGTCCAAATTGACCACTGAGGATCTATTTTATGCTAATTATTATACTTACTTATTTAAATCGCAATCAGTTTAACATAATAACTAAGACCATTTTTCTTAGCAGTATCCATCAACTCGGTGATTACAGCAGTCAAAGGAGCCGTTGTCATGAGAGATAAATCTACCTATTATTAGAGTACCTAGTTATATTCATTTCTATGAATGGAACCTTTGTAAAGACATGTGAATATTGATAGCATGTGCATGGCTGGCTTATTCTATGGCTGTGTGATGATGAAATAGTGCGTAAACATTAGGTTTTAGTAAACATAATGAATAACCATAAATAAACTTACATGATCTGATTTGATTGTGAGAGCTGGAGGTTTGATATGAATTGGCACAGCACATTTCCACCGAGCTGAACTATATAATAACTGACGACAGGAATGCTGGAATACGGTAAAATTATTTTTTTTATAAATTATTGTCCCTCCAAGGACATTGCACATTACCTAACCTCAAACGAAACTATTTACCATTTTACTGTTGGACACACAGGCTTTAGTTGTTACTTTTCCCTGATTTGTATCTAATATTGTTCTATTGTAAGGTTACGGTGTAGTAAAATATATTTTTACGGCGACACCGAAGAAAACCCATTCATAATTCCGTACGAATTTCTGTCAAAAGACACATAGTTAGTTTTCTTTGGCGTAGACTGAGTTAAAAAAATAATCATTGACAAGCATGCAATGACCAATGAAGGCTGACAATATAGAACAAACCAATCAGACTTGAGCTTTTAACTGTCAAACGTGAACTAAACTTTTTTTTTTTTTTTTTGTTTTAGTTATGGCTTCGCACGGTTTGTGCATATAGCCAGTCTCAAGTATTTTATTTTAAGTATTTTTTAATTTCACATTAAGAAAGTCACAGCAATGTTATAGCAATCGTGGTCAAGTAGTCAAGTCAATTATTTACATCGTCAGTCACGATTCAGTAAAGTAGTGGATGCTTTACTGAAACTTCCTGGGAGTTTTGGAAAAAATGCGAAATGACACGCTTTTTGAGTTTATATCATTCGCCTACACTCGTGCACGTTAACGAACACTTAATGGTTAATATTCCACCAATATTACACATTAACACTCGAAGAAACACAAGTTTGAGCTAATAATACAAAACCAACAACGTCTCACTATCGGATTCCCGCCAAAACTCCTGAACTAAACTTTGTATAGATAAAAAAGTTTACCCTCCACAGCTCCGATTATTCATTGTAACTATGCTCCACAGATTTATACGCAGAAGCAACGAGAAAATATAAAATTATAAAAACTACATTAATTTCAGTTTTGCCATTTTATATAAGTTTGTCACCGTTATAATTTTTCTACGGATTATGATACCTCTAGGTACCTATTGATTTGACTTTTTCTGAAACGAAACTGACTACTGAGAATAGTCATCATAGACCAATTTAAAAAGAAAATTACGCACTTCCGTTCAAATAATTATGTCAGTAGAAGTATTTTACATGTATTTTCATTATTATTCGTTTGTTTTGTCTCCCAATTTATATAAGAAATTTGTTGTTACTCATTCAACACTAAATAAATAGAAATGAAAGATATGTTTAGCTATTATTCATCAAATCCAACAGATGTGATGATCGCATTTTGAATTTAAAAAACTACTCGTTTCCGGTGTGAAGGCAGTTCAAGAAACGAAAGTGTATCATTTTCATTTATTTTCTGTCGTCATTTTTAGCCACGAAAACGTGTTGCGATTGCTGAAATCTGTTTTATTTTCTGTTATTTTGTAGACGATTACAAGTCGCTTAGTGTTTTCAGTAGTTGTGTACGAAGATCGGCAAAAACGAGGTGCTTCGTCGTAGACAGTAGAAGGTATAACGACGTAATATCGAATGTCTTCGTTCGATCCATATTTACAATACGTAGGGTACGTAGGTATTTAGTAGGATGCATTGTTCTGCTATACCACGTTTTCGCCAGCTGGTGCGGGCATTCTGGGCGTAGAATTTGGTTAGGATAGTTGGCAAGTTTATAGTGTAGTGTGACAAGGCAAGTATATAAGTATCGCAACCGTATAATGTATAATCTCGTGTTGTGGTGGCAGGTCGGCGCGCCCGGCGCGAGTGGCAGCCCAGCGGTGCACGTCTGAGAAGCCAGGTCAACTTCCTCCCGTTTGTCAGGACTCGTCCATCTGGGCGTTACCGTTTTATATGACTTTAGCAAGATATACAGGTTAGTGGAAACTTTTCGTATTGGATTTATACATTTGAGGGTTATAATTCGTCATATTCACAAACGCCGGCTTCTTCACTCGGTAACGTTTCCAAGTATACTCCACAGAGCTTTTGTCAATTGGTTCCATTTCAAGGAACATCTAGGGACACAAAAAGTCACCAAGAAGATAATATACATTTCACATATATTTACTTACCACAAACTTAGAACAAGAGATGGATCAATAACTTTGATCAAATGTTATACATATCTAATACAAGCATAATGTGTAATTTACAGTTCAAAAGCTAACATGGATTCATATAATTATATGAATTGAAATATTTACCATAATGTAATTTTTATATCCCGTCGGTAATCAGAATATTTACCATTTTATTCTAACACTTATTCTGATTCTATTCTTCTATTGTTGTGCTGAATGTGTGTGGGTACTGCTTACCAAAAAATCGAGGATACATTTTAATTTTTTAATAAGGTTACTCAGTCATCTACATTACCTGACAGTAGACAATGCTTTCTTCTTAGTGACAGAACTTACAAAGAAGTTACAGTTTTGTGTCACTTTGATTTATAACTAAGATTATAGTTATTGGTATCTGTATGTAGGTGCAGGTACTCTGGCCGTTTTGATTTTGTATATGAAAGCATGCTATGTTGGTACAGGTGGTCGAGTTGAATCTCACTGAAGTGGCTTCAGAATAGTTTGCAACATTTCATTGTGCCATTGATTCCGACTTGATCCCCAGGTGGAATGTCGGCAGAACCTATAAGATGGTAGTTGCATATGCATATAGCAACACCAAACAACTAATTTACTAAGAGATTGCGAACACCATCTTCTGTATTACCACCATACATCTCAAATCGGTAGCAGTTTCATATAAAACTACTATACATTATACTCCCCTCCTTGCATGGTTGTCTGAAAGGGATTGCTTTGAGCGATAAGACTGCCCATTGTGACACTAATTGTTATTTTATTGCTCTGTTCTAGCTTTAAGTTTTTCTTTGTTCTGTGGTGGTTCACAATAAAGAGTTTATCTAACTCTCTACATACTATTCAACTTGATTTGCTATTAGGCCTTTATCAAGTCACGGATAAAAGTGGTTAAAGCTATTTTATTATAATTATAATTTTGTTTATCTAAAACATATATCCAATCCAATTTCACATGTTAAAATATGTCTTATTTCTGTCAGCGCAGTAAATTAAACTTTTTCAAATGAGTCAAGTAGTCATTCAGTATAGTGGACATTCTTTTTTGTACATGGCTATACGTCCCAAATTAGTGTCATTATTTACGATGACTTCACGGACCACTTCAGTTGCCCTCAGAGACCTCTAGTGGCTAACGAGACTACTGTTTGAAAACCACTGTACTGTACTAGAGAATTGTGTGATCTGAATATTTTGTTTATCTAGTCGGCTAGTTAAAAAAAAAACATCAATAGAAATCTGACATGCAGCAAATTTCCAAAAATCTGCCTTTTTCGGCCTGTAACTTGACCAGAAGGCACAGCACTACAAAAAAAAACAAATATGTATTTATGCTATTAACCAACATTATTCACTGTGAAATGCCCTTATAAAGGATTACTCAAGTTATTCATATTTGCCGCACGTCCCAAATCTTCCATTTGCGAGTTTTACGTTATCCCAAACGCGTAAATTCGCGTGATTTGCATACAGACGTGACGCGATCGAGCTAATCTCGTTATATTATTTGCATCACTGAGAGCTTTGGAAGGGTAATGCTATAGTATTGAGCACGCTTTAGGGCCTAAAGGGTTTTAGCGACTTGAGATTTCGCATTCAGGTGTTGGTATTGACGATATATAGTGCCATTCGATCCGTACAATTCTTACTACCTATTTATTAATATTCTATAGGATATCTGTATGTACCGTTTTCACGTCTAAATCGCTTCAACCATTTTGATGAATATCGCGTAGAGATAAATTGGACCTTTGAGGACTTTGAGGCGGGCATTAAGATACATAATATAGCGATAAAGTGTAGTAAGACGAAGTCACGAGCAAATGCTAGTATCATGTATAGCATTAGTTCTGGTGACGGTAAATTGTGATCGTTGCAGAACGCGTCACCATCCTGTTGCCATCCTGTCTTTTCTCGATCGATTCGATACCCATCCTGCAGCAATACTATCTCAGGCTACCGTCTGGCCGTCTAGTTGCCTATTGCTCGGTCATTGATTGCGTGGGCTCCGATAACACGGAGTTTGATTAGGTTTGCGCCATGAGTCTGCGTGAAATTGTTTCCTACTTGGCGGCTATGGGAACTTGATAGCTTTGTTGCTAATCTGAAGACTGTTAGTCTCTTAGAAGTTCATAACATAGCTTATAAATACTTTATTCTGTGAAGCTCCGTACTTCGGATTTGTATTTCTCCGTGCTTCTAACGGAAGCTTAAGACGAGTCTCTCGGTTATTCGATAGATAGCAGTCTGAGACTCAGGCGGGCTAACAAATTGATACAAGAAGTCGGCTCTACTTCATTCAAAAAACAAACCGCAACTACCCTGTGTTGCAGTTTAGTGATCCCTTGATCCTGGTCACTGGCGCCAACTCGCGCAAGTTGACAAAATTCAGTTAAAAGGCTCGTCTACAAGTCCACCGCCACCGTGGAATGCTCGGACGCCGTAAAACTCGCGGCACTCTTATCACCATTTTCGATTATTAGTTTATTGCTCGTCACGAGCTAGAACGCGAGTTCAAGAAAAACTCTATTTCATTCGGTTCTGTCAAGTTCAGCGACTCATTCATAGACGTGGTTTCGTTGAACTTCAGGGTTACTTCCCAACTGTTCCCAGTTGCGGCTTGAACGGATAGCTGTGGTTTGCAACCAGCTGGCAGCTGCTAGTCGCTAGTTTATGGTGAGTCGAGTGCTATTTATCTGTGGAGTTCTAGAGGATTGCTAACCTAATTTTCGCTTGTGGATTTCGAGAGATTACTATACTATGTAATTCTTACTAGGGTAGGTACTTTAAATATATATCTAGATCGATTAATCGAACAGAATATACAATTTAATTGCTTTTTATGACATCTAGTTGCCAATCATTTGTAATGACAGTTCTCGGTAACCTTCGATAAGCTCTGACCTTGATAAGAATTCTCTTGACCACGTTTCTGAATCGATTCCAGCATTACCATTGTCTCATCTTGCTACAAAATAACGAATACTACCAACGAACTTGAGTTATTTGTCGTTTTAATTATCTAGCTTTGTGATTGTTTGTATATTAATCATAATTCGACGTCATGTATTTTGTACAGTCCCCTCTAAAAGTCGATGGCCGAAAAGGGCTTAAAGTAAAAAAGTACATCTCGTTTTATTAAATTTATATATAAGCAAAACACAAGAAGCAATTGTATTTTCGTAGTTACGGTAAAATATATCAGGGAAAGTTACACGGACCCCCCCTCTTTTACCCATCGTCGATCATCGTCACGTCCCACCATCACACTCCTTTTCTGACGTTAGCTAATTACTTAGCCAACCCAATTACCGAAAGTAGGAATCCCTTATCTGATATCGTGTACACGTCATTTCTAACACGAGTTTTTATTATACGGCGACGTACCCATAGCGTGCCACCAGAATCGGTATCGTTGGTGTTCTCATTCTCGCTAACTGGGTCTCGATTCCGACGGTAGATCTATCTGGAATTTACGCCACGATTTTGATTATTACTTCTGTGACGTTTTTATAAATGTCCGACTTCAATTCTAGTCGTAGAGAGATCCACAAATGTCGGTCTTGCGCCACGTCCATCCAGCTATCGGGGAACGTCGTATAATAGATCTAAATATCGTAGTCGAGTAAAATCCCGATAGATCGTGTATGATTGAGATCGGATGTGAAGTTCTTCCAATGGCAATTTACAAAAAGCGGCCCTCCTTCGTATCATCATGGGGCTGCGTTGAAGATTGGTAATACATTGGCTATTTGTAGCGCTGCAGTTACCACGCGCAAATCAGCAAACTACACAAATAACGTGTAAAAAGTAGACTGTGTGAACACGCGGGCAGTTTGTTGGGTTTTAGTGTCGAAAACGCGTGTTATGTCACCGGGGTCGGCGTACTCGCCGTCGCCTTTCTCGTCTTCGCAGTCTGCGGCGCGCCAGGTGACGTCACATGGGGTCGGGCGGCCTTGGAAGCGAGGGACAATGGGTATGGCCTGGACAATGAGGGCCGCTCGCTAAACGTGGCAAGACCCCCGTCAATTTGAACCTCCAAGCTGTTTTACAAGTGAATGGGTCACCTGGAAGGGGAGGGAGCACCTTTATGTCCAGTTTTTGAACCCCAAGTTAATTTAGACCAACTGATAAATGTATTGCCGTCTTTGTCATTTGTTTAGTGGTGGATAGAGACAACGAGAGACTTAACGGTCAAAGTTAACAAGAGGTTCGGAAACCGGGCATTAGTGAGGTACTGACGGGTGATCTTAACCTGTCTTGGGGACAACGCGATGCAACAGTGCGCAAGTTTCACATAATAGTGTTACTAAACAACACATGGTCCGTCTCAACGTCAATTGATTACACGACAACCCAGACAACGCGAGGTATCTCGCAGAACTACCAATACGAAAGAGAGCTTGATATCGGTGCTTGTTCTTGCTATGGTGTAGTATTTTATAGTAATACCCAAAGCAATAGTTTGGGGACTGCAAGTTTCAATATAATTATGCGTTGATCTGTTGTTAAACAGGAGTTTTTAGTCATGGGCTATCGTGGCCGATCGAATCCAGTAACGTCTGCGCGGAACCAGTTGTACAGAAAAAACGTTTCGTAACCCGGTAGCGTCGCAAGGAATCTATTAGCGATTGCAATGAACACTGAATGGTAAATCGGCGTACTTAGCTGTATTGAAAAAAATTGAGAGATTTGCCAATTTTGTGAATCTTCTGATCCTTCCCCTCACTAGCGATGTAAGAACGCCTGTCTGACGTCCGTGTCAGTCTACATTTTTTAAATCCCAGTGACTCATTCCATTCTATGCCGAAGGCTGTTTGTCGTGTTTAACTAGAGATGTGGATCGCGCATTCTCGTAATCCTTTACGCTGTTGCCAGTTAATACGATTCCAAGGTTGTCTGGAAATGTCACCCTTTACTACAAGCGTAACCTCGAATATTCGCGGATACCTCTTAAGTTCGTTGCCCTGAAGGCACGATTACATACAGCGTGAAGCAGCTTCGTTGAAATGGGATGATTTCATCGTAGTGCCGGATGTTGGCGATATACGGTGAAAAAAGGTGTCTTCGCGGCGTCTCCGCTGAAATATCTTTTGTAAATGATCGTCTTCCACAGATTCCTAGATAATCCTAGCTGTTGTATCTAGTACTGAATCGAAGTAGTTTTATTGTTGCGAACACCTGGTTCGTCTACGGAGTCCTTTCAGAAGCAGCCGTCGAAGCACGCGGCGCGTTGCTTTGCCGCGCGTGGGAATTAATTAGTGTCAGTGTCACATTATAGGAAAGTTATTATAATCATCTCTAGGCTTTGCGTGCGTCGATAAATAATATCCTTTAGTTTATTGATGTCTGATATCGGGCAACAAAGCCCCGGCCTCAGCGAAACGTCATATCGTGTCGACGTCGCCATTTCTGTTAGAATTTATAAGTAAACTCCATTATGTTGCTTTTGTCCTTATGATATCGATATTACGTTCAAATCCGATTTAAATTGATTAAGTCCTATCGAATTAAGTATGAGAGATTCTTCGCTTTTATCAGTCCAGACGTGGGTGGGACTAGTGACAGACATTGCCTCGCCATCGGCGCAACGTACCACGAAGCGATTTAGCTCTTATTTATCCAAACTTAGTTCTAAGAACTCGTACAGCTGACGTAACGTTACGTTTGGATAACTTTGAGCTTAGTCACCTACAACCTGAAATTGAGACATTCCTAGAATTGGCCTACCTCATTTTAGTTATCACAATAATTTACAGCCTACCAACCGACCAAAATAGTCTGCCTCGGATAATAAGAGCCGTCGCTACGACTTATCGTTCTCCAAGAATCTCTATACTGATAATATTACAATTTTGAAGTTGATTTTTTACTGGCACTGTATGCAGAAAAAGGTAAGCTTCAATTTTAATTCTAAAGTATACGCGATTAGTTCGCTCGCTAGCGTACTGCGTGGGTAGAACGCAGACTAGATAAAACTGTAATAATACGCGCCGACGATTTTGCAAAGATTAAAGGGCGAACCATTAGATTGGCACGTCACAAAACCGATGCTAAGAAAACAACAGGAAACATGCATTATATTAAGAAATGGAAATATGCCATAGCGGCGGAATGATCATGATCGCGATAATGTACCTCACGTAATCTAGACGTAAGTTTATCTAATCAGCGTTCCGTGACTCGAATATCGGTGACATAACCTATACTATGAACGTATACTAAGTTAGATGGCAATCTATGGTAGCTGCTACAGATGTTCCTAGGAATTCTATTGAGAAGGTACCCAAAACCGAACGGTAACTATGTACTATCGCAAAATGTCACCGATACTTTTGTAAACTGGGAAAAATTAAATACTTTTCTTAGTATTCTCCACAGTTTATATTATATCGATCCACGGAACCCCTCAACGAACTCGATAGGCCTCTTAGCGTTTCTCGCTCCATTCTCTCGGAAACTTTTCACCGAGATCGATGACCCTCGCTCCGCGTTCCGTTTCCAATTTTATTTTTCCTCCATAAAGCTTTTCCATTGTCTTTGAGAGCTTTTGTTCGATCCTCTTACGTCCCCGTTGTAATATTTCGCGTTCTGTCCAAATGTCATTTGATACGATGGTCGTTCAGGCGATGTCTGGATTCTGGATGTGCGTGTAGTGAGCGCGATTCGCGTCGATGTTGTGATACGCTCAATCTAGCGGAAAATGGGATAGGAATTATAAACTCGTGAAGCGAAGAAAATTACGTGTGCGAATCCTTTCGCTATACTGATTCGGAATTATATCTAGGCAATCAGGGTCCCAGGGGATGGGAGTTCGCATGCGCCATGCGGCGAAGCCCGAGCCGGCCTATCGATTCCACCTCTCCCCTACTTTATTTTAACATGTGTATATTATAAATAAGCGGTGGTAGCCTAGTGGGCGAACATCCGGCTTCGAAAACGGAGGTGGCGAGTTCAAATCCCAGTGCGGGCACGTACCAATGTGTTTCTTGTTAAAACATATGTACGTAATTATCACTCGCTTTTCGGTGAAGGAAAACATCGGGAGGAAACCAACATGCCCGAGAATAATTTCGGAGGCATGTTATCCACCAACCCGGACTAGGCCCCCGTGGTGGATTATGGCCTAACCCTCCTCACGATAGTGAGGGGAGGCCTTTGCCCAGCAGTGGGACAGTTACAGGCTGAATTATTATATATTATTATATTATAAATGCATTCTTGAAGGTTTTAGTATGCAAATGAAGGAAATTTCGTTCAGTAAACTGGCTAAAAACTGCTTACTAGGAAATTAGTTTCGGCATCTGGTTTCGTGACTCAATTTAGTTTCGTTAGTGGTAAAATCTCTGGTAATTGGTTTCGTGTATGCCTGCTCAAAGAGGTTTTCATTGAGAAAATCTTCACTTCTGGTCTGTAATTTACGAACTGTTAGATCATATTTTGTGAAGTCCACTTTCTTATTGCGCTTATAAACCTCGTGTGGCTAAATTAACCATGTGGCTTGTAATCAGTCACATTTATCCGAGTTGAGAGGCTCGTGCTATTTCGTTACATCACTCGTCCCTCATATGGACTGATCAAGACCTCTTCAAGGATGTGTGATATGATCGGTGTACTACGGTGTATGATTGATCCGCAGACGGGATAATGCCTATATCTTTCGGAACACTCTGTCCACCAGGTTTTAAAGTGGATATAAACTGGGTATGTCGTCCGTGTCAGTAACTTTTGAAACGGTAATTCACGCCTATTGAAATTAACCTTGACTCGCGCGTGCCATGTCACCTCCGGAACAGTATAGTGTGACGTCAAGTTGCGTGTCGTTATTTAACAAGGCTTCCAGTTTAGGCGTATAGAAGAACCACAACAACACGACCCTGACTGATGGCTCCAAGAAGAAATGAGTATGTCAACGTTTTTCAGACATCATACAAGCCTCACATGTGTTTGTGTATGTGTGTCTGGATAACACATAAAATCACATCATAGATGTGGTATCTTTATTGGCGAGTCATGCTATTGTTAGCTATACTTGAGCACGTCACCTTTTGATGCTTTTGTGACTCCACCATGTTGTTGGATGTACTAAAACGTGAATTCATTTGACGGGTCGTATGATTTATTCATTTTGCTGGACTCTACGTGAGGTTCCATTGCATGTTGTTGTAAACTTTGTAAAGTATGAAAAGTCCTTTTAGACTTGTCCTTTAAACCATTCTTTGTGTAAAGTTTCTCATATAGTTAGCACATAACTTCGTGTCTTTCAGTCACGTAGTTGGAAAAATTTGTTTCGAGGTGCAGTTTTCACTAGTAACTAACACTAGGTTTCTGAAACTTTGATAACAGATACTAAAAAGTAATACTGGAAAGATCTGTTATTAAGACGTCGCGCGTCGGTCATAATTATGTGAAATCTGTTTTATACTCGAGGGGTAGTTAAAACTTTCCGGTAACCCTCCAATATTGTCTTTCTCATAATAGAAGTTTTGAACTTGTAACATCCAAGTTAGGTTATTCGATGATTATCTCCGGGTTCCAACATTCCTTATGGGACAGAGTTAAGCAAGTCGTTACGATAACTTCTTTTTATGTGTTTGAATACACAATTTTCCGCAAATATTTGACCATTTTCTCCTTGGTAATGCTTGAGTAAACGCTTACATACCCCAGCGGGGGTCTCGATGGCTATTCACGTCGGCAAATCTAACTGTATTGAAATGGGGTTGCTAATGTACCGCGGGTATTTCAACAACTGCTAGTTATAGCTCTATTTGTAATGGATTACTGTAACGAGATAGATTGTGGAGCCAATTTATCGCCAATTAATCAGTGTTTGTCTAATTGATTCTAGAACATTCCACCATAGGTCCCATACTTATTCCAACAACGAGAGGATCCTCCTCTTCTAAATTTGACCTCTATCTGAATCTGTTACCACCGCGTGGCCGGCCATGGGTGAATTTCGGTCTGAAAATTGATTTCCATCCCCCCTAAAGTGATCTGATTAAAGTTACCTATACTCGTTTTGGGGGCTTTCGGACCATCTTCCATCGAACCAACAGTATAACCACATTTACGAAAATTGTGTTAAATCCCGAAAAGTACCAACGCGTATGTTCGTTTTATTTTTCTTTTTTATTGAGATATAGCTGCCGTGCCACCTGGGAGCCGGCTGGCTGTGCGTTTTATGACTGGCCGCCTACTATTTACAGCCTTGGTTTACAGCAATAAAAGCGCCTCGTTTCCAGACTTGTGGCGACATAAATTCTCGCAATATGCGGCCCTATTGGGTCTATTTTTATAAACCTTGGAAGATGCTTGTTAAGGGGCATACCTTTCTAACTAAGTATGTTAAAATCGTCCCACAAGTCATCAGCATCACATGGTACTAAGTATCGTAGTCTGTGATTACAAGCCAGCCTAAGGCGCGGGCGATGAAATAATACACTCTCGTAACAACAATTTCGTGTGCCAGCCAGTAACAACAGCTTTGCCTAGCCTCCGGTGTCACATTACATCCGTCACTCTGTAAAGCGGGGTATACATTATCACAATGCTCGCTACGCGCCGATTTGTTCCATGTCTGCTAGTGTATACTAGGTGTGTCACCTACCAGTCCGTGGCGGGCAGTCGATAGTGAATTATCTGCTTAATGTTATACTCGCTCCAGTCAATCATTATCCAACGTAATTCTAAAGACAATCTCAAAGATAGCAACGATATATAAGAGCAGAGAGCATCTGAACTGCGGTCGAGGGTGGGACTCATAGAATACCTATTCGGGACATTATATCCTGCTTGGACTGTTTATTCTAGTTATCAAAGGTGTATAGAGATTTGAAATCGCTGTATCTAAAGCTCTGACACAGGCAGTACCTACATACAATGTAACAGCAACAGCACACAATGCCCGATCGTAATTAACGTAATGTGTGCCGGTTGAACGATAACAAGTTTATCTGATGGCGGGCGGAAGCTGTTTACCTATATTAGAGTGGATGTGGCATTGTCTGCTCGAATCGACGGCCACTGCGCATCGACAGGCCTTGTGGTCGCGGCTTTTGTTACGTCCGCTCGTTATTTTAACGATGTCGATCGGATCAGTCGATCGAGTTCAAAATGGCTGTTGGTTGGCTCAAATCGCGCGGGTTCAATTCTTTTAGTCCAGCTTCCTCAGTCAAACTATGCCAACGACCGCTTCAATCGCAACTGGTATCATATAACTAGCAGAATTGCCGCCCGCATGCATCCTATCACAGCCTGACCTAAAAACTACCAAACTATTGAGCAAAGTCAAATCATTTATTGTAAATAGGCAATAAAGTAGCACTTTCACACGTCAAACACTTATCCATCCCATTAACAAATGGAACCATAACAATAATAAATAGAGCATGTCTGAACACTCGAGAAATAGGCTGTTCACAATCGACGCGAGCACTGGCACACGAGCATCCGGCCTCCTGTCCATCTGTGCTATCCACATCAGATACCTTATCACACGGCGGATGTGGTAGTTCTGTGTTTGACCCACTATAGGCATGAATAGCGCATTAGGTGATGAAATGCGCTGTGAATCCATACAATACCAATGTTGTTCAAAGCGGGTTCAATCAACTTAGTCTATGTCTCGAGGTAAACACTGCAACGTGAGTCGCGATACCCATTGTGATTTGATTGGATTGGATATTAGGTAATTGTAATCAGCGGAAGTGCATGATAAGATTGATGACGATTATATCAATATCGACTCCCCTTTGTCCTACACTAATTCTCTTCGTACTAATGACTTCGATGGTAGGCATACTTGAGCGTTATATTTGAATGAAAACATGGCCGCCTTGGTCGCTTTCAAGTTGCGAGGCGCATACTACAAGTATCGCGTTACTAAATCCGACCTGCCCGCATTTGATATCCGCTGTAATCTTGCACTGTGTGGAAGCATGAATTGGCGACGGGGATAGGTACCTATCTAAAGAGCATTCTTGTCATCATAACTATTGGAAAACTTGAAACTGAGATTGACATTTGGCTTTGCTAGTCTGTCTTCGCGACGGTGGAGCTTTTGAATTGCACGCAGTTTCTAGCTCTTTCTGCCGTATGGAAATGATGTTTGCTAGAGAGAGAACCACTGCACTGAGACAAGTGGATTGACGACACCAACCGTTGTCAGTGTAAGAGTAGAAGCTAATACACCACATACTCGTTAGTTATAAAACTTGAAAGTATACCTTAACGTATTTAACTTCTATCCAGGTCATTCAATAAAAACTGGAAATAGAACGTGCTGTATTATTTATTAAACTTGCCTGGCCATTGTCCAGGCGGACGCATAAATAATGCTGAATGTATTTAAATTTCACTGATATACAAAGGATAATATGAAATAACCAATCGTAAGTAGACAAGGCAAAGTAGCGTATACCTGCACCATTGACTTAGACACGGTTATGAAGCGCACCGGGCCATCAATTTTATTATTGCTTTGAATAACTCTGCCGATATGGCTGGAGGATGCAATGCAACTCTGCAATTTGTTGCCGTTCGTCGGTTCCTGTTATTGTGCGTCACCTGTAAACGTTGCTGTAGGTTGGGCAAATTGAACGATTGTATGATTTGTAAGGATGCCGGCGAGGACTCGTCTGCTGGACAGGAATCGTGATGCATGCACCCTTATTAGTTCAACCTAGAACCATCAGGTATTTGTGTGCAAATTAGATTTCTTTTCTTTAAAAATAGGTCTAAGATTTTCATAAAAATTATGCGGATTTGTAGTTTTACGCGTCTGGAAATCGATTTTGGTCCTATCCTGATCTTGAAGATTTTCTGCTGAAATTCGAGAAAAACGAGTGATTCATATTCCATCAGCATTATTCTCAGTTGGACGACATAATATCTACGATTAAATCTAGATTTTGGTCAATTTCCGACTATAATAGACTGAAAAAGGACTTGTCGGGTAGAATACTCATTAAAATTATATGCGGTCGTTCGTTATACAGAGAAATCGACGCGTCACTGTTTCGGCTTGCCGAATGCAGACGGTGAAAGTCCTAGTTGAGGTTGATGAATTGAAACGTGCTAATTACTAATCGTTCGGTGCTACGAATAGAACGTTCGTGGTACTGAATATCATGTGGATTATAATATAACTAGATACCATGTGGAACGATCAGTATCGGTACTTATGAGAACTACGAGGGTGAATCAAAAAATTCTTGGAATCAATATTAAAAAATGCAAAGATTTAAATAATAATATTTTATTTTTCTACATAATCTCCCTCCAATGCAATGCATTTAGAATAACGCGTTTCTAACTTCCTTATTCCTTGTGAAAAAAAATTATTTTCTTGACTCTCGAAAAAGTCCTCTACGGCAGCTATAACCGCGTCATTATCGTGAAATTTTGTTCCACGAATTTCCTCTTTTAATTTTGGAAATAAGTGAAAATCACTTGGGGCTAAGTCCGGAGAATATGGTGGGTGGTCAAGGAGATTGAAGCCAGCACAGCGGATTGCGTTGAGCGCAACTTCCGATCGATGAGCAGGAGCGTTATCTTGAAGGAACAACACGCCCAACGACAGTTTTCCACGACGTTTTTCTTTAATCGCTTCACGCACTTTCGGGATTAAATTTGCATAATAGGGTCCAGTAATCGTCTGGCCTTTTGGCATGTAATCAATAAAAAGGATTCCTTCACTATCCCAGAACACAGAGGCCATA
Source organism: Hylaea fasciaria (assembly GCA_905147375.1). Classification (NCBI taxonomy): domain Eukaryota; kingdom Metazoa; phylum Arthropoda; class Insecta; order Lepidoptera; family Geometridae; genus Hylaea; species Hylaea fasciaria. The sequence continues at coordinate 10,717,909 of LR990206.1, forward strand.
ACTTTGCCAGCGGTAGGAGCAACTCGAAATTTCTTAATGGATGGAGAGGATGGTCGTTTCCAAGACATGCTTTGTCTTTTAGTTTCAGGATCAAAATGGTGGACCCACGTTTCATCCATGGTGACAAGACGACGGCAAAAATTATCCGAATCACGCTGGAACATTTCGAGATTACGCTTGGAAATTTCCAAACGTCGCTTTTTGTTTTCGTCGGTTACCATTCGTGGCACCCATCTTGCAGACACTTTTTTGAACCCCAGTGAATCAATTAAAATGGATTGAACGCTACCAAAAGATATCTTTAGGATCTCAGCTATATGTTTTATAGTCATTCTTCTGTCTTCCAAAACCAGATTCTCAACCTTTTTGACATTTTCTTCTGTAACGGAGGTTGAAGGCCGCCCAGAACGCGGGTCATCTTTACAGCTTGATCTACCTCTTTTAAATTCAGCCACCCAGTACGCAACCGTAGAATAGGGTACAGCATCACCCCCTAATGTCTGCTGAATGTCCAAAAAAATTTCCTTCGTAGACATTTTTTTCAAACTGAGATATTTTATCACCGCACGTAACTCACTTTTATCCATAATTTTGACTTTTTAGCAACTCGTTGCACAAAAAAATTTATTACATGCGAACGAACTGACAAAAACAAGTGACAGTCTGCATAAATATAGTGTGATAGACACTCTTTAATTTGAATATCGAACTTGATCCAAAAAGGTTTCATATATATGCACTTCTAAGAACTTTTTGATTCACCCTCGTACAAAGGTCTCAGAGTCGGACTGATTCATTCCCGGCATGCCCCATCCGATAACGGCGGATCTCGCGACAACGCGTCACTCCAAGGATAAACCACAAGGCGACCGTGAGCAGGGGTCATTAGTACTCTTGATTGTCACATCTCCGGGATGAAAAGTACTTGCCCTGTTCATGATTCAGGATCCGCCGCCGATAACAATGGAGCCACAAGAACACAATAGTATAAATCATAACATCCAAGAAAATTAAGAAGTACTACTTCCGCATTTCCTACTTCGATGAAATATAAGATAAACGGGAGGTCAAGGATGCAAAGATTTTGAATTAAGGTAAATGCAGCTACTAAACGAAATGTTTGAAGAATGTTTGACGTATCAAAACGTAGCCTATGTCATCTTCCTGGCACAATTTATTTCGGCAAATCATATAAATATATCGTCGATTTATTTTACGTCGGGTGTCGGGGAGGCGCGGCAGTGGCGCACTGCGCCTCTCCGACGTAATTGGAGGGTTGGTGCCGCGCCGCTGTGCAGACTACGCCAGTATTACAACTCGGACAAAGTCAAAGTCAAAGTTTTTATTATAAATAGACAATAAAATCGCACTTTTACAAGTCAAACTACTAATTCTCGTTAACAAAGAGAACCATGAAATATAAAATTGATAATTGATTATGGTTTGAGTTTGAAAAACGATGTTTACCTTACAAGCAATTTACCAAGATTCTGGATATGAAAAGGAAACTCCGTTGACTCTACCAGTGCTTCGGAATACGCCCGTTAAAGAAGACAGCACCAAGAAACTATGGGAATGTCATTTAACTTATTCTTTAACATTTTCTGTAACACTGATTGCATACAATCGTACATACCGTCGCCGCGTCTGTAACTTAGCCATATTAAAAGCAAATTCAAATGAACTTAAGGGCTTGAAAGATCAACATATTGCACATACAGCCTTTGACATAGGATCTGCTAACAGGCGACATTTTCCCTCTTGAAGGGGTCTTCTAGTTTAAGTACTCGTCTGATTCTGAGCCTCAAGATCCTCCAACTGAGCCTACTGGTTTGTCGCTGTACTACAATACTCAAACTCGAGCTGCCGCACTCAACAAAGTTGTATACTGTGTGAAGCCTCTGAAACCCCGGCTTCGTTTTAACGAAGTATGCTCTGTGGTCTGAGAATCCGCACAAAGGCAGCGCTACCTGACGAAAATAGGCGGTTTTGGCACGAACCACAGAGGTTCAGAGCATGTGGTACCCTGCCAATTCTCACTAGGTCAGCTCTCACTTAGATAATGCTTGAATTGCAGCAGTTGAGATTGAATGGTGATGGTGGTAAAGATAAAGGAGTTGCTATGGCTCACTCAGCCGCATCTATACATAATTTTAAGCATCACAGTTTTGTTCAATTAGCCTAGCGAGGAACACTGAGAACACAAGAGCTCTCTTTATCTCTCTCTCTCTCTCTCTCTCTCTCTCTCTCTCTCTCTCTCTCTCTCTCACTCTCTCGTAATATTCTTAGCGCATCTGAGTCTAAGTAGATGTTAAGTGGGGACAGCCTGGTGGGGATTATGACAATAAACCGTTAAAGAGATGGTTGGATGGGTGACTGACGGTCCAATCGTTACTCAGTTACGCAAAAATAAGTTATTTACTTTGGGCATACAAATAAAACCGTCCGAAAACTGCACTCTACGACGATACCGCTTATCAAATATCGTTGATAAAAGGCCCACTCTCTGACAGCAAATATGGATCCATTAGCTTTTAACGCGCCGAGAGCATGTCCAAATGCGAATAGTTATTGAAAAACTACCAACCTGGCTAATGTTGGTTTGATATGGGTATACAACGTGGCTGATTTTGAAAAATATTTGACTCCTTCGCGATATAAATAATTTATAGGCATTATTTAGTCAGCTGTTGGTGAAGCTATTATTTCGTCTAAAGATGATTTAACTAGATGTTGTTTGTTCTTATTTGTCATAAGCAAGCAGTGTTAAACGTTAAATCAACTACTTTCATTATTCACTCTATAAAAACAGAGTAGTACTTACTTATTTGCAACGAGATAGTGTGTATCAACAATTTACTGACGTCATATTATTTTTTTATCTCGTAAGCTCCAATATTAATTAGGTTTACAGTTTAAACTCTTACTTATTTATGACTATTATTGAAACAGAGATTTGCAGTTGTTTTGCGCTTAGAAAATGGTCTTTGTTTTCAACAGTGTAAGACGCAAGATACCGTTGTGGTCTGTTGTGACATCTTTTGTCTGTTTGTCGTCGCGCAAGTCGACGCTAATACTGATAAATGATTCTCTGTAGACTCTGCTAAGAACTTGTATAAGTATCTTAAACTTTCGCGAACTGAATACATATTAATTAGAATTTAAACGGGTCTAATTCGCGCACAAACTAATATCAAAATTTATAATTCTGACATACTATTCTACCAGTCATTTGATATATTATTGTTATTTATTTAGTCTTCTCTCCGATCCTTTATAATTATTATTATACACCACCACATAGCGCAAAATCTCTCTGATATTCTTGTCCATCCAAAGGTTGCCTGTAAGAAATTGCATAAGCGATAAGGCCGCCCATTGTGCTGCATTGTGCTGTTCTGTTTATTATGTTTATTGTATGGTGTTCAATAAAGAGTTATTGTATTGTATTGTATTGATACCCATACCCATATTGAGTTGTGAAAAATAATGTGAATACAGTATTTTGTGGCGGCGGCCATATTGGACCGATTTTCATCAAACAAAGCTAAGAACAATCACGACTAATACACTTTTCAAACAAAAAAAACGAAATCAAAGTCGGTTCATCCGTTCCGAAACTACGATGCCACAAACAGACACACGTCAAACTTATAACACCCCGTCTGTGCGTCGGGGGTTATCAACGAATCTTGACAGACACTGTGTTTCAATTTGCCGTGTCAATTGTTGCAGAGACATCAGTACAGTGCGAGGAGTGTAGTCGGTGTGTCGCAACCAGGAGGCCGGCCCATCGCCGTCGAGCGTGCATGACGCTTCACACATCTAGAAACACTGCTCGCAGGTACCGTCTCCGCGGGCATCTGCTCTCCGTCCGATCCCGTCTGGCGAGGACAGCGCTCGGTCGATGCTTGACTACGTCGAACGAGATCTCGCAATCCGGGAGTGACACTCGTTTAGGTCACTATCCAGTTGACACTTTATTGCAGTACTATATTATGGGATTTGGGAAATTGTTTCTGTCATCATTCTGATTAAAATGATATATCATATTGGAAGCGCCTCGCGGTTTCACCGGCGTTAACTACTATCTCGCAGGAACCGTTAATTTTTACGGGATAAAAAGTAGCCTATGTCACCCGGGGATAGTGTAGCTTCCCAATAATAGTGAAATTATTTTTCAAATCGGTTCAGTAGTTCGGAGCCTATTCAGTAGTATTCAGTGCAAACAAACAAACAATGAAATCTTTCCTCTTTATAATATTAGTAAAGATTAAAAGCAATTTTAATTGTCATTTCGTTTGTTACACAAACCTGTACGGACGAAATAGTTTAAGTTCACTGTTATATCGGAATCGCACAGATAATAAGGGATCAGACCGTTATGATATTTCACTCTGGTATCATAGATACGTGCTCTTAGTACACTGACCGTCACACCGGGCGTAGTGCCGCCCCGGCCCCGCCCCTGTGTGAGTACGAGCCCGGTGTGTTCGCAGAACATCAAAATTTTGCAGTAACAGACATCGGAAGCTGCAGCCGCTGCGGCAGACGTGACTGGCGACGCGCGGCGCCGTGCCGCCCGCATGACGCGCTAGCGACACTACTGCCCAGGTGAGTCGCCGCTGCTGACACTAGCAGTCGGCAGACGTGACTGGCGACGCGCGGCGCCGTGCCGCCCGCATGACGCGCTAGCGACACTACTGCCCAGGTGAGTCGCCGCTGCTGACACTAGCAGTCGGCAGACGTGACTGGCGACGCGCGGCGCCGTGCCGCCCGCATGACGCGCTAGCGACACTACTGCCCAGGTGAGTCGCCGCTGCTGACACTAGCAGTCGGCAGACGTGACTGGCGACGCGCGGCGCCGTGCCGCCCGCATGACGCGCTAGCGACACTACTGCCCAGGTGAGTCGCCGCTGCTGACACTAGCAGTCGGCAGACGTGACTGGCGACGCGCGGCGCCGTGCCGCCCGCATGACGCGCTAGCGACACTACTGCCCAGGTGAGTCGCCGCTGCTGACACTAGCAGTCGGCAGACGTGACTGGCGACGCGCGGCGCCGTGCCGCCCGCATGACGCGCTAGCGACACTACTGCCCAGGTGAGTCGCCGCTGCTGACACTAGCAGTCGGCAGACGTGACTGGCGACGCGCGGCGCCGTGCCGCCCGCATGACGCGCTAGCGACACTACTGCCCAGGTGAGTCGCCGCTGCTGACACTAGCAGTCGGCAGACGTGACTGGCGACGCGCGGCGCCGTGCCGCCCGCATGACGCGCTAGCGACACTACTGCCCAGGTGAGTCGCCGCTGCTGACACTAGCAGTCGGCAGACGTGACTGGCGACGCGCGGCGCCGTGCCGCCCGCATGACGCGCTAGCGACACTACTGCCCAGGTGAGTCGCCGCTGCTGACACTAGCAGTCGGCAGACGTGACTGGCGACGCGCGGCGCCGTGCCGCCCGCATGACGCGCTAGCGACACTACTGCCCAGGTGAGTCGCCACTGCTTATACTGGCAGTAGGTAGGTATGTAGTTACTAGACACAGGCAGACCATACATTTCAGATATCTATCTAGTGAAGCCAGAAAACAAGCAAGGCCAAACTAAGGTTGACAAGACAACTATTCATACGTTCTTAACATGTGACCAAATCTCGTGCTGAGTCCGATCTGATAGTTTTGTAAAAGGAATGGGTTGTCAAAATTTTGACATATGGCGGCCGGCTTCAGTAGACGTCCTTTATGCCCGGTCTACTTCCTCTTATATTTTATGTCTGTGGTACTATCACCTTTTTTAATTTTAAAAAGACAGGTTTTATTGTGTTTTAATAGAGTTTAACCTTTCCATCTTACTAATTGTAACATTAATCAATGTTCTCTGTTCCAGATCCAGTGTAAATTTGTAAAAATTGAGTAATAATAGGTCGGGGGAGACTCCGCGGCCTTTAGCGTAGTTTATTGTATATATTCACTGCTGAGACCTCGCCATGGGGACCCTCAATGTCAACCGGAATGTCGCCGACGCGTTCTATCGGTACAAGGTATGTTCGCACAACCACCACCACCACACTCCCTGCCACGAAAGAGAGAGACAAGTGGAAGTAAGAAGTGGGCAAGGCGCGCGTACTAAACATAATAATATGTATGCCTTGTAGCTTAAAACCAACACCAGTTTTGCCATACAGTTTTGTCACGTTCTAACTCTGCCACACTTTGAAAAATGCCATAAGTGCAGTTTTAGACCTGTATTAGTTTTTTTGTCAGAACGGGCAGTGTCAGTCCCTAGTGTTCAAAGCTTTAACAGGCCTCTGACGTGTATTAATTCACTGTCCACATTCCAGATGCCGAGGATCTGCGCCAAGGTGGAAGGCAAGGGCAACGGCATCAAGACCGTCATCGTGAACATGCCCGATGTGGCCAAGGCGCTGGGCCGGCCTGCCACCTGTTAGTATACACCATATACGATTGACTTTGCAACAGTTTACAAAATAGTTACTATATATAACAGATCAATAACTCCATACAAGATTGTCAATACCCTCTGCTATAATTTGTTGATCTTGAGTAGCTAGACGCTCCCAACGAAAATGCACCTTAGATTACGAGCGCAAAGTGACTTTTAGTTTGTAGCTACGGGCCATCCGTGGTTAGAACCTGAAAAATGTGTCTAAAGTGGACCGCTAGCGGCGCGGCGGTCTGCCGTGCAAGTACATGCAGTGGAAGAGGCTCGACTTAACGACCGAACCAACGTGTAGCAAGGTTGTAGGAGGCACTGCAGCCGCTCGAGGCCTCCCGCGTGACGCGTGCCGCTCGGTTGCAGACCCCACCAAGTACTTCGGCTGCGAGCTGGGCGCGCAGACACAGTTCGACTTCAAGAACGAGCGGTTCATAGTCAACGGCTCGCACGACTCCGCCAAGCTGCAGGACCTGCTCGACGGGTGAGCGCACACGCATGCTCACACGCACGAACATACATGCAAAAAGAAGACTTAAAAAACTACATACACTGAAAACTTTTAGTATTAACCCGTTAGGTTTTACTCAATCTCCAAGTTTTTTTTTAAGTTCAGGAAACCGATTAAATTATAAAATTATCAGAAAAAAACAAATATTTGCCTCGAAAAAAAACCACTAAAATGACACTAAATCTCACCTTTACTGGTCACCTACTGGGAGATTCCATCATGAAACCACGTTAAAGTTATACCAATAAATGGAGCTTCTTTATAGGAAGGGATTGGGAACATTGTCTAATTTCGTTATCACTTTTTTTACAATAAACAAACACATGCCTACAAAAACTAGCATTTCTAGTGCTCGCGGCCATCTCCCAGTGCCACCAGTGTAACCACCTTAGTACAATCTCGTAAAGTAACAAAAGTAGCTCGAGCGCCGTTGACACAGATTACATGGCGCATTTCCTCGAATATAGACGTTATGTCGTTGACGTAATGTTCCATGTCGCCCGCTTATATGATATGAAACAAAAGCAGAGTGCCGTTAGTGACTTAGGTGCCGGTCCCTTAGGTCCGTATTAATAGATCAAACTTAGCTCTGAGTGTGATCTTTAGTGTGTACTGCTCGTTCGTTCTATTTAATATATACATCTTAAGTTGTAGATTAAGAACAGAAACTTACATGATATCTGGCAAATTAATAAATGACACTCGGCGGTTAAGTGCTATCCGATTATGACACAATTGACACATATACAAGATAGTGTCTAGTAGCCAGTGCTGCATCTCAATATCCATTTATTAAATAGCAATGATTTCAAGATGTAGATTAAATTTTGAGTGTGGATTAGCTGATGCTGATATCGCACTTGGTAGCGCTATTGAGGTTCATTTATTAATTGAATTGATGATATTGAATGAATTTGAATTAATACGGCCCTCAGGTTCATCCGCAAGTTCGTGCTGTGCCCCGAGTGCGACAACCCGGAGACGGAGCTGATCGTGTCCACGAAGCGGAACACCATCTCGCAGGGCTGCAAGGCGTGCGGCTACCACGGCGTGCTGGACTTCAACCACAAGCTCAACACCTTCATACTCAAGAACCCGCCCACCATGGAGCCCGTGCAGGTACAAAGGAACGAGCTAGGTCGGTCGAAGTCAACTAGGGTGGCCACTCCATACTCAAAAAAGATTCTCGGAAGAGAGAGACGACACGCTAAAATGTCATACAAAATCGTGCTATTTCGCTTTAATTGAGAGTGTCCCTTCTTGTAGGGCCTAGGGTATTAATTTACTAGGGTATTATTATGGTAAACATTCAATAATTTTCCCTGCTTTTGGACTAAATACCGACACGCATGCGACATTTTTATTGCACTTGTGTGCGTTTTGGAGAAGGTGGCACTCACGCACACATCGATAAAAAAGTGGCTTTACTTTGAGCGAAACTACGCATGGAACTATCTTTCTCTACGTTAATATTGTAAGATCCAGATGATATATGGAAGTACGTGTGTTGCAGGGCACGTCCGTGACGGAGGGCAACCGCGGCAAGCGCTCCAAGCGCTCCGGGCCCGCCGCCGGGGACAAGCCGGCCAACGGCACCCAGGAGCCCGACGCGCCCGACAAGCTGGTACGGGGCGCAGGCCTGCCATGGAGCATAGCACTAACGACCTACGGGATTTCATCCAATATTCCTTTCACACTAAATTTGTTAAAGTTAGGAGTTGTAGGATGGTCGTGTATGTATGTGTATCGATCGAATTGATTATACGCGCGGATGGTATCTTTTGTCATTCTGTCATGATATTCATGGATATCATCACTGCGTGGGAGTGGGTCCGTTCGAAACTAGTGCAACACTAGGCTGAACTACCGAAAAATCTAATGCAGCTCAATTCTGCCGTGTTATAACACGTGGTCGCAGGTGGGCAATATTCCCTGTCTTACCACAAAACTTTAGACCAGAGTTATACAGATGTTTCTAAAATGTCATTCCACAAAACCGACGTCTATATCTCGCGTTTTCTTCCTATTCATTCCTATTTATTTTACTTGTGACTTTGTCGTTGGGTTAGAAAAAGCGAGGGATGGAGGTCGGTTTGTGGAGAAAATATTTAGACTCATCTGTTAAACCTTAGTTTAAATCTTTGGTAAGACGGTTCGAGCTCAGCATAGGATAGGGTGTGGGGAGGGATGTGTATCTTGTACTGTGTGGTGACGGAGCCCTTGTCCGCAGGAGAGCGCGCCGGCCACGCCCACGGAGAAGCTGCCGAAGGAGAGGGCCGGCAAGCGGGGACACAAGAAGCACGACGGGGACGACGACGACGACGGCACCTGGACCGTGGACGTCAGCGACGCCGCCGTCAAGGCGCGAATGCAAGGTATTGCTACTGTCTATTCTAATATGGGACTATCGTCTAACGGGATGAATAGCAATGACGTAGGAATACGTATGAAATAGGAGAATGAGCGAAGCGAGCGCAAAGAGTGTCTTGAATTCGGAGAGCGAGCGTAAACAAACGAAGTGAATCGAGTGATGTAGTCAGGGACTGAACGACTCTTTACCGCGTTCCAGATCTGACGGAGGGCGTGAAGAGCATGACCGTGTCGGAGGACAGCGAGAAGAACGAGAAGCAGCGCATGGACCTGTTCTACGCGTACCTGAAGCAACGCGCGGCCGCCGGGGACGTCAGCGCGCCCGACCTGCTGCACGAGGCCGACCGGTGCGTAGCCCTCCGCCCCGGCCCCGCCCCCGGCCCCGGCCCCCCTGTGCGACGCGAGTAACGCCAACCCCCGCGCCTCCCGCAGCCTGGAGGTCAAGTCGAAGGCGCCGCTGGTGATCTTCGAGCTGCTGGTGCGCGCCGGCAGCATCGCGGGGGACGTGCGCCGCCACCGGGCGCTGCTGCGCCGCTTCACCCGCGGCGACTGTCGCGCGCAGCGGGCCGCGCTGCACGCGCTCACCGCCATGTGCGCCGACCACGCCGCGCTGCTGCCCAAGGTTCCCGCCGTGCTCAAGGTACGGGGCCGCGCTGCACGCGCTCACCGCCATGTGCGCCGACCACGCCGCGCTGCTGCCCAAGGTTCCCGCCGTGCTCAAGGTACGGGGCCGCGCTGCACGCGCTCACCGCCATGTGCGCCGACCACGCCGCGCTGCTGCCCAAGGTTCCCGCCGTGCTCAAGGTACGGGGCCGCGCTGCACGCGCTCACCGCCATGTGCGCCGACCACGCCGCGCTGCTGCCCAAGGTTCCCGCCGTGCTCAAGGTACGGGGCCGCGCTGCACGCGCTCACCGCCATGTGCGCCGACCACGCCGCGCTGCTGCCCAAGGTTCCCGCCGTGCTCAAGGTACGGGGCCGCGCTGCACGCGCTCACCGCCATGTGCGCCGACCACGCCGCGCTGCTGCCCAAGGTTCCCGCCGTGCTCAAGGTACGGGGCCGCGCTGCACGCGCTCACCGCCATGTGCGCCGACCACGCCGCGCTGCTGCCCAAGGTTCCCGCCGTGCTCAAGGTACGGGGCCGCGCTGCACGCGCTCACCGCCATGTGCGCCGACCACGCCGCGCTGCTGCCCGAGGTCCCCGCCGTGCTCGGCGGGGGCCGCGCCGCCCCCGGCCCCCGCCGAGCACGGGGGAGTGTACCCACGGCCCCTTGTCCGCAGCTGCTGTACGACGAGGACATCGTGGAGGAGAAGGCGCTGCTGGAGTGGGCCGCCAAGGGCTCGCGCAAGTACGCGGGCAAGGAGGTGGCGGCGGACGTGCAGCGCCGGGCGCAGCCCTTCCTGGACTGGCTGCAGCACGCCGAGGAGGACTCCAGCGAGGAGGACGCCGCGGAGGACATCGAGGTGCGCCGCCTCCGCCCGGGGCTCTACCGGGCTCGTCACTAAACATTGCAACCAGAGTTGAACAGATGAGCCTAAATATTTCTCCGCAAATCGACTCCAAACCCTGGCTTTTTCTAACTCAATAACAAATTTACAAGGAAAAATGAAATTAAGTATGCGCGAGTGATTGACGTCGATTTTGTCGAAAGAAATTTTAGAAACCACTGTTTAACTGTGGTCTCAACTTTTGTGTACCTTATTGTCCGTTTCCTTTGCCAGATCGAATACGACGATCGCGCCAAGGCGACCCCCATCAAGGCGCAGGTGGCGGCGGCGCCCAAGCCCAAGCCGGCCGAAGACGATGACGTGGAAGACGTCGACATAGATGCCATCTAGGCCCTCTCCCGCCCCCACCAGGCGACCTTACCCCTCCCCCTCTCCGACTTCAAAAATAAACTAGAAAAGCGCATTTATCCAGAGCGAGTCCTATTCTGCGACTCCAGACAGAATCCTGACGTCATACTTTACTAAAATTTACCGTAGCCCATGACTGTCGTGTGCATTTACTTAGGCTCTAGGTGAATAGAACTCTGCGAAGTACCCATGAGCCGATCATAACTACAGAAAAGTTGAATTCAACCCTCCTCGACGTCTTTACGTCAGTCGGTCTGTATAACAGTGTGTTGTAGTGCGGCAGCCGCTGCGCTCGATGAGTTTGTAGTCGATACAAAATGATGCTTTTCGAATGGAAATGGTTCTAGTTATTTATAGATACATTACAGCCAATAATGAAAAGAGAATTCTTCTTAATGTATTTAATGATAGCGAACAACTATCTCTACGTAGAAAACAATGTTTCAACTCTACTCTGCTTCATTTTACGTTAAATCTTTCGAAATTCTCAATTTAATATACTACTAGGTTACTTCAACTATCTTGTAGGTGAAACGCCAAATCTAAACTTTGTCATTTTAGTGATGCTTCTCATCAAAAAGTACTTCCAGCGAAATAGTGGTCGTAAACTAAGGTACGTCTAGTTTATATAAGTGATGGAAGTTTTCCAAAGTGTCGAAGGTGTCGAAGCTTTTAGTGATAGTCCTAATACATTGCCTGGCGGTGACGTCGCAGCACGAACAGCGCTAGCTATCACATTTTCTAAAACAGAAGTGGTACAGGAGATTTCTGGACAAATAGTCCAAAAATCCCCTGCGCAGGGGAAACTGCCAGGGGATTTCTGGAATAAGCCGTAAATTCGTTACATTGGCTAGCGATGCAGTGTTTCTGGACAGGCAATGTATCTTTCTCGTCTTATTCTATGTAGCACTGTCTCAGCTTATATAAATCGGGCGTTTTTATTTACGTATTTATTTCTCACTTTCCAAATCGTATTGTTCCTAGTAAACTTTTTCATTTTTATTTCTGACGTATATTTTGGGATGCAGTTGGTAACAACAGACGCGGAGATCTCTCGGACTAGATTGGTCACAAAGGCTTGCAACGACGATGGCAATATGTTTTATATGAATATTTTTAATAATAGTAATTGGTTTTAGTATTTAAACTGTGAAATCGTTTGGTCGCGGGATCGGTGACGAGTGCGAGTAGGGGTAGGTATATTAGAACTTGGTGCCGTGACCGGAATTACGAAACATTTTTTGATAGATTTTTGGCTTGAAGTTATTGAATACCGCGCATCTCTTTTATTATGTATGTAATTTAGGTTAGTTTGAATTGAGTCCGCAATGCGCCCGCGCATGTAAATGTAATATATAGTTATATACGCTTGCTCGTCGGACAGACGGTCAGGCGATACTTTCTCCTCTTATTACTATTATTATAATAGAATATTTTGAAAATTGCCACCTGACAATTTTATTAGATCGTTTTGTATTCAATACATTTTTGGATTCTGATGGAAGTTATGTGTTTTATTTTTCACCTACGTTTTTAGCTCTCGACTCATCACACATTTTTTTATTCACAGTAGGTTTACTTTTATCATCACAAAGTTGTTCCCACGATGAAGCGGAAAGGCTGCGGTCGGAACCGCAAAAAAGATAATAAATAAAATACACAAAATTTATAAATATAATTGTATATTAATTTATAAGGCACGTTATAGTATAGATATGTTCTAAAGAGTGTAGGTACTTAACAGTACCGTAATTTGAGATTTTAGCTAAATGGAGATTCAAGAAATATAGAACACGCTTCATTGTACACAGAATGTACAAAATGTTGTCTGAAAAAGATAGCTTTTAGCGATATGTCCGCCGAGTCCGCCCATTGTACTTTATTATGTAGTGTCACAATAAATATAATAGTACTAGAGGTAGTGTATAACTGTATTTGTTAATAATATCTCGTATATTTTCTTTTTTGTTTGGTGTACAATGAAGGGTATCTATTATATTTATATAGGGCGTGTCGCATAAAGCGATACCTTTCAGTCAACCTTTGTATGCAGCACAAGAATAGTAGGTACCTACATTACGATACGAACGGTCTAAGTACCTAGTCTATAAACACGGCGTGAAGTTAGCGCACAAGCCTCTCACTAGTTCGAAGTTGTAACAAATGAGTCGAACTGGTGTGAACACTCGAGCGATGCGAGGGTGCTAAATGCCGTGCATTAATAGACTTACTTATGCTGCGTCAGGTATCGTATGTATTGTATTTTGTAGCACGATCTCTTAGGCCGAGCGCGCACAGCGATGCGTTTTTCTAGCAGCTAATTTGTGACTTATAGTGTCATAGAAGCATTGCGATCATTATAACGCATGCCGCTGCAATGCGCGCACTTCTATGACGCTCCATACGTCACAGAATTTTGCGTCTAGAAAAACTCATTGCTGTGCGCGCTCGGCCCTAATTTATGTAATAAAAAGACGTTCATTTGACTCTTAGCAATAAACACAAATGTGGGTGAGTTGGCATTCCAGTAGAAAACATGATAACGCAATTTTACACCTACCCCCGTATGACCCGTATCACTTTTAGATTTGGATTTTGGGTTATTAGTGTTTTCGCATGTATATTTCGGGGATTACTTTATGTGGTATTGATACTATTGATTCAGTTTTAATACTATTCACTATAAAAATAGTCCAACAGGTTTCAAACAAGAAATAGTGAACAATATGGTTGCGTATGGATAAGCGTTATTGTCGCTATATCTTTATTGTAAAGTGATTACCTACTTGATCTAGGAACCGGTGATTTATCTGGTTTGTGCATAAATGTGAACATTATCACACTTTTGTATTTGAAACTGTGGATTCAGTGACTATGGTTCAAGTGTCGGTTAAAATTTATGTAAGTATACAATAAACAATCGCATTATTTCTTTAACAAGTAAGTAATTATTTTTATGCTACAATAATTATATTATAGTAAATTTCATAACAAAGCTAGTGCATGATTAACTTCGCTATCTTATAGCGTTTACACGTATATACCTAATAATTATGTTTTCCGACCAAAACCAAAATATAAACATGCAGAAATATGGCGCCACAGACAGGGCATTGGCGTTTCGGTCGTGCGCTCATACGTTACGAGTTAAAATATATTATTGGTATAATCTATCTATTATTACAACCAAGGTTCTTTCTTACATAATATAATTAACCAAAGAAAACTATATTCCGTTAAGTAACTAAATAATTGTTACGTAGAAGGGTAAATGCATGAACTTAAAAGTATTAACTAGCTAAAACGGGTCTAATTCGCGCACAAAGTAATATATCAAAATATGTAATTTTTATACAAAAAAAGTAGTATTTTAGATTACTTTGTTTTTGATACGTACTTGAGCAAATATGCGTTAAATATAATCTTTAATTCTATATTATCTGTTTCAAAGATTTAAATATATCATAAGCACGCCGCAGCTGTTAAATTAAACTTAAATGTATTATTTCGACATAATATAAAACGGCTATTTTGCTCTCAAACCCCCCTGAAGACTGAAGCTATTCGCTAAACAATGTCGTTGCATTTTTTGTGTCTGTAAATAGTTGGTTCATGTGGTTCTGACCGTATTACCTACTTATAAATAGACATTGAATATTGGTTTTACTAAATTGCGAACGAATAATAATAACATTAGGAACACTTGAATGTGGATCGGTTTTATAGTTACAAAATAAATAGACTAGTGAGAGCGTACATACCTCATTTTTATGACTCATAACAGAATATTAGCCACGATTTTTTATATACTTCGACTTTGTTATAATATGTTTTAACTTAAATCATATTATTTACAAGGAATAACTACAAAGTTTTTTTTACCTTTTCTTAATCTTTAAGTACTTAGGTATCCTACTTATCTACAGTTTGGAGTCAGTTTAGTCAGTCGAGTCACTGTCGTTCTCCACTCTTCACCGAACGCGGTGGCTCGGACGGTCGCCCATATTCAGATCTAAAAGTTAGGACTAAAACTGAACCGTCTACTCTCTCAGCTCTGCGCGATCGTTCGAGTTCAACCGTCTTGAAAAATCAGTCTTCAGATTATAAAAAACCTATAAGTGTGCGTGTTCAAGTGCATCGCTCGATCGAGATTAATTGCTTATGAACCTAGCTGCACCACAGACATATAAGAGGAATAAGACCGGGCATTGCAGATATCTAGTGAAGCCAGCAATAAATTACATTCAGGCAGGGCTGAAGTAAGACTGATAAGACAACTATGCATACGTTCATAAAATACAACTAAGATTTTCATGCTGAACCCGAAGAATGAGATGTCAAAATATCGGCAGCGTCGCTCATAAATATATGGCGGCCGGCTCCACGACTTGATCACTAGATATCCGTAATGCTCGGTCTGCTTCTCGTTACTTGTCTGTGAGCTGCACACACAATAAAAGTTCATGTGCATAGCAGAAATAAATACATGCATGTACAAATTCTAATTTTCTGAGGTCGACTGTAACCACGTCTCCAATGTTATGTAAGTTCCGTTCTTATACAGCTGGCACTGTGGCAGACGCAGCGGCGACGACGACGGTGGGCGTCGCAACACTGAAGCTGGTGATGAAAACGTTGACGATGGTGATCAGGAAGATGCCCAGCACGGTAAAGTTGTTGATCTTGTCTGCCTTGCAGATCTCTTTCTTGTCGTTTACGTCGTATCGGCTGTTCATGATGAGACCGACGCCTACTGCGATCTGTGGGAGATAAATATTTAGAATAGGTATATTATCGGTTTAAACGTTTTGCGAGATGCCAAGCTAGCATATGATAGCGGTCTCAGAACATTGAGATAGTAGCTATCTAGAGGCACGGCAGTGACCCCGCCAAGCCGAGCACACAAAGCCACAACCTAGGTACCATCCTTGTTTCGATTCCATTCAGGCCATATTCGCTATTATTTACACCTACGGAAATGAATTTTATCTCCGTGGCGCAAGTTACTGAGGGTAAAGTTGCGGGTTCATTTCCCGCACAGAACAAATAGGACGAACGCTAACGCTGGCGAACTATTCGCTAAATATGATGTTCGTAACGAACAGCATCCTTCCATCCTGATTCCTGTTACATACCTGAAAGAGGATGCTAAGGGAGATGAAAACCAGGCTGGAGTAGTAGTAAGGGTGGTTGCTGGCAGACTCCAGGACGTACCGGAGCTGGTTGGCGTTGGCTGACAGAAGCGCCAGGTCCATCATACCCTGAGCCAGGTTCTTCTTCTGCTGGTACGTGTTCACGTCGATAGCCTGCAGAACAAGTGCAGAGTTAGAGAACGCGACGCTGCATTATCGGCAAATGAAATAATTATCGCTGAGCTATTGTATATTTAATAATATCATACTCTTTGATGGAGTTTTAAAATTAATAAACTCATATTTAACAGCTAAGAATAGACCCGGTCTTAGCTAGTTAATATGTTTTCAGTTCGCGAAAGTGCATGACTGCCAAGAAAAGAAAATCATATTTAGGTGATTTTCCCTTTTGGCATTTGCGCAGTCTGGTAAAAAAGGTAATAGGTAAAATGAAAGAACCACATCTGATATGAGCTCAGACCGAATTCTGTGTAAATTCAATGGTAGGGAAAAACTACCGGAAACGACGTGAACGAAAAATTCACGCTTCTAAATAATTAAAATTGTCGTTTTTTCAGTCTCTTTCTGAAATTATCCCAGGTAATCCTAAATCCGTGTCGTGTTCCCCACGCGTTGTCGAATAATGTTTATTTTTTAACTTTCTAATAATTCTTTGAAGCTTTCTTTAAAAGGATCTTTGTAGATAACACTAGCATTATAAAACTGTACTAATGCAATGCAAATTACCGAAGGAATGGGAGACACAGGCCTGTCGTCCTGCCCGAACCTCGGAGTTAAGGGGCGCGTGTGATCTGAAACCGACATAACATTATAGATTACTGAACAAACTGCAAGCCATCGTGGCGCTTGGCATGTGGTTGATGGATGAGCCTGTGAAGCGCGAGGTTGCGCTTTCTATTCCCGCACAGGACTAGGATTCGTGTAAACCACAGATAATTGCTCTGAGACTTTTGGGTCTTGTTTGTGAGAGCATTGTCTGCGTACCTACCTAGTTCCTGATTCCCTAAAATCCTAAATGCTGGAAATACATCTAAGGATACCTACGCAATAAGTATACTTAAAATAGCATTTTCTGCATGTTTCATTAAGGTCGACTAAATGTACCTAGGTACCTAGGTATCAAATACTTAGAAAAGTAACAAAAAATGTGAGTAATATGGGAATCCCGAATTTAGCCAAATAATGGCAGGCTTCCAAGAAAGCATTTCTTACGGACATGCGGCATGCAATGGTGGTTATTATGTTTTACACATACATGCTTTTGCTTTAATGAGTTGTTTATTATATAGGTACTTAATATCATAGTAATACTATACAATTGCGAATAATACGGTGTTTGGCTTTTTTATGCAATGGGAATAAAGTAGATAGGTAGGTCTACTATGTTCAAAAATAATGTAAGGTGATTGGTGAGAAAAATTTCAGCACTTTCCATACTGATGATTAATCGTCTAGTTCTTATCAAACGTAGTTACGATTCTTTAGTTAGTCATTATCTCTGTGAAATGTGTCTCCAAACGCAGCATCCCTAATGCTGGAGCTATTTGGTTTTCGGAGCTTAGAGCATGTAAACCCCCTCAAAGAGAGACGCAATACAACTGTTTACGAGTCGGAACATCTCAGCGGATATTACCAGTAGGTAATTTATGTGAGTTAAGACAGTTACTGATCCATGAATAGGTACCGAATAAGTGCTTGACAATGATTCGAGAACCATAATGAGTACCTAATTATGCTGCGGAGTCCGCAGACACTTGAGCGGCTTTGACAAAGCCTCATTCAACAAACAAGAACAAGGGTTGTGCTGGACACCAGCATTGAACCACAACCCCTTCAATGAATCGGTAAGGTTGCATCAGGGTGCAAAGTGCTATAAAGTGATGCGAACCAATCACCGTAGGGATAGTCAGGCTCATCTCCCGAAGGCCACGGCCATTTACCGTCGTCTGTATGCGACTCTTCGCCGTCGAGGACGCCGTGCTCGACGTCGTCGTCGTTCTCAGCATCTGCAACAGTTCCATCATCATCAGTTCACTCACTATAATATAGGTATAATTATAGTAGGTAGGTAGGTACTGTGTCTTCAAACGCTGTTATAATTTTGGTAATAGGTAGTCTCTTGATGAACTCGTCAGGGCAGTGCATCGGAAGGTATCCCCTTCTCATAAACTTACATAGTGTCTAGTGACAAACACACGACACGTTTGGCGTAGTAGTTGAGCAAGCGGACTGCTGCGCTTGGTGTCGCGGGTTCGATTCTCGCCCGGAACAAATATTTGTATGATCCACAGTTGTTTGTTTCTAGTCGGGGTGTTATGCATATGTGAAATTATATGTTTGTAAAAGATACCACGATACAGGATATATCCTAGTGTGGACGTTTGTAAAAAAAAGAAAATGCACCGTCTTTGCCACACCGCGGTGTCTGCAAGTGCCATAGCGAATAAGAGCCAGCCATCATATTAGATCGAATGTCTACATTGGCTTGATCGTCTGCTTGCGTCGTCAGGTAATTCATGTTAAACCTAATATCTATGAATCTAAGTGCCTAATTTATTAGGCTAGCTAGAGTTATGCATATTATATTTTCAAGCAACAGATGCGCTCCGTCGCTCTACCCCGTAGACAATTTTGGAAGTATCCTATGTATTGTTGCAGGACCTAAAGTATAAGTATCTAAATAATATATGAGTAGTGATTTTCCTACATCCTAATCTAAACCACTGTACTGCCGCTTTAAAAATTTTCCGGATAACAAAATAAATCAAAAGCATATTTAATTATAATATTCGGTGTAACAGGAAATAATAATAACATGAATAACTAGTAGGACGTAGGAACTTCATCATACTAACAAGAAGTAGGTAGATAACTACCTACCATCGTGTTCAAATGAACAACAAATGCGTATTGGTACCCACCGCGGCAACTATACCACATCCCGTGTGGAAGATAGCCCCGTAGCCCATGACCTCAATATACTACATTTATCAATAATTTATTTGTATATTCACTACTCATTCTTAATATTCTGACATTTGAATTATATTCCGCAGTTGAACTCTAATCACCTCAACATTACTTATTTTTAATTGCACATTACTCGAAAAGTGTAGTGTGTCATAAAAGCTTCGCTTAGCGGCAGGTAAAGTGGGATTGTTCCGCTCTAGTAGTTTTGTTTGTAATGTTTATTTATTTATTACTAACAGGCTACAAATTCTTTGCATAAAATCGGCTTTTCGTTAACTACCAATAATAATTATGTTTAGGTTCCTAATTAAGCCACATTGGCCGGGGATGTGGGACGGAACTAAAAGGTCTAAAAGTGGGCCACACAGGATAAAATGTATACGCCAAACAGGATAAATACAATTTTATAATAACCATGAAGCTCAAGCAAAACAACTTTGTAGTATGTTGACATAATATTTTATACGGAGTACGTTTTGTGACATGTGATATTATGCAAATGAACCAACAAACACAACACCACAGGTCACCGCACCGAAATATCAAACATACAAAAACAGTTGCATTTAGATCCTCCTGCTTTTTGGAAGTCGAAGAGAGATACCCAATCGCGGCAAACAAACAAAGCTGCTTTCATTAGGAATTCCTAATTACCCGGGGTTATCCGATTCGTGAATGACACACTGACACACACAGTCACCACTTTCGCAACGACTTTAGCCATCTTCGAGAATATACAAGCGGTGAATATTTTAACAAAATTATGTTATTCATGAAGGTATTCTATTTTTTCGTTCTATGCAATGGTGATGTCGCACTGGTGCGGCGTCCAGTGCGGTGAATTAAAAGCGGCCATGTAACACCCGCGCAGTCGTAGTAGAGTATAGGTACCAAAGACATTCTCACACGATACTATTAAAATCACTAACGTTGGTTCCCCCACCATGAGCCTAAAGAAATTCACAAGGTACCCACGCATTGTAATTTGCAAAAATGCAACTTCGTCACTAAAGGATGCTAATTGCAGCTGTGTGGTGATTAAAACTTCCGGCGCGTCGGACGGTTGCTTCTCAAATTCATGCCCAACCCTTCTATTATTTCTTGCGAGTTTTGGTTTAATCACTGTGATTTAATGCATAACACCTAGACCTACCCATTAATGTGATATTTTACCTTATTGTTATATCCCTGTGGTTTAATTTAAATCCACATTGTTAATTACTTTGCGTTACTTCTTACCACGAATCTTACGTGATATTGAACCTTATTTATTCCTCTGCACATCATCAGATTCTGATCAGATTTATGTTGTAGGTACTCACCAACATCCACAATATCCGGTTTGTTGTCAACAGGTTCAAGGAGTCCATCATCAATGCCAGGGAAGTGAGTGTTGTTGTTGTGGGCGGCATCGTCGTCCAGGTCGTCGATTTCTGGACCTGCTGGAGAGTACCATGTTTGGTATCCTTCACGACTACACAGGCGCATTGATATGGTGGTGGTACTGCGGCAGTGAACAATGTGCAATAATATCTTCAATGACGTTATGATTGATTCAATAATTGTCTGTGGCATGGTAAATCCAATCGGATTAAATCAAAGCTGCATCAAATCGAGTCTGTTAGATTATGTATGGTGGATATCGAGAACAAAATGGATTAAAATAATTGTGTAAGTATGTAAATCTTAATTGTGTAAGAAATACTTTAACTATTAAGTAGGTACCTACGTCCAGTTTATAGTTCGTATAATTTATAAAGACGCCTCCGTATAAATGACTAAGTATAATGTTTAGAAAGTATTTTTCTAAACAGCTCCAATAGTCCCATGTAATTGTTAATTAATCCTAATAGTATTTATTATGCGCCTCGAGGCCTAAAAACCACTCTGACTCATCATATCAGTCTTTGTGTAACCGGTTTACATTTCATTGCCATCTTATAAACCAGGAAAATCCCGTGGTTTTAGTGACGGGGGTGGTAGGTCCTAAATACCACAATTAGGCCAACACACTGACTCAGACATTTAAAGTACGTAATAACTGACCTGCCGCAGTTTATGAAAGCTGCAGTCAGTGATACCAGTGAGTAACGTAATAAGTATTTTATAGCACCTACTGGCTTGGTAGCTAGGTAAGTATTGTAGTATTTACCTACCTTCGCTATGTCAATTACGTCAGAATTATGCAGAGCAAGCAATATACCATAATATATCCACCTACCGTGCTAGGAATATTAATAAAAGCAGGTATTCTGTCAGCAGGTACCAGAAGTATGTTATTTATTTTATTGTTAACGTACCTACGTAATAAGGTATACGTACTACGCAATATTGAGGTATTTCGCATAACAATAATAAGTTCTACCAAGTTGAATTGTGCTGATGGGTAAGAGTAGATGGAAGGGTTCTAACCAAAGGGATTTTAGTGCATAGACTATATAGATAGTAGGTAATGAGAGTAGTGCACTTAAAGTAGGTACCTACCTAATGCATAGCATTTAGGGGTTTCAACCCTTTAAAATTGGGCATGTTTTTACTTCAAATCATCATTTAGATTTTAGACGTTATTTGTTGTGACGATCTGGTTTTTATTTTTTGCGAGGAAGCACGTGCATGTACTAACCTGCTAACGGAGGCTTCTGCTTCTCTCTGTCTGGCTCCAAGAGTGGCTGCGAAGTGCGCTCTGCTTCGCCGCCGATGTGATTGCCGTTGTGTTGCTGCAATAAGATGAAGCCGTGAAAGGGTGAAAAAATAAAAATAAAATACTAATGGCAAAGTATTTATTTGAATACGCTAATAGCTAACCTATGAACAGTCGAATAAGTCTGACGAGATATACTGACTGGTGTTCGTGTCTATAGGCTTAGTAGACGTGACGTATAATGCACAGCTAAGTACCCATATAACTGACTATACGAGTAGGTAGGTATGTCTCATCTTATTTAGGTTATTTATGTTGTGTTGTGTGCTCTTAAAAACCTACCACAATGTATTATAACTATAAACAAGGCATCATGCCAAATTGTGGAAGCTAAAACCCGACAGCAGTTATAAAAAAAGTCAATAAATTATTTCCACTCTCGACGATTTTTGGAAATCCCATAATTATTGAGTCACTATCTCGGAGCTTACTCCGGTATAAAACTGTAGATGACAGTGCATCCCCGTAGACTGAGATCTGCAATTATGACGTCATTTCTGTCAGTAGTAATGGGGCGTTCCCAAAGCTTCGGCTAATTTAATGTACCGTGTGCTTACAAAATATATGATGATACAAAGCGTATGGACGCATTGTTGCCGTATCAATCAATATTATATAGGTAGGTACTTACTATAGTTCTTAACTTGAAGATCTGACTTATATACTACTGCTACTTCGACAAGTATATAGACACTGTTCATATATGGACATTGGGACGTATAATAATTATAGTAAATATTAAAAATCCTGATGCGTTGAATAAATACCTATACCTAGGTCATGTCTATGTCAGTAGATCCTAACAAAATTAGGTAAGTATTTAGAGAGTCGGGACCTACGAGAACTTAGTTCTGCTTTTACTGCGCCTTTGAACAACTTCTATTAGCTCACATGAACTTCACATCCGCTGTCGACCGAACAAACGATATGATGCATAGGAATCGGCAACGTGAGGAAAACAATGAAGTCGATACTTGATTGTGAACTTCAAATTCTTAAAAATGATAATGGCTGTTTGCCCAATGTCCTTATTATTGGCTTAATTAACAGTGTGTGAGTGTTCTCAGACAAAACAAAACAAATAAGGTCCACTTTATCGCATATAGTTGACTGTTACTAGGTAGGTCATAATTCTACCTACTTGTTGACTAATGACCGCGGGAACAAGGGCTGCCCTTGACAATTGTTTACGGAGGTATGTATCCACCAAACCGGGCCGGGCCTCGGTGGTGGATTGTGGCCTAATCCTCCTCACGAAAGTGACGGGGACCCGTGTTCAGAGATGGCGGAATGTTTGTGAGATAAATAATAACTGTTACCTACAAGTCTACTAAAAAGTGCACTCACATCTGACTTCGGATGGATTGCAAATCGTCGATATATTTTCAAAAATTATACCTAATAGGCTCATCACGACGTAACATAAATAAAAGAGCCTGAATCCCGATATTGGTAATAGATCACTTGGTAAATAATAATATCGCACCGCTTCTTTCCGGGGATGGTCCAGAAAATGTAAAAATTATAGGTACGCTTTGTTATTGTGTAATTATTTTCAGTTTGCCACGTTTATTGCGAAATCTATACACATCATTCTAAACGGCTCAAACCTCGGACTAGCTAAGTAGGTATAAATAGTAGAAGTCATCCATCGTCAATAGATTTTTTGTGTGTATGAAGGTCATTCATTTCAATATGTTATGCTAACCGTTGAGTCAATACGCGTAGGCGGGGTCAACGTACTGGTCTACCTCTCGAATGAACAATCCAGTTGAGATATTACACGAGGAAGTTGAGCTCTCTAGACAATTGAGGAAAATTGTATATTCGGCGGGGAATTTCGAGAAAAAATTGGCAAAAGATCAGCATTCTTTTTCACGTGTGCTGAAATCTCATTGACTTCCCTGTTATCTATCTCGATTCTCAAGGTAAAACCTAACTATAGTAGAGTGTAGACGTATACTATAAGAGCACGCGCCGCCAACCCTACGTGATGAAGAGATAACTTGAGACCCAAAGGGGTTCTATTGAATAATGTAGAAATCGTTCCAGGTTGGAGTAAGAATGGCTGTAGATTTAATGGTGTTAAGCCTCGCCGTATACGGACAATTATATCACAAGAATAGTAAATATTTTTTGGCGGGATATAAAGAAGGGTGTCAAATTATATATTTTGATATTAGTTTGTGCGCGAATTAGACCCGTATAAATTCTGAAGGCCTAAACCATTCTTCAGGCCTTTATTCTACATCGACAGAGAAGTACAAACAATGCAACCAGCACCAGTTCCAGTGGTATGGATGGAACTACGGCACAAAAACTCCCGTCATTACGTTTCATAAAAATAGAATTGTCAACAACGGACGTTAAGTAGGTAACCGCGCGACGCGACGCGTTCCTTAAAATTTTTGGAAAAGATCAAAGAAATAAATTATAAATAGATATTTTGACACAAAACTTCTATCATTTTAATCCTTTTCATGTAGTAAAATACCCTACTTATTATAATTAAGCTACCGTGACAAATAGTAACTAAACACATCAAAAAAGTCTAAGCAACATGCATGCATAATATGGACCCAGGAACAATGGGATAAAATTATGTTTTCCGATGAGTCGCGATTCGGGTTTAGGCCTGATACAAGAAGGGTGCGAGTGTACCGTCGGCCCGGAAATACTGAAAGGCTCAGGTGCGTTCAGGAAGTTCATCCATACAGCGGCTCAACAGTTATGGTATGGGCGGGTATTATGAAGAACAGGCGAACTGAGCTCGTTTTTGTAAATGGAAACATGAACGCTGAAAATTACGTTGAGGATATTCTCAGACCTTATGTCCATCCATTTGCACAAATCTTTGGCTCCGATTTTACGTTAATGCATGACAATGCGCGTCCACATACAGCTCGGCGAACCAGAAAAGAACCAGAAATTAGTACATGTTGCTTAGACTTTCTTGATGTGTGTATATTCGACTACGGACTACCACAAGAAAAGCAGTAAAAACCATTAAGTTACAAAACAATGTAACAGGAATAAAGTGTGCTAATAAAATTATAGGCGGCTAATAGCTTATGTACCTACTTATTAATTTACAGAAGTACAAAAAAATGACTCAGATTCGTAACTCTTCTAAGAAAATGACTTAATAAGTTTCTTATAAGTTCAGATACTCGGCAGAAACAAAAGCTCTAACATAACGTAAATTTCTACTTTGTTTACTTCTACATTTTTAGAAGCTTTATACTTGATAATATTTAAATCCTAGATATGTAATAAAAGTGAAAGTATCTCGGTCAATCTCTAATCTCTATCTCCCGGTTTCCTTTTCCAGGCTAATCGGTTGAACGGGTCTTGATAAAATTTGCTATTGAGATAGGTTTGAGCCCTGGCCACAAAATACTACCTACTAGGTATATACTCTGGGATAGAGGAGGTTACATAAGGTTAAATAAGAAGGCACAGTTAGTATCCTATATTATAGGTACGGTCGGCATCAAAAGTAGCTTAACATGTTTTAGTTTCCAATTAGATACGCAAAATGTACATTTTTAGGGTGTATATTAATTTAAGATACGGAGATGTTAAGCTACTTTTGATGCCGACCGTACCTAAAAGGAGTCCTCAAAAACATCGATGTTTTTATTTGGCTCTTTGCTCAGTTTAATCTTGTGATGACGCATAATATGCACTTTACAAAGGTCTTTCGTTCTGCAAAACACTGATACGAGTATATGAATATTAAGCATATTTTTTAACCTTTTACACAGAATACATAATATAGTATTTAGTATGTACTATGTACTTAGTACATACCTTTTACAACGCGCAAATGCCTACATATAATATATATATATATATATATATATATATGTAGTAATACCTACATATAAGTAGGCAACTCCTACAATATTCCATTGCATAAATTTATTGTAAGTAAGTAGGTACTTACTTAGTTCACGAAGCCTAATGGTAAACTAATCGTGCAAATATGTGTACGTATTCTAGTAAGTAATGTGTATAAAAATGGTCTTATTCTGAACTAGTGAATATTCAAGAGTTAAAACGCACGACATGATACAGTTTGAAAGTTTATACTTTCGTGAAATAATTAAAAATGGTATGTTATAGATTCATTAATTAGTGAAAAGTAGGTACATAGGTATACCTACTTATACGGATATTAAAATAAACTTTTCTAATATTTTTGGTACCTACATTCGGCAACAAGACGTAGTCGATAAACATGCTCTGATATCCGTCCATCCGATTTAAGAACAAAGGTTCATGAATTTTCGTGAGAGCTTAGGTCCAATACTCATGTCATTGTAATAAGTACCAACCTAACATCTTTGTTACCTAATTAACACCTAAAATATTGAGTTCTTCACACTGTAGAATCTCCGGAGATGATTGCAAAGTTTAATAACCTTGAATCCGTTATAATATAATAAACTATTGTTATCTTAGAGATAACCTTAGTGTCATCAGTAAGTCTAGTCTAAATGTAACACAATATTATTATACGTCCATAGGTAGGTATATACTTATATACTTACTGAAGATCTTTTGCAAAAAGGTTCTTAATTTCTTTCACAATTTTTCATAAAAGAGATCCTATTATTATATATGGAACGATGCAATCCCAACTAAAAAATTGTACCTACAGTACTGGGACAGTAGAAATAGGCAAAAGTCTATAGAGACGGCTTTTTATGAAATAAAAACAAATGAACTCGGAAATAAGTTTCAGTTTTACTTACTGGCTTGATATGGTTTTTTTCAGTACGGTGCAAATTGGAATTCAAAGTGTTCTTTGGTGAATTAGGGGTCCCAAAAACGAGTTCCAGAGCATTGGGATCCAATTCGATCTTATGTGAGCTCTTTGGCGATTCGTTCACGATTTCCAATTTCGTGTGTGTTGCAGACATCTTCACTGCACTAGTGTCACTATGTTAAGTGTTAAAATTGCGAATAAATACGCTTTTAATTGAATAAAATGTTATTGCAATATAGAGGTCGCGTCCACGTCGGCGTGTGGTACGCGGAGCGATTTCGCGGAGACTGGCCACCATCATGCCAACATGTTCGCGGCGTGCTTGAATGATTTAATTATTGTGAGTTGTTTCTAAAAATACCTATCAAAACACGCGGCTGATTTCAAACAGCAAATGGGCATCCCGTTTAAACTTTCAGTTTGAATTGTTTGGACAGGGGTGGGGAGATTTACTTGTAAAAAAGCCGAAAGTTTAGGGGTAAGCACCTAAGGGTATTGCCAACCTTATGTTTTTACACCCTTACCAAGGAATAAATTATAGCCCTTGCCAACCAGGCAGTAACTGCCCGAAACGCTACTAGATAAAAGTAAGTCCTAAGCAAATAAACTTAAATTACCTCACGATAAGCTAAGTATATATAGGTAAACAATGTAATATTGACGTTTGTTTTTGTGTGATTTTGAGTTAGACTATTCTTGCACGGTGTTTATACTCATTTTAAAATACCTAACTAAAATCGTCATAGAAATAGAACAAAGCAGGGCCAAGGTTTCGAACCGGTTGTGATCGGAATGCGAAGCTCACATGTTACCCTCCTGTCATCACCGATACTTTACATAATAGTTATATGTACCTACGTAGGTACATGAGGCTGGGGATATCACAATGACTCAGGCGTGAAGTGGAGTGTAGACAAAGGACAGACATTTATGCAATTCTTGGAAGATTTTATTTATCTACCTGTCTAGGCTGTATATTTTGCATATATACGTGTAGATGGATAGATGCTTGCATCATCATCATCAGCGAATAGATGTCCACTGCTGAACCTACGCCTCCCTCATAGATCTCCACATCCAGGGTTGGTAGCTGTTCGCACCTAGCCCAGTGAATCTCCTCGTCTCGCACCTCGTGTGGTGCCTCAGACATGTCTAGTTTACTATAAGTACAGGACTGTTCAGATGTAATAATACTGGTCATCCCCGTGGGTTAATACGTCAAGGCTATAACAAGGCTAGAATAACAGGCTCTTGGCAAGTCAACTGTTGACTGCGAATCGTGAGGTTGCAAATTCGTTTCCCGCGCAGGGCTGTTTGTTTGCATGTCATATGAGGTTGTGCTAGGCTCTAGTGTCAGCGTTTATCAGGCCGCCCAAGTGCCTGTAACGAGGCTCAAAGACAAGCTAAAAATTGATAACAACTTGGACGTGGCCCCCGAAGCACGGACTCGGTATTGTTAGATTCTGAAGCGCACAAGTTACCGCTAGGCCACCTAATGAGAACTAATATTTATGTGCCTTTCCAAAAATATATAGACGGACTAGGGTAAGTAGGTAGGTACCTACTTCTTTTTATCTCAGATGAATGAGTGAAAACATATCATGGATGGGTGAATTTTACCTACCCCCAGTGCAGTCGGTTTGCAATAAGCTGAAAGGGAACTCTGAGCTGAGCCGGAGTTTCAGTGAGCTGTGTTCGTATTGCAACAGTGTTGTGTATTCTCCTACGTAATATCTATTTTAAAATTAACTTTATTTTATGGAAGCGGTGGTAGCCAGTGGCGAGTTCAAATCCTAGTGCGGGCACGTATCAATATGTACCTACGTAATTCTCACTCGCTTTTCGGTGAAGGAAAATCATTGTGAGAAAACCAACATATACCTAATTATTTCAGAGGCATGTTATCCACCAACCCGGACTAGGCCCCCGCGCGTGTTGGATTATAGCCTAATCCTCCTCACGAACGTGAGGTGAGGCCTTTGCCCAGCAGTGGGACAGTTACAGGCTGAAATCATTCTTATATATTATGGAAGACAGCCTAGTTTTCGTGTTTATTTAATGATAACCGCTTCGTGACCTGTCTGGTTGATATAAACGAGGTGATGCCGATTGAAGTATGCCCTTGAATCTTGCTCTTGAATCTATTTAAAGTAACTAGATACAGAGACTAGATATTAGTTATAACGGAGTTCTGACGTTTTTGTATTTTGAATATATCATCTTTCGCGCGTTGGAGTGAGTAAAGGTTATAGCTAGGGTTATTTCCAAAATCCTGGCTAAAAGATTTGAATACGCAACTAGGTTAGATGTTTTTTTAAAGTAGGTACCTACATACCTACTTATAGTTAGCGTGTGAAGGAAGAGCCTTCACAATCGAACATTTTTGCTACTATACCTACCTACAATATACTCGTACTTCTATTTCCAATTACTTGGTATCTATTTAACGTACCTACTTATTTAATACAGATACGATATTTTATAAAATATGCAATTGCAACCACTGCAACGCTATAGTAGCATCATGAATGCAACCACATAAATAATTTTCATACACGCCTGAGTATAATCTATATGCAAAACAAGCTTCATTTAATTTCATTGATTGCTATTTGTATTCGTGGTATAAAATTCCACTCAGGTACTATTGTTTATTGATTGATAATATAATCCTCAGATAGTATTGTAATGGAATAACATTTCATATTTACATTGGAAATTTATAGATTGTAACAATAACTGCATCTATTTAGTAGACGTAGGTATATCTTACTATTGTGGTAGATTCCCGCTATGGTGAACGACCAATGGATCGGACTCCCACCGTGGTGCGAAGCTAATAATTATTTAAATTGAATAAGTACATTATAAAACCCCCAAGTGATATAGCATAATAAATTATGTTTAAAAATTAATTATAGAACAACTCGATAAAACTGAATCAGACTGATAAGATAATGAGCCTGACACCATTAGATAATATTGATTGGTGCGATTACGTAGGTATACTTACCTACTAATCTGAGAGTTTTCTGTTTTGTGTGCCTGAATATCTTAATTAATTAAATAATTTAAATTTAAATTCGTCATTTCCGTCCATACGTATGTCACAGCAGTCACAGAACCGCCATTTTACTTAGATACGTAGGTAGGTAGAATACTATTGAAAATAATGGTTGAAAGGGAATGCATTAGTATACTTAGTATACCTACGTTTACGTAGTCTACTATGAACTTCCCGATGACGGATGATGAGCATAATATTATACAGCATACAGGCTTGTAGTAGGTAGGTACTACAACTAAGAAAACTCAATGTACACATAAAAATGTAGGATAAAAAAAATGCAAATGCCACCGTGTCGGGGTATAGGTATATCTTATATCTTTAAATGAGCAATTCTTTCCAATTAGGTAATTCCAAATTTTTATATACTATACACCTAATTGGACGATTTTCATGAAATTCAGTATATAGGGAGTTACGGGGGCGATAAATCGATCTAGCTAGGAATCATTTTTAGAAAATGTCATTTTATTCGTGTTTTTTTATGTTTTTTTTTCATATTTTTTATTATATTCTATCGGTACGATCGAAAAATATTATTCATATTTCATCATTTTATTAGTAACTAGCTGTTGCCCGCGACTTCATCCGCGCAGATTATATACTTTACCATAATTCCAAATAACTAAAAATAGACCATGACCTCGAGTTCGACATCGACATCCGCGATATATCCGCATATGCGATATCCAACATTCTCGTACGACATCCACCATCTTCTATCAAAATGACCATTTTATACAAAAACCTGGCATTTTATACCAAAATCTAACATTTCATATAAAAATCTACCATTTCCTACCAAAATCTACCATTTTCTACGAAAATACCATGTTCTACCAAAAGCTACCATTTTCTACTAAAGTTTAAATTTTTCTACCACAATCTAAATTTCTTTTGTAAATCTATTATTTTCTTTCTAAATGTGCTATTTTCTACCAGATTCTTCCATTTCCTACAAAAAACTACCATTTCCTAAATTAAATCTACCATTTTAACCGTAATCTACCATTTTACCATAATCTACCATTTTAATTTCAAATTCACGAATATCTACCAAAAGCTACCATTCCTTTCAAAATCTACCATTATTACCAAAAATCTACCATTTTCTACCTTTAATTTATCATTTTCTACCAAAATCTACCACTTCCTACCTTTTAAAAAACATAGATACTACGTTTGAAATTGATCAAACCAATAAAACACGTTGTTCCATCCAAACTTTGCAACCCCTTTTCACCCACTTAGGGGTTAAATTAAAAAAATATATAGTCAGGTTCTTAGTGCACACCTACGTCTCCTAGTGTCATCTACGAATGTGTACAAAATTTCAGTTTTGAACTAAATCTGATGAAAAATATTCTGCAACCCCTTTTATTATTTTAGGGGTTGAATATTAAAAAATGATGAAACACGTGTTTAATTAAATCTTAATAATATAAATGCCAAGTTTGAAGCTGATCAGACAAAGAAAACACGTTGTTACACAAAAACTTTACAACCCCTTTTCACCCCCTTAGGGGTTGAATTTTCAAACATCCTTTCTTAGTGCACACCTACGTCACTTAAGAAATATTTGTGTAAAATTTCAATGTATAACTAAATCGGATGTAAAATATTTTGCATCCCTTTTTTACCCCTTTAGGGGTTGAATATTAAAAAAAGATGAAACACGTGTTTCATTAAATCTTTTAAAGAATATAATTGCCAAGTTTGAAGTGGATCAGGCCAAGAAAACACGTTGCTCCATACAAACTTTGCAACCCCTTTTCACCCCCTTAGGGGTTGAATTTTCAAAAATCCTTTCTTAGTGCACGCCTACGTCACATAAGGAGTATTTGTGCAAAATTTCATGGTTCTAGACCCAGTAGTTTCAGCTGTGCGTTGATCGTCAGTCAGTCAGTCAGTCAGTTTTGGCTTTTATATATATAGATTCGTACTTAAATATAATGTCCAAATAACACAATTTATAAAAAAAAAAATACCGAGCAAAGCTCGGTCATCCAGATATTACCTATATATTTCGACAAGATCCTGTCACACACGCCCCAATATACCGTTATACTAATTAGGTACTTCCTATTGTTATGACTAATACTTTACACAATTTCCTGTTTACGGCTGCGACGTAGGTACATACAGAATTTGGGGAAAGATGACCGATTTCGTTAGTACCTACCTACGCGTACGAGTAAATCGTTGTCTATAAAGATGTGACCCGGGTGATAGTGACTAGCGATCGTAAAGTGTAAGCAATTAATATATAAATCGCATGTTAGCAGGTAAAGTAAACCGTACTAAACTAGTGTTGTATTGTTTTTTATCATCCAGAATAAAATTATTGTCGCAAACAACAGTAGGTATTGCATCCAGTTTCCAATGATAATCCCAAAAGCGATATGTATTTTGTTGTACCTATTGCTTCCTTTGCCATACCCGCTCGATCTTCTACTTTTTGGTTAGGTGCGACTTCTTTGGAGTTGCATGCCCGCTTGTACTGAGACCACACCCTTATGTGATAAGTTTTATCCTACCTTCCACGGTGTAAAATATTGCCAGTCGACTGATAAACGCGCTGGTTCGCATGCGTGCGGTTTCTACACTTTTTATCAATAAATAAATAAAAAATAGTTCAAAATGGGTTGCGGTGAGTTTCTCGTGAAGTACATCCTGTTTTTCACCAACTTGGTGTTTGCGGTGAGTATTGGCACTATTTTCTTTTGTTATTGTGAGATTTCAGTTTATAGCGGTGAAGATAAAATTAACAACATTTATTTCTATATCTACCTTCATAAATAATATTTTCTGTGTTTCGCCGGGCGCGTGTCACATTTTGTGGAATCTGTTGAGGAATGTTACAAGGTCGTCCGATATTCCAGGGATTCAGTTCTATTCACTACGATTCTGCTAGGGTGTTCTTCGCAATATCTAACTTGTATTACAATCGCGAATCTTGATATGGCCGTTCCCAATCAGGCTGCGTCGCCTTTGTATGATTTGGTTTTATCTCTAAGCATATCTAGGTACCTTATTTGCTGTAACTTATAAATAAAACATTTAGGTACCTAGCTAATACCTATTTAGTGCTACAAGACGACTAGGTAGTTCAGAACCCTTGACAACTCGGTGATCGATCGCTTCTGTTGATATACTGAACTCCGTCAACTGAAAGGGTCGATTGTAAAGTGAAGCTTCAACTTTGAATGAGACGATATCGGGTCAAAACGATTTGGTTACTTATGGACTTGAGATCACTCATGAAAGTTAACTGATTCTACCACCGTCTTCCCTCACCGATGACACCGACCAGTAAATACAAAAAATTACACACATTACACAGACTTTGTTGTAGCTGCTAGTATTACGACCGAATGAACATGAGGAACATCTAATGTGCTGAACGCACATTGCCCTAGCTGAAGCCATGACTTTAGGATTTTAGTTCGCTTCGCAGGCAAATTTAACTGCACAAGCAAGTTTCTTTCAAATAAGGATAAATAAATTGACCATAATCGGATCTAAGTCGCGCACAAACTAATATAAAAATATTATTTAGATAGTGGCTATTTGTACGGGTACTGGATGAATAAATTATATTTATTCATACATTTATTGTTTTTTTTGGATGATTAGCTTGTCTTTTGTTTTTTTAGCCTTTGGATGATTAGCTTATCTTTTAAGTCTATGACTATTTGAACGGGTACTGGATGAATAAATTATATTTATTCGTACATTTATTCAATAAGAATGAGTAATAGGGTGGGCCACTGATGTATGAAGTAAAAAAATGTCTGATATAGATTCGTAATAGTTGTAAAAAGGCGTTACGCTATAAGAGTAGTATGTTCTGAAAAAACTATCACTATAGAACCTATGAGACGGACATAGGCTATCTTTTGTCCCAAAAATAATCTCGAAGGGGATGAAATAGGGGTTGAAAGTTTGTATGGGGAATCCATAATAATAATACTTCAAGTTAGGGATCTGAAAATTTTTATTTAGGCTTTTGGTAAGAAATAAATAAATACGGGTTTCAGTTTGATTGCAAAATCATCCCTAAAGGGGGAAAAGCAAGGGGGTTGAAATTATGAGGTATTCTTTAGATGCACCCCCAACGGACAATAATATACGGCTGAACGGATCGTTATTTGAAGGGGGTGAGTGCGGGGAGGGGAGAAGGAGAAAGGAGGAGAGTGGGGGGAAAAGGGAGAGTGGGGGGGGGGAAGGGGGAGTAGATGGTAGAGTGGGAGGAGAAGAGGGTAGAGTGGGGAGAAAGACGGGGAGAGCGGGAAGAAAGAGGGGAGAGTGGGGGATAAAGAGGGGAGAGTGGGGGGAGAAAGAGGGGAGATTGGGGGGAGAAAGAGGGTAGAGTGGGGAGAAAGAGAGGGGAGAGCGGGGAGAGTAGAGGGAGAAAGTGAGGAAAGTGCGGTGAGGAAGCGGGGAGAGTGGGGTGAAAAAGAGGGAAGAAAGAGGGTAGAGTGGGGAGAAAGAGAGGGGAGAGTGGGGTGAAAGAGGGGAGAGTGGGGGGGTGAAAGAGGGGAGAGTGGGGGGAGAAAGAGGGGAGAGTGGGGCTGTTAAAGAGGGGAGAAAGAGGGTAGAGTGTGGAGAAAGAGAGGGGAGAGCGGGGAGAAAGAGGGGAGAGTGGGAGGAGAAAGAGGGGAGAGTGGAACGCAAAATTTATTTTTTTTGCTCTCTAATTGTTAAAATAAAATTATTCGTCCGACTTATGTACGAATAATAATAAATTGTTTGTCCAGTACCCGTATTATTAATTATAAATTATTCGTACGGTCACCGTATTAATAATTACAAATTGTTCGTACAGTACCCGTGTTAATAGACTCAGCCTATTATTTAATTTTGAAATACGTCGACGTTTCGGCCGAGTTACATCGACTGTGATCATGAGAAGGCAGAAAAATAAATATTAAAAAAATCATTAATATATACCTACCCAACTTTGAACAAAATTGTAGAGGGAAAACACTTTTGTCTCCTTATTTAGCAATGTGGAACGTAGCTTATTTGCCTATAATCAGTTTAGTAAACTATCGGGTTTTTTTGTTTTTAGTGATAAGTATATAGGTACTTAATATATTAATTCATTTTTTCCGCAAACGGTCACAGAGGTCATTCAAACGGTTTAAAAGTTACGCACATGGCAATACAAAGCTGGTGCTTAGATAAAATGCTTACAGAATACTAAATTATACACCTCTACCATTACCTTTTTGAACTAGGTACCTACCTAAAGGAAAAAACTGTTATGAGTGGAGTTCGAACCCACGTGCACATGTTATTTTTTCTTTAGGTAATTTTAAATATCGGAATACATCCTTGTCACATCGGAAATACCATAATATAGGTATACCTAGTGGCTGTTACAGCTCAGTAAAAAATAGAGTTGTTTTTATTATTATAAGTAGTAATTAAAAAGGAGCACTCCACGCTGGGGTCTGATGTAGGTACCTATCAGCTGCTGGAAACGTGTGGCGCGTTTGTAGACGAAAAATCCCTGTCAACTAGCGCGGCCTCTTGAGCGGCTTTCAATAGCATTCTGCCAAAATCGTGGCAACCCCGCAGAAGCAATAACTTCTTGAGCACCAGCCGCATACTTTCGAACATACAAAAATCGCTAGCCTGAAAAAGAAATTCAATGAAAAGGATAAAAGTCCTTTTACACAATATCGACGGACGGTAAACCGCAAAGGTATAATGACCCTAATCAAATATAAAAAACTGGCCCGAAGTACAGATATCATACTGATAGATAACCAAACTTTAGCGTTTGTTTTTATACCTAGCTCTTGATGACAAGCCAGGCCCTGCATTAGGAGTTTGAAAGTGTCGGATTAAGCAATCTATTTTAATATTTAAAAATAAACATTGCATCCCAAGTACGAGTAGAATGATATCTCGGTGCGCAGTGGCCTGTGGCATAAGCCCTTATCCTCGGATTTGAATGATAATGTAAATCGAAAGTCTGTATGTATAGTAGTGGAACGTAATTTTTTACGATGCCTATCCCGTACTATACTTCCAAAGGATAAGGCCCAGACGCTTAAATACTATAATAATATGTAGAATATTAAATTCGTGCTTAAGACTCGCTTACATATTATAATATCTGCCCAGTCGTACTTAGTAAGTATTCTCATAGGTGTATGTAATTTGAAATATTAGCATCCTTTACAAAAACAGTTTGGTCAAACTCGGTCACACCCAGGTGATAACGGTGATAAGATAAGGCCTGACTCGGCATAGGTTGCAGATAAGGACAATACTGTGTACAGCGAACAGAGATATTGATCCATATTATAGCTTCTCTGAAACCCAGTCATAATGTACTTAGATATACTTAGTCAGGTCATAAGTATTGTCACACAGTAAAAACTTTTCTTTTAGAATGCTGGCCACAAAAAAGTTTATTGAATTCGAATGTCGAATTGTTCATGAAAATAAAAATGTATACTTTTTAGAATTTTACTCATTTTTAAATATGGAGTGGACGCTTAAAGAAGACCGTGTTGCAGTTATTGCGTTGCATCGTTGCGGTTACGCGCCAATTCAAATTTTTGACATACTGAAAAATTTGAATATAACCAAGAGATTCGTTTATCGTACCATCAAACGATACAATGAAGACTCTAGTGTAGATGACAGGTCAAGAAGTGGTCGCCCTCGGTCTGTTAGGACTCCAGCAGTGATAAAAGCTGTGAAGGCGCGAATTCAAAGAAATCCCAAACGTAAGCAGAAACTGTTGGCCCTTCAGATGGGATTAAGCAGAACCACGGTGAAAAGGGTGTTAAATGAAGACTTAGGGCTTCGGGCATATCGAAGAAAAACAGGACATCATTTGAATGCTCGTCTAATGGACCTGAGACTGAAGAGATGCCGCGCTTTGTTGAAGCGGTACGCGGGAAAAAAATATCGGGAAATTCTTTTTTCGGATGAAAAATTTTTTACCGTAGAAGAGAGCTACAACAAACAAAATGATAAGGTGTACGCACACAGTAGTGAAGAAGCGAGCAACCGTATTCCGCGTGTCCAACGAGGTCATTTTCCATCCTCGCTCATGGTATGGTTGGGAGTGTCTTATTGGGGCTTAACAGAGGTACATTTTTGTGAGAAAGGTGTAAAAACGAATGCAGTTGTGTATCAAAATACAGTCCTGACGAACCTTGTGGAACCTGTTTCTCATACCATGTTTAATAACAGGCACTGGGTATTCCAACAAGATTCGGCGCCAGCTCATAGAGCGAAGAGCGCACAAGACTGGCTGGCGGCGCGTGAAATCGACTTCATCCGGCACGAAGACTGGCCCTCCTCCAGTCCAGATTTGAATCCGCTAGATTACAAGATATGGCAACACTTGGAGGAAAAGGCGTGTTCAAAGCCTCATCCCAATTTGGAGTCACTCAAGACATCCTTGATTAAGGCAGCCGCCGATATTGACATGGACCTCGTTCGTGCTGCGATAGACGACTGGCCGCGCAGATTGAAGGCCTGTATTCAAAATCACGGAGGTCATTTTGAATAAACTTTAGTGTCATAAGAATCTATGTTTTGTTAAGTTCATTTTGGTATATAAATGGTTACATAATGAATAAACTTGTTTCAATTATTTTATATAAAACATGTGACAGAATTTATGACCTGACTAGGTATAATCAAAAACAATCAGGATAATAACATTTTTTATAAATAACTTTTCAAAAATATGTTTTTGTACAGAAAGCTGATCAAAATGAGCCCAAACACCATTGATTTACTGTTAGTAGCTGATGAGTTCGGTTCTTTACCTTCCGGCTCTACCATCATATTAGCTCGTCTCCACTATATCAATGTATTATCATCGGATTTTGACAATAAAAACTAAGACAAAAAATGTCTCGCAATATATTTTGACATATTATACACATTTCTACATCCATCTCTCCAATTAAGCTAAAGCCTTGTAATAACTAAACGCGCTGAAACGAAGTTATCTGCCTAGCCTTTATTTAATTTCTAATAAATTAAAAATATAGTTTTGGCCAGCTCACGATGCGATGTCACGACAGTTAAGTACTATTTACCCCAAACAAGGAACACTCATCAAAACGGATGCTATGATAGCTGAATAACTGATATCATTGCACTTACAGCTGACTCATTTTCTTTAAGTAAAACTTATCGATAACAAAATTAACTCGAAATTCTGTCACGTGCAGTGCCAACGTATCTACTTATAACTCTCCGACTACCTACATATTTAATAACTCTAGAACCAGTATTTTGAATCAGTTTCGGCCCCATGTCTTGCATTTGTACGAAGATATTTGTTAGGCAGATATACCTACTAGTAGCCCGTCCGTCCCATGCGGTAAACATTTAGTAATATATCAAACACTACCAAGAAAAAGTCTTTTCAGTTTTGGGGTTCATCATAATACGAGTATACTTAGCTTATGGCACTTACAAATAACATGGCTTTCTATTGGATTATTTTTTAATCGGTTAACAATCGATCCAGAGATTACCCCCCTACAATCTCACAAACTATAGGTATACCTCTTTATAATATTAGTTATTTTGATTC
The DNA here is from genome assembly GCA_905147375.1 of Hylaea fasciaria. Taxonomy (NCBI): domain Eukaryota; kingdom Metazoa; phylum Arthropoda; class Insecta; order Lepidoptera; family Geometridae; genus Hylaea; species Hylaea fasciaria. Next base: position 10,756,344 of record LR990206.1, read on the forward strand.
CAGCTGGCCGGTCTGGTCCTGCTAGGGCTGGGCGTGGCCGCGCAGCTTCAGATCACGGCCATCACCAGCCTCGCCGATGGCAACCTGCAGGTGGCGCCCATATCCTCCATGATCGTGGGCGGGATCGTCTTCCTCGTCGCCTTCTTCGGATGCTGCGGCGCCATCCGCGAGAGCAACTGCATGCTGATCTCTGTACGTAATACATCTGCACATAATACAACTGCAGTCACTGAGATAAGTATCATCATACAAAACCAGTCACTGGGATTCATTATTAAGCAATTTGCTGTACTCAACGATGTCAATTACCGTAGCAGCATTAGCAAAATGGTCATTTTGAATGGATTATGGAAGCGTTGCTTAGCTTCTCTGAGGGTTGCAGTAACAAAGTAAAAAACATTGGTCACACATTGTTACCCTATAATTTACAAATTTTAGTCATTTGATCTAGATACAAATACGTTGTTAGCAAAGTATGACGATGATAATAATATAATCAATTAGGCAGTTTCGGTTGAGTGATCCATTCTTCGGCGATGTTCGAAATATTTATAAAAGTCGATGCAAAATAGCAAATCGCTTTATGTGGATTGGAGATATGTCCCTATTACACGCTTGTGCTGAGATTCATGGTTTAAAGAAGAGTGTAAGCTTGATGCAGCTCTTTTAACAGAACGTATACTGGGCATCTACCTCCCTCCAATACCTCCTCAGGCATAAATTTAGGTTACAACCTTCACGCATACCATGTCCAAAAACGAAGCCAGTCTAGTCATGTGAATACCGTTTTCCACTTTCAGTACTCCATCATCATGCTGCTCCTGATGGTCGCGAAGCTGACTCTCGCCATCATGATCTTCGTGAGACTCGATGACGTCATCTCCGAGATCCCCAAGTGGTTGAACGAGTCGTTTGTGAACAACCAGGAGGCTTTCCACGAACTCGAAAAGACGGTGAGCGCGTTACAAGCCCGTTGGTACTTCGAGTACCTCGAATTATTTACACTAGCTAAGGAACACTTGCCAAATTACATTTTTCCGAACAAAATGATTCACCTAAAAACTTCTGACTACGTGTCATTAGAGATCTGTACGATTCGCAGACAGCACGACACACGCAAAAGGTCTTAATAACATAGTAGATGGAAACACCATAACCTGTAGTCTTCCGCGATCCCAGCGAAGACCGCAAGCTACGCAGACCTCTAATCGTCTCTTAAAAGGGAAACATCCTGTTTCAAACTCAAACCATAATCAATTAATTTTATACTTTGTTTTATGGATCTATTTCTTAATGCAATTTAAGTGTTTAACTTGTGAAAGTGCGATTTTATTGCCTATATACTCGTACAATTCATGATTTGAATGTGACTCCCAATTTACCTTCCAGTTCCAATGCTGCGGCCCCAACGGCTTCGCCTCGTACGGCGTCCGGCCCGTACTCCCCGACTCGTGCTGCGCCGCCACCCCCTGCACGGCGCTGAACGCCTACACCGGCTGCAACTCCCTGATCGAGCAGTTCTTCAACACCTTCGGCACGGCCATCGGGGCCGTTCTCATCGTGGTGGTGGCCATCGAGGTAACATCGACTGCTATCTGCTTTTCTCCATTTGAATGTAGCAGCAAACGATGTCAGTTTGATTCTTCTTCTAACGCGTCGACGTTGCGATTTGTTGTGCTCCGAGATGTGTTATCTTGATGATAGCTGTGATATGTTTTGTTTATTCCGCATCAAACAGATTTCCTTTTTCCGTTTCCTTATCGCTTCTCCGGTCAGGTCTAACTGTACATTTGATTATGTTTCAGCTTGTGGCAGTCGTGTTCGGACTCTGCCTCGCCAACCACGTCCGCAACAAGGGCAGGCGGGCGCGCTACTGAGACATTTCTACAATAGTCTTAAGAACAACAGCTTACGAACCCAGATATTCTATTTCACGAAGACCTCTCGGCCCTGGATGTAGTGGTCACGTGTACAGGCAGATAAGTGGAGCTGCGTGCACGTCCTGACTGCGGGCACCGCACACGATAATATCCTTTAATCTGTGGGCATCGCTCGAGACAATCTGCCTGTGCTCGTAAGCTACCATCTAGACAAACAGTCTTTGTGCAATAGAATATACTGTGATACCGAAGCGGTGGCGGTGAATAGCGATTATAGATTCAACGCAGCTGTTTACTGTTTTCGAGAGATTGTGTTGACAAGTTGACCCCGCCCCCGCGTCGTTATCTTCGTACCTTTAGAGCCGTAATTATTCCTTCACGGCTGTATCATTGAAGGTGGACGTTTATCAACTCCTGGATTACAGTACACAGCTCATTCGCTGAGGATGATTTCGTATTCTTTTTATTGTACGAAATTTAATCAATGAACCTACATCATTTGTGAATTTCCTGTCGAAAAAAGATCTCGTTATTTCCATAAACATGCAGTAGTTTCATAACGGACCGACTAATGCGCTTTAAAACAGCTGTGCAGGTATATGGGCTCTAAAAATATATTTACGGCTATTTGTCTCTCATTCTCACGCTTGAACAACTCCTAAGAGACAGTGAGACGAAAGGCGGCACTGAGTTGAATCGAGCTGCGCTCGAGTTCACCCGGTGCGGGTACTAATGTACTGCCCCTATTCTATTTCCTAGTAAGTAATGTATGTACTTGGTACTTAATAAATATATATATTTTTTTACGTTACCGATAGATAGGTAGCGGTTTACAAAGTAGTGTTTCATTTTTAATTGGAAATTACACTTCACTTTCCTTATCCCACTATCATATTCATAGATTGGTTTGGTACGTACCTACCTACTGGTTCAACTCATTTGAAATTTCTAAAGAATCGAATTGCGATGACAATACAATAGGCCTGCTTTTCTCTACAATCTCACCTGATGGCATGATGTTAGGCGATGAAGCAGTCGACCACAGTGCACAGTGCGACCCCTCCATCGTCTTTTAACAAAATGACAAATGAAAACAACACGCTATTAGCACCCGTCCAAAACCAGGAAGTCCTGAATCCTTTAGAGAAGCAATCTAGTAAGCAACATAAGAAAAACATACGTCAAAAGAGCAGAAATGGAAAAGCAGAAAAGCAAAACTTTGAACATGGAAGCGCACTCATTCGACAGGAAAGCGTGGAAGAGCTGGATATCAGCTCAAACAAAGACACATCCACACCTATACAAATAAAAGCCAAGGAAAATAATGAAATTGTAAAACCAAGAGGAAAAAAAAAAGCTACAAGAAAAACGCTGGAATCTCCGAATCATATTACTGATGATATAAACAATACTAATACAACTAAACAACATTCAGATATGGCTGAAAAAATTGAAGTTAAACGGCCAAATGTCACAGACTCCAGAACAAAAATTACCAGAAATGATAAAGGCAAATCAAATGAATGTTTTAAAATAATAATACTTGGTGACCAAAACTGTAAAGATTTGTCTTCGTTACTTATTAAACTACGAGCTCAGCACAAAAACGCTAAAGATTATCGGATTATGAACTATACATATCCAGGCGCTCCATCAGAATACATCCTTCATTCTGTTAAATTAGACGTAGAAGACCTCACGGAAGAAGACTGGATAATCTTATGCTTAGGTTCCAATGATACTAACCCCACAAAACTGTTAATTGAGATGTCCGCCATACTAAAAACATTATCACAACCGAATATAATTGTTACAGGCATAGCCCAAAATCCCTACTTAAACGAGGATAAACTAAATCTTAATTTAAAAACAATTGCAAATAATGTCAGAAACTGTATATATCTTCATGTGCCACACACACCAAAAGAAAGCTTTCTAAAAAAGGGGAAACACTTATCTAAACCTATAAATGTCATTATTAACACATATGATTACGAAAAATGTTTTCTGGGCAAAAATATCATACGTAGAAAAATGGCACAAAACATACAAAATGTAGGCAAGAAATTGACCTTAGACCATAGACCAGGTACAATTCCTTACTATTTAAAAAAAATGAACGCTACAAATACTAAACTATATGATAGTAATCCTAAACCGTTTGGGAACAATCTTCAACTCGAGCGTTCACCAAAACCTGGAACAATCCCCTACTACTTTCAAAGAAAGACATCTACGAAAGAAAATGACAGCTCTAAAAATAGCCAGCAGTTTTTTCGTGACTAACGTAAACGACAACAATAACAACAATAACAAATTTAGAATAATGCACTTAAATGTACAAGGGATAAAAACGAAAGTAGATCAGTTAGAGATATTAACAAATGAACAAAACTTTGATATACTCGTATGCTGCTTTAGCGAAACATTCTTAAATAATCACGAAGTAGGCATATTACAAATCGAAGGATATCAAAATGCTTCGCATTATTGTAGGAAAAGTAAATCTAAGGGTGGTGTTAGTATTTTTATCAAAAAAGCTGTTATTTTTAACAAAATAGACTGGGTAACGAACATGTCAATTGAACGTCATTTTGAATGCTGTGGTGTATCTATCCCGGAACTAAATTTCATAGTTATATGTTTATACAGAACACCAGATAGTAGCTTTAATCTTTTTATAATCACTTTAGAAACTCTATTACACAAATTATCAATTAGATCAAGAAATACGAAGAAAAAAATTTTTATATTAGGTGATTTCAATATAAACTTATTAAATAAAAACAATAAAAGTAATCTTTTCATTAATATACTGGCTACATTTAATTTACGTACTACAATCTCAGAACCTACTCGAATTACAACTCATTCTCAGACATGTATAGATAACATTCTGACCAATATTAAGCAATACAAAACAGAAATTTTAAATTTAGGACTCTCGGATCATACTGCACAATCAATAGAAGTATTGACTAGCTTAAGTTTTAATGAAAAATTTTGGTATGTGCAAAAGAGGTATGTAGATGAATACACTGATGTGTTTCTTAAATATATCTCGCAAATAAATTTCAGTGAAGTATATACCCAAGATGATCCAAATGAAGCTTATGCTAAATTTATACAATTATTTACTTTAATATTTGACATGTGTATTCCGCTGCTCAAAGTAAAAATTACCCACCTAAAGAAGCCAAATTGGAAAACCAAGGGCATCATAAAATCAAGTAAAAGCAAGAGATACATATACCATAAAACTCAATTGGATAAATGTCAAAAACATATAGACTATTATAACAAATACTCAAAAACATTAAAACAAGTTATAAAGCTCTCAAAAAAGGTGGCAAATATAAGACACATAAACAAAAGCTCTAATAAAGCAAAAGCAACTTGGGGAATCATAAAACAATATACATCATGTACAAACAACATACATTCGACTATACAAAAACTACAAATTAAAAATGATGAAATCTCGAATCCGTCAACAATGGCCACAAAACTCAATGAGCACTTTATAGATCTAAGTAAAACACCTTCAATTAAAATAATTACACCTATACAACATTTAACACCACCAAACTGTAAATCAATTTTCCTAACTCCAGTGGATAGAACGGAAATAAAAAACATTGTGAAATGCTTAAAAAATAAGAAATCAACAGGTTATGATAGCATACCTATCCAAATAATTAAACAAAGCATTGAGTATATAGTCGATCCACTTGTCTTTATAATAAATTTAACTATATCAACTGGATGTTTTCCAAATGATTTAAAAAGGACTGTAATTAAGCCCCTACACAAAAAAGGTCCTAGAGACAATATCAATAATTATAGACCAATTGCACTTCTTTCAAACTTCTCAAAAATCTTTGAGAAAGTGATATTTAACAGGTTAATATCTTTTATAAACTCACACAATATTCTAAACAGCAATCAGTTTGGTTTTCAGAGGGGTAAGGACACATCTAAAGCTATCTTTAAAATGCTTAAAGAAGTTTGGGAAAACATAAATTTAAAAAAATCTGGAATAGCTTTATTTCTCGACTTGTCAAAGGCGTTTGACTGTGTGGTTCATACTAAACTATTGGCAAAATTAGAACACGTCGGAATACGAGGGCAGGCATTACAACTAGTAGAATCTTATTTACAACACAGAAATCAATCAACCATGCTAGAGTCATTCAACAAAAGCACAAAATCAGTAGAAAAAGTATATTCACATTTTAATAAAGTTGTCGTAGGTGTGCCCCAAGGCAGTATTCTTGGGCCACTACTATTTTTAATTTATGTAAATGATTTACCACTTATCACCAAGCATTTGTGTGTTATGTTTGCTGATGATGCAACTATTTACATGAATAAAGGAAACCTAAGTCTGAACGAATTTGAAAAAGAAATAAACAAATCTGTTGATGCCATTGTGAACTGGTTAGAGAACTTAAATTTAAATGTGAATGTTGATAAAACAAAATTAATAGAGTTTAAAAATTATAGACAAAAATCACTACCGTTAAATGTACTTATTAAAAAAACAAAAATTGAGATTGTTCAAGAAACCAATTTTCTTGGAGTAACTATAGACACACATTTAAATTGGAAAGCTCACATCTCCAAAGTTAACACAAAACTTTCTCAATACATATACGCTGTTTCAATATTACAAAAAGTATCCTCAAAAAAAATCGCTATAAACGCATATTATGGTTATGTTTATCCGCTTTTAAGCTATGGGATTATATTTTGGGGTAATTCAGTTGAGGTAGAAACTACTTTTCTACTGCAGAAAAGATGTCTAAGATGTATATTTAAACTACATAGTACTGAAACACTTCGTAATATTTTCAAGGATAATAACTTCCTTACACTTACTTGTATATACATCTACCAAATTTGTATATTTGTTGACAGCAATTATGGCTATTTTTTTGTAACAAAATCCAAACGATCAGAAATTCTAAGGGCCAAATACAAGCATAATATTTATATGCCGCAGGCCAATAACTCCTTGTATCATAAGAGCTCTTACTTTACAGCTATTAAAATTTATAACAATCTACCTTTAGAACTTAAAATGGAAAGAGGACCAGATTTCAACAAAAAGTTGAAATCTTGGTTACTTGTGCAAAGTTTTTATAACATAAAAGAATATTTTTCAAAGTAGACTTAAACTCCTAGATTCCTAATTATTTAAATTAATATGGTTTCCCTAAATTGTTTTGTTTTCCAATTTTATTTAGTCTTTAAGTAATTCATTATTGTACGCCCGAAATGGGCAAATTGTTGGAACTAACTGTATACCTACCTAATAACAACTTATGTACACAATTTTATACAATAAAAAATATTCTGATTCTGATTCTGATTCTGATTTAAGAAACCTGTTTCGAGCAATGTATGTTCCAATTGATAGGTACATTACAATCTGATACAAGCATTCTATAGAATAAACGCTACATGCTACCAATGTTTCCCGCTTGAGCATAGAACCTGCTGTTTTGAGACAGTGACGACAATGTTGACACAGTGGCAGGTGGCGAGGTGGATGCATCGCTGAGATGTAGTGAGTGGTGACCCGGCGCGGGCGCCGTGTAACGGAACGTAGACCGGTCCGTTGGCGAATGGTAGCCAGCGGTGCAGCGCTTTTGACCCGAGTTTATTGTGCGACTGAATCTAAATTGAATTATGATTCATTATTAACACGATTTTGATTTCATATAGGCACCAGTTCTCCACTAATGACCTCAAGACAGCTGGTGGGGAGAAAGAGAATCAGACAATAATAGCCTCGTTAATTTTTCTTGTTGATGCTACAAAATTCTCGAGAGTGGTATCTCAAAATGTCTGCAAACTTATGCGAACTATAATTATATTTGCTTGCCCATGAACGGGTGTTTCGGGAACAAACTAACAACCAGCGCTTTTGGTCTTCACAAGACCAAACGCGGGTAGTTGGAAAAAACACTTGCCGCTCCGGACGGGGATACCCAAATTCTCCAGTCTTCCTGTGACCACGGTCCATGTAACTCGATCGAAACGTCGTGGTAGGTGGATCTTTGTCAAATATATATATATTTTGATATTCGTGTGTGCGCCGTTGTGTAGATCCATTGCTCTAAACTAGTAAACATATTATAATAAATCGGTAGCTTAGCAATAGTGGAATGGTGATAATTTGTCAAGAGTGGATATTATGGGTATTAGAGTTTCAAGGTTGCAAGTGATTTCAGTGCCGTGTGGTGTAAGACTTTAAGAGATGAAAGGTGTGATGGGTGCGCTTATCATCAGGTAACCAAACAGATTAGTTCGCAGTCATCCTAACTCAATGCCCTGGTTAGTTTTAAAATGATAAATGGTAGACATTGCAAATTTGCCATTTGTTTGATTTTTTGCATTGTCGTATTTATATTAAGTTGTACTAGGTACGTCAAATTATTTAATGTAAAGCGACTATTACGAGTATAATATCCAATTTGCAGTGCGCTAAATAAAATGACAAGTGCACTAGATGAGCAAGCGTGGCAGAGTTCATACGATCGCACTAGATTGAATCAGTAACTGGCTACTAACTGCCTCTACACGATACAAATTTAGCACGCTAGCTTACATATAGCTTAAGTTAAGCTTAGCTTATGTGCTCTGCAAATTGGATAACGTAATGGCCTCTTAAAACAAATTAAAAAGTAGAATTTTTAGAGCGCTGCATCCGCTTCATTGTACACAAAAGCAAATATCGGAATCGGATGTTAGCATTGGCGCCAATCGCACATAAAACCAATATCCAAAAAGTTGTCTCTCGAAATGTAACAGGTATTAACGGTATTACTTTTCTGTGCCGACTGTATCGCGGCTGGCCGAGTTCGATGACCGAACTTATTTCGTAACAATCGGTTTAAGGTTAGACCTTCCCCCTATAAGCAGATAAGGTACAAGTTTGGATTCTCTTGCGATCCATGCGAGGAATACAATACAATTAATTCAACTGTCGCAAGTCCTGCTAGTTTACAAATAGAGGGCTGTCCTGAAAGTCACATCGGCTACTTCTCAAGCGGTGAAAGTACGCTTATCTTACCACTTATTGCATTTCACCGAACGTAAGGATCACTTTTTTGAGACCGATATCTTTATAGATTTTTTTTCATCAAAACACTGCACTGCATCATTTTAATTTACCTTACATTGTTTTCTTTTTCATTGGGCCTTCTTAACTACCTTACCTATCAATTTGTATCACTTATCTGTTTTTATCACTTTGTATTTGATATTGTATTTGACTAGAAGGTAAATAGGTGGAAGAAAGGTATTATCGTTACCTACTAGATGGTGTCAGAAAGCAATGCAGAAAATAAAAAGTGGAACCCCATTAGGATTTTTCTTCAGGCTGATACTTCACATAAGTATCAGTTTCGTAGTATATAATAAAGGTACCTAACGTACATTATGCACACGCAGAAAAGCTGATGTCGAGCCTTCCGGGTGCTCCGGCAGCTGTCCGAGAAAGCCAGTTCCAATCTAGGCTAGCGTGTTAACCATCCTGCAACTCAAATGCTAGTTTAGTCAATAAAAACTATGTTTATTTCGTGGTGTCCTGAATACTTCAATATGACGAATCAGTACCAAATGCTCCAAAGATATCGGCTCAGGGCTCAGGCTTTCTCGATATCACGTGTCGTTTAGTATCAAACCAACATCTTGAAAGAAAAGTCACAAAAGTAAATGACATGCTGAAGTCTGTGACTGGGCCTTTCTTAGACTCATCATAAAACTATGTTAATATCCTACTACTTAAATACTACCGATCATAAAAATATATTCAATACTTAAATACATAATACACCTATCTCCACAGCCTAGCACACAACAATTCTGGACTTATCATGTGTAATTAAAAGCAATTATTACCTCATTATAGTTTGCAATACACGAAACTACAATACAACAAGTGATAAACAGTGATGTCGAAACAATTTCAAATTCAAAGCGATATCAAACTTAGCTGATATTTAAATGACAAGGGGAGCGCGTTGAAGTCTTTTGTTCTAAGTAAACGCATAACAAAACTAAAGAGCGCGTTGTAGTCTTTTGTTTGGGAAGGTGCTTGCTTGGTTTTGTTAAGTTAATTATATTGACATAGCAACTGGCTTTTTCCCAGTTGTATAGTAGGTACGTTTTTCTTATAATATACCTACCAAACTTTTCAGATAGCAAGTTTTAAAGACTAAAATAATAATTTGCATAATATATAAAGCATCATAAGTACTAAATAAAAGGGGTATCTAATTTTTTCAGGGCTGAGTCTATTAATACGGGTACTGTACGAACAATTTATAATTATAAATACGGTCACCGTACGAATAATTTATAATTATTAATACGGGTACTGGACAAACAATTTATTATTATTCGTACATAAGCCGGACGAATAAATATAATTTATTCATCCAGTACCCGTACAAATAGCCACTATCTTTTTTCACCACTTATTATGCATATAAATTAAGCATTACATTATATCGTATTATGGATATAATGTCCACAATTACATTTACACTACGCCACATAACGGTACGTCCATAACCGTAGAAACACGTATTCTCATCGAGAAATAAAGTCCAAACCAAACATTTACTTTGGACCTAGTAAAGCTGGCGGGCATTCATTAGAATAAATCTTTGTAAATTAACTTAATTAGTGTTACCTACATTCGTCAGAAATACAGGTTTGAAGTGCGTTGACATTGGAAATATGAGTAGAGAGTTCTGTGAATATTCCTTGTAGCAGAATGCACTTAAATTCCCGCAAGAGTAAAACAAAAAACTATGATCTCAATTGACTTTATGTCCTTCTAAATAATATTGACAGCTTAAATGCTTAAAAATTGAAAATATGCGATCCCTAAGAAATTACAATGTGGCTATGGGTCTGAAGTCTCTAGATTTGTAACCGAAAACAACATCAGTTAGGTACATAATGTATTAACAAAGGTGCCAATGTCAAGGAACTTTCCATTTAGCAGACTTTCTTATCCCTCGTGACCCCCGTGTTTGACAATGGCGCAGAAAATGAAAGTGGCTGAACTGGCTGAAAGGTTACAATATCAGCCGCTCTATTCGGACGTAACGATACACTGATTCCAAGCATCGCCTTAACTGGCACACTTGGCACCTCATCTTGTTTATATAGTCAGGCATAGTCTCGTTTAGGATTCTAGGAGACGACTGCGTATTAGGTCGTGCCGTCCGTTGAATAAACCACAAGCCTCAAACTGTTCTTCTATCTTGACTCCGTCAATAAACAAACCAGTTTGTTTTTAAATATCATTCTAATTGAGGCTAAATCAATCGTCCTCTCGGAGGTGACATGATTGAAAACTCGTCCCGTGCTGGACCTATTGGCCCACTAACCAGCTGACGCACTTAATTAAACATTATCATGATGACTTTACGTGAAGATTTTGTAAAGTGAATACTACAATGGACTAGCTATGTGAATCGAGATACGACGACACCGGCTGGCGGCGGTTGGCAGCAGAGATGGTGGCGCAAAAACATCCCCGACGCGATGCACGAGTAACCCACGAGCCCCAAAATGCATCGTAGGCAAATTTAAATACAAATAATGACGAATACATTTAGCGCAGCATGGGCCCACGGAAAGCGTAAACACGCTGTGGAGAGACTGCGCGCGCGCACCGTTAGTTGTCGCGTATAAAGGCACGCGGCGGGTGCTGCGCGCCACTCCGCCCCGTCATGGCCCCGCTCGCGCACCTGCTGCTCGCGGCGTGCGCCCTCGCCGCGCCGCTTCACGCCGCGTCTCTATCCGAATCTCCAGCTGAGAAAAAAGTCCCCGCGGTCATCTCCGAGGACGTCAAGGAGCCTCTGGGGACCGACCAAGGACACGAACTCGCCGATCTACAGGAACCAGTCAAGGAAATAGATAACGAGCTCGCCGTCAAGCTGGCCGAAGCCATTCCGGTGGCGGTCGTGGTCGAGGACGCTGAGCCGTACGTAAAGATTAATGAAGTAGACGAAGACGAGACGAGGCCTCCAGTGGACCTCCGAAACCCGGGACCTCCTCAGCGGCAGGAGCACGAGACACAAAATCCGGAGCAACATTCTGATCAGCAGCTCAAAGTCTCCACTATCAAAGAAAACATCGAGCGAGCCCAGATCGTATTGAAACAGAGTTTCCAAGATGTCGCGGACGACATTAAAAGTTGGGTCTCGAATAACGAAGACCAGACCCTAATCCAGCAGAACATTCAAAAGCTTCGTGAAACTTTTGGAAGCCAAATTCAGAAGCTGAATGATACGATACAAGCACTCGGTAAGCCTGACGAATCGAAGCCTGCAGACACGCAAGGAGAAGCATCTCAAAGAGACTACCAAAATATAGGACCGGGTCTTAAGGTTTTGGCTGAGAATTTTAATAATGGAGTAGACACTTTATCTGCAGGAGTCAATTTCATGGCCAACTTCAAGTCGAGTGAAGAGAGTAATACGGCCAGACAGGAGTTGGACGAATCAGTGGCCGTACCTCCCGCCACCGCTGCCACTGCGGCACCGGCTGCTACCTCCCCCACAGCAGCACCAGCTGCTTCCTCCGCGCCTCCTACCACCTCTAATCCACAACCCGGCTTCGTGCAGGGAATAAATGCATGGATGAACACAATAATGGAGCAATTCAATAATGTAACGAATAATATTTTCCAGCCCAATAGACCCTCGACTGCGTCGCCACAGGCCACACAAAATGACGCCCCCAACGACGCGACCACTTCTCCTACACAATCGAGTCGGCCACCGTTCCCGATTTATTGGCCTGCTTTCAACCTCAACCCATTCAACTGGAGTAGCCCCATACCCTTACCAACTTGGACTAACCCCTTGGGGAATTGGACATTTGTTCCCTTCAACAATAACACAAGCTCTCGTTACCCGTGGCAAACCGCATTGAACAATTTGATCAACCGTCCGTCAGAGCTGGCTACAGCGGCACCCGTCGTAAGCTCAGCTGCGGTAGACAAGCCCGTGGAACCTCATTCGGAGCAGCCTGCCGCACCAGCCGCAGTCACAGCGGCAGCGGCCGCCCCGCCAGCTCCCCAAACCGAAGGGCCCATCAGACAGTTCCTGAGCAACAACCCGATAGCGAACAGGATAACCAGCGCAGTTCAGCAGCTGCAGAACACCATCAGCAACACTCCCGAGAGAGGCAGAGACCCCGTCGAAAAGAACGACAGCCTGTCAGCGAAAGGCGGTTGGAACGATGGACATAAAGGATCCGGTGAGTTCACGTCGATCTCTACTTGACTCACATTAAGATCTTTAATTACAACTAATTTACATTTACCTAAGTTACTGGTTTACGTCGTTTCATGAGACATTTTAAAAATAACTTAAGTCAAGGATCTCACCTGATTTTTTATTGTCCTTGCGGATTGCAGTGCTCGCGTGGAGCAATTTCGTGAATAGCCTGGTGGGTACCATAGGGGCGGTAGTGAACGGGTCCATCGGAGCCGCCTCCGGGGCGGTCAACAGTGCCATCAACACGCTTGGCACTAACATAGAGGTACCTAGGGCTATAGAGGGATGGCTTTATGTGTTGTGTTGTGCCTTATGTTGCCTTTATGTTTGTACCATGTTTGTTGATTTAACATTTTTTTGTTTGTCGCTCGCCGCAGCGGTAACGACGGAGGTGCTTTTATATGTGTTGTATTTTTAGGTCAAGAAGGTAACTGGTAAAGTCATCAATTAAAAACGGTAGCGACGCACGCGTAGTTGAAACGTAGCGAAGATAGTTTATCTAAAAAAAATCAGACAATGAACTACTTACTATAACTTAATTAACTTAATGTTTGTGTATCACAACTTAGTAGGTATAGTTTGAAACATTTAATTATTTAGTATCTGTTAACCGACTACTTATATTAGGTATATACTATTCGAATCAGGTCAAACCTGATGTGAATGCGCGTAACGCCGTTTAATCAGCCAGTATAATCATAAGTAATTATTAGCAGGATTTTGTAATTAACACCCTAGGCTACCAACGTAATTATAACAACTATCGTACCGTGTCGTGGTATTAAGGAACGCTTCATTGTTCACCAAGTCAATGGAAACACGATACCTACACACATTTGAAATTGATGTGTTTCCACAAATGGCAGGGTTAAAACCTTAAACATTATAAGTATATAATTTACAGCTTATTTATTTATTTCAGGGGATAATAACGTCAGCGGGCTGAAAACAGAAGAAATAAAGGAACCCAATCAAGAAGAACCCAAGAAGGATGCAGAAGTAGAAGTAAAGCCAGAAGTAGTTTCAGAGAAGACTGAATCAGTCATAGTGTGATACAAATAGGTTTATCTATTATTAGGATAATTAGTGTAAATAACTTATTAAATAAGACGATAAGACTTTGAAAATTTAAACACTTTATTTATTTACTGTGGATGCATGACTTTCTATATTAACTTTTGTCTCAGACAAGTAAGGACGAAGTTGTTGAGCAGGATGGCATTTTTATTTCGTCCTCCTCACTGAATATTTTAGCAGTGACCTAGGTGAAATAACTAAGTAGGTATTTAGTCACCAGTGCCTAGGTACAAGGTAAATCTTATGACCCCCCCCCCCCTAACCCTATAATATTCCCACATAGGTAGGTACTATACCTACATTACTTAGGTACTATACCTATTATTATAGTCACTACAACCACAGATTATACTATACTTAGTACCTATATACCTACATAGTTGCCTATAATAATTGGTTAGGTAATTAAGTATAACTGTTATAGATAAGTAGGTACTAAATTAGGTACCATACATTTGATGAATTATAAAATTTATACCTAATATTATCTCGCCTGATCTTATGTGAGGAATTGAACATATTAAGATCACAGCTTATTCTAACTTAGCGAACTTATCGTATCATGAAGGGAGGTATTTTTGTCAAGTTTTACACATATGGTATCACCATATTTTTATTAATGTCAACACTCTACCCATAATTTCGTGTCATGGCTGGGCGGCTGCAGCTTTTTCATTAATTTTGTTGTATCAATTTATATCAAGTACCTATTATACTTGTGAATGTTTATTTTGATAAATAAACTATTCGTACAAGTTTAGAATTGTGTTTTACTGTGGCTATGCTCACCTCCGCTCACACCACAACTCTGCTGAATCTAGGATTAGACCTCGCGATTCTCGAAACAGAGGCTCTGAAACAGCCACCACTAAGATAAGAAGTCGGTACATACGTAATACATTATGACTTATGCTCACAAGGTCTAGGGCACTGTAGGTACCTACTCTAATAAATAATATTATAATGTCTCGGAGCGGAGACGAAACCAACAAAAATAAAAAAACAAAAAATCGGGCCACCCGCAAAATCTTAGGCCAGCCGCTCTTGATTTACCTACATCTAATAAATGGACGAGTTTTGGCGGGAATCCGAGAGTGAGGCGTTGTTGGTTTTATATTATTTTCTCAAACTTGTGTTTCTTCGAGTGTTAATGTGTAATATTGGTGGAATATTAATCATTAAGTGTTCGTTAACGTGCACGAGTGTGGGCGAATGATATAAACTCAAAAAACGTGTCATTTCGCATTTTTTCCAAAACTCCCAGGAAGTTTCAGTAAAGCATCCACTACTTTACTGAATCATGACTTTGACGATGTAAATAATTGACTTGACTACTTGACCACGATTGCTATATTGCTGTGACTTTCTTAATGTGAAATTAAGAAATACTTATAATTATAACCAAATACTTGACACTGGCTATATGCACAAACCGTGCGAAGCCATTACTAAAACAAAAAAAATAAATGGACAATGGTAACACGACTTCGTTATCAATTCCTACTTTACAACTTCTCGTGGTTTGTTTTGTAGGTATAACTTCTTTTTTCTTAAACATCGTAGTCGCACACTACGAATGCTCCTGTATCGTGGGTACTACCGCTTACAACACATTTCCGCACGTCACACCCAGACCAGACACAAATATTGTGGATCGCACAAATGTTTGTTCCAGGCGGGAAGAGAACCCGCGACACCAAGTGCAGCTGTCAGATTGCTCAGCCACTACGCTAAGCGTGCCGTCATCTCTGTTTACCTGGCTATTATCGGATAAAAGGCTGAACATCGCCGGGCTGAACCGATATTGATGAAAATAGAGAATGTATAGAGAGAGATAAAGATAGAAATAGAGATAGAGACATGCAAACATAGACTAGAGATAGAGATAAGGAGATAGAAATAGAGACCTGCATCCATGGATACATGTACCTACTACCCAAAAGGATTGAGTACCTACCTACTGCGAAAAAACCGTGCTGTCAAGGATGGCCACAACAGAACTTTGCATTTATTTTCGCCAACGCATGTAGCAGCCATGGCTCATAGGAAATGCAAGTAGAAAAGTCATCAGTCAGTAGTCTATCTAGCAAAAGAATTAAGACCATGACAATGTTAACTAAAATTAGTTATAATAGCATTAAAATAAACGCGTATTGAAAATATTTATGTCACTGGAATTTAGAAGATTAGTAGGTATACATAGAATGCGGGTGTTGCATTGTTGTTTCTCAAAAAAACACAAATCATGCGAAGCCTAAACATTACAAAAATAGTTTCACTGACAGTGACGTTCAAATTCGGTGTGAAAGCTTTAAATTATAGGTAAAAAATTTCGAACGGGCTAGATTCACTCAGTAATTTTGACAGTCACAAGATTTTTTTTTTTTAATTGCACAATTTTTTTGTCTGTGCAATTTCGGTCTTGCAGGATTGTGTATGTGAATCCCGCAAATGAGTGAAAAAATGGAATATGAGTTCATTTGTTCACTCACTTACTCATTAGGATGATATACATATCCTGTGGTACAGACGATAAATGCTGCAAATTTACATACGTGTGCGTAATTTAGTTTGACGTCTTATGCATGTGTGCACTTTTTTGACATTTATAATGGTTTGTTTTGGCTATTCTTACGCAGTAAGGCGTATTACCAACATAAGAGCATTCTTGTCAGAAAACAGCAGCTCTAACAACATTGGAATAGAGACTATTATTGTAGTCTTAACAACTTTACGATAATTTGCTACGTGTGGTATATATATAATAAAATTGTGTACAGTGTATATGTGTACACGATGAATGCAAATAAAGAAAGAAAACGTAGTAGGTAGGTAGGTACCTATCTTTTTTGCGTTTTATTTTTCCTTACAAAGAATATTAATAAATTGTCTAGATAGGTAGGTATGGTATAGTAATAAATTGTAATAAAAATGTATCTTATACATTTTTAGATTAGGTAAGGCTGACACAACATCTTATTGACAACAATCATAATATTTTGATCATCATTTGATATTATTGTGACGTCGTAGTTGAAATGTTTAATGGCTAAGTAGGTACCTACTGTATAATGAAATAAGGGTTTACCTACCTACTGATAGGGACTGATATCGATATTTCCAAAATATAGGTGTTTGCTACGGAAATACTGATAATGCTATCGATATTTAGCTAAATATCGGTACTTTTAAAGGTACCTATTTGTCTTTTACTGGTATAATGGTATCGATCGATACCTATATACTCATATCGATACTTTGAAATAATGTACTTACTTACCTACCTACCGACATTGAAAGCGATGCGATGTTTGTCAGAATAGGTGCCTACCTACCTATCCTATAGTTCATTGATCATTCCACTCACCACCATAGGTACGTTTAATTTCATATTCCGTAAGTCCCGTACTTAACAACTTTGACCTAATCAAACATCATAAAATCAGTCCAGCTGTTCTGAAGTTATAAATGGTGTAACTAGCACAAATTTGTTGATTACAATTTTCGTACATGAACTAATGTTTTAAAAACAAATGCACAGACCTACCATTCTAGGGGAGCGGAGGGTGAGAGGTAGGTCATGGCAGAGGCTTATTTCGGAGATCCCCTAGACCATGTGCAGGATTTCTGGGTTTGCAGAGGAGTAGATTATACTTAACACTAAAAATATTAAAAAAACCGGACACATTATGTGAGCAGTTTTCAGAAATAAAACAATTTTTTTACAAGTAGGTGCATAATTTAAATTTTATTGCAGTATCATATCAAAATAAACAATCTGATAACTAATCTTTGTAACCAAGGAGTAGTAAGTAAACTAGTTGGCTGCAAAATATATTCACAAACAATTAGTTAGGTAGGTACTAAAATTGTGTTTTCATTATTAGATACTGTACCTTCCTCCTTAACCCGGGCTTAGAACCGGAGTCATAAATGTTAAATTATATTAACATTTATGTGGCGGAGTTACACAGTCATAATAATTTGTCCCTTATTATCATAAACATACATACATACACCAAGTGAAATGCATGCAATAAATATTATAATAACGTACCTACTAGGGCTTTCATCCCGGGAATCTCGGTCTCGAAAATTTCGAGATTCTCGACGATTTTTGACATTTTCGAGACTCGAGACTTTCAGGTTTACAGTCCCGGGAATTTCGAGACTTTCGAGACTTACTTCAACAGTACTAAAACTCGTTACGAGCACAAAATTCTACTAAATCAACCATAATTTTCATCAGGTTTGGTACCATCAATGGGCGTGACAACAACAACACAAAATAAAGTTAATTCTATGCATTATGTAGTAGATTTATTCGGAAATTTTCTGTGCATAAGGTATTGTGCATAATAACTGCGACAGATAAATAAAAATATAAAATTCACCGCTTAGACTTTTTACAATAGGGAACCGATCAACTACCTAGATTCCTGAATGATAGTCAGCCATTCCATCGAACAGCTAGGCCAATGGTGTATGGTATTTTTTACCTATACTTACACAAATATTGCTTGTTGGCGCCATATTGACAGTGAGTGCATTTCAGTGATAGGTGTTAGAAATGGAACTAACTAAACTTAAATTACTTGGTCAGGGAAACAGTTAATCGTTCTTCTTCTTTTCGTGTCAATAGTCGTAACTCACAGGACCTTGGCTAGAAATGTAGCCAAAGTCACCGCATTGTCTGAGGCTGCGGTAAGTTCCTCTATTGTACAGGATGTGGGACACCAGGAGCATGACAGCAGGTGAGGCATGGTTTGTCTTGGGGCTCCACAGTTGCATTGCTCGTGTGATTGGTCTATGAAGCCCCATTTGGCTAAGTTGTGCCTGCATCGGCCAACTTGGGTCCGGAGGCGGTTAAGAGCTTTCCATATTGGCCACTGCAGGTAATGACCAAGTGGGAGTCTCTGATGGCTGCATCGTTATCATACCGAGATATTTGCCGAGCTGATTGATTGAACGGCTGAATACCATTCAAGAAGCTAGTTAAATAGCGCCGTTTAGTGAAAAGGCTAGGCTGTTAATTAAACGGCTGATTAAACTAGTTACCTGCGTGCAACACATAGGTGCATAAACAAGATTTACTACAATCACGTTAATACGAGTATATTAATATTAGATAGGTACTGTGCCTTCCTCCTTAACCCGGGCTGAGGACCGGCACCATAAATGTTTAACTAACATTTAATGTGGCGGAGTTACACAGTCATTCGTCTCTTATATAACAATTTACTCAGCAAGTACATGCATATTTCATACACCAAGCGTAACGCATGCAATAAATATTATAATTAATAAATAAAAATATTATACCTACCATTTAGATAATATTATTTACAAAATGTACAAAATGTACATGTACAAAATAGTATATTTACAAAACTCATAATAGCGGAGCTACACAGTCATTCGTCTTTAGCCTTAGTTAATTTCACTCAACAATGACATGCATATGCATGCTTAATACACACAGCATAAAATATGCAATAAATGAATAAATAATTATTATACAATTTAGACTTTAATTACAAAATGGTAAGTAATTTACAAATACTTATAATTATAACGGAGTTACACAGTCATTCGTCCATTATATACCATCTCACTCAAAAAGGACATGCATAATATTATATTTTCATACACCAAGCGTAATGCATGCATAAAATATACAAACAATCGTTATACTTGATAATATTATAGTCACACCGGAGTTAGTGAAAGCTGAACGCGAACATAGCTGAAAAAAAACGTGCTCTAATAATGTGACGTGCTCATAATAGAGTACCTTGCGTTGTATCTGCCACATCCTCATCCGCTAGAATCTGCAACAGTTAAACATTTTAGTAACACCCTAACAATTTAGATATATTATTTACAACTACTTAGGTATACTGTACAAAATGATTTATTCAAAGCAGCCCACCTCAAATACTTTGCCACTCTGAGAATCACAACGTGAACACAAAAATGTAAGAGGATCACAATTTTCAATCTTCAAGCCTCTCCTTTCAAGGCATCGTTTATGAAATCTATCATAACAATTTACGCATTCTATCAAATCTTTAATATCACCAGATTCTCGACAATAGCAATATACTATTGCAAAACACTGGTTAATGGGTCTAGAAGAGACTTGTCTAGTATAGCTACACGGGAACTCGCTAAAACATCGCGAGCTAAGACACTGCAGCAAATGTTCCCGCATTCTATAACATTCAAAATGTGCAGTGCTTGGGTCTTTAGCAGAGCAAATCATTTTGGCGAACGCTATGGCGAATACACCACAGTCATTTGAGTTTGGCTGTTTATGGACGTCGTGAATTTTAACATGAATCATTGTTATTTCTTTGTAAAGTCTACTTAAACTACTAGCAATTGAAATGATTTCAGGGCTGATTTCTTTGCTAAGAGAATCATAATTATAAATCAAGAACCAAAATATTGTTTCTGATATGGCCCGAAATGCAATTCCAGTGATTACCATTAACATGACAAATTTGAACAAATGGTATTGAGCAAGGTTTAAACATTGGAGGAACGGCAGAAGCAAAGATTGGATTTTGTAATCCTCCCACGTCTGTGTGTTCACTTTTAATAAGAATAGATGCAGAGTTGATAATCTCGTCATCTAACCACGAGTTACTAGTTAGTATTTTACTGTGATTTGGATTGAAAGGAATGTCATCGCGAACATTACCACTAATTCTATCATCAGCAACACACTGGACAGAATTTGAGCATTTTTTGTTACGAAATTCTTTTCGTACAACATGGAAATAATCCGTAATGCGTAATTTACGTTTAAGACGTTCTGAAGGTTTTGGAGCTCGACGCTTTTGCCCTATAGCAGTAAGTTTACTGCGACCTGGACCTTTAGTTCTTATAGAAATAGGCAACTTGTGGATTTTCTGTTGTCTGTCAGTACTGGGTGTCTGGACACAATTTTTATTTAGATTGGACTTTATGCGATAGATCGGAACTCGACTGCGGTCGCTACCTAAATTGAGGTTTTGTCTGTCTGTAGTCAATGCCTGGCCACAGGACTTATTTGATTGTATATCAGTACAAGGTAGAGGAGAATCGGTTTTACTATCAAGATTTGACACATGACCTGACCATTGCTGCACTAAATTCTGAATCACGCCTAATCTATAACCATATTCAGAAGGTTCTGAGGTTTTCAGAATTTCTAGTAAAGTGTTGCAGACCAGTTTGCTCTCTAGAAACCTTTCAGTCTCTTGGTTACATGGTAACTGTGGGACTTTAGGAGCTAATGTGGAAACAGGGCAACGACACTTTGCAATGCTTTCTAAATAATGCGACTTGGTCCATCTTTGAGGAACTAGCGCCTCATCAAAAATATCTAAGTTCAGATATGCCCGCACTGCAAACATGTGAGCACAAGGTAGATTGTATCTGACGAAATAGCTACAACTGCACGCGATAGGAGTGGTAAGAGCAACGCGGTGGGGAGGAATAGCTACTGTATAACTGTAACAGCCAAGATCCGGTCGTCTGCTAATTGCATTTACGCCTTGTACTCCAACACCTTCAGATATCTGACTAATTATCTGTTTATAAGCAAAATACGTAGCGGTCTTTGAAACGCGGTCTGTGATAGCTAATGGAACATCAGTGAACGTTAAGTTCCGGTAGGAGGAGTCTTTGAAGGCAGCAACGAAAAATTTATCCAACATATATAGCAAGTGAGATTTTAAGCTACTGTAAAACTCATCAAGAGCTGCGTACTTTCTGATGGACTGTTTCAGCTTCTGATTTAAAGACTCTAATCTGTTATTTGTGGAATCTCCCAAGTTATAAGTACACATACGACTGTACATGGTCCAAGAATCTCGACAAGAGTGCCATCTAGTCAGAAACCTGTCTACAATATTGTACGCAATAAATGCAGAGCTGAAGATCTGGAGTGTGCTGTCGTATGCCACTTCACTGGTAGCAAAAGCCATTTGCTCAAGCAAACATTTACAATTTTGGTACAAAGACTTGGGAACATTTGAAGAATGAACCAAATCTTTGAAGCTCTTCAAAACGTGAAACAAGCAAAGCTCATGCTTTGCTTGAGGCATGAACTTTTTGAGGGCGGTAATTTCTACTAAATCTTTGTCTGTCATGAATGATTTCGTACTTGCAGATGAAGGATTATGTTGGACAAAAAAATTTACAAACGATTCTACTACATGTTTGGACTCCTGTGCTAGAAGTCCAAAAGCAACGGGGACTGAGTGGTTATTACCATCTACTGCCAATATAATGTATAAAGGCATCCTGCAATTATTAAGACAATATGTGCCGTCTATAAGAATGTGGTCCGGATATTGTGCAAAATATGAAACCATCCATGAAAATTGAAAATATATTAGCTGTGTTACATCTCCAGCAGTCAGGGTTTCTAGAACCATACCCGGATCAGACTTGACATCGTTTATAAGAGAATCTAAAAACCTATCTTGATCGGTCCGATGCAGAGCACCGGATTGCAAATTTTGTTTATTTGTATCATTCCTAAGAGTTTTAGTACTAACACCTATACCATGCTCATCCCTCAGAAAGTCTTTTACTTTAACTATGGGAGTGTTATACTTCATAAATAAAGCAACACTATCTTTAATCGGTTCAGAAGAGTCTTTGGTTTTGGTAATACTAGTATGTGAATCCGGATCCACACGTACACGTGGTACAATATAATCTAGACTCCGTAGCCCCTTGTTAGTAGAATACTGTTGGAATGTATCCTTATCAACTGGGTGTCCACAGTGATCAACAACTAACGATTTAATAAGGAAAGCTTGATGTTCCTTACTGTATGAGATGAGGATATGAACCGGACACCCTATTTTTGCACTCCTCTGGAGAGGACGCAATCCCGACGACATACTATGATGAACACCTTTATGAGCACAAACAAATCGAACACTTTGATAACCTAATTCGGTGTGTAAATTTGTGTTGTTGCTTTTGTTATAAGCGGGTATAGTTCTAGATCTGTCAATAATAAACACAGGACTGTAGGTGGCCTTTATAAAATTTTCATATTTGTCAGCAAAATCATTCCAAGAAGCAAATGTCATACCTTTGACAATGTGCGATGCTATACCCACATCTACAAAAAAAAAAAATAACATGCTTTAAAAAACAACATGCAACCTCATGCAATTTGTATGAATTTGTGTTAGGGTGAAACTTAGGGCCGTATTAATAAATCAAACTTAACTCTGAGAGCTATCTTCAGTGTGCACTTGCTCTTTCGTTCTATTTAATATATATACATCTTACGTTGTAGATTAGGAACAGAAACTTACATGATCTCTGGCAAATTAATAAATGACACTCAGCGGTGAAGTGCTATCCGATTATGACACAATTGGCACATACAAGACAGTATCTAGTAGCCAGTGCTACATCTCAATATCCATTTATTAAATAGCAACGATTTCAAGATGTAGATTACATTTTGAGTGTGGATCAGCTGATAGCGCACTTGGTAGCGCTATTAAGGTTCTTTTATTAATACGGGCCTAAGAAACATTGATTTGCTCTGTGGGGTGAAATGAAAGTAATGAACTGAACTCATTACGGAAAGAGGGGGGCGGCAGCTTTTCATGAAATTATTATTTTGAAAACCCATATAAACTTGCTTTAAAATACATTTACGCACCCTAAATATAAAAAATAGCGTAGGTAACAAATGAAGTAAATTTAGTCACAGTTATTAAAATCATGAAACTTTGAATAAACTATACAAAATAGCTAGAAGTGTATCAACACTGTAAGTATAGATAATTTTACATAGGTAAGTACTTACATACATACATACGCTCGAAAAACAATACATAACCCTCCTTCGGCAGTCGGGTAATAAATATTTAAGGGGGCTCCCATACAACAAACGTGATTTTTTTGGCGTTTTTATAGATAATGTTATGGAAACCTTCGTGCGCGAATCAGACTCGTACTTGGCCAGTTTTTATAATAAAGCTATTCTATATTTTCACTGTAGGTTATACCTTAGTTCGATAGGTATATTCAATATATTAGGTTCATATTTAACTTACCAAGCTTAGCTGTAAGCAATATTATATTACATCTGTAAATGCATTATGCATACCTACCTATATATAATTAATACTAATAAATATAAAAAAATATAACATACATAATGCTTTTGAATTATTTGTGAAGAACTTCGATGTTGCTAAGCATTTGATACTGCAAGCTCATCAAAATAAGCCCACACACCAATCTATGAGAAGTTACCATACCGAAAACCCGCTTTAACAATTATCACCTGAGGGGAATTTCTATCCAGAAACCCCCTTTGCATGCTTTTTAATTATGTACCTGAAGAGGATGATTGCACAGAAACCTCATAGCTTTAATTTTATTATAGAATATAATAAGTTTTCAAGGTAGGTGCCTACTAGATAATTCTAATATTGACCTCTCAAACATTCAACCAACCTTAATAAAAGAAAAGAAGCTGATGGGAAAGCGTTATAACAAATTTAGCTCCTCCTCCAGCATTTCAACCAACTAATTTCTACCTACCTACATTGTTTTTTTTTTTTACACAATTATGTAACAGAAATATTTAAAATAGTAAGGTTGGCTTACCATGTTCTGTAGGAACAGGACCATCCTGTAATAAAGACATATTAATTTAGTTCATAATACAAAACATTATATTCTTGACAAATTGTTATAACTATGTTAAACATAGGTGTACAATAGCTATTAATACCCTATAAGTAGGGGTACCCTATTTTTAAATTAAAGCAAGATTGCAGCTCAGGAATTTGTATGATATTATATGATTGTATCATAATAAAACTATAACTGCAATTCCAATACACACGCCACTTAAGTTAAACAAGGGTTTAACTTAAGATATATAGCTGCATACTATATACGGAATTTATAATTTTGAAATACCTCGACATTTCCAGCCGAGTTACATCTACAGATGTCACGAGATGACAGAGTCTGAGTCTTCTCGTTATACCTGTTTTTAGCTAGTTAAAATGTTGAAAGATAGGATAGCATACATCTCAATTTATAGTCGCAACAACAAAAACATTAGCCACAGCAACGTGTGGCAGTGTCTGCTAGTATTATATCAAACAAAGTTGTGTTAAATTACACCATTTACAACTCGACAACAGGTTCTTTACATCCAAGCAAGTAATAGGTAATAACTATTTATCAACATCCGACATAAAAGAAATGCCCATAAATAGTTAACGCAAATGAAAATTTCAATTACATAGTAGGTACATAGTCTACATGCAATGGCAAGCAAACTCCTGCCTACACGCACCACCCTACATGCAAATCAGCTCTGCAAATTGGATATTGTAATATAATTAGTTACGATCAGTGAGATCAGCTAAAAACATCTTAGGCCCATGTTAATAAATGAACCTCAATAGCGCTACCAAGTGCACTACCAGCTGATCTACACTCAAAATGTAATCTACATCTTGAAATCGTTGCTTATTAATAACTGGATATCGAGATGTAGCACTGGCAACTAGATACTGTCTTCGGACCTCAGTATCCTTTATTCTGCGAATGTGATGGGATGGGCGCATACCGCCTAAGTATAGTAAGTAACTCACGGTCACGATTGCTTTCGAAAGAGACATCACGGAATCCACAGGGACCTAGAAAAATAGCAAATATAGCAATGCACTGAGTTATAAAACAAAATACAAATACATTTTAAAATAACAAACCGACGTCGTGTCGCGTCCTCGGTAGGGTTGCCAGATTATCAGCACTAGCAAAGCAAATTAGTAAAGCAAGCTCAATACGCCTAATTTTGCCTACCAAGTAGCCTAAATAGCCTAATATATTTATTATGCACAGGTATCCTAATTTTGCCTAACATTTTGATAAAAGTATACACAAAATCAAAAAAATCTAAAAACCCGCTTCCACGTGCCACGTTGAGTATTTTGAACCTTATTGTCATTGCCATTGAGCCTATATTTATGCCAAATAAAGAAGATGCGCAAAAACAGCCATCATGTTAAAAAAATATGTTTACCCGCATATTATAACTATTACTTTACTCTTTAGTACATAATTCGGTAGGTCATCAATCAACATTTCATTGCAGAGCACCACCGTATTTAGGCAATTATCCCAGGGCGGCGCCACTTAATTTGGCGGGGTAGTAGAATAGAAGAAAGAAAGATTGTTTTCTGGTGTTTATACGCGTTTGTCTATCTCTATCTCATTCCTACAAATAGTGAATGCAATACCTAGAAAAAATTAAGCAGCTTCGAAAAAATCCTGAGGTAGCCTAAATCGCCCGTTCGATTTTTTGGTCTGGAAGTAGTCTAAATAGCGATAATTCCCCTAATCTGGCACCACTGGCATCGATCGGTAGCGGTACATATACTGTAGTCCACAATAGGTACCCCTAGCGCTGAATGAAGTATTAACAGGTAATACAATTCAATGACAAGTAAAAATCCTATTCACGGGGTTACGTAGTGGTTGTCGGTCTACTGTATTATTATTACTACTTTACTTCATTCTTTTTTTTTATCTGTGTTACTGCGTGAATTTAGTCGCAGCCAAAAAATTTGTAGGTTATGTTTTGTTTTGTTGTAAAGGTTATGTTTTGTTCGGTCGAGTAAGCAAGATTGTTTTTATTCATAACACTGTGGACATCATGAATGGGCTAAAGCCTAAGATAAGCCGCGGTGGCGCGAGTAAACCTAAACACAATCTAGGATCTCCGATTGTTATCAAAAGCTTTATGCAAAACATTACAGAATTTACAGGTAACTCTTGAACACATAATTATGTTTATACAGAATTACATTATTCTATCTCAGACTACATGCCTGTACTGATAAAAACTAAAACTAGCGTCTACCTTCTATACATTATTATGGTTGTTTAATAAGTAAATAAGTAAGTACATATTTTCTTTATAGACGTGGATTGCGCATTGATAGAAAAATTTACAAACTCAGCCAGTGCAGACGAGCAGCTAGAAGTCCTAAAAAATATAATTGATGGACCAAAGGATTGGCTGGATGACAAAGTAATCAAGTTTTTAGCTATTGTGTATTACGAAGCGCCTGCAAAGCATCCCGTAAAATGCTTTCTGACCAGGTGAGAAACCATGATCATGAATGATAACAGATTCTTGTCATCTTAAAATTAGTTTGAAATTGAAACAAATTTCAATAGATGCTATTTATATTTATTATCATTCCCGTTCCCCCACTCACTTGTTCACCACTGGTGGATACTACTTATTAAATCATGCCCGTAACCCAACACTGTGGACTGCCTGTGGCTACAGTTATGGTGATATTTTAATTTCACCGTGACTGAAGTTGCATTTATGAATATTAGAAGACACCAACTGGTCAATAATAGAAGACATATTCCAGTGTGGCTTTTTTGTTGTAACCTGCACCATATCGTAAGGTTTTCTTTAAAACTCAAGTCCATTATACAAAAGATTTAACTTTGTATTAACTATTACAGACATGTAACAAAATGTAGCCAGATCCAGCAATCCTTTACGGAGTTACTATCCGAATATATATCATACCGATTAACTGTGGAGGTGGGATTCGAAAGCTATACTGATGTGGTGCCTAAAGTACTGACCTGTATAGAAAATTTTACTGCTGGTGCGGCGGCCGTGAAACGCATAAACATAAAACTTACAGGATACCTGCTCAACTGCTTCGATTGCTGTTTTAAGGATTTATGGTATTTTTTTTATGTAAATACTGTTTATTGGTGCCTCAGTGTGAAAGTATACAACATGTAACATAATATCCCTATAAGTACTCAGCCGGTTTGTTTCGATAAAGCATATAAATTGTTTTACGTGTGCAAAGGTAGAATACATCATATTTAAAATTAAAAGTAAAATCCTTTTAATCTTAGAAATTTGCGACAACCCTAAATTTTTATTACCTACTATCGTACTGCACGTGTGTGGCGGCCGGCGCGCGCACCTTTCAAAATGAAAGGTCAAATAAACAGCTGTTGTAGGGTTACCTCATCCTTGTGATAGTGTATTTCTGAAGGAAACTTTAAAAGTAAATACATGAATGAAAAACTTCGAAATATCAATTATGGTAGAACATATGTAGTTCGCCATGACGAGTAGAATGCCCTGCCTCGGTACTTATAGGGGTATTATGTTACACATTGTATGTGAGCATTTTTCAAAATTGATATGTATGACCACCAGATATATAATTAAAAGTCTTTATTGAAACATAACAGAACAAAGAAACTTAAAGCTAGAAAAAGTGGATAGGTACAACTAAATGGATAGGAGAAAGGATGAGAATAATGAATGAAGATGATGATAGTGATGATGGAGGCGATGGGAGACTATGGTCAGCAGTGGGTGGATAACGGTTGATAATAAGGATGATTTTGTTGAGAGTTTAGAGAAGAATGTCGAAGATACCAGCTCAGGTGGAGAATGGATGGTGGGCTAAAGAAGTGGTCTGAAGTGGCATAAGACTTACAGAAATTGAGACTAAATTACAAGTAACACACTTCTACAACAGAGTTCTATAATCTTAATAAAGTACATATTTGCTAATTTCCAGGCTTCCAGGACAATCTGCGATGAAGAAAAATGAAATATTTATCATAGTGCATTCGACACTGAGGTTGCTGGTGCATATCGTCCAGAAATTAGATTCCGATCCGGAATACAACCTTGCCGAATGGCACAAAACATTTCAGTCAATGACACACTGTGTGGAACAGTTGATTTTTGATGAAGAAGTACCCATGGACTCTAAGTGCTTGAGTGGGATTCTATTGTTATCTGTAGAAACTTTGACGAAAGCTCCTAGTGAAGCTTGGATGCAAGTAAGTCTTAAATATTGTCTACGAGTATGTGTACATTTAAATTAAAGCAAACATTACACCTTTAATCTGGCAACAAGTATGGATTACCAGCAAGCTGATCTGATTATACACCAAGGGAAATCCCCATTGAATAACGATAGAGTCATGGTGTTTGGGCTCATTTTGAACAAAAGATCATCCAATATATCTACTTATATTATAAATGCGAAAGCTTGTGCGTGTTTTTGTAAGTGGTAAGCTGGACCAATTGTAAAGAAAATTTTGTAAGGAGGTAGTTAACACCCTAGATTAAAATATAGGCTACTTTTTATTCAGTAAACCAGCTGGTAGCACTACAGGGCACAGCTAGTATTTAATAAAACCTCTGGATAAAATTAATTTTTGTTTGAATAAAGACTTATTTGTTATGGTATCATTTTAAGCTGTTAATGGGAACGAAGGAAGAATACCCCGTGCTGAGAAGCAAGGCGGGGCAGCTGGCGGTGTACGCGGCGGTGGCGGCGGCGGTGCCGATGGAGAAGTTGCTGCAGCCGGTCCGCGGGGACACCACAACCATTCTGGAGCTGCTACACAAGTTGTTGAATGTTGTGGACGGGTGAGACAGCTTTTGTTTGATTGTGAATGAGTTACATATTATGCCCTGTTTCTGTACCTTACGTTAACTGTGAGCAACCGATTAGTCTTATCGTTGTCTTTATCTGGCACTAAACAAATGACAAAGACAGCAATACACTTATAGGTTGCTAAACTAGGGGTGCAGGATCTGGGAATTAGTGGCTTTTTGGTGTCAGTTTGTCAGACTGCCTGAACCCCTTCAGTCAGTCGAATGTATCTGGGAAATAAATGCTGAATCTACCTGCCCTCATCATCGATCCCTGTCCGCTCACTGCTCAGCAGATCTTTTGTGAGTAGGGTTCGGCTAAAATCCAACATGGAGGCCGTAAAAATGTAATGTTCCGTAAAAGCACGCGCAGGAGAGCCGGCTGAAGTAATGGGGCTGGCAGGCGAACGCACTCCCACTACGCCAGACCTGCCTGCCCTTCCTGGTTCGAATAATGTATTGTTACTTCAGGACCGCTTCAGAGCCGGCGCTGACGCTGGGCGCGGCGCGCAGCCTGGCGGGGCTGTCGCGCGCCCTGGCGGCGGGGGCGGCGGGGCCGGGGGCGGGGGCGCTGGCGGAGCCCCTGCTGGCCTTCGTGTGGCCGCACCTGGAGTACCACCTGGACAGCGTGCGCCACCTGGCGCTGCAGCTGCTGGCCAACGTCGTGCAGTACTGCGCCGCGGTGGAGCGGGGCGTCGGGGGAGGTCGGTTACTGTGCTGGGGCGTGTGGGGCGAACTCGGGGGTGGATTGTTATGTTTTATGCAGCTATGCCAATGCATACAAAAATGAATGAAAAATTACTGCCAAGCGATTCAATAATGAAAAAATGAATTATCTCGGACAACCTCAAATAACCAATAAGGTTATTTATTTGTTAGATAATAGAAGTTAATAGGCTGTCCCCCGGCTAGTCCCGGGCGACCCGGCGCCGCTGCAGGCGCTGCTGCGGGCGCTGCGGGCGCGGGGGCAGGGCCGCAGCCTGTACTGGGCGGCGGCGCGGGGCGTGGCGGCGCTGGGCGCGGCGCGGGTGCTGCGGGACCTGTGCGGCGCCCCGGCCGTGCTGCGCGCCGCGGCCGCGCCGCCGCTTCAGGCTGCCGTGAGTGTAGCCAGCGGGAGAGAGAGCTCTCCCTCTCTAAACAATTATTCGTTGATTCTGCCAATGCCGACCTAGACGAAACCAACGCTGATGCTGACCCTGACGACGCTGATGCTGACGGCGCCTACACTGACAAAAGTAACTTAATTTTTATAGCATTTAAGTCTATTTTCCGTTGCGTTGGCGGAAAATAAATGCAAAACGCTGTTGTGGCCATCCTTGTCGACACGTTTTTTCGCAGTACCTATACTCAATCCTTTTGGGTAGTACATCCATGAGTTAAACAAAAAAACAAAGTAAACCTCACAGACTAAAAATCTACAGGTTTTTAATCTCACGCAGTAGCATCGAAGATGTATGGTATTCTGCCAATGATGACGTCAGCATGCTAAATCTTAAAAAAATTTTAATAAAATAACTATCCCGTGAAAAGCTAAAATATTCAAATTAGTTTATATTTTAAGAAAGGACTATATTTTAAGAAAATGATATTATAAGAACTATAGGTCAGAAAATTTAAACAATGCCCATTAGTGGTCCCCGTACGAAGCCTAGGTTGCTAGTAAAATACTATTATTTGTATTGCAGGCGCTGGCGGCGTTGGAGGCGTTACTAGCGGGCGGGACCGCGCGGGAGGCCTTCGACACGTGGGTGCAGCCCGCGCTGGAGGCCGCGGCGGCCGGGGGCGCAGCCCTGCAGGCGCTGGAGGGGCTGCTGCCGCGGGCGGTGCGCCTGCACCCCGACGTCGTGCCCTACATGTGAGGCTACGATCGTGGTGCGAGTCCATTCGCTAGATGGCGCCAAATTCTGCACCATACTACTCGTGTTTGACCGTTCTCGTTATATTGTAACACGAGGCCATTTGCTGCGTTGGTACTCAATTGGTCACCAGACACGCTCAAAATGTCATACAAACTGCCGTACGTGCTATCTCGCTTTAATTTAAAAATAGAAAGTGTCCCTTCCTCTAGGTCAGCGGTACTCTAAGTGTGTTCCGCGGAACCCTAGGGTTCCGCGCTACCCCTGTAGGGGTTCCGCAAGGTTCTGGTGAGCACGCAGTCCCTTTGATAAAAGCCGCCTCTGAATTAGACGCTATAGTTGTGAACAAGCGACTTTCGGCTTTATCTTCAAAAACATAAAGTCGAGATTGTTTACAACGCATTTTTTTGTTGTATTTTATATTGTATATTTTATTGTAGGGTTCTGTCAAGTATTTTGCTTGTCAAAAGGGTTCCGTGACCAAAAAAGTTTGAGAACCGCTGCTCTAGGTATTCTATGACGTCAATCGGTCAACAGACCGGTCGGTGTAGTGATCTGTAACCCTCCCCCCTCCCCCCAGCTGCGAGTACCTGCGGCGCGGCGCCGCGGCCCCGCGCGCGGCGCTGGCGTGCAGCCGCGCGGCGGCCGCGTGCCGCGTGCGGCTGCCGCGCGGCACGCTGCGGCGCGCCGCCGTCGCCGCGGACGAGGAGGTAGCGTGTGTAGTGTAGTCCCTCCCCCGGCTGCGAGTACCTGCGGCGCGGCGCGGCGGCCGCGTGCCGCGTGCGGCTGCCGCGCGGCACGCTGCGGCGCGCCGCCGTCGCCGCGGACGAGGAGGTAGCGTGTGTAGTGTAGTCCCTCCCCCGGCTGCGAGTACCTGCGGCGCGGCGCGGCGGCCGCGTGCCGCGTGCGGCTGCCGCGCGGCACGCTGCGGCGCGCCGCCGTCGCCGCGGACGAGGAGGTAGCGTGTGTAGTGTAGTCCCTCCCCCGGCTGCGAGTACCTGCGGCGCGGCGCGGCGGCCGCGTGCCGCGTGCGGCTGCCGCGCGGCACGCTGCGGCGCGCCGCCGTCGCCGCGGACGAGGAGGTAGCGTGTGTAGTGTAGTCCCTCCCCCGGCTGCGAGTACCTGCGGCGCGGCGCGGCGGCCGCGTGCCGCGTGCGGCTGCCGCGCGGCACGCTGCGGCGCGCCGCCGTCGCCGCGGACGAGGAGGTAGCGTGTGTAGTGTAGTCCCTCCCCCGGCTGCGAGTACCTGCGGCGCGGCGCGGCGGCCGCGTGCCGCGTGCGGCTGCCGCGCGGCACGCTGCGGCGCGCCGCCGTCGCCGCGGACGAGGAGGTAGCGTGTGTAGTGTAGTCCCTCCCCCGGCTGCGAGTACCTGCGGCGCGGCGCGGCGGCCGCGTGCCGCGTGCGGCTGCCGCGCGGCACGCTGCGGCGCGCCGCCGTCGCCGCGGACGAGGAGGTAGCGTGTGTAGTGTAGTCCCTCCCCCGGCTGCGAGTACCTGCGGCGCGGCGCGGCGGCCGCGTGCCGCGTGCGGCTGCCGCGCGGCACGCTGCGGCGCGCCGCCGTCGCCGGAGGTACACTATGTTTTATTTTATTAAGTAAACAGTTAGTGGTTATGTGATGACTCCTTATGAGCCGATCGTCGTTGACCGTCCAGCTGGTGCCCACAGACGCGGTTGCTAGCGCTGTCGCTGGCGACGGCGGACGCGGGTGCGGGTGCGGGTGCGGGTGCGGGCGCGGGTGCGGGCGCGGGCGCGGTGCGGGCGGCGCTGGCGCTGGCGCTGACGTTCCTGCGATACAACATTAACGCGCCCTCGCCAAATTTCCGGCAGTTAATGCTGGCGCACTACATAAAGGTACTAATATAGCGTCCGAGTATAAAAAAGCATAATACTGATATGCAAAGAGTACATACTCGCCTTATTTTCGGTTAACTTTATACTTCAAATAAAACATGTTCAAGTCTCCGTTCTTTGTCGATAATAAAGCGTCATTTATCAGTGAGCTGTTGTGAAATTACACTAACTATAGGAGACAACTAAATAACTGGGAAATATTTAATACAAACCCGGTTTCAGCATCGATTTAGGAATCTGTTACAGTTATAAAAAAATGGGCAATGGTGTCGTTAGATAAAATGAGTGAACTTGTCCCAGCTGTTGAAGCAGCTGGAGGCGGCGCCGGCGGAGCTGCGCGAGCGGTTCCTGGAGCAGCTGGAGGAGCTGTGCTACAGCTCGGTGCGGCGCGGCGCCGGCTACGGGCGGCGCAGCGCCGCGCTGCAGCTGCTGGCCGCTGCCGCTGCGAGCGGCCAAGCGGCCGCGGCGGAGCACCGGTACTCTACCGCTAGCTGATTCTTTTTGACGTTAAAGGAACCGGTGTCAATAGATGTCATATTTTGTAGGAGAATCGCGTTCTGTTACACACTACCGCTATTCATGACGGGATACACAACTAGGCTCGGCGTGGCGTAGAGCGTAATTTCGTCCTGGGGACGATATTTACTTTTATTTTACTAAAGAACATGAGCATTCATATTCGATTTGGGTCAAGCGACGCCGTTGAACGTTGTCAAATGTCGGGTGATAAAGTTGCGCGTGCGTATAGAGGTCGCGAGACGCAATATGGAGATAATGCGTCGATAATATCGGTCGATAATAGCGCTCGAGGAAGGTGGTCTCTACAAGTAGCTATACGCCTCGCAGCGCGTGGAGCCGGGCCCGCGCGGCGCTGCTGCTGCAGCAGCTGGACGACAGCTACGCGGGCCCGCGCGAGGCGGCGCTGCTGCTGCTGCAGCGCTGCCCGGCGCCGCTGCTGCGCGCCGCCTGCCGCCTGCGGCTGCCGGCGCTGCGGCGCCAGGCGGCGGCGCTGCGGCCGGCGGCGGGCGCGGCGGCCGCCTGCAAGCTGCGGCTGCTGCTGGCGCGGCTGCCGGAGCGGCTGCCGGCGCCGGGCGGCGCGGCGGCGGCGCTGCGCGCGCTGGCGGCGCAGGCGCGCGGCGAGCTGGCGGCGGCGCGCCGCGGCGGCGTGGCGGCGGCGGCGCGCCGCGGGGCCATGTTCGGGGCGCTGCACTGC
Source organism: Hylaea fasciaria (assembly GCA_905147375.1). NCBI lineage: Eukaryota > Metazoa > Arthropoda > Insecta > Lepidoptera > Geometridae > Hylaea > Hylaea fasciaria. The sequence continues at coordinate 10,791,033 of LR990206.1, forward strand.
ATCGCCGTCACCTTGCACCGCGGCGGGCTCGGGTCGGTGGATCACTATGTTATCGGAGATACTGAACGCGCTTAGTTTAATGTGAGAGGGAAAGAGAATAAGAATTCATGATGAAGTACGAGGGTGAATCAAAAAGTTCTTAGAAGTGCATATATATGAAACCTTTTTGGATCAAGTTCGATATTCAAATTAAAGAGTGTCTATCACACTATATTTATGCAGACTGTCACTTGTTTTTGTCAGTTCGTTCGCATGTAATAAATTTTTTTGTGCAACGAGTTGCTAAAAAGTCAAAATTATGGATAAAAGTGAGTTACGTGCGGTGATAAAATATCTCAGTTTGAAAAAAATGTCTACGAAGGAAATTTTTTTGGACATTCAGCAGACATTAGGGGGTGATGCTGTACCCTATTCTACGGTTGCGTACTGGGTGGCTGAATTTAAAAGAGGTAGATCAAGCTGTAAAGATGACCCGCGTTCTGGGCGGCCTTCAACCTCCGTTACAGAAGAAAATGTCAAAAAGGTTGAGAATCTGGTTTTGGAAGACAGAAGAATGACTATAAAACATATAGCTGAGATCCTAAAGATATCTTTTGGTAGCGTTCAATCCATTTTAATTGATTCACTGGGGTTCAAAAAAGTGTCTGCAAGATGGGTGCCACGAATGTTAACCGACGAAAACAAAAAGCGACGTTTGGAAATTTCCAAGCGTAATCTCGAAATGTTCCAGCGTGATTCGGATAATTTTTGCCGTCGTCTTGTCACCATGGATGAAACGTGGGTCCACCATTTTGATCCTGAAACTAAAAGACAAAGCATGTCTTGGAAACGACCATCCTCTCCATCCATTAAGAAATTTCGAGTTGCTCCTACCGCTGGCAAAGTTATGGCCTCTGTGTTCTGGGATAGTGAAGGAATCCTTTTTATTGATTACATGCCAAAAGGCCAGACGATTACTGGACCCTATTATGCAAATTTAATCCCGAAAGTGCGTGAAGCGATTAAAGAAAAACGTCGTGGAAAACTGTCGTTGGGCGTGTTGTTCCTTCAAGATAACGCTCCTGCTCATCGATCGGAAGTTGCGCTCAACGCAATCCGCTGTGCTGGCTTCAATCTCCTTGACCACCCACCATATTCTCCGGACTTAGCCCCAAGTGATTTTCACTTATTTCCAAAATTAAAAGAGGAAATTCGTGGAACAAAATTTCACGATAATGACGCGGTTATAGCTGCCGTAGAGGACTTTTTCGAGAGTCAAGAAAATAATTTTTTTTCACAAGGAATAAGGAATTTTTTGATTCACCCTCGTAGAAAAGGATGGAATTCTATTGTATGCGTCCCAATTGTAGCGGAACTCTGAACGGAAAATTATATTGTACCGCGCTTACTCAACAGACAAAACTAAATACGAATTATTATTGTGGAAGAAATAATACGAAAGCGCCATCTATGAAATGCGCTGTGAGGTTCTTTTCTAGTCAACGAAGCGATTAGCCATCATAGTACGTCGTGTAGCCGACAGATGGCGCTATCCTAAACTTGGAACACAATGTATTCCAGCGCGCAGTGCTGGGAGGAGGCGGGGGAGTGGGGGGGGCTGGCGCCGGAGCTGGTGGCGCTGTGCATGGAGGTGCAGGAGGAGGTGGCGCCCGTGGTGGCGGCCGCCTCGCCCGAGGGGCACCTGCCGCCCGAGGGGGCCCGGGGCGAAGGGGCCAGGTTAGGGGCCTACTTTATTTTACTAGAATACTAGCCTTAATATTGATGTTTTTTTTTATGAAAACGTAGCCTCACTAGAATTGCTCCTGTGTCGTGGGCACCGTTTACAGACGTATAATTTCCCATACACAATTTGTGGATCACACAGATATTTATTCCAGACGGGAACCGAACCCGCGACACCAAGCGCAGCAGTCCGATCGCTCAACCACCACGGCAAACGCCTCAAAGTTTTGGTGGTTTTTGCAATATCTGTTGTAACACATCGCTCTACTGCTATAATATAGTTTCGATAGAAGTTGGGACGCACCGAAATAACGCTGCGATATTATCGAGCGATAACAACGTCCATGTGGCAGTACCTCAATACCGTACGATCGCGGAAATATTTATAAGACTCCCAGAGGAAATTGTATAATAACGGCAAAAAAATCACGTCTGTTGTATGGGAGGCCCCCTAAATATTTATTTTATTCTGTTTTTTAGTAATCGTTGTTACAGCGGCAACAGAAAAACGCCAAGTTATGTGAAAATTTTAATTGTCTAACTATCACGGTTCATGAGATACAACCTGGTGACAGACGGACAGACAGACAGACGGACGGACAGCCTTTGGGTACAGTGTAGGTAAGTAATTTTTTTATTATTTTTTTTTAGCTAAATTCATGTTATTATGTACCTTGTGTAGTTTCATAACTGTTTTACAATAAAGTATTTTGTATTGTATTGCAAATAGTAATTTTCCTTCGCAGTGAGATCACGCTGGACGACGGGCGGCCGGTGACGGCGCAGATGGTGCTGATCTGCGCCTGGCGGGCGGTCAAGGAGGTGATGGCTCATCATTATTGGTTTACCCCCGGTTTCTAGAACGCTAGTTGGCTTTGACAGTAGATTAAAACTATCGTTGTCTCTATCTGACACTAAACAAATGACAAGGATGGCAATAGAATTAATCTGTTGTCAACGTTGACTGACGTTTCTGAAACTGGGGGTTAGTCGTTTACATGTGAAAACGGAAACAAACAGACTCACTATAGTCGGATTTATTCATTCATGGAGAAATCTCTCTGTGTGTCTCTATTTATTTCTCTCTCGTTCTCTCTCTCTCTCTCTCTTTCCCTCTCTCTTTCTCTTTCTCTCTTTCCCCCTATCTCTCTCTCTCTTTCCCTCTATCTCTCTCTCTCTCTCTTTCCCTCTCTCTTTCTCTTTCTCTCTCTCTTTCCCCCTATCTCTCTCTCTCTCTTTCCCTCTCACTCTGTCTCTCACTCTCTCTCTCTCTCTCTCTCTTTCCCTCTCTCTCTCTCTCTCTCTCTCTCTTTCCCTCTCTCTCTCTCTGTCTCTTTCGGTCAACTATTGATTATTTAGTAGGAGATTTAATTACAATACAATGTCATTATTATTGTTTTAAATAAGACCCTACTAAATCGTCAATCACTTTTTCTGATACTGGTACTCGTACAGGCGTCGGCAGTGCTGGCTGTGCTGCTGGCGGCACTGCCCTCGCGGCAGGCGGCGCTGGCAGCACGGTGCGGGCAGCACTACATGGTGCTGCTGGGCGCGGCGCAGCACCGCGGCGCGGTGGAGCAAGCCTGCGTGGGCTTCGCGGCGCTCGCCACCAGGTGACGGTGCTGCCACGGGCATTGCCCGAGTCGGCAGTGCAATATCTGAGCACTGCATAGATGGTGGCCGTGCGTGTGTTTTAGAATCTAACGATATAAGATTCGATCTGTCGGTGCATCAGTGACTTTACGGAAGTTATGAGCGGTTGTCTTTGAGCCCGCGGTTTTGGTTATTGATTGATAACGGTCGTTAAGTTACGTCAGAGTGGCTCAAATGACACAAGAAGCTAGCCCAGCCTCATACGACAAACAAACAAACAACACCCTACAAAGAAATGGCGAAGTTAAACTCCCAGTTTCCTATGTAGTTGTAATGAAGGCTCGTTCTCTCGCCGCAGATGTTGGGGCTGCCCCTCGCTGGAGCCGCTGCCGCGGGGCTGGCTGCGCGCGCAGCTGGCGGCGGCGGGCGGCGACGCGCCGTTCGCCACGCGGCGCGGCGCCGGCCTGCCCTTCATGATACAGGTAGGAACGATACTACTAGCTTGAAATGTACTATATTACTAGTATGTACTATGTATGTATTGGAACGATTTTGAAATTTTCAATGTATATGCCAAAATTATCAGAATAATAATCTAATATTGAGTGTGGGCTATTTGTATGTATGCTGTGTTCATACCTAGAAAATCGTTCAGCAAACTTAGATAACTTTATTTTTTTTTCTTGACATACAACCGTTGAAACGACCAGTTTGCAAATTAAATAATAATTAAAACAAAATAAATATATAATGTAAAAGTTTGTATGGTTGTTACTGAATCGCGTCAAAACGGCTGCACGGATTTTGATGATATCGGTAGGTGGTAGGGATATTCCTAAAACGTGGGTGAAGTGGCTAGGAAATAAGTCAAAGTTTCCGATAGGTAGATGTGGATGAGAGAATGATTCGTGGTGTCCTCGTACACGCAGACGCTGGCGGCGGCGGAGACGGCGGCGACGGGGCGCGGCGGCGCGGCGGCGGCGGCGGCGGCGGCGCTGCTGCGGCGCGCCGCCGCGCCCGGCGCCGCGCCGCGCCGCGCGCTCGCCGCCAACATCCTGCGCGCTCTCTTCAGGTGACCACGCCTCTCTATGCTGGGATATTCTGTTACTACTGTCAACTATTCATATTTGTCATAATATAGATCGGCTTCTCGAATATAAACAATAATGAATAAATAATAAACAAAATATATGGGTACCTACTCAAAAAAAAGGAGAAATGAACGACCGGCAATCGGTTTATGTATATTTGTAAATATACATCCGCAGACACGCGGCGCTGGCGGGCGGCACGCAGGCGCAGCTGGGCGCGGCGCTGCGGGTGGCGGTGTGCGGGTTCGACGCCGCCAGCTGGCCGGTCAGTACAGAATGATGGGAGCGCGCGTCCGGGGGCGGGGCAGAGCCGCCGCCCCGACTCGGCCCGCGACGCCGCCTGCTTCGGAAGCTGCGCGAGTTCGCGCGCGGTCGGCACGCCGCGTGAGTCTCGGGAGCCGCCCGACGGTGAAGGTCGTTTGTGACGTCAAACAGCCCCAGAAGGGGGAGAGTGTACATGAGTAGAAGGGACAATAGTAGTTTGTTTTGCAAGGGTATAAAACGACTCATACATTACTCGATGGTTTGCCTCACGAGCGTAGCGAGTGTGGCACGTAGAATCGAGTATGAGTGAGTCGTTTGAGACCCGCGTAAAACACAAAATTTTTCACACCGAGATGGGAGAAATATAATAAGTAGGTATACAATTAAAAAAAGCTAAGAATATTTCACAAATAACTTCAAATAAGTCGTTCACTTTCAAATAAATAAATAATCAAATACAATCTTTTAAAACCAATTTGCATTGTCGTCAAAATTCTACACACACCTACAGATTATAGGCGGCAATTACAAACTTTTTAAAATTATCTAATGTACGCAAACGCACACGTACACATAGCATACATCCTATGATCGCCAAAAATTACGAGAATTACACTTTCATTTAAAAAAGTAAAATGTTTAGGCTTCGCACGGTTTGTACATTAAGATACTCTTCTTTTTTTCGAAGTAATTATGTCAAAATGGAAAATTGAAAAGTCGAATCTTCAGCCTGTTGATAATGGCGAGTACAAATTAAAAAAAATAAAACTACTTTCAATCCCTAGTGCGCAACAACCTCGTTTGCTACCGCTAAGCTGAGCTAATATGACACCTTTTTTGAGCATGAGGTGTGAAAAAACATTTGTAGGACATGTCAGCTCCGGCTGGCGTGCGCCGCAAATTCGGTCCTTATAACCGCAAGGTTGGTAGGACCATGGGAGGAGGTGGGTGTTCATCGAGCCCCTTTCTAATTAAACTTTGATTCAGTCTAAAATAGTTTTAATTCACTTATCAACAATGAACATCAAAATATCAACAATGACAAACCTTTTTGCAGTATAATTACTTACAACAAATCGAAACCGCAGTACTTTGATAATCCTAAAGTATCGCGTCATTATGTCGCCGTATATATATCGTCATATCGTCCCTACATCATCACGGCACAGGCATAATATTGCCGCATGGTCATATATCTCGATCTGTCGTGGTCCCCGCCACGCTCCGAGTGTGACCGTGCGTGACCGTGCGTGACCGTGCGTGACCGTGCGTGACCGTGTGCCCGCAGGAGCGCACGGCGATGGCGCTGCTGTTCGCGGCGCTGCTCGTGCGGGTGTTCGGCGTGTGGCGCGGGGGCGGCGGGGGCGGCGGCGGGGGCGCGGCCGGGGGCGGCGGCGGGGGCGGCAACACCATGTCGGGGCGCGTGTTCTTCCAGCGCTACCCCGAGCTCTACGACGTCATGCTGGTGAGATGCGCTCGTCTTACTTCTCTTTTATATCCCGTACAAAAGATAACATTCAGTTTTTCCCGCATTTGCCATTTTTTCGTAAAATCTGACCTATTTTTTCTTAACTTAGTTTTGTTCTACTATAGTGACCAGTATATAGAATACATCAGTAGTGACTTAGAACATCAGAGCGGTTGGGCCTTTGACTACGCCTAACCATATGCAACCTAAAGGAAAGGCGTGTTAGATTGCAATTTGCGTCGCGTTCCACTTCCCTCATCGATAAACGGTGCGGACACTTGCAGAGCACCCTGGAGGACGCGGACCCGGCCGGCGCCGGAGCCCTGCGGCCGGCGGGGCACCCGGCGCTGCTGCTGCTGGCGCGCCTCTACCCCTCCGCGCTGGAGGGCGCAGCCTCCAATCTGAAGGTGCATTGCAATACAACAGGAAACGCTTTAACTCCAGTACCCCTAGTATGAGTTTTACTAGCTCGATATAGTACGCGTCAACTAGCACTTTTGTATGAAGATCCTGTACATCCCCTACCGGCGCGTTTATGAACGAAAAATCTGCATACAAAGAGCTAGTTGACGCGTTCTATATCGAGCTAGTAAAAACTCATAATGTTAGCACTATTCAAAGGACACCGGTCGCTGTTGTGCTATAAAACCACTAACACACACGCGCAACATCGCGATATCTGCGGGACTCATTATCGGGATAACGCAGCGATATATATTACACTTAACACTACAGCTTTGATATTTCGGTGTAGAATCATGATTTATAACAGAACGGACGCTCCGTCTCCACCTTACCTCTCCGCGCTTCACGCGAGTAAGTGCGGAGGCGGAGCGCCCGGTCCCCGGAGCCCCGGAGCCCCGGCTGACGCCCCGTGCCCGCAGCTGGCGGCGTTCGCGCCCCGCGTGGCGGCGTGCGCGCGGCGCCGCGCCGCACACTCGCGGCGCCTCGCCGCGCTCGCCGCGCGCGCCCTCGTCGCGCCGCACGAGTGAGTACTCGGCCGACCTCACCGCTCCTCACGTCACTGCTCCCCTTGTCACTGCTCCCCTTGTCACTGCTCCCCTTGTCACTGCTCACCGTGTCACTGCTCCCCTTGTCACCACTCATCGTGTCACTGCTCCCCTTGTCACCACTCATCGTGTCACTGCTCCCCTTGTCACTGCTCCCCTTGTCACTGCTCATCGTGTCACTGCTCCCCTTGTCACTGCTCCCCTTGTCACTGCTCATCGTGTCACTGCTCCCCTTGTCACCACTCATCGTGTCACTGCTCCCCTTGTCACCACTCATCGTGTCACTGCTCCCCTTGTCACCACTCATCGTGTCACTGCTCCCCTTGTCACTGCTCCCCTTGTCACTGCTCATCGTGTCACTGCTCCCCTTGTCACTGCTCATCGTGTCACTGCTCCCCTTGTCACTGCTCCCCTTGTCACTGCTCATCGTGTCACTGCTCCCCTTGTTACCACTCATCGTGTCACTGCTCCCCTTGTCACCCCTCATCGTGTCACTGCTCCCCTTGTCACCGCTCATCGTGTCACTGCTCCCCTTGTCACTACTCATCGTGTCACTGCTCCCCTTGTCACCCCTCATCGTGTCACTGCTCCCCTTGTCACCGCTCATCGTGTCACTGCTCCCCTTGTCACCACTCATCGTGTCACTGCTCCCCTTGTCACCCCTCATCGTGTCACTGCTCCCCTTGTCACCGCTCATCGTGTCACTGCTCCCCTTGTCACCCCTCATCGTGTCACTGCTCCCCTTGTCACCGCTCATCGTGTCACTGCTCCCCTTGTCACCACTCATCGTGTCACTGCTCCCCTTGTCACCCCTCATCGTGTCACTGCTCCCCTTGTCACCGCTCATCGTGTCACTGCTCCCCTTGTCACCACTCATCGTGTCACTACTTTAACTGTGTAAATTTAATTGTTGTAGCACATAAATATTTTTCTTTCTGTTACTAAAATATGTCCCCACACACCATCAACATGCCCCCCCCCCCCTGCACGGCCACCCCTCAACCCTTACCCTCGCCCCACAGCTACCTCCCGCACGCGGAGCGCCTGTGCCGCCAGCTGTGGGCCGCCGACGCCCCCCGGAACCTCTGCCACGGCCTGCTGCTGCAGCTCACGCACCTGCTGGAGACGCCCCCCGCGCTGCCGCCGGGGGCGCGGGTGGGGGGCGTGGGGGGCACGCTGTGGCTGCTGCGCCAGGCGACGGGGGCGAGGCCCTGCTACGTCATCGCACACGAATATATCAAGGTTCTCAACTTGCTCGTTTGGAGGTGAGCACGATTGGTAAATGATAATTAACATAAAACAAGTTAAAAAGACTTTGAATTAGTTCCAAATGTAAAAGAAACCGACTAAGAATATCTACAGCATTTATCTATTACAACATTGCAAGTAACATACATCAGTACGTACTATGTATAATGTATAATTTATGTTTGCTCGAATCTCGCAAACTACTGTGAAACTTGTAGATAGAGAATTCACGAAGAAGGTGTCGGTTCCTTACTTCGCCCTGCCTACTTAACCCAAAACTCCCTATGGACCGTTTAACTGTTCAGATTCCCAGGGTCGGTGGACGAGGACACGGTCGCGGAGGCCATGTCGTGCCTCGGCGCACTGCTGGCCCCTCCCCTCCCCCCTCCCGCGGCGGCGGGGCGGGAGCTGTGCCTGGCCGCCGGGCTCTCCCTCCAGCTGGCGCTCCTGCACGGCGCGGGCGCCGGCCCCGGCCCCCCGGCGCGGCTCGCCCTGCGCTCGCTCCGGCACGCCTGCTACGAGGTCGCGCTGGCGGCCCTGGACTACCTGCTGATCCTGCACGGCCGGCTCGGCGGCGGGGACGAAGTCTGTCACCTTCGGGAGCACCTCGCCCTCGTCCGAGACGAACGGGTCCTGGACGCGCTGCGGGAGACCCCGGCGTACCTGGCGGCGCTGCGGGACGGGCTCCGCGCGGGGAAGCACCCGGAGTGCCGCCGCAAGTGCCTCCGCCTGCTCACTCTGGAGCCGGACACGCAGCGGCTCCTAGTCGGCGACGCGGATACCGAGGACGGAGATTTGGCGGTGAAGCTCATCGAGCGCGTCGAGAGTGAGCACGAGAGCGTCGCGCACCTGTACCTGGACAGTCTCCTGCGGTTTGCGAGCGGGAAAATTGGGGACGCGAGTTTCGATGAGAGGTTGATTTTGTGCGTCGCTAGGACGGTGCTCGGCCAGAGCTCGGCGGGCAGCGGCGACGCCGCCAGGTCGGTGGTCGCGGGGTTTTTAGAAACTAATTTGGAGAAGTTGTTGGCGATGGAATTGCGATATCTGTCGCTTGCAGAGAGATGTAAGTATTTTCTACCCAACTCCATTCAAATGGCATCAGTTTCGAGTATGACTAAGCTAGAAGTTACACTTTCTTGTTTTTTTTTCAGTCGAATTCAAAGCTACTATTCTGGCAACGCTGGTGACACTGCTCGAAGATGACGACGAGGTCATCCGGCAGCGCGGCGCCGACGTGGCCCTGCAGCTGGCCCGCTCCGCCGCTCCCGACAGCTCCAACTGCAGCGACGTCAGCTCCACCGGCGTCACGCTGGAGGACGCGGTTCCCTGCGACGTCACGCTGGAGGACGCGGCGCCCTGCGACGTCACGCTGGAGGACGTGGCTCCCAGCCGCGTCACGCTGGGCGACGTCAGCCCCGCCGGCGGCGGCGTGCTGCCCAGCGTGTGCGGGGAGCTGCTCCGGGACTATATAGACAGCATGGAGGACAGCGCCGCGTTGTTCGTGGTGCTGGCGCTACTGGATTTCAGGGCTGAAGTGGTCATGACGGACGAGCTCAATGAAGAGGTACGGTTTGTTTTCTTATCTTTGTATGTGTCTAAATCTATGTCTATTATATCTATTCTATTATCTATTATCTACACTACTATTAGAAGTTCTTAAACTTTCGCGAACTGAATACATGTATACACTACTATTATAAAGAGGAAAGTTTTGTATTTTTGTGTGTGTTTGTAATGAATAAACTCATAAACTACTGTGCCGATTTCAGAAATTATTTAATTATTGAAAAGCTACATTCACCCTGAGTAATATAGGCTACTTTTTATCCCGTAAATATCGTAAACGGTTCACGCGGGATCGTAGTTAACGCGGTTGAAACCGCGAGACGCTTCTAGTCTAGTTATAGTCAAAGTCAAAGTCAAATCATATATTGTAAATAGGCAATAAAATCACACTTTTACAAGTCAAACACTTTAATGTAATAAACAAATATATAAAACAAAGTCGTGTTAGTTAAGTACACCATGTATAACTCTAGAAAGGCTGGAGCTTTTTTTATGGTTTTTGCTGTTACATTCGTCTCCGTTCCCAATAGCAGAATAAATATTAAAACATGGGAAAAGTTTTCGAAATCGAGAGAAAAATTATAATCATTTTTCTCATACGTTTTTGTTCTCTCGGGACAGCTTGTAATCTACGAATAAGTATAGACTCATTACTTATTCGTAGCTAGTAATAAAATAAACACGAATGACGCCATAAATTTACATAACATCCCCATCCCCGCACGGGGTGTTACATTGTGGCGCCTCGTGCTACCACAGTAGAATATAGAGGACTATAGTGACTACATAAATATATTGATAGAGAATTTGTTGAGCGGAACTTCTTACCTAACTCTACTTCCAGATATTTATAACCTGGGAGTATTTAGCTCACCTAGATGCGCGTACATTATCGTCGACCTCAACATCGCTTAGCATCGGGAGATGTGAAATAGCATTCAAAATTAAAGTCAATATAAAACACCGTAAATTTTATTTAGCTAAATATGTGCATTACACCAATTTCTTAGTATAGTAGTGAGTAAGAATGAAACTGTACTAAACGTTATTTTTATTTTAGTGCCGCGTGTTCGACCAAAGCGAGCGATACAACATATTTTTGGAAGAGTCCATTTGGACCGACGCCTGCGCAGACAAAATCATCCAAAACCATCAGCAGACGGAAGCGGACTTGATCGAGTTTGTGCTTTCGATTGTACATCATACAACGTACTCGATTCCTATAGAGACGCTTTGCCAGGACAACTTGGTACTCTTTGAGACAATGGTAAGAGATGGGTTCGACAACAACGATGAAACGGTCAATCCTAAAATAGAGCAATTTATTAGAAAACTGCGTAACGTTACGAGCGCAGACGAGTAGTTGCAATAAGAGAAATTATCATACACCGTTATAAGGTTCAGTTCTCATTGAGCCCCTTATTTTATCGAGTAATAAATTGACCAATTTTGTCAGCCGTTTGATTTTGAAGGTTTATTGTCATATGTCATCCCTACCAGGCCGTCCCCACTGGTATTATGACAATTGAACACTGATTTTCTATATTCTAGTAATACATTGTTTTTTATTTCTAAATATAAGTTGACATAAAATAAAACAAAATGTTGGTTAAAAGTCATTGTTTTTGATTACATTTTCCTAATTATTTACAGATGTAAAGAAAAACAGAACTTTCCACATACGTCAGATTTCTTAATAAATCTAATAACAAAACAAAGATTAGTAAATAATTTTACTCTTAGCCCATACAATACCAATGAGGAACAAACACGCTTTCTGTATTATATAAAGAAACTAGCAAACCAACCAGCGTTTCAAAAGTTATAATACATCAAAAATCTCTTATTCACAAACATGGAAATTTTGAGTGTAGGAATTTTAAGACTTTTTCTTCTAGTACCTTCATGATTTCTCTTACGAATAATACAAATTTTCCAATATGGTACCTACCCAATTGTCGTACATCACACTACAATCATACCATTTTGTCTCTTCGTATCCGGTACACCTCGCTAGCCAACTGGCTATTTTTGAATTTAATTGGACCCTTTTTGTCTTTCTCATCCACATTAACAGGTTTCACATCGACGCTTTTGCCATCATTAGTGTCAGTTTTAAGCGTCAGGCGCGTCTTGGCGCCCGGTCCCCCTTCCTTGTCATCGTCGTCTTTGAAGAGATCTTTGACGGATACCAGTCTGTGAGAGTTGCCGACTCGAAGCAGCTTCTTCAGACCTCTCGTGGTCTTAGTTTCGAGGAGGCCGATGATGCCCCAGTCGTCGGTGTTCCGGTTCTCGGCTCCCTCCAGCTGCCAGGCCGCATTCCTCACTTCCACTTTGAGCCGCTCGCACTCTTCGTAGCTGACGTTTCTGCTCACGTTGAGCGCTTGGTCCAGGGGGTTGACTATGTACAGCGGCAGGGTGTTGGGTTTCCTGACGGTGGCGCCCTCGGTTATGGAGATGGCTTTGTTTTGGAAGTCGAACTGCGCGTAGAACTCGAAGAACTGAAGTAGGAGCGTCTCCATGCTCGCGTCGCTCTGCCCGTAACTAGCCGGCGGCAACTTGTTCATGTCGCGCAAGAAGGTGCAGTTGACGTTATCTTCTGCTACCCGAACGTCGTCTTTACCTATTCAAACCAATACGTTAGATTTTCACCTTAAAACTGTTTCTGTATAGTATGTAATAGTGAAGCATGTTCTCGATCCGCATTGTTCGATCACATTGAAAAATGGACTAATGCGAAGTCTAGAATACAATGACCAAAGAAAACCTTGTAAAAAATACGTAAGTATGCTGAAAATACTTTCATCCTCGGATAAAACCAACAGAAACAGAACAGTTTTTGATCGAACAACAGCATGGATTTCAGAAGGGCAAGTCCACCTTATCAAATTTGTTACTTTACAGCGAACATCTTTTATCATGTGTTGATCAGGGCAAGCAAGTTGATGTTATATACACGGATATAAGCAAGGCTTTCGACAGAGTGAACCACAATATCCTCATATCCAAATTATCGGCTCTAGGTATCAGCGGAAATTTGTTGAAATGGCTCCAGAGTTACCTTACTCACAGATATCAGAAGGTTGTCGTGAGTGGACATGAGTCAAATAGCTTTCTTGTACCCTCAGGAGTCCCCCAGGGATCTCACCTGGGGCCCATATTGTTCCTAGCTTTTATTAACGATCTACCAAATAGTTTTAGCTTTGTAGAATATGCACTATTTGCGGATGACTTAAAAATATATCAAAAAATTGACAGTGTCGACGACATAACAAAAATACAAAATGATCTTGATAATTTAAGCGCATGGTGTCAAACAAATAAACTCCCTCTTAACATCGGTAAATGTAAACATATAAAATTTAGTAAAAAACGTAATTTAGTCCAAAGCAACTACATTTTAGACGGTGTTGTACTGGAAGAGGTGGAAGAGATAAGGGATCTAGGTGTGGTTTTCGACAAGAAGATGTCTTTTAAACCTCATTTCGATAGCATTATTAAAAAATCTGGTAGAGCTCTCGGCTTCATGTGGCGTAATAGCAGAAAATTCAAAAATCCTCTGATTAGAACTACTTTGTATAAATCTCTTGTCCGTAGCCACTTAGAATACTGTCCTAGTATTTGGAATCCACACTATAGCTGCCATGAACAAAGAATAGAGCGCATTCAAAAAAGATTTTTACAATTCATGTCTAGGTCACTAGGCAAGAGACATGAGCTAATACATTATAAAGATAGATTAAAGCATTATAAATTAGAAAACTTGGCTGATAGACGACGTATAGCAGACCTCTCTTTGTTGTTTAAAATTTTAAATGGAATTATTAATATTCCTAGCTTCTTGGCTTTAATTGAATTCGTCATCCCGCGTTCTGGCTACCGACCACAGAATTATAAGTTTGTATCGATTCCGCAGTATAAAACTGAATTGGGTAAGCACAGGCCTTTAGTAAGAATGCTAAGGCTTAGCAATCACATGTGGACAGAACACGGGTTGGATATTTTTGCACACTCTCTTCGAGCGTACAAGAAAAGGGCGACTGAAGCCCTTAGTAGTGAGACTGTGTAAAGTGGTTTTTTCTAATTATTGGTATTTTTTTTATTTTTTATTCATAATTATCCTTAACTTTGCTAATATTATTTAGTTTATGTTTATTTTATTATTTGCTGATGTTCTTTAGTTGTAGATAAGTCCATAATATTGTCATGTTGTGTTTGCCTGTTATTGGGTTAGTACATATATCTTTAATTATAAATATAACTAGTTGTAAGACTTCAATGTAGTAGCCTGTTGGTGAACCAAATAAAAAAAAATAAAAAAAAAAAAAAGAAACAAGTGAACATTCTCACCGGCCATGTTGACTAGCGTTCTCACAGACGGCAGCACGTGTCCGTCGTTCGTTCTCTGCTGCAGGAAGAACAGCACCAGCAGCGTGAGGGGGAAGTTGGTGAGCCAGCGGCCGGGGTGCGGCGAGGTGAGCCCCGCGGCCCGCGCCCAGCGCCGCACGCACAGCGCCAGCGGCCGCACGCGCCGGTCCAGCGCGCCGCACAGCCACAGCAGCTCCGACATGTACACCCCCGACCTGGAACGATGCTGGCTGTGTTGCTTCCTAACTGCAACGCTGAACTTCCGATGAAGAAAACGTCCGAGAAACCTCGGTGGTAGGGCACTAAAGGGCCGGCCTGGCCAGCTACCACTCTGTAGGTAGAAAATCTGTCGTCCCCTATCGGGGTGTTCCAGCAGTGGTACTTGAGAGCCTCCCATTCTGGGCTGACCATGTTTACCACCTTCATCACTTAAGACCTGGTAAGATTGAGGTCAAATGCTAGTCTATCCATACTAATATTATAAATGCAAAAGTAACTGTTTCTTTGTTACCTTTTCACGGATAACGTCTAGACCAATCTCGATTAAATTTGGTACGCATAATGTAGTACGCGTGGACGAAGTCGCGGGCAACAGCTAGTAATGTATAAAAGAAGAAAAAATATCCAGGAACCCACATGTTGTTATAGCATAAGTCGCAGTCCACGTCCACGTACTGGTGGCAGTACTTGACGATGGGCACTCGCGCGTGCAGGATGCGCGTGACGCGCGCCGCGCCCGCCACGCGCAGCTCCAGCGCCTCCGCCACCAGCGCCATGTGCCGCTGCCAGGGGCTGCGCCCTCCGTCGCACTTCTTCTCTTGGAACACCAGTCGCTTTGAAGTGTCGCTCTGGATTGGTAACAGAACAGTAAATATAGATTTTTAAGGAATACAGGGACCTTTTTTGGCTGACTGCAGTGAAAACAGGAGTTGTGTTTTGACACTCAAAGTATGTAGGTAGTGTAAGACAGATTTTGACTAGTTGGTGTCAATAAATTCATCACCACCAGAAGACTAACTTTCATTACGATACAGTGCCACCTAGATAATTGCACTGAAGAAACTTAAAAGTAGTTGTAAAAGGCTTGAATGTGATACTCACCATTTCATTTGACAAAACATTTGTGAGCACTAAATCTAAATCACAGCCGAGCTTCCCGAAGCCATTCACTGATGAGCCAAACGGTCGTACAGCTATGTTGGCATACATGCTCTTGAATACGCATTCTATCTGAAAAAACACCAACATTCAGACAAATACAACCTGTATTGTCATACTGATAACAACACGACAACACAAATATTTCTTTAAAAAAATATGATTTTGTGCCATATTAGTAAATATGAGTTAATTAAATACTGAAACATACGTAAACTATTAATGTGTAAACATACTAATCGCATAAAATGAGCCTCACCTGCCTTGCCACCATATACCTTAGCCGTACGCCCAAATCGTTCAACGTAGTATGATCATACAACAACTGTATCTGATCCGATACCGTTTTGCATTTCACCATGTCACTGAATAACAGATCTTCATTTGCTTCCATAACTCCATTTTTCGTCACCAGTGATAACCCTTCGGGGAGTCTGAATTTCTCTTTTTTCTCTGTGGACGCCCGGAACCACAGGAATGGTGACTGTAGAGCCATGACGTCCGTATCTCTCTGGTGAGTGCTGCATGTCCGTATAGCATCTTTGAGGTTTTCTTCTGTGCTGAATTCAATAAGCATGAAGTGCTAAAAAATTAAAATACAATCAGAAAAATGTTGAACCCTTTTCTTTTTAGTATTTGATCAGGATCTCACGCTCTGGAACTCTCTAGTTCCAGTTGACACTACCTACCTAATTAAAAAAACAAACAATGTAGAAACCAATAGTAACTTTTTTTGCCTTGACGTTTTGGTATTTGTGTTCGTGTTGGCACATCTTACCTCTCCTGCTGAATTCTTGTAATGATGAATGCCATTGATACTGGCATACTTGGAACAGTACCCGTGTAGCTCTGTAAAGGAGGCCTCTGAATTCACCTGCACCACAAGGCTGCGCCGTGCCTCGGCTCTTCTCTGAGCGACCACCTCGTCAAATGTCACGAACTTCTTGGCAACATTATGTTCGAATTCTTTGGCGACATCTGTAACAACATCCAAGTTGGTGTCTGTCTAACCTCGAAACCACCTTCAAACAGCATCACGACCCACAATAAGTGATCACAGTACCTGACCGTTTTCGTACTAATGGACAATTACACGCTGATAAAGGTAAACCTACAGATTTTTTAATACGTAGCCGTTTTCCTGAATTTATTAGTGTTTGAAATACGGTCATTTTTGCATTTGGGTCTAGGTACCTACCTACACTACACTAAATAAAAAAAGTGACAGTGACAGCAGCAAAGTACAAGCATTGTTGACAAATAACATTGACAGCCAACTGTTGTGACAGCTAAAGACATTTTTTTTTTGTTTTAGTTCTGGCTTCGCACGGTTTGTGCATATAGCCAGTGTCAAGTATTTTATTTTAAGTATTTCTTATTTTCACATTAAGAAAGTCACAGCAATGTTATAGCAATCGTGGTCAAGTAGTCAAGTCAATTATTTACATCGTCAGTCACGATTCAGTAAAGTAGTGGATGCTTTACTGAAACTTCCTGGGAGTCTTGGAAAAAATGCGAAATGACACATTTTTTGAGTTTATATCATTCGCCCACACTTGTGCACGTTAACGAACACTTAATGGTTAATATTCCACCAATATTACACATTAACACTCGAAGAAACACAAGTTTGAGCTAATAATACAAAACCAACAACGTCCCACTATCGGATTCCCGCCAAAACTCCCAGCTAAAGACATTATCACATGGACGGACCTAACTAGTAGGTAGTGTAGGTAGGTACCATCCATCGATATACTTTGGATAGTATATCGATGCCTATCACAGATGGACCTGACTATGCGTATACTAGTACCCAACTTATAAGGCGCGACGTGAATCTTCGTTCGCGCAGAAAAGAAAGTATGGTCCGAAGATTAACGAAAGAATGCTTTAAAACTTACAATCAACCTAAGGTCACTATTATAAGGTTCATAATACACTGCAGCTGTTAGTTCCATCTCACTCATGCCACGCGGCGATCGCTAAGATGGCGGCGGCTGCCGACCAATAGCGGTCAATAGCATTTCCCGTGCTTTGAAAATTCATCTTCTGCGCAGGTACATCGGTAAGCCATATCAGTTGGGTACTACTATATCTATATACCCGAAAGGGAAACACTTGGCTACAATCCCTATAATACGGATACATTTAATACACGTTATTTAGATGTGGTGCCAATCATTCGTGCGACATTCTAAAATGTTAAGATTGGTTTGCTTCTGCAGCATAGCAATAAATTAGTGCATATTATTATCGTACTATCCTACTTACTCCGTTGTCTATTTGTATACACTTGTGTCTTAACTTTCCCGAATCTTGAGTTAAATGTCATTTCTGTTAGAATTTAGATGATTTAACCTGACATTTCACTAGTAAGCATGATATGAATAATTAATTTATAATGGCTAAACGCACAAATTATAAGAAGCCAAAAATATAAAAAAGCGAATAAAATGATGTACAAATCTATTTTACTGTCTGGTCTTTCAATCAATGCCAAATAATATGACTATGACAAAACTGACTTTTATGACAAACCTAGTGAAATGTCAGAATTCCAAGATTTCCGATTTCAAGCGAGTGCTGGCTAGCTAGTGGCTGAGGTTATGTTTCCTAACTACTACTTGGTCTGTGGGCAGTGCTTCCAGACCTACTGTAATTACAGTAGATTTACTGTATTTTTAATTTTTTTTTTAAATTTTACTGTATACTGTAATGAAAAAATACAGTGTAGGGATCAACTGTAATTTATTTCACAATACAAACTATTCAAATACATAGGTCAATGCGTAAAACAGAACGTTCCCAAACTTGTTTACATTACTCGCTGATAGGGAAATCCCCGTGTAATCATAGTATCAACTTTAATCGTTCATTCGTTCATTCAAATTACAATCAGATTTTTCTCCGGTTGTGAACTTCAGACGAAATTCAGACAATTGCGTAGATTTTAAGCCTACCAAAGAAATGCTGTCGAGGATGACCTCAAAAATTTATGAAAATCATGAAGATATTATTCTAGACTAGGTAAATATCAATAAAAAATATAAAATTAAGCTTGTTTCTATTTTAAAAACTTAACCCAATGACTTAGGTGAGTTGACACACCCCAAAAATATTTTATTTTTTTCAATCTTTTCTACTGTAAAAATACTGTATTTCAATTAAAAAATCTACTGTTACTTTTCGGAAAATACTGTAATTTTAGGCTGGCAGCACTGTAATTTTGCTTTCGCAATCTGGAAGCACTGTCTGTGGGTTATGTTTTGAAAAATATTAAAAAATATATTTTGATGAATTGGACGAAAAAAAATGATATTGCGCATCTAGACTATATATAATGGGTTCTAGAATATTACGGCGGCTTATGCCGCTAATAACTAATTCAAGAAGTGTGTTAAACACTCGCCTTACACGCGGAACAGAAAGAGTGGTTGTCGCGAACAATTTCTATTTTACCGGAATCACAAGCTATGCAAAAAGTAAAGATAAAGGTAAAGACAAAAAAGGGAAGGGCAGCAAAGTGCCCATCAACATGGTACAGATGTCCGAATTGGTTCCAGTAGAAAAGTTACGGGAGAGATGTAGATCCGCCATAGAGAACATGAAAGATGAATTTGCCAAGAACTTATCCTTGCGTTCGACCACGGGATCTATCGAGTCGGTGTCAGTGAAGTTCGAAGGGAAAGAATATGAATTGCAAGAACTGGCACAAATTGTGAGAAAGAATCCTAAAACTCTAGTCATTCATTTCTCTTCTTTCCCACAAGCCATCCCAGACGCATTGAAAGCTATCCAATCGTCAGGGTTGAACCTGAATCCACAGCAGGATGGGACTACGCTGTATGTCCCTGTACCGAAAGTGACAAAGGAGCATCGGGAAGCATTAGCGAAGAATGCCAAAGCCTTATTCATTAAGTGCAGAGATTCAATTAAGGATGTCAATACAGATTTTACAAAGAAAATCAAGAAACAAACGAATGTTTCTGAAGACTTGGTCTTCAGCGTAACGAAACAAATTAATACAATGTGCGAAGAGTATCACATGGAAGCCAAAAAGCTTTTCGACACTAAACATGATGAACTTGTAGGAAATAAATAATAATAACTAATGCTGTACCTACCTTACAATACCACTGTAAAATATAGAAGGCTTTTTCAGGAATGCGAACTGGATTCTATTATTTTTTATAATAATGTGTCCTGACTTCTATTTTGGATTCCCTTTATCTACAGAATAAATAACTAAGTACTAGGATCATGGTACAACAAAAACCAAGTTTCAAAATAAAATAAAAAAGGTAATCTCTGCCTGCTTTAATAGCCATGTCTGTGTGATTGTGGTCTTATTTCTCAGGATCTCTGGCACAAATCTTGAAAAAAGGCTACTGTTTTGGTTAGGTAAAGGTATAAAATAACATACTTTTATTCCATGATAACTCCTTCAGGTATAATGGATTAAAGGTATTATCAAATTGTTTGTTTGTAGTTTTAGAGTGAGCATGATATTAAGAAATAAATATATGTACCATATTAAATCAAAGTAAATTTTATTTTTACCCTCTTTCTAATAGTGGTTCATAAAATAACTTCTTTATGCAACATGTTGAATTGTAATTAACATACAAGTATGGTTAAATTTTTATGTTTCTGTTTTTAATGGTAATATTTGGCCACAATCTCACGGTTGTCATGGTGTGGTCAAAGATGGTGAACATACTCAACCTAGCATGAGACTGGCTCTGACCTGACTGCTGCCAGACACCGGAAATGAGAGTATAATTTGATTTGGTCCATATCACTTAACTTATTTTAATGTAGTAGGTATAGTCAGGTCAGTTACTCTGCTAGTTTGTTTCCTCTATGCTATTAGTTGCAGTCACTGATGTGTACCTATATAAAAACTTTTATGAAATTTGTTGTGGAGGTAGCTATTAACACTAGATTTACAATACCTGTTAATTAATCGAGGATGTTAGCTATAGGATACTTTTTATTCCAAAAACAGCGGGTAACCGCGGGGCTCAGTTAGTATACTATATTTATTATAATGCAGGATAGTGGTCACAGTCAAGTCTGAAACTTGGTAGATACTCAGTCCTTGGGCCCACAGTTCCCGCGTGCTGCTGCAGCTGGCTGACTGCCTGAGCTAACTAAAGACTTTAATAAAGAGCTTTACCACCTCGGTCCTCGAGGCTCTCTCCCTAGACTTACCCATAGACGAAACGGTAGAAGAAACTAAAACAAAAAAAATTGTCGGTGTGTCTAATGTATGTGTCTGTCACAGTCAAACAGTGACAGACAGTAATTGATTGATGTGATACAAAACGTCAAGCCAAGCGAACGTTTTTGTCGTGTTCTTGCAAAAACGCAAAACATCTGGATTTCGTAAACATATCGTTTGAATCAAATTGTCTCGTGTTTCAATGGCTGAAAATATGAAAAATCTAAATAAGAAATACGGTAGAGTCATGTCTCGTGTGTACAATCAATCTAGAACCAGTTTAAAATCTGGATCTATGGTTACGCGTCACGAAACACCATCGTCAGTGCGTCTTGGCGGGAAACTATCTGTTTCCAACGTTAGTTCCGCGGTATTTAGTGATTTACCTACAGTTCTGAGTGATTATAAGTTGGACGCATGCCCTGAGAAACCTGTGAAGCGAATGTTTGTAGTGAAACCCCGTAGGACATTAAAGTCGTTGGATCCCGCGTTGTCTCCGCCGCGATCGGTGCGGCGGTCGCTGGAGCTCAGGCCGAAGTCTCAGGCTATGAGAGGGAGAAGCTCTGCACCTTCAGTATTAACTCACAGAGACGAACAGTGGCCTGAGTCTCACATAAGACAGTGTTATTCAAGCAAATCTCATGCCAAGTTACAGGATTTAAAAGTAAGTTAACAGCGTAGAGGAACATAATATTACGGAAATTGTTATAAAGATTAAATTATTACTAATTTTGGTATGTAACTGATTTTTTACAGTCATGATGTTTTTATTAAAATCAAGTTTGATTGTTCTTGTAAAAGTCGTACTCTATGACCAGAATCAAAATGCACTCAAATTTAATAGTTAAATTGATAACTTCTAGGAAGAGATCCAAGCATACCAGGAAAAGGACAAGCTGATGAGGCTCCGCAGCCATCTATACAAGAGCTGCGGAGTGTTGCTGGATGACACAGGACAGCTGGCCGAGGACAAGGCGGTGCAGGTGGAACCAGCAAAATCAGGTAATGGTTGGCCCCATGTGACTGCAGAAGAGCATATTTCCATAATTCTAAACCTTCCTGTAGCTTTGTAAGGCCTACATTCCTGCCTATGAGAACTGTGGGTACTCACATGTATATAAATATCTCACTCCACCAAGGAATATTCCATGAATATCCGTAAAGGATAAAGAGAAGGATTGTTTTGTATTGACAAGGCAGTTTCTAGTCGACTGATTTGGCGCACAAGCTTGTAATATCCATACTGCCCTACTTATATTATAAATCTGAAAGTATCCCTGTTTGCTTGTAACCAGTTCATAGCTAAAGGGCTGAATCTATCTTGATGACATTTACTTAGTACCTATAGAAATAGATTAAGCTTTGAGCTCGGACATAGAATACTATTTATTGTGATATATTATAATATGTAATAATATATTCCGTGCAGATGAAGTTGCGGGCAACAGCTAGTATACTGACTATAAGAGAGGGCCTTATTTAAACATCATCATTATCATCATCATCTGTAAGACTTATGTATGATTCATGAATGAAGATTCCTTGTTAGATTCAAATATACCTCCATGATTATGATACTGACCTACCCCAAGGCGCTACATTGTTTTATTTTATTAAGTTCAGCGCCATCTATGGGATATATTGTTGTTTCGTTGTTTCCATACAGGTGGCGCTACTAGTTTACGAAAGTGTTTCATTTACAGTTTTTCGTAATTCGTAAAATATTGTGTCCTTTGAGTTATTAGTACCTATTATTAGTTTTGCCGCGCGTTTTTATTCACACTATTTCCTAACCCTCCTCACGATAGTGAGGGGAGGCCTTTGTCCAGCAGTGGGACAGTTACAGGCTGAATTATATATATTATTATATTGTCCTACAATATAAACTGAAATTGCAGGAATTTTCACTCTGCAGCCTTTTGCTAGAAAATCGCGTCAATTCGTTGCTTCGTGAAAAAAGGACAAACTGACAAACATAATATTTACCTACGAGTAATATTAAAGTTACATATTAGTAGGATTATGGAATTTTCAGTACCTAGTACTTTATTGAATATGTACCAGAAATAAATTTAAATGAAGTAGGTATTTGAATAGGACTTAATAAGTTAATAACTTGTTCATCATGCATGAGTTATAGAAAAATTATTAACAATGCCATGACAGAACTATTTGTATATAAGTTTTGAAGTACCTTGAGATACTCGCCTTTACTTTCGACGTACCTTCCAGAAGCCGAAATAGCTCAGTTGGGAGAGCGTTAGACTGAAGATCTAAAGGTCCCTGGTTCGATCCCTGGTTTCGGCAATTCTTTTTGCGAAGTTTCCTCACTACATTAACCTCTTGTGATTTCAGCGCTAAAAATCAACGTTGAATACTTACGATTTTATTTATTTTTCGTACATTTCGGCGTAAACAATCATAATCGTAATATTTTACGTTAAAACCTTTTAAAGAGCTTTGTTCCAAGCATAAACCATACGTAAACTTTGCTCATACGCCTCTACGATAATATGTCGCTGGAATATCTCACTAATACCTACCCATCTATCCCGTATATTATTGACCAGATTATGGTATTTGTTTCAGATCAAGACGAGCACATAGAAAGGTAAGAGTTTCGTAAGGAATCCGTATAAATACTATGAAAACTGCAACTGTGACACTAATCAATATGATATAGGTACCTATACTACCTATCCCTTACAGATAGATCACAGAAGATAGATAGATAACTCTTTATTGACACTAAAATGTATAGAACACAGAAAGGACAAACTTAATAATAGGTACAATGGGCGATCTTATAGCTCGATCGTCAAAACAATCTCTACCAGACAACCTTTTGATCTAATACATAGTTCTTAATAAGTATGAACACGTTACCGCTGCTAGCTACAATGATAAATCAATGAATCCCGTGTCTTTACAATGACTTTGTATGGAATAAATAGCAAAGGAAATATGCTAGCTAGGGATATAATAGCTTTAAGTGATACAACATTGTATTTCTTAAATCCAGTGGTGGATTTACCTGCAGGCTAAGTAAGTAGGCTTGAGTAAGTAGGTTTTTTGCCATTTTTTAGAGATTGAAGAGATTTCTGTATGACGGTTTACAGATGTATAGATATCTCTCTTAAAAGTCCACAAGATATCTTTCCGATTCAACCGTTTAGCTATGAAAAGGGACACATTTACTTTCTCATTTAAAATATTACTTAGTAGGTGTGGATAATTATGGATTCAGGTCCTTCGCCGCGTTTGTCTGTCTACATGTTCGTGGTAATCTCAGAAACTACTGTATGGATTTTGGGTAAGTTTTCACCAATAGATAGATATCAATCCCTCCAAACTCCAAAGTACGAAGCGATTGCGAAGAAATCCACACACATAACATACGAAAATACATTGGTGTGGGGCCGAGGATTGAACCCTTTGTCGTTGGGTTGCAAAATGCACAAGATACGGGCCACCGTCTCTCATATTTCCATTATTTCCGTACAACAAACAAAACAATACCTCTCCCCCCGCAAGTCCAGTCGACCGGTATCGAGCCATAAATGGCATTCCCCTATTTCGCGCCGACTCACATCGCCTCTTTAGCTCAGTGGTAGAGCACTGGTCTCGTAAACCAGGGGTCGTGAGTTCAATCCTCACAGGAGGCATCACGGTACTATATTTTTGCTGGTCAATTTTAATGCATAAAAGTTTAGATTTTAATCCGTCACCAGACAAAAATATTGAAAAGTTTAAATTTAAAATGCGTAAATAACGTGAAAGCATTGTCTTATAGTAAACCTTTGTGCGTTGTGGTTATTGTATGTGAAATTCCTAGTAAATATAGGGCATAACGTTATATCAACATCATAATATCAATAAGTAATTATGATGTAATATCTAATAGCCTAATTTTGTACGTACTTGCATATTATGATTCAATACTAGGTGTCATATTATGGTTGTTAATTTCAAATTGAAACTATAGTCCTTGCATCGCACTCGTTATGCAAGTAGTTTCCTTGCCTCGTCTTGCCTCAAGGGAGATACCGTTATATACCCGCTGCTGGCGCCAGGTGGTACGACAGATTAGGTAACAGATCGAAGTTACCGTTACCACAGGAATACAGGATAGTACCCCAGGACTAATAGTGTAATTTGACTTACGTGACCACATTCAGCTAAGGAAGGATACATGTTAAGGCTTCAGTAATAAGGACGCTATTGTTATAAAGATTTAAAAGAAAATACAGGTTATGGTAAACTGGGCGATATTATTAGCGTTGGTTAAATAGATAACTTTGTTTACAATGGCCGCGCCGCGCCGCGCCGCCCCAGGCTGAAAACAAGATATCTCCATAGACAAAAACGTGAATAAAGGTAAAATAAATAAAAAAACTTATAACATTAATATGATAAAGATATCAGAAGCCATAAAAAGTCAATATTTATTACTCTCCGTCTGCTTGAGGTTAGTAGAACTGATAGACCAGGCCGAAACGGTTCCCCAGTCACTTCTAATACCGACTATTTTTGGTTATCACTTACCTACTTACTTACTTACTTACTTACTTACTTACTTACTTACTTACTTACTTACTTACTTACTTACTTACTACTTACTTACTTACTTACCTATAGATAATTTTATCCACTACGGATGGCTACAGGAAAAGCTACATTCCTTCCCCGAGCGTATGTAGAATCAATGCATCTTCGTATGAGACTAATCTCGACTATCCCACAACAGGAATACGAGCGAGATATCAATAGCATATTGACACGAGCTGGTGACGTCACTTCCGTTCAACGCGTGCGCGTGCGCTTGGATCGCACCCAAGCTATTCCTGCTCTGCTGGCTGCTGCCAGTGACATTGGTTGAATTCCTTCTTGAATCTCGAAGATTCATTTCCACTGTGCCTAATACCTATTTCCTGTGCATTCAGTTACGCTTAGGTCAAGCTATTTCTCTCTATCCTGGTATTTTGATAACTGTAATGTACTTACTTATGCTCAGTTCAAGACGTCGAGGTCGTCCTCGGAAAAGATTTCACGAGAACCTTGATTCTTTTAAAAATACCGTCAAAAGCTGGAGAGGTTTTAGGAATCGGGGCAGACTTTTTCCTAGCAGTAAGACCAGACCATACAGGTAACACACCAGCTTAAACCCGTTCAGGGTCTGAAATGTTGTGGAGATAGCTGAGCAGTTAGGGATTGCACTTGTACACAATGCGGTCTGCATCTACATTTTATTTAATTCGAACAGCGAGGGAATAGAAAACTGTACTAGCGTCTATGTTTCCCCTTAACTATAATCTGAGAGTTTCTAAGTCGAGAGTGAAGTATCTTCTAGCTAAGTATGGAACCGTCGCCCGCGTTAAACCATCAGGTGAGAGAGACTACAAATGCTTGCCTATTCGAAACAAAACGAGAGTACATCGTCAAGCGCACAACATCGTTGCCATGTCGTCACCAGCGTTCATCATCCGAAATGACAATGCAGGTCAATGTTACACGCAGCATTCCCTGGCAGGTCTTCCGATGACGCTCCCCATTCAACTCTGGGCTGCGTCAGCGGTCAGCCAGCACGCATGCGCCGGTAGCGTTAGCTCCATTAATGGGCAAGGGGCATTCCACTCCGTACGTATTCATTATGGATGGAGATATCATGTTACTCATTTATAACAGCGGATAGATGCGTGATATGTGTTCTGATTGAGATTAGATAGATATACATCTCAAAATCTTGGAAATTGTTCATGGTGATCGCCTGAGTTAATTTACTATTCGGATAGCAGACCCTTCGCTTCTAAATCTTATATGCTCAAAAGGCTGCTTCGGACGAAAGTGGAATCTGACGGACATGGAATCTGACGTACACATTTATGCACAGGCGGGCACAGCGGGTTCATTTGAAATGCGCGTTCGCGCGACTCTCCACGCGGGGATGTAACGCTAAATGTCTATTGTGCCGGAATAATGCGGCCTTAAGTGCTTTCGTGCTTCGGAGTGCAAGTAACGCCGTCGGTTCCGGTTGTCTTCAATAATTGTTAGTGGTCGTTCAGCCATGTCAGAGGTGACATCGTGACAAACTCTGATGCCAGAATTCGCCGCTACCTCATTCGAGATCGATCGAAGTAGGTATCAGGGATGCCTCGGAAAAAGCGCGTGCATGATAATTTTAGTTCGATAAAACTGAATATCAATAGCAATATTTACTCGATCTGTGTTTTGTGTGTGAAAATCAGGCACAATAATACGTTTTCTGGTTCATCGATAAAAAAAGTGTTTCGTGTTCTTCGCTACAGATTGGGCTCAAGTTTGACCGCTATCTATAAACACTACATATTGTAAGGTATAGTTTCAAACTTCCTATTGACATAATTATCTACAGCAGGATTTCCCAACCGGTGGGGCGTGCCCCCCTGGGCCCTGGGCCCCCTGTGCCCCATAGAGAGACCTTAGGGGGGGCATGAAGTGTTCGGATATATTAATCTAACTACTTATAATCATCGTGTATTTAAAAAACACTTGCATACGGATTTAGTCTCACAAACTAGTTCCAAGCGGCCGAACTAACAACTACGCTTTACCACTATTATGTTCTACCACGCACATGAAATAAAATAAAACAATTCCTCAATATATATCTACCTGTCAATGCCAATGGACCATGATGAACAAAACTGCACTGAAGAAAAATATAGGGGGGAATGATAGTTGATAGAATCAGGCGTTACTTTGCGGAAATCCATATTCAAAACAATGAAGTAGAAATATATGTAGAAATATAGTAGAAATATATGTAGTTTTAATCCCGCCAAAAATTTAGCGGGCGGGATTAAAACTACATATATTTCTACTTCATTGTTTTGAGGGGGGAATGATTTTTTTTTTTAAATTTGAATGTGTAGCATTCAAAAAAGGTTGGGAAAGCCTGATCTACAGATACAGATTGAATAGGTACTAGTTAGTCTTTTCAACACTTTAAGTACGAAGGTGCGCGGAGGTACGAAGGGCGCGTCCCGAGGTCGCCGACCGGGTCGTTGCCCTGCGCAGACGCAGCCCCCCCATCCCGCGACCACAGTGGTGCAATTCACCTTGGACCACTTGGCCTTCGGCTGCACTCATCTACTTCCTCATATACTTGGAGGTTTTGTTGTCTGGTTGTTATTTATATCGTTTTTCCGGAAACCTAGGATTACTTTTCAGAAAACCATCAAAAATTGATAATGTCAGTAGTTGAAGAAGTCGGCTTATCTACCAAAGAATAAGTTATTGTCGGCCATAAAAGTAACAAGTAGGTACAAGAGAAAGAACAATGGAAGAATTAACTTCTATAGGTACAAGTAACAATATATTATGTAATCCATGGTTACTTCACAGTTCACGGCTTGTCCTAGCTAGAGCATCAGCGTGAAGTTTGTATTTCATTCCATTTGTGTTTCAGGTATTTATATTGTTATTATTTACCTTGAAAATCCACCGCCAAATTCATATTTTACAAGCTTTTTCTCATTTATGTATACCTAGCTGATTATCTGCATCCTTGAATTTTTGTACTCGTATGTACAAAATAACTTTTCCAACTTCGAAATTCGTTTTTACTGAATTCTTCCCGTGAGACACAAAAGAGGTGTATATAATTATACGTACCTACTTATAAGTTTGAAAAAGTTTGAAACAAACCCGGAGAGTTTTTCTTATATTTGGTGGGCTTCATTTATCCCGAGTTTTCACAAGTCACGACTCAGCTCACGTGCCCGGCGCAGGAGCGCTTCAAACGTAGCAATAACCAACGTGACCGAAGTTCTAAAAGTCAAGCGAGGAAAGAACTGGAAGTTTTCGGCGGTTTGCGGACTTCGGTGTTTGACAAAATTAGAAAAACAGCAAAGTTCGTTTGTGAATAGACCCATTTTTGTCTCGTTTGGTCCGTTGATCTTGCGATTCTGACGATACCTTGGTTCTCTCCGTGGCTTGCCGGAGTTGCTAAATAAAACTATGGTACTTACCCATATATGCTTTGGACATTGCGTTTTGGCCGGATGTCGTTTCGCAATTGTCCTACTGCCTTAGAGTCCAAGGTCGCAGACTACGGGTGTGACTCTTCAGCATTATAATATACGGTAAACACAATGGCACTAACGTCCAATTATACGATAAGTCATTAAAACCAATGGCAACGGTCAGCAGTGCGGGGTGTGTATGCGGGTCGAAACTGTGGTGAATTGGTGATAGCCACGACCTTGGCTCGGGTCTCCACAACACGTGTGCCAGAGACCGCAATGTTCTTTTTCATCGCATAATCATAATGCATAATAATTACAATATCGTGACGAGGAATTTTATAACCTCGCCGCTGCTGCAATACCACACACAATAGATTTTCAATTGTGTCTCGTCAGGATCCTTGACAAAGCACGGGAGAGATTAAACCCCTTGGCACATTGTAAGTATTGTAAACATTAAAATAAGTTTAGCTAGGACACATTTCAATTACCTAGTTCTTTATCTGGGAGTGGCCGACTGGTCCCTTAGCCAGTGCGATAGATCAAGATCAAGGGTGAAAACTACTGCGCGACAAAAATAATCGAGGTCACATAACACAAATCCGATTAGTTTTACTATAGGAAATATTCATAATATTCAAAGTTAGGAATTCAAGTTCAAAGCCAACACTAAAAATACTTGCCACCACAAGTTGGTACTCGGTGACAATGTTTCTTTTTGAATTGCTTATTGATATTCCAAAAATGTTTGGAGCTCATAAGCGTTTTGATTTCGTTTTACATTGAATTCTTAACTTTCCTTGTTTAATAAAGTAATAACTCTCAGTAAGTACCTACTGTACTAAGTAAAACTAGTTGATAATCTGGAACTTATATTATTACACGCATAAGAAATTATTGGAACTTCAGGGTAATGCCCAGATATTTACTTATAGGTCTTGTCAATGGAACATTTTTAATTAACCTACACGGCCGAACATAAGGTAACACACAGTGTCATTAGGTAGATACATGGACTCCTAGTAAGAGGTCAGAATCGCCTTCGTATGCAAATAATCTTTCCATCACTAAGCTCGCAAGTGACGAGCTGCAGTAACAGTGGTAACTGAGACCGAGACTGGTGAGAATACCAATATGGTTGGTAACGTCTACAGGAAACTGGGGACGGCAACGCGGAAGACGGTCAGCGCAATCTAGCTCCTACAGTATGGCAACAAGGCCTGTTACATATATTTTAGTTAAACAGTGTGATGATAGCAGGTAGTACATTTTTATCGAAGTTTCAGCTAAGTATAAATAAGAAATATCGTCGCCGTAGAAGCGAAATTGAATAACTAACACTTTTATCAAAATCCACTTTATTGCATTGTGTTATAGTTTAAAGTAAGCTGCATCTTTTGAACTTACGCTCGTTCAATTGTCTCATTTCGTTCCAAAGATATTTAAAAAAATAAGTTCTTGTGACAGAAATGAACATTCAATAATGGGTGTGTAAATTGAGATGAAGAATTGAATAATTGACCAAATAATGAATAATTTCCTAGATTCAACATTATGGTACCAAATATAATGCATAATGACCGTTATTCAGTTTTGCCTCACCGTAAAAAGTAGATATGAAAAAAAAAACTGTGACAAAAAAGAACAACGTACAATTAACCTTTTTTTCCTATATGCAAGGGGTGCTAAAAATCCCCGGCAGATGTCCCGCTACCACCCCAAATGGACTCTGGCCCTGGTAGCACACAACATCCGCACGCTCGGGACTGACGAGAAAATTGTCGAGCTGAAGGAATAATTGAGCAAGATGCGATGGGATATCGTGAGGTTATCAGAAATCCGAAAAGAGGAACAGGATACGGTAACCCTGGATTCCAGCAACATGCTCTTCTTCCGGGAAGGAGAACGAAAATCCCAGGGACCACCCTGAAACCCTTGTAAACAACGTAGTAAAGGTCGATTGTGTGCCAAGCAGGGTAGCGTACCTTATACTCAGAATCAACGATCGGTATTCGCTGAAGGTCATACAGGTCATAAGCGCCGACCTGGGCACACCCTGACGATGAAGTAGAGGCATTGTATGAGGCGATATCCGAAGCCATACATGTCTTCGAGTCATACACACCGTTGTTATGGGAGATTTCAACGCGAAAGTTCGCGAACCTCACGGAATGTTAAGTATGTAGGTACTCGGAATGTTGAGTAAGGTTAAGAGTGGGGTTATACGGAACTCCTTCTTCCAGAAGCGAACATCGAGGAAATAGACGTGGATGATCCTCGATGGTTGAACCAGTAATGAGATCGACTTCATCATCACGACTAAGAAGCGAATATTCAATGATGGCTCCGTGATCCACCGCCAAGGTGAAAACCGATAGCGATCAATGTATTGTAAATATTAAAAAATATTTAATTTTGAGGCACATTGAATATCGATATTATTATCAAGCTTGAGAGGTCACGTCTGGTGAAGTCCACGCTCCGTCCTGGCCCTGCCCAAATCCAGAACCCCAAGCACTTTCAACTGGAACTGGATAATCGCTTCCAGAGCCTAGCCGAATGCGAAACTGTGGACGAGATAAACAATGGGCTTGTGGAAACTGTCCAAGCAGTGGGTTGAAAGCACTTTAAGAGCCCACGCCGGAGTAAACCTCAAAAGCTATCTGACAGAACAATTAAATTAATGGCAAACCGGACTGAGATGATACTGCAATTTTCAGCTGATATGTCAGAATATGGCAAACTCAATAGACGAATCTCAAAATCCTTGCAACACGACCTACTATACACCACGTATTAAGGACGCAATCGAGCGGAACCAAGGCTTGAAAGTGTTTGCGAGGAATTCGTCTATTGAGCAAAGCCACGTGCCAAAGCTGAAGATCGAGGACGGCAGTATCGTCTCGTCGAAGTCGGAGATTATGAGTGAGCTTGAGAGGTTTTACGAGCAGTTGTACACCTCGACACGATAACCCACTGTCAGTTTAGCTCATGACAACAGAGCTGAACTAACCCGACACTACACTGAAGACATCCCAGATATCAGCTTGTACTGGATTAGAATGGCTCTCAAACAGCTTAACAATAACAAGGCGCCAGGCGATGCCGGAATCAGAACAGAACTTCTGAGAGCGGGTGGAAAAACGATACTTTTAGTCCTTCAGAACTTATTTAATTATGTGTCATACTCGAGGTTATCACACCAGAAACATGGCACAGGAGTATGGTGGTGCTCTTCTTCAAAAAAGGTGACAATACCTTATTGAAGAATTATAGACCCATCTCGCTCCTGATCCATGTGTATAAGCTGTTCTGAAGAGTCCTTACGAACCGTCTCGAACGCAGGTTTGACGACTTCCAGCCTCCTGAACATGTCGGTTTCCGGAAAGGCTTTGGCACTATCATAGTAAAATAATTCTGCTGCAGTCGTTCTGTTAAAACCATCATTTTAGATTTTAGGTAGGAGCGCCTATTTTATATTGTTAATTCTGTTTAATTTAGAAAAATATATACCCACCATAATCACACTTATTTGCCCGAGTTTTATGTGTATTTCAAGTAAATAAGTAATTAAATTACAAGTATTATATTCTGTTTTCTTTGATTTTGTCACATCTTAAAAGTACAGAAAGGTTTTTAAATGGTATTACTGTAGAGGAAAAACTGAGTAATGGCACTTATCATATTGATTTTCAGCTAAATGTTCATCCAAATAACGACGATATGTTCTTTCGAAGTGGCCGTGCGCCTTTGTCTTCCTTTTTCAGAAATGAAATGACACTATTAGCTATTCACAAATCATTATTTACACAACGACTACACTGACGACGCATGAAAATTTGAAGGATACAGCCTAACTACAGAGAGGTCCGTCATACTGCTGCCATTGAGATTCGAGAGCTTAATCCTAGTGAAGAGAATAGTTTCATAATGAACAGTTTTCCTAATCTGCTCCCCCTGAATTCAAACAGCTACTTTGCTAGAAACATTAGCATTCGTAGCCTATCCACGCCACCTGTTTAAAAACCTCGCCGCGGTCCCAGGAGCATCCTGAATGCGCAACAGAATCGAATGCAAATGCTGTCACATCTCTTCATTAAAGATTCAGCAGACGAGCTCAGAAGGTTGCGTAAAGGTTCTATTGCTAGTCACGCGGAGTACTGACGCCACTTCCACAGTACGATCTGACTTCCGAGACAATGCTTCTTTACATTATTTTAATATACGGAGCACGGCGGTGATGGAACTATAAAATTGCCCATCGCACGTGAGGATCGATTTCAATTTCTATTGTCATTTCTGATCTGTTATGTCTATTGTTTGTATTCACAAATTGGGCTTCGAAGTACCTACCATTACAGTGTGTGCTGGTCGTGTCGGTTGTAACTTGTAATTCAATTTTCAACTTGCACTTGTAAGTGAAGATTATAAAATAAAGATGAGGGTCAGATGGAGATTTGAATCTGAAATTCCACAGTACGGTAGGTACCATAATAATAATTATCAGACAAGTGTTGCGTGGCGAATGTTACGCATGTGTATTGGTATTGTTCGGATTGTGTTGCGGATTCCTAGCATAATAGCCGTAACGATTTGCACACTGAAGCATAGCATACCTATTATAATACCACATGCAAAAGGTGACTTTGACTTAAACCAGATTGAACAAAACGTATGTGAAAAGCAAATACATTTGTCCTTATTATTATAACACAGAATAGTATATCTAGAACAAACGTTATGGAATATGCGGAACTTTCTAAATAAACCCTCTCGGTCCCTAAGTGTTAGAAACGCAAGCGGCCGACTTCCCGAAGAGAGAAACCCAGTCATACTTTTGACACTGTTTACCTTGTAATAACTGATGGTATGAATGAAGGGCCTGTTAGATTAGCACTGGACCTTGTTGTGCTTTAAAAGATGGATAGAAGCTACTACGTTAACGAATATTGTGTAATGTCATTGACAGACAAAGACCTGCAATGAGTAATTGTAGTCAAAATTGTTGAGGATGTACCGTCAACAATTATGAAGTAATTCGCGGTCGGCTGTCGGTTTTGTCGTGATATTTCAGAAGACTTTCGATCAGCTGCTGATGATTTAAAGCAATCTCGCCGTGACGAATAACAGAATGTGAAACACGTGGCTGTAAAGGTTGCACACTCTGCTTCGATCACGTTGCGTTGTGATGATGCAACGCCACCGCGGCCGATATCGGTGGAATGCAATTATACGTGCCACCGTGACGAACCCTTATCGCGAGGCCTTGGCATTGACATTGCACGAGGCGAGCCCGTAACTAACGCGCCGCCGTCATGGTGTCGACTTCCATGCCATAACACCTCGAGGCGAACGGTCCTATGTTATGCACTTTCTCCACCAACAGTTACTTAAGTTTACTCACAACAAGCTCAGATTTACTTAGGTGTCATGATGTTATGCGACGAGTTAAACCTCAAGGCGGATTTAAGCCTGCCTTTATTTTTGCCAATGCAATTCTGAAGTTAGTCCCAAAAATAACTTCCGTATCGAAACACCACAACTTCCGAAGCACCAACATATCTTCTAGGTCTTCATGTTCTGGCATAATCATGTCATTGTGAATTCCTCGTGTGTTCACTGCAGTCACAGTATAACCTTTTGTTTTAAACATGGAGTGGTAAGTTGCAATTAGGAAGTAATTACAGAAAAGACTGATGTTTATTCATGCAGACCCCACGGCGGACCACCAGCCAGCACTCTATTAGGAGTCGCACTTACATTCCGATGCAACTCTCATGCATTTTTAATAACAATGTAGAGGTACTACTTTTCAATATGGCAATCCTTGTAGAAACGCTTTCCTTGAGATCCGTTGTCGATCAGTGGTTGAACGAGGACTTATATCAGACGCTTCCAGTTCTTAGATTTTGTAACGTAATGTAAAACAAGTCCGTTGAGTAGTGGCAAGTTGTCTCTTGCATCATCAAACGACGCCATGACTGTTGTGTCTTCGAGTGCGGAACTACAGACACTAAAGCAATAATCAACATTAATTTCTCGTTGTAACATACTTGTTTAATTTACTTCACGTGGTTACGTAACCTCAATTGACACAGTATATTGCGTGATTTTCCTACGAGATGTGTAGATTGTTTAGCTACCTTTGAAACCTCTGCAACAGATTGGTCGTCACGATCCACATACGATTCACTTGACCGTGCCTCATAAATTAATGTTTATTTATTTTCTTGCACAGTAAATGGTAGATTATACACTATTTTCTAGTATAATCAGAAGGTCAAGGTTTGCTGTTATGTAACATTGGTTACGTAACCGTAATTGTATATCATTTGAATACGAAGTTGTTATGGCATGTGTGGGAACAGCTAATGTTTAATATTCATCATAGAAATAATGTATACGCCTAACATAACGTTATACTGCTGTGATGTAGTTGGTAAATAACTTTAAATGGTTTCCCCAACACCGACTTCCTAATCCGCCTCAGGTTCATAAAAAGGATTGTTTTAGGGTTCCGTAGTCAAAGGGTAAAACGGGACTCTATCACTAAGGCTCCGCTGTCCGTCCGTCCGTCTTTCACCAGGCTGTATCTCATAAACCATGATAGTAAGACGGTTGAAGTTTTCACAGGTGATGTATCTCTGTTGCCGCTATAACAAGAACATACTGAAAAACAGAATAAGGCATATATTTAAGGGGGCTCCCATACAACAAACGAGATTTTTTGCTGTTTTTATAGATAATGGTACGGGACCCTTCGTGTGCGAGTGCGACTTGCACTTAGCCGGTTTTTTTTTGTTTCAGTTTGCATTTTTCCATCACATTCGAGGCGTTAGTCAACATTACCTAGAGCTCCATCCTTCATTAATTCTCGAATATCATTTGCTTAAACGCAAATGTAATTCGCTATTCAAGGCACACTCGCTGCCTGTTTAGGAACACTTATATCGCCTTCGCACTATTGTCTGACAATAGCGTGTTCTTTGTCTTTGCCAAGGTCGCGGCTGACTCACCTCACCATATACCTAATATTCGTGCCTTTGGTGATAGTAAACAAATAGTGAGGACGTTACATAGTCTTACATCCCACAATTTCAGAAAAACTGCGCATATGAAAAAATGTGTCAAAGTTACGTGCATCAGACCACGATTTTTGAAGAAGTATCATGAAGAATTGCATAATAATCATAGTGTTGTACATCACAATGTGAGAAAAAAAACCGGTCAAGTGCGAGTCGGACTCCGCATGAAGGGTTCCGAGACATTGTCTATAAAGAAAATTACGTTTGGTTGATGAGAGCTCTTTAATTCTGTTTTTGTGTTTGTTGTTGTAGCGGTAACAGAAATACACCATTAGTGAATATTTAAACTGTCTATCACGGTTCTATTCAGCCTGGTGACGGACGGACAGTGCAGCCGTAATAGGGTAATAGGATAAATCCCGTTTTACAATTATTTAGGTACGGAATCCTAAAAACTAGAAAATTCTATCAATTTGGTTAACAAGCTTCCACTGAATTTAACACTATCAACAAATTCAGTAGGACTTGTATCTAGGCCTTTACATAAGCCAAATCGTGCTGATTGCCCAGTTTCCCTTCTCTATGACTTGGTGCTTGTGTATCAGACCTTGAGAACCTTCGCTTACTTGTCATGCTACTGTGCACTAAGCTATCCTGTGTACTTTAGCGCACATTCAGCATATTGATATGTATTTACTTTGACTTTGAAAACCTTAGCGCCTTTGTCTTGATCTTACACGTCCTGAGATTTTATTTCACCAATGGTCTCTCTAGCTGTAAGTACGTCTTTGATTACTCGAGTATGGTTATTATTATTATAAACATATTAAAAAATACTATTTTAAACAAATTAAACATACTAATCAGTAAATAGTTCCGTACTTCGGTTCCTGATAGTATACCTCTTAAATTCTGAGTTGGTTGTTATCTCGACCGCTATAAAATTCGCCCGCGTGGTCGAGTCACTTTTATTTAAATTGTATCTTTAGTTGGCAACTCGGCGCTATTACTCAAAACAAATTACCTCTAAAATACTAGTATAGAATTGAAGTGTAGATATGGAAAGCAAAATCGTCGCGTATTATATACTAATATACTTGACAAGGTCGTTTTGCTTTGATGCGCTTGCGTGTAATTTAATTGTTCTACATACAGTCACAGATAACTATACAGTTACTACGTAAATACAGTCGTCATTGCTGTTAAAATAATTCTTCATCTAAATAGTCAGTGCCGTGTATATTTTGGTATTCATTAAATAACCATAAA
Organism: Hylaea fasciaria; assembly: GCA_905147375.1. NCBI lineage: Eukaryota > Metazoa > Arthropoda > Insecta > Lepidoptera > Geometridae > Hylaea > Hylaea fasciaria. Next base: position 10,828,048 of record LR990206.1, read on the forward strand.
GTATGTTGAATCATCTCCTAGTATTTTAAGAATTTCGCAATAACATTTTCTTTTCGTAAATGGTTTCTTCTCTCGCTGTTATCTTTCTTAGTCTTGTCTCTTTCCTTTGTCTCCTTTGAAATGGTTATTGCGTAGGTACGGTACCTTCTTGTTTTAACCATGGTGTCTTGAAATGGGATGCTGTGGTTGCAACGTCGTTGTGGCAGGATTAGGCTGCGATGACACAGTCAACGCCGCTTCATAACTAGGTTAAAGAAGTTTGCGTTGCTTCATCAAAGAAGAACTAAGCCACAAACATACTTTCGCATATACTTAATCTCGTAGTATTAGGATTTAGTAACTTCCTTGTGTTTTGCCTGGTTAATTATGCTTCGAAGCGATTATCAAGGTATTCAGTTATGAAATCAACAACCACCTGTACGTACGTATGCGGATCTCATAAGCGTTGGTTAACACACAGTTAGCGGTTCTAGCTCTCGCCACAGATTACACAACAGCTGCTACGAAACACGCCATAGATTATACATCAGTTACTATGAGCACAGGTTGCGTAACATCGGTTGTGCAACTTGCTTTGCCTCTCTTCGGGGAACCAGTCGTCACTTCTCAAACGTATTTGGCTTAGTCTGTGGTCAGTTATCGGCGATTTCCTGATCCATCTTGTATATGACTAGTTGCGTCCGTCGTAAGTGTCGTAACAAAGTTGTTTTAATATTCTGTGTTTTCACGCACCGTTTAGATAACTTTGTAGGATCACCTCTTATTTCAATTTACGTAATGCTCTATCAGCTCCAATTCAAGGTTGCTCAATTGAGTAACACTCATTTACGTGTCGATACGACTCCACGACTCACGATATCGATGTAAACCAACACGAAATGCGTGCCGTATCTTCCGTGCGCCCATAAAACGTAAGTACATATAAACAAACGTTCACTCTGTGCGACCCTATTTCATTGAACTACGAACATTTCGAGCGCAGAGAATGTACTCGACCAGCTGGCATTTAGTGGGGGAGCATTTGAACCCCTTCACGTCTAAACTAGGCTAAGGCCGGCCGTCGAACTGTCACAGCATACACAAACCGCGCAAAATGTTGTAGACCCCCACATATTCCTATATCTATACAGACTTACAGACAGGTGTCACCGCGGTGTGTCAGGCTACTCTGGTCGTTTAGGATAGCAACTGGTATTTTTAAGTGCGTGAAAGGAACTGTGCACTGGCAAAAGAGAAAGGTAAGACGGTTGTCACGACTGCCTGCGGAGCCAGTTTTAGAATCAAGTTTGCAGGTACGACTGGATACGCTTGTATGTGTGTCTCATAGGCGCCTTATTGGAGGGTGCGCATTCCATAAGCTGGAATATCTTGAATTGGAAGGCGTTACATGCGCTGTCGTTGGGTGCTAGCTGTCGTATACTATTTCAGATATATTATGTACGTACATGTTCAAGAAAATATAGAATGCTGCATGAATAAAGTTAGTATCCAAACTTGAACCATCAAAAATCTCTGAAGCCGACACGACAAAGACCAAAATCCTGCGCACCTTATAACATTTGGAGTGCTGCAACATCACCGCTTAGGAAATCCCGATCGCTAAGATGCGCCTCATAACATGTGACCTTATCAAGTTCGTTGACCACCCCACTCTCTCGAATGCCGCTGCGCCTCTATCAGGCCATGAGATCCGGTTGCTAGGCCACCAAATCGGTCACGAGCTATTTCTGCCTTCCACATTCTGACAACCATGTCATGTTTATCGGAGATATTAAAGTATACGTGCCGTATAGTTTATGTATGTGGCGTTTGTGAAATTAGATCGTGAAATTGTTATCTGCCGAAGTGCTTTAATTTCATTTTCCCTAACTATGTAAATAGCCAGTGGTAATCATTTCTCTTACGAATGTTTGGATTTTCAGAAACTTCCCGCGGTCAATGGATTTCGTGTTCTTATGCCGCTTGTTAAGAGCTATGCTCATAGGTTATGCTAATTGGAATTGGAAAATGTTTGTGTTGGTTTGTGAGGGGTTCGAACTCTTGGTAGATATCCCAAGTGTTTGGGGCCACCCAATAGACAAAGACATGCCGCTTAGCGGTATTTCTCTATAAACCGACAAGACTGGGCAGTGTTAGTTTGTAGGTGTATGTTCAGTAGAATGCATGCACATCGCGTTGTCACTTTCGTAACGGTTAACTGCAAGTCTATTCAGAATTTTAAACAAGCTTTCTAACTTACCGGCTTTATCAAAGTACCTCACGCATATACCACCATCACATGCAAAGCAAGCCTCCAATTACTGTCATCGTCATCATCATTTGCAGTCCTGTTCCCCCCACCGCTGCTTATATGCCTTTTGCTATTATCATGCTTTATGTCTACCTCGCCCGTCTACCTACCCTCTTTCCTTACCGTCATCATGGAAACAAATAACCAATGGCTGGATTTCAGTGAGCGATGCCTTAAAATGTTTACGTTACAAACGTTTACGGTTGACGTGAAAAAAGTTGATTCAACAGCCGAGGGACAAAAGACGAGTGGTGCAGCGAAGGCTGGGAGGTTCGTTATGCACGACGGGCGTCGCGGCCGTAACGTAACTAACTACGATAATGCGCGGGACGCTGCGTCTGTGTACCCAGGGTTGCCACTTGCGACGAGACATCGTTCAACGATGGCTACCTGTTTTTGATGATTTCGAGTATTGTGACGCTGAGGATTTCTGAGACCAGCGGCCGTATTTCCTGGTCTAGTATGGTCAGCATCGACTATTATTTCTTATCTTAAATTTTCTGCTATTCACGTTTTCTATTTCTCGTTCATGGAAGTCTTAATTTCCTGACACAATCTGTGATCGTGACACATTGTAACGAAATGTTAATTTATCGTAAAAAAATCATACATTTATTCGATTGAATAAGCTTGCATTGGTCACTATCTCGCTCGATGCAAGTGTTCGATGATGATGCGTCGGTCGTTGTTTCTAACGTCTATTCTTGTAAACTTTCATTATGCAATACCTATCAATAATAAGTTCTTGCCGCATTATCTCAAGATGTTGTTAATTATTGGAAAATTCCTAGTAACATTAACTATGATATCATCATAGCGATACCACTTCAATTATTAATAAGATATCTCGCATAGATATTAGTAAGGCACTTATCAGGTGCCTTATTGACGTGTCATTATATCTATCAATTTCTTTACTATCTGTAGCCTTATCTGAAGGACGTAAATAGAATCACAATCGAAACCTCAATATTGTAAAGTGCTTGTTACTAGTAAGTTTTCATTTCCCGTATTTCATAAACTTCATAACTAGCCAACTTTATGAAGACATTGCGTTGCACGTGACATTGCATTATTTACTCCTCTTGCTTCTTTTGTTATTTGCTTATTTCATATATTGCACCTGTGACTTCCTGACGCGGTGGTATGTCTTTATCTATATTTAAATAGTCTTCTACTAAAGGCCCTGGTGGTTTAAAAGCAAAAGGGAAAGGCCTGAAATTCGTCTACACTAAGAAAAGTCAAGACAAATATTGATCAAACAACATGAATAAATGTTCAGTGGCAGCCCTGAGTGCAGCGAGGTCGTCGACCCCGATGCGTCGTGACGCAAGCACGGCAACTTTCTAACCACACCGTCGACGTCAGCGCCCACAATCTGGTTAAGGCCGCACGTACACCTTCACTCCACCCCCACTATCGCCGTGTGTAAGGTGCCCAGCCCAGCAGCCGGGGCAATGCTCCCTACGCGTGACTGTTTCGTGATTTTTTATCTATAAATAACCAGAACAGACACTGTTCGGAGCGAGACTTCATCTAGTCCAGTGGAGTGGCTGGACGGATATATCCTCAATTGGATTGCCAGTGCGCGGCTGAGCTTCGAGATATACGGGGCTGAGATCGAATGAGCTTGATGAATCGGAATTACGATTCCGTATGCACTCAATCGGTTCTAAAGCTATCAAAACGTTCGTACTGGAGATGCTGTCTAGCGAGATGTATTGTACAATGTATCTTAGAAGACAGGCCTGCCCCCTGCGATGTCTACATCGGCGAGGTCACGATTCCGAGTCACGAATCTAACTATAGGAGCCGGGGGTAAATGGATTCTGTTTGTAGCTGTCGGTGTCTCGAAAATGAACCTGTGTCAATCAGTAATCATTACCTTATTTGGTGGTGTTTGTAAACTGGTAAAGCTAAGATTACTGTTAACCATGTCAGCTCGGCACCATGCTTCCAGTATGCTTGCACGGTCTCCAATGTCTGAAAGGAAAGAAAGATAATAATGACGACACAGAACAATACAACCACGGGCTATTTATCCCCAGAATACGACATACAAAAATTAATAACGGAAAATGCAGTACAAAGGAAGTACGCTTGAAAAGGCTGAAAGGGTCTGCTCTTAACTGCACGCCATACTTTCCAGTTTCCAACAAAGAACGCAATGGCACTAACTTGGTATTGGTATCATTGGTATGCTGCTGCCGACAATGGCGGAAAGAAAGAGACAGCGCGTTCCTCCAGCGCACGGAACATAGACAGGAGTGGAAGTGACTTTACTTGACATCTGTATCGTGAGTATCGCAACCGCGGTCGCCAAAAAAAAATGTGCTAGCTAATATGGTTCATTTTAATGGGCTCTATTACTGCATATAAGGCATTTATCAATGTATGGGAGACGTAGAGCATTATTTAGTGTATGTATGGCAAAACTGGCGTTAGTTTTGAGCTACGAGTCATAATGTTTGCCACGCGCGTCCCGCCCACGTTTCCCTTCCACTTGTCTCTCTCTTTCGTGCTCCAGCGGGCTTCAGTCAATCGCGTCGTTTTGCTCCAAGTCACGTCTCCGCTTAGCCCCGGACCGCCATGTGGGCCGCGCAACGGTAAAGCCGACTTTCTTTTTATTTCATCTACTTCTAGAAGCGCCGTGACGTGTTCCGGCTTCGAACTTGACATTATTTTATCATGTACGGATAGCTTTTGCTTACGGCTTATATTTGCGTCACCGATGCCTTTCTACTCTTTTGTCATAGCATGGTGATTCATAGCTTCCACGAGCCGACGTAAGATGAAATCGGCAAACTATCATTGTTGAGCAACGATTTTTGTAAAAATAAAACTATCCTACCTAATTTATTCCACTTGTTGATTTTCCAAAAATGAAATTTTACTAGACCTATTTTTATGAATTCTGTAATATCTTAATAGGTGCATGTAATCTTATCTATGTGAGTGGTTATATTTAAGTGGCAATTTCATAACGCTTGTGCGTAAATCCGTAATCAGTGATTGAACTATATTTATAAGATGTAAGACACTTTTATGGCACTTATCAAATAAGTTCTAAGTACGCAGTAGCGTAGGACTACGTAGGATATCTATCTATCAATGTTTTATTATATTGGTATTACTTTTTAGATTATGAAACTTTTGAGTGTGACGCAAGTATCACTTACTCTCTTTTTGTTTTTGCATTCACCCCATTTTTGCATCTAGCCAGTATCTGGTGTAATAAATCTGTCGAGTCCATTAAATAAGATTGTCAGTAGTTTTATTTAAATCACTGCCAACGTCTCGTAGTCAGTAAAACGGTGAAGATTACTAAAACATCTATGGCCGTTTTGGAAGGAATCAAAATACGCACATTTATTTGCGGTTGTACCATGATGGTTAATATTCCTCCAATATTAATGAATACCATAAAGAAATACAGATTTAACCACGTAAAACATTGCGGACATACATCGGAGCGATTAAATTTAACAGTTCTAACATAAAAAGTAGTTAGTGCATCTTCGAGTATGTATGTCTGATTGACTATGACACTGACGCCACTATCATGTTGACTTCCTTCTCTACATAGTACGTTCCTTTGAGTTATCTCTCATCTATCTCACTGCTCACGCTCACCATTGTCAATAGTTGCTGTAATTCCACTGTTACATGTTCCTATTCATCATTTTCATTCACCTACTCTATTCATCATTTAGCTGGTCGACCGGATGGTGAATATGCCAATTTTATTTTATCCATGTATTTATTGCAAACAGATCACATCCGGCGATGACGCCCACGCATCCTCGCTTCCCTCAGCCAACCGACCGATACCAAACTTGTTTACCGGCAGTGATATAACGCCTAGCGATTCTGTGTACGTTTACCTCAAAACCTGTATTCTACAACCAGAATGACAAGCTTAAGTACCTGAATCATCACGTTAATATTGAAATGATTTAAGCCATTAATCATAGTCATCGTTATTGCTATCAGAAAAGGCGTTGAAATCGTGTCTAAAGGGTTAAACATTAAATTGGTAAACAATGGAAGTTATAACGGATCTATCGGGTGTCTAATTAGGTGTGAGTCGAGCATTAGGATGTTTACGAATCTGGCACAGGACGGGGTAAGGACCGAGTGATGCGATGGCGTGAACCGGCCGGTGAACAACAACGCTTGCGTCAATGCTTGTGTGTACAGTTTTTAGCGGCGTTACGCGAACCAGCCTAACATGTAACGCGAACGAATTCTTTGCGTCAATCGCATTAATACACTTAACGTCGGGCCACGTGCAAATGTCAATAGCGAGATCACGACTTTGCCGCTTTGCCGCCCCCTGCACCTGCGAGTTTCGCCTGACAGGAACAGGTTTTCGCGAGCGCCGATTGCATCACCTGTTATTTTCCTTTAAAAGTCATCGCACGTTCACGGTAAACTATATTCGTCATTATTAATGCGCCTAAATAAGAATTTATTCTTATTAATCGCTGATGTCACATACTACACGTAAACTAGACCGCAATTATCACATTGCGGTTAATTTTATAGCGTGACTTCAGTGATGCCACGTTAGTCTTTGTAGTATATTGCAAGGAAACGAATGCCCTCCCTAACTGCGGCTCTGCGCAACACATCTACACACCTTGGCTAAAGCATGACGTAGTGTCGTTACGTTTCGCGAATGCCAATCTCTCCCGCCGTTGGCATACTGATGGCGCGATTCCCAGTGAATGCCGAGTGTGGAACTGCCTACATCGGTCCTTGGCAGCACGTGACCGGCCTGGCAATGCCCCCGCGTTGGTCCTTGGCAGCGCATGCCTCGAATGGCTAATGCCTCTTAATGCTATGTCGATGGATTTATTGTTCCATGCTCTTTGTGTGGATTGAATTTTTCCTCGTCGTAATCGAAAAATGTGTGGTGGAGCTTTCATGATTGGGAATTAGAGCCGCTAGATTTCAGCTACGTGTTCTCTATGCGATTTAACTGTTCCATCAGTATTCGTGAAATAAGTGGAAAATATTTTAGAAGTGGTTATTTCTTTTCACTCGAAAGTTGACTTAGTGATTACTGAATGTTATGGATAAGCTCTCCTCTCTATCGTCTGTTGAGGTAGTGCCCAGACAGTCCCATAATAACAACAAAGTCAAGTGGCGATGACGTCAACAATACGACTACAATGATCGTCAATTTTATTTAAAATCAATCGAACCCAATTGTATCCAATCTGGTCACCCTGAACCCTGGCACGTGATAAGCTGGCTCCAGCCATTTCGCCAGACGGAGTCGCACCATGCGCCGTCCTCGTGATCATTGACGTCCTCCGCTTGTACAGGCTGATATGTTGGCTGTAAACAATCCTAGGTGCAAACTACACCTAGGTGACATATGAGTATAGAAGGTAAATAACTATAGTAGGTATTTGCATTTTTCAGTAGTCTTGTTAAGTAGATTTTTCATCAACATCATCATCAACACGAGAAGGTATTCTTTCAGAGAGAAAAATAGTGTGGTAAAACAAATTCACCCACGCTGGGCCTGTGCTGAATCCGTTGTATTTTGAGATCCTTGGACATCCCTGATTCCATACTATATTCTTCTTTCGCTGTTCCGGTAATACTCTTCAGTTATGCCTTGTTTACAGTTATATTATATCAAATTCAGTTTCTCGTTTCTTTAACTGAGTTTATATTGAATAGGTTTCGTTTATTATTTAACATGTAAAGTAGCAGTAGAAAAACTACCGCGCGTTACCAAGGTCCTATTCTATTCAACTATAAAGTCCGCGTATGAACAAGTTTTACGCTATTGAACCTCGTCGGCCCTTCTGCTCGGATATCTTACAATATAGTGACCTCGACCTTGGCGCCATCTGGCACCAGGTGGCCTTCACCAAGGATTAAGGAACAAGGGCACCCGGATGCTTGGGTTTTTAATTTGACTGGCTGTAGTACTTGAAATACAAATCCCATCAAAAACATTACATGTACAAAAATGCACAAGTCTCGCAACGCAGTTTATCTGCCGTAAAAAGTAGTGAGATGGAATGTAAACCAAGTCGGTTAATTTCAATACCTACCTATACCTATCTATGGGAGCAGTTATATCTTTATTTCTTTAGTAAATAGAGTGACTTGGCAATTGCACACGGCAACGTAAATCTATGTTAAGCGTTTTGTTGTTGTATTTGTATGAAAGTACACCTATACGGAAGACTATATTTAGATTGCCTAGTAGATTATGCTGCCGTGTACAATCGCCAAGACACTCTATTTACTAAAGAAATAAAGATATAACTGCTCCCATAGATAGGTATAGGTAGGTATTGAAATTAACCGACTTGGTTTACATTCCATCTCACTACTTTTTACGGCAGATAAACTGCGTTGCGAGACTTGTGCATTTTTGTACATGTAATGTTTTTGATGGGATCTCATTTCTTTTTGTAGGTTTTCTTTCTTTATTTTGTTTTTTTGCAAAACACGCATCAACGCGCGCCCCGCGCCTGCGAGGCCGGGGCCCCTTGCGACATAGGTCATGCTCATAGATTATCATGAACGAGTGTATTTGCGTCTCCACAGATGCGTATAAGGTGTAAGGTACCTAGGTACCTATTGTGATGTACCTAGGTAACGAATTTGTTCGACCTATAAAAGTGTAGGTAGGTATATACTATAGCGATTTGTATCTCTCTATCTGCGGTAGGTATACCTATCGGGGAAGTTTTTAAAAATCGCTCAACTGTCAAATTTCTCGAAGCCATTTCTAATTTTTAACCCCTGTTACCCATTTCATTCAATTTCAATGAAGTCTAATTATGAACTGTAAAAGTAACTTTGTAATCACATACAATTTAATGGGATTTATATGGGAATACAAAGTTATTTATGCAGATTATATATCTAGAAAACGGGATGAAAATTATGGAATGTCAGAATTTTTCCATGGTTTATAGGCTAAACAATAGCTACATTCAAAATTTCAAACTTGTGGGACGGCTAGAAGTACCTTAGAATTTTGATGATCGGTGAGTCAGTCAGTCAGTCAGTCAGTCAGTCAGTCAGTCAGTCAGTCAGTGGGCAGCAAAATTAAGGCACTTTGACTTGCAATAATTCTTAAACTACTGGTTCAAATTTGATGCAATTTGGATTATTATCTGTAAACGTGATGCCCTCTTGGTCACTAAAAATTTAGGCTTCTAGTTTTATCCATAACGAAGTTACAGGGGGTCGAAAATGGCCCGAATCGCTTCGAGAAAAGGATAGTACGGCCGTGCCTTTTGTTTTGCTCGACTTGGCGGGGGCACTGCCGTGCCCCCAGATAAGTATAAGTCATAATATTCTATAAGTACTTGTCATAAAGCAGTCTCTCCTCCCTCGATCGTTTCCTCGTGGTTAAGGATGATGACTCCTTCGAACTAGTCCACTAGTTGTGGAGTGCCCCGTTGACTGGCATTTCTAGGTGTTGTGACCTGGTTATGCTAACATTTGTCATGAGAAATAAATTAAGTTTATAAAAATACAACCGTAAACGAAGTTTTTTGGGCCGAATACGGCATGCAATGTGTGATAAAAGCAGATTTTCTTCATGTGCGCCAAACTTCCGTGGGACGAATATGGCATAATCAACAATACTTTTTCCCCCCCCCCCCCCAGATTCTGATCTAATGAGCTAGAATCTGAAGACTTTGTTCCTAATAACACGGCAATAGATCACGTGTTACTTTAGAAATATGTAAAGTGTATGTTAGAGCAGTAAACTCTTTCTACATACTACATTACAGCATAATAATATGTAGTTTGTTTCCTATGATCATGATGGAAAAGTTGCAAGAACTCGTATCTGCTCAACAAAGTCCTGGTACTGTCACTGTCCTATCTAAATCTTTATCAAGAGTGGTCACTCTCAAAGCTGTTTGTTGGAATAGATGACAAATACAAACGAACAATGTGCTTGAACTTGAACGTTCAAAACAAATATGTACTGAACAACGTATTTCCCCAACAATATGTTAATGAGATATTTATAGTCACTCAGTTTTATGACCTGCTTCAGTAATCTCACTGTCGCCTGTCAGATAGGTATACCTACGTCATGTTTATATCGTTGACCTAGAGCCGTCCTAGAACTTTACGTATAAACATACCGAAATTAAAGTCACGCTACTCATTATTATTGTACCAACCAAGGTGATATCTCCATATCCGTTATTGTCAAACTATTTATGATCACGTGCTGACCTCCAGTCCCTCTCGAAATAAGGAAAATAAACGACTTGTTTGCACCGTAGGTATGCGTGATGTAATTTAATATCATGCGCATAAAATTTAATACACCGATACTGAAAATGGCGGAATTCTCGTTTCGCAAAACCGCATCGATGACATTACAGCGATGAACTCCGCTTGTGGAAAGATTGTCGCAATGATAGGAGTCAGAATGAACGTATTTATGAGATGCTCAGCCAACGTTTTAGGCGATACCATCGTCAGTGACCTACTAAAGAGTGGTGACGTGTGTGATGAGCTCGAGTGACAATACACAATGCACGTCTGTGACAATCCGGATGACAATAGATCAGATGTGGGTGGTTGTCGGAACGCGCTGATGCGAGTAGGTCGATAGTCGCTTGACAGTTGACAGATCGATCTGCCGAGGCGCAGTTTCAATAGACTTGAGATAGTGCGAATGTTTTGAAGAAGTCCTTGATCCTTATATTTTTCTTTTATCACACATATTTATTTTCAGAATTGAGCAGTAAACGTAATAAAATATCGAAAATCAAGATGGGTACCAATGCCAAGTGAGTGGCCAGCTATTTAATAGGTTTGGACTCATTGATAGATAGTACAAATATAGTTGGTAGCTGCACCGTCCAATGAGCATTTTGATAGAGTCCTCGCGCTCAATAACATTATAATACCCAACACAGGTACAAAATACCTTGAACATTCTGAAGTGTCATCTTGTGCCTATTAAAATCAACAACGAGAAAGATCAAGGCCAGGATCTGAAACCTGTTCCCACCCTATAAAGAAGAATAAAGCGAAGTTTGATTTATTAAATGTTGGCGGAGAGTCTACCTATTTGAAAGTCGAATCAGCGTTCGCTGTTTTGAAATTCGATGAGACTGATGTCCAAGTTGTGTTAATACGTATAGATTTTCTTGTAATATATTCCAAAATCATAGGACAAAACTGTGAACTCCATGAACCCTTTATAAAATAAGCATACGTAGAAGAGAGTTGTTTAAAGGCTGTGGTAATTAAGAGCATTGCTACCACTTGCTCTTCTATATTATTGGGTATTCAATAACGAATTTCGTGTATAGTTGAAAATTACAGCTATAGTTCGAAAATGTACTAGGCGTTCAGAAACTGTACCGTGAGCGTCATACATACGAGTACATACAGTGTCTTCGCCATGTGCCAGAGTTGCGCCAACAAGGATGTTAGCTCAGGTGTGTGGTTGCGCAACTGCCCCCGCTTCTTACACCTCATAGCTGAGGCGTGACTCAGGCTCGGCGATTTAACTCCTTGATTACCACGATGTGTCACGTCGACACATGAAGTAAGGAGATTTTCAGTACTAATGTAAGCTCACGTATATAATATTTTGATGTTGCTCTCGTTTCTCGTTGTAGCTAGGGGTTGCTTATGAGAAACTGTACTCGTAATTGGATTTGACTTCATATTATGTTGTAAAATGTCTGCGTGCTTCGGAGGGTACACCGTCAGTGCGTGAAGGACTTGGGCCTACCAAACTTCTACAAACTTCTACAATCTTACAACAAAAGATTTAAACCAGAGTTGAACAGATGAGTCTAAATATTTTCTCCACAAATCGACTTCTAACCCTCGCATTTTCGAACTCAATGACAAATTCACCAGTAAATTAGGAATGCCAGGATTGAGTGAAAAAACGCGAGTAATTGACGTAGATTTTGTGGACCGAATTTTAGAAACCTGTTTAACTCAGGTCTAATCTGTTGTGGTAAGACCGCTATAGTTCCAATGCTTGCCTCTTCCTTAGCACACTTCGACATACCACTGCAGCGCCACGTTTTCAATGTATCCAACTGAATCATCTCTTGCTTCAGCTTTCTTTTCAACAAGTTAATTATTACATCACAAAAAATAAACTCAAAAGAACAACTGCGCTGCCTCGTTCTGCGTTATACAACGTAACGGCCAAAAGTAAAAGTATGTCGTAAAATAAAGTCTTCTTAGGTCTCGTTCCGTTATCCTTTCTCAGAACTCGGAGATTTTATTGCCATGAACAGTTAACTTCCTTTGCACGGAGTTTTGGTTTAAAATGGTTCTTTTTGGAAGTTTTTTTTTGTTACTGTTTAAAGTGACTGTGTGTAATGTATCACCTATAAACTGAATTGATTGCAGTGCAGTTTTCACTGTTTTGTACTTAGCTTAGAGTCTGATTAAAATATTTCGAGGAAAAAACTGTATGTATTTCGACGGCGCTTGAAGTTTGCAATGTCTTTATAATATTTGCTGTAACGGCCAATCATTTTATGGTGGCAAAGAATTACTCTACCCTTTCAGAAACTTTTTTGTCCAATTTGGGCCATTTCCTGGACCATTCGTTCCGGGTCTCATTAGTTTTAAGACTAATAAACTTTCACTATTCTAAAATTCTATTACCGTTGTGCCGACTTAATCTTGTTTTTGTTTATGAACCTATCTTTGTTTAAAATGGAAAGTATTTGAATCACTTTGTCTGAAGCGGCATTTAACTTTATGACTCGAACGAAACAAAACTTCGTAAGGAGAAGTTGGGACTTTACTTTTTGTTGCTCTATTTTATCTGTAAGTTGTAAAAGTTTATTGCTCAAGGACGCTCCATGGGTTGAGCTTAGATCGTGTACTTTTAATCTGTTTTTTACTGACTAGGAATGACTGTATCTAGGAAATAAGGAATGTCGAAAATCAACAATAATCATCGAAAAACTTCTCGAAATTCTTACTTTCCTCTCAGTAGAGTATAATGACTAGGTATGAATTCATCTAAGTATTATACCCTACATATTAATATCATAACTGAAAAGAAACGTTACAACGTATTTACCTATTTTCCTCTAGCCCAGCTACTTATTGTACATACTTACTCTAACAAAGACATCATATAAGTAGGTACAGTCAGCAACAAAGATGGCTGAACATCCTAACTTCCAAGCTTACCATAAATTACTCGAATTTTGCTTAAAACGGTTATAATTACAGATATAAGTACCTAGTGCCGTCTGTCGCCGGCTGTATGAAATGTTTGTTAGTTTAGTGCTGATAACTCCAACCTTCGGGTACCTAATCGGTGTCCGATTATTCCCCAAGGTCTGTTTGAGTTGAGTGTTATTTTTTCTCAACTTTGAATTATTCCCAGTATAATAATACATACATACCTACGCGGACAAACACGACGTTATCGGTTTATTTACTCGGTGCTGGAGTGATCGAACGGTGTTTACGTTACAGGGAACCTTGGCAGTGGACCGGGTTCTGACGTCACACTATGGATCATTTTATACAAACTAATAAAGTACTTTTTCGGTAGAGTGGGACTGCAGAAGTGAGTTCTGCTGGTTTTCCATAACTATATATCTTCTTCTAGCTCTTGTTGGTGGAGATCGCTAGCGTTTAGAAAATTAAACTGTACCTAAGAGTACCTATGAGAAACAGTTAAGTAGGTACCCTTCTGTTTTATTTTTTATTCAAACCGGAACACATTTATTTGGCATCCTTGCACTCCACTGCTTAGCGGATTAATATTCTGGCAACGGTAGAGTACATAGGTACACCCATCCTACCTCTTCATTCCTAGTCTCGCAGCTAGAGGCCTAACTCATACCACTCCAACAAGAAAACAACCATGAATAAAATGTTTTTATAGCACCGTGCGACCTAAACCCGCACTTAGGTCACGCTTTGCGCTGTTCAAAGTAGCACATTTTTAAACGGCCTGATGTTCACTAACTTCACACCGTTTAAGAATATACCCATCGTTGCGAGCGTAGTACTGAACCAAAGCTTACATTATTACACCACATACATTTTTACACCACTCACAAACTCATAGTAAGCAAGAGAAGATACGTATAACCTGTAACGTGTGGGACCGAAACGCCAATGTCCTTGGCGCCTTATTTCTGCATGTTTTCATTTTGCTCTTCGTCGGACAATATTACGTGAAAACGCTATACCTAAGTTAGCGATATTAACCGTACACTGTACCTTTGTCATAATATTTCTTATCCGATTATATAATAATTGAAACATCCGAATACTTACTTGATTCAGAAATGTTGCGGTTTCTTGTTGTTTACATAAAATGTAACCGACACATGAACTATTTTCACTGAATACACACACTTTCAATTATTATACACCATATATCATACATATAGTCTCATGGTGAATACATTTATGCACAAACCAGATCAATCACAGATTCCTATATTAATAGATATTCACGTTACGATAAAGATTCGGTTACAAAATGAACCGCTACAATATTGATATTTTTCACTGTTTTTTAGTTGAAACCTGTTTGACTATTATTTAAACTGAACAATATTAAATCTGAAACGAACAATAAATCTGCATTCAAAAATACTAATAGGTAACCTAGAAAACAAATCTAAAAGTGATACGGGTAGGTGTGAAGTTGTTTTCCCGTTCTCTACTGGTGGATACCAACCTACCGACATTACAACTTGTGTGTTTATTATTAAAGTCAAAGAGTCAAATGAACATCTTTTCATAGCATTAATAGGAAGATAATTTTTAAATAAATTAAGTAGATGGCGGGTTTATGTCGCACGTGCTATAAAATAGTATACGATACTCGCTGCACAAGTAAGTATATTAAATACAGAAGTTAAATACAGAAGTTAGCACCCTCGCTTCGCTCGGGCGCTAACTTCACGCCGCCGTGTATTAATGTACTACTTAGTTAGACAGTTCGTATCGTAATGTACTTTTTGTGAACAGTAAAGAGCTTTCTGGGTCCAATGTAGACTCGTCCATATCGAGAATATAGTCCATTTAAGACTTAAATTATGCGATCTTTCTGCGCCGTAACCTATTCTATTGGGACTGCGGTATATCTGATACTGACACGCTTCGTATATCGTAAGATGTAGGTAAGTATCTGGGGGCACGGCAGTGCCCCCGCCAAGTCGAGCAAAACAAAAGGCGCGGCCGTACTATATCCTTTTCTCGAAGCGATTCGGGCCATTTTCGATACCCTGTAACTTCATTATGGATTAAACCAGAAGCCTAAATTTTTAGTGACCAAGAGGGCATCACGTCTACAGATAATAATCCAAGTTACATCAAATTTGAACCAGTACTTTAAGAATTATTGTAAGTCAAAGTTCCTTAATTTTGCTGCCCACTGACTGACTGACTGACTGACTGACTGACTGACTGACTGACTGACTCACCGATCATCAAAATTCTAAGGTACTTCTAGCCGTCCCACAAGTTTCAAATTTTGAGTATAGCTATTGTTTAGCCTATAAACCATGGAAAAATTCTGACATTCCATAATTTTCATCTCGTTTTCTAGATATATGATCTGCATAAATAACTTTGTATTCCCATATAAATCCTATTAAATTGTATGTGATTACAAAGTTACTTTTACAGTTCATAATTAGACTTCATTGAAATTGAATGAAATGGGTAACAGGGGTAAAAATGAGAAATGGTTTCGAGAAATTCGACAGATGAGCGCTTTTTAAAAACTTCCACGATAGATAGAGAGATACTTATCCCTATACTATACCTACCTACACTTTTATAGGTCGAACAAATTCGTTACCTAGGTACATTAAAATAGTTACCTAGGTACCTTATACCTACTACGCATCTGTGGAGACGCAAAGACACTCGTTCATGATAATCTATGAGCATGACCTATGTCGCAAGGGGCCCCTGCCGCACAGGCGCGCGTTGCTGCGTGTTTTGCAAAAAAACGAAATTAAGAAAGAAAACCTACAAAAAGAAATGAGATCCCATCAAAAACATTACATGTACAAAAATGCACAAGTCTCGCAACGCAGTTTATCTGCCGTAAAAAGTTGTGAGATCGAATATAAACCAAGTCGGTTAATTTCAATACCTATCTGTACCTATCTATGGGAGCAGTTATATATTTATTTCTTTAGTAAATAGAGTGTCTTGGCGATTGTACACGGCAGCATAATCTACTAGACAATCTAAATATAATCTTCCGTATAGGCGTACTTTCAAACAAATACAAGCACAAAGCGCTTAACATAGATTTATGTTGCCGTGTGCAATTGCCAAGTCACTCTATTTACTAAAGAAATAAAGATATAACTGCTCCCATAGATAGGTACAGATAGGTATTGAAATTAACCGACTTGGTTTATATTCGATCTCACAACTTTTTACGGCAGATAAACTGCGTTGCGAGACTTGTGCATTTTTGTACATGTAATGTTTTTGATGGGATACGTATTATTATGTGTATTTATAAATGTTTTTAGTTATTTGCACAGTAACGGTGGCGGATTATGCTATGTGGAAGTGTGGGGTGTCCTTGACAGTAGGTGACGTCAAGCCTGCCTATTTCTGCGCACAACTCATAAACATACGTATTTCGTACTCGTGTAGGTACAACTATCTCGGTGGACGATCATGAGGTTCTTACACCCTTTTGGGTTTATTAATAAGCCGGTTGACCATTGTGGTGACGTCTGCCATTAGGTTGGGTATCCTATCCTACTAATCAGGGCTTGAAAACCGGGTTAATTTTCGAACCGGTTTCGGCCTAAGTACATAGGGAGTTTTAGATGCGGTTTCGTTCTACCTTTAACCTTCATTAACCGGTTATAGGTTAATAAAGTTCGCATTATAGGTTAATGTTCAATAAACCAATATTTACCGGTTTTTGCCTTAATTTGCCATTCTGTTGCAACAACGAATAACTATCCATTCGTAAACTTACATCTATCGGGATCACCGTGTTAAGTGGAAGGCTCGCGCCTTGTGTAATGATGGCCGATGGATAAGTAATTTTATCATTGTAATTATGTAAGTAGGTACTTAACTACCTGCCTTTATCTATTTTTCATGAATGAGAGGTGTTTTAATGTTTTAAATTAAAAATAACCGTATTCACCTTGTCATTATGGTAAAATATTATGATGCTAAAAACTAGGTCTAGGTAGGGACCAACATATCGGCAAAATATATAGATAAGTAAATTATGCAAGCTTAAAGTACCTATCTTCAGGCTCGACAGTAGCTTTTATGAAGCACGTACCTAATTAATATTTATTTAGCGTTAAAAATTTTACTGTGATTTATTTAGCGGATACTATAACTTCGTTCGCAGTTTTAACTAGCTACCTATATTAAATATCATACCTAATGTCAACTGTTAAGAAAATCGATTGATTTCACGGGTAACAGATAGGTAAGTATATCTCTCTATCTCTATCCTTTTCCCTCTATCTATCTCCCTCTCTAGCTCTCTTTCTATCTCTCTCCCTATTCCTCCATTTTTTCCCTCTCTCGCTCGAAAGACAGAGGAAGCTCTATCTTTCTCCCTTTACCTCTATCTCTTTCCCTCTTATTTTATCTTTATATATCTTTCCCCCTCCCTCTATCTCTATATATTTACCTCTCCACTCTCAACCTCTCTCTATATCTCTCCCTCTATTTCTTTATATTTTCCTCTCAATTTATCACTTTCTTCCTCACTCTCGCTCTCTTTATCTCTCTCTTCCTTTATTTATATATATTTTCCACTCACTCTATGTCTCTCTCACTTTCTCACTATCCATTTATCTCCTTCTTTCTTCCTTTTTTCTCTCCCTCCTTCTTTCGATCTCTCCCTCTATTTCTATATATTTCCCTCTCAATCTCTCTCCCTCTCTTGCTCTCTTTTTATCCTTCTCTTCCTCGCTCTCTCTCTCTCTCTCTCTCTCTACCTCGATCTCTCATCATCATCATCATCAGCCTGAAGACGTCAACTGCTGAACATAGGCTTCCCTCTTAGAGTGCCACACCGAACGACTATTTGCCACTTGCATCCACCGATTGCTTGCGACTCTTTTCATGTCGTCGGCCCATCTAGTAGGCCTACCTACGCTGCGTCTTCCAGTCCGTGGTCGCCACTCTAGAAACTCTTCCCCATCAGTTGTCAGTTCTACTAGTGATGCGGACTGCCGATTGCCACTTCAGCTTGCAAACCCTGAGGAGCTATGTCGTCAACTTTAGTTCTTTGGCGAATATCCTCGGTCCGGATTTTATTGCGCAAAGAAACTCCAAGCATAGCTCTCCGTTGCTCGCTGTGTCACTCTGAGCTTTTCCAAAAGGCCAGCAGTTAATAAGGACCACAACTCAGTCAGTACCATAATTATGTCATCATTGGTAACATGGTTGAAGACCCTTGTCTTCAGGCACTGTGGAATTTTGGACGAGAAAATGTCACGTAACTTTCCGAACACTGCCCATCCGAGTTGGATTCTTCGGGCGACCTCTTTGTCGAAGTTGGAACTGCCTACCTGGACGATCTGGCCAAGGTAGGTGTACTGGTCAACAACTTTGAGAGTACCATTCTCAACGATTACTGGCACATACAACATGGCCATTGGACATGACTTTCGTCTTGTCCGTGTTCATTTTCAGACCCACCAGTTGGGAAACGCTATTGAGTTCGCTGAGCATAGTATTGAGATCCTCCAGGGACTCTGCCATGATGACTACATCATCGGAAAAACGAAGGTAAGTGATGTATTCACCATTGATGTTGATGCCGAATCCGTTTGAGTCCAAGAGCTTGAAAACGTCCTTCAATGCGTTTACGAACAGTTTCGGAGAAATAATATCTCTTTGTCTCACGCCTCTCTGTAATGGGGTATGTTTTGTGCTCTCGCCCTGTAGTCGGATTGACATGGTGGAGTTAATATACAAGCACTTCAGCACTTTGATATACCCTATACTTGATAATAATATGGCATTGCTGAAAGGACTGAAATACTGCCCAGGTCTCGATTGAATCGAAGGCTTTTTCATAGTCCACAAACGCCAAACATAACGACTGATTATACTCCTCAGTCTTCTGTATAATCTGGCGGAGCGTGTGTATGTGGTCTATGGTGCCAAAGCCTTTCCGGAAACCGGCTTGTTCGGGAGGCTGGAAGTCATCAAACCTGCGTTCGAGATGGTTCGTAAGGACTCTTGAGAACAGCTTACACACATGGCTCTTATTTCTTTATTTCTTACCAAAAGCCAAAATATACATGTTCAGATTACTAACTCAAATAATTATTAATTACCCAATAGAAACTTTCAACCCCTATTCCATCCCCTTCTAAGATTATATTTAAGACAATAGATAGCTTATGTCCGCCTCATATATCCAATCTATTCCTATATCAAATTTCATTGAAATCGATCCAGCCGTTTGAGCGTGAGTGACCAACAAATACACACACACACCCTCACACATGCACATTCACAAACTTTCGGCTTATTAATATTAGTAAGATAAGGCAACTCTTTATTTTGGATGACGAGGACGTGATCAATTATATCGTCTTTGAGATACCTAATCGCTCGTTGTTATAAAGAAGCGTTCGTCAGGTCAGATAGTTAACAAGTTAGTGTGCGTTCGAGCCACGTGGCGCGGAGCGTACCGACCGTTCCGTACTTCACCAACGCCGCGCCGTCCGAAGCCACGAGACGCGAGAGCGAGTCGGTGCCTGTCTGTTTACCCACCCGCCCTAACCTCTCCCGCACCCCGCATACACGGCTGATCTTGAACCACTGGCATCGCGGATTTTACCGGTTAATTATGGTTTCATTAACGCTCTTTTTAACGTTTTCACTCGGAACGAAATAGTCCAAGAAACCGTTATTTTAACGTTTATAACCGGTATATTTCAAACCGGTTCGAGGCCCTGCTACTAATATAATCAATGCGGAAGGATGGGTGTTTATTTGTTAGTTTGTTACTCAATCACTCCAACACGGCGCGGCGCGGCGTAACGAATTTTAATGAGAGTTGGTACAAAAATGACAAAAATAAATAGGGGCGTTCGGGCAGCGGTCTTTGGGAGCCAGTCTTATTCTAGGCTGATCATTTTTACCACCTTCGACCAGATCGTCACTAATGGCACGTGAGATAGGTGGTTGAATTATAGCCTACTAGCTGCGCCCCGCGGTTTCACCCGCGTTTGGATAATATACGATATATCTTTATGAATTGTAGCCTATGTGTTATTCTGATGTATAAGCTATATTATTGTGAAGTTTCATCAAAATCCATTCAGTAGTTTTTGCGTGAAAGAGTAACAAACATCCATCCATACAGACAAACTTTCGCGTTTATAATATTATAAGTAGGATAGTAGGATATTATTATAGGTTTAGAGTATAAAAAATAAAACTAGGTATATTTACGATTGTAACATAACATAATAAGTACTTTCTATGTCAAGAATTCATCTAAACGAGGGTAATAGGGCGTTAAAGTTTACGAGAAAACCACTATAATATAGTACCTAGTCGTTACGCCACAACAGAGGCTTTTGTGCTGCTTTACAAACTCTGAAGTCAGAGGCCAATACTTACATGTTATCCATTCAAATCTCTATAATAACTCAAGGTGACAAGATAACCATACAAGATGAAGATGTAATCTGTGTCAGATTTTGTATCTACAAAGAAATATTGGCATAATATTGAGTTGCCTACTAAAAATAATATTTCAATAAAAGGTGGTGACTCCACGCGGACGAATTTTATTGCAGTCGAGATGACAACCAACTCGTATTCTAAGCAGTTGCGTCTATCATTTATATCTACTTACTATGCGGACGAAGTCTCACCTACAACAAACAACAAACAAAGTCAAAGTCATAGCATTTATAGTAAATAGGCAAAAAATCGCACTTTTACAAGTCAAATCGCCAATGAAACAAACAAGTACCTATAACATTACAAATATAACACCTAACGCGTAAAAACCTCCATAGCTTACGGTAACCGGCCCATGCCCGATAATGTTTACCGCAAAACATCTGAATCAGGCGTTTGAAGGAAAACTGTGTTATAAACAGCGTATATGGCATCATAGTGAGGCCACTGGGACCGGTTATGTGGCAACAAGCGACTTGCCTGTCGATTACATGGCTGTTGATGCTATAGGTACCTACTATACGTATAATAATAAATCAGTAAAGGACGAAAATGCTGTACGTTGAAGTTGTATACTTGCAACTTGCGCCAACTCACCTACCAAGCTTGAATGCACAACGAGTCATATAAATCTCTATTTAGACATCGTCAAATGTACCCTGTGACATTGGTTTGGGATAGGCTGGAACTAAGATTTTGGTGCAAGTCGCCCTAGGTCTAAGCTACTGCAAACATTCGGCCGAGTCACATCGACCGTGGTCACGAGAAGACAGTGACCACGGTCGATGTAACTCGGCCGAAACGTCGAGGTATGTCATTTTGATATTAGTTTGTGCTTAGAACCGTTCAAATTCTAGTTAACATGTATTCAATTCGCGAAAGTTTAAGAATTTCTATTTTTTTTTTAAACGTAGCCCCTAGACTAGGGTCCGTATTAATAAATGAACCTTAATAGCGCTACCAAGTGCGCTACCAGCTAATCCACACTCAAAATGTAATCTGCATCTTGAGATCGTTGCTATTTAATAAATGGATATTGAGATGTAGCACTGGCTACTAGATACTGTCTTGTATGTGTCAATTGTGTCATAATCGGATAGCACTTAACCGCTGAGTGTCATTTATTAATTTGCCAGAAATCATGTAAGTTTCTGTTCCTAATCTACAACTTAAGATGTATTTATTAAATAGAACAAGAGAGCAAGTGTACACTGAAGATAGCTCTAAGAGCTAAGTTTGATTTATTAATACGGACCTTGGATTTCTCCTGTATCGTGGGTACCGCTTACAGACATATAATTTCACATACACATCACACCCAGACCAGAAACAAACATTTGCGGATCGCATAAATGTTCCGGGCGGGAATCGAACCCGCGACACCTAGCGCAGCAGTCCAATTGCTCAGCCACTACGCCAAACGTGCCGTCAAAATTATTATTATTAGAAATAGAAACTAGATTATTATGACAATGTCACAGTAGACGAAGTCGCGGGCGTCGGCTAGTTTTCAATTATGCTCCTAGACCGCAGCGTAGTTTGCCTTATCCATTCAATTTGACATCAAATGACAAAAAGGAAAGGTGGAATCGTAGTCGGTCTGACGCTTCATTTGGGAAACCCCGATATAACTATGTAGGTGACTTTATATAATTAGATACTTACCTAAATACGGGAATGATTATTATTTTTATGTATTATACTTGCAAATTTTCCCTATATTATAGGTATTATATTCTCTATATTGTAAGTATATTTTAAGTAAGTGCATTGTATTGTTCACGTCACAAACTCGACCAGGTTTTCAACGGGCAATAAGTTTGGAGCTAAAGTTAAAAGCTAAAAGTGCTAATGGAATTTGCAGCTCTACGTTTCAATATATCTCAAATTCAAAGTCTTTAATAACGAGCACAAGCTGTATAAACATACCCCCCAGTCTTACATCATCGCAAAAAAATGTTACTCAAAGTAGGTATAATATAAGTTTAGGTACAAACGTCCGCGCGAAATGCCAGATGTTTTACTTTTATCAAAAACAAGTTTCTGTTCTGGTCGGTTAGAATTGTTATTTCGTTCGATAACAAGGAAAATTGTTAATAGTGACCATTCCATTTTTTACCGCTATATAATTGTAGTTATATGTACTTACATATTTGGTAACACATAATATAAGATGCTTACAGTAGCTTTTAATGGTTGAATTTCAATGAGAATAGATCGAGGAAGAAACACAAGTTTGAGAAAAAAATACGACGCAACATGACGACACTGTTTCCTGTCAAAAAAACCTTCGCCTTCTGAACTTGCCTTAGTACCGGCCATTTATTCTATACTAATATTCATCAAAGATACTAATTATCAAATGCTACAATAAGATTCGAGTTCATGAATTTAGCTTTCTTTCTATGTGAGATTTCTTCGGAATAGGACACCAGAAAACAACAACCACCCCTAATTGCTGATACACGTCGTAATGGTAAATGCATGCAATTTGTCATATAAATAGGTAGGTAGTACTAAAAACGTCAAATGTGTCTGTTGGAACGAAACATACAATATTGCGAGATTTTTGTTCAACGAGTTAATGAGCAAATAGGCGTTTTCTACAATAAAGATGTTGACAAAAAAACTTGTCGTTTACATGTGACTATATCAATTTCAAACATCATTATGTATGTCGAATGACGTCAAAGCGAGCGGCACAGTAAGTTATTGGACGTGTTTCCAGCTCCGGTGTCACGAAATGTTGAAATACTCGTATAATGTTAAAACATGCGTTTTCTCCGTTGGCGGTGAGCCATCGCTCGGGGTCCACGGAAATGCTTAGGATTCATTTTACGTACTCTATGTTTCGCAGAATTTATTGGAATATTCTTATATATAGATATTGGTTATGCTGTTATAGCATCTCTAGTGAGGTGAGAAGATAAACGATAGGAGCATCATTCTATGCTGCTCCTACAGATTGTTACTTCAGTGCTTCCCAGGTAACTTTATGCACTAAACTCGCAGACGACATAAATTTATTAACTAGCTAAAAACGGGGCTAATTCGCGCACAAACAAATATCAAAATATATAATTTTGACATACCTCGACGTTTCAGTCTTCTCAGTTCAGTCTTCTCGTGACCACGGCCGATGTAACTCGGTCGAAACGTCGAGGTATGTCAAAATTATATATTTTGATATTTGTTTGTGCGCGAATTAGACCCGTTTTTAGCTAGTTAATATGTTTCCTGTTCGCGAAAGTTTAAGAACATAAATTTGTTACCAGTAGCCCGTTTTCAAGAGAATGTGATAAATTGGCGCCCAAAATATAAACAGACATATTGGCAATACAAAACACATTAATACAATACAAAAGTAGTAAAAGTTGTCCTAATTGTTGACGAAGTTATAGCATGAATTCGTTCATTAATTTATTCAATAGGAGCTCAAAGATTTTCAGATAATATAATGCTTATGGATGTCGCGGAATTATCCGCAATTGATTGTATTGTATGAAGTGACCTGAGGTCTAGGCTCAAAGCTTACTGGAAAATGAATCTTCCTAAACGTACACACATGTGATAACAGTTCTTCCTGAATCAATCACGAAAGATTATATTATTTTATCATTTTTGTACTTGATCCACTGAATGAATCATCAATATCCAAGCAGATGTTTCTACCTCGCCTGACGCCATACAACAAGAATGACGGCTATGAAGGCGTTAGAACTAAAACAAAGCATCTATATTCAAAGGGGATAAAACGCGTGTTTCACACACGTAGCCTGTGAAATGTGTCACTTAAACCAGTCCCAGATTGTTTAAGCTATACTTACTCGAAAAATATAAAATCCTTTGTTATTAAATAAACATTGACGTTAATAGATAAACACTTTATTAATTTCATTATAACAGTAAGTTACTGTGTTGTTTACTGTCGTTATCAAATGGTTGCGGCATTCCCTCATATTAATAAACCAGTTTTTAGTTTTATAGTACAGTTAATGACGTTTCCTTAATTAATAATCATTGTGGTGTGGGCTTCAATGTGACTTTTGATAATCGTGTTTACAGTTTTATTTAATGCTATAATATTCGGTTTGTTCCTGATTGGTCATGGTCATAGAGCTAAAATAATAAATACATTGATTAACCTATTAACCGACGTAATTATAATTATTTGTAAAATCTATTATATGTAGATTAGTATAATATGATAGTAGATTGTCTATAGCATCATTATGTTCATGGGCCCCTGTACTAGCTAGCTAGTATTTATGTAGAGGTATACACACTGACCCCCATCAAGGTGTGTGTGAAATGCGAACTAACGTTTGTGGTGCATGTCACTTCACCAATCCAGAGAAGATTATTTCCTGTCATTCGTACAAATATTTTCAAGTGTGTCTACGATGCGTAATCGAAATCATAATACATATTTGACGATGAAGATGAAATAATGTCATCAAACTGTGGGTGAGCTGGAGTAATTTTTGGATACTAAAGGGTGCTACATGGAAGCATTGCATGGTCTTTTTATAGTTTTATAGAGATCAAAGGTTAATTTGAAGATGACTGCAATAATGTCGTAAATAGAACACAATGTATCTGTTTACCAGTTCTCATTAGATTCTATCTACCCCGGCTCCCCGAGCCCTACTAATCAGCTGGTCGCGTCTCCATGACGCCAGTCAACACCCATCTGTGAGAGGGCAGCACGTGACTAATCTCACTCACTTGCCCATCCGATATAAATAGACCTGTCGCAATTACCTCCACCGCCGTGGCCGTGAGGTCACGTACTTAATTAACGCTTATTATGCTTTTTTGCTTAACCACGAAGCCGCGTCATCCGCACACGTCATCGCTGCTGAACGGCTGTAGGTCATGTGGCCCTCATCCAGCCAGATGTCGGTGAATCAGATGGCATAATCGTTCTGTGCATCGAGTTGCTAGAGTTACATTTTCTGTGTGTCTTGCCAAACTGACGAGAGATTACAGATATACCGATGATTAAGTGTCTAACCAAGATTGCAAGGCATAGGAAAATGTCCAATGTGTGACTAGGCGTTCTGTTCGTTTCACAAGTAATCTTGAGCTAAAAAAAACTTGTTAGTTGACCTTAATGATTTCAAATTGCTGTTCCTCCAATAAAAGTTTCAACATTGGAAGTGTTTTCCTCACGCGACCAGCTCCATGTCAGTGGTGGTGAACACGAAATGTCACCGTTTAATGTCAACAGTCATGGGTGTGATGCAAAGTTCAACGGGGTGGAAAATGGGTTGGTAGAAATGTCATTATTTAGAATCACGAATATCACGACATCAAAGACCTCGATAATAACTCGTGCTCTCTGTAAAAGTCGATTGGCCTTATCTGTTTTCCAGTCTTAGAAACTGGACGGCAAATTCTTTCTTGTTCCTCCGCCATATGATGTTCATTATGTCCTCTGATAAATGTAACGAGGCCAAGTGGATTAACTTTTGCGCCATTATGAAATTATGGTCATAATTTTATAATTAGACTTTCTATAAGCCAAGCCAACTACTATTAAAACTGTTAGTCCAACTGCAATACATCTGGAATGGCGTGTTAAGATACCACATCGCATGGGAAATAAAATGTAGGGAAGCCTAAGTTCGTTCAGAGACGATTTCGGTCACGTAACCTCGGAGTTTTGTACTTTCACGTGAGGCGGCACGGAGAGGCGGCACGAAATGTCAATACTGGAAACATTATACGATATTGTTTCAGTAAAGTGTTCATGGTAAGGGGATAATCGGAGCTGTTTTTTGGAAATTGTATCTAAGTCTATAGGCAAAAGTCGTTTGTCGTTTATGTCTCCCAACTGGCTTGGCCTGGAGAAGAAAGTCACATAAAACGGAGTCCTTACCCAATGACAGTTTGAAAGGAGGAAACCAGTGACGCACTCTGGGTTGATCCTGCTGAAGTATGCGACGTGACATACCTGTACCTACTGTAGCCGGACTGAATCGACAGGAGACTGCCAGTTAGATTAGAGCGTCGCTAGTCTTCCTTCCTTGAAACTGTCATTATCCTTGCCCATCTATAGCAGTGGAGAGATGATGAAAACTTTCTTCTTGCTGCAAACTTATAACTGCTATATATCCGGTTGTTGGTGAACTACAATCCCATTTATCCTGTTTACCGCAGCCTTAACTCAAACATAAGTCCGCAAAGTTCAACTTTCTACTTTGCCTGGTCGCTAAGTTCGCCCCCAACACGCACTTCTGTTATACATTTGGAAGACATAAGGTACTCCTCTCTTGGATACCCCATCACGTAAACCATCGTGGACTCAGCGCCGAGTAATAGCCAGGTAGGTAAGTGATTATCTTCCATTAGCTGCCGTGGACAGGCATTAGCCCAAATGCACGTCCGCTGTTACGATACGCCACCGCCGCTGTATCACTTACCTACTGGTACCACCTTGTCTGTTGCAACGTATGTATCGGTTCAAGAGAAACGTCATTGGAACCAGACCGAAAACACATATATAATAAGACATACGAGTAAGTCAAGGTTACTCAATATACCCAGGCCCACAGGATTATCTATAAAAATACATAAGTACAAGTAAATACAATCGAGGTGTTTGTTAGTGTAATATCAAAATAGCAGATTTTTCTAAATGCTTATACAAGTAAATACGATAGAACGATAAATAAACAAAAAAAAAATTTGTCATCTGTCAGTTTATTCCGGCTTATCCCCAAAACGGCTGGACCGATCTAGACGGGGCTTCCACTGGCAGATAGCTGATACTATTAGGCTACTTTAAGTATAGAACTAGCTGCGCCCGCGGTTTCACCCGCGGGATAATAAACGCGAGTGATGCTCCGGAGCCCAGATAAAAAACGGCAAAAATGTGTGCCAACCATAATAAAAAGGTATTTATTCTGAGTGTGGCTATAAGTGGAATGTATAATTAATTATCGTGACGCGCATATCATATTGTGTAATCTATAATTTCCGTAAACAAGTTTGTATGAAAAAATACTATACTTACCTAACGTGTAAGATACTGCCTGTAGCGCTGCCGCTACGGAGATTGCCTCATCAATAAAGCTGTCCAAATTGCCTCACGAACGCCCACAGCGTTTAGGAACTTGCTACAGTACAGGCTGATGTTCCTGCAGCCACCATCCATTGCCGTCGAACGGTCGTACCGTCGCGTCACCGCTCAGCCGACGACAGCGGTGCGTGACCGCTTTCTACCACCCCTCGCGTGCGCGCGCTAATTTGTGGCAATTCAGCGTCGCGTGCCGACATCCCACCACCTACCATCTATCTCGTGCTCTAATGGCACTCGAGCACGACACCCGTTCCTCGTGCCGCGTCTAATGATGCTCCGAAGATGCTTATCGGTGCCCATGTTTCGGTGTAATGTAGTTGTAACTTTCAGGCTTATTCGGTTCGGCATGTTGGTAAGGAGTGGTAAACGCCTTCTCTGTTGCCATTTATTTTTTAATTTATTTTTTTATAAGTAAATGAACGGCTGAATGATGGAAGAATCTCCAGCTGCTTCAGGCGGAGCAACAGAATGTGCGACATGCAACTCAACGACACCGCATCTACACGAACTCTTTTCCCCGCACTAAAAATTTCGTAATTTCTGTAGTTTCGTGCTTCGGAAAGTACGGTACCGGTTGTTATCAATTGAAAGTTGCCTTTGGCTCACCCTGGAGCGGCCTGACAAACTGACTCTAAGAGGGCGTAACTACATCGACAAATAACAAGTTGTACCTACTCATAAATTCAAGTACGCTAGGAATCTCGACTGTCTCATTGCAGATAAGTGCATGGTCCTTCCATCTACTTAAATTTATAATAACTGTCTCATTTCTTGTGTTGAACACCTGCCCTGAAAATAGTGTTAGTCATCCACGGTGCCTTCAACTGGTAACGTTATAAACCCACTTGCATCAGAATGATTTCATTGCTGCCTTGCGTTGCGTGCAAATGGAACCCCCATTGTAGCGTGCAGATCAAACAACCACAGGGACTTGTATACTTCATAGTCATTTCTGATATTTATATTATTCTGGAAGCATGGCTGATGGCTGACGCATGTACGCCGGGGTTAAAATATCTCAGAGCTTTTCGCAATGTCTTTTCCTGTGTTAGCAGAGAGAGAAGTATGATGTAACACATCGCTCAACAGTCTATGATGCTACTGGTATCACGTATTCGCGTGGGCGAATGCCTTCAGGATGTAGGTAGAGCCAGCGGCAATACCATTTCGAAATTTATGTTTTATTTCATCGAATCCCCTCTGAAATGTGGCGCTGTCGTGCGACACGCCAGCACCAGAACCGCGGTCGCGTGCAGGCAAAACTGGCACGAACTGCGTGGTTGCCGGGCTTCTGTGCTCGCAAGCCTCGGAAACTAGGGCTGACAAATCGGGAATACCCTCGACATATCAAGGGAAAACTAGACCAAAGATTTTTTGGAAAATTATCATCGGTTTATAATATTATTGTAGCTGGATCACCCTCAGTCTCAGTATGTCAACTAGCGCTTCAATTTTGCCGTACCTACACCTTGCCACTTCCTTTGGCGCTCCGGGACAAAAATAGCATTAACTATACACCGTTTCTTAGTATCTAATCTACTAGAATATGCAATGGTTGTAGGAATAATGAAGAGATGACGTTTTTTTTACTAACCAATCTTCGGAATTCTTAAAAACATACTCGTACTACGAGCAGTACAGACCATTCCGCTATCTTTAAAGATAATCGCTGAAGCAAAAACTACAAAAGCTCAATAAGATCTTGTTGCTCTTAACACCTTCAATCTTCAATGTTATCGCTAGCTCAACAATGATTTTCTTCATCATTTTTTTCCTGCTCTGAACTGTTACTCTACGGTACTTTACCGTTATGGATTTCTGCATCATACTTAGGACCACCCAGGATTACTTCCAACACTTTTGTTTTTCTCAAAAGCCTTTTTATGGGTCGAACAGATTCTTGTTGATAAAAACGCAAGTGCAGCGGCACTTCGCTATTGTTGTTTTTGAAAATCTTTTTTGGGAAGTCTTTTAACTTTTGTATTTCACAGTTACTTCCAGTCGTAGTTGATGCTTCATTTTGCTGATGGACTCATCTGCAGTATAGCTTTTTATCTACCAAAATGTTAACTGAAGTGTACCTTGGCTAGGCTTATTAAAACAAATAGAGGTATAAAGTACTTAAAACATTCCATCAGTTGAACGCTCCCTTGCCGGCAATTTAGACCCACTGCTTATGCATTGTCGTCTGCTATATTGCAACACCGGTAAAGCCAGAGATAATGTAGTGTGTGCCAGCAGAGCCAGGCCTGACTATTTCCTGACTATGTATTCCGGCGGTGCACACTTGTGTGAACAAAGCCTCAGTAATAATACCGTCTCCTTTGTTACAGGTAAGCAGCAGGAAAGCTTTTGTTTCAACCCTGGACCACAGTAAATCTAGTAGAGATTCTTCTCACGGGTGATAACATACGATACACTGACCCGTTTGTCTCCGTGAAATCATTAGTGGGGTGACACGCGAACCGTCGCCAATAACAACCATTGTTGGTTACGGCCGGCGACGCGGCCATGTGAAGTCTTTTCATACGAATCCGTTAGTCGAAACGTTACGAGATTCCCTACTGTTTATACCACTGTCTGCGTTCTTCACTCCTCCAAATCCGCCCCAACTCCCCGCCGTACTTACGGAATGTGCGCTTCATTTTTATATACCACGTCTATTATAATATACACTCGATCACACGGCTTAGCAGATGTGACGAATAAAATACAGCACTTATAGCTTTATAACTTTGCAGCTTCAACTGGATGAATTATTATTGATATGAAGCGGACTCTTTTAGAGTGGAACGTTATAAAGTGTCTGATCAAAAGATTAAGGTCTTTACCGTCTATGATCTAAAGACAGATTTACGATATCAACCACGCTTGCCCTAAGCCGTCTAAATTATTACTATTCCATTATTTCTTAGAACTGCATAAAGTTGTGTAATTATGTCAAATTCAAATTCGTATTTGATGATAATTAAGGTTGCATTCAGTATCAATATCTTTGGTCGAAACAATGCACTTTCGTGAGCTGCTTTAATATATCTCTACTAAATTATAAAAGCTGACATTTATTTGCGGAAATAGAACCGAGAAATAACAATCAAAGACATCGTCACTCCATGATATAACCATAACTAATGAAGGCAAAACATAATTCAACCAAATCGAATAACATTTTTTGTATTGCGGCGGCGGCCATAGATCAAATAGAGCACGTTCCGGGTCGGTCACGTTCATTTTGCTAAGCCAAATAAGATACGTTTGGTGTGTCCAAAACCGGGCGCGTCAAGGCCGACCGCCTCAACAATTGAATAATTGATGTGAGAACCGCAGCGTTAGTCAGGCCTCATTCTGTCGCTTTGCATGTAAGTAAGTGTAATTCATATTCCGCGAACAATCTCAACTAGGTTTTGGTGTGGTAGATGTGACACGGTGACCTTTTTATCAAATTACGGTGAATCTAATATTCAGACCACACTAAGCCCATTGACCATTTCAAGAAGTTTTCTTGCTGATTGACATGTCATGTTGTCTTTATCGATAGTATAATCCGCCACTCATGTATTAGCATGATTATTTTGAGATAAAATGCGATGAGATCGCAAAAAATAATCAATGGCATCGGTCAATTCCAAATTGCCCATGCATGCCCCTAAAATTATCATAATCCAGAACAGACAGGCGTGCTACAGAATTCAAAGGAATCCATTAACACTGCCAATACAACATCTGTCATTTAACCTGCTTCAATCCCCTACCAGTTACCGAAACTGAACATACTAAATCAATCCTGAATAAACAGCTTGTGATAGAGAACAATCCCTGCGACCTCCACAGACCCTCGGCGAGACCGGTTAGAAACCGCTTTAGCGCGCTGTGGGAACCTTCCCACGGACGAAAAGGAACTTGCACCCTAAGTACTTCAAGCGTATAAGAAAGTCTTGGAGTACCGGGTACTTTAATTGGATGAATATGTTTTGTTAAATATATCGTTGTAATATGAAGTTTATGTGAATGATTTATTTTGTCGGGCAGGGCAACGGCAGAGCTTTTGGGTTTAGCATTGCTGCATATGAAGATTTTACTTCAGAGATTTCTATTTTGCCTTGTGAGCGGTGCTTGTATTGTGAGTCAACTTATAGTTACAACGCTTAACGATGAGAGCAACATCCAATATAGTTTTACAATAATTGCTATTTAAAACCTATTGGCTTATTAAACGGTAACAACAAAATAGCTAAGGTAAAAATAAAGAAAATCACAAACTTACTGACGAATAAACACAAATTATATGAAAAGGAAGTGCAAAGTAATTAACCGATAATTATCTGGAAAAAAACCATGATGCAAGCAAACACGAACCTGAGAACCATTGACAATGTGTTGGAATTTGTCTAACAATAATTGGCGCAAGATTTCCAGTCGTAACAATGCTCCAGTCTCAAGTCTAGGGAACTGATTATTTCTCATTATCAGTGGAAAATAGACGTAAGCTCCATGCAAGATGTGGAAGTTTCGTATTTCTATTGTTTATCAGGAGTGGGATTTAATAACGCAACACGGCATCACGCAAGCGGCCGCGCAGCACGTGAGAAAACTACTACTTGAGCAGAAATGGTTGCCAAGAGGTCGGTGGCTACACTGACATGTTTAAAGTGTCAAGACATCTATGACACTTTAATTTTAGAAACCCTCTGTCCCAGTCCAATTGCGGAAGGAGTTGCTACCGGTGGCGCCAAACGATTTAGTAAGTACCTACTGTCTCATTTCAGCCTCATTCGAATGAGTCGCTTGGGTTCAAAACTTTAGTACAAGATGAATACAGTTTTGTTACAGAGTCGAACCCTAGTTGCCGTTCAATACGTAACACATCTGTTACGTACCTATTGTACTATATGCTGCTCGCGGATGACACCCGTCCATTGTTGCAGTCGTAATGAATGGCTCTCCATCTCTAACCTTCTGTGAAATTATACTCTCGACAGCTGCCCGTGCGTCACGATTGCCCGAGACGATACCAATTGTTCTAATAATTGCATCCACCGATCGATTGTCTTCCAGCGTTATTGTTCCGATCGGCCTCGCACCGATACCCACAGGTTCCACGACCGGTTCAATGACAACATCAACGTATTTAGTGTTAATCCAAAGGCCGTCGTAACCCGAGTATATTTAGGATCGATATCAATGATTGTCTGTCTAGTGCTCTAAATTAAACTGGAGACGAGCGTACACGAGCGCACTTCGAACTGTCATTGGTGGCGTCGTGCGCGGCAAAGATGGCGGTCGCGTGACGTCACCATGCGTTTCCTTTCGCGTCGCCTTCACCTTGACATTTAAATTTGATTCTCGAACGTGTCGCCGCGCGATGTCCGCTCATCCGCGACGCGTGCCGCATAATCACAAGTATTCGCAGAACGGAGCGTTCGAATACGCGCCGTACATCCATCACACGTTGAAATATTCACAATCGCATATTTGAACACCCCTCCCTAGCCATCAACATAAACAGTATCCACACGATAGTCCCGCCCTCTTGTCACGACTCAGTCATTTAAATAAACAACATTTTATGATCGGTACGAGCATTTTAGAAATTCCTCGTCGATGGAAAATACAATGTTTACCTCGTGCCCGCAAGTGTAGAGAGTAGGTATATAGAGTGTAGAGAGCCATAGTTTCCTTCCAGTGGGTAAACATATTGAGCGATTTTTTTCTCAACGTGAGATTAAACATAATAAAAAAGCGAGGAAATGATAATATGGACAATGAATAGAATAAAGTCGAGGCGCAGTACCAGATGACCCTACAATCGCTCATGATCCCCGAAAATACGTGACATCAGCCGCCAGCCGAGCTGATACAAGGCGATGCTTGTAGTATAGGCTATCATATCACGCCGGGAACATTCCGTAAACACAGATAATGCTCCTATCAGACTTTATATCCATTTAACTTTCGGAACTACGTCTCTCTTTAGCGAGATGACACTGATGACTCGCTGGCAAATGTTATTATTAGTGTTGATAGCGCTATAAAAAACATTAATATCTCTCTGGTCAGTCGTAATCGTTGTTATTATAAACTTGCTGGAAAAGATAATGATAATAAATATTTCACTGCTAAATGTGTTCTAGTCGTAAATCTTTCGACTCGAATGATTTAGATGCTGAAAAGCGCTACGAATCTTCAAAATTACTTACTAATTTTATTTATTGAGGGCTCATTATAGGTTCCTTACCTAATATTTTAGAAATTGTTAGGAAAAAGTTAATTTGTACCTTTATCGTAGCTCAACAAATATATAACAATCGCTACTGAATTGTACCTTGTTTTCCTTAGCATAAATAATACATAAATTAGGTCCAAAAATATATTATGTTAATTACAATTTAAACGGGTTTAATTCGCGCACAAAAATATATCCACATCCCGTTCGGTTATCAGCAAACAACAGTCATATAAGTAGGGGCCAATACTCATTAAAAGGACGCGAATTGAATATATTTCACACGCATACTTAGTCGCACACACATACATTTCCATTATTTAATTATACCTAAGTATATAAAAATCTAATTGTGAAACGAATTAATATAGGGACAAACATACAAAATGTGTCACATCTTACGCAAACTCAATATTGTTAGTGAAATTATTGAATTCAAGAAGTATCAATTATTCTGATGAAGTTTTACATAGGCAAGGCTATCAACATAGACAACTTACAACTGTTCAGAATAGTAATCCTCAAGTATTAGCATTATTATTCCGTTGAAAATCTAGCTAAAGCTTATCCGAAAACGAGTTTACAGAGTGCCTAGTGTTCAGAACATGGTTCGGTTAAGTATCTCCACTTATCTCGTCCTCAGACATCGTTATCGCTTCAATGCAATATCAAACGATCTATTTAAAGGTCTGCGACTTCATTTAACTGATAGCGTCGGTAAGGGTATGGGCGCGATTGACGCAAGTGGATATCTTATCGGCGATGGTAATCCTGTGCGTGGCAATGAGGGAGGTGACAGTGACATGTTGTGTCATCTGCCTTACAACGGTTCAGGAGAACGTAGCGATAGAGGAAGGACAATCTTACCAGAAGCCGGTGACCGGCTTCTGGTAGGACCGGCATGACTGCCTTTTTGGGTACGAACAGGTCGAACAGTATGCACGTACACCATCGCCGTCCCGTTATCTATACTTACTTATAAAAAAGCCGTCGAAGACAAAAATGCAGATGAAAAAAGGATGGTGGAAGTGACTTAAAATGCACATGAATGTATTATTTTTTAAAAACGTGTCTGTCTGTCCTATTGCATTCGCATCAAATAGCTACTGAGCTGATTGCAATGTTGTTTACATTATTTTCGTATTTGGTAGATTATAAACTGACCTAAAAATGGTATCTAATAGGTGTCAATACCATTATTGGCCATTAGATAAATTGCAACGTTGGAAACAATAACATAATATTGTAATAAACGCATCAGTAGCCGCCTGATAAGAAAAGCTACACCCGTAGGTCATGTGAAGTTGCATCATTTGCATCTTAGTCTGTTCTCGTGATACCTTTTCTGCAAATACATACAGTCCCGCCTTTTTCCCGTTGGGTAAGCACAGACTTATTACATCTTTCCACGCTACGATCCGATCAGCCGATATTCTATTTCCCGTAATCTCCGTCTCCGTATCTTAAAAACATCAAATATTATTTCACAACGTTAAATTCTGTTAGCAAATAAGGTGATTAACCAATCCTTACTACCACTATCGCTGATAGCACTACAGCACCTACCTCCTTATCGTGATGTATATTAACGAAAATATGTTGATAGCAGTTTGCTTGATATTGTATGGTCTTTGTAGTAAGTATCGCATTTTATGTTATAGTGGATTCGGAGTTATATCTATCGATATATTATGTACTAGCGGCGCCCCGCGGTTTCACCCGCGTTACACGTACAACACCTATAGCTATTTGAAAGGTTTTTGCATGTTATTGTGTCATCATAGTTAGCATCCGAGTACTGGGGCGACAGTCTGTACATTAGTTAGCTAAGTTGTAACGTACCGAAAATTAAACAGTATGAAATCCACATATAAGTTAGGATGAAACCGAGATCGTGGGACGAAGTTTAACGTAAGTACCTAATCTTACTACAACTTGCCTTTCCCTCACAATCAATCTCTTTCCCTTTCTCTCTCTCTATATCTCTCTCTTCCTAGATCTCTTTTCCTTTATTTCCATATATTTCCCACTCACTCTATCTCTCCCTCTCACGCCCTTTTCTTCCTTTATGTCTTTTCCTCTTCCTTTCTCTCTCTCTCTCCCCCTCCCTCTTTCGATCGGTCTCCTCCTATTTCTATATGTACCCTCTCAATCTCTCTCGCTCTCTATCTCTCTCTCTCTCTCTGTCTCTCTATCTCTCTCTCTTCCTTTATATTTCTCACTAATTCCATCTCTCCCCGTCACTCTCTCACTCTCCCTTTACCCCCTTTACCTCCTTCCCTTTCCCTTTATCTCTCTATTTATATACTTCTCCGTCTATCTCTTTCCCTCTAACTCTATCTCTCTCCCTCTCCCTCTATGTATCTCTTTCTTTAACTTGTATCCATTATTATCTATCTCCTTGCCAAATTGAACTACGATTTGCCGTCCGTAGGGGATGCAACTAAAGAATACCTCATAACTTCAACCCCTTACTTTGTCCCCTTTAAGGATGATTTTACAAAAAAGCTGAGACCCGTATTTCTATATTTCCAACCAAAAGCCTAAATTTAAATTTTCAGATTCCTAACTTGCAGAATTATTAATTACCCATACAAACTTTCAACCCCTATTTCATCCCCTTCGAGATTATTTTTTGAGACAAAAGATAGCCTATGTCCGTCTCATAGGTCCAATCTACCCCTATACCAAATTTCATCGAAATCGGTCCAGCCGTTTGAGCGTGAAGAGCTAACAAACATACACACATACACACACACACACACACTCACAAACTTTCGGCTTTATAATATTAGTAAGATGAAATTATAAATATGGGGGCAATAGAAATGAGAAGAGGAAATGTGTTAGGGCATGACAAATCTATTCGAACCGCCAAAGAACGGAAGAAAAAAAGAAGCAGATGTAGAAGGGAATTTACAAATGCCATGTTATACAGAGAGGTCAAAGCGTTGGCTGAAGATGAGATTGCTGACGATCACTGATCACTGCACTAACAAGGCTAAAATAAGAAGAAAGAGGCTCTAAAAAGTGATATAAGTGTTTACGTATAATATAGTTCCACCAAGACCATCATGCTGGTATCATTAATATAAAAAATACAGTACGCGAATAATACAAAAAAGTCCTGAGTTGACGTCTATTATTAGGTACCTATACCGTCCAAATACGGTTGAACTGGATGCACGACAAGCACGAGCGCTTTAACAAATTGACACTTGTTATTAAGAAAACGTTCGAAGTATATTATTATAAGGTAGCTCGATTGATCTTGTCATCACGAACGATGTTCCGTGGAGTGGCCAGAACGATTCGGACGGGCGGGCGGCGCTCCGAGAGGACGGGCGGAGGGTGGGGTGGCGGCGTCGCTTGGCGCTTCACTAGTGGCCTGGCGGGCTGTGCTGGCGGGTGTCAATTTCGTCAATTTTCAATTTCACGTGTCAATTTCAGAATAAGGTGTATCGCGAAGAGGTCCAAAAACGCATGGGAGTCATTTTGCGAATAGGTAATTTATGTGCAAACCCGTTGGCGCCTTATACCGGCTCTGCGATTCTCGCGTAGGATATTTTTTCAAAATGGAAGAACTCTTGATTGCGACCGTTTTTAAAAGAGAGGCTATTTGGAACCCTTCGCACCCATTGCACAGGAATGTGGGAGTTCTGAAAAGACTTTGGCAAGAAGTAGCGGAAACTACAAGGCTAGACGGTAAGTGGTATTTTATTGAGTACTTTTTAGTTACGTACGCATTAGAACCACGTGGCTCGCCCAATTTCATTGTAACCTTGCAGCCGTTAGACCTAAGTACATAAAAATGTAAAAATGTAATAAAAGAAGTACTATGTTCCAGAGAAAAGTGTCAGAGTGAAATGGAAAAATATGAGAGCGTACTTCTTCAAGGAACTGAAAAAACTAGAGAAGGACGGAACGGGGCCAATGAGCATTTCGTGGCCGCTCTTCAACCAGCTGATGTTCTTGAAGGGAGAAACGACTGCTTCGGACAAAGACTTCAATTTGGCGGCGGTGACTGATGACTTTGAGAAAAGCCAAGACTGCCAAACCGAGTACCAAGACGAAACAGACTCTAGCCAACAGGATTTATCTCCGCCCCCGCCGGATTCCAACCCTCCCCCGCCCAACAAGAAGTTCAAACCCTCAGGGAGCAATTATTATCCTCGAGAGAACGAGCAGCTTTCACAGTTTGAAAGACAAAATATAGAAATTAACCAGAGAGGGAGGGAGATGGAATCTAATGCTGATTCATTGTTCTTCCAAAGTCTTGTGCCGTTCATGAAAGAATTTTCTTTAAAGCACAAGCTTCGATTGCGCTCCAAAATTCAAAATTTAATATTAGAGGAGCTTGAAACTATTGCAACCGTTAGAAATGGCGAATTGGAAGGCACCTCCCTCCCAGTTGTTAATCTGAACGACGCTGCATCACCAGGGCAGAGCACGGCCTCATACGTCATGCTGCATATAAAAGATGAATTAGATTGATTGATTTACCATTTTTGATGACCCATATTTCATGGTACGAGTATACCATAACATGTAAATTTGGTATTTCTCATCGTTTCTTTCTGATTAATATAATAAATAATTATTTAAATTAGTTTAGTATATAATTGATAAATAAATGAAATTCTTAATACCGACTTTTTAGTATTTAGAGCACGCTATTATATTTTCGTGTAAACTACTTAATTAGGTAGGTATTATAAATTGTTTTATTTATTTAGTATAAAGATAACTCTGTCAACTTAGAATTTTATAAACAAAGCGTCCGAATAGTGACTACGAAAGCGTTGTAATCACCTAACAGGTGATGATGATTGATGTCGATGACGTGAACGAGAGTGGTGCGTTTAAAAATACTCCTCACATGACTCCGGCATTTTCACAATCACGGTTGTTTGTTGACAATTTTGACATAACATCGTTTGTTTGGCTAATACTTTATCGTTATATGAATTTGCAGTAAGTATGTGATTTGATTGTTTTATTCTCGAACAGACGAAATTAATATTGTATCTCCTATCCAAGATTGAAATCGATCTTGGATTGCTACCTATCGTTCGATCGATTTCCAAACTGCGTGCCTTTATAAACCAATCCCCGGATCGGTTATTGGCACGTTTGACCCTAAAAATGGATTGTTATATCAATCCCAGATAGCAAAATTTGGATTGGATTGATTATTAATTTCGGCCGTAAGTGGAAGTTCGTGGAAGCCAAATATACGAGTATACCAAGCGAATGCAGTTGTACAGTATAGTATACTTGTAGCACAGACTATGATATATATATATATTTTGCCATGAATGTATCGTGGCTTAGACTGTGACTTCACTGGAATATTGGCTGGCTGGAATTCAAATTAGATTTGTGAAACAAAATCTCTTGGCACAATCTAAATCCACAAATAGTGCAAAGCCAAAAACTATAGAAACCTACTTGATCAGACAAGCCTTATGACATGAGGGGATTTCAAGCGCGGCCTCGGGACACATTTCATAATCATTATTATTTCCGTCTCAAAACCTACGGTGAAATAAAGCCAACATTATTGCTATCAGCGAGACGTGGCTAATTGGGTGACCTCAGCCTGATAAGGGCGGTGGTCAACAGTTGCGAGCTTCGTAAATACGATGCGGCACGTCCGCTCGCGTGGTGATAGCGACACGTAACGTGGCGGCGTATTACGTGTAACATATTTTGTTGTTATTCTTTTACTATCAAACGATTTAATATCTTATAATATAGCAGTAACGTATCGTCGCAACCCACAGCAACTTACTTCACTTTCCTGAGAGACTTATGGCCGAGTCCCTATGATCACGGGGTCCGAGCCGTATTGGTGGATCACATACCGAGTATCACAGAATGCGGTTTCACTGCTTAGAATCTGCCGTAAAAACTCAACGATACATAATATTATGATATCTATACTAGCTAGATGCAATAGCCGTATATTGGCAGTACCTAAATGCGACCCGGATTCTTTTGGAACTGTCTACTAATGTCAATATAAATACCACATACAGACAAAGTTGTGGGTAACATTTTTTTAGTAACAGCTAATTAAACAATTTACCTACTCACTAACTAAGCTGAATGTCTGTATAATATCTTACCACCGCAGTCCTTGTTCCCGATAGCTACAATGTGGAAACCGTCAAGGTATAAGTCAAGCCTTTTAAGCTTGCATTATAAGCTCTATTTTCGATTGCATCATCGTTTCTATGTTATATAGCGGTACAATTCTTGATTATTTGGAACATAAAATCACCCCGACAAGCGCTTGGTGATAGTTTGAGGTGGCTCGCCAGGTGGACACTAGGATTCCAAAAAATAATGCTGCAATAAAAGAAAGAAAAACATGTTTCGGCTAGAGAGTAACAAAGAAGAAGAAGAAAGAAAAACAAACACAGAGACAAGAAAGAAGACTAATTGAGGAGTTCCGAAAAACAATAATGCAAGACAAGAATGAAGAACCAGGCCCGCCCCATGAGTGTACAGAGAAGAACCTGCGGTGCTGACGGCCAAGCTGTAGTAGTGGAGAGGCAACGCAAGAAGAACAAACACTCTTCAAATCTAAAAGAGCCACAGTATCAAGGTCAAAGCCGCCATTACAAAGGAACATCTATCGCGCAAATCATAGCACCTTTAGATTCGCAAAAGGCAAATTGATTGGCGCATTTAGCACATTCGGGTGGAATATCTGTATTCGCCTTTAACGTTATCTGCTGGAGGTAAACATCCGGATACAGTGCGAAATCACACATCGATGTTTGTAGCTGTGGTGATAGGGCTAGTGTATATAAGCGACCATGTCGTGCGCGCGTGAGTGGGGAGCAAAGCAGACGCCTTCTCGATTGAGTGGTGTTCTTAAATCGTACTCTGAGACCTAAGCACGTTGTCACCTAGATGGCTTTACCGTTATCTAGCCGGTCACTAAGATATTACAAGCAAAAAAACATAAGCACAATAAAGTTAGAAACATCGGTATGAAAGACGGTTTGGCTTAGGAGCAATAAACCGTCGTCCTATTCAGTTGTCGATAGAAAGTGTTCACAGTAAAGAGTTTAGAACGAACATGTTTCGATTCCACGTAGAGAACCTGTTTGCAGATGGTGCACAGTGCACATAATAATTCGACGGTTTCCGTGGCGTTAGTTGGTTTGGTGATAAGCCACAATAAGTGGATTGGTGGTGCTAAGCGTGATGTTGTATGTTGGCAGTTTGTATGAACTACTGTGCCCTAAGAGTATAAGTTTTTACTAGCTCGACATAGTACGCGTCAACTAGCTCTTTGTATGAAGATTTTTCGTTCATAAACGCGCCGGCTGTAAAGTATCTTCATACAAAAGCGCTAGTTGTCGCGTACTATGTCGAGCTAGTAAAAAGTCATACTAGGGGTACTGTAGTGTTTGCAGGGCCGTGACATCGCAATGCCTAGCTAGTAGACTATCACTGAATCTTAGGTTCAGAATATATAATGTAGACGCGTTATTGTTAATATTTATAGTGTGCCAATATAAAATAGGCTTTACGTGAGCGATACGGCCGCAGTGGAAAGTTCCTCCGAGCCAAGCGGCGTCGCTGATATCGCTTATCAAGCACGCGGGCCTGACGTGCCGGTTGTGACAGCTGTATGTATGAGCCTCGTGCACGATACGCAAGCATTTACACAATATTCAGTCGAATAACAAGCCGATGAAGGCGAATTTGGTCATTGCCAACAGTTACTTGAACGTCTACTAGATTGCGGTTATCTGTTAGCGTATGGCGAGATTGGCTGCTATTTTAGTTCTGTATAGATACAAAACATGACTCTTGGGTACGAAAAAGAATTTTTTCTCGAACGTTATAATTATATGAATGACAATATAGTTGAAGCTATTTTTATATCGATAGGTATTTGGATACAGTAAGATTGACCAAGACCGGCCCCGTACGTGGCCATGCCGACAAGGGGCGGGCCGGGGCGGTGCGTGACAAACACTTGTATTTATATTATCAATCTCTCCATTTCTACGTTCCCAATATTCCAACTAAACTATCAAACTACGAACCAATATTTTTACCGTGATGCAGAAGTAAGCCATCTATTGGGTTATTGTACCTTTAATGTACTTAATTAATTCCATTTTAATGACTAAGTATTTGAGAACGATTGTTGTTAATTTAAATTTATTTTCAATTTAATAATTAACATCTAATTATAGTACAGTAGTAGGTATAGTACCTACTAACATAGTATCTTGGTGTCATAAGTACTACAGTAGAGTACAGTATGGCACTTACTATTAAGTAAAATTTCAATAAATATGCCTGCCTACATAAATAAATAAACAAAATCACAAGCATAACAATCAAAGTGATCCATAATGATAATGGCGAGCAGCTTTCTGGGAAATAGGCGTGTGCAGTGACAACATAACAGTGTCGGTAACGCGATGAGCTCATTTGCCTTCCATCAAAATGGAGATAGCAAAAATAGCCTTTATATCCAAGCTGATAAGACTGTCATCGAGTTTCGTGGAAGCGACGTGCTCGCAATGCCATATGGGGCGGCCGATGCTCCAAAACATTGTTTTTAGGTGTGACCTGATGTCGAATAAGGTCATCTGGCAAATATGCGTGACGTGCTACTGCAGTTGTTTCCTCTTCGTGAAGCTTGGGATCTAAGATCTTGGTGTGTATCGATGGTATCCTGGTTGGTCATTAGTATAAATTAACACGAAACAAAATATGATAGGCACTATGTGTGGACATGGTTATAACCAGCCATTGACGAAAATCATCATTGCAAACAGCATTATGGAAATAGGCGCAAGACGGAGAACTGTGGAGTGTTAAATGCATCGCAAAATTAGCTTAAGAACCTTTGAAATGACGATAAGAAAAAAAACATGCTATCCTGACAGGCTCACACGTGATGGATCCCGTAATCCTTCCTTGTGATAAAAAAAATAGCTAACACGTCCAGATTCCAACAAATCGACCGTCCTTTAAGCAATGTACGTAAGTAGGTACATAACACAAAAATGCAAATAAACCAATCGCACCACAAATGCCACAATCGAACTCGCTATCTGAAAGGT
Organism: Hylaea fasciaria; assembly: GCA_905147375.1. Taxonomy (NCBI): domain Eukaryota; kingdom Metazoa; phylum Arthropoda; class Insecta; order Lepidoptera; family Geometridae; genus Hylaea; species Hylaea fasciaria. Next base: position 10,871,439 of record LR990206.1, read on the forward strand.
GCAGTTATGTAAGACAGGATTGTTTGTGTTAGAATATGTCTCGCAGTGCAGATAAACCGAGCACTAGGTGAAGTTCGCGTTCCAAGCTGTGATAACAATATGGTCTGTTCTGTGAAGTAATGAGCTGGTAACTTTGTAAGACCGTCGTCGTAACCGTTACTAACGAGTTAGATACCCGTAGATACCCTTGTTCTACTATGATTAGACTTTACTTTTGCACTTTAAGTAATTATTGTGTGCTTTAATATTATGTTGGGGTGGGCCCCTCCAGATGCCCTTGGTCCCTTGCATAACAATTTAACGAATAGTTAATACGCAGACGCACACTACACTCTGTATGTTTCGTTATAGTAGACTATAGTAGAGAATATTTTCTCAATGGCCGCGGTCTGAATCCCTAGTCCAACACCACCGGAGCATGCTACATGTTTGCCAAGCACATGCGGTCGCGGTGACCTCATCAATCAGGCTTTGTTTACTGCCGACAAGTTCGTTGACGCCTGCCAGTGTCGCCAGCCACTCATTTATCGAGGAACTAGCTGCCGCCGGCGGTTCGCAACCTTTCATTGATACAGCCAACAGAATTTATCCCAAGTTTGGTTCCGCAAACACCAGCGGTACTTCCGAACTGGTCTACCGTCTTCAATTTCTGTTGTCATTGGGTAGAGCTTCTTTCATGACATTTATTTTAAACAATCTAAAATTTGTTTTTCCAAATGCTGTACGGAAATAGATTAGCATGCGTAGGCACCACGCCCGCTTTCAGTATCTTCGTCGTTCAAGGAGGTCATACATTACGAGGGTACATAATATGGGCACAATAGTTACATAACCCTGAGCTTAGAATCCTCGCGAGAGGGTTATTTCCGCCGCGTGTACCCCATACAAAACAAATGTACCTTGCCGAATTTAGACTGTATTTTTTCCCAGACTTCCTCATTGTTGCGCGGTGATGCGTGCCGACGATAATAAGACAATGGCACTGGTGTCCAGGGTCTACAGCTTCATTTGCGTATATATGCATTTCCGTATCTGTGTACCAGGCTGTCAAACCTGCACGAGAATGTGAAAGGTCAGATTTCGCACGACCGCCTTCACCTGACCTTTTGTTTATTAAAGCCTGCGTGTTCTCCATGTTTGAAATTGATTCAAAGGTTTAAATAAGTGGTAATGAAGCTGAGATTGGAACAGACATGCCCCTCCTTGTTAACATTTACTGTTACAGTGAGTATACTGAGTACTTGCATTGAATGCGGGTTGGTGATTCATCAAGTGCATTTAAATTAAGTTGCCTCGCCAAGGATCGTTTATTACGTTCAATCCAATAGGGCTAGCTTTAAATCAATAGAAACTCGACTCATTCAACTCAACAACCATTCATTACAACTTTATTAGTTTAGTAACATATTGGTATTTAACCAGTATTTTTTGTTGCCTTTTTGCTTAGTCTGAAGCCTATAGCGAATTTGTTATCCAATAGTATACCTACCGTATTCCTAGCTGCAAAAGCTTCCATATCAGTTCGTTGTTTTGCAGTATCACTAATACTATGACTGTTTCAACATCGCGTTAGTCAATCACTTTCCGCCTACAAAGAGGATGTCAGTGTTTGTCGCCAGACTCCTTATCACTATTAACATAAGTTGCAACGATGACTTGCGTGGCTTTGGTGCAAGATATTTGCATTTTCTTTAGATTAGGATGCAATGTTGACACAGGCATGTGTCAAGTCGTCGGGTTCTTTGTCTTCTTCTCGCGTGTCTTTGCCTTCACTGTTACAAGAAATCAGTTTGCAGTTTTGATGACATTTACGTTCTCTCGTTTAGTGGAATCTAGAAATATCTTGCAGATTTTGCTTTTAAACGAATTAATTTTACTTCAACGAACATCAACATAAAGCCTCAATGGGGCGTCCCTTTAGTTCCACAAAGTTTCAAAGTGACACCAACAAATTTAAATTTAGGTTTAAATTTGGGTTGGTAATCGCTGAAACAACACCAATACCTACTGACTTAAACGTGTCGTTATTCCGGTCTGGCACCTACATAATTATGTCTGGTGATTGGACATCTTTCTTAGCATAACAGATGAATTTACAAGCTGTCTTTTCTAGGCAAGCTTTTCATCTACACTACTATTATAAAGAGGAAAGATTTGTATTTTTGTGTGTATGTTTGTAATGAATAAACTCAAAAACTTCTGTGCCGATTTCAAAAATTCTTTCACCATTGGAAAGGTAAATGTAGCTTTCCAATAATAATTATTATTATTATTGGAAAGCTACATTTACCTTGAGTAACATAGGCTACCCGTTTATCCCGTAAAAATTAAGAACGGTTTCCGCGGGATAGTAGTTAACGCGGGCGAAACCGCGAGGCGCTTCTAGTTAACCATAAAATGATAGATGATGTTCATGTACTTTCTACCATCCCAATTTTAGTCGTGATAGGATTAACCGCTTCTGCTTCTAACTTAAGCATGGGGTATGAGTATGACTGTATGTAGACTCCACACAAGGCCCCACTATGTCTATCGTAAGCTGTTGATAACTTAGATACATAATATGTATTTGGCATTACCGTTGTTGCTAGCTGTTTACCTACGATAACTGAATTTTAGGAACCTTGGATTCCTACAATATTGGAGATAGCAAAGTTTGCGATTTCCACATTGAAGATTGTCTCCTTTTGCCATTTATGTAATTAACAGCAACATAATTATTGTAAAATAGAATACAATTTCTCTATGGTACGGAAATATTCTGAAATTAATTGAATGTCAATCCAATATACCTGTTTAACCATTACGATGTAAACTCATTATCAGCTAAAACATGCCCGTAGTGGTGACAAATAATTGTTGTTATTTTTTTCAACTATAGTTAAAAGGTAAATATTATTAGATATAGGAATATTTAATACCAAAACGGTAAACAGTAAATTGTAAACGACTATTTCATAAAATATTGCGAAATCCTTGCTAGCATCCAACGCAACAGCCTCGTGTGCACAAACTGCGTCATAGAACATATTAATTATTTCAATTTTCCTGTAGCGGTACCTATGAAGCCAGTCATTTTGCGAGAGTTTAGAGTAAACCATATTTTCCTGCCGCCCTGGAAGCAAAACAGGCAAACCGCAGACGTTTATCAGTAACAATGGCTTCATTAAACTGCGGTCAGGTTGCTTACTTATTATAGTTTCACTGCACGTATTTACTGAGCAAATACAAATTAGCCGAAGGGGCTGGGTCTTCCCAAACGGTAGTTCTACTACTTATGGTAACCATAAAACGTAGTTTTCTATTCAATACGACTTCCGTAGCGTCGTTGGTGACGATTCGGGCTGCTAAACCTGACGGTGCGGTTACGATTCCCCGATTTGCTCAGAGTTTGGCTGTCCTCAATCCTCATAATATTATTTTGTGATACCTATGAGAACTATAATTTTGCAGTTCTCTATACCCTTTCCCGATTTAGAATTCTAGATAGATATTCCCAAGAGAAAAACAGTTCTCATCGCCTATACTGATCTTTCGATAGAGATGTCATTTCTGCAAAACAGGCCAAGGATGATACACCCGGGCGCAGATTGATCCTTGACCCGGGTAACCGACTTCTCCGGCCTCAATCTAACTTCACCTATAGCCGCAGATGTAGTACTACAATGTAGGATGAAACCCAAGTCCCAAATATGCAGGTATCAAGTGGCCTGGTCCGACTAATGACAGTATTGATCCCTGTGCTGACCCGCTCGCGCTCTGGTCTACCCAGTCGTTTGTTGACCCCGATCCAGGATCATTATCTATTTTATCGATCAACGTTGAACGGGTAAAATGTTTTCAGTCAGGTAAACACTAAACAGTGCATTCACTGAACCCCGGATAACGTCTTAAAGTAATCCCATTTCCGAAACTCTCGGTATGTTATTCTAATACAATATTCTCAAGGGGAAATCTATGGAGAGAACTTTGACTTTGCTTAGCATTCTTGGTTCAAACACCGCTAAATATTTGCTCAGCACAGTCTCAGGTTGCAAAAAGTCAACCGAACCTTAAGGTAATTAGTAATCCTTCGAATTCAATCGAACTTAACCAACCCCAATGAAAGGGCGAGCAAAGTCAACGTTGGCTTGATGTCATCAGTCACCTTCAGTGGCACCGTTATATCTTGCTATAATAAATGTGAGTAGACCCTGTTTGCTCTCCCGAAGCAGGCCAAGGATGGCGCAGCCGGGTATTGATCCCCGACCCGGCCCTCAGTCATTCGGCCGACCTGGATGCTGCACCTCAATCTAATTACAACTTTCAACTGAACTGAACAAAACTTTTCTTGGAATTTCGTGACTCTGACAGCTCCCTGGTTATTACTTTAATGAAGTTTTAGGATTAACGCCTTTCTTTTAACTTCCGTTTAACGTGGATTGTCCTTTACTAATGATATTTTGAGCAATATCGCTGATTGTAAAATAACATGCAATTAATAAAGCTGGTTTGGGGGTGAAATAATTCAATCATCGTTTTATATAATGTTTATCTGATGACCTACTTTCCGATAGACCCCACCCCACGCCTTTTCTTCAGGTACCGGCAATTATGACCCACATCATAAAATTGCCTTTGCACCTGCATTAGCACAAATAATGACTAAGACCCCAAAATAAAATCTGAAAAAATGCTTCTCACGGGGCGCTACGTTTTGCATTTCCCACGGTAACCCAAACTCGGGCGGGACAGGTGTGTCAACAGAATTGGAGCAACAGGTAAAGGCCTCTGCGATATAGGCCAAGGATCCTGGTGCCTGACTCCCGGCTGCTCCCTAATAGCCTCGCCATTATTCCTTACCCGTAACTCGATCAAATGGAGTGGTCATAAGTCACTTAGTGGGTATTATCTTCTATGAATAAAATATTGCTAGTTTCTGTAATACTGACTGGGAGTTGGTTGTCCACAATATATCGAATAATAAGGATATTTATTTCACACTGAACATTCAGCCAGTTACTCATTGAATTACAACGGTGGAAGAAGTACTCAGAAGATGCCGAGAGGACAGGAGGCCTCCCACCGGCATACCTCACCGTTCTCAACGAATATGCTGTAAACCCTATAATTTACCTAAATCGAATTATACTCAATATGTTGACGTATTGTTTTCCGACACAATCATATTAATTAGCCATTATACTTTAAGCGATTCAATCATTTGTCAACTACGCTTTGTGAGTCACACGAGTGCATTAGCACTGTACTACGAATAGGTTAATATGTTTTTCGTGATTCAGCAAGCATAGTTGTTGTTATTTGATAAGAACTGTTCTGTACATTTATTGTGTCACTAAAGGTTCCTTCATTGTTATTGTAATTCATATTGTCTTCCCCTGATTCTCGTTTGGTAAGGTCATCATCAGCCATTAGACGCAGGTCTTCTCGTGGTCTGAAAGTCTGAGAGAAAATCCATAGTACTTGTGCAATTTTATGAAACTACTTTATCTTTCTCATTCTTTCATTTGCCTCTTCTCTTTTTATATATAGTTGGTTATTTGTTCTGTTTACTAGTGTCACGTGGTTGGCTACCACCCTCTAGCCTATTAGGTACCCTTTTCTAAGTATTCGGGTAGCCACCTTTGGGAGCCAGTCCCATTCTAGGGTTATATGTTTAGTTTACCCCCTTCGATTACGTCAACATTAGGTGAGATAGTGGTCCATACTCTGTGCTATAAAAAAAACCTGGTGCATTTATTACCTGTTTGATGTGCGCATAATGATTAGCGAGGCGTACCCCATTGCTCGGGCGAGGTCGTAAGGCCAAACCCCGGGTCGCGCGCTCAATCCGGGCAAAGGATCTCTGGAGATGCAGCTAGCGGCCTCCAGGCCTTTATAATGAGCTCCGAGAAATTTTGCCCGACCTTACGTCCTACTTTCCTTTGAAGTTTTTTCATGATCTGTGATCATATTTCAAGTAGTATTTATTGCAGGAGTTGTGAGATCTCGGAAACCTCTGAGATGAATTTCAGGGGCTGTTCGATAAGCTTTCGAAGCGTGCCCAATTTCTTATATTGCCAATGGCTCTTCTGAAGTGCAGCAGTTGCATTGGAATATGATGGGCACACGCACATTATATTATGCTCCTTATTTCTCAAAAACAAAAAAACGCGCCACAAAGAACAAGCTCGTAAACTGACACTCATTAAAAAATAGCTTCATTTTTGATGGACCTGTTACAAAAACAAGCTTCACCTGAAATTAATACAAATACTTACTTGTATTATGTATTCTATGATACATCTGAAGTAAATAGTAAATGCTAGTCTGTGTGCGCTAGCAGCCGAGGTCGCGAGGGCAAAGTCCGGGTCACACCTGAACCAGGCCAAGGATCCTCGAGAGATGCAGCTATCGATCGGGAGGCTAGTGCCGCGGCCGCTGGGGTCGATCTGGAACCGAGAGGAGCTGAATACTGGAAAAGCTTGAGAATGAAAGTTCAATTTCTACCTACGACTACTTTAAAAATAATTCTACAACCATCTTAAAGGTTTATAACCACAGTGTAGCAATAATTGTACTTTTGACACTTGTCAGAGTTATGTAGAATACAATACAAGAGATATAACACATCTTTATTGTTCCCAAGTTACTGTGTAGGTAGACGTAGGTACATTGTATAGCTCGTCGCAACAGTTTTTGTACCTACAATAATAGGCAAGTATTATTATGTAAATTAACAGAATAGTATGTTTAGTATTACCTACCTACTACTAATTTTGCACATTGAAATACCTACTTTGACATATTATTATGACTTGTGATTGACATTTATTTAGACGCATCTGAACAAACGACACGTTAACACAAAATAACATTCAGCTTTATTTGCTAGAACTAACTAGTAAGTACCTATGTACATAATATTGATGGCAGATACATACATAGAAGTGGTGCATAATACAATCTTAATATAATATAAATTACGCATCACATTGTTCGTCCGCGATGGGCTTCTAAACTACTTAACCGATTTAAATCAAATTTGCACACCGTGTGCAGTTTGGTCTAACTTGAAAGATAGGATAGCTTACATCTCAATTTATAGTCGCAATAAAAAAAACCTTAGCCACAGCAAAGCGTGGCCGTGTCTGCTAGTGTTAATTAAAAATGTTAAGATAGGAAAATATTTCACTTTTGACAGAGTTATTGAAATTTTAAATGGGAATGACATAATTATATTAATACACATTAAGAACTTCTCACCTCTGAACACCACTCTTTCCAGCTCTTGTCATCTGTCATTCTCTCCCGGGAATTCAGGAGGTAGGTACACCTATGCAGACCCTAAAACATTGCACCTGAATAGCCAGACCCATTAATATCGTACGTAGCAGATTGTTTAATAATTCAGGCGCGTTGCCGAGCGGGGGCACAGAATAAATAACAGTACAAGGGGGCTAGTGCCCCGCATGCCCCCGTCTGCTCCTGGTTCGTATTGATCGCTTGCACTGAGACGCGACGACACTGCGCCATCCACACCCTGTGTCTATGTCTACCAGGACTAGGTATAGGTTTATGTTGAAGGTTGTAGGTTCACCGGGTACAGAGGGGCGGAGTCGAGATCAAGTGTAGAAGGCTATTTGTACTTTTTGGGCTACTCCCATCTCTCTACCAGTAATTGTAGACGTGAGACAAAACTACCGTCTTTGAAACCAGAACAAATTAATACAAGCTTTGTAGAATTTTTATACACTTGCAGACAAAATGGACGTTTATTCACATTAAATTTAGATATAAGTTATGGACCTTGGAGAAGGACATGGAATACTTTTAATTGCGATACAATTTGATGAAGTGCACGCTAACAAAGTCGCTGGAAATAGCTAGTTCTATATAATTAGACTTCAAATAGTTAAATACCAGGATCAGTAGAGCTTCAAAATCTTCGAGCAATAATGTACACGATAATGATCGAAGTTCAAAATGATCTTTTGTACGTAGGTACCTAAAGGAATGAAATAGTTTTGGTCGCATTTATTTATGTAGACAAAGCAAAAGAAGGAAAAATAAATACCTTATTTACTCGTATTTAACACTGAAATAACTTACGAAATGCTAATTACGTAGCCGTCCACTATGAAGATCGCCGACGCTGCACTTGCACCGGTCGCTATGCCGATGCCGCGTGACGTCAATCACCGGCTCGTGTGAATTATAGTTTTGTAAGAATGGCATTCCATATTCCCGCCTCGATGTGGAACCACACTTTTTAGTTATAAGAAATTAATTGTAACTTTTATTTTTAATTAAATTTATAAATTCTTTTTCGGTTTTTTTTCGATCCTCCGCCTGCCGCTAACGTATTTGGCGCAGTCGGTAGGATTCCCGCGGGACTTTCGGGACTTATCTCGTATCGATAAAAACGTCGCGAAGCTACCCGGGTGGCTCTCCAGCACCGTCATCGGGAATCCAGAATCTACGGACCTGCAGCAGACCCGGAGGAGAATCCAAACCTTGATTCAAGGAGGAAAACCGGATAACTATGTATAATATGTAAGTGCACTTGAATTACTCTCGTGTTGCTTCCCTTGTTCCTAAGTCAATCTTTAGCTTCAAGATTTTTCACCCAAGAGCCTCTAGTTCGCGGGACCCTGAATCACGTCAGGCCCGCCAACGAGTAGCCGATATTAATAGAGATATTTTAGTTTTAGATAACAGTGAATTAGATATATTAAATTTAAAAATGGCAAATGACCCGGACACAATATTCAAGGCCCTCCGCCTTGTCCCGGAATTTGATGGTAACCCTAACATTCTTACGCGGTTTATTAAAATATGCGATCAGTTAGTTACGCAATATTTAAGTACAGACCCCAGTAGTGAGTTTCCTAATTTGTGTTTGTTGAACGGAATACTTAATAAGATTACTGGGACAGCCGCCAGTACCATCAACTCGAATGGAATTCCAGAGAGTTGGCTAGGCATTCGAACTGCCTTGATAAATAATTTCTCGGATCAGCGTGATGAAACGGCGTTGTACAATGACCTCTCATTAGCTACACAATGTAATAAGACACCCCAGGAATTTTACGATCATTGTCAAACTCTATTTAGTACGATAATGACTTATGTGACTTTACACGAAGCTATACCGACTACGATAGAAGCGAAACGTGAACTTTATAAGAAGGTCACTATGCAGGCGTACGTACGTGGTTTAAAGGATCCTTTAGGGTCCCGCATACGTTGTATGCGCCCCGCCACTATAGAAAAAGCGCTCGAATATGTGCAGGAAGAGCTTAACATCACTTATCTGCAATCGCGTAACGAGACCCCCAAAAATCAATTGACCCCTAAGGTCACTCCCCAATTTCAACAAATGCCGTTTACACCCCCGCGACCCTTAAATTTTCAAATGCCTACCCCTAATTGGCCCGTACCTATGGGACAACGACCTATGAGGCCTTCGCCTCAACCTTTTAAATTTGCGGAACATAACCAATACCGTATGCCCTCAAATACGCAACGAATGTTCGCTGCACCACCACCTAACTACAACCCACGCAGTAACGTTTTTAGATTACCGCCCCGTAATTATAATCCACCACAGCCTCAAGGCCCTCAGCCTATGAGTGGAGTTCAGCGTTTTACTCCAAAACCATTGCCCCACACTAAAATGATCTTGGGCCATGATTGGAGTAAATTCGGAAACCCGCCGCCAACTAATTATTTTAAAACTCGCGAAATGAACATGAACGAGTGCGCGGCATACAATGACTCATATTACGATTATTACCAGCCGGAGTCCGATTACTATACTGACTATAGTGACAGTGGTTTTGCCCCCGGTTTCGCTTATGAACCGACTTACTATGACGTGACTACGGACAGCCAACTGCCTGACGATTATCAACCACAGGCAGTACCTAGCCATGAAGAGCAGGATTTTCAGGAGGTTTCGAATTTACAAAAACCAACATAGAATTAAACCTCCAGACGCAGCGGCAATTGCCATATATTCAAATCGCGGACCCACCATTTAAACTTCTTATAGACACCGGTGCTAACCAATCTTTTATTAGCCCCGAGGCCGTTGAGAAATACTTTTCTGATTTCCCTCTTAACTTCGACCCCTTTGAGGTGACGAACATACACGCAACTAGTAGAAATAATTATTCTATTACTTTGCCGTGCTTTGCAGAATTTAATGACGCTGATTGCATGAAGTTATTCATTTATCGGTTTCATGATTATTTCGACGGGCTCATAGGTTTAGATCTATTGAGTAATTGGGAAGCCCGTATAGATTTGAGAGAAGGTCAACTGTTAACGCGAACTGCGTCTAATCCCATCAGGATGTATAACTCGTGCAACGTGAACTTATACGAAGATATTATTCCAGCGGGAACATCTAAAATCGTTCGTATTCCCGTGGACACTACAGATGGCGAAGCTTTCATCAGGGAACAAGTCCTCTGTAACTGTTTAGTTCACGAATGCATTACAACCGTTATCGACAATCGTGGCTACTTAGAAGTTGAAAATCCAACACCAAATGACGTCATATTTTCACTTGACCGGCCAGCGCACGCGGAATTATTTAATACTGAGTGCACGCGTACTCAACAAGTTACGGCACGCGTACAAGATGTAGTATCACGGTTGCGAACGGATCATTTAAATGAAGAGGAAAAGGCTAACCTTGTCACCCTTTGCTCTCGTTACCCGGACGTATTTTATATAGAAGGCGAAACACTTACGTTTACAAATAAAATTAAACATCGAATCAGAACCACCGACGAAGTGCCAGTGCACACTAAAAGCTATCGCTACCCTTTCGTGCACCGCCAGGAAGTTCAGGACCAGATAGGAAAAATGTTGGAACAGGGTATTATACAACCATCTGAGTCAGCGTGGAGCTCACCCATTTGGGTAGTACCAAAGAAGATAGACGCCTCTGGAAAACAGAAGTGGCGCCTCGTGGTTGATTTTCGTAAAGTTAACGAAAAGACACTCGACGACAAATACCCCATTCCAAATATAAGTGACGTTCTTGACAAATTAGGCAAGTGCCAGTATTTTACGACCTTAGACTTGGCCAGTGGGTTCTACCAGGTTGAAATGGACCCGCAGGATATCGAGAAGACCGCATTTAATGTCGAACACGGGCATTTTGAATTTCTTCGAATGCCCATGGGACTTAAAAATTCTCCGTCCACGTTTCAACGTGTTATGGACAATGTCCTTAGAGGCCTTCAGAACGAGATCTGCCTCGTTTATCTCGATGATATCATAGTGTTCAGCACATCCCTTCAGGAGCACATGATTAATCTCGAGAAAGTCTTCCAGAGACTTAGAGAGTCCAATTTTAAAATCCAGATGGACAAATCTGAGTTTCTTAAGCTTGAAACAGCTTATCTTGGTCATATTATCACCAAAGATGGCATAAAGCCGAATCCTGACAAGATTTCCGCTATTAAAAAGTACCCCATCCCTAAGACTCCGAAGGAGATTAAACAATTCTTAGGACTTCTCGGTTATTACCGAAAATTCATCCCAGACTTCGCCCGTACCACTAAGCCACTTACTCAGTGCCTGAAAAAGGGTAGAAAAATCACCCTAGACAATGAGTACGTAAACTGTTTCGAGAAATGCAAGATCCTCTTAACTAATGACCCTATCTTGCAATACCCAGATTTCAGTAGGGAATTCAATCTCACTACAGATGCTTCAAACGTAGCTATCGGAGCTATTTTATCCCAAGGCCCGATAGGATCCGATAAACCAATCTGTTATGCATCTCGAACCTTAAATGAGAGCGAGATGAATTACAGCACTATCGAGAAAGAGTTGCTTGCCATAGTCTGGGCCACGAAATACTTCAGGCCCTACCTATTCGGACGAAAGTTTAAGATTTTGACTGACCACAAACCATTGCAGTGGATGATGAATTTGAAAGAGCCAAATTCACGTCTCACGAGATGGCGACTTCGACTGAGCGAATTTGACTATACTGTTATTTACAAGAAAGGCAAATCTAACACTAACGCAGACGCACTTTCCCGTGTAGAAATTCACACTAAGGAAGCTATGTCCTTAATAGAAGAAATTGACGAATTAAATTCTTTAATGGGCAATCCATCTGACACCATAACTGCCCCAGCCAATTCTTCTACTGAAACGGTTCACACTAGTAACGAGAATCCCATTTTAGAGATTCCTATAACAGATGAACCCCTAAATAAATTTAACCGACAGATACATTTCACCCTTGTTAACGACGTTAAGAAACGACCGACAGTGACTAAACCATTTGACACCCACACACGTATTAGTATTCAATTATCTGAATCTAATTTAGAAGAAGACGTTATAAATGCAGTTAAAGAGTACGTTAACCCGAAAGTTAAGACGGCATTATTAATTAATCCCCCTCTGGCTATGTTTTCAATCATTCCAATTTTACAAGATAAATTCAGAAGTTCTTCAATGAATCTTGTATTATCTAAAGTTGAGTTAGAAAACGTTAAAGAGTATCTCCGACAACAAGAGATAATCCGCCACTACCATGATGGTAAAACCAACCATCGCGGAATTAATGAATGTCATTTAGCTTTATCCCGTAAATACTATTGGCCGAAAATGAAAGAACAAATAACTAAATTCATAGGTGAATGTACGATCTGTGGCCAGGCTAAATACGATAGGAATCCAGTTCGACCTCAATTTAATATTGTACCCCCAGCTACTAAGCCGTTTGAAATAATCCACATGGATTTATTCGCAGCACAGAATGAAAAGTACGTAACTTTCATTGACGTATTCACAAAGTACGGTCAAGCATACCATCTACGTGACGGAACAGCTGTTAGCATTTTACAAGCCCTTTTACACTACTGTACTCACCATGGCGTCCCTATGACCATCATCACAGATAACGGAACAGAATTTACCAACCAGTTGTTCATGGAATTTACGCGGCTACATAAGATTAACCACCATAGAATACTAGCTCATTCTCCTAATGACAACGGTAATATAGAACGGTTTCATTCTACACTTCTTGAACACCTCAGAATACTTAAATTGCAACATAAAGATGAACCCATAGTTAATCTCATGCCTTACGCTATTATAGCCTATAATAGTTCTATACACTCTTTTACTAGATGCAGACCTTTCGATTTACTGACCGGACACTTTGACCCTAGAGACTGCCTTGACATTGACATTACCCAACAGTTACTACAACAGTATGTTCAAACCCACAGAGATCAGATGAAGAAAGTTTACGAGATAGTAAATTCCTCATCTCACGCTAATCGCACCGCATTAATCGAGAATAGAAATAAGACTCGCGAACCTGAGATAGAATATGCACCCCAACAGCAGATTTTTGTAAAGAACCCTCTAGCTAGTCGACAAAAGACCGCCCCACGTTTTACGCAGGACACAGTTTTAGCTGACCTGCCAATTCACATTTATACTTCTAAGAAGCGAGGCCCCGTGGCAAAGTCCAGATTAAAGCGTATCCCTAAAGCAGCAAATTTGTTACAGAATCCTGCTAATAGTGATCCTTCCAATGACGCAATCTCAAGAGATAAGACTTGAGAGTCTTGACGATGGACCAGGATTGCTACCCTACAAACTCGGACTCATGAGACTAACGACTCACCACCATACATTCCTACAGTACGTAAAATTGAAAGACATAGAAGACAATGTACACTCGCTACAGACTCAATTACTAAGCTACCGAGATCGAATGACTAATGACACTTACTCACTATACGAAATTCAAATTAATTATCTTACTAATGAGCTTGACAAAGTTTTAAACCAATTAAAATCTTTAGAACCTAATAGAAGTAAAAGAGGTCTTGTAGACGGACTGGGTTCAGTTATTAAAAGTATAACTGGAAACCTTGATCATACTGATGCGTTAGAATTTAACGATGCAATTAAAACATTACAAACTAATGAAAATAAAATGTTAACCGAGTTCAACAAGCACATTAGTATGAGTAAAGAGTGGATGTTTAAACATAATAACGTACTTGAACAAATAATAGATAATCAGAATAAAATTAATACTACAATAGAATTAATACTTAACAGTGACGCACTAAAAGAAAATAGCTTAATTAAATACGCCAAGTTTGCCCAACTTCTAGAAGTAATCGGTGAAAATGTAGAAGATTTAACTCAAGAATTACTTAGAATAGAGAATAGTTTAGCTTTTATTCGCGTTTCTAGTACGCACCATTCTATGATAGATATAGAGATATTAGAGTCAATGGTTAGTAAACTTAAAATTATATATGGCAGAGAGCAGATTTTAGACTTAGAACTTAGACAATATTACGATATTATAAGACCGGGATCTTATTACTTTAACAAACAAATCGTTTTCGTTTTTAATTTCCCGATAGTTTCTAAGGATAGTTACGATTTATATAGATTATCGATAGTACCTAATAAGCACGCACAGGCTCTTATCCCATCCTTTCCCTTCATTGCAACTAACGAGATGTCATTCGTGTACATAGAGGCAGAATGCCCGAAGTTGAATAACTGGTACCTCTGTGAGAAAGACATCACCCATCAGATCCGCACCAGATCTGACTGCATCCAGGAGTTGATCACCAACCAAGTCCTACAAGAATCCTGCCAGCTCACGACAGTAACCCTGACGAGAGAAGCAATGGAGAAGCTGGATGACCAGCACTACGTCCTGTCATTCCCCCAAAAAACGAAGGTACAACTCATCTGCCGCGGAAGAAACTACACGTCGCTCCAGGGAAGCTACCTCACTACAATTCCCGTGGGATGTCGTCTGAAGACTGAAGAGCTCACCATCGCCAACGACAATGACGAGATTCAAGGCCAGCCCCTCATATTAACGAAGATACCCTACGACGTTGAGAAGCAAGGTACGACGGCAACACACATCAACCTGAACTCCGTCGATCTCCAAGGACTGCACAGCATCCAGGACAAAATTATGGTCCAGGCCCCTCTACAAATAGACGACGTAGAAGCAAACGTCCTCTACCACACGACAGTACCACTCTACACGATACTGTTAAGCGTGGTTGCACTTACCATCATCGTAATGACCCGGCGCTGCATACTGAGACGCCGAAGAAGAATGAAAAAGGACCAGCAGCCTCCAACCATAATCCTGGCGAAAAATGAAGACCCCGAACACATTCCGGCGACATTTTCGCTAAACGTCCTCAAATAGTCGCCGCTCTAAGGGTGGAGGAATTACGTAGCCGTCCACTATGAAGATCGCCGACGCTGCACTTGCACCGGTCGCTATGCCGATGCCGCGTGACGTCAATCACCGGCTCGTGTGAATTATAGTTTTGTAAGAATGGCATTCCATATTCCCGCCTCGATGTGGAACCACACTTTTTAGTTATAAGAAATTAATTGTAACTTTTATTTTTAATTAAATTTATAAATTCTTTTTCGGTTTTTTTTCGATCCTCCGCCTGCCGCTAACGTATTTTGCTCATAAACAGGTAAATTAAAACAAGTATCTACTCATAACAAACGCTGACAAAGAAACACAATATTTTTCCAATAAATATTATAAGTATTATTAAGAAATATTAATACTATAGGATTACCTACCTCTCTTATTTCCGAACAATGAATATCCTGCTCATGATAATCCCACGCAATCTCTCCCACTCCCACCCCACGTTTCCACGTAGCTGTATAATGCCTTCGATGTGATATCTTATCACATCATTCTCGATTTACTGAACAGAAAAGCCTGGATTTCCGCGTAGATGAGCTTTTATCAGTATAACTAGGTAATTGGTTCCAAGAAAGTCGAACTCAATCCCGACAAAAATAACGTAATGCTCACAAAGAAAAGAATATACTTACTTAATGTAGGTAAGTAAATAAATATCTATTTCCTTTTTTAGTTCACATCTGTAGCTTATTGCCCCCTTCATCTTAGATTATGTTATATACATAATCATATAGGTATTACACAGGTATTATATAGGTACACATATTAGGTAATCTGTTTATCCTTACCATACCTAATTGTTAATTAAACTTCGCACGTACATCCAGACGGTGCCGGAACAATTGTCCTATTTGAAACTCTACCTAAAAGTTGCTGCCGGTAAATACAGGCAGTTCCTATGATGGAAACGATTTTTTTTTAAGAAATTGGCGTGACGTGCTTGTGCTTAATTCATTAACATCAGTACCGCCCGTCATTAAGGCGCAAGTGTCCGAGGGCGGGCGCGTCGACCCTCGCCCAATCAATGTTCCCGCGCACGCGTGCCGCCGCCCCCACCGGTCGATACGAGGCGGCGACACGTCACCTCTGCCGCTGAGGTAAACGACTCCTGCACGTTATGATAGGTCTAGATGTCAATAAAACCGGCGGATTATGAATCAGAAACCATGTAATGGAGAAGGACGACACAGCGATTAGGAGCTGCCATTACTCGGTAATACCATATTAGGGTAATGAAATTGGGTTCAATCCTTTCGCAAAGAGCTTTGAGGTAGCTGATTTAGGCTCTTGATTCGGTTACTGAATGGTTCCCGGCATTGTTGAATATCAAATTGCGCCGTATTTTCGCAAGTCGCGGCTCGTCAAGCCTGTTTCTTGAAGCAGTCGTGTGCCGGTCGTCGTTGTAGAGTTCTCTCTACGTCGATTCTTGCCATAGAACGCCTCGTTACGTCCAAACAGCCGAATGTCGAGCGCACTATCATGCCTAGGTATACTGTCAGGACGAGAAGTTTGCAATGATGAGAGGTACGTTATAAAATATGGAAAATTCTAGTTTTCATTTCCGTCCTATAGTAGGTAGTTATTTTCGCATTCAGTTGACGTCATTAGATAGCGGCGTTATTGGATCTCTTGTTGTAACGGTTCGATAAAATACTTGATCCAGACAAGGTCGAAAAAGATATTTTTTCATTTACCTGTGTAGTGAATTGGTTTGCCTATTTCGGGGTGCGCGTAGGCGTCCGCTTTGGCGATAAGTTAAATAATTTAGCTGAACTTAGATACAAAGAGTTTATGATGAGAAACTTGTAACAGTAACACATAAAGGCGATTGTCTGGTGCTCTAGTACTTTCTAGTAGGTACTGGTATAATGTGTTCAGTTGCGTTCTCCGGTGCCAAAATAAACATTATTTGATTGATGTTGATGAATAAGAGAAAGCTCACTAGAGCTACAGTTACTATATCAATGCCGCTAACGAACTCACCGCATAACTGCACACGAGCTTTCATATTCCTCGAATTAATAGCATTAACGGAGGGATTGCGACGGCTAACATTCCAAGGGATAATGGTAATTAAAATTCTAATGGGATTGTAGATTTGTGGCCCCTCGGCGACTCGGCGTCAATCGATAGGAGTCCCGGGGTTCTAATTCCGCTGACTCAAGGCAGACCCTGGCTGGGGTGCGTGACGTCACCAATCGATACCCTCTGCCCGCTCCCCCTCGCGCACCCTCCGCCGTTCGTGCTAGCTGGTGATGTAACGTCGTATTTTGTGGGGTTGTTGTATCCATGAGTCATGTAACTCGTGTAACGGTGCCGCTTTCAAGGGTGGCAGCCAACGTTATGAATTATGAAACTGGATCTAGTTCGTAATGTGTTTGTACGTACGACGTACTTACGTAACCTTCGTCTTACTGGTGCATTTCTATTTGCTTAATGCGACACGAGAATACATGATCTGTAAGTAAGATACTCTGTGGAATCAGAAACACAACAACCAGAATCATAGCGAATACCTATGTTGTACAAAAATATTTTGTTCGTGTGTGCCGGCCCTTCACCATCTTCCACAGGGACTGTGTTAACCTCTTTGTTGTTCTAAGTTCACCTATCTTTGAAGTAACATTCCAACACTTTTAGATTATCGATGAAAACACCTTCTCTTTTTAAGTAGGTACATCTTTTTCTAAGTTACTCAGTGTGTCTCAGTGTACTCAGTGTACTCAGATAAAAACCACACTATATTGTAGTGTAGAGGTTAAATAAGTCAGCATATTATAATGTTGACTGACCCCGACATTTCGATTATGTTGCATTGACCGTGGTCACAAGACTCGTAATGAAATACATTTGCGAAAGTTAAAACGCTTCAGTAGAGTTATATGTATATTTGCCTTCATGGCTATCATTATATATTCCTAAAACTGGATTGTTGTGTTCGAAGCAGTATACCACTATCTGATCAAGGTCTCTTCGTAACCGGACAAGCCCAGACCTGCGTACTTTATAATTATAACGGAAGACCGGTCATGTCGACAAACGCTAATAATATTTATGTTTATCATCACCGGTTATATTTGTTCAATAAAAACGTGTATATTAATTTTATTCTACAAGTTCTGAAGTTATTTTCCACTATTCAATATTCATATTAAATTTATTGTTAAGTATTAAGTCCGCTTGGAGATTCGCTACTTCGGTCTGGTATTTTCATTTCTTGATTGTACAATAATAATAAAATTGTGACGCCATTTCGAGTTTGGACGAGGTCGTTGAATTAGTTTTTGACATTTAGTGTTTTCAATGATTATAATTTCTCAATATGCTAGAAGCTTACCTTCAGTTTCATCGTTTTCATTCTTGCGTTAAATCTGTCGAATCGAAATATGTTCTTTCGTTGTCGTATTCCCTTTACTTGTAACATTCAAAGCCAAAGAGCATTGTAGGTGCTTTATACACCCTATTCTAAATTCTCACGTAATGGAACTAATGGAACTTCAGGCTATAGTTGAAATTGGATGCCGTCCCGTCGCTACGTGCTCGGAACGTAAATAAACATAGACACGTGTCGTGGGTGCGGACCCGCGCGTGCGCTCCTCGGCGCTCGCCATCGATCCACCTGCCGCGGCTCCCGAGGTCCCCGACACAGTATACGTGAGAGCTATCCCTCTACATAACGCTGGGGGCTAGGAACAGTCTGGAAGCTCTAGCTTTTATAGTAAGTAAGTGGTCGAGCTTGCTGTAGGTGGGTAACTGCTGTGTCTACCGCCAAGAACAGCACTCCTTCTCAATAATAGGAGACGATGGTCGCTTATTGTTCTTTAGCAAAGCAACTGTGAGTGTTTTGCTGGATATCCAGTAAGAGATTGTACTGTACTATCTAATGTTGCGAACTACTTACTTTTTCCGCCGTCCTTAGTGTGATGTCTCACATTAACGCAATTAATAAAACATAGTTTTAGGAAATTCTGGCATCTTGCGGCACTAAAAGAACGGCTTACTTTCTTTATTACAGAAGGAAAATCGAACCTACATACAATTAAGCAAACAGTAATCAGGAATATGCTATGGAGTGAAAACCACGGCATGGTAATAATGGATTTCATGACACAGTTCTGCAGATCTTATCGAATGACATAAATTGTTATTTAGTTACAGCCACTCACATATTGTATTATGTATTGTCGATTCAATTGAAATAGTGGCTTTTCTTTTTATTTGCCTCCGGCACGAATGTGCCAGAACCACAGAATAATTTAGCTGTAGACAGGAATATCCGAAACGTACAACCAGATCCATAGCGCATAGTCGAGGAAAATCAATAGCTCGAGACGTAGAACTGTTCAGTTCTCTTCAATGGTCTGATTTTCAGTTGGTCTTGAGAACTCCTGCTCTGTAATTAATGGGATGGAAAGCTTGTGATGCCGCGCGTCCGTCGCTGCAGCTAGATGTAAATAAACATTCGTAAACACGTGTCTTGTAGTTTTAAATACGATAGCCGCCGACTGCGCACGCGTGCTCTTACCGCCGCAGCTCCTATTACCGATGTAGACATCGTCTTTGTCATCATTACGTCAGGTCGCATTAGAGTCCTGAACACACTATATTTTATCAACTTCCGTCATATTATCTTCATAATGACTAGTGACTTCCACATCATTTTTAATGTCTTTTATAATTAGGAATCCATTTAAAAACAGACCCATTTAATGATGACGTGTTAAAGGTATGTTGTGTTGACCCTAAAGTTTTAAAACAAAACAGATAATATCGAGAAGACTGTTTCTTTATACTTAGCACACGTATTTACCTACTTTGGTATTGATTTAGTGAAAAACAAATCAATAAAACTGAATTGATTAGATACGGTGCGTGAATTGTTTACGTCTCAAATTATTTGCTGATAAGCTATTTTTAAACTGCATGCTTCTTTCTATTACTTACTTAACTCGTATAGTTTACCTGTAACGTTTCTTCTCATTTTGTTTTATTGCATCTAGTAAAAACATGGTGAAAATTTAGTGTGGTAATATGCTTTAGATCTAGGTACCTATCTAGTTATCTACCTACCTACTTTGCTCTTCATTTGTATTCCTGGATTGAAATTAAGCGAATTAGAGCTTTGTTTTGTAATCGTGTCCCAACTTATTGACATTTTCAGCTGTTAAATGAGGTTTTCTCGTAGAATTTCCTTTGTGCTTAATCCGCTTATTAAGCGAGCGGGGCGCACAAATCAGATTACCTACTTGATTGCGAGTGACTAACATCCCTTTGAGCGTTTATTCTCATTTCCCCAGTACACTAAATCACTCGTCGCTCATAATTACTTTCAACAAGAAAATTCGATTTGGCACGGTTTCGGGGATATTTGTTAAGTAAGTACCTAACTACCTACCTACTACTACGTAGACGTAATTTTCGTTAAACGCGATATGATATTATCACGTCCACTAGATTTTGATGTACCTTACCTTAATATTATAGTTGATGCTTCAATAATCTGTACCTACTTATTTACTTACCTACTTACTTGAGTGATATGGTGAATAGTCGTCATAAATCGTAGATTTCCTTTGTTAACATGTGGAAGGTGCGCTCACGCATATTTCCTAGAAACCTTACTACGAGTGTTATTATGTTATCTCCGCTGCGTCCGTATAATCCACATTCACCGGTTCATCCATGTCTACCTACCTGGTCGCCGCATAACTGTTTTTTCTCCGATCCTCGAACGCTTACAAAAAGCGTTGCTTGCTTCATTATTATTAAAGCACAAAAGCGATGATCGGCAACGGCAACATGGCGGCGGCGTTGCGACGTTGCCGGTCCGCACGCTCGGCTGACTCGTCACGTGACGTCACGTCTCAAGATGGCCGCCACCACCGGTCGTGCTGCGTCCCCGTCCCCCGCCCGTCGCGTTCGCTCCCGACCCGTCTCCCAGCCGGATCCGAACGAAGTAATACTCGTAATAATAATTTAGAATGCAGCCGTCAGAAAGGAAACCGAGCGAGAATAGATTGAAATTTAATGCATCGAACACGTCGACCATACGTGTTACCGCTAATTGTTATTCTACAACAGAAGCTGTTTACTTTCGTTGAATAACATAGATAGCAGTTAGCGGAATTGAGGGCCTCGACAGCAAGCGTGGCGCATGCTCGCTGACTGCGTGATTCATTTCGTTAATGTTCTTATAGTCTCTTGACTTCTTAAGGAACTTTGTAAATTTCAGCCGCTATCAAGACTGTTTTTCCGATAAGTCAGGCATTTCGTTTATTACCTAAGTACTTTTATTATTAGCTCGCGCAGTTTGGACACCTGTACGTACAACACTAACTTCGTCGATATTAATAATAATTGAGTAGGTAATGCTTTCACTGGCACATTATTTAAATCACTCTGTTTTCTATTAGTACCTAGAATATCAACCTATCATTCTCATCTCAATACCTAACCATATCTAAGCCGTAAGCAGAGTAAGCATCTTTCATCGCTTTTTGATCATGCATGACTGTTCCAAATATCACTTCTCTAATTGTCACGTTCACTTCATATCCGGGAGTACTGTTCTGCTCTGCTTTTATTCAGCCAAGTTGAATTTCGAGCGCTCATCAAAACGAATAGGTAACAAATAACCTCATTGCATCTGCTAAGCTGTGTGAGTATCGTGTTCATGTAGTAGGTACCTACCTATCGGGTTTGTTATCGCGCGATAAGCATGTTGTCGGGGTCGGGTGGAGCGGCTGCGGTGGCGGGCGGCGCATCCGCGTCGCGGCTAACGGCGCGTCGTCGTGGTGCGCGCGCTGACGTCACCGCTCGATAATGGCCGCTGCCGCCCCGGCCCCCCGCGGTCGCACCGACCCGAGCTCAGTCTCTCCACGACCCGCTTCCGAAGCGAGTGCCTCTCACGTTCCGCACCTCCGACCCAGCGTTCGCGGAGCCGAATGTGAAACATATTATCAGTGTTCTTGTGTAACATGGTGACGGTGTTTTTCTTATCCGGTAAAATAAATCAGTGACAATTTACAAGAGAACCGACGAAGGCCGATCTCTCGCTCTCCGAACGACACCCGGCGGCGAGATGTCGGTGATGCAGAAGCGGCAGCACTGCTACTTGTGCGACTTGCCCCGCATGCCGTGGGCGATGTTGCACGAGTTCTCAGAGGCGGTGTGCAGGGGCTGCGTGAACTACGAAGGTGCGGACCGCATCGAGGTGGTGCTGGACACGGCCAGGCAGCTAAAGCGCGCCCACGGATTCCAGGAGGGTCGCGGCCCCGCACATGCTAAAGGAGGTCACAGAGCACCTTTGGAAGCACATCAAAACGGAGCGGAAAATTCAGTCAGAGGCCAACCGGCTCCACCGGCCCATCACGTTCACACTCCAACTTCAGGATTCACATTACATCATCAACGACCCACGGCCAGTGCGGGACTTTTGGCGGAATATGGAGGACGGCGGGAAGACCACGAAGGGAGAAGGCTATCACATATACCTACTCACCACTTGCCAACGCACGGTGCAGCAAGACTGGCTCCTGGCCTGACATTAAAAAGGCCCTTGGATGAGGACGATCACCAGAATCATCACGAGCCGGCCAAGAGGCTGATGGAAGATCACGCTCGCCCACCACTAACTCGCGGTGATTCTCTACCAGCGGTATCGCTGGCGACTTCTTTCGCTCCGGATCGATTTGTCAAGCAGGAGAAACATCCAATCCGCACGCCGTCTTTTGACGCTTCTTCTTTCAAATCAAACGGTGAGTCTTGTTTTAATCATGTTTGCTGTTCATAACGTATATTCTCCTATTTTGTCAGTGGCTGGTATTGACACTTGGTATTAATTTTCTTCATCATCTTTTCCAAGTTTTCTGCATGTCAATTTGTTATCTTAGAGTTTTTACATTCGCCTTGTGCGTCGTGATTATTATTTCCTAAATAATTTTCCACGGTAGGTATATTACTTTTCTACTTTGTTGACGTTATGAAAAGTTGGAGCTATTCCAATTAAAATACTGAATTGTAAGAGGTTCCTCAATCCTAGTTGGGATTTGATAATGATAACTACCTTAAAACTGCTTTAAAAAGAACTCCTAGTATTGAAAAATCTAATATTTCATAACGTCATGTACGACATACAACCTTAGAAGAATCACCAAACAACTACCTACCTACTTAACTATTTTGGCATTAATTTAGTTCGCAAATCACGTAATAATACACTTTCTAGTGTAATCATTAATTACCCTTTTCATGACATATTATATACTCGTGTTTAGTCGTTAGAATATGCTTTGCTCTTAAATCTCAAAACAGAAACACAAACAACGCAATTCAAACTCCACAAAAGAAAATTTGGGCTAGCAGAATCTGAACCCTGTTATTTTACTGTTGCAAAGGTTAAATAGTTGATTTATTTGGAGTAAGTAACTGTTTAACATACTTCCTATGGAAACTCCTTCAATTACGAAATTGATATTGCATTATTTACAATCATACTGCAACCTGCGTCACAGAAAAATATTATGAAGAAATGTCACGTCTTTGCGATAGTAGGCATAAAAGATAGCAAACGAACGTGGACGTGCTCGCTGCTCAGACAGATGAGCGTGGTTGTTTTGCGCAAGCGTCCGCCACGGGATTCGTATCTAAGTAGGTGCATTAACTCAGTCCATAAATACGAAACCGGTTCGACTGGTTGAGCGTTCTCGAAAGCGAGCCCGCGCCCGCGGCCTCTCGCACACAAACTCGCTACGTACGAACACCCACACGTAATGTAAACGCGGCACCTCTCCGTGAATGCAAGCACGACACGCGGTGTGGCAACGTCGCGTGACGACATTTTCGCTCGCGTACGTATGTAGGTAGGCCGACGGGCGAAAAAATATAGCGCCTGCCTACGCTTGGCAGAGTCGTTCGACCACATTCCGTTGGCGTGTGTACAGGGAGCGCGGCCGCGGCCGCCGTCGCCGCAAGCCGTCGTCGGCCAAAAAGGTCACCGTGCGTGACGTCATTGCTGCCATATGGGCCGTGCCTTCGCGCCAACAACAGAACCACCCAACCATAACTTACACCCTCCACACGCTACTATCGCACCGTAATGAAAAATCAATGTTTACGTTGCGACAATAATGAAAAAAGAACTCTTCGATAAAAATTAGGATGTCGTCTAAATAAGCGACTACATTTTTAAACCTTTTATGGATCAATGTCATGTTATTCTATCCTTTTTCTTTAGAGTGCATGTTATAAATTTATGTAAGTGGTACATAGATAACAATTTAACTATTTTGATTAGAAGATCATTAAATCAATCGTAAATGTTGTAATTTTCCTTTGAAGAGAAATCTGCTAATAAGTTTTGTCCACATCCACTGAAGTTATCGGATTCACTTTATCAATTTGTTTTCCTAACATTTATCTACTTTTGGGTTGTAGCGTGAATTAGTTGCAAAATGTCGCAATCGACGTTTCATAACATGGCAACGGCCGAGTAACCGCGAAGAGATACGGGACCCACATCGCGCGCGGTTTGGCAACGTCGCAGGCTCTGTACTCTGATCTCGTTCACAATTCGCCATACAACTTGACTCGATGCACATTTGAATGTGGTATTATGAGTGCCTACTGTGTCGGTCGATCTATCTACTCGTATCAGTCCAATTATTTTAATACACTTACCTACCCGTCTACCGTCGGTGTTGGACCGAAAGGCCGGCCGGCTGAGCGCCACGTTCTAACAGTGACACATCGCCGCTCACTACGTAGCACGTATTAACACAATGCTATTTATAAGACATTAATATGCGTGTGTGAACGTGTGTTTACTATCCGTCGGTCCACCGCAAACGATGTGTCATCCAACATTGAATGTGAGGTTATTCGGACAAATTGAAACGATGTCGAGAGAGCGCGGCGCACCGACGAAAGCAGTCCGCCTGAGCGCCGCGCCGTACTCATCATCTTGTGCCAGAAACTATTTCAATCGCTGACATCGTCAATTAATTTTACTTTTACTTAAATGTAAATGAGTTTATTACGTTTGCCTATCTACCTTTTCTTTGCGAAATAATTTGCGGCTAATCAGAATATCTAAATGGATTCATAACAAGATTGTGTCATACGTGTTAGGTACACAGTACAATCTAGTCTTTGACGTATTATACCTTCTATCGCTTATCAGTATCATCATCATGATTCATGATCGTCCATTTGTTTTTATATCGTAAACAAATAATATGTCGTTACCGGCTTTTGATGTTTATACTTCCAGACTACTCAAGGAGATGCCAATTAGGATCTTTTATAACATGACGCTCCGGTTAACTTTTGATCGTTGATTTTGATTTCGAATGATTACATTCTTCCAGGGTATGCTAACGCTGCACCGCTTACGAACGGTTCCTCTGGGTCTCCCCTGGGTCGCGCAGCCGGCTCGCCACCCGTGACGGGCGCGAGCGGTGCGGGTCCGAGCCCCATGGCGGCGTTGATGTCTGTGGCCGACACGCTGCCTCCCGGCTCGCCCCGCTCGGCCGGCGGCTCGCCACCGCAGCCGCCGCCGCAGCGCTCAGCCAGCCGCTCCAGCCAACACTCGCCCAACTCTTCAGGTACTTATAGGCCCGCATCGGCCTTAGAATTCACCAACATGGAAAAGGACATTTTACTAAACTATCAGGCAAAACATCCTTTGTCATTACCAACAGAGTCATCTAGAAATATTTTGTTGTCTTCAATCATAATGACCTTTTCACCATTTTCTACTTTGGTTGAAACTAGTGATCATGTGGATATGTTAAATCATTAAGATAGGAAGTTCAAATAAGTAGGTAGGTAGTTCTTTGGATATCACTTCTGAAATAAGTTAAATATTTGCAGTAACTACGCATCGTCACACAAAGTAGTTCTCGTCTCACGTAAAGTAACTATTGGCATCCGTTCACTGGTAATTAGTATTAGCGTAACGTGTGAAAGTAAAGCAGTTATCGGAATGTTACTTTTTGCAATAACAACCGGTGCAGATTTAACGGTGCAACGCGATCTTAGTCTGTCGTACTGTTCGATATCGTATGACGGGTCGGACTCGGGCGGGCGTCCGATCGCTGCGCCGGCGCCGGCGCGACGGCGACCCGACGACCGCTTGCGCCCATACCGTCCAGCTACAGTCTGCTGTCTTGAATCTAGAGTCGCGTAAAACATTACACTGCAATGTCCGGAGCCGTTCTGAACGGCACCGAACAGCTGAGCAGACGGTAGCTAACAATTGGTCTCCGGTCCGACAGGGTCGAACGGCGGGCGGCGGTCGTCGGGCTCCCGGCACGTGTCGTCGACGACATCGGTGTCGTCGACCGAGGTGGGCGAAGGCACGGACGCGACCGCGCCGGCGCCTGCACCACTCCTCAAGTGCACGCTGTGCCAGGAGCGCCTCGAGGACACTCACTTCGTGCAGTGCCCCAGCCAGCCGCACCACAAATTCTGCTTCCCCTGCTCAAGGGACTCGATCAAGCGACAGCAAGGATCAGAGGTAAGCCCTCTGTTCATTTCATTTCGTGAAAATATTTTGTTTCGGCGCTAATGAACGGAAAGTAAACGTGGATCTCCTTTTTCAGGTATACTGTCCGAGCGGGGAAAAATGTCCTTTGGCAAATTCGACCGTCCCGTGGGCTTTCATGCAGGGTGAGATCGCTACGATTCTCGGCGAAGAATTCAAGCCGAAGAAGGAGCGCGAAACCTAGAGCAGCGCGGAGACGACTCGAATGTTCCTCTTGTCCCTCTCGTCGTGAACATGATGGGAGGAGTAGTGCCGTGGCACGCGGCCGCAGGCGCCCAGCGCGCGGCTCCGCGGCGATCGGCGCGCACTCTCGCGCGTCGTTATCAAAGATTACTTGTAAATAATATCTTGTAAATAAGTACACTTATATAGCTGGCTCATCGAAACCGATCGTCGATTCCGATCCGATTTTGTGTTCTCGTGAGGGCTATTTGACTATGACATTGAAGTCTTATTTATTCTGGCGATGTCGACCGACGGTAGCGTTTTAGGCATTTCGAAACGCTCCGGTATTCTTCTAGTACATATCTGTTTTGGAAATGTTTTCGACTGTTTACTGTGTTGATGTCCGCACGGTTCGCGGAGAGATCTGAAGTATTTCTCGGGTCGAAGTTAGAGATTTCTTCGGATGCCATTTTCTTAGTTACCTGTAGGTCCCGAACCATAGTGAACTTGGCATTTATTTATGTGATTCTTATACTGTACGAGTATTATGCGATATATTAAATGATCATGACATATTATGTAGTCGAAAGTACTGATTGTAAAAACGTAGTTTTTGGATATTGGAAGCGCGCGCCGACAGATGGTAGTCGATGATTAGTAAGTCGTATACTCTGACGCGTGCGCTTTAGTCTTATTATACTATGATGCGATTTATTCAGAGTGGTTCGAGTTCCGTTACTGTACTACGTTCGACGACACATTCGGCCTGGCGATCATTCTTCTATATCTTCACGTTCTTCTTACAGGCATCGGTCGTCATTCATTTCAATCGTAAATTCAAATTGTCGTTTGTCGTGTGTACATCTTGAATGTGCTCTTGGATGGGTTGATTATTTTGTAAGGATAAGATAACGTAACTCGGGGTGAGCTCGCGCGCCTCACACTGCCCGAGCTGTGGTGCTCAGACGCCGCGGGCAGTGTGCGGCGCGTGCGCCTGTGTGGGTTGCAGTATTAGCGAGATCGCTTTGCATACGAGGGGGCGTACCTAGTCATTTTGTGAAATGTCAAATTGTCAGAACCGCGTCCACGCGGCCGTTATAGGAACTCTTAAAACTCGCTGCTATATTTGTATAAAGTGAAATAATCATTATAATTATCATTATATATGGCATAATCTTAAACGATTCGTAGTGTACGTCAATTTCGAAAGCTATCAGTGTACGACGTTTTATTATTATTGAATTTTGATACGATCTGATCGATTTTTGATGTACTATTATCTGTTTCTTCATCGAGTGTCAATATCTCCTTGCATATTATGATATCTATAGCAATCCACGTATTGTTATTAGATATTATTATTGTCGTATGAGATTCTAGTACTCATTTGATTCTACCTAAGTCTTTCAAATACTTAATTCATATTTCAACTGTGTGAACTAGAATCGATTTATCGTGTACCTATCTGTGTATCGACACGCATAATTTGTGTCTTTAAATATTTTCACATTAGTGCATTCAATAAAATTGATATGTCTATTATTTATTTTAGATGGTATTTATGTGTAAATAAATACGTACCTTGTATATACTTTTATCTACTTGTAAATAATTTAGATAGGGTGGTTTCGAGGCCGGTACGATCGTTAAGGCTTTTAATCCAGTATTAGTAGATGTCAGCTTGGTTGATGTTTTATAGTTATAAGTTGAATTCGGAAAATAACTTCTCAATGTTTCGAAGAAAATCTGTTAGAGGTTTTCTTCAGTCTTTCATATTTACTAAAGATTTCTTGAATAAAATTCGTTGCTTACTTCTAATAGGTGTATCTTATCTTATTTGCTTAGAATTAAATGCAACTATGTTCTTGTGTATGTATTCCTTTGGAAATGTTCGAATAAGTGTTTACAATGACACTTCTTTTGCAATTCTTCCTCTTGTCGTTATTCTGATAGATTCGAAATTGATATTTAGTGTTTATCAATGGAAGTCTCCCGAGGAACGGGTTTGTCATATGTAATTCGTTGTCGCCGAAAGTGGCTAAGGTAAATTTTGTAAGCACAAAGTGTGCGAATTACTTTTTATTACTTTGATATGTTAAATGTACGTGTTATTTACTTTTGTAAGAAAAATTAAGGAAAAGTTTTTTGATTTCAGAACATTGTCTTTAATGAAGCATTTCATGGAGTTTCAGCTTTACTTCTATATTTTAATGCCATGAGGCTGCTTCAATGTATATTTCTGCTTTTTATAGGTCGTGTTAATTATAAATCTATCAAATAAAGTTCATAGAATCATTTGCATTAAGCATAGCAAATGAGTTTATTTGGTGTTCCCTGGGGTTCTATCCTGAGACCGCTGTTGTTAATGTCACTTACCTTGCGTACATTTAACATATCAAATGGTTTTAGTCCGCCTTTACCTTTAGGCTTGTGTGTAGACGTCGACAATGACGACAAAACTGTATAAGTTTGTTTCTGTAAGCGGCAAGTGAAATGCTTCGATTAAGACGTTAATGTACATGTTGGTGAAATACAATTGATGTGATTTTCTATACTGAGTACTTTACTTATCCACCTTTTCATTAAATGTAAGAATTAGTCGACCCTCTCCCGTTATTTGGAATCATTCCATTTAGAACGCCTGACCCTTATTCATATCCTGCATCACATACACGGAATTTAAAAACTGTTAATTCGTAACCATCATGATGACTTGGAAACTGCTCATCTCCGTCATGACATGTAGTCGTGATTTAATATACTTACACAGTTTAAGTGTTTTGAGAGTTCAATTATTTGTATTGAGTATTACGCAACATAGTCACTCAGCGGCTTAAAGAGAAGGCTAAGGCAAACATCCTCCGAAGAATGAGCTTTGGGGTAGAGTCCGCGTTTGTCAGGTTTTCCGAGGACCTCTGACTTGGCTCGGCGACTGCTATCAATCTGTAATAGTAATTACTCAGGACTGGCCGCTTATCGCGCCCTCAAAAGTATGAAGCGATGGGAATCAGCATAATATAACTTACGAAATCATTTATGCGGAGCTAAGAACCCGGTGTCGGAGCAAGGCATACTACAAGGTGACCGTTCAGTTGTTATTATCTCTTCACAGTGGGTCATTTCCAGTTGTCACCCCCTTTTACGTCCCCAGTGGTGATAACTGGGAAGTATTTTTAGAATGATTGTGTCCCTAGACCTTGTGCATATCACGGAATAATGATTGGTATTTTTGATAATTTCATTACAAATTTACAAAGTTTTACAGTCAATCAATATACGTTAAGTAAATGGAACCCGGTATGAAATATAGCTATACCACCACGCTGCGCTAGATTAGTTGTTTTTCTGTTATTGTGTTTCTTTCTGGAGTACAATAAATTATTCCTATTCTATTGTATTACTATTCTATTCTATTTTAAAAGTATTTTTTCTTGTTGTCTTCAGACCGGAGCAGTGGCCCCAACGAGAGAATGCCGGAGCCTCTGTGTCTGACGAACAGATGAGATCAAACGCACCTCGGTACCCAGTCGATCGATATTTGGTTTGTATTTTTTTACTACATTCGAGTACATAATTAAAACTTCTTTGTTTTTTTTTTTAAATCGTAGCCCCATACTAGGATTGCTCCTGTATCGTGGGTACCGCTCACAGACGTATAATTTCACATGCACATCACACGCAGACCAGAATCGAATATTTGTGGATCACACAAAGATATGTTCCAGGCGGGAATCGAACCCGCGACCCCTAGCGCAGCAGGCCGATTGCTCAGCCACTACGCCAAACGAGCCGTTTGGCGTAGTGGCTACAACATCCTTATGACAAATCATGCGTTTAATTATTTTATGACCAAAGCGTAGCGTTCTAATATTTTATGAACTTAGTCATAGAGAGGCGATGATATTAATTTCAACAATAATTAAATTACAGGTTGAGAGCAGCAATAAGTTTGAAATGGTCAACATCATAGATGACGAAATCTGGAATCCCGAGCCCACGCTAAGGCCAGAAGACGAAATAATATTAAGGAAGCTGCACGAAATGCTCCAATCGACCGCTGATGACCTGAAGTTGCTCTCCGGAGAACTGTCTAAATTTCACGAGCCTGGCATTCAGGTGAAGTCGGCGCCGACGCCGCTCGATGAGGAGTTCAATGAAAAAGTTCACATCGAGGAAGTCGTCAACGCCAAATTCCACGGGTACAAAATTGTCGAGAAGCCACTTCATATACCCGAAGTCAAGCCGCGAAATGGCACGATTAACGGAATTAATGTAAATCATACCGCTAAAGTAATAAACACCGATGTCAAAGTTAATGCTGCACCGGTATCTAAGAGGCCAGTAATTCATAGAAATTTAGGAATAACTCGAACTAGAATAATGCAAATCAATGGTAAGAATCAAGATAGCGTTAAGAATGAGAAACTGAACAATGGTAAAGTGATCAATAGCGCGCCTGCAGTAGCTTATAATGAGTTCTCTTATAAATACGTTGAACCTAAAGTTAAAGACGCTCCTCAAAAAAAATTACAAGTCCAAGATATGCCACGCATTAGTATAAGAAGCGAACTAAAAGAACAGAAAGTATTGCAATTAGACATTGTGCCTGAGAGTAAAGAAATGAAAGACATAGGCATGGCTAGAAGTAATGTATCGGTAGTTGCAATAACACATGACACTTTGCCAAACCAAGTACCTGTTCAATCAATCAATTCTGCAACATGCCAGCAAACAAGTAGCTATAATCAAAAAGTTAGAAGAGTATCTAAAATGTCGACTTGTGAGAGTAGTGGATCGACGAATAACGTTGATTCTGATGCTCGAACTAAACAAAACACCCAGAAACGGATAATATCTGCGATGAAGAATTCGCCAAAAACGTCAGCACGAGATCGCACGAAAAAGAATATCACAGTTAAGAAAGAAACAGAAAAACGTGCACGCTTTCATTTAGACGAATGGAAGAAAAAACTAAATATAGTATATGGAGCCAGTAATTCTAAAAAAGCTAAAAGTCTCCCGAAAAAAGCTTCGCCGAAAAAGTCTAATGTCACTAAATGTTCCAATGCTTTAAACAATATTGAGTACATACCGTATTCACAATTAACATTAGGTGGAGTAAGAGTAAGTGATATAGAAAGAGAAATATCAGATCTACCGAAAAATACCGATATGCCATTGAGTCCTATTTTAGATAAGATTTTGAGCAGTAGAGAAAACTCTTTTCATAAAGAGAGCGCCAGAAAACCTCACCAGCATGATGGTCCTAACATATTAACGACATCAGATGAAAATTTGCTTCAAGAAGTGATTGATATACAACGTAGTGTAAGCGACACATTGTCCAAAAACCTTAAGAAAAAAATCAACGAGCCAGTGATTAAATCACAAAATGTTTCTAGTGAAAGCACAAATAGCACTGAACGAAATGAGAGCTATGCCGATGATTTCGAAGATGAGAAGTCTGATCATAGTGGTAAGTCAGGCAAACAGATGTTATCAAATGATGACGAGCCGAATGACAATTCCATAAAGGTAAACTATGAGGAAAAAGAGAATGCTTCTACAGAAAACGATGACGATGATGGTAGTTATGGAAATCCTATCCCAGGCCCTTCTAATACAATAAATACTACATATACCAAAATATCCAACCTATCGTTCAAAGACTCAGTGGATATATTTGAATTTGTACATTCAGTCGACACGCAAGACACTGCCACACAAAGCAATGGAACAAATAAAATAACGCTCCAAGAAACGCAGACCTCTCCGCGAAATGGTAGGTCGGCCATACAACCCATTCATAACGATCTATGGTCCCCCATAGATCCCCGAAGAGAGGTGGAGAAGATGTTCGAACTAGAAAAAGATTTTATCAAGAGACTGATCATAGACGAGTACGGAGATCTACTAGAGAAAAATATCAATAAACCTTCGACTTCCAACGAAAACAAGCAGGATGAAAGCAAGAAAAATATAACCGCCCTACAGAAAAATACTCAAACATCTCCGGCGCATGTGAAAAGTGTTATGACATCGCCGAGAAAAACTAAAACAAGGACAACCTCGCCTTTCCATTTATCGCTCCCAGTTCACCAGCAGACGAGTCCAATGATTCTGGTGACAAATGAAGACGAACAAAGAAGTGATATCGGCATCGAGGTGGACGACATATCGGTCAATTTGTCCTCACCACGGTTCAGTTTGCGACTACCGCAGACCTCTCGCGAAGTGCTATCCAACCTAGAGACTCAAACGCAATCTCATTCTAAAATGAGCGTAAAAAAAGGTAAACTAAACACTAAAACTTTTACAAAAACAACCGTCACCAGTTCTAGTTCAGTAGACGCAGAAACTTCTTCATCAGAAATAAGCAGTTTGGGAGAAGTTAAAATTAAAAGGAGGCTGAGAAAAAGAGTGCCGTCGATATCTGAATGTAGTTCGTCGTCAACAGTAGAAACTGTTTCCAAATTCAGCTTCGATTTGCATTCTACCGGGATTTTGCCTCTGAGAAGCGAAGGGGAAGTTAGTTTAGGACAAGCGCCCAGAAAAAGTTTACAAAAACAAAAACCAGCCAAGAGTGACGGTGAAGCCAGTTTCGGTCATTTAAAATGAGAATAATTGTATTATTTACCATTTTCGTTTTCTTGATCCATTCCTATAGTGCCTTAGTGTTAAAATGGATTGATTAAATCATTCGTTATGTTATGTTGTATTTGCATGATTGTTGTTTACTCGCCTGAAGTACAAAATATTGCAGTTTAGTTGAATATTATAGTTATACCTACTATCTAAATAAGTAAAAGTTTAATTGTTAGTTGTATGTATGTAACTAGTAATAGATTTTTTTACTATGCCATTAAAATATTTAGGTAGGATTCTATGAATATGAAGTAATTATGTATGTACTTACCTATATGTAAGGAGTAAGTAAATATAATGTTATTTCGCATTGAGTTGCGTTGCGACCGAATAAACAGTTGCTATCGGGGTTGTTTTGTTTTAATTAAGACGTTCTTTTCTTGGACGTGCCACACATAATATTGTGATACAAGTACCTACATAGGTAGGTACTAGGCCCATTATACTTACCTACCATTGACTTTACCGTTAATCCCGTAGTTTGAGGTTCGCCGTGAGTAGGTATAGCCCATGGATGTAGGTAGGTTAGGAACTACCCAATTGAGTAGGTACCTACTGCGAAAAAATAACGTGTCGGCAAGGATGGCCACAAAAGAGATTTGCATTTCTTTTTCGCCAACATAAGCAGCCATGACTATAAAATAAATGCCAGTACAAAAAAAAATACAAGAGGATTTTAAATAATACCTACCTCCCTAATGTTTTCTTTTAACTACCTTTTAAAATAGTGTAACTTTTGTTGCACTCCTTTGAAAACTCCCAGAAAGTTTTAATACATTTTATAGCATGGTTGCTAATATTTCTTTTATACTCGTATGTACATTTTCTAATTTTCCGCGCACTTTTTTTAATTTTTTCTTTCTGAACCTTCTTATGACAATAACAAACAAGAAAAGTCGTTTACGAATGATGCTGTGACCAAGGGAAATAGGGATTCATTTTTAATATGTATTATAGGAGTATATTATAGGTAATTAGCATAAATAACATTATTATTATCATAACTATAACTTGTTTCTGACCGCCGAAAAAACACAAAAGCTTGAGGACACAGACGGACGAAAAAAAATAGACCGAGGTTTTGGCGAGAATCCGATACTCGTTAGTGAGAGGTTTTGTATTATTTTCTCAAACTTGTTTCTTCGAGTGCTAATGTGTAATATTGGTGGAATATTAATCATTGTGTACGTTAACGTGCACGAGTGTAGGCGTGTGATATAAACTCAAAAAACGGGCCATTTTGCATTTTTTTCATGACTCCCAAAAAGTTTCGGTAAAGCATCTACTACTTTACTGAATCGTGACTTTGCCTATGTAAATAATTGACTTGACTACTTGTCCACGAGGATTGCTGTAATGCTTTGACTCCCCTATTGTGAAATTATAAAATACTTAAATAGTACTTGACACTGGCTAAATGCACAAACCGTGCGAAGCCATCACTAAAACAAAAAAAGTATAACCACTCACTCGCCAGCTGTGGAAAGAACTGTCAATGTCAAGTCAACTTGATTTGATGTCACCCAACCCAACTGACCCAGCGAAAGCGAGTGATTGGATGGAGTGGAAGGAACTGAAGTCAAGTGAATTCGGTTTAGCCAATAAATAGCCAGTCCATTGCTAAATAAACAGATGTGTAGAATCATAACAAAGGCCAAGCAAAGCAAGGCTAGCAAGGCAACAATTATTTAGGTACAATCTTCAGCACACTATCGGATCGAACTCACACATACCCTCCGCCCACTCGTTAGATTAGTCGTGCCGTTCCAGTGTTTTTTTCATGTACCTGCCAATAAAGTATCAGTGAACTACGAAAATGAAGATGTTTTATATTTTGCTGATGGTAGGGCTTTCTTCGGCGACTATTCATTGGAAAGAGCCGGGGCCCAGTCCTCACTATGATTGTGCCTACTGCCAGCCGGAGCAACTACACATCTCCTTTGGTGGTAAGTCAGATTGATCAGATTTAAGGAAAAAATAAACACTAGGTCTGTTACTTACAATAATTTGTTTTTAATAATTTTCTTGTTCCGGAGCCTCCTCTTTGGTGCCATCATATTGGGGACTAGAAGCGCCTCGCGGTTATAGCCGCGTTAACTACTATCCCGCGGAAACCGTTAATTTTTACAGGATAAAAAGTAACCTGTGTGACCCGGGGATAGTTTAGCTTCCCAGCAATGATTTTTTTTAATTGGTTCTGTTGTTTCTGAGCCTTTTCAATGCAAACAAACAATCAAATCTTTTCTCTTTATAAAATGAGTCTTATTTGAGCTAAATTATTGTTTATGTGAATATTCTCCAAGATTCATCTATGACCAATGTTATTGTCAGTAAGCGGCTGCGTGTCAAATTGTAAAGAATTTTATTTTGCTTTGTCTGTTCAGAACATGTAACACTCGGAGGATTGAATAAAGTCAACAACATTCTGTACCTACCTACTCTAATCTAACAATTTTAAATAGCATAAATTATAAGAGTACATATTATTATACCTACTCATAATTTTAGCCTCTAACAAACAGAAAATATGTGTGTGAAGTAATATGAAAAGAATAACTAATGTAACTATTTGTCACTCTGTTTCTTTGTCATTGAAATATACCAACCTTTTCAACTACAAATACTGAAATATGACACACACACATGTAACACAGTTGCTTATTACTAGTGATAAAAAAATAGTTGCTTCAAAAGTATATCTTCCAGTTAGCTTGTTTTCAACAAATATTTAATAATAATAATGCCTACTCATGATAACTAATTTAACGGTCATCGTTAATACAGCAACTGTTTGCAATAACAAACATGATAATTATTATGTAGGTCACCCAATTGTCCAGAAGGAAGGTTATATGTTAGGCCTATTACAATGCTAAAATACAGGACTATTATCCACCATTCTGGTCCATTGTGGATTGGTGGTTTTCCGTTATATTTTTTGGCATTTCTGCATTATTTCTTAACAAATAACAAACTGATTGACACATCATTCATCAAAATCGGATGCTCTATCATTATGGTGGAACACATCAACCTCCGCCCCACACCACGCAAGAAGGGCAGACAATCTGCCTAGTTGTGGAATAACAGCAGAAATTAATATTGTATCTCCTATCCAAGATTGAAATCGATCTTGGATTGCTGCCTATTGTTCGATTGATTTCCAATTTGCGTGCCTTTATAAACTATATTATTGGCACATTTGACCCTAAAAATGGATTGTGATATCAATCCCAGATAGCAAAATTTGGATTGGATTGATTATTAATTTCGGCCGTAAGTCTGCACACTAAGTACATACCAAGATGATATATAATATGTCCAAACATACCTATGCATAGACTGCTTAAAAACATAACCCTTTCTTTTTGCTTTGAATCAGTCAGGTAAGACCTCATTTAAAACAAAGACCTATACCCAGTACCTAGTGGATCAATAGGTAGGTACTGGCTGATTTTATGAGAATAAAGAAAATTACTAAATTGATGACAAGCACTATTTACTGAGTCATATTGAAGTTACAAAGGCTCCTGTAATGCTATTTATTGTGTGTAGTTCAGACTATAGCTGATCAATGCAGGTGTGTAAGTTATGTCTTTATTGTATAGCCATCAATGTAATTGCCTTTTGCAGAACACAGACACTTCTTTAATCATCATTGTGTATATGTGTGAGGCCATATTATTATATATACCTATGTACAGTTGTATGTTTGTCTATACATACAAAATTTTGTTTCTTTTCTATCATAGCTCTCTTATTATGTTTATTAGCTTTGAGAAGAAAAGGTATGATGCAAATAGTAGAATCAACTCAAACTAGCTATCAAAGAACTAACTACCTATCTACATAAAAAGTTATTGGTGGCATTAGTTCTGCCTGTCTGTTGGTATCAAAGTCAAAGTCAAATCATTTATTGTAAATAGGCAATAAAATCGCACTTTTACAAGTCAAACACTTCAATCTAATAAACAAATTAATAAAATCATAAAAGAAAACATCAATATGTTATTTCCATCAATATGTTATTCATGAACATCTTTGTTGGTTGTGACCAATCTGGCTTGTGACCGAGTGGAACTAACTCGTTATTTGTAGTCTATTTTGTTTGTGACATAAATACTTTTGATAAAATGGTATTGTGATATAAGATATTGTATGACCACAATGACTATTCATATTAAGAAAACAATGCATTAAAAATATAAGTTCTTGACTTGTTTTACAGAAAATACGACTGACATTGTTGTGACATGGTCGACATTCAACGACTCGTTGACGTCTCGAGTGCAATATGGCAAGGACGTCATGGACAATGAAGCACAAGGGTCTGCCAAGATCTTCGTGGATGGAGGGAAGGAGAAGCGGAGGCAGTGGATCCACACTGTTCTCTTAAATAATTTAGAGCCTGACACCAAATATAGTGAGTTTTCAGATAAGACACTGTGATGCTATTGAAATTTTGATTTTTAGATACTTGTATTCAACACCTTAAAAATAGAGAGTCTATTGAGGTTAATATTTCACAAAACATATTATGGTCAGTTGCCATCCAAGCTATTGGACAATTATTAAATGCTTATCTTTTTTTTCTTTTTAATTTATTTAGTGGGCTTTGTTGCTTCGTGATCAACGACAACGAAATCTTAAAACTTTATTCTTTTACAGTGTACCACGCTGGATCTGATTATGGTTGGTCCGACATGTTCACGTTCAAGACGCCTCCAGCGGGAGAGAAGTGGGTGGTGCGCGCCGCCATATACGGGGATATGGGCAGCGAAAATGCTCATGTAAGACAGGAAAAACTAAAAATTCATAGGAAAAACAATACATTTTTAGTGATCACATTGTTTTATAAAAGAGATCCTTCAAAACAAACTGGCTCACAGTCATTAATGTTGCTTCACACAAGTTTGGATTGAAGTGTGGTAGTCATTCTCTACTTTGACTTTCATAAGGCATTTGATACAGTTAATGATGAGTGATGCTCGCAAAGTTAGTATCTCTTAGGTTTTACACCAGGGTTACCTGGCTTTGTTGCAGATTATCCTCGAGATCGACTGCAATATCTAAGCATTAGACATTTACGAATCGCATCCGTATCGTACACGGTTTGGAGTCAGTCAGGGGTCTATTTTCATTCTGACAGCTTCTCTTTTCATTCTGACCACATAAGATATCCCTAATTTAGGCTATATTATATTGTGTTATCATTGATTACACCTGTTGTGTGTGCACAGTCCATGGCGTATTTGCAAGACGAAGCCCAGCGCGGGCACTTCGACGTGATCCTCCACGTGGGGGACTTCGCGTACGACATGGACACGGACGAGGCCCGCGTGGGGGACCAGTTCCTGCGACAGCTGCAGCCGCTGGCCGCCACCGTGCCCTACATGACCTGCCCCGGGAACCACGAGGAGAAATAGTTTGTATTTTTTATCATTTACTCCTATATTTTCGTGGTAATTGTTTGTTTTTACAAGAAACGCGTCGATGCATGCTCGCACTGGGATAATCACCGCTCCCTTGAAAGTTGAAATGATGTATGCTCTTAAATGAGCTGGAGAATGACCTTTGGCTCGGAGAAGAGAGAGACTCCTATAAATTATTCCCGTTCAAGTTTTGCATCGGTGTTGTCTCCAGTAACTTCAGCAACTACGCGGCCCGGTTCTCGATGCCCGGCCGCGACGGCAGCCTGTTCTACAGCTTCGACCTCGGACCCGTGCATTTCATTTCCATATCCACTGAGGTATGTACACTGTACAGACCTATATTGTAGTTTGAAAATGAGATATATTATAGATACTGCATCATGTGGTCCGGAGTGCCATACCTTGTTTTATTGATATTGATAAGTTTATTATATTTTTTAATTTTTCGGTTCATAAATTATGATGTATTATATATATTTAGTTTATTTAATTATTTAGTTTTAGGAATTATACATGCATTATTAAACCGACAGTAATCATATCTTTAATTTCTACTCATATGAAAATATAAAAAAGTTAAATTGTTTGAATTTTTCAAATATAAATATATATATTTTTATGACCATTCCAGGTATACTACTACATACAGTACGGCGCGAAGCTTA
Source organism: Hylaea fasciaria (assembly GCA_905147375.1). Taxonomy (NCBI): domain Eukaryota; kingdom Metazoa; phylum Arthropoda; class Insecta; order Lepidoptera; family Geometridae; genus Hylaea; species Hylaea fasciaria. Next base: position 10,911,144 of record LR990206.1, read on the forward strand.
TTGTGAACCAGTACGAATGGCTGAAGAGCGACCTGGAGCGAGCCAACCTGCCTGAGAACAGGTGACACCCGGCCCTTAGGGGACAACATGGACGGTTGATGGTTACATGTGCACTTTGCAATCAAACTACACAGGGTTCGATCCCCGTCCACCGACGACTTATCGAGTGATGTGCGGAATCTCATCGCTTCGTACTACTGAGGGCACGTTAATCAGGCCCGATAATAAGTCCCGAGGCCCTTAAGTCGCCTCGCCTGGCGGACATTGAGGCCGTCGATACCTCAATTTCACAAACAAGCAGGTCGTTGGTCTGTCCGTAAATGCCTCTAAACAACTGCAGTGCCATCTGGAACCGTCATTTGCGATCTTTGCGCATCTCCGCAGTCTTTTTTTGTAATATTGTTAGTCCTACAACGAAACTAGGTTGGCAGATCCGTTAGTCGGACCGATTGTAGTTGTCCCTCGCACTGCAGGGCGCTGCGCCCCTGGATAGTGGTGTTCGGGCACCGCCCCATGTACTGCACGGACCTGCACGACGGGGACTGCGCGGTCGGGGAGCTCACGCGGGCCGGGCTGCTCGGGGCCTTCGGTGAGTGCCGGGGACGGACTCGGGGCGGGGGCTGGGGGGGTGTCAAACGGCTGACCCAGTTGAAAAGTTAGGGAGCTGTTTTTTTGCTGTTATCTTACTTGTTACATTAACTATTTATCTCTTTATTAATAACACATCTGATTCCTTATATTCTGAATCCTACCCTAGGTAAAAGTACAAATGTTTACCTTTTTGTATATTTTTATTCCTCTCTGTTTATTTTTTATTTCGTAGTAGGTACAAACGTACTCTGAGCAGTCAATTATACGATCTCATACATACTCGTAGATTGGGGCTCCTAAATTAAGTTACCTATTCGTATTTCAAGAATCTGAGGTTGCGATTACCTACTAGAAATAGTTCAACTTACACCCAGATTTGAGATAAAATTAGCAGAGAAAAAATTCGATACAGAAATAAGTTTTTTTTATAAACTGGTTGCGAACTGGGCTGCCCTCGATAACCCCACAAAGTCTTCCCCCCGAAATCCCTTGACTACGTCCGTTTTATGCACTGTTATGCTCGCATGTATCAACGCGTTATTATAATATTCATACTACTTATTAACTGTAATTATGCACATAGATAAACTGTGCCTATAATTTGTTACTGTTGCATGCGGTCTTTTTTTGGGTTGAGGTACAATTAGAGATGTATCCTTTGGCATTATTGGAAATGTTAGATACATTTACACTAACTAACCTATAGATAAGTCATCTTTAAATGATTATTTTTAAATGTGAAGGTAAATTGGCTCATTCATGTATTTGGGATGCTTATAGTGCGGGCATTTGCAATGTTTTTTACTTTGACAGCCTATTGAGTCAAGTGCTATCTCTTTTATGTGTGTAGTGCCAGAAGAGGATAGCAATAGACCCAAGGTGGGCTTTAGATATAATCCTCCTCACGAGAGCGAGGGGAGGCCTTTGCCCAGCAGTGGGACAGTACAGGCTGAATGATTATTATTAACAATAGATATAATTTCAGAGAAAATTTGAATATTTTAGGAACGGAGTATTTTAGACCCTAAGAACGTCATGAAATTGGCGGCGCACAGTGGAACCATATTGTTTTACTATGGTTGAACGAAGCGGGCAATTGTATCTTTCCCGCTTCACTGATAAAATCCGCGGTTCAATAGACTCCGAACATGGCAATCTTGTAATATCAAATACGTTATGACATTCAAAGCTTACCGAAGAGCCTAAGACGTTACACTTTTGTAAGATAGGCTGAACCCGTTACATCAACTGCTTTATTTTAAACTGCGCTGTAGTGCAAAATATCTGGGCACAAGAGCCTTCAAAAATGGCTCAGATGACATTGCAATTGAATTGAAATGGTACTTACCACCAAGCAACTGACCTGCTTGTTTTTCAGTGGAATAAATAATAAGCCAATGTTCAATCTTGATTAAACAATTGGTTGTTTACGGTTCCGCACTCCGTTTGCCGTGTAGTTTGAGCAAGTGAGCTCAAATGTCGATCGTGAGCATATCGGTCGAGACATTCTAACTCTATCTGTCTTACCACAAGCATAAACCAGAGTTAAACAGATGTTTCTAAAATTTCGTTCGACAAAATCGACGTCTACCACTCGCGTTGTCTTACTCGATCCTGGAATTACAAATTATTTTACTTGTGAATTTGTTATTGAGTTAGAAAAAGCGAGGGTTAGACGTCGATTTCTGGAGAATATATTTAGACTCATCCGCTCAACTCCTGTTTAAATATTTTGTGGTAAGACGGAAGGTTTCGCCGCGCGTTTTGTGCCCCGGCGTGTTAGGTTCGGGGACGGGGCATGTCCGGCCTGTCAGCGATGAGCCGCTGCCATGTGACGTTGCAGGTCGAAGCGGCCCTGGATCGTACTGTACGGGCACCGGCCCATGTACTGCAGTAACTCGGACGACATCGTGGACTGTTCCTTGGAGTACACGCGTAAAGGCCTCTTTGGCTTCTTCGGTAACTATAAGAAAGCACTTTTGCGTAGCGAAGGTGGCTCGGTTTCTTTTTCGTTTGCCAAAGGGCTCTATCAGGTGTAGGTACTGACATTTTTACAAATTACTTTCTACTTTCTTCTTTGGTAAGCTAGCAATACTAAGCCTTCCAATTCAGGATCTTGTATAGCCAAAATTACTAAAATCGTGACAACCATTATATTTAAGGATCGCTCCATATTCTGCATGCTGTTATCATTAGTGGCTCGTATCGGGTGGCTTTACGCGAGATTTGCAGGCTGGATATTATGCTTGGGGTGTTTACAAAATTTTCCACGAGTATTTGTTTGAATGTAAGTTCCTGGCCAGGGCTAGAAGTGCTACTGAAGGACTACGGCGTGGACGTGGCGGTGTGGGCGCACGAACACTCGTACGAGCGAACCTGGCCGCTCTACGACAACCTGGTGTACAACGGGACCAAGGAGCAGCCTTACGTTAACCCGGGGTAATCATTCTCGAAAGAACGGACATGCCCCGTCCCCGCATTGAACCGGGGTTTGTTCGTATTAATTCGTATGAGAATAGACTTGCCCCGTCGCCGCATAAACGCGAGAGACGGGGACTCGTCGCTAAATATACAACTGATCTCGCGATCCGCTTCCTAACTTGCGGGGGCGGGGATGGGGTGTGTCCGTTTAGGAATTAAATTAGATATGATATTTTTTTATTTGATATATTTATATGGAATACTGGTACGGATGCCGAGCTTTACCTCGAGTCGAGGTACATTTTAATACGGCTTGCGTGGGTCCGACAAGTTAGAAACTATTACATTGCGTCATGTTATAATATATTACACAATAGACAACATCATACTTATACCTACTATAGTTGATTTTCGTAAAATTTTAGAACAGCAATAGGTAGACTTATTCTACTATACACGATGCAATTCAGTTTTAATGCTAGGTACTTCTGAGCGTTTAAAAACAGTCACCACACGATTTTCGGTCCAATGTTATGTGGTGTAAAACATCGTGAACTCTTTTTTCCAAAATGAACCAGGTAAATACCTACACACATTTTATTTTTAAGTAGCGCCCAGTAACGCCGTCTCACATTTGCTAATAAGGGTAACTTTAAAGTAACCTATGTAGTTCGTATTTTTTGCATTTGCAGTAGTATTTTTTTAAATATAATGCTTTTTTATGATATTTTTAAGTATTACTACTTTATTGAGGTTTTAAATGTTTATGTATATCTAATATCTTACCTATGTCTGCAGTTCTGCACTAAAACATCACGGAATTTATAAGTAGGTACCTTGGTACCTGCTGTAAAATTTTCCCGATAGTTATTTCTTAAATTTTTCTTTATTACTTATCTTTTTATTTATATATACACTAAAAATACACATTAAATTTACACGATTGATACTTCACGTTTACGTTAAAAAATATTTTTTTATTTGTACACAACAATAAAAGCTTTATCATATTATTATGTAGAAGCTGCGCGCACATAATTATAGTAAAGCTTGCCGAAATTAATTGTTATTGTTTTGTTTTTTTTTTCAGGGCTCCGATCCACGTAATCACGGGCTCGGCTGGGTGCAGGGAGGACACTGACAAGTTTAGACGTAAGTCGCAAATGTACTATCAAACAAAATCAATAGCTATCGTTAGAGACATAACGCGCTGTGTTGCGTGCGTGAGTGTTCGCTAATAATTTAAGCCCAAAAGACTTGTCATGTCGTGTTCTCACCAAAACCTCAAGGAAGTTTCAAAAGTATCAACCAATGTACTGAATCGAGACGTTAGGATTTAGAATGGCGATACTATGAATGAAAATTGTACCAAAACAGCAAAATTAACGTATATATATTATACATTCTATTCCCTTTGATGAGTTCTCAACGAGTCACACCCGAGTTAGTATGAATCGTTGGGTACCCACCCATCCATCTTCCTTTTGACACTGGTATAATGTGCATATAGAGCGAAGCCAAAAAAAGTCCATGGTTATAAGAAAGTCAGTGAGTTTCCCTGTCTTCTGTTGGTACCATACCTACTGGAAAAATAATACCCATTACCCATCGGCCATGCGTGGTTTCCCGTCGTAACCCGTCTCGTCGGTTCCAGCTCGCAGCCCCGACTGGTCCGCCTTCCGCTCCAGCGACTACGGGTACACGCGGTTCGAGGCGCACAACACGACGCATATCTACATGGAACAGGTAACATACTGCTACGATAAACTTACTATATATAAATTACGCGTCACGTTGTTTGTCCGCGATGGACTCCGAAACTAATTAACCGATTTTAATCAAATTTGCACACCGTGTGCAGTTTGATCTAACTTAAAAGATAGGATAGCTTACATCACAATTAATAGCCGGAGTACCAAAAACCTTAGCCACAGCAACGCGTGGCCGTGTCTGCTAGTATTATAATATATTTACCAATAATTTATATTCCTAAGTACTGGGGAGATTTCCATCTCGTGCTTCGGAGAGCATATTATTATGCCGTTGTAGGTCCCGATTGGTAGCCGTCGTGTTGCCTCGTCATAGGCCTTGGATGGCCTGACAAGCTGTGCCACCAGATGGCAGCACTATTTCACTGGATAAACAAACTGACTGGATATTTTTTTACAGGTTGACGTAGACCTGAAAGGCACCGTTATAGACTACTTCTGGGTGGTGAAGAATGAACACGGGCCTTACAAGATCTAGCGCTAAGCCATCAGAGATCTCCCAGCACCAAACGAAAGAAGATATCAGCCGCATACTTACGATTAGAAATAACTTAGTTTTATCTTTACATTTTTCTTGTAGATTAAATTTAATTTGCATAAATTTTCTGTACCCTTTAGTAACAAAGTAGACCCCTTGTACGTTAATCGTTTTACGTAATTTTCAATACAGGGGTGTTAAGTTTTTATGCTACTAATACTATTATTTAATTTATTTTAGCCGCATCTATAAAAAAATATTGAATCTCAGAATCTTTCAGTTCAAAATAGGGGTAGAACCCGCATGGACCCCGCTTATTTTAATGCTATGCTCAAATAAATAATAACATGTCAAGTTATTCACTAAACTATTTTAGACGCTCGTTGATGAATCGGATATTTAGATCATATGGATATTAGGGCATACTGGCGGGGTAATAAGCATTTAATAATAATTCCTGAAGGTCGGACATGCCCCGTCCCCAAACCGACCGCGGGGTAAATAATGCGGGGACGGGGTAGGTCTGTACTTTTAGCAATTTCTCCCCACATTCTAAAAGATTAAAGTACTTACCGCAGAACAGATGGAACACTTTATAGTTACCATTAAAATAAATTACTTACAATACTGTAATATCTAGGTAGTGCGCGATGGCATATCAATGGTAACTAACGCGATGGATCTCAAGCGATCACCAAACTTGTGGGAACCCACGTGGGTGGGTGACCGTGTAGTCGTTAAGCCATGTAAGAGACTCTAGGGTGGCGTGACGTGTTCTGACGTCAGAAGATACATTTACCCCATGTGAGATAGAAAGATAGTCTAGCAGTTTTTAGATGTACCTACCATTTATATAGGTACTTTTACATAGGGTTGGATCCAGGAGTAAGCATTGGGAATCTCACCAAGGCTCTTCCTTAGGGTCTAAACTAAAACCTTTAAATTTATAAAATGGGCAATTATTTTAACTGGATCTGTCCCTGATATTTATATCATAACGTTAAATGACAGATGTGATATTATATTCTTATCTTTAATGCTGTGTTTGACCATGTGGAATCTATTTTGTTTTTCTAGAGATACTTTGTATGTAATAATTATAGTTAATTATTGTTATGAATAAATAACAATATATTTTTAAATTTATTTTTAATTATCCCTGTGTACTGTGTAGTAAGTACCTATTCATTGAACGTTTTTAAATATTTATAAACTTTCAATTCTCCTTAGGATTTTTATGATTTATTAACTACACGGATAAAACAGCATATCAATGATTTGCGCTCGCTACGCTCGTGATATTGAATGGCTATAATAATTAAAATACCACACTGATAGCTAATCAGCAAGTACGTGTAGCTAGAACAACTTATAATAAATATACGAGTATATTCCTTCCACCAAACTGACAATTGAGGCTGGCACAATCTCATTTGACAGACAAACAGCATCACCAACCAAACTAGGACCAAGGACTACACGGTCCATGGTCCTACAAACATTATACACAGACTCAGCATACGCTCATAATACCATATTATAAAATATTTGCCCTGTACCGAACCCGCACGTCTCGTTCCGCATCGCCCATTTACGCTAAGGTTTTCGATCAATAATGTACGTACTTACTTGATTAGCGATGCATCCAAACAGCCAAGAAAAATGGCAATATTGTCACTGCCAAGAACTGTAGGTACAATCAGTAATTACAGAATACGATACACTCATCGCTCCTGTAAGTTTTTTATAGTCAAGTGTTATATGTAGATCCCATTATAAGGCCTTCACTCCGTACATTTCAGGGCTCCCGTCCACATCGTCACCGGCTCCGCGGGCTGCAAGGAAGGCAGGGACACGTTCAGACGTGAGTTATCTTATATACTATAGTGTTTATAGTAAAAAACAAATCTGTAACATCCAAGTATTTATCAATAAATAAGGCTTCATGAACAATCGTAGTAATTTGAAAATGCATTCAAAATTGTAATAAGGACACATTCTAAAAATAATTTTGTCACCACTGGGGGCAGGAATGGGGGTGACAACCGGGAATGATCCATTTAAATAACTGAACCATAAAATGCTCCGAAATTATGTTCAGAGTCAAAATGTAGTTATTCATTTACAGATACACCGTTCGCATGGTCTGCGTTCCGCTCGCAAGACTACGGCTACACGAAGTTCAAGGCGCTGAACCACACGCATATCTTCATGGAGCAGGTAGCTTTCTATTGAGCGGCATAATAGCGTTTACAGTTTGGGAAAGGGACATTTGAACCTAAACGCACAGTCCCTACGAGGGGGGTTTATGACAAGGAATAACGGGCTCCTATAATCCCCACTGAACATTGTATAATCCCCCCAACGGGGAGAACTTGCTGACGGTTAGTGACGATGTAGTCTAAGGTGGAGCATGCCTAGAAATAACCCGCAAATGATCGCATGCAAATAAGATTGTAAATGTGAAATTTGGTATGTTTTCATGTTTGTTACTCACTAAACTACTGAACGGATTTTGGCGAAACTTGGTAGCCAGGTAGATTGTTATCCCAGGAATCGCAAATGAAACCGCGGGGCATATTAACTAGTTTAGTTAATGATCATGTCCTTGAATATCAAATGTCATGCACAATTTTGAAATCCATTGGTTTCGGAGTAGGTATAAAGTTAATGTTAAATTTCAGATATCGGTTGACCTTCGCGGCCAGGCCATCGACTCGTTCTGGCTCGTCAAGAACAAAAGGCAGTTTGATTAGCGTTCACTTTAATTTTATAGGGTTTATTATTATATTATAATAATTATAAATTATAGAATCATAAAATGTTTTTTCTTCTTATTAATATCCTAGCTTGTTGGTTACGGAACAGTAAATCCATCCAAATAGACTGCGTTCAAAAACGCTTGCGTTCTAGCCAGTGTCATACAAATGCACTGAAACGTACAAAAAAAAATAGTAATAAATAACTACAGTGGCCAGGTAGCTAACTCATGAATACACACGTATATACATCTGACTATAGTTCACTTCTAGTTATTAGGGGAGTTGAGATATTGTATGAGATTTAGATGCGCCTTTTTATGTAGGTATGTCTAGGTACGATTCCAATCGATGTATGTAATGTAGGTATTGCATTACTGGTTGAGAGTCCACCATCTGGACCACTGCAATCGTTAAATCTCTAAACACCTGATGATATTCTTTCTACAACAGAAGGGTATCTTGCCAGCCATTGCTGAACTGCAGAAGAACATTGAACCGATTATAATAGACCACTGGAGCGCTGCCTTTGAAGAAATAAATTCAGCTCGGAAGACGCAGAGTTGAGCCATCTGTTAGTAGATTTTTTTGAGTACTTCTCTAGTTTCGATTACGGGAGAGATGTAATTTCACCTTTCATCGGATATCCCGTTAGCAAAGCGAAGTTCGAACATATCAGAGGACTGCCCGATGAATTCCATCTCTATAAGGGCAACGTGGGATATAATATCACTAGGCCCCTCGACCTTAGTTGTCTACTGACCGTTCAAGAGTTCTTCATTCACAACCGGAACGTAGCCGACATCATGGACGGGGTGACGGCCAAGAAAATTATTTCCGCTTACAGGGCAGCCTATGATGTGTCCCAAGCAAAGACCCTGATCAATTACTCAAATCGATTCTTCCGGAATATCTAGCCGATTAAGTACTGAATATGAAACAATGATTACTGAATATTATTATGAAAACTCGTCAAGACTGGAGAATGTGGATTTCACCGCCTGGAGCGGCGGGCGTGCGTGTTTCCAACTATCCGCATTTGATCTTGTAAAACATAACTATCACGACATACAACACTAACATTATCCTCAGACGCACTGGAAAATATATCGATGCGTAAACGGCTTCGTATATAAATCTCAATGACCTATTTGCAAAATGGCTATAATCGGATTCCAGGATCCAGACAACCTAAACCCATCTTCCCGATTGAAAAGACGGTACCTACTACTTCTACATTTTTTTTTTTTTTTATAAAACGTAGCCCCACACTAGGATTGCTCCTGTATCGTGGGTACCGCTTACAGACATATAATTTCACATACACACCACACCCAGACCAGAAACTAATATTTGTGGATCGCACAAATATTTGTCCCAGGCGGGAATCGAACCCGCAACCCCTAGCGCAGCAGTCCGATTGCTCAGCCACTACGCCAAACGAGCCGTCGGACTGACTGAAATGTACTATTCTGGATTGCAATAGCTTTTCGAACAATTTTGGGATAGAAATGACGAGTGGAAATAATCTTCGGGCCTTGCTTAAGAAAATATTTTACTTGCATAATACGAGATTATGTACCAACATGGCACCAACATAAGTTGGTCAATATATTTATTATCACTCATAACAAAAAATTTTAATTAAAGTCAAATTAAAAATACCAATCAGATGACAACCATTGTCAAGCTCACACATTGCAAAATATGATACCTTTATTTTAATGTGTTCTAAATTGTCTCGTTTCTAAACGCCATCTAGCATAATGTTGTCGAGCCCTCAGCTTGGCCTGCGGCAGCCGTTTCTTCTTGTTAACTTTGTTCCTGAACACTGTCTTGGAATTCTCGGGCACTTCCGATCCCACTTGAGGACACATAGTGAAGACCGCTTTCAAGAATTCACTCTGTTGTGTTTCATTAAACACTGCTGCGGCAAGCTCGAAATGGGTGTGCATTTTCCCAAACAGCCTCTCAAATACAGCGACCGTACAGTTCCTGCTGTGGTCAAACGGATCTTGGACACATAAGACGGAGTCCAGCCGGATCTCCTTGCATTTGCGATTCACCACATTTGTTTTGTATAAGTGAAATTCACTGGGCGCAGTATCTAGATCTGCAAAGAGCTGCCTTTTCAGAGGAGTCCCCGTAAATGGTGATATTACGTTCAGTTTATAGTCAAACGTTTTGTAGTAATTGAAGAAGTCACCTAGCAATCTGTAAAGGCTGTCAGTATTCTCGGTGACATGCACAATACAGTCATTAAACTGTGTGTTCCAATTTTCCACTATCAATGGTTCCATGTGTTTTTGTAATTCTGCCACTGAAGGCAAAATGGTCTTGACTTGCAAAAAGAATATGACCATCATTGTCAGTCCATAGTTCGGCATGAGATTCGTACCAGTCAAGTTGAAGACTTTTGACCAATACTTGACTATGATTGCTAGCGGCAATGCTCGTTTGTCCAGGTTAAATAGAAAGGCTATGAGTTTGCTATTCCTCACTCCACTCATGCTAGTGAAGTTGAGGTCGCAGTTGAACCCTGTCGGTTTGTGAACAAACTTTATTATAGGCACTTTGGCGTTGACAATTGCAAACAGTTGTGTAAACCGTTTCCAATCTTTCCTGAGCTGGTTCCTAGCCTGATTGATGGGACCTTTTTTCCTGCATTGAAAGCTGTAGTTGGGAGGTAAATGAACATAGCAATCTATGTCACTTGTTTTTATTCCGAGGCCTGTGACTATTGAGCCGAAGGGGTGCACTCGACAGCCTGAAAATTTAAAAGGATTCACATTAGGAATAACAGATTGATGCTTACAGCCACCTGATTCTATATGAAAAGTTATTGATTGCCACAATAATTGTTAAATCCATACCAAATTGACCACAATTTATAACTAAATCAACATTTTTACAAACTCTTGAGGCCTCTGTACAATCTTGTTTTCAACTTTTATAAAATAAGTTGTGTTGTGAATCTTAACTTGTAATATGTACATAGTTACATGGAAATCTTGTAGTCATATTAAAGGACAGAATGTATACCTGGCCAGATATAACCTAAGGTTCCTTCCACATCATCAATGAGGATCTGCAAGTTCTCCACTTCATTCCGGGTCAGCCGCACTCGGGTTAAGAGTTCCATTACTTGCTCATCAAAGTCTCCGGCAAATGAAAATTTGGTGGTGTCCAGGATTTCATCTGAAGAAAATTAACAAGAATATTGATTATCTTACTAGCATTATTAAAGCCAACTACTTGCGTTTAGCAAAATACAGCTATGCTGCTTAAATTATGATTGACGGACCATGTACCTAGGTACCTATATTATAATATTTAAGTACCTATTATAAAAGGAAAACTTAGCTCCTTTCTAACAAACAGCCTAGGGTATTAATAGGTAGGCATTCTGTGTCACGGCAAAACCAGCTGAACAGATCTTGATAAACTTTGATGTGAAAACAACATGAACCCTTGGGAAGGACAATAGGCTGGGGTGTTTTTTTCATAGACTTTCTCATCAGCCTGTGGGGACTGTAGATGGTTTACCTACTACTGGGACTATTCTCCAGCCCAATGATAGGTAAGTAAGTAAGTACCATTTGACAAGGTAGGTATGTACCATTTGATAAAGTTTGTCAGGTTAGTTTTATTTGGATGGTAATAAATGGGGTTCTTTTTGCACTCAATTATTATAATAGGTATAACTACCTAACCAACCACGAGGACAAGATGAGTTATTTATTATACGTTGTGGGTGGATTGAATCGAGTAGGCAAGGTACCAAATATGCCAAAAATGTTGTACCTAACAAGTATGTTTATCTTACCCATGATTTATTTAGAATAATTTGCAAATGCACTGAGCCTGCAATTAGGTGCTTCATAGATTAAACACACTATGAACGGAGATTACTTTAATTTTTAATTTTGTGAAATTCAAAATTCGTTCAAATACTAGTACTGAAAATCATAACATTCATTTTTTCAATTCAATCAACAACATTGCAATTTCCATTTCTTGTTATTATTTAAATGTTTGTCACTGTCTACGTGTGCTGTGCTGTCATCTTGACATTAACAGAAGAGACAAATACTCCACAGAACATAATATTATTTGTAAGTTTTTTTTTGTTTTAGTTATGGCTTCGCACGGTTTGTGCATATAGCCAGTGTCAAGTATTTTATTTGTATTTCTTAATTTCACATTAAGAAAGTCACAGCAATGATATAGCAATCGTGGTCAATTATTTACATCGTCAAAGTCACGATTCAGTAAAGTAGTGGATGCTTTACTGAAACTTCCTGGGAGTTTTGGAAAAAATGCGAAATGACACGCTTTTTGAGTTAATATCATTCGCCTACACTCGTGCACGTTAATGAACACTTAATGGTTAATATTCCACCAATATTACACATTAACACTCGAAGAAACACAAGTTTGAGATAATGATACAAAACCAACAACGTCTCACTATCGGATTCCCGCCAAAACTCCCATTTTGTAAGTTGGCAGGTAGGTACTTTTTTTTTTGTTTTAGTTATGGCTTCGCACGGTTTGTGCATATAGCCAGTGTCAAGTATTTTATTTTAAGTATTTCTTAATTTCACATTAAGAAAGTCACAGCAATGTTATAGCAATCGTGGTCAAGTAGTCAAGTCAATTATTTACATCGTCAGTCACGATTCAGTAAAGTAGTGGATGCTTTACTGAAACTTCTATCGGATTCCCGCCAAAACTCCTCAGGTAGGTACTTACGTAATCGGGGTCATTCCCAGTTGTCACCCGCCTCCATGTCCCCAGTGGTGACAACTGGGCATGATTTTTAAAATGTGTCCCTATTGTCACCACTGGTGACGTCCCACTGCTGACAAATGGGAATTGTTTTAAAGTGCGTGCCATTTGTCACCACTGGTGACGTCCCCACTGGTGACAAATGGCACTTGTTTCTAAAGCGGGTCCCATATGTCACCCTACAATTTAATACTCTATATAATACTAGTAATATAATACTAGTTGTCACCACTGGGGACATGGAGGCGGGTGACAACTGGGAATGACCCCGTAATCGGATAGTTACCTATCATCTACCTACCTATCACTATCACAGTACCTACCTACATTATGTGCTCACAGATTTTTCATCCAATAAAAATAATAATATGACCTCTTAGTTTGTTGGGTGTTATCTCGACCGCAATAAACTCGCCAATGCAGTCGTCATTTTATAGTTTGTTTATTTTTAAAACGTTGCCCAACACTAGGATTTCTCCTGTATCGTGGGTAGGTATACTACCGTTTGCAGTAATAACATTTGAGATACACATAACACCAAAGAAATATGTCGATCACGCAAATATTTGTTACGGGCGGAAATCGAATCCACGACACCAAACGCAGAACTCCCGAGTGCTAAGCACTGCGCCAAACGTGTCGACCACTCCCGTCAGTCCCGTCTACCTGATTTTATATCGGTTAATTTCCAAAAAGTTACTTACTTTCCTGTGGTTCCCTACCCAATTGAGATATAAATACATAGTACATAGGCTTACCGGCTTACCTCATATTGTAATCCTATGCATTTATTGTTACCAATATGTTTATGTAGTATTTGTTGAAATGCGGAGCCCAAGACAGTGCAGTCAAGAGAACACGGAACGAAAAGTATTTTTCACAAGGTAGAAAGGATGACTTATGTGTGGTTCGACTAAGGATCTAGGATTTCAAGCTGATCAATAAAATACAATGTATAACTACAAAAAATAAATGTTATTGATTGACGTCACTTACATTAAAAATACAATGTATGTCACTCTCCCTCACTCGACGACATAATTTGTGTATCATTAAATCAATAGTTACTACCAGAAAAACACATAATATGAAATCTTTAAATTGTGCAGGTAGGTTTTACTTCCTAATTAAAATCTACCATCATCATTCACGTCACGTGTCTAATATGCTAAAAATAGAAAAAGAGTTTCAAAGTCAACTTACGAATAATTTTATGCGCACGGGAGCGAGATTACAATTCAATAATGATTTAATACTTATGTGTAGTAATAAAAATTGTCATCAGTGGATGTCCGTCGGGTCTATCTTTGAGCCGTCGGTGGGGCAGGTGTCCATGGCCGCGGCGGCGGGGCCTGCGGCGTCCGATGCGGGGTCGTCGGTGTCCATGGCGGGGTCCTCCGCGTCCGTGAGGCTGACGGTGCGCATGTTCCGGCTGATGTCGTCGTCGTCCGGCTCGAACCGGATCGTGCACACGGAGGCGTCGTCGGCGTCGGCGTCCGCGTCGGCCGCCGCGTGCGGCGCCAGGTGCGGCCGCATCAGGATACGGAACCAGTCGAACATGACGGAGTGCAGGAACCCGACGAACCCGCGGAACGCCTCCAGGTCGCCGTCCACCAGCCTCGCGTACACGTAGCAGTGGCGCGGCGCCTCGCGGAACCCCAGCTCCAGGTGGAACTGCAGCGGGCAGTCGTCCGCCGAGTGCAGGATCTGGTCCGTGGCCCGGCGCTGCCGCTGCACCAGGTCCGCCGTGGCCTCCAGCGCACCCATCGAGTAGTTCTTCCGCCGCCGCCACACCGGCTTCGCCGTCGAGCCCGCGTACTTCTCTTTGGCGATGCGTCTGGCCGCCGGGTCGGACTCCGGTCGCTCCTCCTTCGCGACCTTCCCTCTCTTCTCGGCGCGCCGCCTCTCCTTCTCTTCCCTGTCGGCCTCCCTCTTCTCTTCCTCCGCCGCCTCCCGCTCCTCCCTCTCGCGGTCGCGCTCGAGCTTGATCTTCAGGATCTGTTCGAATATGGTGTCGAGGACGACCTCCCGCACGCGGCCGCGCCAGTCCTCGTCCGCGATGTCGGCGCGGATGCGAGGGATGAGGAACACCTTGGTGGTGGGCGTGGTGCGGTCGCGGCGCAGCTTGGGCCGCTGCAGCAGCACGGTGCGGAGGAAGGCGGCGCAGCCCGAGGCGCGGTCGGCGGCGAAGGTGTCGGCGGCGAACCGGATGTAGGCGCGGATGTCGGCGGCCAGCTTGGCGCACACGGAGGAGGCCACGTTGTGGCTCTGCTCGAAGGGGTCCTGCACGCAGAAGGGCGTGTTGTGGCGGATGGGGCTGGCCAGGTTGTCGCGCACATTGGCCACGTACCGCGCGAACTGCGGCGGGAGGCGCTCCGGCTCGTCGAAGTGGGCCTTGGGGACCGCCGCGCCCAGGAAGGGGCACACGGCCAGGCGCTCCAAGTCGAAGCCCGCGTAGAACTGGAAGAACCCGCCGAGCAGGTCCGGCACGGAGGCCTGCGTGCGGGCCTCCGGCGGCGGCCCCTCGGGCGGCGCGAAGCCCGCGTTCCAGTGGTCCACCAGCAGCTCCCGCTCGGGGTCCCGCTGCAGGGTCTCCACGGGCGGCGCCAGCGCCACGTGCGGCTGCTGCAGATAGAACACCACCATCATGGTGAGCGCGTAGTTGGTGAGGCGGCCCGTGCCCGACAGCTCGTGCACCTTGGCCCAGTACTTGACCAGCACGGCCACGGGCGGCACGCGCGCGTCCGCCTCCAGCAGCAGCTTCACCAGCTTGGAGTTCTGCGCGCCGAGCGGGGTCTTGGAGCTGACGTCGCAGTGGAAGCCGGACGGCACGTGGCGGAACTTGACGATGGGGGTGTTGGCGCGCGGGATGGCCACCAGCTGCGCGAACACCCTCGGGTACGAGGCCAGCAGGCGCCGCGCGCGGAGCACGAAGGCCGCGGCGCCGCCCGCCGCGCCGCGCCGCCGCTCCGCCGCCGGCAGCTCCACGAAGCAGTCGGCGTCGCTGGACGCGATGCCCAGCCCCGTGGGGATGGAGCCGAACGGGATCGCCACGCAGCCTAAGGGGGACATTGGTTACTCATTTCAGATGTATCTAACGAACATTTCGAATGTATTTGTATGGGGGTGATATTATATGACAATTTCTTGAGGTTATAAGATTCGCTTTATGGGTTTGCAGATGAAACTGGAACTACTTTCCCACACCCGATTCTGTAAATTCTGCCCCGAATAGGCAGCTACACCCAGTGCTAAAGATAGAATGCGAGCCCACCTGGCCACTCCTGCTGCAGCACCAGCTCCAGGTCCACGTACAGGTTGGTGACGGCCTGCACCTGCTCCCGCGTCAGGCGGATGGCGCTCTGGATGTTCTCCAGTTGTTGGTAGAAGTCCCCGGTGAGGTCGATGTTGCTGGGCTGTATTATATCCTGACCTGGAATGGACAGGATCCAAGGTTAGCAATGCAGGTATTGAATATGTTTAGTTTAGATATTGAAATGTTTCTCAGACTTCTATAATGTTTCTTTTGTGGGGACAAGAGAAAGCCAAATCAGAATTCTGACATGGCTTCAATCAATAACAACCAAGACGGGCACAAGGGACGGAAATCCGTACATATTATTATTATCATGAGAGAAAACACATCCTACAAAAAAGGTGCAACATGGTATAAAAATATTTCTCAGTTCTCACCCTTCTGCGTTGATATAACTTTTTTGTACGCTCTGTACAAATCTTCCACATGCCGAGCGTTAGTGTACGGGGATATCTCTATGAACTCTCCGTAGATGCAGATCTCCTCGGAGGCCTTCAGGGCGTTCTTCACTGCGGTTTCTGTCTCGAAAGACACCACGGCCAGCCGGTTCCTGCAGCGCTCCACCATACAGCTGCCGAAGGTTTTCAGCACGCGGACGAGGTCCTGGCTTTGGGTGTACGCCGGGAAACCTGGAACCAATAAGGGGTACTAAGGGACTCTATAGATAAAACCTTCGTTTGGTTGACCGCCTTAGGGTCTGCCTGGTCGGCCGCCACCCTCGGTCGGACGCCGAGCTCCTGTCGGCTGTTCCAGCCGCAGTCCTCGAGCCCATTCCATTTGACTCACCGTGAAGAAGCATGCGGGCGTTTTCAACGCTGTAGTAGAAAAGTTAGAGTTGATTTTATAACGTCAAAAATTATGCCTTCTAACAGTTTTTCTAAACGGAAAATATATACTTGTTAGGTTAGATATACCTAATTGCAACGTAAACGATGGCTAACGCTTTCATAATAGTATTCGCTTCGCTTAGCTGCGTCTGTATAGTTAGCCTATAGTCAACTCACCCGAGACTAGTACCCTCTTCTTCGGGTCGGGCTCTGGGGCCTTCATGGCCCCTTGAGGCCGCGTACCGTTTGGCCCGTACCGTCCGTTGGGCCCGTTCAGCCTGGAGGGCCCGCTCGCATTGGCCTGCGTGTTCTGTGTAGTATTGTTCTTAAGGGCCTGTGCTGGGCTTAGAAGACCGTTTTGGCGATCCTTCTGCAACGCTTTAGAGGCCAGGTAAGTCTGCGCTACCCGCGACGAGCTGTAAGGAGTAGGAGTCTTTTTTGGCGACTGCGCTGGTTTTTGGGGTTCGGATGAGCGCGAGCTTTTAGTTTGCGGTGCCTGCGCACTTTCAGCCTCTTTTGGTACGTTTGGAGCCGCTGAAATTTGCGGTGACTCTGCACTGGAAGTCTTTTTAGTGTCCGACTTTTCAGATTCCTGAGTATTCTCAGATTTCCCCGTGTCTGACGACTCGGACGTCTTGGGCACAGTGGGGCTTCGTCTCTTGGCGACGAGAAGAGACCGCTTCTCCGAGTCCTGGCCCTGACTACGATTCGACTGAGTTTGCCAGTTTGTGTTATAGTACACGTATCCCGAGTATCCCACGTTAGCAGCGCCTCGACTCTGGACAGTAGACGCGCGCCCTATTTGGGTCGTGGTGGGCGTGTGTGCTCGATTTGCATAGTACGAGTAGCGCACGTTATTCGTCACAGTGGTGGGGTTTATTAGAGCCGGCATGTTGGGTGTGTATCTCGCTTGACTTGCATAATAAGGCTGTCGCATGTTGTCGGGCGTAGGTAGAGCCACGCTCTGGTCCGGCTTGGGGCGGGTGTGGGCCGGCTGATATCTGGACTGTATGTCTCGAACTAAAGCCGCGCTATTGGCGAGGGACGGCTGCACAGTAGACGGCATAATGCGCGGCGACTGATAGGTCATAGCCCTCGTGGCTGGAGTTGACGGCTGACTGATAGCTGTATTTTTTGGGACCACTGCAGCTATTTTCGGCGACGGCTTAACGCGGGCATTATCTGGCGTGCGCGCCGCTGCCGCCGTGCTGTGCTGCGGCGCGCGAGCGGTGTCCGGAGCCGGCGCGGCGCCGAGCTGCGAGCGCTGGACGGTGTCGTAGGCCTTCTGGAGGAAGTCCTGCACCGCCGGCAGCGTCTGCCGCGCGGCCGGCGAGGCGCCCGCGCGCGCTCTGTGCCAGGACGCCGGGGACGGCAGCTGCTGGGCCGCAGCAACTGCTATTTGCTGAGAATCATGAGTGGTGTACATGGTGGTTGTTTGCGGCGCTGGCGGCGTGGCTGTGGGGGTGTTGCTCGGGGCTCGGGTTGCCGTTAGGTTTTGTTTGGGCGGAGTTTGGGCAGATAGTGCGGCGGGCTGACATGGAGGCGCGGAAGCAGCGGCGGTCGCCTCCATACTTTATGGACACAGCTGCTCACCTGAAGAATGACACAAAAAATTGGTAGAAAACCCACTGTTCTATAAAGACACCCAAATAACGTCTTGTCTTTTGGATCTCCATAAAATATACTTGACAGCAATAGTGAAACTGGCTTACTTATGTAATTGCTCTCTAAATGATTGTTAATGCTTATTTAGATGATTAGCTAACGCGCATACTAATGGCATTGATAAAATGTGCTTTAGAAACACAAAAACTGTTAGTATCTATAATGTGATAAAGTTAATAATTTTCCTACCTATCAATACACGTAAATAGTGTCCGATTCAGCCCTGAATCAGAATATAAGTACCTACCTACGTCTATTTACTATTTTTTTGTTAAAGTCAGACTTAATTTCGCATATCACACTTACAAAATTAAAACTAGTTAGCTAGGTACATATAAGATTTAACCCATTTGTTTACTATCCAGGTTATATGGAACTCTGCTTTCATATAAGCACGCCCACGATGAGGGCTCAAGTTGTAACGCCTGTTATGTAAAGTATACCCTACCAGTCTAAGATCTACAATCGTGTATGGTCTCTGCAGACGGGAGAGTTACTGTGAAAGTGTCAATATAGAGCCAAAGAGCAACACTCAAACTAGTATACAATTTAAAGTAAAATAGGTAGCATCAAAGTATACACAGAAATTTATGTGTAAAATACATCCTCAAAATAAACATACAATCAGAGTTTATCCTTTGTTTTATAAGCTGCTTTAAATTAACAAATTGTATAGATAAAACATTGACTCACTTGGTTTTTTTTATATAGGTAAATTCATATTTCCATTTTACTACACACTCAATACTTCACTTTTAACGAGGTATTTTTATAATACTTCTAACCTCTACTGAGTTGATGACTTTAGTGTGCACTATCTAATATCTCACAACTTCAAACTGTATACTGAACACATGGTGAGTGTTGATAGTCAATAGTACCATAATTGTACACAGAGCACACAAGTTAACATACTTTAATGTTAGGGGATTCCCAAACAGAGTGCGAGACAGAATGTTGCCAGAATAAATATTAGGTATTCTAGAATGGTATTTCATATTCTTTTCTGAACGAAAAGCATGTACTACCTATGAATATTATTTATTGTATATGGATTTTTATTTTATTTTCTTGTGTATATAAGTCGAGACTGGTTGCCTATGTGGTGTTTAACAACAATTATTATTATGTAAATACTAGTAGAAAAAAAGAAACTGATAGTTATTGTGGTTTACAGGCATTAGGCAGATAATGATTAGGTACTTGCACAAACATTTCTGTTAATACAATATAATGAATTAGTGCATGCTAAATATATTATGAAACTGGCATGATTAATTTATTTATAGTTAATGTGTATTTTGTTATTGTTTTTATGAGTTGTTTACTGTTATCGCTGATAAAGCACACAAAAGCTGCCAGCGACAGCTGAAGCTTCTAATTGTATCAACGTACCAGTTCTAGCATTGACCACTTTCAAAAAATATTTTGGCTCTAAATATCCTTTGTCATTTCCACTCGTCAATACAACTCCATTTTCGGATTCATAAAATTTCAGACCATGTGATAGAGCTTGGGCCAAGTCTACATAGATGTAGACTTCGACGTTGTGCCGCATACCACTTATAACGGTCTTGTCACCGATAACTCCTTTAGCGAGATGGATATGTTGCCTTCTCATTCGACTCAGGCCTCGAATTTTAATCTGTGGCCAGCATTTTAGGTATGTTCCGTGGACAACTGTACTATAATTTGCCTGAAATAATACATTGACTATGTACATACATCTTTGTACCACAAACCATAGTTAGACTATGTATATGCGAGGCTTTGACTGTTAGACAGATTATTTCACTGGCTTAAGTAAATTTGTAGGTGACAAACATGCAGACCTAGAATGGAATATATGATTATATTCTAGTACCTACAAAATGCCTTATATAAATTGAGATATAAGAGAAGTTATAATACTAATGTAAGTTCAAAGCTAGCGGTAAAGAAATTCTACACACAGTATAGTAAGTACCTCTAATATGGGTATCAGATCTGCATTAGAAACTTCATTAATAGTGTGCCCCTGGTTTGCCTTGATCTCCAGCAACCTCGTGTGAGGGTTCGCTCTCAGTTTGAACCGTTGCTTATCATTATTTTTCACTACTCTCTCTACGTCAGACAAGGAGTATTTACCTTTAAAGGATTTGTGATTTAATATACTTGTTACTTCGATGTATCCTTCTGGGCTGAAACATGATTGTTGTGAGAGATTTCAAACCGTTTTTGTTGTATAAGATATTGTTGTGTCATTTTATTGTTGATAGCTGGCACTAAAACTGTTGTGTTAGATATATGTTTGGAAATATTTGTTTTTTTTTCACTATTATAGGTATATGTAATTATGTATGCACTCTTGGCGTGAATGGTAGAAGTAAACTGTAAAAGTGTGTAACACTAGATGCACCCGCTGATGTATATCCGTTGCCTACTATCCGTCGTGAACTACTACTTCTTCACAGTACTATCTGATTTGTACAATGGCCTAGCTATATTATCTCTCTGGTAAATTCCAAAGAATTGCATCTATCAGTACAGGTTCTATATCAGATAATATCATAATATTGGAGACTTTCTTGGAAAAACCAAAACTGGAAATTCTTCGGAGCAACCCTAAATGGTATACAAAATAATAATGTACGATTTTGTTACACACAACATTGGTCCATGTGGTATCTATTTTATATCTAGAGATAAAAACAGTACACCCAATATTTTCAGTTGTTCATGTAAATTGTATGCACTTTGCAATTGACCTCATTTGTCCATTTATTTTTAACATCAGCGATTTATAAACATTTATAACAAAGTTATTAGGAAGTTCAGTAGGTACCTACTTAGTTGCAAAACTAACTAGGTATACGGTAGGTATATAAAATACCACTCAACCTAACAAAAACATATGTAGGTACCTATACCATGTATCTACCTATCTATTGCATTGAATATCTTTACCTACCTCACTTGAAAGCCTTCTTGAATCGCTCCGTGCCTAAGGAGCCAAGATAATGATTTGCTCAGCTGATTGTCTTTAATATTCCTGTAAACGAACAAGAAAATCTTTCATTTCACAACAATCGAACAAAGCACTTCGTATCGAACATACCGACATACATCTAGTAGGTTGAAAAGCGCACGTATGAGGCAGAAATCACGCGGGTTGTTTCAAAATTCACGATTAGACTACCAAAAAAACATTATGAAAGCACTACACTATTGTTTTATCTCAATAATACGGAACATAAATAAAAAATCAACCCAAAAACCCCTTCTTTGACCTTTGCCAAATAGCAAGTAACGTAACACAGTCAGTATTGCCAGTGCCGGTAGGCAATTTCAGACAGCAGGTTGCCTGAAAAGGGATGGTTTTAGACAAAAAGGGACGGTGTTGGTAAAAACATATTTACATACATTAGGTATTATCACGTTACGTATTGTTCAAAGTTATTTTACCTCTGAAATCTACCCAGTGCATAGTAGATAAATATAGTAGGATAGTGGAAGAATGACATTTCAAAACAGACTACCGACCTCTACAATCATAATTAATTAAATGAAAAGAAAAGCTTTAAATATGTATTTTAAAAATTATATCAACGCGAAGCTGTCATTAATCTTTAATAACATAATAATTTTATAAATAGGACGTAGTATACAAAAAAATATAAATAAATAGATAACATTCACTACTACTGTTTAAATAAGTAGGTACCTATCACCAATTATTCATTATCACCAAATGAATTTTATAAAATGTTTTATTCATAAATGTTTAGGTTTTTTTTTATTATAAGCTAGGATTTAACAGGTTCTCGGCTCCACTGGAGGAAAAAGGTGGTTTTTAAAATGGATTTGGACAAAAATGTATTTGGGTAAGATGGCATGCAAAGAAAACTGGTCAACATGGAAGTACAAGATGTCCATTATGCTAGATGGTACAGGAGGTGCTTTAGAAGCCGTAGAAGGTAAGCTGAAACAACCAATTCTTGCAGAAGGAGCAGGTGACGCACAAATGAATAGTTATAACGCCACGCTGGCAAAATATAAATGCATTCAAAGTGGTGCTCTGCTAATGGTTACTGCCACAAACATGACCGACGCTCATCATCAGTGTCATAAAATAACGTTGACCCCAACATGATTATGAAAGTTCAAGCGCAGTAGATATACAGAAATTTCGTAGGATTTTATCATTGTGGTAAACGAAACGTGAATGAATACTAATAAAAAGCACGCGCGCAGCGAGCATCGAATGATACTATTTTCAGTTAATGTGTTGAATAGTGTAATGTCTATAATTTAATAATAATAAATGGAATAGGTATTAAAAAAAAATCAACATAATTGAATAATGATCCGATTTACGTCACGTCGCTTAGACACGCTAAGCGCTTGCGATCGTCGCAAACATTATTGCTACTGCAATCATTATAATTATCTTAATAATAATACAATATTCAAGTGAGTGAGACCCGCGTGAAACGAAATGTCAATGTAGCATGCTGTCTTTGTTATCCTAAGACAAACTTGGATGTTATTATCTCGCCTTATTATAATGCTTCCAGAGACATGTCATTTTTTAAGTCGTTTATGACGAGCTTACCAACGACCGTCTTAAATAGGGCGGTTTTGACCAAGGGACAGAAAAGGGACGGTCCAACATTGAAAGGGGGGAAAAACCGTCGAAAAGGAACTGTCTGGCAACATTGAAGTAACACAACACAACAGACAAAAAAAAGTAGAAATCAAACTAGGACTGTCATTTTCTACCTCATGTCATGTCATCTGTGGTTGTTTTTTTGTTTTAGTTATGGCTTCGCACAGTTTGTGCATGTAGCCAGTGTCAATTATTTATGTAATTAAGTAGGTAGGTATGTATTTCTCTCAGTATTTCTTTTTCACAATGGGAAAGTCATAGCATCCTCGTGTTCAAGTCGATTATTTATATAGTCACGTCTCACTAATCGATTCCCGCCTAAACTCAATCTGTGGTTGTTGAACGGAGAGAATAAAATAAGAAACTAAATTCTCAATTACTTCACCGATTACTTTTATGAGCCCGTAATATATATTTTATACCTTCGCAATCTCTGCAAACACAACTTATAAATTGAAAATTAAAGAACCGATTCATAGTATTGTCATACAAAATTAGAAAAATATCTAACTGTATCGCAATGGACATGATATGCAATTATATCGTTTTATGCTATAAGAATAAAGATCATATTTTGATGCAGTAATCTATATTTTAACAGCAAAATTACGTCTCCTGTGATAAAATCAATGAAATTTGTAACCATAGACAACAAGCCATAGACTTTGGTCAGCTGCCAGTGTGACCGTTTTCGGTATTTTAATACTTTTTCAGTATTTTTTGAGGCGTTTTTGGAACATCGGTATTTTTATGGGTATATTGGCTAAAATCGGTATTTTTTGGGTATATTTTGGATAAAGTCGGTATTATTTGGATATATTTTGGAGAAAAATATGGTAGCACCTTCAAGTTGACTTTGGAATTTGGGGAAATCCGAAAGAGACGTTGCATTTGTTTTTTTTTCTCAGACTTGTGTTTCTTCGAATGTTCATGTGTAGTATTGGTGGAAAATTAATTATTGCGTGTTCGTTAACGTGCAAGAGTATGGGTAAAGGATATAGGTACCTAGACCCAAAATCTTTACTGAATCGTGACTATGACTGTAACGCCCAAAAGACTCATTTTTTCTACAAAAAGCATTTGTTCCAAAACTCCCAGGAAGTTTCCGTAAAGCATCCACTACTTTACTGGATCTTGATTATGACTGTAAATTGACTTGGCCACGAGCATTGCTATAGAATGCTATGACTTCATACCTACTATGTATTGTGTAAAAGAAATACTTGAAATATTTGTATAGGTAGGTACTTGACACTGGCTAAATCCACAATCTGTGCGAAGCCAACACTAAAAATAAAATAATGTACCTACATCAGCTTTAACTCGTTTTGGAACAATATTAATGAGTGAGTGGATAAAGCTGGAAGTGGTGAAAGTGGTTGGGTAAATTTACGAAAAAAAGTATAAAACAAAATTCAGACCTTCATCTAGGGGGTTATGATTATTAATAAAAAATGTGTTAGGCTTCAATGCCCACTGAAAAATTCTACTGCGCAATACTTTTTACGAATAGGGGGTTTATCCATATCTAAATATTTCTATATTTTGTATAATATTCCTTTATAAAACAAAGTTGTGTTAGTTACAACATTAATTCATTATAACCCGAGAACGGGTGGACCGATTTTCACGATCTTTGCTTTGTTAGATTCGGCTCCGTTCCGAATAGCAGAATAATGATTAAAACATGGGAAAAATTTACATAACACATAGGCAATTGATCATTATTTTTCTCATACTTTGTATAATAACAGCTTGTTGTGCATAATGATGATTACAAGTACATACAACTTTTCTTAAAATCAGTATTTTTATTGGTCTTTTGCCCCGTGGAAGTCGGTATTTTTCAGTATTTTTTCAAGGTTGCATCGGTATTTTCTTAAAATTTAATGTGGTCACACTGCTGCTGACTTCATTTTTATCATTGGTCTTGTGATAGTTGTTCTACTCCGCCATTCTGGGATCGTCTTTTCCAACTTTGTGGACCTGTGAGTTTAATTTTTCTATTACAAATACAAATTTTAATATTATTTGGTTTGTTTCTATCGGTGCTTGTGTTGTTCCTTGCGGATATTCAGATATTTTGTCCTAAATTTTGGTAAGATTGTTCTTCATTCTGCCATCATAAAATTTTCTTGCTACCATTGTAATGTTACTCAATATTTCGGCTATCCGGTGTTACTGCGACGTTACATAGGTACTTTGCCAAGTGGTTCTAACGCGGAGGTAATAATGGGTTTCTCAACGAGCTATGTAACTTACGAGTTTGCAACGGCATTCATTGATTTTTATGTCCACCCATCCCATTCCATCATGTGACTGATACAAATCGATCCTGTGTCCTGGATTTACTGTCGTAGTGCAGCGAGCACAAACATACAGACATTGCCTTACATATTTAAATGTGCCTCAGGCACTTTTTGATGGATTCAAAGCAAATCCATGGAATACTGTTTTTTTAAACTGTCAAGGTAATGAGTATTGACTAGATTATATCAGTTCTATGTGCATTCCCATGTGTGTACTGAATAGTCATGTGATAGCTCTATAATTTTAACTTTTCAGTGATGATAGGTACTTAAGGGATAAATATTACAATTTCTGAAGTGTTAAACTCCATACAAAACTAGCCTATTCAAACAGAACATAACTAGTTTATTCAAACAGATTGGTAGATATAGCTAAAAAATGGAGTGCTAATAAAAGTGCAGCTCAAATTGATGCATGACTATCAAAGTAAGCTCAGTCTCAATGAGGCTGTACCTATATTAATGTAGTTTCAATGGAATTTATTGTGTCACCGGAATTATGTTTCTTAAAGTATAGATTACATTCATTACATATTCTAAGAATCATGCCAAGACATTTCAGCTCTGAAACTAGGTGTGGACTATTTTGTATAATAGGTCAAAAGTATGCAATTTTTTTGGGCAAACAGTGCTTGCTGTACTAATGATCTCATAAAATGTTGCCAATAATCATCAGAAAACTATTACCTAAAATTGTATGAAGGGATTACAAAATTATATTCTAATTTATTACAAATCACTTGCAATGGCAAGTGGAATTTGGTATAAGTAACAACTGATGTGACCATTGAAATGATAAAATAAGTAACTAGTGTTATATTACATATTGAAATGGATTTCCCTATTATTATAAAAAAGAACATATTATTTGGAAACTTTTTGAAAAAGTTGCGACATTGATGGATCATCACTGGTTATCAGTGTTGGCTGATAACTGCCAGATGCTGCCAGTCAGCTGACCTCTTCACTCTGTGATGTTGGAGTAGTGGTATTGGTGCATTAAAAATTAAATATTAATCCCTGCAAGGTATGTTACATAATCTCATTCTTGTTGAAAAAATCTGCCTTCTCTTTGCTGGTAACTTGATGGAAATCATCTCAATTATGGACTCAAGTATGGGCTATTGACAATAATTATCCATTATTATGTAGGTTGTCTAACTGTATAATTTTCTATTGCATTAATAATTTAATATACTGGCAGAATCAAGAAGAATCCTACAAAATACAAGTGTTTAAAAAAGTAACTGTTTCAAAAAAGTCTACCATTGCTAGAAATTACTGCTTAACCACAAGGCCACCGTTTCTGTTTGTAATTTTCAACCATATTAAATAAAAGGAATAGGTTCTCAATTTGACTGTATATTTTGTTAAAACTTCTTCTTAGTCTGGCATTCTTGGAGAGTGGTCGTGGTTATGAGTGAGTCCTGATGAATGACGGCTCTTGCTATGCATTTCCATTCGGCTCTATTGGAGGCATTGTGTGAGCAGTCGGTCATGGTGGATTTGGTGAGAGATTTGATCAGATCTCCCCATCTGGTTGTCCGAGCGGCTACCGGTTCTCTTGCCCTCCATTCTGCCTTAAACTCAACATGTTAAAAACGACAGCACTATAAAATGGTTGCAAGCAGTTTTTATTTGAATTTTTTGTATTTTGTTGAACAGATAATAGAATATTAATTCAAAATGGCGAGCAGAGGGGGGCTAATGACGATCGCCGGCGAGGAGAATGAGGACCAGTTCGGCTATGTGTTTGCCGTGTCCGGACCCGGTATGTATAACAACATTATAATTATACTGTGTAACCTGTAGGGTAGTTTATCCACTGTTGTTGTAAATGTATGGTGTTCAATTAACAATATTTAATCACTACATTATCATGGACAGCAGTTCCCTGAGTGATAATTTTTTGCGGCAAGTTTACGCTCTCGACATAGCACGTGTTAGTGTGCGCTTTGTATGAAGATCCTGTACAGCGCCCCTACCGGCGCGTTTATGAACGAAAGATCTTCATACAAAGCGCGCGACGACGCGTACTATGTCGAGCGCGTAAATACTTACACTAGGCACACTGGTCACTAAAAATCTAAAAATTACAATATATACTTACATGATGAACTGAAATCATGATAAAATCGTAAATTTTTGTAAGCAAAAGTAAGCTGTAGTAAAAGAATCAAGGTTCTATTTCCAACATTTTCGATAAGTTCCACATCTACACAAACTAATTAGCACACTGTGACCATCACATTTAAAAAATAACTAGTATTATTAGGAATGTGTTTGTTTGTCAGTCGTTACGGCGGAGAAGATGTCCGGGTCGGCTATGTACGAGCTGGTGCGAGTCGGGTACAACGAGCTAGTCGGAGAGATCATCCGTCTGGAGGGAGACATGGCCACCATCCAGGTAAAGCCCTACACCCACTATGGCAGAGAAACAAAAACAAATTCATAAAAAATTTGGGTCACCACCACATTATTAAGATGATGGCTCAACCTTGGTTGACTGCAGTGCCAGTCGAGGTATTGATTATCTTACAAAACTAAGGTACTTCCTAGCAGGTGAACTCGCGTGAAAAACCTGCCATAGTGTTAATTATGTAAAATGACTGTAGTCAAATTACAAGCAATTTTTTTATGCATTGTTGCATTTCTTTGTCCAACTTGCTAATATTGCATTGTGCAAATTGAGTGCTTGATTGATTGCTAGTTAGCAATGAGGCAAAAAAACATTATGCAATTTTTGACACACTGGCACATTTTAATGATCAACTTGCATTTGATTTTAGTTTCATGTTTTGAAAACTAATGTTTCGAAACAGTCATGCATCATCATCCACAGCCTTTCTTGTCTCACTGTATAGGCCCCTCTTTTACAATGCCATTCGCCACAGTCCTGTGCCAATCTGATCTAGGTTCGACCCGCAACCTAGGTAATATTAAAAATAATTTGGTACAATTATTTTAACCTAGGTAATATTAAAAAACCCATAATTTGTTTGGTACAATTCTTTTTCTAAAATCATACTCATAACCCCACAGGTATACGAAGAAACCTCGGGCGTGACCGTGGGTGACCCCGTACTGCGTACTGGCAAGCCCCTCTCCGTGGAACTGGGGCCCGGAATCCTGGGCTCCATCTTTGACGGCATCCAGCGTCCCCTGAAGGACATCCACGAGCTGACGCAGTCCATCTACATCCCCAAGGGTGTCAACGTGCCCAGTTTGGCCCGGGAAATCGACTGGGAGTTCAACCCCCTGAACATCAAGGTGAGAATCCCTTGCCTGGTGTATGGTTGGTATGGCATTATAGTGCCAGAATAGTTCGAGAGGGAATTCTTCCTCTATCGAGGTGTTCCACCAGTGGCATCAAACCAGTCTCATTTTAGGCTGAGCTTGTGTGCAGCTTTCAACTATATTGTCATTCAGTTAGATGTGAATTATTTTAACAGGTTTTATTTGTGTAACAGGGAGATAATTGCCTCATGTAGATTTAATTAGCGACTTTGAATTAAGTCACAACTTTTGCTGCAACTAGGCTGTTAAAGTAGTCACCAAGAGGTGTTTGAGCTGTTTTTTTCTCCCACATGTATGCGGTTTAAGGGTTTTCACAAGACTTGCACAGTCTTGCAAACCTACAGAAATATCCACTAGATATGTCATTGTGTTTTGTGTTGAATATTCGATTCTCTACTTATTTTGTGGGTCTCGGACAGAAGTTGCGGTGTGAGTTCTCTGACTGCTTACATTGGTGTTCGACATCGGCTTTCACGTGCTATCCCCTCGTCCCCAGGTGGGGTCCCACATCACCGGCGGAGACGTGTACGGTATCGTGCACGAGAACACCCTGGTCAAGCACAAGATGCTGGTCCCGCCCAAGGCCAAGGGCACGGTCACCTACATCGCACCCTCCGGCAACTACAAATGCACTGTGAGTACTGGATCACTGTTCGTTTACATGTAATATTTTTTGTACACTGGAATGATGTGAGCGGTAGATTTATAGGAGGTATTCTACAGAAATAAATGATCATAGTTCGAAATTCTTCATCAGTTGTCTAAGAAAGACTCATACCGTTCCACATTATGTAAGTGAGATTCGAGAGGCGGAAGAGATCGCATAAAGCGGATAAAGGGTTTAATGCCGCACACTGTGACGAAGGGGGGGAAGGGCGAGCCACTAAACCCCCCATAACCAGGCCGTCCCCCCTCGCCCCCCCAGGACGTGGTGCTGGAGACGGAGTTCGACGGAGAGAAGGCGCGCTACAGCATGCTGCAGGTGTGGCCGGTGCGCCAGCCGCGGCCCTGCACGGAGAAGCTGCCGGCCAACCATCCGCTGCTCACCGGCCAGCGCGTGCTGGACTCGCTGTTCCCGTGAGTGCCGCGGCGTGCGGGATCCACTCGGCTTTAGGGATTCGGTGAAGAGTCAAACGAAAAGTATCTATGTGGGAGAATAGAATAGAAATACTTTATTGTACGACGGCTATAAAAGTACATAAGGTACATAAAATAAAGTTTTAGCTAAATCTAAATATGCCATAGGCGGACTTACTAAAATCGACAGCTTCCAATCGACCATAAGAAATGTTATATATAACATTTTTGCTATAACCGTTGAATGACACTATTGCTCTACTGAAAAAGTTTCTTGTTTAGAATATTACCCCTTTATGATGATATCGCTATGTAGTTAATCAAATTCTCCCACTGTAAATGTATTGCTACAAATTGGAAATACCAAATCGGAGCTTTATGACTGTAACCGGACTCAGTTGCCTCTACCCTTATGAGTGTCCTCTACGCACATGAGCGTCCATATGCACCTGGGCTCGGTGTCCCCCTACCACATGAGTATAGCCCCCCCCCCCCCCCCCCTTAGCTGCGTGCAGGGCGGCACCACGGCCATCCCCGGCGCCTTCGGCTGCGGCAAGACTGTCATCTCGCAGGCGCTCTCCAAGTACTCCAACTCCGACGTCATCGTGTACGTGGGCTGCGGGGAGCGCGGTATGTACTCTTACATCCTATACTACTTATCCTACTGATATTATAAATGTAATAGTTTGTGTCTGTTGGGCCTCTTCACGCATTAACGAATGAACGGATTTTGATAGAATTTGGTATACAGATACTACAGATCCTGGAATATAAAATGAGATACTTTTATATTGTAAAAATTTGTATTGTAAAATTCCTGTGGTATAATATACAAGATGCACCCTTCTGTTTCCACGTGTAAGGCGGAAGTATGTGAGTGTATGCTCGTTACTTCTTCAGGCACAGCAGAGAATCGATGCTAGTGTCGTTGTGCTGGAAAATGACTAGTTTATACATAAATCTAAACATGAACGTTCCCCAGGTAACGAGATGTCTGAGGTGCTGCGGGACTTCCCCGAGCTGTCTGTGGAGATCGACGGCGTCACGGAGTCCATCATGAAGCGCACGGCGCTCGTCGCCAACACCTCCAACATGCCCGTGGCCGCCCGAGAGGCCTCCATCTACACCGGTGAGCATCCACCAGTAACCGGGAGATCCATTCTCTCATCATCATCTCATTAACGTAACCGGTATTATGTCTATTTCGCATGAAGGATGGACTGATCCTCTTCATAAAAGCAACCTGTTTGGATTTGATGGAAAATTTACCTGTGAAATTATTCTCGGGCATGTTGGTTGGCTCACGTTTTTCAGTACTACGAAGCAAGTGACAGTTATGTCAATTTAATATTTGGACGAGATGCACATCGATACGTGCCTACACTTGGGATTCGTGGGTGCTCCTACTAACTATCTATGCTACACTGTTCTCAACGATAAATGGATCGTGATTCCCCACTCCCCAGGCATCACCCTCTCCGAGTACTTCCGCGACATGGGATACAACGTGTCC
Organism: Hylaea fasciaria; assembly: GCA_905147375.1. Lineage (NCBI taxonomy): Eukaryota > Metazoa > Arthropoda > Insecta > Lepidoptera > Geometridae > Hylaea > Hylaea fasciaria. The sequence continues at coordinate 10,942,605 of LR990206.1, forward strand.
ATGATGGCGGACTCCACGTCGCGTTGGGCGGAGGCGCTGCGTGAGATCTCGGGCCGGCTCGCCGAGATGCCGGCCGACTCGGGCTACCCGGCCTACCTCGGCGCCCGGCTCGCCTCCTTCTACGAGCGCGCCGGCCGCGTCAAGTGTCTCGGCAACCCGGACAGGGAAGGTCAGTGGGCTACCTTGGTCCATGATAGCAGATGCCGGCCGACTCGGGCTACCCGGCCTACCTCGGCGCCCGGCTCGCCTCCTTCTACGAGCGCGCCGGCCGCGTCAAGTGTCTCGGCAACCCGGACAGGGAAGGTCAGTGGGCTACCTTGGTCCATGATAGCAGATGCCGGCCGACTCGGGCTACCCGGCCTACCTCGGCGCCCGGCTCGCCTCCTTCTACGAGCGCGCCGGCCGCGTCAAGTGTCTCGGCAACCCGGACAGGGAAGGTCAGTGGGCTACCTTGGTCCATGATAGCAGATGCCGGCCGACTCGGGCTACCCGGCCTACCTCGGCGCCCGGCTCGCCTCCTTCTACGAGCGCGCCGGCCGCGTCAAGTGTCTCGGCAACCCGGACAGGGAAGGTCAGTGGGCTACCTTGGTCCATGATAGCAGATGCCGGCCGACTCGGGCTACCCGGCCTACCTCGGCGCCCGGCTCGCCTCCTTCTACGAGCGCGCCGGCCGCGTCAAGTGTCTCGGCAACCCGGACAGGGAAGGTCAGTGGGCTACCTTGGTCCATGATAGCAGATGCCGGCCGACTCGGGCTACCCGGCCTACCTCGGCGCCCGGCTCGCCTCCTTCTACGAGCGCGCCGGCCGCGTCAAGTGTCTCGGCAACCCGGACAGGGAAGGGCAGTGGGCTACCTTGGTCCATGATAGCAGATGCCGGCCGACTCGGGCTACCCGGCCTACCTCGGCGCCCGGCTCGCCTCCTTCTACGAGCGCGCCGGCCGCGTCAAGTGTCTCGGCAACCCGGACAGGGAAGGTCAGTGGGCTACCTCGGTCCATGATGGCAGAGGCCGGCCGATTCGGGCTACCCGGCCTACCCGGGTCACCTCGGCACGCTGCACCTGTGCTGTTTGTGTAAATCAAATCTTACAAGTTAAAGACTTACTCTCCGGTGTGAGGTGAAATGCCTGCATGTTATTCGGATTTCAAAACAATGAAAGCTTGTTGTTGTAACAGTTATTTGTCTGGTGACCCCCAGGCTCCGTGTCCATCGTGGGTGCCGTGTCTCCGCCGGGTGGAGACTTCTCCGACCCCGTGACGGCGGCCACGCTCGGCATCGTGCAGGTGTTCTGGGGGCTGGACAAGAAACTGGCGCAGAGGAAGCACTTCCCCTCCATCAACTGGCTCATCTCTTACAGGTGCCCTCTCTCTCTCTCTCTCTCTCTCTGTCACTCACTCACTCACTCACTCACTCGCTCATTCGCTCACTCATTCACTCACTCACTCATTCACTCAATCACTAACTCACTCACTCACTCACTCACTCACTCACTCAATCACTAACTCTTTCTTTCTCTCTCTGTCGCCGGAGAATTCGCCCGCAGAGACAGGCCTCTCATTTGCAGCGATAAACCGCTGCTTACATTCTTTACGCATTTTGTTGGTTCTAACCGTGGTACATGAAAACTAGATATGGCACCGGAAGTCGGTGTCCCTTGACTACGTCATCGAAGTACGTGTGATATGTCGTTACTCCACGATCCATTAATATTAATATTAGTACGAAGCCGATAATAATATAATAATGAAGTTTATATGTAGTTTAAATATGTAATATTGAATTATTTCGTTCGTTTTCGTTATTATCTGTTTTTTTGTACCATGGTTCTAACCAAAACAAAATAAAAAGCAAAACTCACTTGACGTTAGTAAGCTAAGATGCATTCAAAAATTCCACCAAGATCCGTTTTGTCTACTCTCAGAAAATAATAGTGGTTTATAAAGATGAAACTGGTTTTCCTAATTGAATAAACCCGTTTATATTCCAGCAAGTACATGCGCGCTCTCGACGACTTCTACGACAAGAACTACGTGGAGTTCGTCCCCCTCAGGACCAAGGTGAGTTCCCGAGCTCGGTACCGTTCTCGAAGCGAACTGTTATAACACTAGAAGTTCTTAAACTTTCGCGAACTGAATACATGTTAATTAGTATTTAAACGGCTCTAATTAACATGTTATAACACTATTTAGAATAAGCTATTTAAAAAAAAAAAGATTTTATAACTCGCGACTATTTATTTACATTTAAAGAATATAATATTATAAGTACATTCGTTTACGCGAGGATAGATTTCCTTAGGCAACCGCTCTAGTTGAAGAATGGTAACATACTGACTTGAAATGGGAGTTAAAAAAGATTGCTGAATAGGCTAGATAAGTTTGCAGAGCCGCACTAAGGTCAACAAGGTTAGGGGTATAACAGAACTTAAATTGTTGAGCCATTCGGCACGATCGACGCAGGTATTCGGTTAGAATTCGCCAAATGGGCGACGTCATCCATCGTCCGAGAAAAATGATCGAACGTTCGGGAGTTCTGCTTCAATAACTGTGTTGCCATAGTTTTATGTTTTGGTACGACGTCGCTTTCGATTCGAGTTCGACTTGGATTATTGTGAATTGATAATGTAACGGATCGATCGATGATCGAGTGACCGAAGCGTTCTGAATCGGGGGACTCGATGCAAACGAGGTCTCACATATGTATTACGTGTGTATCACAGGGCAACATCCTTTTTCAAACTCAAACCATAATCAATTAATTATAGTTTGTTTTCTTTTATGGTTTTATTCGTTTGTTTATTAGATTGAAGTGTTTGACTTGTAAAAGTGCGATTTTTTAAATGATTTGACTTTGACGTTGACTTTGACACGCGGTGGTGGCTCGCAGGTGAAGGAGATCCTGCAGGAGGAGGAGGACCTGTCGGAGATCGTGCAGCTGGTGGGCAAGGCGTCGCTGGCGGAGACGGACAAGATCACCCTCGAGGTCGCCAAGCTGCTGAAGGATGACTTCCTGCAGCAGAACAGGTACTGAAGCCGACCGTTGTACTGCTACGGACTGAAAACATACCGTCTTACCACAAAAGCTTAGACCAGAGTTAAACACCTGTTTCTATTTCGTTCGACAAATTCAACGTCTGTGACTTGCATTTTCTTACTTCCTGGCATTCCTAATTATTTTACTTGTGAATTTGTTATTGAGTTTAAAAAGCGGGGTTAGACGTCGATTTGGGGGCGTCCATAAATTACGTGAGGTGTTTTTTTTAATTTTCTGCCCCTCCCTCCCCCCCTGGTGAGATGTCGTGAGATTTTATTCAACCCCCTCCCCCATCCCCCAATCTCACGTGAGATTTTTCAAAATGTGAGTTTCTTACATAAACGCGTTGGATTGTTATTATAAAAAGAAAAAAACAAATTTGCTTCGTGCTTTTATTTACGACTAGTTAAGACTAGTAATCAATATTTATTTATTTATTTATTTATTTATTTTTAGGAAAACTAACAGCAACTTATATATATCATAGATACACTAATAGGTTTACACAGCCTTAACAGTTTTCGCTTACAAAATTTCTTGTACTGTGGATGTACTAAATGAAATTAGTGCCATACTTATAAATAATAATAAACAAATTACTCATACATCCAACTACCATATCGAACATACAGAGAGTATTTACATACATTACAAAGCCATACAACTAAGAAAACTATTCAGTTATGATTATTATTATCAAAGAAATTTAGATTCACAATGTTTTTGAAAATGTTTTGTCTCATTATAAATAGGTCAACAACGTTTGAATACTCCGAGTTGAATAGGTTAATAGTACGTATAAAGAAAGAGTTCTGCCGGTAATTTGAAACACAAGGAGGAGAATATAATCTTTGATCATTTCTGCGGGAGCTCAATCTACTGGGCACTACCAATTTAACTTCCGATAGCAATGATGGTGAGTCTACTATATTTAAAATAATGTTATGCAAAAAAGATAGATCTGCCGCTTCTCTTCTCTTGTAAAGAGGGAGTAGGTGGTGATGTTTACAACTATCAAGATATGCGGAATTCTGAATTTTGTATTTAATGTTAATAAAACGCACAAACTTCCTCTGCGGTTTTTCTAATATATTGATATATTTATCATAACGTGGGTTCCAAATTTGCGAACCGTATTCTAGGTGACTACGGACTAGAGAACAATATAATATTTTTAAAGATTTGATCTTTTGAAAGTCTTTAGTGACCCTAAATAAGAAACCCAAAATTCTCATAGCCTTTGCAGAAATTACTTGTATATGTTTGTCATATAAAAGTTTAGAGTCTAGAGTAATTCCAAGGTCGACTACGGAATCGGTCCTCAAGAGGACTTGATCGTTAATTGTATAATTAAAATGCGATAATCTAGGCGATCTGCTAAAAGTTATACAGAAACATTTAAGGATATTTAGGTCAAGTTTATTAAGGTGGCAATAGATTTGAAGATTATGAAGGTCCTTCTGGAGCAGCATCGCATCATCACTATTATTGATTTTTTTAAATATTTTCATATCATCAGTAAATAATAAGAAGTCAGAGTGTGCAAAGCACTTATTTATATCGTTTATAAAGATAATAAACAAGAGCGGGCCAAGGATTGAGCCCTGAGGCACTCCAGAAGGAATGGGTGAGGGGGCTGACGCGAATCCGTTCAAGACTACAGTCTGGCATCTCCCATCGACATAGGAACTAAACCATCTAAGCAAGTCTCCTCGAATACCAGCAGCTTGCAATTTGGCGAGAAGAATTACGTGGTCGATGCGATCAAATGCCTTACTGTAGTCTGTATAGATAGCGTCAACTTGACCTCCCGAGTCCATGTCAGAAGTGACAGCATCCGTAAATGAAACAAGGTTAGATACAGTAGACCTACCCCTTAGAAAACCGTGCTGTTGCGGCAGAAATGAATGTTTAAGAGCAGCAAAGATTTGTTCATGAACAAGTTTTTCAAACACCTTGCATATTGCTGAGAGTTTAATTATAAGTGTAATAAAAATTTAACAATTTACGCTTAAGATTAAATCTTAAGCATGTACAATCTGGATTAAATGGACCAAAATAGTATAATTTTTTTTTGTTTCAATCAGAAAAAAAATTGCGTGATATTTGCCGAGACCCCCCCTCTCTCCAACGTAAGATTAGATGAGATTTGACTCGACCCCCTCCCCCTCTTAAACACCTCACGTAATTTATGGACGCCCCCTTTGTGGCGAAAATATTTAGACTCGTCTGTTCAACTCTAGTTTAAATCTTTTGTGATAAGACCGTTAGGGTCTTAATTTAAACGAGTGTTTAACTGTACCACTAGTGTGAGTTTTTACGAGCTCGACATAGTACGCGTCAGCTAGCGCTTTTTATGAAGATTTTTCGTTCATAAACGCGCCGGTAGGGGCGCTGTTCAGGATCTTCATACACAAGCGCTAGTTGACGCGTGCTATGTCGAGCTCGTAAAACCCCACATTAGCCAGCCGGCATTGTCCGGGCCCAGCTGACCGACGGTTCCGTTGCCCGCAGCTACTCCGCGTACGACCGCTTCTGCCCGTTCTACAAGACGGTGGGCATGCTGCGGAACATCATCTCGTTCTACGACATGTCCCGGCACGCCGTGGAGTCCACGGCGCAGTCCGACAACAAGGTCACGTGGAACGTCATCCGGGACGCCATGGGGAACGTGCTCTACCAACTCTCCTCCATGAAGTTCAAGGTGAGATTAGATACCTAGTATGTATAGAGCACAGAAAGGACAAACGTAATACGTAATAAAGATACAATATGCAGTGTTAAAGCGATCTCTACCAGACAAGCTTTGGATGGGCATGGTGGACAGCGGGAATAGGGTTGGGTCGGTTGACATCGTAGACGCGTCCCTCAATTTTTACCCTGAAATCTCGTCCACTTTAATCGTTTAACGAATGGCCGCCTCACTACAAAAACTACATTAAAACGTTTCGGAGCTACGATCCCACAGACAGACACAAATACACACAAGTGAAGCAGAGCTTTACGTTCAATTGTCATATTTTTTCAGGACCCCGTGAAAGACGGCGAGGCCAAGATCAAGGCTGACTTCGACCAGCTACTCGAGGACATGTCCGCAGCCTTCCGCAACCTCGAGGACTAAGCGCCGTCGTCCGTCGCACGGACCTAGGTTGTTCGCACTGACTTGAAGGAAAAACGTCACAAACTCACCTAAGAAAATGCCACGCAATTTAGGATCTTGTTCCCATTAAAAATGTAATACTCGGACTTAGGGCATTGTTTACAACGTGAAATAGTTTCCCGTCAGTGAAATAACCGTAAAATTGTTATTATAGACGTTAAATGTGTTACGAAGTAGAGTGTATAGGATTAATTATTTACTCGTGGTTTTAAAATCATTAAATTCGTGATTCCAGTTGTTATTGAATTCTAATTGAGTTGTCGCGTGGTGGAAGTGTGGTTCGGCCCCCATGTAAATATGTGCCGACGCCGACCGCCCGCGATTCTGACGCGCGACATATACGTTAGGTATTTATATTTTAAATATATACAACTATTTATAACCCACTAACAATCAAATTATTTCCGCCCGTGGACTAAAATCGAGTGTCGAGTATCCTCTTGCATTCCAACGTTATTATTAGAGTATTCAAGTGTATAAATAAATTTAAAGAAAAACATTTAAATGCTTTATTACGCTTTTCGTCTCGATGCCATTTACAGTGAAAATATATTATTTAAGAGTTCAGTATTATATTTGGTCGCGGAGCGAGTGCACATTCAAAACCGTAGTAGTATGTTTGATGTGTATACAAATATAGTTATCATACGCGATACGTATATACTTGCTGTTTGAATTTCTGTGAGGAGAGGAGAAATATTATAAATAAATAATAATATTTAAACGAATTTGTGTATTATTGCTTTTATTTGTAAATATTAATGAGATTTGCGTGCGCGACCGCACATTACATCGTTAGCCTCATCTGTGGTTTAGAAGAATGACAGAGGTCTTCGTATTATATACCTTTGTGAAGAACTTAATTATAACCATAGAGTAGTGTGTTAGTTCTAGCAGTCTGGTGGCAGTCTGTGGTATAGAGATTATTTAATCTGTGCTATAGAGTAACTTTGGGTCTGTGGTTAATTTACTATTCCAGCGTCCATTGTAATTTATTTTTAGATAAATATCCAAAATAAAATAACAAATTAGTACTAGTGCAATAGGGGTGACTAGCGTTTATGTCGCGAGCGCAATATGAGCGACACTACGTTATTCATGAGCGTTGATAGCCTCATCAATATGGCTATGGGGCCTCCAGAGGTAACATCCATAATTCTGTACTACTACGAATGTGCACTATCAACACTTCTTAAACTATGTACAATATTTTAAGAGGATAAGCTTGCTGTGAGTTTGTAGGTAAAGTGGAAGAAATCGATTAGTTTTATGTACAAAATACTAAAGATATACCTACATACTTATACCCTTATACCTTAACTTATACCGCAATATTGTTATTGTTGTTATAAAGAGTTTAAATTACTATGTCAGAAAGGATGGGGGGTATCTATTATATTATTATTTTGTAAGGATTAATAACTATACTAGGAGCTTTGCAAAAGCCTGATCATTGCAAAACTGCGAATCTTTTCTTAGGTAAGTACTGTAAAATGTTTTCAATTTTCCAGAAAAACACTGTTAATTTCAAATTGTTGCATAAAGTGCTAACTATCTTAGCGCGCCATATGCGCATGTTAGAAACTAAAGTCCAGATAACAATACCTGATGATGTTTACGATGATGATTATGAGGCAGTAAAGATAGAAAAGAGAAAGGAGACGACTATTAAAAGAGAGAGGAATGTATATAAAGAAAAAGAACAAAGAATGATAGAAAAAATGACGCCCGAAAAAAAAGCAATATATCTGAAAGAAAAAATACAAGAAGAAGAAGAAAAAGTACTGAAAATGACACCCCAAGAAAAGAAGGTATATCTCAAAGAAAAAAGAGAGATGGAAAATATGTCACCTAAAGAAAAGGAAATATACCTCCGAGAGAAAGAAGACATTGAGTTGGAAGAAATGACACCCAAAGTAAAAGATAAATATCTGAAAGAAAAACAAGAAATAATGATGGCAAAAATGACACCTAAGGAAAAGGAAAAATATCTCAAAGAAAAAGAAATTGAAGAAAGAAAACTACAAAATATGTCACCTAACGAAAAGAAAATATATCTCACAGAAAAAGAAAAAAGAGAAATGGTAAATATGCCTCCTGAAGAACAAGATGAAATAAAGATGGCAAAAATGTCACCGAAAGAAAAAGAGAAATACCTTAAGGAAATGGAAGAAAAGTTGAAAATGTCACCTCAAGAGAAGGAAAAATATCTAAAAGAAAAAGATGAGAGAAAGATGGCGAAAATGTCACCGAAAGAAAAAGAGAAATACCTTAAAGAAAAAGAAGAAATGTCGAAAATGTCACCTGAAGAGAAGGAAAAATATCTCAAAGAAAAGGAAGACAGAGAGATGACAAAAATGTCACCGAAAGAAAAAGATAAGTACCTAGAAAAAAAAGAAATGTCAAAAATGTCATCTCAAGAAAAGGAAAAATATTTCAAAGAAAAAGAGGAGAGAACGATCGCAAAAATGTCACCTAAAGAAAATGAGAAATATTTCAAAGAAAAGGAAGAACGAGAGATCTCAAAAATGTCACCCAAAGAAAGAGAGAGATATATCAAAGAAAAAGAAGACATTTCCAAAATGTCACCCAAAGAAAAAGACAAATATCTCAAAGAAAAAGAAGATAGAGAAATTGCAAAACTTTCACCTGAACAAAAGGAGAATTACCGAAAACAAAAGAAAGAGCGGGTAAAAGATGTACGCGAAGAAACAGCTGGTAGGTACCTACAAACTTATCTATATATATACATACTTATAAGTATTGAATTTTGAGATGTCGATTCCGTGTGCACTAGGCACTAAAACTAATCGTATACCATACAAATAATTAGGTATGTTACTACCAGTTACATGCTATTATTCAAGAACTTCGGGAATCGGAAAAGTGCTCGAAGCGACCAAAGCATTTATATCACATGTTCAATCGGACGTTCAGATAGATCTTTCTAGCTTCCGATCCACACGCTTGCAGCACTTCGAACCAAAATCTCGATAACCTGATATTCATCGCGTGTATTCAGTATCGTAATAACTGACAGGCCCCCGTCGACGAGGCAGTGACCTCACGGTCGTGACCCAGTCCGAGTTCAGGTTGCTGGAAGACCTTGTCACGGAGCTGCAGGAGAAGGCTGGCCCGCTGCCGATGCCGACGCTGCCTGGCAACAAGCAGCTGAAGAGAGACCTGGCGACGGGCCGAGCGTCGCTCACTGACACTATGGAGGCTATGCAGGTGCTTGCAGAAAGGAGAATACTTTGTAATAAGCAAGTTTTAGCGTGACTAAATAAATTAGATACTTACCTACTTGCAAATTACGTCTTTCTGAGCATATCATTGTCATAATCACTATGTCTTTGTGTTCCTTAAATGGGAACACGAGACTTCTCTTACTATATAACGAGACCATAATATGCACCAATTAAGCTCAGTGCATGATTACGGTAAGCACCATGCTTTAGGGGATATATCGGTTCTTGACGTGTTCGTCAGGTGTCGAGTCGCATGCAAGCGGCGGAGCAAGCGCTAGCTCGCATGACCGGGATGCTTACGCAATTGGCTACCTCAGGAGCTCTGCCCGAGGAGTTTGCAAAGAAACTAAAAGAAGTCAAGGCGGACATGGTAACTTATGAATCAGATATTTAGAAAAACGTAGATACCTACGCCGTAGCAGTCTAGTTCTAGCTACAAATACTCCAGAGGACATGCGCGACACTTTTAATCAGTTACTTCATCTTCAGTTACGTCCAAAATATGATGGGTTCGAGGTTCGAGTTCGAGGCTGGGCTAAGAATCGTCTATTTACTATGTCTCACGGAAACCTTCTTCCAAACGATCCTTGCTACGATAGGAGGCAGATCGGCAGACGATGTCGGGCCGCAAGTCCGCGGACAGCTCGACCGTTGAGAATTGGTGGGAATATGGCCGATCCCCGGACGAGATGCCGGACTCTGCCACAAAGCCGTCCCGCAAGTCCCCGGCCATCGTCGCGTCGTCCGCCGAGCCGTCCCCCGCGGCCGCGCGCCCGTCCCGCCTCCCCCGCCGCGCCTCCGGGGCGTCGCGCGCCTCCGTCCCCCGCGTCCCCGTCTCGCATGACGAGATGGAGTAAGTGTTTGTTTGTTTTTTCGTATGTGGTTGTGCTAGTCTTTAGTGTCAGTTTATCAGGCCACCCAAAAGCCTCTGTGGCTTAACGACTGAAATCAATCGATAACAACCGCGCAGGGCCGAAGGCTTGCCCTCCGGAGCACGGAGCGATGGAAATGTTAACAATATTATATGGATGTTATAATGAGAGGTATTTGGCCTGGGCTTTTGTTTCTAATTGTATGATTGCTTCGTCCCAAAACTATTAATCAATCAATCTTGAATTAGATATGAGCGTCATCTTGTGTCAGACTATGTCAGGCGGCTCAAGAGCTTGTTCTATTGTAAATTGTAACAGCAATGCCCTGCTGAAGATGAAGGAAGAATTGATGAAGAAAATCCAGACAATGACGCAGCGAGCCACCATCACAGCGGAGGTGGCTTCTGGCACCGCTAAGGCGATCGGTAACACTTTAATCATTGAAGACCTTACTACTGAATACACTTGACGCTTACACTGTTCAACATTAACCTACCTTTCTATGCAAGTGGCACCGTAGTAATACATAGGAACCTACGAGTATATGGTAAGACGCGCAGACGATTTAAGTCTATATGGCCGCATAAAATTCTAAGGAAATTGACACACATGTTGGAATATTTCTTCGCCTTCCCCTTCCACCTGCGAAACCGTCATAGCTACCGTTCCTCCTATCCCCTTCCTTCCACCATAGCACAGAATACCTATTAAGGATGGCGCGTGTGAAGCTCGATACTACATAGAAGGAAGGTTGAGGACTTCATATAATTATGATCGAACATCACATACTATAGCTAAAAGGACGATTGACTGGAGTTCTCTTGCAGCGGACAACATTGATGCCGTCATGAACCTCAACAACCAGATTAACGCCCTGTACAACCTTTCCACCAACAACGCCGAGAAGCTGACCGGCTTTGGATCTACTTTCACGACACAGGTATCTAAAACAAACCTAGGGAGGCAGCAAATTTATCTGAACTTTCCTCTGCTCTCAAATCCATTGGCTTCTAAATTCATTATTCGTACCGCTAAGGAGTGGAGCTCCTGTTTTCCCATAGTTATGAGCTGGTAGTTTTCAAGCCACGAGTGAACAGGTTACTTCTAGGTAAGCGCGTACCATCGTAGACCGCGACATCACTTTACATCAGGTAAGATAGTGGTCAAACGCAAACCTATTCTATTAAAAAACAGGTGCTTCTTCGGCTAGCTGTTGATGAGTTTTAACGTGATGTAGATGCAGAGCCTTAGCGAGGAGATAACGATGATGAAGAAGGAACTGAAGGAGGGCCTGGTGCAGTTCTCCTCGGTCAAAACCAACCCAGAGACTCAAGGTTAGCATGACTAGGTCAACGTCTTTAATTCAACAGTTTAATTGACCCTCATCAGATTCACAGTTGTTTAAAATTAGCTTTGAAATGTTGGACAAAACTAGCTTAATTATTTTCTTCTTCCGGCTGCACTTGGTACCTATCTTGGATGAGCCGAAAAGGTGATTCGGCGTAATGCTTTCTCGCGCCATCTGCCTTCATTAGCTGTATTATAGTGCGGGTGTCAACTTTTCCATTTAGATTATTCACCTAAAAAGTTCGTTCTGCAGTTTTAGTGGAGCTAAACGAGTGCTACGAAGGTGTCGCGGCGGATCTGGACGGGACCCTGACAGCGCACCAGGAGCTCAGCAAGTGTCAGAGACAACTTGGAGACGAGCTGCGAGTAAACTGATCTCCATTGCTTAACAATATACACAAAAAAACAGGCCTAAGTTTCTGAATTGAACGTTTTAGTTATTGCTACGAAAGAGTTGATAATCAAGATAGGAGACAAACGTAGCGCAGTGCCACATAGGGGTTTGCAATTAAACGATTTAAAATGACACTATCATAATATGATATGGATTTAGGTGAACGAATTAGACGGATCTTCTATTTCGTGTCAATTCAAAATAATTGAGCACGTTGAAGATGAAGATTGCAATAAAATAAGCTGCTAATAAAGCTGTTGCATCCGATTTGTTTCGCAGTACTTGACAGCTACAGTAGTGATGCTGGAAGAACAGAAGGCAGACCGCGAGGAAATGTTAGACGGGCTCCGAGACAAGGTGACGTAGCAGTTAGTCGACAGATTATAAGTAGTGCCCCAAATAAGTCAAATAACTAATAATAAGATCTTCCACTTCAATCCGTCTCATGACTATTAGAAAAATGAAATACATTGGTAAACACGTATAATAACACTAAACGCATTGCTGAAAACTAAGGCTTAACTGGAGCATATTTAACTTAGGAAAGCAACGATTAAATACTTAAATTGATTTTGAAAAAAATAGGAGTCCTACACATTTATACCAACACCTTTGTAAGAGACACGCGGAAGTCTCATTGTTTTATCTGCTAGCACAACCCTTTTCCGTGGATGTTACTTTACTCCTTCCAGGCTGACAAATCCAAACTGGATGGTCTGGTGACGATGAAGCGGTTCGAATCTATACGAATAGATCTGGAGATAAAGCTGAGGACGTGCTACACTCACTTCACTAAACAGGAGGCCAGCTGGACTGTGAGATCACGCTTTATAGTTTCTAGCTAAGAGCAAAGAAAACCTATTAACTAAGGGTCTAAATCGCACACAAACGAATATTAAAAATTTTGACGCACCTCGAAGTTTGGATCGATTTACATCGTCGGGTCACGACAAGGCTGGAGAATGCGGGTATCACCGTCGTGAGCGCGTGGTTTTTCGAACTACCCGCGCCGCCGTCGCCGCGCGACTTGGAAAATCATAATTAATTAACAAAGACAAGTTAACTCATACTTCATTATAATCAAACATTAGCACACGACCAGGAATACGTAACGAGAATCTCGACTGTGGTCAACTTAGTATAGACGCATCAACAATTCAGCACAGACATGAAATCGAAATCTTTCTATTCTTCTATCGCGCTCGGGTAGTTATTCTCCTTGGAATAAAGACTAATAGCAGGATGCAGTTATAGGCTAGGTATTGTAAGCAGTTGTATGTGTCGCAGTCGTCCCTGCAAGACCTGATAGATGCGCAGGAAACCAAGGCCGGGATCATGGATCTGCTGATCCTGCAGGGCAATGCAAAGGACGACCTGCAAGTCATTCAGGACAGGCTGAAGGAACTCGCCATACAGTTGGGGGAGCCTAAGGTGAGAACGCTGCAAGGCATAATAATCTCCGTAGCTGGAAAGATTCAAAGCCAATTTTAGCAGGAGATTAGGATTGCATTGTAAAGTAGTCCTTCGGTCCTTCATGTCCCGTTTCTGAAGTCCTAGTTAATTATTATTATGAACAACCGATAAGTCCGCTGTCTCTATCTGGCACTAAACAGATGACAAAGAACGCTGGTTCACACAAAGGCCGCCATTTCTACCAATAAATAATTCAGCCTGTAGCTGTCCCACTGCTGGGCAAAGGCCTCCCCTCACTTTCGTGAGGAGAATTAGGCCATAATCCAAAACGGGGGCCCAGTCCAGATTGGTGGATATCACATGCCTCCGAAATAATTCTCGGGCATGTTGGTTTCCTCACGATGTTTTGCTTCACCGAGAAGCGAGTGATATTAACGTAGGTACATACGTTTAACGAGAAACACATTGGTACGTGCCCGCACTGGGATTTAAACTCCACCTCCACTTAAGAAGGCGGACGTTCGCCCACTAGGCTACCACCGATTTCTACCATTATTGGATGGTACCTAATTCTGTTGACTGATATCCCTGTCTCCGTTGTAACAGATGGCAATACTGACGCGGCTGCTGTCGAAGGACGGGCGCTGCGCTGCATGTAAGGTGGAGGCGCTGATGGCCCCCACGGACCCGGCTGGCTGCCAGCCGCACCAGCTGCCGGCGCTGCGCCCCCCTCCCGAGGGGGAGCCCTGCGTGCCTCAGTGGCGGCCGCAGGAACCAATCGATGTCAAGTCAGTGACATCATGGCCCTTTTATAGCCCCCTTATCGCTGTCAACGTTTGAAAAGGATGTTTGCAGATTCTTTGAAATATTGATTTGCGTATTGGTATCACAAAGCTTGACTTCCAATCATCGCACCAATCATCAGACGCCAGTGACGCGCGCGTCACACAGGACACTGTACTGATGGAAGATCATCGATACAATATCTATCGGGGTGTTTTAGTAGCGGTCCTTGAGAGCCAGTCCCGTTCTAGGGTGAGCATGTTTACCTCCTTCGATCACATCGTCACTTAAAACAAGTAGGGTGAGCAGGAACCTCTATCGAGAAAGTATTCGAAACGTTATCTGTTAAATCTGTTTTAGATTTGATCAGTAAGTATACCCTACTCCTATAATAGGGCAAGCACGAACATTTTAACAGTTTATATAATTACTGTATCGATCTAGGTAACCGTTCGCGTACGCATCTTGACGATATTGCAAGGCGCTGATGAAATCTAAAACAAATTTGACAGTTAACGTATCGAATACTTTCTCGACAGAGGTTCCTGCTCACCCTACAGGTGAGATAATGGTCAAATCTTAGCCTATTAAGTATTAAAAAAAATGAACATCTTTGTAGGGTAGGGACTTAGGGAGGGACAAGTCGTTGACAGTCCATGTGACTGTTACATGAGACAGTGTTCCCCGCAGCACGCAGTTCTGCAAGCGCTGGGTGGGCGGCTCGCACACGCTGGTGCGAGGCGGCGCTCCGCCCGCGGCCGGCGCGGGCGCTCCGCCCTCGCCGCCGGCGCCCACGCACTTCTACTCCGCCCGCGGCACCGACGGAAAGGT
The DNA here is from genome assembly GCA_905147375.1 of Hylaea fasciaria. NCBI lineage: Eukaryota > Metazoa > Arthropoda > Insecta > Lepidoptera > Geometridae > Hylaea > Hylaea fasciaria. The sequence continues at coordinate 10,957,684 of LR990206.1, forward strand.
GAGTGCGAACTCCTAGGACGGCATATTTGTGTATCTGTGTTTCTGTGTTACATATTGATCTCAGGAGTTCCTATGTGAGGTAAAAAAACATAAACGATTAAGAAATCGTCATCAGCCTATTATTACGATTCCACTATTGGGACACAACCGGTCACAATGGATAAGCAAGTCTTCACTAAGCTAGCTGTCTCAACAGATACACTTGTTTCAAAGCGTAAAAGGTAAGTAGGATAAGTACTAACTAACCTGTAGAGTGTAGAGCTTCTTGGTGCTGTCTTTTCTAACGGGCGTATTCCGAAGCACTACGGAGAGTCTACGGAGTTTCGTTTTCTTATCCGAGATTCGATCCTGGACCAGTGTTTGAAAGGGAAACATTATTTTTCAAACTCAAACCATAATCTATTAATTCTATTTTGTTTTCTTTTATGGTTTTATTTATTCATTTGTTAATAAGATTGTAAAATGTGACTTGTAAAAGTGTCATTTTATTGCCTATTTACATTGAATGATTTGACTTTGACTATATTGTATTTCATCGCTGTACGTTAAAGTGTTATCTTCTGTCAGTCCTACAAGATGGCGGAGGATCAGCTGCCGTGCGTTACAGCCGAGTGCACCGAGCAGCCGGCCCCGAAGCGGCGGCATCCGAAATACGACATCCCGAAGGCGTACCGAGACGGCGGCGGCGACGACAAAAACAAATGTACAACCATAATAATAACTGTTCACGACGGAACAAAATAAAGATTTATTTTCGGTTAAATGCAGTTTATTATTTATTTATAATTAACAATATTGGAGTAGTGTATAGGTACATCTTAACGGGCTGAACGTAGGCGAAGTTGGCTGGCGGCAAGCGAAGTGAAGTGAGTAATTTATACAAAGTAAAAGAGCGCTTGTGCTCTGTGGCTAGACTTGATGTCATCTGTCAACTGACAGTTGACACTGACAGTGGCAGATGAAAGGGCGTAGTCGGACGACCACCGGTGGCGCGAACATCTTCCCCGGCGTTGAAAGGCTACAGGCCTTTCAAGACTCTTCAGCATTCGGTAGAAGGCATAGACGGTTGATAGCTCGTCGCACGACGCCTTGGGCGGTAGTGACGTCGGCAACGCGGGGTAGGCCGTCAGATCCAGGAAAGAGCTTGGATATCCTTCCCAGGCGCCAGCATAGTGGAGGTGTCGAGTCTTCTTTGATGAGGACCAAGTCATTTAGTCGCAGCGGAGTGGACTGAGTGCGCCACTTCGTGCGTTGTTGCAGCTCGCAGATGTACTCGTTGGCCCAGCGCTTCCAGAAGTGCTGCCTTGCTTGCTCTAGACGCTTGTAGCGGTCGAGGCGATTCGTGTTCACTTCTAGTAGACACGGAGACGGAAGCTCGGTGAGTGGCCTGCCGATCAAAAAGTGTCCCGGGGAAAGCGGGGTAAAATCGGTGGGTGATGGGCTGAGAGGACAGAGGGGGCGGCTGTTTAGGATAGCTTCTATTTGGGCAAATAGAGATGATAATTCCTCAAAGGTAAGATGAGCGTTTTTCAGAACTCTATGCAAGTGGAATTTTGCTGACTTGACCCCTGCCTCCCAGAGACCGCCAAAGTGAGGAGCGTATGCTGGTGAGAAGCGGAATTCAATGCCCCGAACAGCTGCAAAGTCAATGATAGAGTTTTTATTTGTAGTTAATAGGTCCTTGATGTCTTTTGCTGCAGCAACAAAGTTTCTACCATTGTCACAGTAAATTAGTTTACATAGGCCCCGGCGAGCTATAAACCTCTTCAAGGTTAACAAGAATGCCTCTTTGGTTAGGTCGCTTACCGCTTCCAAATGTACACATTTGTAACGGAAGCAAATAAATATGCAAAGGTAACATTTAGTAATTTTAGATCCACGTCCTTTGCGATCAGCTATTAGGAATGGTCCAGCAAAATCGGTCCCTACCGTGTGGAATGGAAAGTCAGGCTCTAGTCGCTCAGAAGGTAAGTTACCCATTATTTGGTTCATAGTCTTCCCTCTGAAGCGACGACATACAAGGCACTCGCGACATACTCGCCTAGCTAGGTTACGACCGCCTATAGGCCAATAGCGTTCCCTTACGGATGCGAGAACATGTTGAGGGCCGGCATGTAACAGGCGGCTGTGCTCGTTCTGAAATATTAATTTAGTCAAGTGATCAGCCTTCAAAACTATAGGATGTTTTTTGTCAAAGTGATAACCTGAGGCTTCGCTGATACGTCCACCGACTCTAAGGACGCCCTCTTGGTCAATGAATGGGTTGAGGGATATTAGCGCGGCATGTGCTTTGTTGCCTTGAGGCTTATTATTTGAGATAGCGAGCATCTCTTTAGAAAACGATTCTTTTTGTGACATTTTAATTAGATGCGTCATAGCGTAACCTCGCTCGTTAGTAGTTAGAGGACCGGATAGTTTATCTGTAGGACATTCTAAGTTGTGAATGAATCGAAATATTCTTGCCACTACGTTCTGAGTGAATATTAGGTTAGAATAGTTTTCAACGTTTATCAGTTTAGTGTCGCACGGTGGTGCAGCCTCCCCGGCGAAAGCGGGATGCGCTTTCAACTCAGGTAGGTCGACTGCCCGCGAAGTTTCTGTGGGCCAACTAGATTCAGGTTGTGAAAGAAAACTAGGTCCATACCACCATAAGGGTGAATGTACCTGTTCAGGGTCAACGCCTCTAGATACTAGGTCAGCAGGATTTTCGTTTGTAGGTACATGACGCCAGGACGAAGGGTCAGTTAGGTCATTGATAGCTGCTACTCTATTAGCGACGAATGTCTTGGTTTTATTAGGCGACTTGAGCCACCCGAGGACAACGCTAGAGTCCGTCCAGTATACCTGACGGGTTACTGTACATCGCAGCGCTTGCAGTACAGTGTTCGCTAGTTGAGCCCCTAACAAGGCAGCGCACAATTCTAAGCGCGGAATTGTCGTGGGTTTGATGGGAGCTACTCGCGACTTGGCGCACACTAACGAGACATTAACATTGCCGTCAGCGTCAAGGGATCGGAGGAAGATACAACTTCCGAAGGCTCTTTGACTTGCATCGTTGAAGCAATGCAGCTCTGTGGTAGAAGCATTATTGATAAGGACATATCTAGGTATCCTAAGTGAGGAGAGCTCCGACAGGTGCTCTGTAAATTTTAGCCAGCATCTCTCTAGATGTGGGGGTACTGGTTCATCCCAGTCTAGCTTTAGGCTCCATAGCTCTTGGAGCATGATTTTAGGCTTGATTGTGCATAGTGCAAGAAGACCAAGTGGGTCAAAAATCTTAAATGTCGATGATAGTATCGATCGTTTAGTCAAGACTGCTGGGGGTGAATATTGGATATCAAAGTGAAACTCATCAGTAGATGGAGTCCAGCCTACACCTAGGGTGCTAGTGGCATGGCTAATCATGAGATTACTTTTTTCGATTTCAAGTGAATCTTCGAACAGGGGAGAGGGTGAGTTAGACCTGTACTTACGAAGATGGAAACCATGATCGGCTAACTCTCGAGACACTGACTGCTGAATGCAGCGCAGTTCGGACTCTGTGTTGGCTCCTGAAAGCATATCGTCGCAATAAAAATCTTTTTGAATTATATTTTTGATATTAGGATCGCTACATTCTTCACCGACTTGAAAGATACAGCGGGTCGCAAGAAAGCTCGCACTGGCGAAGCCGTAGGTCACGGTGTTTAGCTGTAGCGTTTGTATAGGATCAGATTCATTATATCGCCATAATATTTGTTGCAACGGACGATCAGACTCTCTCACAAAAATGTTTCGAAACATCTTCTCTATGTCGCCAGAGATAACGTACCTATGCTGTCGAAATCGCACGAGTATATTGAACAGCGAGTCTTGGACGGTAGGTCCGACCATCTGTAGGTCATTTACGGAAACACTAGTGGTAGTTTGCGAATTACCTTCGAAAACAACGCGGCATTTTGTAGATTCACTTTCCTTGATAACAGGATGATGGGGTAAGTAGCAGGCATTCGTACCTATCGGTTTATTTGTGGGAATTTGAGTTAAATGACCGAGAGCCTCATATTCCCGTATGAAGTCGGTGTAATGTTGTTTGACTTCCGGCTGCTTGCGGAAGCGAGCTTCTAAGCTCAGAAGACGTTTCTTGGCTAAGCCATAGGAATCTCCTAACAAGCTAGGGTCTTCGCGGAGGGGTAGGGCTACGCAAAAGTGACCATCAGCAGTTCTAGTAGTATTGTCTAGGAAGTGCTGTTCGCATAGCTTTTCCTCTTTTGTCAGCGCCTTGGTTTCTGGAACATTTTCAATTTCCCAGAATTTAGTCAATTCGCTATGTAGGTTTGGTAGGTTAGTTTGTGACTCTTCCTCGAGTAGAAAGTTACACAACACCTTTTTGGAGCCATGTAGGGGCTTAGGGTTGACGATGGGGCCAGAAATAAGCCAGCCAAGTTTAGAGCTGCGTAAGATAGGATTTTTGGCCCCTAGGGACTGTTGTTCTGAGCCTATTAGGTCCCAAAAAAGATCAGCTCCGATGAGCATGTCTATGGGAGAAGGCTCATTGAAATTGGGATCTGCCAATTCAAATTTGGATAGTTGGAGGTGCCTAATATCAAAGGCCACCTTAGGTATGTTCCCTGAAATTGTGGGAAGAATGAGACAAGACGTTGTAACGTCAAAAGATTTGTCTTTGGACTGTAGTCGAATGGAGCAGCGTTGGGTATTTATTTTTAGTGGTGTGTTACCAATACCCACAACTTCAGTATTAGACGACTGGGGAGATAGGCATAACTTCTGCTTTACAGCTTCGGTTATAAATGTCGACTGACTTCCGCTGTCCAGGAGAGCACGCACTGTAGCAGTGTTCTTAGTTATGGGGTTAGTTACCTGAACCTTGGCAGTACATAACAAAACTTCAGGAGAAGAGACAGCAGCCATTGAAATTGATTCGTCTTGGCACTTAGTTTCAGGCTCATTGGATCTGTGCAGTAGTGAGTTGTGTCGGATTTTACAGGTGCGACAGGATCCAGGCAGCTTACATTGTTGTGCATTATGACCGCCTTTCAAACAATTCAAACATAGATTGTGGGAGTTGACTAACCGGATCCTCTCTTGGACTGATTTTTGTTTGAATGTAGCGCACTGATAGAGATGATGGTCACCCTTGCATGCTGCACAATGCAGAGAAGAGCTAGAATGAGAAGAAGTATTACTCTCCTTCGAAGAGGTGGTAACTAAGGCTTTAGTCTGACTTTTTTGGTTTGTAGTTGGGTTAAATTTAGACTTGTCAGATTTATCAGACCTTGACCGCTGGAATGAGGTTTCCAAAACATCAGCTCGGCTCTTTAGGAACGAGAAGAATTGTTGTAGTGTCGGAATGTCCGGCAAGTGATTTTTGTGTTCTTCCCATTTGAAGTAAGTAGTGTTATCTAGTTTCCCCGCGACTATATAGGTGATGAGAACGTCCCATTCATCTGTAGGTAAACCTAAACTATTGAGTGCTCTGAGATTTTTAGTGATGTGGTCGATAACAAATCGAAGGCCTTTTTCAGTTTCACGGACAGACTCGATGCTAAATAACGACTTCAAGTGGTTATTAATTAGTTGACGTTTGTTATCATATCGCTCACATAGAATTTTCCATGCCTCATTGTAGTTACGGTCAGAAATTTCAAGGTTAGAGATGACTCGAGCAGCCTCACCTTGTAGGTAAGAGGTTAGGTAGTGGAATTTATGAATGTTATTAATATTTTCATTTTCATGAACCAAAGAATTGTAAATTTCTTTAAATTCTAGCCATTTGTGGCAAGTTCCATCAAAGTTGGGGATTTTGATTTCTGGTAGACGGAATCCTACTGCATGTTTATTATCATGGGTATGCTTCTGACAGCATGATTGAGACAAAGATTGCTCAGGGCTAGGCTTAGAATTCTTCTCTAACAGAGATTTGGCAAGTGTGATGCAATGGTAGAAATCTTGTTCAATAAAATCTCTCACTGCAAGTTCAGCGTCTTGTTTGTCACAGTTTATGATTTCTATCTGATCCTGCACCTGATCATATTCATTGAATAACGCTTCAAATCTTGACAATTTCATAGCAAGTTTACTCAGTTCAAGTTGCGAAATGATCTCTAAAGTCTCTAATGTTTGCAAGTAATTTTTAAATTTAGTAATGCGTCCCTTGATAGAACTGCGTTTCGAATTTAAATCTTCGCACGACATTGTAAAGCTTGCGATTCAATTTGACTGTACAGTAATGTGAAATGTTTAGCATACGGTACGCTCCTCACTCCGTCGTCTCAGCTTGCAGCAAGCAGCAGGCAGCAGGACAAGTCAGGAACAATCTGCCACCCCGCAGCACACAGCACACAGCAAACCGGCCCGACGGCGGCGATAAGCAAGGGAGGAGACACAGCAACACTGGAATAAATTGTTGCGATCTTAGAAGCAGCACAGTTGGTGCCAAATGTTAGGCAGTGCCTAGTGGGTTAGTTTGTGGAATGCAGCGCATACAGCTCAATCAATTCAGTAATATTATGTGGTGTGCATATACATATTCAATGGGTTAGTTTAACTTGTTGCTTTAGGTTGTTTACGTTAGAGAAACAATTTATTGTGGACTTACAGACTGGTTAGTTAGGTTTAGGTAGGACCTAGGTAGGCTAAGGTGTGCTAGGTTTAGGCACAGAACCTTAGATTAGGCCTATATAATAAGCACCGCTGTTAGTGTTAGTGGGCACGTAGCCATGAATTAGGTATACCGAAGTATTGAATTAGGCACGGCACGGCACGGCCAAATAGACAACAGCTCATCGATGCTTAGCGGAACCATCACCCCCAAAATTCCCAAATAGAAGTTGGAGTAGCTAGGCTAGGAATGATGAAAGGAACGGGCTCACAGTATAGACAGGCAGACGAGTGATGACGTGTTCGGACTTGAGTAGGTATCTTCTTCACAATCTTCGTAGTCTCGGCTGCTCGCGTCGTATACTAGCTGGTTTGGGACTCGCTCGTTGCCGATGGACGGACACGGAGTTGCGTAGGCGCTCGTTGTTGTTCACGTAGGCCACGGTGACTTCAATTCCGTGGTGAACACACGTGCAATGCAAATGGCTTCCGGTCGTAATCGGTGAGTTTCTTCGTAATCCTTTAGTTTTGTCTGCAGAGTCCTGTCACGGTCGCCACTTTTTGTTCACGACGGAACAAAATAAAGATTTATTTTCGGTTAAATGCAGTTTATTATTTATTTATAATTAACAATATTGGAGTAGTGTATAGGTACATCTTAACGGGCTGAACGTAGGCGAAGTTGGCTGGCGGCAAGCGAAGTGAAGTGAGTAATTTATACAAAGTAAAAGAGCGCTTGTGCTCTGTGGCTAGACTTGATGTCATCTGTCAACTGACAGTTGACACTGACAGTGGCAGATGAAAGGGCGTAGTCGGACGACCACCGGTGGCGCGAACAATAACTATAATAATACCACGACTCGATCACAAACATACCCCTTGCTAGGATTATCTGCGTCTAGGAAATGTACAACCATAATAACTATAATAATATCGCGACTCGATCACATACATAATAATATAACCCCTTACTAGGATTATTCTGTGTCTGGGGAATATACTACGAGGACCATATTATTACACCTACAAATCGGTATACGCAGCACTCACACTCACAGCAGTCCAAACGGCAATCTTACGCTTCACAATCGCTCATAATCAACTTATGTAACGCCACGTAGACGCGGAAAGATTACTTCTTGAGCTAGCAAGAGAGATCCACAAAAGATTAGACCAGAGTTAAACAGAAGTTTCTAAAATTACGTTCGAAAAAATCGACGTCAATCACTCGCGTTTTCTCTTACTCAATCATGGCATTCCTGATTATTCTACTTGTAAATTCGTTATTTAGTTAGAAAAAGCGAGGATTAGACGTCGATTTGTGGAGAAAATATTCTGTTTTAAATATTTTGTGGTAAGACCGTAGATGTTTTATTTCGTGTTTATATTCAGCTGCAGTGAGCAGGGATGTGGGTAGACTAGGTAGGTATGGTAGTAAACAAGATACTTGTCATGCTCCTGTTACTCGTCCTGCCGGCGAAAGTGAAGGCGAAGTGAATGGTAGGCTGTCAGCCGAAATTAATATTGTACCTCCTATCCAAGATTGAAATCGATCTTGGATTGCTGCCTATCTTTCGATCGATTTCCAATCTGCGTGCCTTCATAAACCAAACCACGGATCGGTTATTGGCACGGTTGAACCTAAAAATGGATTGTGATATCAATCTCAGATAGCATAATTTGGATTGGATTGATTATTAATTTTGGCCGTATATGTACGCATACACTTCTCTCTAGGGAATCTTTGCCGGCAGCGGCAGTAGCAGCGGCAATGGCAGCGGCAGGGGCTGAATGTAAATGAGGTGTAACAGTTCAATAGGTTCTAAAAAAATCTACATTTTTAGGTTCTAGAAGTTTCTCAGTCACGATCTTCAAATGTTTATTTTGTTTTCCAGTCACTACCAAGATTCGGGAACCTGTTTGTGACTGTCTTCCCACGATTAATATTGAATAATTTTATTTTATTGACGTCTGATTTTAATTATGGATTATTTTTATTTATTATTTAATGTGATTTGTTCTTTTAAATACATTATTATGCTTTGTTTTCAGTTTTTCTTTAGTAATTTTTAAGATATGTTTAGTACATTTTCGTTGTGGAGTAGTTTGACGGCTCTTCTTTTTCTTCAATAAACAAACAAATTGTGGTAACTGTTCAATATTACTGATCAATGAACCTTAGGTATCGTTATGGGCGCGGTTATTTAACATAGATAGTTATAGAACTATCTATTCAACATGACAACGATAACTCGGTATCATAACAGACCAAAACTATCTATTTAATAACGCTTGGTGGTGGATGGAAACGGTGCAGATTCACAACCATCACTCGTTTTGTAGCGAAATTTAGCGAATGCAACCCGTAGTTATCTTTATCTCACAGCGTTTTTAAAATCACGCGATGTATAATGTTATTGAAGTTAGCGTCATAACTGCTACGCCAAAGTTCTGGGCGGTGGAAACGGTGTTTTCACAACCATCGTTTTGTACCGATTGCAAACCATTGTTATGTCACATCGCTCTCAAAACACGCGATGTATAACGTCATTGAAGTTGGCTACCTATATAGGCAAAATAACGAAGTTGTAAAAATAGACAGTTATTGGAAATAGATAGTTTTTTTAACGTTATTGAAAAACCAATAACTGTTTCGTTTCGTTATTTGAAAAACCGTCATCGACACATAGCTACAATTAGGTAGGTACCTACTACCTGATTCTGAAAAGAATTTCATGTCTTCGTGCATTTGCCACCCGAAGTTGTATAAAGTTGTAGGCATAGAGGAAATAAATATAGGGAAATACGGAAAATATCATGGTATGTGTTTTTTCGACTATGGTAATTATGTTGGTCTAGTTGTTATTTCGAGAGGGATTGAAGGGATTATGGAAGAAAAAAAAACGTCCATAGTCCGGTCAACTGTATAGGAAAACATATTATTTTTTCCGTAGTCCGGTCGACCGGACAACTGAACCGTACCACGGGCAAAGAGTGAGAAAAAATATTTTTCCGACTGTTCTAAATGGTTCTAATACGTTAGACATAATTTTGACAGAATCACAGTCTTTCTAACCATAAAAATGTAGAATTGATGAGTTACCTACATACTCTTCTATCCCCAGTATAAAAAGTTACTCTATGAGTAGGTACCTACCTAGTTACTAGTAAGTAAGCCTATGTAGTTACTCTTTGATTCTTATCATAGAGAAAATAAATTCTTATTTCTTTGAGTCGTTATTTTAGATTCCATTAAAAGATCATAAGTTTATTTGTATTCTAAATATTAATTATTGAACGTTATTATTGCTTTTAAATATTTTAAAGAACGATAATGAATATGGGTGGTAAATATGTCGACGAGCCAGTTATGAGCGATCTGACTCTGCTCATGAGCGTTGAAAACCTCATCAACATTGCTATGGGCCCTTCACAGGTAAGATCAGATTAGTCAACACACAAAATAATGTACCTATGGGGTTGTTAAAACACAGATCCCCTATAGATTATCCCCCAAAACTAGTGACTTGGGTACTATGTATTCAGTCAAGTTTTACTCATATTTAAACGAAATGGAGTTCAGTCGGCTTCAGTAAATTTCGATTATTTATAAACCAGTGCAGTTTTGAGTCCACTAAAATTTGCCGAATTTTGTTACAGAAAAATACCATTAATTACAAAATGCTGCAAACAGTGCTGCAAATTTTGGCACGAAATATGCGTTTGTTGAATAAAAAAGTCGAGGTAAACATTCCTGATGCTGATAAGGAGCAGATCGAAGGAAAGTTAAATGAATATTTAGCTGATGAGACTGCGAAAAGAACTGAAAAGGCGAGAATAAAAAAAGAAACGGCAGAAGCTTTCAAGAAAAAGGAAAACGCTGAACCATCAAAATTAGAAGTAGGAGACCAACAAAAAGCAGAACCGCTGGAAAGAGAGCTGGTCAAAGAGAAAGAGAAAATAGAAAAAATTACAACTGAAGAAAAAAATAAATATCTGCAAGAGAAAGAAACAGAACAAAAAGAAATCGAAGAAATGACACCTCTAGAAAAAGATGAATATCTTGAAGAAAAAGAGGAAAGAGAGATGGAAAAATTATCACCTGCAGAAAAGGAGAAATATCTCGAAGAAAGACAGAAGACGAAAATGTCACCTCAAGACAAGGAGCAATATCTTAAAGACAAAGAAAGAGAAAATAAAGAGATGGAAAAAATGACATCTGTAGAAAAAGAGAAATATGTCAGAGAAAAAGAACGGGGAAAAATAGAAATACAAGAAATGCCACCCAAAGAAAAAGACAAATATTTCAAAGAGAAAGAGGAGAGAAAGATTGCAAATATGTCACTTGAAGAAAAGGAAAAATATCTCGAAGAGAAAAAAGAAACAGAGATGGCAACAATGTCACTTGAGGAAAAGGAGAAATATATCAAAGAAGAAGAAAGAGAGAAACGTTCGGTGGATAAAATGATACCTGAAGAAAATAATAAATATTTAGAAGAAAGAGAGATGGCAAAAATGTCACCCGAAGAAAGAAAGAAATATCTCGAAGAAAAAGAAAGCCAAGAAAACGAACTACAAAAAATTATCCCTAAAGAAAAAGATAAATACTTCAAAGAAAAAGAAGAAAGAATGATGTCCAAAATTACACATGAAGATAAGAAGAAATATATAAAAAAAACAGAACGAGAGAAAAAGCCGGTGGAAAAAATGACACCTGAAGAAAAGAAGGAATATTCCGAAGAAAGGGAGATGAGAACAATGTCACCCGTAGAAAGGAAGAAATATCTCAACGAAAAAGAAATGGCAAAAAAGACACCTGAAGAAATTTATAAACATCTTAAAGAAAAACAGGAAATGGAACATTCTTTGGATCAGGTCCGTACAATTTTACTTTAAACCTAAGTTTCATTGAAATTGTACATCACAAATAGATAAGAAAAATACTTAGAAACTAAAACAAATTGCAAATTTTGTCTTAATATGTACTTGCATCAATAAAATCATCATTTACACCTTTTTCACCAGAAAAGTGCACGTGCTGCTCCGAGCAGTGCTTTAGCAGGTATTGTTGGATATCTTATTTTTTTTTACCATAAATGCTTTATGAAGGTTGGTGAAATTACTACATTACGTTGATTTTTATTTAGCTTGAAGAGCTGTTAGTTTACCAGGTGTTGCCAAAGACCCGTCGCTCGGGTTGCCTTCAATTACCATCACTTTGGACCACACCTATCGGAATGATCCAATTTATCATGACTTCTTGGTAAAATATCTTCGACATGCTTAATCAGTGTAATGAGTAAATGACAGGGCCGCAGCGTCGCGGCAGTGGCATCGACATTGTGACCCAGTCCGAGTTCAGGTTGCTGGAAGACGTTGTCATGGAGCTGAAAGAGAAGGCTGGCCCGCTGCCGATGCCGACGCTGCCTGGCAACAAGCAGCTGAAGAGAGACCTGGCGACGGGCCGAGCGTCGCTCACTGACACTATGGAGGCCATGCAGGTGCGTGCAGAAAGAAGAATCTTAAAATTCTACGCTGCACCAATAATTCTACTTGTAATCCAGTATCTACTTACTACTCGTAAGTCTATGGTTATCATCCAATTGGATTCCCACAGCTAGAACTCAGGTTTTGTCTCAGAGGTAGAGTTTAGATTATATGATTTCTACTATGGTAGCACAGTGCAGGTTGATAATATTTTATTATTTGACGTGTTCATCAGGTTTCGGCCCGAATGCGGGCGGCGGAACAAGCAGTAGGACGTATGGCTATGATGCTCACACAGTTGGCGGCCGCGGGAGTCCTACCCAAGGAAATTGCCCAAGGTTTAAAAGAAGTTAAGGCTGATATGGTAACTTTTGAAGCTGATGTTTGGAAAGATACATTATATACACTGTCACCGCATGAAACCAGTCCATCATAGGGCACGATATCGAAACAAAACAAGAAAACCATATAACAATTTTCATCGACTTACCAAATTCTTAGAAGTGCAATAGGTAGGCAAGATGATCGTTGCGATATCACATGACGTGTCTACCTGTGTTCGTGCGTCGTTTTTTTGTGCCGGTCTAAACGTGATTTGTCCTTAATTTTGACAATGTTGTAAACAAAAGCCTTACAAACGATTATCATTTAATTTTGGTCCGTCATGCTTAACTATTATTAGCTATGAGATCTTCGTCTAAATCGGCAGGCGATGTTTGCTGAAGGCCAAACATCCTCCGGCGTCGGCCGCAAGTCCGTAGCCGTCGGTCCGCTGTCGGATAAGCCGTTGCCGGTGACCACACTTCCATCCGACCACGATTCTATAGCCTCTCGCACCTCCGTCTACCATGGCCCCGTGTGGCAAGACCAGATGGAGTAAGTCTTATGGTTTCTTTACAACAAACGGTACTAATCTGTATCCAAGACTTCTTTGTATGCTTACTCTTTGTAGTGCTGGGAATTGAACCTTTTATCGGGATAACATTTCCAGGAAGATATAATAAATGGTCATAAAAGGTTGATTACTTTATATTAAGATTTATTTTTATTTTGCAAACTTACCTACTTTCAGTTTTCTCGCAAACTTAATTTTAACACTATTTTAGCTGCTGATACTGTTCGTAGTTCTTGGTTCACTAGTAAAAACGTGTTAGTAAGGGGTCTGAATTTTATGTTTGCAATAGAGACGTGATATTTTTTTCTATTTTTATATCGTCACAGCGACGTCCTACTGATGATGAAGGATGACTTGATGACAAAGATCCAGAAGATGACGCAGCGAGCCACCATCACAGCTGATACTGCTTCTGGCACCGCAAAAGCGGTCGGTAAGCGTATTATTGGGGTATTATAGATAGATATGTTTATTTTCCGTTATTTAAAACATTTTGCTTCCTGAGTGTCATTTGGCTCAATAATAGGTCCAGTAAAGAAAGCATAACGTGTCCTCTTGTACCTAGATCCTTTTTGAGTGATTTTATATGATCAAATATCTAGGTTTGAGATGACGGAAGAGAAACAGGCATTGGACTATCTCGTGATATCTTAAAAACGAATCCCTCCAGCACTTCATCTGAGGTCTACTTCCAACTCACTACTTTCATAGTCAGAGGACCGATTGACTCAAGTTTTCTTTTAGCGGACAACTTTGAGGCGGTTATGAAGATAAACAATCAGATTAACGCCCTGTATAGCCTTTCCGTCGACTACGGCAACCAGCTGAGTGGCTTCGACTCAGGGTTCACAACACAGGTAGATACAATCTAAAGATGCCCTATTCTATTTGGAATACCGTTTTTCAAGTTCCAACAGTATCCTTCCGTGTTGATATTTATGTTCAGCTTAGTAGCTATCCATTGATGTATATTGACATGATGCAGATGCAGAGTTTCAACGAGCAATTGATGATGTTAAAGGAGGACTTAAAGGCCAGTTTGGCGCAGCTCACGTCAGCCAACAGACAACAAGAGAGTCCAGGTTAGCGTAGTTTTGTGGTGTGCGTCACAATGCGAGCCGTTACGGTGAACCTTACCAAGGTCAACTTGAAATTCATAATACATTAAGTTAGGTTGATATTGGTTTTCAGCTGTGGAATGTAAGTAAGCCTGATCAACAATAGTAATATAATTAGGTCAGGTTTAAAAGTGAGTGACGTTTGACATAATTTATATGCATCAGGATTGTCTATTTTGATATTGATAATAGTAGAGTGTTGGCTTAAAAAAGTATATCTGCAGTTGTAATGGAGCTAAAAGAGCGGTACAAGAGTCTCGTGACAGACCTGGATGAGACACGGACGGTGCATCAACACCAGGCTGAAAACCAGAAACAGCTGAACGAGGAACTGCATGTGAGGAGATCTTCATTAAATATCAAGAAACAAAAAATCTGGACTTAGGGCGGTTTCTGAATTGAGAATTGTAGAAATAATCAGCAAGTTTTCGCAAAGAGTGTATTCCCATTGAGCTGATATAACAGTTGATTAAAATATACGGAGGTACAATCTAATAGAATAGTGACTGAAATACTCGAGACATATACAGACAGTTCATATTATGCAGAACGCCATTAAACTATTGAATTTAGATTGATTTTTCAGAGCTTGATGGAAATGGTAGAGAATTTGCAAGAAGAGAAGGCGGACCGTGATGAAATGTTAGATGGACTTCGAGACAAGGTGACGTAAAATAATGTCAGACGCTTGCAAACCGACTGATATTTTAGCACACCACACGCGAAACAGTCCTTTTTTCCGTGCTTTAAACAAAGCTATCTCCCTATGATGTCTGTGATGGCCAAATGATTACACAAGAACTGTCTGGTAATCAGCTAATTAAGTCAAGCACCTGAGACTATCGGGCAAATACTAACACAGTTACTAATGGTCTTATAAACAGTAAATCAGTACCTCAATCTTCCTCGCGGGCCTTCTATTACGTGAAAACGCTATACCTAAGTTAGCGGTATTAACCGTACACTGTACCTTTTATTCAATTTCTAATCCGATTATATAATTATTCAAACATAAGAATACTTACTTGATTTAGAAATGTTGCGTTTTTTGTTGTTTACATAAAATGTAACCGACACATGAACTATTTTCACTGAATACACACACTTTCAATTATCATTATACACCATATTATATAATATAGTCTCATTGTGAATACATTTATGCACAAACCAGATCAATCACAGATTCCTATATTGAGTAGGTATTCACGTTACGGTAAAGATTCGGTTACAAAATGAAGCGCTACAATATTGATATTTTTCACTCTTTTTTAGTTGAAACCTGTTTGACTATTATTTAAACTGAACAATATTAAATCTGAAACAATATCACATTAAGCAATCCACAAACAATAAATATGCATCCAAAAATACTAATAACCTAAAAAAACAAATCTAGAAATGATTCGGGTAGGTGTATATTGTGTTTTCCCGTTCTCTACTGGTGGAATGCCAACCTACCCGCATTTAAATTTGTGTGTTTATTACTAAGAGTCAAATGAGCATCTTATCATTGCATTAATTAGAAGATTATTTTAAAATAAATTAAATAGATGGCGGGTTTATGTCGCACGTGCTATAAAATAGTATACGATACTCGCTGCGTTAGTAAGTATATTAAATACACGGCGGTTAGCACCCTCGCTTCGCTCGGGCGCTAACTTCACGCCGCCGTGTATTAATATACTACTTAGACAGCTTGTATCGTAATGTACTATTACACAGTATAAGGGCGAGCATTGCAGTTCAAAACGACACAGAACTCCCAGAGAAGCGGGCCGATTTATACCGTAACTATGTTACCCCCTTGTATGTCTCCCCAAACAATGTGTCCGTTGTAAATTCCAGGCCGACAACTTCAAACTGGACGGTCTGGTATCGATGAAGCGCTTCGAATTCATACGAATGGATATCGATATAAAACTGAGAGCGTGTTACAACAAGTTCTCTAAACAGAGAGCCATTTTGATGGTGAGATGAGGATTCTTATGCAATCTACACCTTGTTAACTCAAACCTAATCAATCATATTGAAACTCTAGAAGTACATAACAGAGATAGCTGTGCCAGTAATCTAAACGTTGAGAGATGAATTCATCAGCATAGACGTGAAATAAATAGCTCTTAACGCATTCGATATGCAGTCCTTTGAGTTTTGGGGGCTTTTGTATACGGCTCCCAGGGTGTTCCCTTAGCATAAGAAGTAAGAACATCAGGATGTAGGGATTACTGTTCGTGTTGCAGTCGGCTCTACAAGACCTGTCGGCTACGCAGGCCACCAAGGCGGAGGTCCTGGATCTGGTTACTATGAAGAAGGAAGTCAAAGACGACCTGATGTCCATGCAGGATGCACTGGATGAGCTCGCCATACAGATGGCACAGCCCAAGGTGAGAACACTACAAGGCAGATACCAGGTGGCCGCATTATTTTCCTAGGTTAGAGTTGTGTCATAAATAAGACTTTATTCGTTGCCGTCGTTATGACGAGGGATCGTGTTCAAGGGTGCTATTTCAACAATAATGGGGTGAACCTTTGTTGGATGGTTTGGCTGGCTGCGGTGTGCAAGTGGAGCTGTGTTGCAGGCGGCGATACTGATGCGGCTGCTGTCCAGAGACGGACGCGGTGGACCAAGCGAAGAGGTGTCGCGGACGGTCCCAGCGGGCCCAGCTCCCCAGCCGTACCAGCTGCCGCCGGGACTGCGCCCTCTGCCCACCACGGAGCCTTGCGTGCCCCAGGGGTGCACACAAGCCTCTAAAGATTTCGAGTCGGTGACAAGCTAATAATTTTATATCTCCAAGGTTGTCGCTGGAAAGAAATGAAAAGCAATCATAGTAGAACAGATTCTGTAGCAAGCTATCATTTGGTGTATTTTCTAAGAGCATAAGCCTTACGTAGTAATTACATTGTGTATATATTAACATGCAGGTGCAGGTCTGGGAAGGTCATAGTGTAATAGTGATAGTCTTTTATGTTTTTGAAGTTATTTGGGTAGGGGCAATGGGGCAACTCAAAAAGCATAGACTTTTTTGATTGTGATTGACATGTTCTTCACGCAAATTAAAATCAGTATGGGATCCCGATCATTGATAGCCGATGTGATCATTTGAGATGATTGAGTGTGATTGAGTGAGCCCCTCACACACAGCACGCGCCACATCTGCAAACGCTGGGCGGGCGGCTCCCACACGCTGGTCGACAGGGGCGCTCCGCGCGAGGCTCCCCCACCGCCGCCCCCGCCCCCGCCCTCGCGCCGGTACACCGCCTACGGCACCGATGGAAAGGTGAGACTCAATGCTGTGTCTGTACATCAACTGGTTCAAGAATTTACTAGTAAAAAAAACCATAAGCGGGCATCGTTATCCTCAGCCTATTTCATTCCCACACATAGCTGCGCCACAGGACAGAGTGAGATAATGATAAATCCAACACGCTATCCATTCGCAGTTGCCTACAATGCCGTGGTCTGCTGATTCCAGGCCAAACAAATGCCATGGCCTACGGCTGCTCTATGTTCGTAGCAAATGTAGCAACCTGTGCTCTGTGCGCCGCCACTTGGCTGTACCAACTACGTATTGTAATCACCTATTATTGATGTGAGAGTTTAACTTTGGTTTACCTTCGACAGCCTTACAAGTTATCCCAGGATCTTCTGCCGTGCATTGAGTGCAACGAGCAGCCGCCTCCGCAACGTGGTCACAAGCACGACACTCCGAAGGCGCACCGAAACGGCTGCGGCGACAAAAAATGTGCACTACCAATCTAAAAGTTTAACGATACGAATTCCATTCATCATTCCAGTTTCCCAAAACTTGTACCGTCTTACCACAAAATATTAGACCAGATTTAAACAGAGGTTTCTAAAATTCTGTTCGACAAAATCTACGTCTAGGTATCACTCGCGATTTTTTACTCAATCCTGGCATTCCTAATTTTTTACAAATGAATTTGTTATTGAGTTAGAAAAAACGAGGATTAGACGTCGATTTGTGGAGAAAATATTTAGACTCATCTGTTAAATTCTGTCTAATCTTTTGTGGTAACGCGGTTATAAGTTTCAATCATTTCACTTTTGAATTGGTTTTAGGTTCGATTACTAATCACCTTGTGTTATGGTAGGTAACTGAGGATTCTAGCGCCGCAGTTGTCGATGGTGTTTTCAGCTCTTGTTTTCCATAAAACTACTTACTCTATGGCTTATACGCATTTCACATGGCTAGTTACCTAGTTGGCAGTGCCGGCACAAGGTTAACATTGATTCATAAAAGTTTCACGGTCTTCGACAGTAGGTTTCTATAAATTATCTTTTATGTTACAGTGACTACCGCGATAAATGAAGCCACTTGTGATTGTCTTCCAGCCATTATTATTTAATTGTAATTTTCTTGTACTGTAATTTACTCTTTTGAATAAACTCTGTGTTTTCATAGCTTGTTTTATGTTTTATGTTTTTAAGGTTCTGTTATTGAAAATTTATTTTACCCACCTACTTAGTAGGTATCTGAAAGGTTCACACTTTTAAAATAATTGTTTTCAGTCACTTGCCGCATGGTACGTTGACCTATTTCCGATTGCCTTCCCATCATTCCTTAATCGTTAATTACTTTTTCATTTACATTCATTTACATGTTATTGTTTTAATAATTTTTTAGTTAATATATTTTTTACATTTGCTTTTGTAATTTACCTTCATTAAATCTTCTTAATTAAATCTAATTGATGTTCGTAGTTAGCTTGTTTTGTATTTAATTATTTAATTGTTTTGGAGGCGTAGAACTTTAAATTGTATAACATAATACAGCGAGCAATCTCTCGAATGGTGGTAAGTGGATACCACATACCACAGAAAAGGATATTTAGCTTTTCACACTAATTAAACAAAACGATAATTTTAAGAAAGATTTTATTACAAAATCGTAAAAATAAATAAATAATTTACAGTTCCATTTCAAGCATATTTACATCTTATAGCGCAATACTCATAATTTATAAATAAATATTAAATTATTAGAAAATGCCAATAATGCACCACACTTCTACATAGTGGGAAAGCATACTTCTATTTTATTAACTAAGTATGAATACGTCATTAAATTAAATTGTTGAATCATAAACTGTCGATACAGATTCTAAAAGTTATTTGGTAACAGTAAATACATTATACAGGGTGTTAAAATAGGTAGATAACTACTGTGAAATGTAACGAACTGATGACGAATGGAAGCTATGACACATAGCTAATGAAAACAGTAAAATTTGTTTTTATGGCATCTAAAAATGGAAAAAGTAGGTTTACAAAAATATTTCTTAAGATTGATTTAAATTAATTTTTACTTAAATGGCGCCATACGACATTTATTTTTACACCATGTCACATAGTTTATTTGTCCAACAATGCTACAATTGTATGAAACTCGGTTGCAGCAGTTGCTTGATCCGCCAAATAAATAGTGACCCATTCACCCTGCAGTTCTAACAATAAATCTACACAAGTTATTTTATAGTAATTAATAATATTCAATAATTTAAATAAATAATTTGTTAAATCACTTATATATATCTCCCTGGACAACGAACTATGGTTTTGTTGTTAGTTTTTATTTAGAACTTGCTTTTTCTATATTATAAATTGACCCTTAAATAAATAGGTAAACAAATAGTATACACAGATTTTTTTTTAAATGATTTGTAAAAGTACTTGTATCAATTAAATTGGTTTATAAAGTGGTTAAACGAAGACCAAGGTTACGTTTGGTGTGCTTAAAAATGTAAATGTGTAAAATGAAATTAAGTACTTAAGGACAAAATGTTCAGTTACTTCTGGGGTCGACTATACGTACACATCGTAGATTAGTCAAGCTAAACTGCCACATCAGCAGATACTGTGATATATCATACAATGCTTGGATATCGCACAACGATAAAAAAACGTTCGTAGCGGTTACACGATCGTCACGCAAATCTCACTGTCACTTAATATACTAGAAATGTTCTTTATACCGTTCCAGGCAATGATTTTGCATCTTTAATTATGATTTATTTCCTGACTTTACATAAAAGTTAAGCTTACAGCAGAATCACGTCAAGCAAACTTATTGAATCTGTATTCAGGATTACATTAAGTTGCAAAAGCATCACCGGAGTTCAAATTCACTTATTTTATCACACGTGTATTATTACTTCACTTAAAACGAGCACTGTGATGAGCTTGAGTACGACTGCTCATGACCGTTTACGATCGCTCATGACCGTGCGCTCGCTCATGGCTGCTGAAGTCTATCAGTGTCGGTCGCAGTGGAACCGCGCGCAGTCATGGTCCCTGCTGGCTGCCATGACGTCACCGAGCTGGTGTGCCACCGTGGACGCACTGTCGTCGTTCCCCAGGGAGATCCTGCAACGTGACAATTGGTAGAATAAAAAAAGATGCACATCAAAAAGGAGGAACATTGCACTTTCTGCATTGCATTTTACTTTCATCCAAATTGTAGTCCCAAAATTTTCTTGGGGCGCGTTCCGAAGCCGGTATTACGTCGGAATGCGACCGGTTCACTTTCACCGCTTCCAAACATTGCATAATGGAGGTTACGAACGCACCTCGCGTTTTTTGGCGGCACGCCGTCTGACTCGCAACAGTATGTTTTATACGCGACCACACTATGTAGTCAACCATATTGCGAAATGCACCTCTCGTGCCTAGATAATAGAATTCAATAACTTTTCCCCAAAAGGGAAAGCACTGGTGGTTGGGAACGTAAAAATCACAGGTTCGTGCCATGAAGTGATAGGTAGTATTAATGTTCGGTCCCTATTGGAAATTACCGGAATAAATGAAACGTTGTTTTGAGGATTAGTGTAACTTTTTTCTATTTTACGTTGAATTTATAATAGCCTGTCGGACGTTTATGCACCTGAAGCAAACGTTTAGTGCTCGCTCGAAACAAATTTATTAATATACCTACTGCTGTTTACTTTACATTTCGGTAATTTACACGAAAATAATACACACTGTACATAGCAAGATCGTATAAAGGTATTCATCTCAGATTTACTTCTATCTACCGGAATCTAGGGCTGATTGAAAACACTCGGTTAAAACATTTTTTTTTACTTATGAAAAAAGTGGCATGATGCAATACTTCAAAGAGTAACAATGTTACGTGAAACCAAAAAATAACATTTGATTCCACACCTGCCTCCGTTTCTGGGTTATGATGAATGCAGACCCGGATTTGCTCTTTTTTCTAAGTTTATTGATCTTATTTCGGTGAGTGAGTCAATTGGCCGGCCGGCTGTGAAATTAGGTGATTAGGCCCGATGGTTTAGTGCTGGGCCTCCAATTTTATTGATTTGATTTCGAGTTATTGTTGGGGCTCACCTAGCAACGTAGGTACGTAAATTGGTTTAGGAACTTTTATTTTATTATTTTGTTCTGTTTTTATGTTTAGTTCTGTAAAGGCATTAGGCGCTTACTAAGTATATACCTATAGGTAGGTAAATTTTTTTTTTATCAGAAGCTTTGCCTACGCCTTTGTCACGTTCGCGCGGTGTACTTAAACACATTTTAAAAGCTACATTATGAACTTATATTATTTACATCTTTTGAACCTTTCAAGATATCGAAATGAAACATACCTACACGAAAATTTACGTTAACATTCCTATTTATATTTCTTAAATGTTCATTGAAATCTGTTGCCGTTTCGGAGCTTATTCGAGACAAACAAAAAGATAAATATTCTAAAAACAGGCATAAATTTATGATTGGGCATCGCATCGTATGGACAGCTACTTAATTACATTTGAAGTGATATTATTTTGAAATCACAGACAGATACTACGTACAATTTTAAAATAATCACGACAAGTAGAGCTGTTTCGATTTTTATAGTCAATTGAGAGCAAATAATCTCAATCTACACTCACAAGTGCAATATACCTACCTAAGTACCCTGAACAACATTGTCATGAGCTGAAATGCTGAGATTGCAAAGTATATTGTAAGTATTTACATTCTGTTTCTACTCTTTGCTGTGGTGTCAATTCTCGTAATTACACAAAAATTTGAACGAAAGTTGACCGAAATGTGATTGGATTATGACTTGACTGAGAATTGGTATTCTGCTCCCATAAATTTACAACTTCATCTCGGTATAATCAACTTACGATCTAGTTACAGTTAAGTCAACCCATTGTCTATGACATATAACTTCAACTCATTTTTGTTACTAGAATACCATTTTAGCGTTCGGTTACATTACGATATCATTTCGATCAAGCGGACGTTAAATGTCACTTTTCAAGTTACGAGAATACCATTTTTAGACTTTAATGAGATTATAAGTTGATCGGAACTAGATTTTGAACATATTAAATTACCAGAATTGCCCTACTGTTGTTTGTCAATTCAATGTTTTTATTTTTATTATGGTGTAATGTTATACCACAATCTCTTCTAGCTTCAAGGTGGTAGACATCTTAAACGAGACCGGGTTTCAAGGCCTACTGCGGAGCACCCCACGAA
Source organism: Hylaea fasciaria (assembly GCA_905147375.1). Classification (NCBI taxonomy): domain Eukaryota; kingdom Metazoa; phylum Arthropoda; class Insecta; order Lepidoptera; family Geometridae; genus Hylaea; species Hylaea fasciaria. Next base: position 10,980,302 of record LR990206.1, read on the forward strand.
ACTCAGTACAAGGTATTTAACCAACTTGGTTGGTGAATAATATTTAATACAAGGTATCTATCTATAACCGGCGTGCATGTGTGAAGGGACTTATGAAGGTGGAAGAAATGAAAGAGGCGGATGTTGTGTACTGAAGCACGTGGAAAGACGGTAGCCTCTTGCCAAATGAATATTTTTCATCCCATCTATTGGAAAAGAGCCAAAGGGTTCCCTGATTAGTGCGAACAAAGTGGTCATTCCAGCGCACGTAATAACAGTGACGGAAAGGCTTTTCTCATAGTTTAGGATGCAAAGCAGAATCTACGCTACGCTTTGGATTTTGGTCAAGCATCCTTGGCTTCGCCCTGGATTAAAAAAATCACTCTCGCCCTAAATACATTATTTTGTTCCCTAGTAGTGCAACCTACTATTGTTCCTTTTCTTATTTCATCAACTCCGTCGTGAAACTCTTATTCACGTCATCTAACAATATAGTACCAACTTACAAACAACTCTAAATTCGAATTTAATCCTATCAATGATGTTCTATAACTTTTCAATGATAATATAATATACAAAAGATGGCAACACATGCAGCGCTGTCGAATTAAGTCGTAGTTTAGCTTGTGTCAACACAAAAGCTGTCCCAGGCCTTCTAGGCACTTCGCAAGCCTCTGTCCACCATGCCGCCGTCTACATAATATTTATAGCAGCCACATTATCATGGTTGTTACGTACGTCAACACTTTCACTGCCGTCCGTGGCGTCCGCACGTAACCGCGTGGACGGCGCTGGCACGGTGGGACCGTCTTACTAATACTAATACTCCATGGGACGGCATCCTATACTTTATAAGCAGTAACACAATTCAAGTGGCCGTGCCTAAAGGAAACTGCAAAATTGCCCCCAAAATCGTGGCTTATGCAGTTACTATTTACTGATCTGTTTCGTACCTTTAAGTGGACATTGACAACAATGGCATAATAATGATAACTATTTTAATTTGTGATTATTGTCCAAGAACTTGAGAACACTATATTTTAATAAGTAGTTTACACTGCATAATGCGTGCGACACCAAACATTACAAAAAGTTTAATGACTAGGGTAAAGCCACGATGTTCCATTACTTCATAATCAGAAGTTAAACAGAGAAGTTGAGCTACTGCCTCATTACCTATATTATGTCCACTGTGAAGCCCCAAGCGACACGTAATCAGAGGGAATCTGTTTTTATATGTTTTTGATGACACCGCGCGTTGTTTCGAAAGTGTTAATAGGGCTATTTCGAAGATTGTGACATTTTGATGACAAGAAGAGCATTTCACAGTGTGTTTTACTGTATTTTGATGACTGCACCGTTGGATAAACTCTCCTCTTTTACTGTATTGCGGTACTTTTACTGTCACATAAATGTAAAAAGTAACTTTTCCAATTTTATTATCTACTCGATGACGTGTTGTTGTAAATATACCGTTTTAGTATAAGAGATACATAAGTATCGTACAGACAATGCTCTCGTATTATGTTATTCGTTTAGTAAAGACTATAACAATAAGTACCGCCATGTTGAAAGGATGTAGTATTTTACCAGTTTAGGTGCGTGTTCAAAATTAATCTATTTTCACATCTCCGTCTCAATAGCATAACATATTACATTTATCCATCAAAAAAATATAATTAAGTGGTATAATTAAGATGTATATTTTATGTAAGGAGCTTGATAGTTAAATTAGCTAATGATGAATACATTAACACATACAATCGTGAACTAATTAAGAAGTGTACCTACTGGTTAAAAGTTAATTAAGCAGAAGTTTGTAGGTAGGTACTTGTATCTTCCAATGTAATCTTTGGAAAGCGTAGTTTCGTGTGAAAGCATTCGGAAACGGGGTAAATTAGATTTATTTAATTGCCTCTCAAATTAATACTCTTATTGCAAAATGTTATCTAACGTTAACACACTGTTACAGTGCCAGTTTTTTTAACTATTACGGTCGCTCACTTTATTTATTAGACAAAATTAATTATTTTATTTTATTTTTTTTATTTTATTTTGTTGTATTTGGGGGGCTTACAGCTATCATAACAAAATTTATTTACATAACAAAAGTTACATCTAGGCGAAGAAAAGCCAATAACAAGCCTCCACAGATAGTGGTAAAATAATAATAACAAAGTGAGAGAATGAATACAGGAAGAGATAGACAGATAGGCATTAGGCGAACAAACAGTCTCGACCACTAAGAGTATGGTACTAACATAAACAATTAAGATTAACTTATGATAAACACTTGATTAACTACAGACGGTCTACTGGCGAAGAGGTCAATAGTGGAGAAGCCAAGATCAATAAGCTTGTTGAAAGCAACTGACGACCTAATTACAAATGAATTTTGACGGTAGTTGGTGCGTGCAAACGGTGTATGGAGCAGTTTTCTATATCTAGTGTACTTGGATGGAATATATAGACTAAGTTTAGCAACTAACTCGGGACAATTAATTTTGGATTGTGCAATCTTCATTAAGAACCTTATGTCAGAAATAGTACGCCGAGTTACAAGCGGTAGTAGATGGAGACGGGCGCAACGGTCCTCATATTCAGAGCGAGGGATTTTAAATTTATAACCGAGGTATCTAGTAAATTTTTTCTGAATTCTAATTCGTAAAAATACAGTAGCTAAATGTAGTTAACTTAATACTTAATATAATTATTTTCTACCAGTTAATAGCCATCAATAGAAAAGAAAGGATCCACCCTTTTTATGGTAGGCGTGCAACACAAATATGTTTACGTAATGGTAATTCAGTTATCAATTGGGTCGGAGCATATTATGCCACGTAGAGGCATTTGAACGATATCGAATGACTATTGTAGATATACTAGAATAATATAGCCGTAAGCGGTACAAGTAGGATGTTTTATGGAATTATAACTTATCTGGCGAAAGAACTACAACGAACGAAAGTTGAACAAAACACTAATCGATTGGATGCATCACTAATCGAATAACTAATCTATTTAACTAACCTTGAGAAGCATTATGCCTGTCAAGTGCGTGGTTATCGGTTTGCATTTGAGAGCCGAGGGTTTGAACCAGGTGCCGTTGCATTAACAGACACAGCTTAGATAAACAGATATACAAATTAATTAATCTTTTACATAATATAGGTAACGCGCATAGTTAAAAGTGAAACCGTACATTAAACTCGCGACCAAACATGACTACAAATTTCTAGCAATTCAGAAAAAAGTGGCAATACCTAGCGAGCTGTAACTGGTAGTCTACATGGTATGTATAAGCAAACGGGCCGATATCTAACCGGTCGGTGGCGTATGGCAACTCAGTGGCTGACTGTTGACCCCTAGAAAGTGAGATTATTTCTAGTTGTCATTACACTAGGGCTACCACTCCGACTTGTGTTAGATGGTAAATGGAAAACAAATGTACATAAATGGAAGTTCTTGCAGTCAAAACGACATGGAGTGTAGTTACACTATCCACTATCAATGATTTAAAGTAACATATTATTACAAAGTATAGCTTTACAAACAATTATATTTTAAATCTATTTACATTCGCATTCTCCTTCATTACACATATAGCTCTGAACGTATAAACCGACCCATTGTAACACAAATAAAATTGTTAAGAAGGTTTTGTTTTCTTTGTGCTATGGCGTTTCAGTAAAGAGTTTATCTATTTATCTTCATTAACTTACCTACCTACATACATAATTAACGAAAACAAAGTAATTTTCAAATATTAATAAACCTCGCAAGTGGCATCCCTAATTTCATGAGCAACTAACGTGAGCTTTACTCGTTTCGTAACGTCGAATAACTTAGCGCTGAGCTAAGTGATATAATGTAGGAAGTGCATCGTTAAGTGCCTTCGAAAGCTGAAACCAAAGCATTTGTGTACTTATGAGCGGTCTCGTAGTGCGTCACTCTATGATAAATGGTATGCAACCAGCTCGACAAAGTCATACTTTAAATCATGATTTGGCCTAATACTCCTCATACAGTGAAGGAAAACCTTAACAGTGCGAAGTATGGGTTGACAACATAGACATAGACGGTATGGGGCGTTTCCATCACAGCTAATTCGCACCGCGGTGCGAGTCGACTCTCTATTTGTCGTCTCTTTTTTAAATGGTGTTATCGCATCTCATTCCTTTTGCGGTGCGAACCTACCCAGTACCAGTTATTATTCTGTGCCAGTACTCATTTTACGCTGGTCGTTTAGCACCATAGATAAAAGTTTACAAAACAGGAGTTAACCGATAAAGGGAAAAAGTCATATTTTATAACTAGAAGGGTAAGTTGAAGTGTAAAGCTTCTAAAGGTAGTAAATCTATGGTGTAAAGTTTATATAAATGTAGATAGATTATACTCTAATAGATATATTGTAGAGTAAACAAAGATCTATCGATCAAGGACCTTCATGATTGCGAAACAATAGCAATTTATGACGATGGCAAATGTTACACGTCGGCGTCAAAGGTCTGAGAACAAACACCGATTGTCTAATGCCTCCAGAGCCTCGACCCTTGACTTCGAGCACATACCCTAGGGCTGAGTCACGACTCGGAACATTTAGCTATTGTTAATTTAAATAGCTGTTAGATCTGTGGAGATATTACGAAATGTTATACGGGAATGCGACCTAGGATCAATGACTTCATCTGACGGGATGGGCTCCCGACATTCCATGAGGGTTCTTAACTTCATGACTAAGGGCTTGTGTATAGATTATGACGTGAGCAAAAACGCTCCATTGCATATAATAGTTCTTTAAAAAAACACAATAATATATTCAAGTACTTACATTTTAAGAAGAGATTCCATCTTTTTCTCCATAGCGAAGAGAGAGTCCGACGATTGTGACGTCAGCACTTTGCAGAAGGTATATTTGGCACACTGAGAGTTCCTCCAGTCGGTTTGCCGCACCAGGTCCATAGCAGCTGACGTCAGCGACGACGAGCCTGTGCCATGGCCATCTAGACGTTGGAGATCTTCAGGCGTATCCTCGTTTAGAGAACGCTTCACCGCATGTTTTCTCTTCACCCTTTTTAAGGCAGCACCTTGGTAACCTGGCTCTTGGAAGAATTTTAGTACATCGCGTTTGGCGCGACTGCCTTCCGGAGACATCACCACGTAAACATTCTCACTGGGCATCTTGTAGTTATCGTCGTATACCTTCTGGTTGCTGATTATTTGACTGTCGACGTCGTATGGGTTCATCACAAATGAGCGCTTGTGTTCCTTTTCCAGTTCATCTTGTATGTCTTCGTCGGTGAACCCCGCGCTGCGCATCAGGTTCACGTCCAGGAGTCTGCCCATGGCGACCGCTCCTAGACCTAGTGCTGCTCCTCCAGCCATGAGACCGATCGCTGGAAGCATAGCGGGAGCAGCCCCTGACGCCGCAGCGGCGACCCCAATTTTATCCTGAGCATACCTTTGGGATTGCTGTAGCGAGTTGGAATGATAAAGTCCGAGATTACTTGAAATCTTTTGAGTAGCTTCAACTATAGGGTCAAACACGGGCTGTGTCAGTCTTGCTATCGGATCGGTTATGGGTCTAGCCAGCGATTGAACGGTTTGGGTGGCGCTGTTGAGCGTATCTTTCATGGAATTTGTGAATCTTTGCCAAAGCGACTGCTCAGGCGCCCGCTTGATGTACGTGTAGCTATTGTAGGGGTATTTTTGATTTTGTGACTGTGGGTTGTAGCTGTTCTCGTAATAATTGAACTTGTTGTATTCGTCTTCGTAGTATCTGTTCGCGTTACCGTTGGAGCCGGAGCGCTGCTGGTTGTAACCGTTGATCGGCTCCATCGGATACGGATGCGCGCTTTTAGGCACGTTGCTGGTGTAGTATTTCACTTTCCGCTCTGGTCCATTGTCAACGTTGTCTCTGGTAGCTTTCGCCGGCTGCACGCCTAAGTCCGGGTGGGCGTACTGGAGAATAGGATTCCTCACGCTTTCATCGAAGGTTGGTTTCGTGTTCTTCGAGGAATACATCGCTGAATTAGGAAAGTTTACATCTCCTGGATGTAATAACATACGTCTCTGGATATGGCTCTCTGCGTAGTCCATGTCTCCGTCATGGTGCGACCGCGAGCTACGTCCGCTGAAGTAATCACGCTTCGATTCCTGTTCGTTGATCTGCTTGATGTATTCAATCAGTTTTGAATTGGCTACTTTCGAGTTGTCCGCTTTAGTGAAGGGACCGTAGCCAGATTTCAAGTAATAATGGTCTTTCTTCGGTTTATACGCATACACAGGGTTGTCGCTTGTCATATACGGACCGGTGCTATCGGAAGATTCGAATTTTATTACGTTATCGAACTTGGTGAACGGTCCATCTTTAGGTTCGAAGTTGTCATCCTTGCTAAACGGTCCGAAGCTCTGAGGATCAGCAGCGGCTAAGTCGGGGTATACGTCTGCGTCGGGAATCGCTTTTGGTGGAGTATAACCTTCAGGATATGGCATCAGCTCCCCATTGACAACCCTGGCATTGCGCCACGTCTTCTTATCCGACTCATCATCAGGCACTCTCACGCCGTGTATTTCTGGGACGCCGTCATCATTGACCGCAAAGATAGATCTGCCGCGTTTATTGTATTTTTCAATAGCTTTCTTTAAGTACATTGGCTCTGAACTAATCATCACCGGTTCAGGAACATTGAACGACTTTCTTTCTCCTTCGGACACTTTCGTACTGACAACTTCGATGTACACTGGGTTCCTGTCATTTTTGATCACTGGATTGTGAGGATCGAATCTGTAGCTCTTGATCGGGCCTCCATAGTCTGTCAAACTGGTGGACGTGATGTAGACCTTTTTATTTTCGACCTTCCTATCATTGTCATAGGTCGGATAGTAGCTTGAAGTTTCCGGGTCTGCCTCCGGCTTCTTCCCGTTCTCCTGTATGTGAGACTCAGGATAGACCGACACGGGCGACCAATTTCCGTACTCCGCTTTGACATCGGCGAGGTCTCCGCCGTTTTTGTTCCGGTTTAGATAATAATCGTAACCCGCTAAATCACTGTTGACCGTGCCCATGAAATTGAGCTTTCTCTGGTCCCTGGTTTCCGTTTTATTTTTCTCATCGGCAGTTATGTTTGCTGTCGATCTAGCAGAGATGGTAGTTGGGGCTGGACTGGTGCTGCTGAGCGTTGTCGATTTGGAGTCCTTCTTCTTCACGATGAGCTGAGTGACGTGACCGGACTTGGATCTGACGTTTAAGGTTTGCGTGTCGTGGGGGTTGAGACTCCGGGAGACTTTGAGCTCGGTCCTCGTGGTCTTCGATGGGAGGATGGTGGTGCGGATGGTCTTGGTGGTGGTGGAGTTCTGGTCTTCCGCCGCTGCGGCCACGGAGCACGCCAGCCAGAGCAGGGCACCGGCACGCATCACGGGAATCATCTGAAACAAATACAAAATGCACGTTAGATTTGTAGAGACTTATGTTAGCGTCACCGTACCGTATACGCGCGCGTATCTTAGACTTTATTTGACAAGCATTAAATATTTATTTTACTCTGATATAATTAGTGTTTATCGAGGTACCACCGTGACGGCGGTAAGTTACACCATTCCATTGTAATTGAGACTTATTTTTGTCTCATTTTTGGTTTTTAAAGTATCTATCAAAAGTATGTTACTTCTTTAGTTAAATACCTAACTAGAAATTGACAAAAGCTAGCGAACTATAAACTAACTTCAAATTGAGTTACATTCCCTCATAGAATACATCGTATTTAACAGAGCTATCAACTGTTCACGCCCATACATCACCAGACTATACGCATTACCAATCATAAAACTCCAATTGTCCAATCTCTTCACAACATCATTACAGAACGAATGTATTTGTTGAGTCATCTCGGAGATAAGGCACCATTTCGAAGAGCAATTGTCTCGCGGCGTTAGTTACGCTGTCCCAATTAATTCTATAGTAAATAGAGTTCAGCAAAACGGGTTGATTTAATAGTATAAAGGAATTTAGTTAATAATAATGGATCACCTTGATTATTTTTTGTCGGAGTTGAAATTCATATCTACATTTTTTTGATGTAATTAATGTTTATCTCACTAATTTAAAAAACAAGGAGGTGCCTTATATCAATACTCGTAGTATTTTTTGGTAGTTGTGTTATTTATTCCGATTTCAGTGAATCTTTCTTTATTTAACCAAAAAGATTTTCAAGGTGGTCTCACACAAGTTTCATGAAGGTTCCGTACTTTTTTTATAATAATAATACACTCAGAGTAATACGGCTCCCCAAAATTTCTTCCCTGACTTAACGACTGCAGTTATCAATAGATCAAAACCAGGACGGCAGCACACCTATTATAAAACTATACAAAGTGAGGTTACATTGAAGGAGCTCTTACTACAGCTTTCCTAGAACATTTCAATTCACCGACGAAATTACGAGAGTCTCTCGTAGATATGACGCCACACTTTACTGCCCCAATCACATATTATAGAAACTGCATGGTAATCCGTCTACAACCCGCGGTAATCATGGAGAAATCAAGGTAATCAACGGATTATTTAACGTATCGATCGGCATGGAAAGAAAGTGGAAAACTGAACGAGGACTTCCCACAGACAGTGTTCGGCACGCTTTTGTAGATAGCGATGGCGAAGATTGAGTTGAAATCGATAACTGACCACGTCTTCGATGTGATTTTGCTTCTTTGAAATCGAAACGTTTCTTTTCACCAGTTTTAAAATGAATCGAGAACTGCCTACTATGAAACTCACCATGCGCTTTAGCTATGTACAAAAGTCGATGTTCAAACCATTCATTGTATTATTATGCAACACTAGCTGTGCCCGCGCTTTCACTCGATTCCCGCGATAAAAGTACTACCCTATTTGTTAATTAATCTATGTGCCATAACAAAATAATAGATAAAAGGTCAATATGTTGATTTGCAATTGGTAAAAGTTCCGAAGGGTTCATCGCTATTTAAACAAATAGAGAAATTGTATGACTAATTGTATGATAACATAAGTAATATTTTACTCATAATTAATTATACTTTCAGTAGGCATCAATGGAATTGGTGTAAGTCCGTAAACGGAATGTATGAACCAGCGCTACATTTTATTTCATTACTCGTAAATACTCGCAATATAGTCTAACGTAGTTAATTATAATGGAGTTCTCAGTATCGGCTTAATAAAGCCGATCTAATGATCCTTATTATCTGTAGGAAATGGCATTGCACGAAAGCCAACTACTTAGGTAATTATCGGCCACTGGATTTTTCCCATCATGTGATATGGAAAATGGTTTATTTATAGGTTGGTTTATCTAAACTAAAGAAGGTATTTAACTAATAAACTTCTAGCACTCACTCAACAAACTAACTCGACCGATTTCAGGGTTTGTCAGCTTTATATATCAAAACTGAACAAAGGATATAACTTTTTATGTAAATTGTGCCAGTCTGCCTATTAGTTTTTGTATTCTATTGTTTGGTAGCTTATAATTAAATCTATTAAGAAGAAATATACCAATACACAAAACACACATAATTTGTGAATTCCAGTAATTGATGCAGGGCTAATAGGATTCGAATCCAATATCGCAAGACTTCAAAGCGCACTAATTAACTAAACTAAAACTTTCTTTATCTGGTCGATAATTTTTACCATAGCCTAGGTTTCAAAAATATAGTAAAAGAAACCACCCATGTCTTGTGGGTAACTAATTAATCCAAGACCCTATTACAACAAAGTAGTGATTACAACTCAAGCGGTAACATTGACAATGACTTATAAACACGTATAGCGTAAACGCAGCGTAATCGCTGCGTGTGGCGGCGGGGAAAATTGTGAGAAATTCCGACAACACGGGTCGAAAGAAAGCGCTTGTCGAAGTGTGGCTATTGGAAAATAGGAAACGCGAGAAAGTTAAAAAAAGATGTTTTAACCTCTCCGCTGCTGCAAATCCAGAGAATAGATTTTCAACTGTGTCTCGGCAGGGTTCTTGACAAAGTAAAATAATGATTCCTTGGGTCATGATATAAACCTGCCCTATAATTCAGCAAAGAGTGCAGTCGTTCGATGTTTTACTCCTAATTCAATACTAACTACTTGCCTGAAGTGTGACTTATTCCTATGCTAACAGTAACTGTCAATTCCAAACAAAATGTATCAACTCACCTCACCGCTCGAAACAAAATTAGGCGGCTAGAACTGACAACCTAAGATTTCTTAATAATGCGATTAGCTAGATATTTAGTGAAAGAGCAATTCAATTAAATGGGGCATTTTCTCAGCGATGTCAGCTAGGAAATGATAGGTTAAAAACAAAAAAAAGCTGTGGATGATGTAAGATTATTGCGAAGTTAGCTATCAAGGCGACTATTTAGGTTTCCTTTCTTTTCCATTCGGCCGCGGAACCCTAAAATTAAACCACCACGTTCTAGCCTAATCTCAACCAACATCTAAACAATATACTTAGTGCATCCTGAAGCCTTACGCATTAAATCACTTACGTTTGCAAGCACATGTACAAACATCCACAAGGCAATCGGATTCTGAACAGCCTCGCACAATCCATTCAACGATTAACTACGCTCTACTAAACAAGCTTATCTATGTTCACACGGAAACGGAGCCTTAAAACCTTGGTAATAAAGTCCAAGCGTGCTGCGGTTCTGGTACATCTTTATGTATTCAATGACAAGTCTTTTGTGAACGTTGTATTGTTGGTGAATTATAATGACAATGGTGTCGGGCCAATGTGCCAATATTTGGGATTGAATAATTAGCGTTAGGTTGAAGGTGTTATGTCAGATGACAACATCTTTGTGTACATGCATTTATCTACCTACAATATAGTGTGTTGTGTGTAATATGTTTTGAGTAACAGGGATTTTGTGTGCGTGATTATTAATTTGCGGATTATGTTTGTTTGTTAAGCATTTGTTACTCAATATTGCTTTTTGAAGGCGTGTCACTGAAATCGTAATCCGGTGTACTTAGTTAATTTCAACAAAAGGCTTTACAATACATTGCACGATATTATTATTATGTATACCTTACCTACACAGTATTCAGTATCGTAAACTATAATATTCAATACATAAAAAGAGAAAGAATAGACACATTACAGAATACATGACAAAATATAAAAAGCTCCGAACATAAAAAATCCTAAAAGTAAAAAAATAACTTAAATTATAGATCGCAGTGAGAAGGCCGCCAATTACCTATTAGTTTGTCATTACTGTGTTCTATACATTTCTGTGTCAATAAAGAGTTCTCTATACATCTCACAAGTCACCTTTCAAACAAAAAAAAAATATTTTTTTTGTTGAAAATAATGTTCAATTATTTGGGAGCTGCACCCACAATGCGTGTTCGCTACAGACAGACACAGATACACACGTTAACTTACCGTCTGTTAATGAAAAAAGAAACATTTAGTATTTCGTTTCTTGGCATATTTTTCCCATTGCCAAATAAGTAGGTACTCGTACTTTGAGGCTCATATTTAGCCACCGGCGTGAGTGCGCACCAACATTCATTTATTTCAGAAATCTCCACAAAGCATATTATTAGGGCTATTTAATTTCACATTGTCATAATCCGTATATAATAATCGCGCAGTCTGTCCGTACATTTTCACTGAACGCTCCAGTTCGCGCGCGTCAGCGTAGAAATTACAATGAGCACGCAAGTAGGTACTACTTGTACATTAAAACGCACTTTTCGCGCGAGTTCGGACAGTGTGTGTCGTTCATAGTATAAATAATGTCTTAATTTCGCGAATAACACTCTAAACTACATTAATAAAGACGGTAGGCCTGTTGATCGCTATCTTATTGTGGTCATGTGTATTATTTTTGCTAAAGTAAGTATCATTTGAATATACGTTACGGGCGCTCCGGCAGACTGCGAGTAATACAGAGTACAGAGATATTTCTTTAGCACTGAGAGTTCGATCACATAATTTAATAAGCGATAGTATTAATATGCTTGCGTTAAAGCCCTTTTAAGAAATAACCTTTGCACGTTCTGAAAGTTCTAATTCTACAATAATGTGTCCGATAAAATCTTTGTCGTTTTAACGATTTGTGGTTACAACGAATGTCGCTTTTATATTGTCGCTCTATATCAATACACTGTAATCATCTTGTAATAGAGATGTAACCTGCGTTTTATATTATCCATACAATCATTGTTTTCATTTTCTCTTTTACACAAAACGAGTTTCCTCGTCGGGAAATCCGATTGTTCGTGACATTTAGAAACTGGCCTATATTGTGGCCTGTAATTATGGTTTTACTACTGATGTCTTTGACCTGATTATTATTTCTTATGTGATACCATCTTATGTCTCAGCAGTAATTGTGACGTGTTCTTCTTCTTTTGTTATTAGTGGAATTTGTCCAAAATAACCTTGAGCTTTACGATACAGAAAACATGTTTTAAAATCTTGCTGGTGTGGCTCCTGGCTAGAGAGTAGTCACCGTGTGGTAGCTAGTAGCGGAAAAAGTTAAGCCCTTTTCGGAGTACTTTAGCAGAAGTCTTTGATAGCCGGTCTCTAGCTTAGCCTGTTCACCATCATTGACCACATCGTCAATAACGCGCGATTTTTTTTTGTTAAAATATACATGAAACATAGTGTAGGATTAACACCAGGTGAGATAGTAGTCAAATCCTTATATAATTATTATATAGATAAAAAAAATACATGAGTAAAATAACTACACAATAGAGCAGGATGTAGAATGGTGTGGATTCAGAGTGCATCTCGATGCGCTCGCGGCTAGCCTCGATGCTAAACGGATCGGTAACGAGTCTCATCCCAAGATTTCACTTTCCTTTGCTCATCGTGCCGACACACTACGGCACATTCGCAGTACACTAATTCGACTGAATTCACTCGGCTCACCCAGCCTAGGGGTTAATAAAGACGATGAATATGAATGGTTGTTATTCAAGTACCTATAGATAATAAAATTCATGGCATCAGTATCCGCTTATGTTTTGCAGCGCTGTGGTATATAGGTAGGTACCAATAATACCCTCATACACACATAGCAGATTATAATTATCTATGACTGAAAACAGTTTTTTTTTAATACGCTAACTATATTAGCATTACAGGATATATAAACATAATATACTCGATTATGTTTCAATAAAGAAAGTTTATCAGTGAATTCTATACCTACTCGTATTTATCTATTTTATAGAGTCTGAAGGTGATCACGGATCTGACGGCAAATACTTTCCATGTTGACAAGGGTGCATAGAACCGTTTTAGAATGATGTAGGAACATGTGAGGCTCTTAACCCCGGCCTGAGTACAGTTGAGTTACGATTAGTAATCCATACGTTGTCACCTAAGACTCCGGTCATTGTCCCGCACGCCCGCGCTTGCCCGCGTTACCTATCTCACATCGGGCATAATTACTTCATAATTACTTGGTTAATTATTAACAAGATGGTAATTACACGCTGGCTGAAAGTGGCTTTGTTTGCTGAACTGTGTGAACGTGTAAGGAGGTTAGGTTACCGATTTATGGGAGGTGAGAGTGATTAGGTTATACTCGTATTGGTAAAGTATGTGTACACTAATATTATAAAGAGGAAAACTTTGTTTGTTTGGTTGTAATGAATGAAAGCTATGCTATCCCCGGGTGACATAGGCTACCTTTTATCTCGTAAAAATTAATGGTTCCCGCGGGATAGTAGTTGACGCGGGTAAAACCGCGAGGTGCTTCTAGTGTTTTATACTTAAGGACCTGTAGGCAGCGAGCTTCCGTAAAATGGGCGGTTTTTTGTCAAAAAGTTAAGCCGTAATTACAAATATTTATAAGCCAGAAAAAATACAGTGTATAGCCAAGTGTTTCAGTTAGCTAATAAATCAATATTTTATCAAGAGCCTAAAATAATGAAGTGTCAGATCACCTACTCGAGAAATTATGAATTGCCCATATAAATTTTCAACTCCTATTTATTTGGATTCTAAGATCCCTATTTTTTCTGACGAAAAATAGCCTATACCCATCTCATAGGTCCAATCTTGGTCAAGATTGATTCAGCTGTTTAGACGTGAAAGGATGGCAAAAACTAAAAAAAAAACAACAAACACACACACACACAGTTTCGCATTTAAGTATATGATCTTAGTACGGATGCCTGGCACTGGCTAAATGCACAAATCTTTTACTCCGTCATTGTCATTGTCAAAATATATATCAAAAAGAAAATTATGGAAGTGGACTAAAGAGGATGTATCAAATGGACTTGACAAACGTGCATACCAGAAAGGACCAACACTAAATAAATTTAATACAACTTATTTAGGTGTGACTCCAATAATTCGTGTGGCATTCTAAATTTGATAGGATTATAGTCAAGGAGGTAATAATTTATGTAATGCTGGCGGTAATGTTGGTGCTTGGTGCGTACGCCAACAAAGATAAAACATTTAATTAATACATTATTTACCTACTACAGATTGTGTTTATTTTTCATTGTAACAAACTACTTATATACATACACCAAAACAAAAATCATACACAAAAAGTTTCCCGGCAGCAGGTTTCGAAACTTCGAAACTACGTCTTTAGGAACGGAACGTAGCATCTCAGACCGCTCGGCCAATCTGACATGTCATTACAGTGTCGAAATAATTGAATGCTTCAGACTAAAGCCTACGTAGTAACTATCTAGTAATCTGTGCTAAGGCCACGTGATGCCGTTAGTAAGGTATAATAATTATGAATTAGCGTTTTCGACTTGTCGTGAACGCGGAGCCAGCGTGGCGCGCGGCCCGGCCAGGTAACTTTCATCTTCTAAAATACATGAATCGCTCCTATATTAGCGCCTTAATGCGGTTTCTGCGCTTTATTTTGCATTCAAGTATGTCTGGATAGTGTTTGTATGCAGATATAGTTAATAGTTTTACTTAACTCGTCATTTTAATTGAAGTATGTATTATATAAGTCAATTATCACCTAAATTCAATGAAAACACCAATGTTTGCGAAGAGAAGACGAGCGCGTTGATGTCTTTTGTTTGAAACAAATTATATTTGAATACTACTGAGCGGTTGATCATTTCTAAGTGATTATTGATATAAATCGTTTCGTGAATGTTAAAAAAAAGTATCTATGAGCAAGTCTTTTAACGTTCAATCTGTCCGTCTATGGAACGCACTGCCTGATCACATAATCAGACACGCTAAATCGTCGAGCATAAAGAGTTATCTATCTATGATGTATTTTATCTGTATTTAAGTATAATGGACAAGCAAGCATTTAACTCCAATATTATGTGATGAAACGAACGCGAATCTTTTATGATTCATCTCTATATTTTCTCCGGTAGCTTATTATGTCACATTGGACAATTTTACTCAGCATTTTTTCCCAAATCTAGCGATAAAATGCACATATTGAAATGCAAAATGCAGCATTATACATTCGTAACTTGATTTACGTTGCCAGCTTGTAAACAAACCAACCGTGCCCAAGACGGAAGTGTTATGAGTTTAAGACGTTCAATAGAGCAGTGTCACGTAACGCGCGGAAACCGATACAAAATAAGAAAGCATTGCATTCCGATATAATTACAAAGTAGGAGAGAGGGGGAGGGGGGAGGTCCCAGTCGGCCTCAGTGAAAGCGTTACGTCATGTCGATGGCCAAAAGTATGGATGATTGGCCCAAAGTTCTCCCAAAGGGATGGCTAAATATTGACGGTTGTAACCGATTAGCCACGGAATCTGGCGACGTTTGACAAGTGCCGCTGATAAGCCTTATTGGCCGTTAATCGTGACGGCCTAGTTCGGTTAACAATGCATCTTTTGTCAAGCAAGCGTGCCTGCTTCTACACAATAATTGGCAGTTGGTGATAGTAAAGTCTATCATAATATTATTTTGTGTTATAAAGTAGTCATGTGCGTATTTCCAATACCTAATATTATGTTTCCAGTTTCTGATATTATAGTGCAAATAAAGACATAATAAAGAACTTACCCCTCAACGATATAAGTTATCATGAAGCATTAAAGCTTTTAGAAAATAGGTATACAAACAATAATTTGTGTGCCGACTGTACATTACATGTAACTTTATACGTAGGCATATGTATATAAATATGCCCGTTATTTAATCATATAGTGTGTGTCATCGAAACCAATTTAGACTACATGTAACCACAATATTTTTTGCACAAAACATTAGCGTTTCATAACCGATGGTTTTTTCTAACATGTAAGAGGTTTAGTTAGCTAAAGCCTCGTCGCCTCGTTAACATAATTTTCGAATATTTCATGAGATTTTAATGATAATTTATGTAATTCGGTCGGTTTAATGAGCGGCCGTTAAGCCTATCTCTAATAGGGATTAAAAAGTTTATTTTTGTAGGACAGACAACATGTTTTTGTTTAGTATAATCATCTTTTAATTCGGTGGGACTTATTGAACTATTTATTCATACATAAACGAGTTAGGGAATCAAAAAGAAACAAAACAAAAGTTTGGTACCCATTGATATTCTTTACCAAAAACTGACGTCAACCTTTAATTAAATTTGCAGCTGCTAGCGAAGAGAAATAGGTCATACTTAAGTAGTGCTATTAGAGTGCCTATTGGTTAAAATCTCATGTAGATACCACTTAGATTATGATAAAAATAACTGTATATGGGATAACTGTTGCATTTACTTATGTCGTATATATGCTTCATATTTTTTATTTATGAAATAATTTGTTCAATACAACTTTTATATTCTGGGAGGCATTGAGTTTTATATTAACGTAGTTTGGTTATAATATGAAAATTATACAGTCAATTTTATAAAAGAATTCATAAACCTGCTGCATTAAGGAGGAATTTACAGCGTCTTGTTCACTTAACTTTAATGAATAATAAATAAGCCCTTCCGAAAAATGGAAACAGGTAGAATAATAAATTTAATAATACCTTTAGCGCTTCTGAGAATAAGATCTGGGTACCTAAATTCCTATGCCGTCGTGTCGACCTTCGAAAATCATTATACGATGCGTATGTTTTTTAGCTCTGTTATTTTTGTTTTCGCTATTTATTTTGATATAAGTATACATACTCTTTAACGATTGCTTGTACGAGTACAGGCTGAATTTGAATCTTTAATAAAAAAACTTTTTTATAATGGTACTATACACCGATACCATAAAACTTAAAGAGTGTTGGTTAGTTTGTCCATCTTTTACGTAGCAACGTTGACGTGATTTTGCATATAGGTAGATGCTCTAGGTTACCTTATATCTATAAGATCAGACACCTCGTGATTTATTAATTTCAGGGTGGATAAAAATAATTTGAAAAGGTTGGTGGTGGTCCCGTATAAACATTAAAATTGATTCCGTAGTATGCTACTACATTCACTTGAAGCCTATTTACTGCTTCAATAAAATATTGTACCACATCATTGCATATTTTGTGTATAAATCATACACTTCAGTTTTTGCGTGTATGCAACTCGACCGACTTATCGGTGGGTTCGATTATGTAACCCCATTCTCATGGGAAACTTGCTCTCGTTGCACAATCCTGATTCGGCACAATGCATTGCATACAACTTTAATTAGCTAAACGATTAGGAACGTTGACTGCTTGGAGATTGAGACTGTTCTTGTTTGGGTTTGTTTTATCTATTTATTCAGGTACACAAAACAGAACACTCGCTGTATAGTTCAGTTGAATGAAGTAGTACATAAGTTTGTTAAGTTTGCTTGTAGTTGCTTAGGTTGCGTCGGTTAGGTATTGCGGTCTGCAAAGGAAGGTTGTTCGACATTTTTATAAGTTAGATATCAGGCCTTTAAAAATGATTGCAGATTTGCACTTTGATGTTCATATTATTATGTTAAACTGCCGGATTATCTGTTCATGCCTTTATTTATTTATTTTTTTCAAAAGACGTAGACCCACATTAAGATTGCTCCTGTATCGTGGGTACCGCTTACAGACATACAATTTCACGTACACATCACACCCAGGCCAGAAACAAATATTTGTGGAGTGCACAAATGTTAGTTCCGGGCGGGAATCGAACCCGTGACACCGAGCGCAGCAGTCCGATTACCACTACGCCAAACGTGCCGTCTGACATTAGGTTTATCTCCAAAAATAACTGAAACAATCTTCTTCTGTTTTCCTGTCGATGTTTTATTTTATTTTATTTTATTTTATTTTACAGTATTTGGGGGGCTTACAGCTATAATTACAGAGTAGTTAACTTAAAAAAAACTAAGAAAAGCCATTTACAAGCCTCCACATATAGTGAGAAAGTAACATTTACAGATGTCATATAAGTATATAGAACAAATAAGACAATAAAATATTAAGCGTACAGACACAAAACCGACTACCATAAAACAAACAAATAGTAATAACATAGGTAGTCATTTTTTAAAATACTTCTGGTTAATTACAGACGGTCTGCTGGTGAAGAGGTCGATATTGGAATAGTTGAATTTGATAAGCTTATTAAAGGCAAGTGATGATCTTATCATAAAGGAATTTTTGCGGTAGTTGGTACGTGCAAATGGTGTGTGGAGCAGCTTTCTAGTTCTAGTACATTTAGGAGGAACATAAAGACTGAGCTTACCCACTAGATCGGGACAATCAATTCTGGATTGAGCTATATTCATTAAAAATCTTATATCAGAAATAGTACGGCGAGTAGTAAGCGGTAACAGATGGAGACGGGTGCACCGGTCCTCGTATTTAGAGCGAGGAATTTTAAACTTGTAACCCAAGTACCTGGTAAATTTTTTCTGTATCCGTTCCAATCTATGCTCATGGAGGGCATAGCTAGGATTCCAAACTTGACTAGCATATTCCAGGTGACTACGGACATAAGCACAGTATACAATTTTCAAAGACTTCATATTCTTAAAAGTACAGGCATTGCGCATAATAAAACCTAGAGCCGAAGAAGCTTTTTTAGCAATGGTGTCAATGTGGCTGTCAAACAAGAGCTTACTATCAATATGAACACCAAGATCCCTTATAACATACACACGAGACAGTGGTTGGTTTGCTATAGAATACGCATGCTCTGCAACGTGCGATTTGCGACTGAAACTAATGACTGAACATTTAGATATATTAAGATCCAGGTTGTTAAGCTTACAATAGGAGGCAACCCTCTGTAGATCTTCTTGCAAAAGTGTTGAATCAGATGCATCAGTGATTGCCCTAAACATTTTCATGTCGTCCGCAAAAAGCAAAAAATTAGAATATTTAAAGCAGGTTCCAATATCGTTAATAAACAAAACAAATAACAGAGGACCCAGCAATGATCCCTGGGGAACTCCGGATGGTATAACAGCCCAAGCGGAAGTATAACCACCTAACACCACTGCCTGGGTTCTATTGAAAACATAGGAAGAGAACCATCTGAAAAGGTCACCCCGTATACCAAGATCAAACAGTTTCCTCAATAGAATGTCATGGTCAATTCGGTCGAAGGCCTTACTATAGTCAGTATATATAGCATCTACTTGACTCCCAGAATCCATTTTTTGTGTGATATAATCGGTAAAAAGAACCAGATTAGAGACCGTTGACCTTCCTTTTAAGAAACCGTGCTGCTGAGGGCTAAGGTTGGGCAGAATACTGATATACAGCTGATTATAAATTATGCGCTCCAAGATTTTGGCTAATAGACAGAGCTTAGATATCGGTCTATAGTTTTCCACCACATCCTTAGCACCTTTCTTATGAATGGGCGAAATGAAAGCGGACTTCCACACAGTAGGAACGACACCCTCAGATAAGGACCTCTTAAACAATAATGCCACAGGATAGGCTAGCTCATTAGCACACTTTACTAAGAATATTGCTGGAAGAGCATCAGGGCCAGCTGATTTATTTAAGTCTAGAGATTTGAGGTGCTTGGTGACAATATCAGGATTAATTTCTATTGAGTTAATGTGGCTATTGGAGTCGTCTTCAGAACCTGTTACGACGCTAGTAATGGGAGTACTTAGAAACGTTGAATGAAAATAATCAGAGAAAAGCTCACATATTCCTTGGCCCGTGTCACTAACATTGCCGTTATATGACATATTGGAAGGGAAGCTAGTACTCATTCGTCTACTCTTAACATAGGACCAGAAGAATTTAGGATTTGATGCTATAGAAGCCTCAATATTATCTGTGTATTTTAAGAAACAGGTCTGCTCAACGACATTAGCTCTATCACGCAAAGTCTGAAAAGACAGCTGATCAGATAAGTTGCCATATATTTTAAATTTGGTGAAATATTTGTATTTCTCTTTGAGAATTTTTATAAGCGCCGAGTTGTACCAACGAGGGTAGTTATTATTTTTAATTAGGCGCTGAGGAACGTACAGATCTCTCATCTCCATTAATTTGGAATAGAACTTACTGACAGCATTATCAATGTTACCTTTAGAGAGCATATCATCCCAGTTGACATCAGCCAAGGCAGACTGGATACAATTATAGTTACCTTTGCTATATTGATGCAACAGACGCTTCTTGGCTATTAATGACTGAGCGTGAGAAACAACGATCTGAACCAAAAGTGCTGGGTGATGGAGATCCTCGACTGTCAGTGGGTCAGAACAGGTTGAGACGGAGATATTGGTGTTCGACAGGGCAAGATCTAATATTCTACCATAGTGATTATGGACTAAGTTGTATTGCTGTAAATTACACAAGTCAAGGCTGTCTATGAAGTTAGTAAAAATAGTGGACGACGGTGCAATGGCACTAATACCATGACCAGATTCCACCCACGATATGGCGCTCATATTGAAATCACCCAGGACAATAAATTTATCAGTTGGACGCTCATTCATTAAACCAGTGAGATTATCTATAAATGTAATTAGCTGATTAGAAAAACTGTGCCCTCTATACTGATCGCACAAGTACACAGTACATATATGGAGTTTGTTAACATTTTTATTGCCGGGACCGTCCCTTAAAAGAACCGATATCCAAATATCCTCAGCGCTGGACTGCCAACCTAGATTTTCGGAGGCTACGAGGTCGCGGCGCACAGCCACCAAAACACCCCCACCACGCGACTGACCAGTGCTACGATCACGGCGCCATACCAGATAATTCCCATGGAATATTTCGCTACTGGAAATATCACTAATCAGCCATGTTTCGGTTAACGATATAATATGATAACAGTCAGTTTTAAGCAGGTTTCTAAAAAAGTTTAAAGTTTTTGTCCGTAGTCCCCGAACATTCTGATAATAAATATTTAATGTATACATTGTGAACCATAAGGACAACTAGAAAATAGGTTTAAAGTTATAGGAGATAATACCAAAAATTGTTTAGAATAAAAATGTTCCCATCCGCTACCGCTTAAAACTAAGTAAATAAACAACAGTCTCAAAGCCACTAACGCTTCAAAAAGAAACCAGTCAGGAAAGAAGTAAATAAATACGCTCAGTAAAAACACCTCATAACTAAGATGAAGCTTTAAAACAAAACTACATCTACGTATTATATCAATAAAAGGACAATAATATACTCGTAGTACCCACATTCTCCATAACTTTCCAGAAACACAAAAGTAGCCTTCTAGACTAATAACAGCAATATCACTAATATCAACACAGCAATCTATTGCCTCCAAACGTATAAATTCTCTTAAATCTAAACAAAGATACGAGTATAACTTTATCCACACCATCTTTTTCTTCATAAAAACAAAAACATTATGGTAATATTCGGTAATATACTTATCGCGTATACCAAAACAACAATTTTGGCAATAATCAAGTGCCTCCAAACACCATATACACGCAACCAAGCTAAATCTAATGAATGAACACCTAATCAATAAATAGCGAGCCGCAAAACAAAAGTATCTAATAGTAAAGTAATGAATAATGAACCGCATACAATGACAAAGCTCAGTGCGGCTGAGAACAAAATAAAACCAGTTACGCAGGCACGGGACAGCAACAAGCGCATGCGCACCGCCAGAGGCCCTCAACATTTTGAAGTCACACATAATAAAGTTTCTTGAGTCATTACACTGAGGTAGTAAAGTGAAAGGCACCAACAGCACGTCAGTGATCGCATATTTATTTAAACTATCTTCTGCAAGTCTTGGCCCCTCGCGATCACAAAAGCCTTCGAAGTTGAATCTCGCCTTACAAAGATCTTCATATGTTTTACCCAAACAAATTGGTAGCCGCGGTCCTTGGCTAGCGATTTTGCTTGCGAGAGAAGCATCTTGTTTTTTACAGTCAAGTGGTCGTTAACAAAGATTCTTCCCGAACCACCAGCAACGCCAATATCCTTGGGGGATAGCGGGCTTTTAAGGGAACGGGCTGATGCAATGAAGTCCTCCTTGACATAACGATTCATAAAAGATACTATTATGTTTTTAGTGCCAGCGACGTTACTAGGCACTCTGTGGACAAAGTTGATTTGTGCCTTCAAAACTGGGTAAGATATTTTTTCTCCCATTTTGGCTACCACTTCAAAGAGGTTTTCGGTATCCTTCAGAGGCACACCCTTTATCTCGACATTATTGCTACGTAGCCATTGGTCAGTATCTTGCAAGTCGTCCTCAAGTTTGGAAAATGAGGCAGTAGCCTTAGTGAGATCCACTTGAACTTCTTCGGCCTTGGTTAGCCTTTCATCCAGTTTATGTACTTTGGAGGGGATTTCCTTGAGGTCAGCCAACTCCTTACGTATGAGTTGCACTTCCGACGATAGGCTAGCAATCGGGGCCAGTTGCATACGAATATTGGCCAACTCGCGCATGATGGACTCCAATGTCACCGAAGGGGAGGCTGCTGGTGAGGCAGTCCCTGCCAGAGTCTGGGCAGCTGACTGGCTTGAGTTTTTGCAATTCGCACATCTCCAAGTTGCTTGGCGGTCACCCAGCTTCCGATATCCTTTTTCCGTTATCCCAGAACAGGGAAAGTCAAAGTGGTTCTTGCAGGCTGTGCACTGCACTGCATCGTCAACATCATCACCGCATCTCCCGCAAATAACCATTATTCGGAAATTTCAAAATAAATAGAAATAAATGGAAAAAGTTTGAGCGCCACTGACTTCAAGTGCACCGCAGAGCGTGCGTACGACACGGGTAGTCAAGGCGGCGAATGCACGCGAACTGTTTTATCATTACTCTCTTTTTTACACATAGCAATCACATACTTTGTACAAGGATTCTGCCTCCACATCTACCTAGGGTTCCCTGTATCTATCTAGGCAGTTAGAAACTATGAGGACCTTGACCCCATAAATATCCGAATTAAGAGCCGTTATATTTATTTGCTCTACACGGGAAGTCGGGAATTGAACTACTTCACGGGTTGCAGCCGAGGATTACCGCCAACTATGCTCTACCAAAGTGTATGGTACAGCATATTTCTCAATATGTACAGGTCTGTTTAGGTTTTTAAAGCTATTTCTATAGGAATAGCAATAAAGCGACAGTAAGCAGTAATAATTCAGCCTGTAACTGTCCCACTGCTGGGCAAAGGCCTCCCGTCACTGTCGTGAGGAGGGTTAGGCCATATTCCACCACGGGGGCCCAGTCCGGATTGGTGGATAACATGCCTCCGAAATAACTCTCGGGCATGTTGGTTTCCTCACGATGTTTTCCTTCACCGAAAAGCGAGTGATAATTACGTACATATGTTTAACAAGAAACACATTGGTACGTGCCCCGCACTGGGATTTGAACTCGCCACCTCCGTTTTCGAAGGCGGACGTTCGCCCACTAGGCTACCACTGCTTTACTTGTAAACAGTACATGCGTTAAATTCAGTGAACGTAAAAACTGATTCATTATGCATGCAGGTTTCATTGGGTCATTGAGCATGCTGCAATCGCCGCTATTGTATGTATTGCATGCCCATTGTTTGTCCCCTGCGTACTGATTACTTATGTAAAAAATACTAGCACCAGCCAGCGGGCTTACTCGCTTTTACACTATTAAAAACAAAGCGCGGTTACTAAGCATTGATGTCTCCGGCAGGAGCGCAGTACTGTAATGAAGTAGATATGGCATCTGAACTTCAGAAGGAACTATTTAGTAACCTGTGTCTGAACTTTGTTTCGTAGCGGTTATCATCTGTCGAAGCGCTTGCTTGTCTAGCCACTGGGTTGTAAAAAAGTATAGTTAAAGCGTACATTTTTGTAGGTACTCGTAGGTACATACAATCGTACGCAATTATTTCTCCTTATATAGACATAAATCTGGTATAGAAAAAATAACAAAATATTTAGGTACTATATCTATCATTTTGCTGTCATCAGATTTAGAAAAGGTTTTCAAAAACTTCAATGTATTTCATACAGGCTGCAGTGTCCGCCAGTCGAAGATTTCAGGAGCATTGTTATACAAAAAGATTCGTAGCTGACCTTTTAAGTAAATACAGAGGATACAGTTAATATCCTTTTTATGTTTTCACATTACTTTAATCCACATTTTTCAGGAAATTTTAGAACTGGCACCAGGTTTGGCGTCGAAATTAGTTTTAAATAAGAAATAACAGTCCGACGACGAATCCATCTCGCATCGTTCATTTCCTCATAGCTAATTGAGTGGTCGATTGCGCAAGCGCAGGCCTGGGTATCTGCACTCACCGTTCGATATGTCCCGCGTCGCATAGAAAGTGAAACCATTAGCGCGAGCGCATGCCCGCTTCACTTTCCTGTGCACTCTCACTTCTGTCCAACCAAATTAAAACGTCGCTGGCAATTGAACACAGTTTATGCAATTTTCAAACACAGAATTCGCGGTTTGAAATATTTAATTCGAACGCGATTCTTGAGACGGTTGGTTCGCGGTTGTCGTGCGGTGTCGGAGCGTCGAGTGCGACTGCGCGTGCGCCGGTGCGCGGTCGGTGAGAGTCGACAGGTTGGTGTTGTGTAACGACTCGGCAGACGCGGCCGGCGCGGGCGCGTGGTGGGAACGAGGGTTTAGCTGCACCAGCATTTACTGCTGATTTGGTTTCTTATGAGATTTGTTGGCCTCATTAACGCAGGATATATTATTCGAGTTAACGAACGTAATTTTATTACTAGCTTACATAAAGACTATTCTAATGGTATTAGAATGTAATTAGAGGAGAATTTTCCCAAATGAATTTCCGCGACGATGAGAACTCTTCAATCAAGAGATCTAAACCCTAATCCTAACGTCAAGTGATTTTAGAAACGAAGACTTTTAAATAATGCAAAAAATTCGTTGCCATAACAAATAATACCAAAAAAAGAAATAACAAAAAACAAATACCACTGGTACAAGATACAAGTAGTTTGTACCTGCGCCTGCGCCGCGCCGCGGTGACGCCACATGCGGCTGCGCGCGACAATTACAGGAGAAACGCACGTCGCCGGACGTCATACGGACACCGCCACCCACCGTGGGTTCTTGTAACACACGGTTTAAAGTCTGCTGACTAAGGATTAAAAAAATCGCTGCTTTATACAACAAGTTTTCTGAAACCGATAGCAAATTTTAGTTGGAGCTCTTTTCAGCGGAATGAACCGAAAGCTTGCCGAAGGTTCGGGCGCTGTTTCTCGTTTCACGCATTGTCTATTTTCAAATTGCATTGGACGAAACCACAAGCTTGACGGAGACAGCCACCCGCAATCCGCATCCTTATCCGTATCTAACACATCAAAGGAAGCATTATGACACATTGGTGTTTTTATTGGAAACGGCTCTCATTACCTCGTGCTTATTACCTATAGACGTTTGGTTTGAGTTCCCCATATTTCCCATATTTCGGCACCGTTGCAGGCACCATCTTGCTATCATGGTATGCTTATTATGGTAAGGATGTCCATCACCCCGTGCTTCGGAGAGAACGCGTGCGTCGGTTCTGGGCCACGTCAGAGATTGACAAACTAACCCCCAGTTTCTAGAACGTTTGTTGGCTTTGACAGTAGATTAAAAATATCGTTGTCTCTATCTGACAGGAAACAAATGACAAGGATGGCAATATAATTAATCTGTAGTCATAATTGACTGACATTTCAGAAACTGGGGGTTAGACGCTAGAGCACTGCCATTCGACAAACACAAAACAAATGGCTTACGGCGATTGAATGCTGTAAGCTCGTGACAACCCTACGCATAGGTATAGGTACTGCAGTATTTCCCAAGAGTGGCGACATTAAAATTTATCTCGGCATTCTTCCAAAACCACAAATCCATCGTAAGCGGCACAGCCTCCGCTCCTGCATTCGTTCACGTAACACAAAACCACACCGACCTCTGGTTGCGCATTTCTAAAACGCATTGTACTTCACCCTACATCATCATATAATGAGGCATCTTGTAAATGACGACACGTTTCGCGTAGTGGCTGAGTACTCGGGCTGCTGCGCTTGGTGTCGCGGGTTCGATTCCCGCTCGGTACAAATATTTGTGTGATATCACTAAAGTGAGGGGAGGCGTTGCCCAGCAGTGGGATAGTTACAAGCTGAATGATTATCTATTATCTATATATATATAAAAATCAAATGCTGTTCGTGTGTTTGGCTGATTTTGGTCTTGAATGATTTGTGGAAGTCCAGGGAAGGTTTATCACTTTTCCACGCGGACGAAGTCGCGGGCACAACTAGTTATTAATATATATTATAAACGTATATAATTAAATAATTATAAACGGGTTACGTTATAAAAAATATAAATACAAATCTGAACAGATTTCGTTAGATTTGAGCGAATTACACTCCACTGCTCTAGAACATTCTGTTTAGTACCTACTACTTGCATGGCACTGCACGGCACTCGTCTAATTGATACATTGAATTACTTATCTAAATGTACTTTGTCGAAGAGGCCTACCATGGCAAGAACGCTATCACCTTTTCGGGGTGCACCTTACTTGTGTTTTACGTTGACACCATTTCCAGTTTACCAATAAATCGGCATTTTATAATGTTAAAAGGTGTTGTGCATCAAACAGTGCTGAGGTTTTTAATATGTTCGTTAGCAGCCCGACAGTCAAACTCGACTGTACCTGCGATGACACAACGGTGCTATCTCGTCACATTATACTATCCACTTTCTCTACATTCACTATGTTTCTGTTTGTAATAACACCCATGGTTACTTCACTTTGGACCGGAGCCAGGAACAAGGAGGGGGGGGGGGGGGGGGGGTCAAGTAGGTTATAGGAATACGTTAACTGACAAATTTGTTTTAGATTTGAGGAGCGCCCTTGCTATCGACAAGATGCGTACGCGAACGGCTACCTTGATTGATACGTTAACGACACGAACCATTAAACTTACGTGCTTGCCCTATTATAGGAGTACTGAACAAATGTAAAACAAATTGACAGTTAACGTATCGAATACTTTTTCGTTTGAGGTTTCTGCTCGCCCTACATAACCAAAATTTTCTAAATATCAGTTTCCTCTAAATCCATTCTTTCTTTTCAGATCGAGGACTGATGGCAACTTGATTATTCTCTATTAAAAATCTATCATGAACCTACCATCCTCTATCCACCAAAAAGCTATTAAAACTTTTTAGTTTCGCATGAGGTTGTTTTACATCTTGCCCCTCCCTTAGTACGTCCATGTTTTTTACCTTGGTTTGGTTTATTACCCTTTTTCAACGTTATGTTTATCTGTAAAGCGTGTGAACGAAAGTGTCAATGTTTCATTTTTGCTTTTTTATGTTGTTTCTTATATAATAATTATGTATAGGCTTTATAACGGTCGTAGTTTTTGTGTTTTTTTTGGATTGTGAATGTAATTAGCTACTTTCGACGCAAATAATTTTGTGTGTGGAAATAAATAATAGTTTTTTTTCTTTTTTTACGTTTTCACTATACTTAGATTGTTTTATTGTAGTGTTTACTTTACTATGCTTATGTTCAATGTTCATTGTATAGAGATATGGTGGCTAAGCGATAACAAGTGCGCTTTGCATCCCAAAGACACCGGGCTGGATCCTCAGTGTTACACTTGCAGTGTTATATCCTTCCGTGCTTTGAAGGGCACGTTAGTCTTCGGTTACGGTTGTTAGCAATTGATGGCAGTCGTTAAATATGCCAGAGACTCTTAGGCAGTTAAAAAATAAAATTAAAAAAAGAAATTAAAACAAAAGTACTAAAATATCATTTACTATCATTATCAGCTAAATAGCTTTGGTAGAATATGTCGGTACTGTCCATATATTCTAACACAACGCTGTTTTTTGTACATCAGAATTGTCGAAATCAGACCAACAGTTCCGGTAACCGGTCGTTCTGACGATTCAAATCGTAAGTGATAAATTGTTGACCCACTTCTTTATGTAACACTACAAGCGACGAATCGAGAGGCCCACCATTTTGAGATGACCAGCTGGTAGAGTGGTGCAGATAGGCACGAGTCATCATCAAAACAGGAATTCATTTTATATTCGAGTATTGTCTTTATTTTAGTTTATTGCGGAGTTTTGAAAGAACCGTACTAGTGAGATTTTGTATTCTTTTCTCAAACTTGTGAAATGTTCGTTAACGTGCACGAATGTGGGCTATGATACCTATAAACCTGCCATGATATTTTTAGAAGGAACTCCCAATAAGTTTCAGTACAGCATCCACAACTTTCGTTGACTGCACGTGACTTGACTAGGTTTCTGAGCACCCCACCCACCTGACTCACTGAACTCGACATTTTTACTTTTTTACATACACTTTGTAAACTCAAAATAATATGATACTTGACACTGCCTAAATGCACAACTCGTGCATATCTAAATTTAGCTTCTATTGAAGCGCTCAACTCCAGACATGTTCAATTCAAATTGGAGTACCGACCTACTTTTGACGCGACTTTTTGGGCAGGTCAAAATGACATCGTCGATTGTGTGTTACACTCTCAATTCGACTGGTTATTTTGCAGCTGTTTATTTTCATTATTTCTAAACTTTTCTTTCTTGTAACTGTTTGTTTTTCGTGCGTTATTTTACAACAACCACAACAGTTGCAAAATAACTAGTCGAAGCATAAAATTCACCCCAATAAACCCTGTTGTTTACTGCACCAATATTCAGACCTAGAAGTGGCAAGCTAAATTTTTTGGAGCCTCGATTCATTTCATCGTAGTTTATCTATATATATGTATAAGTGGTTACGGCGCGGCGGCGGGTCCATTGATGATACAGCCCCACCGATGCCGGTTATTTTCACTTGTGCTCGTAACCGCCGAAGTTACATGAGCCTCGACCTTGCGGGGCGAGGTAGTGGCGTGTTACCTACCTACTGTCATAAGTGTTTACTTATTTGAAAGCTGGTTGGCTTGGCGTACTTTGTAATTCGGTAACTTAAAAGAGGTGGAGTATGTAGGTACGTGTACAATGCATGTAGGTACATGTAAGTTCTTTATGCGTGGGCTAAATATTGGTATAACGGCGATCGGTTGACGACCGGTTCACTGGCTGGTTGTTAACGAGGTAAGCGTTTCAATGAGTTCTTAAGAATAGTATAAAAAACTCTTTGTTGTACAATGTACATCGAATCGAAACACATTACAGAAAAACATTCAATCTTGGATCAGTGCTTGAAAGGGAAACACTTTTATGGTTCTATTTCTTAATGAGATTTAAGTGCTTGATTTATAAAAGTGCAACTTTATTGCCTATTTACAATAAATGATTTAACTTTGACTAAGGTATGAGCGGTCTTATCGGTTAGATCGATTTTTTCCTGACTTTACTAAATACGGTGAATTTGTTTTGAGTATTTTTATTTTGAAATTTAATTATTGTCTTGTTAAGTTATCGTAGCCATCGTCAGGCTTGAGAGAACTGCTTGTTTCGTTAATTACTTGTATAATTAAGCTGTAGTATAGTTACGGTTTTGGAAGTAAATACCTAGTCATTACAATTGGGTAAGTATACTGTAGTCATAAATAGTTTTAAAATTATTCACAGAAAAAATCTGTTGTGTAATAGAAAATAGAGTGAGAGATTGTAAAGTAGGTATCGTAGGTACTCCAGATTGTATGAATCTACACAAGATATTAATTATATTAATCGTCCTAAAAATGGCAGTGACCGGTTCGTTTATCATATTATATTACACCCACTTCTCTAATAAATCACACCGACCCACTTTTATCTGTCAAATTAAATATTCCGACATTCCAACTAACCATTAATTACGATCATTAATCCTTAACACAACTTAAACTCATCTAATTTCATAAACAACCGAAAGTGGAGCGTGTAATATCCTCACACTTTCGTTTTTTAATGAATTTAATAATACATTTTCACTTTTCTTTGTCCATTTCACTGCGATTTGCAGTGATGATGGAGTTATGCGTGTCATGACGTGTCAGTTATTGTGTAACAACTGATTGGAAGGCTTCGTCTGTTGGAACCAATCATTTCGGATTATAATGCGAAGTGACAATCTGACTTTCAAATTCGTTTGGGTTCCAAAGACCTATACGATAGGCGCGACTGTGAGTTCGATAGCACGTGAAACAGAAACGATATCTCGTGATAGATGACGTTTATGTTTTCAGTATAGCTTTGCCAAAGCTGCGCTAACGCGAAGATATGAACAAAGTAAACTAGATTAAAGTATTTTTTTTTATTTTGTTTTTAATGGCATATAGGCTGTAGAGTAAATACTTGCAGTTCGTTTTGAGACGGCAAAAAAAGTTTACGCTATTTGAATCCACGCATTTTCCGTCAGATATGTGACGACGCTAAATAAGATAGAGTTGCCTTCATAGGCCTCAGACAGTGATAATCGCTTGCGCTCACACGCACGATACCGTCTTCTTTGTACAGTCACACAAGTCGCTTAGGTGTGCCCGGAGCATGATCGTTGCGGATATCCGATTTGAATTTTTGCAAGTTGGTCAAGTAAATATTGGCAGCTCCGGTATAACCCACCTGTTTGTACAAGTTTATTTGAACAAGTCTTTTAAAATTAAGCGATACTATTTGTAGTAGGTATTAGATAAGTAATAGTCCGGGGAGTAAGAGTAATCAATCTTATTATAGGTGATGCTAGGTGATTATTGGAATAAAAAAAAAGTATTCGTTTACTTTTTCCAATTAGTAAGATTGATATAGACAGATTTATTTAGCTTAGTTGCCGCCGCTGGCGTGGTGCCGCTGGAAGAGGCCACTGCTCTAGTATCGGCAGAGACCATAGGTTTGAGAGATCGTTTTTGGTAGCAATAGTGTCTGCCTGGCACGCTGCCACCCTAGGCAAGAAATGCCATTACAGGATATTGCGAAAGCAGCCCGCCCTTGAGAGGTAGTTTCACCTGAAACTTACCATGTCTGTCACCTTTGATCCCATCATCACATAACCTCAAATGAAAGATATGGTAACAGTGGTACGCGTTTGAGGTAATTCTCAAAAAAAATATGTGTCGATAATTTCCTTCTTTCTTACATACTATGTAGGTTCCACAGTGCTAATAATAATATTTGTATATAATAAATATTGTATCTAGGCCATCATAATTACGCATATCCTCCATATAATAGGCAAAGCTTCTTTCCCGAGATCTCTAGCAATTCTACAGAAACAAGACTAAATGCATGTTAATAGAGGTCGGACGTGCCTCAGAGGCCTCCGACATCCGATGGTGGTCCAATCAACGCTGATAATTGCTAATTATATATAAACGTACGGACTTTATAATTATTTCAATCAAAATATTTGTAGGTACAAGCGTCCGATGAATCACGTAAAAATGTATGGAATTTCCATATAAAAGACATCAACGCGCTCGTCGTAGCTTATTTTGGTTGGTTGTAGATGAGGGTAACTAAACTAGCAGGCTGTTTACCTGATGGTTAGCGCTATAACAGTTACAGTGACCCCCTGATTTTTTTAAGATCATCTCTTTGAGTCATTGTATCACATCTCAAATGCCAGTAAACCAAAACCTGGTGATTAAGATTAGTGTTTGATGGCCTTAGAAAGTGTAAGGGCTTACGGCACGTTAATTTTATACAAAAAATTACTGAATCTACAGTAAATAATTGTTAGTAAACTTCATATGAACTTTTACTGTAAATAAAAATGCCATTATTTTAAAACCAACGTATAAAAATAACAGTATTTTCTTAAATCTAAGGCATACATCTACAGAGCAAACTGAGCTCCGCCATCAGTTTTTTCTCCAATGTGCTTTGGCCGTGCAATGCCAACTCTTGGCATTATCTTCTATGAATTTGGAATCAGAGTTTATGCTGGGCTAATAACTTGCAGACCTAGTTATATTTTGAGCACCTTTGAGGCATTTTCTTACATGAAGCTAAGCTAGATTCGCTTAACAGATATCGCTAAGTGTAGTGTCCATTCTGCGTGGCCTGTCTATGTTGCAGCAGCCAATGTAGAGTCCGGGAGAGGGCCTCGGGGTCCTCGCAGGGGATTCTGTAGCACTGTTTCCCCCGGAGGGGCAAGGGGGAGCTGGAACAGATGGGGTCAATTGATAATATTGTATATCCCTGTTGCCCTATTGTCTACCATCGATGAACTTTGCTGATATTGTAACGTGTATCATGGTATGGCTTGGTGTAAAGACAATCAGATATTTTTATGCATAGGGCATAAATAGATGGAAAAGGGTTATATTATTACATTGACCTTAAAAATACATTTTCCAGGTAGCAACGGGTCTGTAACTAGTATAGAGCAGAATACATTTTATATGATAGAAAGCCACTCAATGTTAGTTATTGTTATAGTGTTTAGTCTGTATGTATCAAAATATAGATGTACCTATAGAGCCTAGTGGCGACACCTATCGTAAACCAATGTAAAACTAGTACTTAGCTCTCATTCAAATAAATGTCAGTCTGTTGCGAACCGTTAACGTTGTTTCAATAGGTTATGGGCGATTTCCCGATTTATCAGTTATTTTAGTGTAAAATAGATAAATTGTGTACGTTGTTTCGCGGAAACATGACTACGAGTTATATTGCCAATGTGCCAAAGCTAAAAGGCAGGGAAAATTACAATGAGTGGTGTTTTGCGGCCGAAAACTTGTTGGTGCTTGAAGGTATGGACAAGTACATCAAACCAACGGCAGATTTTGAAATAAAGCCAGTGGACGACGCAAAAACGAAGGCAAAGTTAATATTAACGATAGATCCAGCTTTGTACGTACATATTAAGAACACACAGAGCTCAGCAGAATTATGGAACAAGCTAAAAACCATGTTTGACGACTCTGGTTTCTCAAGAAAAATAACCTTGCTTCGACATTTGATATCAATACGACTTGAAAATTGTGACTCGATGGCTACCTACGTCACGCAAATGATCGAAACAGCTCAACGGTTAGATGGTACGGGATTTACAATAACAGATGAGTGGGTCGGCTCATTATTATTAGCAGGTTTGTCCGATCGTTATTCACCAATGATAATGGCAATAGAACATTCGGGTATTTCGATAACTGCCGATGTCATAAAGTCAAAATTGCTCGACATGGAAGTTGCCAGTGATTTTGAGGCAGGTGGCGCAGCGTTCGCAGCCAGAAACAAATATTCTTCTACAAAGAAATATGGCGGTCCGTCAACGTCAATGTCAAATAAAAAGACAGTGACAGATACCCCAACAACAAAAACAATCACATGCTACAAGTGTAAAGAAGAAGGACATTATCGAAATCAGTGCCCAATGTTGAAGAAAAATACAACTAAATGCGTATTTAGTGTTGTTTTCCTGAACGGAAAGTATAACAAGAACGAATGGTACGTTGACTCCGGCGCAAGTGCACACATGACTGCGAATAAAGCTTGGGTAAAGAACATGAATGAAACGCCGTGTTTATCAGAAATTGTTGTTGCCAATGAATCAAAAGTGCCAGTTGTTTGTTCCGGAGACGTAGACATTATTTCAGAATTGGAATGTCATATAACAGTTAAAAATGTGCTATTGGTGCCTAGTTTGACTACCAACTTATTATCAGTAAGTGAGCTTATAAAAAATGGAAATAACGTGATTTTTAAACGTAACCATTGTTACATTCGAGATAAGAACGATGTTTTGGTTGCAACTGCGGACTTATCTGACGGTGTGTATAAGTTGAGATTACAGTCACAAAGCTGTTTGTTGGCTGCTCCAGCTAATAGTGAAATGTTATGGCACAGAAGGCTAGCACATATAAACAGCCAAGATTTGCACAAAATGAGAAATGGAATTGTGGATGGTTTGTCATATGATAGCACTTATGACATAACCAAGTCTCAATGTACCACATGCTGTGAGGGAAAACAAATGAGACTACCCTTTTCTCATGTAGGTGAGCGAAGTACAGAAACACTGCACAGAATTCACGTTGATATATGTGGCCCGATGGAAACAAATTCATTAAATGGTGCTAGATATTTCCTGTTATTTGTTGATGATTATAGTCGAATGACTTTCATATATTTTCTGAAGCATAAAAGTGAAGCTTTCAGCAGATTTAAAGAATTTAAATCAGTTGTTGAAAATCAACTAAGTAAGAAGATTAAGATATTGAGGTCAGACAATGGACTAGAATTCTGCAATAAGGAGTTTCAGAGCTACTTGAAACAGGTGGGTATAATACATCAAAAAACGAATTATTATACTCCGGAACAAAATGGACTCTGTGAAAGGGCTAACCGTACAGTGGTTGAGAAAGCCAAATGTTTATTATATGATGCAAAGATGGGCAAGAAATTTTGGGCAGAGGCTGCAAATACTGCTGTATATTTGAAAAATAGGTCCATTGCATCGGGATTGGATAAAACTCCATATGAATTGTGGTATGGTACTAAACCAAATTTGAATCACCTGCGTTTGTTTGGCAGCAAAGTGATGGTACATGTTCCTAAACAGAAGCGTTTGAAATGGGACAAGAAAGCCACACAACACATTTTACTTGGATATGGTGAGGATGTAAAAGGTTATCGTGTCTATAATCCTGCCAATAACACTGTTGTTTTCAGCAGAGATGTTATAGTGATGGAGGAGGAGACAGGGGTCGAGGATACCTGCCAAGAGTCAGCAATCTGGATTCCGAATGAACAGATACCAGCAGAAAGTCTGGAGGAAGAGGAAAGAGATTCAGTGGGGGAAAAATCCCAGAACGATCAGGAAACTGAGTATTATCTTGATTACTCATCAGACTCTTCAATGTATGTTGATGGAGATGAAACATTGACTGAAATTCCTACACCAGAAGTTCCAGAACATGAAGTCCAGACAAAACCAATTTCTGAGAAAGAATCAGAGGTGCATAGTAAGCGACAGAGAAAGCAACCTGACCGGTATGGTATTACTAATATATGTGTTTCCAGTACTGTTCCAGCATCTCATGAGATTACATTCTCTGAGGCTCTCGAGGGACCAGAGAGGGAACAGTGGAAGCGAGCAATGTCCGAGGAGTTGCAGTCGTTTGAAGATAGTGAAGCGTGGGAACTAGTGGACAATCCAGGTGATGTGACAATAGTGAAGTGTAGATGGGTACTTAATAAAAAATTTGATATTGACAATAATGTGCGGTTTCGAGCTCGGCTTGTAGCAAAAGGTTTCTCTCAGAAACATGGTGTTGACTATACTGATACCTTTTCACCAGTAGTGCGACACTCTACCCTAAGATTATTGTTTGCCCTTAGTGTTAAGTTGCAAATGAGTATTACTCATTTAGATATAACTACTGCCTTTTTGAATGGTTTGTTGAAAGAGGATATATATATGTCAATACCTGATGGTTTTGTAAACAAAAGTGGGGGAAAAGTGTTAAAGTTAAAAAAGGCTATTTATGGACTAAAACAGTCTAGCTTAGCATGGTATGAGAGAGTGAAGGAAGTCTTAGATAAATTGGATTTTAAAAACAGTAAATATGAACCATGTTTGTTTACAAAAACCAGTGGAAAAATTAAGATTGTAGTAGCATTGTATGTAGATGATTTTTTGATATTTTCAAATAATGACACTGAAACTAATAAATTGAAAAAGGTATTAGGTTCTGAATTTAAATTAAAAGACTTAGGACCTGTCAGACAATATTTAGGCATGAGAATTAATGTAGATAAAAATAAGAATGTTATAACTGTAGATCAACAGCAATATATTGAACAGTTGGTTTCTAAATTTCAGATGTCTGATTGTAAAACACAAAGTACTCCAATTGAACCGAAATTGAATTTAGATAAGTCATCAGATAAGTGTGTACCTAATGTTCCATTTCAGAAATTAATTGGAAGTTTAATGTACTTGGCAGTGTTAACAAGACCAGATATTGCTTACTCTGTAAGTTATCTCAGTCAATTCAATAGTTGTTATAGTCATATACATTGGAATTATGCAAAACGTGTATTGAGATATTTGCAATGTACTAAAAATTATTGTTTGAGATATAGTAATAATAATCATAGTGATATACAAGGATTTGTAGACAGTGATTGGGCAAGTGACGCCCTAGACCGGAAATCTTATACTGGTTTCTGTTTTATGTTGTCCGGGTCAGCTGTGTCTTGGCAAAGTAGAAAGCAGAAAACAGTATCATTATCTAGTACCGAGGCAGAATACACTGCTCTGTCTGAAGCTTCTAGAGAGGCTGTCTATTTAAGAAATGTAATGCATGAAATTACTGATAAACTTTATGTCATTGATTTATATTGTGATAATCAAAGCGCATTGAAGTTAGCTTTAAGTAATCACAGTCACAATAGATCAAAGCACATAGATGTACGATGTCATTATATTCGAGATGTTGTAAAGTACAAATATGTAAAAGTTAAATATATTCCGAGTGAGGAAATGCCTGCTGACGTACTGACTAAAGGTCTATGTCATATAAAACATTACAAGTTTATGAATTTACTTGGCATTGTTTCTTTGTAATGTTCGGAGTATAAATACATGTGTAGTTATAAAGTTTATTTTGATAAGTGGGGGTGTTATAGTGTTTAGTCTGTATGTATCAAAATATAGATGTACCTATAGAGCCTAGTGGCGACACCTATCGTAAACCAATGTAAAACTAGTACTTAGCTCTCATTCAAATAAATGTCAGTCTGTTGCGAACCGTTAACGTTGTTTCAATAGTTATTTCCAAAAATATGGTCGTACACCTCCACTAAAAACCCGATAGTAGAGATTCAGTCCTTTGTAAAAGTATCCTCACGAGTATTGCTACGAAATCGTGGTGGGAATGTCCTGCATAAATGTTCTATTTGTTACATTTCTGCACTTACTCTTGAGAAGGTTTATAGTTCTTCTCGGAGTGCAGCTCGCACAGCAGTCTCCGTCGGCACCTCTCGCTGATGACGGGCAGCTCTGATACTTCAGGGTCCGAGCGACGGAAGATATTTGATGGGTACCTGAAACAGAATCAATATTTCAGAACCGACAGACTTCTACCGACTCAACTGCCAATTTCATCTACCCGCGGGTTTGAGTGACTGACTTCATGTAGTAGAGTCACCATTAAAATTCTCCTAACGTAAAGGCTTCACTTTCTAAGGGCGCAAAAATCTAAAGAATCGAGAAATAAAAAGGTAAAAACATCATGTCTTTTTCTTGTTCTATTCTCTATACCCACATTTCGTGTTTCTCTCGTGCGCGGACGTCAGTGCGCCTTCCGGTCGCCCTTAACTGAGAGAGTTTACTCAGAACCTCATGTCTTGCATAAAAAGTGTCGCACAGCCTCACAACATGAATACATTTTTGTAATTCGGATATAGTTTTCTTTCATTTCATTTTCTCTGCTATAAGATGCTTTGAGATGACATTATGCATTATGGATAATGGTAGCTAGTTCCCAGTGACTTGAAAAGACGTGTGTTCATTTCTGGTTTTTCACCTATAATATTGTTGACATTGTCTCGTGGATTCAATTAATATAGTGAACGAAGCAGTTTACAATATCATCGTCATGCAACAAAACCTTACTTGCGCCTGTGGTGAAATTTAATTGTATATTTTTCATCAATGTATTTACACTGTCTTCATGACTATCAACTTTTTTTTCCAATTCATCTTCCTCGGTTCATTGAGAGAGAACATTAAAATGTCAGACTATTATATTACACAATTATGTTAATGGTTTCCCCGTTTGTCATGATACTGTATGTATTATGTTGTATTACGTATTTATGGAAATTTCTTTAAAATAATTTGGCCTTTCATTAAAATTGTGACAAGTTTCTGTATTTATAATGATTGATTCTCTTCAAATATAGTTTTATAGTAAAAGCACGTGATCTGTTGGATGAGCGGCCTAATAACCTGGGCCCTGATAAATAGACCTAATATTTTTTTCAAAGTATTGTTTATTTAGCTCTTTAGGGAATTTTAGCCACTGGTCACGTAGCAAAAGGGAAGGTTGAATATCGGGAATTGTTTTAGACTCCCTTCGAAATTATACTGGAACCATGACTATAACATCGCCTTATATTCTATGTCGATATAGCGTGGTTGTAATGCATGCTAGCATACTAGCATGTTCGTACATACAAACGCAAATTTACAACCTACGAGTAAACTAATAGACAGTTGCTATGTCTAATGACTTACTGTAGTTTTGCCGTGAAAACCCGAACCACTAATCATTATCTGTGGCGTATCGTAGTTTTTTAGCCTGAGTGTGAATTACTCCACGCGAATGCAAATGCGTGCGCATGAGCACTTTTACTTTGTATCCGCACTCGCGTGCAGTCGGCACGCACGCTATAATCTATCCATTTATATAATTATTGACTTATTATTAATTTGATCAGGTTTTTGTTTAATCCATAGCCTCCTGAATTGAATGAATGAAATGAAACACTTCGCCTTAAGTCTCTTCTAAAGTATTTCCTTTTTTTTCACTTCGACCACGTTTCTCCTATTACTCCTTGTGTGCAGTAGGAACTGTCTTGGTAGATATACATCTTGGGAAATGGATTGACACCTAATGACGTTTGACATCTGAGGATTCAAAAGGAACCTTATCGAAAGTCACTCATTAAAAAAAAATCAAGTAGGTAGATTGTTTTTGTTTCGCATCCTATCTAGCTTCGACAGGGAAACTGTAAATACTGACGTGTTGGCGGGTATGCCGTGAGGTCCAGACCCGGTGTTCTCGATGGTGATGATGCTGGGAGTCAGGGCCGAGATGATCAGCCCCACGGGGAGGAAGGCCGTCACCAGCCGGAAGAAGTTCTCCCACGGGCTCATCCTGGAATTGGTAGAGAGGAGCTTTGTCGAAATATACTAAAGTGAATCTATTTCACAGCCAAGTAACAAACTCCTGTATTGTGTGCCTGTATCTTTTTCACTAATATTATTTACTAAATTCGCTTATTATTTTTATTACAGAAGCTGCCAAAGAATTGTATTCGAAGTAGGTACAAAGATTAAATAAATAAAAAAATGGCCATTTTAAGTTACCCATTGATTACCAAAATGTAATGAGATTGGCATCAGAGTTATAAAATTTAAACAGCTGTTCAAACTAAACCCGGTTAGGTAGAGATAATAATCTGTTACAGATTGGAGATAGCATAGATTTTCTTCTGCTATATTTTGTACTACCATCTGTACACAATGGTACACAATTGTAGCTAAGTAAATAAAACACAGAAATAAAATGATAGAGTTGTCTAATCAACTGCACCAATGATCGTAACACAAATCGATTGACCTCCATTAGCAGTAACATCTCATCTTCCCAAACTAGTTCGACTCGATTTACATATAATCGATTTGGATACTTTATAATCATAATCGATATTTCTTGTAATGAATAATGGCCGCTGTGCTGACACAGAGACCCATTGCACTTATTACAGTGAAGCAAATTAATCGATGATCTATTTTCAAATGAAATGATTGCTGTAAAAAGGTATAATATGTAATTGCAAGAAATGCCATCAAATAAAATGCTAATAAATTAGTTACACTGCTTTTATGTATTTAAGATAACAATTATTTATTGCACTCCAAGCGCATACAAAGAAAATACAAAATAAATACACGATACATTTTAATAACAATACTATGGGCGGCCTTCGATGTTACTTCTTAGAAAGAGGATTACAAGCTAAACGCATACATAAAGATGTTTTTCTGTATATCGCCAAACATAATCGATACTTTGAAGCACCGGTTAAGTTAGTAGAGCCGGCTCGTCACTGTTTATGTCCGGTTGGCAGAGAAAGGACGCGCGAAGGAGGGCGGCGCGCGCAACACACGCCTTATACTTTACTTTCCAAATCGCCTGTTTATTTAATTACACGCCGCCCCAGGTGAGTAATGCGACAATTGTAAGGAATGTGCGCTTATGTAAGATGACTGCTTTAGGATGCTATTTCGCGGCTTGAAATGAACTCTTACGCGAAGGCAGTTCTTTTACAGGTGTTTCCGTTTCCTGTCTGAGATTTTATCATGAAACTGCATTATGAAAGGGAAATTTTATTTTGTTGACAAATAATGTATTTCATGTGTTTAGTTTGTAATGGCGGTAGAAGCGTGTGGCCCACGCGACTGTCGATGGCAGACACCAACATTTGATTGCCTGACCCGACGAATCGTTGGACAATATAGTCCATAGTTTTATCAAAATAAACTAATCAATATGATTTCCGGCGAAAATGAAAGGCCCCAACTAGCGAGCAGACGAAAAAAAAACATATGATAAACTTTTCTAAGTTCTACTACTTGTTAAGTTTCACCACACTAAAGTCTGATAGACAATAGCGGATGTGCACATCTAGGTTTTTTTTTTGTTAATATACATACTTCCAAAAAGAGCAACACTTACTAACCGTTTCTTAACAGCGCTGTCTTTTCCTTCTTCATTGAACCCCAGACCGAAATCATCATCGTCCTTTCCTGGGGTTTCTTTAAAAGGGTCCTCGTACTTGTAAAATCCTCCTGCGGGAACCTTCACTGGGACCTCCACTGTGGGCCTGGTCTCCAGAGCCTCAGGTCTCTCCCGCCAGGGGTCTCTGGCCCTGGTGAGGATAGGGCTCTCGAACTTGTACGGGTACTGCTTGTGGGTATGCAGCATCTGGTGGGGTATCTTGAAGGAGGAATGGTATTCCTCTTTAGCTGAGCTGGTGGAAGAACATTGTT
The DNA here is from genome assembly GCA_905147375.1 of Hylaea fasciaria. Lineage (NCBI taxonomy): Eukaryota > Metazoa > Arthropoda > Insecta > Lepidoptera > Geometridae > Hylaea > Hylaea fasciaria. The sequence goes on from LR990206.1 coordinate 11,021,354, forward strand.
CAGATTAGGAGGTCGATATACTTAGATGAGCTTAAATTAAAAGTAACGCTGTAGTAATCCTAAAACTGATTCAGAAATATGTAATTTTCTAGAATTTTAGTAAATGGAGATCGATTAGCTAAGTAAAAAATTATAAAGCACGTTTTACAACGAATTTCATGCGATTTTTTTAAATGCGTATAGGCCCCTTTTTATTCCGGTTGACCTCTACGTTATACGCCATAGCGTAAATTTTTATGTGCTCACATAAGAGGCCTTATATGAGCTATTAAAAAACTTGACCAGTTCCATGCAACTCATTGTCCACAAACTTTCGACTTACCTCACAAACCCTGACGATGGTTTCTTAACTGGCGTGAAACGACCAAAACTAGCTCTTGTAGGGTTCACCTTAAGGCTATCTTCGTCGTAGAAGCTACCTAGATGAGGACTTGGTCTAAACTCTTTCGTATCATTCTTCTGATCAGTAATGTCGACAGTTTCATTCTCTTTTTCATGTTTATCGAGATTAGATCCAGCAAAAGCGGCTTCTATCTTCCATACTGTAGCATCCACTTTGGTTTCATCCTTCTTGGAATTTGTATCGTTACTTGCTTTAGTATTAGTAACATCATTGTAATCTTTATGATTACTAGCTGCGTTGTCATTGCTGGCAGTCTTGTTGTAAGAGATGTTGTTAGAGATTGGGTAGAGGGTGGTGGTGTTTTGGAAAGCCTCTGGTCCGATGTCTTCTGTGCTTTCGAAGACCTTGTGTGCTGTTGTTGCTGTGATGAGAAGTGTCCATAGTATTAACTGAAATTGAGACGATAATATGTTTATCTAATCATTATACCTAGTATTTAACTAACAGGGAAGTTAAAATGAATCTGTCAGAGATCTTATTATAGTATCTAATGAAGTGTACTTCTTGGAATCATGAGTCAGGCTTTTTTCCCCTCGTTGTAATTAGATTTCTCTCACTACTTCCTTCCTCCATTACCTTATCGCACCATCAAATCAGCCGCCGCATGACTTTTACATCCATCATATAAATCAAATAGTTCACCGACATCATCACCACACTTAATGTACATGCCATACATGTACAAACAACATTTCTCATCTCCTAATTACTACCTAATCGCGTCAGATTATCTGTAGAGATGACACTTGATAAGATAACACACATAACATGTCTGCCCGTCCGGCCGCGGTCAGTGACATACTGTTCGGTGAAAGTGATACGTTCTCTGTTACGCAACGGCTATGTAACCGCCGAGGCGCTGCTACTCAGGGTCATGAGGAAATAGGACAAGTGTTGGAGAAGTGAGACGAATCATCGTTTATCGTTTGGCGATGGGTAATCTGTCAGATGGGGAAGGTGTGTGGGCGGACTAGAATCGAGCGAGTTGAGACTCCATTATTTACTCGCAGAGCTTCTCCGATCTCAAGAGGATAGTGAATGAAGTTATTCATGTTAACTATTTATTGTTTATTAATTTATTCATTCAAATACATTCTACAATACTAACACTTTTCAATCCAATCGTAGCTCGTTTATGATGACTGTGCTCAAGAAACCAAATAACAGTGAAAATTAGCGCAGAAATTATATTGGTCAACCAACTTTACTTTTTTATAGAAAACAGATGGCATACAAGCATTCAGTCCACTTCACCCTGCCTATGGACATCTGTAACGTCGGAGAGTTGCCGGTGCGTTGCCGACCCTTGTTAGAGAGGACTCGGCTTTACTGCTTTAATTGACGAGGACAGATGGAAGTAATGAACACCAAGAGAAACACACGTGTAGGTACGTTTATAGCAGGGATTATAAGGTAGGTGTCTATAGAAAACGTAAAAATATCACAACGTTTTAAGAGGCATTTACAGAAAGTGAAACTACGACCGTCGTCGCGTCGATCGTTTTTAGATATAAGATTCTTCGTAATAGATAAAACAGAAAGACAGTGCTTCGACCCTTGCCCTTTTGCTTTCTGCCTTTCCCAACCTGTTGCGCAATATAATATAAGTGTACCTATAACGTACCTCTTTACTTGCAGGTATTGCATTGTCTTGGGAACTTGTCGAGTCGTTTGATTTGTACGTTGCACCATTGCTCGCGCGATTTATTCGCTTGCTAGTTTCGATGGGAAAATAGAACAAAAAGACAGCGACAAATCGTTAGTCGACCAATATTATCAAGCTTCTATTGACTTGTTTTACACGAACTGAATTTCTATATCGAGAAAAAATCATTCTAAATATACATTCAACGACAATACAAGGATTATATCCTAATGGAACCCTGACCTGAACTGCATACTAGGAGAATCATTCCCAAAAAAAACCTAACGGCTATATTATTTTGATAATTCCAATCTATTTGTCAGTGATATGCAATAAGGTTAATGTAACCAATATACTTAGTCAGGTCATAAGTATTGTCACACAGTAAAAACTTTTCTTTTAGAATGCTGGCCACAAAAAAGTTTATTGAATTCGAATTTCGAATTGTTCATGAAAATAAAAATGTATACTTTTTAGAATTTTACTCATTTTTAAATGTGGAGTGGACGCTTAAAGAAGACCGTGTTGCAGTTATTGCGTTGCATCGTTGCGGTTACGCGGCAATTCAAATTTTTGACATACTGAAAAATTTGAATATAACCAAGAGATTCGTTTATCGTACCATCAAACGTTACAATGAAGACTCTAGTGTAGATGACAGGTCAAGAAGTGGTCGCCCTCGGTCTGTTAGGACTCCAGCAGTGATAAAAGCTGTGAAGGCGCGAATTCAAAGAAATCCCAAACGTAAGCAGAAACTGTTGGCCCTTCAGATGGGATTAAGCAGAACCACGGTGAAAAGGGTGTTAAATGAAGACTTAGGGCTTCGGGTATATCGAAGAAAAACAGGACATTATTTGAATATTCGTCTAATGGACCTGAGACTGAAGAGATGCCGCGCTTTGTTGAAGCGGTACGCGGGAAAAAAATATCGGGAAATTCTTTTTTCAGATGAAAAAATTTTTACCGTAGAAGAGAGCTACAACAAACAAAATGATAAGGTGTACGCACACAGTAGTGAAGAAGCGAGCAACCGTATTCCGCGTGTCCAACGAGGTCATTTTCGATGCTCGCTCATGGTATGGTTGGGAGTGTCTTATTGGGGCTTAACAGAGGTACATTTTTGTGAGAAAGGTGTAAAAACGAATGCAGTTGTGTATCAAAATACAGTCCTGACGAACCTTGTGGAACCTGTTTCTCATACCATGTTTAATAACAGGCACTGGGTATTTCAACAAGATTCGGCGCCAGCTCATAGAGCGAAGAGCACACAAGACTGGCTGGCGGCGCGTGAAATCGACTTCATCCGGCACGAAGACTGGCCCTCCTCCAGTCCAGAATTGAATCCGCTAGATTACAAGATATGGCAACACTTGGAGGAAAAGGCGTGCTCAAAGCCTCATCCCAATTTGGAGTCACTCAAGACATCAGCCGCCGATATTGACATGGACCTCGTTCGTGCTGCGATAGACGACTGGCCGCGCAGATTGAAGGCCTGTATTCAAAATCACGGAGATCATTTTGAATAAACTTTAGTGTCATAAGAATCTATGTTTTGTTAAGTTCATTTTGGTATATAAATGGTTACATAATGAATAAACTTGTTTCAATTATTTTATATAAAACATGTGACAGAATTTATGACCTGACTAGGTAGAACCTAGTTGAGGCTTAGAAGCTCCGAGCTGCAGGTCTGGTGGAAGTCCAGTGAAAGTGATGGCACAAGCCTTCCCTCCCACTACTCTGTTCCCGCGCCCTTCGCCGTGGGAATACCAAGTTTAACGTCTAGTCGCTAATTTTGGACATGTTGCAGTGAAGCGAAGCAGCCAGCTCATTTGCAAATTGTTGTATGTCTACGCGATGTTGCTCGATTCGGGGTTCGGTTGCCAGGCCGCCACCGCCGTCGCAGACGCAGCAGAATCGCAACCGTGGAATAAATTACATAAGCTTTCCGTGAAGGATGTATCTGAATATTTTGTTTTTTAAATAATATGTTGTCAGTATTCGTTCTATGAGGCAAACTGCTTAAGCGCTGACTGGCGATTACCTACCGTATGCTTCCTACCTTCGTGGTTCACACAATATTTTGCAATTATTTCAAAAACGTACCACTGGTTCTTGTCGAATACATGTGTTCAGAATCGGGTGGTAGAGTTACTAAACATTCACAGAGCCACTTGATCTATGTGAATAACGAATATTGGAACAGGAATGTTTGTTTTTTAAGGTTCTTGTAAAATCTTGACGGTCTTACCAAAAAGATTTAAACACTAGAGTTGAACAGATGTGTCTAAATATATTCTCCACAGATCGACATTAAACCTCGCTTTGCTAGCTCAATAACAAATTCACAAGTAAAATAATTAGGAATGCCAGGAAGAAAACGCGAGTGATAGAAGTCGATTTTGTGCGACGACATTTTAGAAACGTCTGTTTAACTCTGGTCTACATTTTTGTGGTCAGACGGTGATGGTTCGGGAACCTACGGGTATTTGCCTTATAAAATGAGCTAACCGCTCCCAGCACTCTATCGGCCACGTAACACTGCAGGAACTTTTTAACTTCATTCTCCAGGTATCACGCACGGAACAGCCAGCAACATTACCTAGTCTGATAGAAATTATGGAAACCAACTCACCATGTTCCTTTGACTCCCGTTGCCATGGCACACACTACAGGCGGTTGCCCCTCAACGCCATATTTATAAATGTGCTCTAATCTATCGAGACAGTCTTTTGTGCGGTGAAAACGTCGATTTGCCGCCACACGCTCGTGTGCCCGCAGCATTGTTCGGGCTTTAATCGTTTCCATGTTATGCGCAAGCGCAACTTACTCGGGTTGGCTAATTCGTTAATGTCTTTTACTTGACTTTCCTAGAGAACTGCATTATAAACAAGGGAACAACCCCTTGTTTATAACGCAGTTTGTTCAGAGTCTTCCTAAACCTACCTAGGTAGTACTGTTTGTTCATCAAAGGTCGCAGATCCGATGATAACGTCAGATTGTCAAACGTTTGACAACACTTCATTGCGGGTGTTTTGTGCTCTGAAACATCTTCAGAGGAGAATTAAATGAAAAACTTAACCCGATAACGATATATACACAAAACTAATGAAAATCCATCCAGTTCCGGGGAATTAGGGCATCAGAGCTTTTAGAACCTCCGCGCCTGCGCGTGGAGAATTTCATTGGAGAGTTTTGATAGATACCTGCTGCCATCTAGTTAAGTTTGAACATAACTCTACCTACCGATTCAAGTTAATGAAGTTAGTTCCGAATTTAGCCACTACATTCTTTGTTTATTACTGAAAAGAATAGTACAAATACTTAGTAAAGTTAACTGAATCGTATTTTTAAGCCAAATGCTAGCCTAACACGTGTAAATACGAGTATATTAACGGCAAAACCCCCACAAAAATAGATAGGCGCCTATCTTGAGAAGCCAATAACCAATAAGTATTAAAGGTAACAAGAGCTTTCATATTCGTTTATTCATATTTCAAAAACACAGAAATTCGAGATCTATAAACTTTCATTTTTTTTGGAAATAATTTTGCACCCTAAGCCTTGCTAATAATATTAGATACGTTACATTATTAAAATGCTGCTCAAAACGCCTGAACAAATAATATGATACGAGCTCAAATAATTCGGATTGATTCTCCAATCCCGAGCACAGCACCAACCAACAGTCTGAACCAAAAGACTTCTCGGAGAAAGCCCGCTCAATACGATTGACGTATCTTCAAACTAGTGACTGCTTGAACGCGTCCATGTTGACTGCTTTCTTCTCTATCCATCTACACGTAGTAGTTCGGCAGGACCCGGTGGCGCAGCAGCCGCTTGGCTGCCTCCGTGCGACCCTCTATCAGCATCTGTTGCCGTCGGCTGTTCACGACTGATGCGAAGTAGAACAGGAGCACTGGAACAGAGATCACAACTGATGCATAACTTCTTTTTTATATAGAACATTTGACCGCTATCTCATCTGGGTTGAAGCAAACATGCTCAGCCTTGAGCATGAAATGAGACTATCAATTACTGCTGCTAGCCCACCCTAATAGGCGTATGGTGATAGATTTTCTGCTCAAGGGTGGTAGCTTAGCCACTCTACCATCAAGGGGTTTGATGATGCTCTCCTTCATCCGAAGTTCAAGCTCAGTTTTGCGGTCAGCTGGTTTCTAACTCAAGCTTGGCGACGTTTGTTTCGAAGATGGGATCAGCTGAACTGTCATCGCTTCTATATAAGGTTCGATGCTTTGCCCCAAAGTCAGTACTAAGCACTCCTGTCTAAACTATGCCATGATTGCTACGATACCAGAGTTTAATCGAACAGCTATTAACAGTTCTCAAGGACTCACGTGCATAAATGAAGTAGAGGGAAATGATGGCGCTGATCTGTGCCGTGGTCTCCAGCTTCTCGTTGTAGCTAAGCAGCACGACCCCGGTCACCGTGACCATCATCAGCCCGATAGACTTGCACCAGCTGATCGCAGCCCATGGCCACGTGTACTTTGGCGAACGCTGGAATGTAAGCATGACTAGGTATAGGTACTTAGCATTAAGTTAGTATGTCAAGTCCATAATGGAATCTCTAAGCATTAGGCCCGTATCCAAAAGAACTTTCCTTGATTCAAGCTCATGGAAATTTCTGTGGACATTCAAATCTACGAATTGAAAAATTGAAACAGAACGGTGCTCTAGAATTTTTACTAGTTCTAAATTTCATCAGTTGTTTTAGGATGTACTTAATATAAGGTCTCCGTTCTTATGCTAGTCATTAATGCAGTAGTTGGAGATGAAAGACTGGTGATAGAGGGAGAGCCAATGACTGGACAAAAGCTCATAACAAAAGAATTTCAGCAAACGGAAACAATGTAGCTAAGTACCTACTAATACGAACTAAGCGAGAGGATCTCTTGTTGTTACCGTAAAAGCGCCATAAACCAGTAGACATCCGAAGATGAACTGCAGCAGCGCAGTGACTGCCATCACCGAGTAGAATATCAACCGTGCTGGAGGCAGATTGCGATCTATCGCCACCGCGGTCCCGTACATGATCATTGTTAACGTCGCTATTATCTGAAAAGTGAACGAAGAGTTAAACAATACACTGTCTACAGTCTACACTAAATGCCATCATCGTCATTTTAACTGGCTAAAAAGGGTCTAATTCGCGCACAAACGTGTCTTCTTGTGACCATGGTCGATGTAACTAGGGCGAAACGTTGATGTATGTATGTAAAAGTTATATAATTATATATGTATATATTTTGATATTTTAGTTTGTGCGCGAGTTAGACCCGATTTAGCTAGTTTTCTGTTCGCGATAATTTCAGAACTTTCAGCATCATCATTGCCTAAACTTAGCTGATCTGTTCCCAAAATAATTCATAGGTATGAGGGATTCTGCTTACCACCAATCGCGGGTGCGTAATTTTAGTTAATTTTATCCTTTTTTATACTTTTTTTTAAACGTAGTCCCACACTAGTAATTCTCCTGTGTCGTGGGTACCGTTTACAGACATATAATTTCACATACACATAACACCCAGACCACAAATGTGTGATGAACGTTAGTGCGGAAGAGTGAATGTGCGTGCGATGAATGATATTGTTGCACATGATAAATAAAAATTACGTAGATATCATTTTACTAGAAATTAGTCTTTATCTATTACGGTTCATACTTATTACCAACCAATAGAGATAATAGTATGAGCAATACTTTTTGGAATCCCAAGTGACTATGGCATAGGTGGTCAGGTAAGGGTGTCACAATCACTCCGACTCAGTAAAAAATACCATAATTTCACAATTAATTGCCCGGCGCGGGAATCGAACTCGAAACCTCAGCATCGGCGTCGCCTCACCAGCCACTTACGCCACGGAAATCCAATATTATGTGTTAATTATATGAATGATTATATTTCTTTTATTTAATTTTTTAAATTATTATATTTTTTCCTTTTTTCTGCTCGTAAGCAGATGATTCGAAAAAATAATGTGCAATTTATTAATTGAAACGTTATTTTCTATCTGTTGGTAGATAAGGAACCTGTTTAATTTATCTTTAGAATGCCACAGTCAGTAGGTAGTTAATAATGCTACTTTATTGTAGTGATATATTGTTATATACCTACTATTATCTTCATGCACTTGACTACAGGTTTGTGTTTGTCATCATGGTCTTTAACGGGCTTTTATTAATGTAAGATAAGTATACTATATTATGTACTACGAGTATATATATTGTCTATTGTATATTGTCCCTGGACTAAACTTACACATCATCATGATATAGTATACCTACACACAGTTGAAGACAGGGGGTGTAACTACCTAGTATTATACTGAAACGACGCGTCGAAACAGTTTTTACAGTAAATACTGGATGGACGCTCTGAAATATTTATTTAACTTATATCTTTACTTGTACTTAATGTTGAAGTGGCACATTTAATTTTGGCAGTCTAATATACCGCAAAGAACGAACTTTTCGTAATCAGGTAGGTAGCTCTAGCTACTATGAGTGTAAGTAAATGTACTCATTTATAAGTATCAGGTATACTGTGTAAGTACTCAGGTACAGATCGCGCGGCGAGAGTTTGGCTTTGACCTTCGGGTGAAGGGGATTACTGCGCATGGTGTGTAGGCGCATGCGGTGCTCTGATTGGATTGCTCTGATTGTGTGCGTGACAGTACCCATGCGCAGTAATCCCCTCCACCCGAAGGTCAAAGCCAAACTCTCGCCGCGCGATCTGTAATTGCCACTCATATAATTTTCTTACTAATAAATTACTCACTGTGCATAATATGCTGATGATTTTCGTTCCCACATTTAAGGTAAAACAACAGCAACAATTATTCACGGATAAGCACATTTTATTATACGGTAATAAGGTAATAACTGTACAAATAATTACGAATCAACTAATTAATTAAGTATTGAAACTACACTGTGTCCTGTAAGGAGCTCAAATCAATACTGATTAGAAACATGGCGCCTTTATTTAAAATGTGTGTTATTATCTACAATGATTTCTGTAGATAAGTTACACAGAACTATTACTTCGCGGTTATTTACCTATCGTTAGGTATTTATCAATTAATACAATATGACGACACGTTTGGCGTAGTGGCTCTCGGACTGCTGCGCTGGTGTCGCGGGTTCGATTTCCGTCCGGAACAAATATTTGTGTGATACTCAGATACTTGTTTCTGGTCCGTTATGTGTATGTGAAAATAAATGTCTATAAACGATACCCACGGCATTGGAGATGAACAGAATTTTAGAAACAGATGTTTCTTTCCACAAAATCGACGTCTATCACTTACGTTTTCTTACTCATTCCTGGCATACCTAATTATTTTACTTGTGATTTTATTATTTAGTTAGAAAGAGCGACAGTTAGAATTCGATTTTTGGAGAAAATATTTAGACTCATCTGTTCAACTCTAGTTTAAATCTTTTGTGTTAAGACCGTTAGTTTTCAAGATGACTCGATAAACCAAGCTCGTCAGTCGTCATGCTTGCGTCGAGTAACTAAGTAGAAGCTGTGTACCCAACTAACACTATCACAACCGCACCTACCTATACAATACACCGTCATGAAGTAAGAATTATTAATAGATAAGAAGTCAACGAACAGTAGATCGGTTATCGTAGCGAAAACGAATGAAAACCCTAATCTACTCAGTGATAAGACTCTTTTAACAATGCGCGAACGTGCCACTTCGTGATCGCGCGAATCCAGGTATTATTTACCTGAATCTGGTCAAAAAAGTTTTGTATCCATGAGTTTCAATATAAGAAGAGGAAATGGGTGTACCTATGGTGAACAGCTGTTGCTTCTGCGTGAATCTGCACACGGGCACGTTGATTATAGGATATTTGTACACGGTATGTATCTGCCCTATCATCACATATCTAGTGAGAATCAAGGTCTCTCGTGTTTGTTTTTCTTTGCCTTGACTTTGTTAGCCATCTGGTCGATGGTCTGATGTAGAACAGAACCAAGTACTTAAGTACCTATATGACATAATCATTACTTTTAATTTACAGATTCCTACACATTAGAAAGTCTGTCTCTTTATTGTTAAGTGAAACAAAACAAAAAGAAATACACTTTGATAAACGCCTACTGTAATTGTAATAGCAACATGTTTTCTTGATTTTAAAACTCTCATTTCTTATGATGGCGTTTGAGATCTTGCTTGCACATTTCGAGATACAATGGAGCTTATCAGCTTAGGAACAATAGGTATGTTGGTTTCCAAAGTAAGAGTCCAGAGATATTCTATTGAACTCAGGGAAATCAGTGGTTGATTTATTTATAACACTTTAAATTGAAGAAAAAAAATGTTTGATAATTGGCCAGTCATGCGGTTAAGAAGTATAGCTACCTGTAATATTCCATGTTCAGATATGGGCCCTCGTCGAGCTCGCCGGGTACAGCCTCCTGGTCACCCTGGTGCCCCTCGGGAGGGGTGGCACCGTCTCCACTCATAAGTACGTGCTGTATATCCTGGCGGCGGTGGTCAGCGGAACGCATCTGCTCTGCTCGGCACTACTGGTGGTGGCTGCTTACAAGGTATATAAGCCTGACAGGTCTGTCTACTGCACTCTTTCACTGTGCTTAGCATGCTTAGTACAGCTGCAGAATTATCTTGCTAGAGCTAGAGAGAGAAATTCTGATAGTTGATAGAATGCGTTACTTTGCGGAAATCCATATTTAAAACAAATGTATAAAAAGCTTCCGCCAAAAAATAGTCCGAACAATGTAGGATAGACGACTGTGACAGATGACGTAACCTTTATACTAAACGCAAAACCTAACTGTACTGTTTATTACTTACTTACGTACTTGTTTAGGAATTATCTAGGTTTTTAGGGTTTCTAAGCATGACCTAAAAGAAAACCACAAACATACGAACGATGCTCAAGTTGACGGTTTTTACTTGATCAATTGGAGAATAAAGAAAGCATCACAAGCACCAGAAAATATAGATAAACCTTGGGACCGTGAGACCATTACGTACCATGTTATTTTTTACTTCTTGTTCGCCTTCTTAACAAATGTCCCGTCCTGCAAAGATCTCTTCACTGGAATACTCACTGTGATTTCCCTCAGAAACTCGCGTCCCTAACCCTGCCCTGGACGATAGTGACGGGCATCCTCACCGCCCTCTTCTTCACCATGGGCCTGACCGGCATCAGTCTCATCCTCCAGGATACGGGGGAGATGCTGGAAATGGAAACCATCGTCATCACCGTACATTTGATCAGGGCTTGTGAGTACCAAAACATATCCTATTTTACCTAGAACACTAGTGACACTATTTATTTATCTATATTTAAGATACATAGATAGATATCCTATTCATAAATAGAAAAGGTGAAAGTTTGTGAGTGTGTCAGTGTGTTTGTTACTTCTTCACGCTCAAACGGCTGTGCCAATTTTGATGAAATTTTGTAAGTAGGTAGCTAACATCCGGGACTAACACTATAATGCTATGTAGGGATGCTATTTGTATGCTAGGGATGCTATTTGTTCCGAAAAAAGCGGGTAACACTGCGGTGACTTAGTGCTTATATATTATATAATATTTATTAGATCTATGCCCGTTTCTTCTATTGCAGTTGTGTCGGTGTACTGCATCGTGGTGGTACACAGTCGGCACAAGCAGATGATGTTCGAGGCAGACCAGCTCCGATTCCAGCAGTCAGCTCGGCTGTACCAGGCCGTCAGAACAACTGATCACGTGATATAGAGGATATGCATTATGGAACAGTGCAAGACACACCCGTGGCACTGTACTGGAAGGAAACACAGTGGATAATACAGGGAAGACCGAGACATATAGTAGTGCATTGTAATATCGAGCGGTCGTTCGATTTGATGATACAGAAAGGCGTTATGAAATAAGGGAGACAGAGACAGAAAGAAGGAGTAAAAGAGGGAGAGAGGGAGAGAGCGTGTGCTGAAGTTCCATCGTCATATCCAGGCCGGATCTACCTAGTACCTACTGCTGATGTGGAGCTTAATAAAGAAGCACAATAATTATCACATTGGTAATTTCTCAGTGTGCAGTATAATAAGCTTACGAGTATTGATTGAGGAACGAGGTAGTGGGCCTACCCTATGCTGTCTGCCTAGATATACTTACTGATGGGTAGCAATTACAAGTTTGTTGATTATTTCTAGTGACTACGGTGTTTTATTCACCTGTAAATAGACCGCGTTATAATATTTACTAATAAATAACTACCTATACAAAGTGTAACAGCAAGGTGTAGTAATACTGAAACTATACATACACATACTTATTTCGAAGTAGTCTGGAGGTATTTTAAATCAGTAAGTAGTCACGGTAATGAATTAAGACACGTCAAAGTTTACTGCAAAACTAACCATCGTTCAACCCTAGTTATCAGCTGGGCAATGTCAGTGAACTTGACGCAAAGACTAACATGTGATCCGCCGTCAAATCCGTCAATAAGAATTCGTAAATGTACTAAGGGTTCAGTTTGTTTTTTAAATAATGTTTTTTACCAATTTGTACCAACCCGGACAGATGCAACCTGACAAAAGTATTTCTTGGCGGGTGAGTGATATCTGCTCCGTGTAATGTACCTACCAAAATTCTATTCTAAGGCGGTAAGTATCTGAAATGAATTTTAGAGGCTTTCAACTTTGTTACAATACTGAACCCTAAAATATTGTCGGCAAACTCAAAGACCGCGGCGCACTTTGCGGCAGAAATAATTAAATGCCAAAAAATACTGTCGGCAAAATTCAAAGACCGCGGTGCGCTTTGCGACAAAAATAATTCAATGCCAGTGACCCGCGTAACGTGACGTCATCCGTATCATGTTAGGGTTGTATTGTAATATTTAGTTATGTTGTCAATTTGAGTGAAAAAATAGATTATCGATTTCAGGTTTTAGTACCCTGGCAAATGATTCATCACCAGGTACACATACCCACATTTCAATATTACTACACCTTGCCGATACACCCTGTATATATACCTACTTACCTATAACTACTTATTTTTTTGTTTATACTCGTAGCTTCATAGTGAACTTCACCGGACATAATAGTATGCCAAAATAACAGTTACATTAAGTAGGTAGGTATAGTAGTACCCAACTGATATGGCTTACCGATGTACCTGCGCAGAAGATGAATTTTCAAAGCGCGGAAAATGCTATTGACCGCTATTGGTCGGCAGCCGCCGCCATCTTAGCGAGCTTAGAGTGAGATGGAACTAACAGCTGCAGTGTATTATGAACCTTATAATAGTGATCTTAGGTTGATTGTAAGTTTTAAGCATTCTTTCGTTAATCTTCGGACCATACTTTCTTTTCTGCGCGAACGAAGATTCACGACGCGCCTTATAAGTTGTGTAGGTACTAGTATACTTAACTTTATTATTAACTAGCTGACCCGACAGACGTTGTCCTGTCATTGTGTCATTGTCTCAATGGGAAAAAGCTTCCTCTCCTTCTATATCTATCTCTTTCCCTCGCACTCTATTTCTCTACCTCTATATCCATATATCTTTCCCTCGCACTCTATCTCTCTTCCTCTCCCTCTATCTCTCTCCCTGCCCCAGCCGTTAAGCTGAGTGACAGCTGTCAACTGTACAATCCGATTTTATCAGATATATTTTTCCCAGTTTCTAAAATGTTCCCGTGGTTACGGGATAAATAGTATCCTATATCCTTCTCCTGGTTCTCAGCTACCTTCCTGCCAATTTTCAGCCTAATCGGATCAGCCGTTCTTGAGTTATAAAAAGTGTAACAAACACGACTTTTTTTATTAATTTGAATTTGAGCTTTGTACAGAGGTAATAAAGTGCAAATTGACTCTTTGACGTTAGGAACATACCTACATTGTTTAAACAACAGTGAGTGCTTGTAATTCAATATGAACTTTATAGAATAGCAATAAAGCTCGTTTTAGTTAGAAAACGTTTGTATGGGAAAAAGAAAAGGGCTGTTTTTAGGGATTTTCCGGCAATTATATTCGAATTTTTCTCACCGTAAAAACCATCTTTGAACTTCAACGAACATTAAAAAAAAGAATTAGCCAAATTGGTCCAGGCGTTGTTGAGTTATGCGCTTACCAACACATTTTGCGATCCATTTTTATAACCTATTATGGATAGAAACAAAACCATGTCGTTTGCAATACATACCTACATACTATTGGTTAGCTATACAATTGTCTTGACAGTGTTTTTAAAGAACCAATTACCAATAAAAGTTAAGTAAATTTATGTTGATGTATGTATTTAAAGTGAAAATAATTATAGGTAAGTACCTACATACCTAGCTACCTATATTTATCTACTACGGGATGACCTATAACTAAATGAAACGCAAGGTCAAGAGTGGAATTTGAGGCGCGTTGGGTGCGCGACTACGCTCGGGTGCGCCTGGCGCCTGTCAGTTGATTCGCGTGTAACGGAACGTATGGCCGAATTACGTCATCAAAAAACCCCTACGTCATCACCACACGTCAAAACCATCGGTAGGTACTGAGTATTCGCGTTCGCGATTCGGTTATCTTTTGCATGGTTTGTTTTGCACACATCAATATCTTTAAATTCTATCTCTTTCTTACTTCTACGTGATGAGAGAGAGCCAAACAAAACATGAGCAAGCCAACTGGAGGAAGGTGAGGTACGGACGCAGTGTCTCCAGATTGGGGTTTTTTTCCCCATATTGGGGAAAAATAAAATTTTTGCGAAATTTTTGGGGAAACGAAAACTGTGGGGAAAATTTTGGGGAACGCATTTTATTTTGGCGAAAGTTTGGGGAGAGATGTGAACACATTTTCATTTCAGTTATGTACCTAATAAATACATATTTTAGCCAATATTTGTTCTGTGTCGTAATTGAAATTGCAAGCGTAAAACAATACAATGCTGCCAACATTATTATTTCAATAACATGCCCGTAACCGCGCGTCGTCGCACCGCTGCCAATGGCAAGTCAAACATGTCATTTCTTTACTATTATTTTAGCCATACTCGTAGAATGAAATGTTTACTAACTTTATTCCAACTGAAGCTTATTATTGATTATGATTGTAATGGGCATTTATATATTTTTTAAAGTTACTGATTAAAAATCCATATCCAGAAATAGACCTTACCCATCCAAAAAAAGTTAAATCTGTGTCTGTGTCTATAGATTAACCAATTATCAAAAAGATAAACAAACAATACAAAGTAAATCTCACTGATTAAAAATCTTTAGGTTTTATTCTCACGCAGTGGCAACGGCGCTGTATGGTATTCTGCTAATGATGACGTCAACATGCTAAATTTTAAAATATTATGTTTATAAAATAACTATTCCATGGAAAACTAAAATATTCAAATTAATTTCTTAAAGTGTTCTATATTGTAAAATTTTATAGGTCAGAAAATTTAAACACTGCCCATTGTATGTTCAAGGCGCGAAGACGAAAAACATAAATTTAAATTGTATACTTTTTATTGAAACATGTCTAGAAATGTCAAACATTATCAACCTGCAATACTTACTTATTTTGAAATTGATGAACCTGATACCCATAGTAGAACATTTCTTTTTTAATTTTTGTCTATCTGTCTTTTAGTTCTATCTAGGTAATCTCCGAAACGGCTGGACCGAGTTTTACGGGACTTTAATTAATAGATAGCTGAGACCACTGGACGTATAATAATAATATATGATACTTTTATTCCGATAATATCACGGAAACATTGGGATAAAACGGAAAAACTCATTTACGCGGGTGAAACCGCAGGACGCAGCTAACTACAATAATGAAATACAAGGACAAATTATTTTGGGGAAAATTTTTGAAAAAGGTATCATTTTGGGGAAAATTTATACCTGATCTGGGGAAATTTCACATACTCAATCTGGAGACACTGTACGGACGGAGGGTCAGTCAGTCAGTCAATATCGTTTCGTTTCGTTCGTGGACTTCGTGGTTCGTCTTCGAGCGAGTCAATAGAAACGAACGTGTAACAAATTCGTCCTTCGAGTCGTTCTAATTTAACTCAACAAAACAACATTGCGGGATTGCTTTTCTACAATATAGTGATACGCAGTGTCATAAATAAAGTAACTTTGTAGTGCAGACTGGCACAGTGTTTACATAATTCTAATTTATTCGTGAGGTAGCTACCTACCTACTGAGTGTGAAACAACAGAGGCGGATTTTCAACTAAAGGTAAATAACCCTTTTTTAGTTTGTTTTTAAACTACCTACCCACTAAAATGTATTCCACACAGAAGACAATTCAAGACAAATCAACTTGGGAGATAACGATTACAATAAATAACGAGTACATAGGTACGTAGGTAACGAATACATAGAAACATTGTTATCTGAAGGCCACAATTAGACCATTCTCGTACCTAAATTTAAATCTTTAATCTCCGACCAAAACCTGAGTCGTTGGTACCCTTACATAGCTGGTAGGATAGGATATAATAGGATATAAATGTCTCTGATTTGTAAATAAATGGTAAAATGTTAAAGGTTCCCTAATATTAGGTACTTAGTTGTTTAATTATTAAAATATAATGTTATTAATTCTTCTGTAATTTTATTTCTACTCATCTGTAGTAGTTGGACTGAAAGTTTATTTATGATAGGTCTCTGAAATGGCTTAAAGATATCAATGACAATCTGTGAGAATAAAAGAAGATTTTTCTATTTTAAATTTTAGTGTAAGTGCTCCATTGCACAATGCTACAATACATTTTACATTTTTAATCTGTACCTACATAATTTGTGGGTTGGCCACAAAACAATCTAGGGGGTTGGTCCAACTTGCATGTCACCTTTTCAGTAGGTATGTAATAAGTTATTTGTAAACTAAAGCACTGAATCATCGAGAAACAAAAATAAAATTCTTTGCTCTTGAATAACCTTTTTGATATTGAACTCACCGTTAGACCATACACATGCACACTGAGCTGTGGCTATTCACTGAAAGTGTGACTGTTCTGTGGCTGGAATGCCTAAGTACCTATACTTGGCCACTATGACCTGTATTCCAGGTTAGCTCTCTCGTAGAGTGACAACTTTCTAATTCTTAAAAGTTTCGAAGCTAGTAGGTAACTAAAGTATGATAATGAAATGAACTACTGAGAACTGAGACTGCTATTGAGAACACTTAATCAAAAAAGTTGACTCATTGTTATGAACTTATGACCTATAGCATTTTAAAAGTATGTAGGTATGTACCTAATTGAGTGCCACAGAGTATTGTAGTTTTGGCGCAACATACAAATTTACCTAATACCCATCACATAATAATATAGGAATTATGAGTCATATCCTGAATGAATTTGAGGCCCGATGCTGTCACAAACATACTAAAATCAATGTAGATTTCCGGTCCAGGCACTGTCCATTATATTATTATGATATTTATTCATTTCCATGCATGGTTGTCTAGAAGATATTATTATCACTCTTGAGTACTCTGGGAACCCCACCCATTGTACCACTAATTGTTAATTTGATATTTCGTTTTTATTTTTGTTAATTCTTAATGTTTTTGTTCTAGTCTTGTGTTTTTATTTTGTTCTGTGGTGTTCAATTAAGATTTTATCTCTCTAAATTATATAATTAGAATAGCCTTGATAAGTTTGTGTCAGCATTAGCCTGGTGACATTGAGACCCATATATATTCACACTGATGATTAAGCCCATCTGATAAAGGGGCTAGCTAGACTGTTATGGTCACTTATATAGTACATCTATGGCTATATACTTAAACAGTACTAACCAACTTCATACAGTTGTGTTAGCGAGGGAAGTAGGTACATTTTTGGAAAACCAATGAAAATATCACTCAAGAAGCTCGAATTTAATTGTACTTACATTGCTTTGCTTTTATTTTTCCAAGTTTTCACAAACGATGATGAGTTATAAAGAAAAAAAACTACTTTTAACATCATTTCGCTATGGAGGTATACTAGGTCGGTAGAAGGTACATGTAGAGACTAGTCCATCAGGTCCACCTGCCTAATAATACTCTTGTGCGAGTAAGTAATCGATATAGGCTAACCAGATGTGTCCTTGATAAGGTCACTTCGTACTAGCGGGATCTTTGCGCGTGGGATAAGTTATAAGCTTTTTGCGTTTGCGGCGAATGTTTGTCGCATGAGGTAGGATGATGTCAAAAGTTATCAGGCTGCCTCGGGGCCTCTGACTGCTATGGCAATGGGCCGACAGGTATTTGCATCGATTTAGGACGATGTGCGTGTTTGTTGTTATCAAAGACGCAAAAGGCAGTTTGCTGTGGTTTGACTTCAACAAAAAAAAGCGTTTCCTCATCCCGCGCTAGGTTAGCTACTGTTTCATGGGTTATTTTGGGTTTAATCCCACATTTCCCTTAGAGTTCCTGCGTATACCCTCATCAATCTACGGGGTTGACTCGCTTGGCCCTCGTGTCTTATAAGCGTGAGTAATTGCAGGCTTAATAATACCTGTGCCTTTGGTAAAAAATGGTGCGGAGCCTAGTACTGCTTTGTTTTCTGTTTATTTGTTGGCTTGGGGCGAGCTCCGTCCTGCGAAGCCTGTCCCACATTAGTGGTTCTGTGTTCAGGTGCGATGGAGCTCAAAAATAACCAGTAAGTTGGGGTCTCGCTTTTGTCGAAAACTATAGAGTAATTTAATTTGTAATATATTCTAATGTGTGTATGTAGTTCACCAATCCGTTGTGGAATCCTCGTGAAAGTGAGGGGATTTTTTGGCGATTAAAACGTAGTTTGTTTGGACGCAATTTCTGTGCAACATTTGCTAAATTTACAGCTCGCTATAAGATAAAATGCGAGGTTGGTGCTATGCTATCATAATCATACGATAAGATTACATTTGTTAAGTCGAGTGTTCAATAAAAAGAGAGAGTTGTGTGGTTGAGTTGGTACTGCTCTTTGGGGATCCCATACATCACAGAGTCCTTTTACGTATTAGCTTCGCTGAGTGGTTTTACCAAGACATGTTTAAGCACTGTCTGTTAGTGCCATTTCCTCATGTTACATACACATACCTACATACATACATATTTTTCCTGCTAGGGTAAGCAGAGACTACATCTTGCCACTTGCTACGATCCTGACTTCTTTCGCTTCCCACTTCTGAAGTTATTTCGGTTATAGGTACTTTCTACTTGGCTTTTCTTGGCGTCTTTGGTTAGAGTTATTTCTTAAAGTTAGTGTAGGTAGACAATATATAATCTGTAGACAGATCAACACATACCTACTTTCCCTTAAAATATTCAAGTAGAGTGCCACTAACATACTCGTAGAGTTTAACGGAGTACCACCATCGACCAAGACTGTGATGTTTAACGAAAACGGTCTTACCACAAAAAATTTAAAGCAGACTTGTCTAAAATTTTCTCCCCAAATCGACGTCTAGCCCTCGCTTTTTCTAACTCAATAACAAATTCACAAGTAAAATAATTAGGAATGCCAGGTTTGAGTTTGAAAACGTGAGTGATAGACGTCGATTTTGATTAATGCAATTTTAGAAACGTCTGTTTAACTCTGGTCTAATCTTTTGTAAGACCGTAAAAGTTGACAATTATTTTTTCAACTCCACAAAAAGTTGGTAATACTCTTCACTTTCATTGCATTTGACCACTTTCGGTGTTCTGTCGAAGTGGTCAAGGTAAATAAACAAGCCCTCAAGTAAACAAATAAACAAGCCAAGCAATGGGGCTACTGCTGAATAATAATCTAGCAATAGGTAGAATCCAGGAGACTTGGGTCTATGTGAGTTCCATTTAGGAGTCAAGATCTATACATGGGTCTATAGATCGTGAAGAGATTTGTTACTCCTGGAACACCTTGGCGGGTGACTCCCGCTCGGGCGTGGTAGCTGGCTAAATAGACTCATACGAATATAATTCCGTTTTCAGACAGACTCCCGAGGAAGCAGCCGAGATGGGGATGCCACATCTGACGTCGTTCTGCTGGTGCATGGGGCTGGAGATGGGATCCAAGTTCATCGGGTTCTTGCACTTGGTAAGTCTACTGACATTGACTCCAGCAGTACTTATGAAGGACCACGACTGGAAGACACAGTGTAGGTAGCTCCCCCCCCCCTCCCCCCACTAAGACGGGCCGACGACATCAAAAGAGTCGCAGGCAACCGGTGGATGCAAGTGGCAAATTGCCGTTGTGTGACGGTCTAAGGGGGAGGCTTATGTTTGGCAGTGGACGTCTTCAGGCTGATGATGATGATGAATGAAGGACAAAGTTCCAGGGCTTCATAGTAACCGGGCATAGTACCATAACATCTGAGCGTTTACGTGCTTCGGAGGACGTGCCCTTTTATATTACATTGGTAGGTACATGTCAGAGGCCTTGAGCGGTCTGACAAGTTCTGACACTAGATGATACCCATACATCATTAGAGATCGACTGCAAATTAATTGTTTGTTACTAGGAAAATACCGAATTATGCCAATTGAACGACCCAACAGAATTATGCTAGAATAGCTTTTCCTCATGGTTAGACAGAAATGCAATTATATGCAAAAATATGTATGTATACATTTCTGTCTAACCATGAGGAAAAAGCTATTGCTAAGCTATAAGTGAATAGGATTTATCCGTCGGAAGAAATAGGTATACCTACCTATTTCTTCCGACGGATAAATCCTATTCACTAGTGTAACAAAATATGCGAAGTACGCACTTTACTTAAGGATAATAGTTAAATGCAGATTTTATGAACATAATATTACAAAATGTAATGCAAGGGGGTCTTACTCGCCCAACTATTAAATAATTAATGTTCCTTCTTTTGTTCTGTTTACTCGAAGTTTGTGAGCTGAATATCTGGTTTTATTTTATTTGTTTTACTTGTTGCGCCTCGCGTGGTTTTAAACTTTGATTCACAAGGACGAACATGCGAAATACAAATAACCGATTTGGTATATTCGAAAGATAAACAACATACTTTCAAATTGGTCTCATAGAGATTTCACCAAAATTCAGTTCCACAGATTGGTGTTGACATCAGAAAAATCAAAAACAAATTCAAAAAGAAGAAAAATAAATGGGTATCAATTTTGTGTATGGTCACATTTTTTTAAACCAATGTTTTTGGTATTTTTTATGGTCACACTTTTTGAAGCCCAAGTTTTTGGTATTTTTTCTGGTCACAATTTTTGTAGCCCCATGTGTTCGGTTCGCTTCCAGGCCGCGTCCGTGACGCTCATCATCGTGTGCTCCATCTTCGCGGCGAGCGCGCGCTCGTACTCCGGCACGGTGGAGGACGCGGAGGACCAGCTCTACACCACGGTGTACAAGATCACGGTCACCGTGGCCGTGGTCACCAGCGTGCACGTGCTGCTCGCCGCCACACTCATCTACTCCACATATAAGGTGAGTTACGGTTGCAGTGCCATAATATACTACTTTAAGTTGTTTAATGTGCGGCGCTGCGCTGCGCTTGTCAGTCTGGGACATGAGATACCCCCGGTTTCTAGAACGTTTGTTGGCGTTGACAGTAGATTAAAACTATCGTTGCCTCTATCTGACTATACACAAATGACAAGGATGGCAATAGAATTAATCTGTTGTCAACGCTGACTGCCGTTTCAGAAACTGGGGGTTAGTCTAGTAATGGTTGGTTTAATTGGATTTTTTTAATACTTTATATGTAATAGGCTAGTATTTGATCACTATCTCACCTGATACGATACGACCACGGCAGCTATCCTCTCAACATCACTATGAATATGTTTTTGTTGTTTTTAGTTTAACCAGCTGCGTGGACGGGAACACCTATATTTTTTTCGGAAATAAAAATACCTTATGCATTAATAATTAAACAAAATTTCATCAAAATTGGTCCATCCGTTTAAGCGAGAAGACGTAACAAACACATAATTTGATGTTATCGATAGCAGTTGTTAAGCCACATAAGAGGCGGTCGGGCGGTCTGACAACTCTGACACTACAGGCTCCACAACCTCATACAAGAAAACAACCATGTCGGGTACGGTGCGAGGTTGCGGTGATGTTAATGTTCAAAAGATTGTTTAAGTTAAAAGAAGTAAATTTATTGTTTAAAGGCTTAATGTTAAAATGTTAAAATGTTGATGAGGCACCCGGTTGCCGCGCTACCGAAATGTGCACTGAAGGCAAGAGGCCTTTCGATAGTTTAGGTAAATGCGCCACACGGGTAATGCCGACTCAGGATGTTCGGGGCATTGCACTGGACAAACCAAGTGTAGAGTACTTACTTTTTTTTTTGTTGAATGTTTAGCGGAGCACCACGGGGCTCCGGCTGTGGGTGTGGGTGATGGGCGCGCTGTACTGCGCGGCGCTCACCTACATAGCGGTGGAGATGTGCCTGCACGGCCTCTCCGGCTCCGGCTCCGACATCTTCCTCTCCTTCCTCGAGGGGCTGGTCTTCTTCGGTGAGTGCCCTCGCATGAGGATTCTTCCTCAGCAGAATTCCATTAGTTCATTCCATTAGTTGATTTCCGTCGCTCAGAGCGCGGGCTTGGTAGTTGACTGTAGCAGTCGTTAAGCCACGTCAGCTCTAGATCGACCCGACTAACTCTGACACTACCTTATTCGATAGACAAGCAAGCAAACAACCGTACACGTGACAATAGTGAAATTTGTTAAGAAAAGTCATCTTATTCTATCGCGTATACGTCGCTGTTTTACGCTCCAATTCTCTGAGACCATATCTTTCTTCTCTCTCGTATAACGGAATGTGCCTAAATGTGATGCGTGCATACCTACTCCGATTTTGAATTTTTTGTATGTAAGAAATTAATGAATTAACGTTTAGTTTTCATTTCTTGAGCCGGTCTTAGCATTTGAAATGAAGCCGCAAAATTAAGAGGAAATCATGACGTGTTCTGCGGTAAGGAAATCATGTGTTCTTTTGCGTGCTTCCAGGATGCCTCGCGTATGCCATCCTGTGCGTGAACAGTTACTACATGATGCTGCGCAGCGCGGAGGACATGGAGGGGCCCGCCAAGACGTACTACTAGCGAGGGGGGGGGGGGCGCGGCAGACGGGGGGACGCACGGTACCTTGCAGCGTTACTATACTATACTGGAATAGCATATGCGGCATACAGTTTTAAATTGGCAACATAACTTAAAAATTTAAAAATAAACGAGATAATTTCTAAAAATAACACAAATACATAGTCACATAGAAATTACATAAATTTAGTGGAAAAACTTGTAATAAACCACATAATTAATAAAAAACGATTAATAATTAAACATTAATGAAAAGCAAACTGTAATACAAAAACACAACATTCTATTAGAACTATTTAAGTATGTTGTTTTGTATCTGCTTTGGTGTTGTATTGTTAGAAATTAATGTGTTTTGCAATACACATTTTATAAAATACGCTTGGAAATTTAAGACCAGGTGCTTGTGATTACGTTTCCAATGATATAAACTCAAGTTGGGGCCATGAAATTTGGTGCCAAGAACGCGATATCTCCTCGTTGCATAACTTGCATAGCAGTAGCTATTTGTGCCAGATAATGAGATGAGACTCAATGAAAATATAAAAAAAACCATAAGTTTTGTTACTGTATTATATGACTTGCTTATAAAAAGTAATAAACAAAATATGGAATATTTATCATATTATGTAATTCGTTTAATTCTAACTTAAGGTGCTAAAATAATGGTTATTCAACTCTTTGGTAATTCTGTTGAATAAAACGGTATTTTGATGTACCTACCTACAAGCAAAATTAGAATCTCTTGCATCTAAAAAAAAAGCTAAATAAAATTCTGCAAACAACCCTTTTTCGAATTTATTTGCAACCAAGAATATTGTGTTTTAAATTTAATGCTTATGTAATTGTTAAGATAATCGATGTTACATTTATATTAGGAGTAAGATTGAGATATAGATTTTATGAACTAAAACTGCGGTTGCGGTGCGTACACAAAATAATACTGAAAAAAACTGCATACTTGAATATGGTTGTTGCTAGCACCGCGACCCCAACCGCATGTTTCTGTGCGTACTTTTACTGTAGAAGTATATTTTAAAATGATATTTATCTATATTCTAAATAGTAAACGAAACTGACTGTAAAATGCATTTGCCTTACATAATATAAATAAAGACAATACTTTTATATTCACTTCGAAAAGTGCCTTAAATCTGAACTGTCCTTAAATGATAGCTTATGAACGCGGTCCGTTAGTTTTTCTGTAAGTAAATGTACATTATTGCAAAAGTACATTATTGATCGAAGATGTAGAACTAACATCTTGGTGGTGGAGTGTGGTAGTGACATACCTGGTAGTAGGATACCTGGGCGCTAGTGACATAAATTCCCCTTAGTAAAGCCTCACTTGCTGTCCTTGCAACAAAAAATAGGCGCGACCCAATAAATCTAATCCAAAACATAAATAAAAAATACATTCACACACTGACACTGACATTCCGAAAGATCGATCTTTATACGACGTGATACAAGTTACAATGAATTTACATACAAAATCATAACTTATTATGCGTATATACATACATATTCATTACATATATGAATTAAATTGAGAGTTTATTTATAGCCTACCTACCGACTTCAAAACAAACATTTCCATCCGTAGCGACACTCGTGTGTACTTAAAATAAGTGTTATAAACGTTAAAACTTCCGCATTATCTTTAATTAAAGGCAGTTCCCCTGATATATTTATAAAAAAAAAAATTAAAGCTTAAGCTTTTTACAACGCTATTAAAATAAGATACCCAGCATTTTCTTAGTTTTGATAGATATATTTCTCAATTCTCAAGTGCCATTACTAAAGTGCCGCCCTCTACCGAAGTTTACTGTAGTTCAATATAGTGCCTCAAGATGGCGTTAGTTGTTACAGAAACAAGTCAAGTTTTAGTAAAAAAATAATTATGAATTTAATAATATTGTCATGTAACGCGCTTTATAGTATTTACGTCATATAAATTATTTTACATAAACTATTTACATCCATTATTCGTAAATTTTAATGAAAAAAGCAAACTAAATCGTTATTGGCCTTACTTACTTTAAAAAAGCACAAAATATATTGCTAATTTACCATTGAGACTGTTTCGTAAAATAGTTAGATGAGGCATAAAATTAAATGAATATAATTAAATCGATGTTACAATTTTACTGCACATTTGTATATCAGTTGTTTTCAAAACTATTAAACATTTTAACCTCATAGTCTGACTCCTTGTTCAATAATAGACTCATCCCTCTGTAGCTTATTTAGTACATAACTATAGGTGTAAGTTTTGATGTATTTTCTGTAGTAAATAGCGGTCGATGTTAAATAAACTACTGTTTGGCTTTGTTTTCGCCAAGTTATTATAAAAAAGCGTTTTATTTCATCCAATGTTTCCGTATTGACTGCATGCGACTCATATGTAAATACCTATTTACTACTAACATAGGCTATTAACATCTAAGATGTATGATGAACCTACACGACTTATAAATCTCTAAAAATTGTTGGTTATCTAATATCTATTTCGTAAAATTTTCCGATGGTGGGCGGTTAACTAACCTCTTAGTCGAAAATTCTCCAAAAATGGTTAGTTGACTAAACTCCACGTTTGAGAAATTTTTGAATGTGACTAACATGTAAGTCCTAAAATTCTCAATAGGTGGTTGACTAACGGCCGAAATTAATAATCAATCTAATCCAAATGTTTCTATCTGAGATTGATATCACAATCCATTTTAAGGTCAAACGTGCTAATAACCGATTCGTGAATTGGTTTATAAAGGCACGCAGATTGGAGATCGATCGAACGATAGGCAGCAATCCAAGATCGATTTCAATCTTGGATAGGAGATACAATATTAATTTCGGGCGTAAAACATCATAAAATACTCCAGTAGTGGTTGGTTAATTAAACTACGCCTGAGAAATCTGGTGTTGTCTGAGAAAGTGACCGGTCGACTAATCTCTACTTCGTAAACTAACCTGTATGTTTTACAACTCTTTTTTAGCGTCATTACATACGAAGGTAGGTCCCTAGAGTAAGGTAAGTTGGAATTAAAAAGCAATTCGTATTACAGGTTTTTATTCATCATAACCTTAATTTATTACGATGAACGCCCGCAACTTAGTTCGTTTAATTCAATAAATATATTACAACTCTATACTTAAGTACAGTTAAGTTCACTGGTAATGTAAGTACTTATGCGTTTTAACTTATTGTACGTATTCGAAAATGTTGGAATATCATAAGTATTTAGTTCCGACTATGATATTCAGTAAACCTGAAATGACGGCGCACACTAATTATTCACAAAAAATAAATGCTGTAAATGCATTAGGCTTCAATTTTATTTATAGCAACAACACTACTACAATTCAATTTAAAAGAAATACAGTTTAGGTATACATAATTATAATGATTTCGATGTATATGAATCGTTTTAACGAATACCAATTATTGAGCCACTACCACACAGGCGCGGTGTTATCGGTCGATATCAACTCGGGCGTTATTCCGATATTGCATCCCACGTCCCGTCCCACTTATATCACGGCGTTATCATAGCAGCAGTCTGGAAAATCTCGCGAGTCCTTATACAAAACGTACTAAAATTGATATCGCAAAAACGCCTGCGATATTATTAGCGACCAATAATAACGCGTTAGTGTGGGGTAAGTAGGCTTAAAAGACATGTTCAATTTCGTTGTTTGTAAAATAATGTATATTTACTAATGTTAAGACCTGTTTTGTTGCATGTTTATAGATTCATTCTGAAACACCGAGTTTAATTTGCAAAGCCTGACATGCGACCGGTACTTCGCGTCTGAAAAATTTGTTTGCTAAGAATAGATGGTTATGCATAATTATTATAATGTAGGTACCGATTGTCGTTTTATCATGGGTTATTTAGCAAGAATTACTCATAAACTACAATGTAGTTTTAGTATGAACTTCAAACATACATTTTGCCTATTACTTGGATTAAACATTAAGTAGGTACCTAATAATGACGCAACTTTTGCCTCAATATTTATAATACAAATAGCATCGGCCTTTGTAAATTATTAAGCGATTTTGGTAAATATTGTTAGGCTATTCAACTTCAGTTTCAGGACTTTCTTACATAAAACCTCATATATACCTATTTATACTTAGTGCCATTTTTCACAAACCGGATCACATAGCCGTTTCAAAATTACGACATTTCGTTATGGTTCTACTACGGGGTTAAATTTATTATATTGTTAAATATATATTTTCTAATTTTATATTAATAAAATAGTTCATTATACATTACAATGACGTAAATAAGTTAGCTGGAAGGATTTAAGAAATAAAGAAATTAATTTCAGGTAATGTAACTTCCAAGAGTGGTATCTTAAGATATCTACTAAGTAGGTATGTTTTATGGAATTGTTTTAAATGTTCCTGCTAACTTAAATAACACTAAAATACATCTAAGTGCTCTGGAATCTTTATACAATGTCTCTAACACAGTTCTACACAGATAAATACTTAACTAAGTGTATTGCACGAAAACTTGGATTTAAATACGCGTAACATCAACAATTTACATAATTACACTTAAATATGACAGTTTTTACGATGCACTGAACACCTGAACGTTGCTTCAACGTTTGCACGGTAGCCAATCAGGAAGCGTCGTTCTGCAACCGACCGATGACAGCTCGATGTTTCGACCAATCACTGGCGGTTGCTACAGATAACGTCCAATCACGAGTGCTTGATTCAGCGATAGCCCAATGACGGCTGGTTGCTTCAGCGCGTGGTGTAGGGTTGTCAATAGAGGTGAGCGGGGTGATGGTGCGAGGGCGGGGGGTCCAGAGGCGGGGGCTCCGTGCCCACGTCTATGTCGCCGGGGCCGTCGTCGTCGGCGCCGACGGACGGCGTGCCGGCCGGCGTGCGGGTCAGACCTCGGACCTGGAAATTGGAAGACACTGTTCTTAAGATACAGTCCTCTTCATCACATCGAAGACCACTGGAAACTAAGCTTCGACGATCTAGAAGATGCGATTGCAGTTGAATGCAGACCAGGGGCAGTCTATGCTGTACTTAAACTGAACTGTTTGGTTATTTCGTATTATGAACTCCTAATACCAGCCAGTAACGTTACGTGACAGTCAAACCTACTTCTGACCTAATAACAGGCTGACAATTTCGTATTACGAACTTTAATTTAACATAATGTAGGTCATAATTCTTACGAACAAGAACAATTCAGTTTACGACCTTAAAAAGAATTGCCTGGAACTTGCCTGGTATTAAATAAGTTCATAATACGCCCCCAGATAAGTTCAACCATTCAACTCACTCAGCTCAGGGTTACTCAGCTTAGGGTTGTGTGCAATTTGCAATCCAGACGTCAGTTAGTCTTGAAGATGTATTCTCCTAGAACAATCTTGCCTGGTGCAGTAGCCTCCTACCTGTAGAAGTATGTTGTTGGACAGTATCCGGGCTTGGTGCTCCTGCGCCTTGGCCCGGAGACACGCGATGCTGTTGTTCCGGAACGCCTCGGGGTCCTCGTACACCTCGCGAGCCTCGGGGGAGGCGCGCCCTTTCGCTGATGATGAGGCGGTGGTGCTGCTGGCTGGAGAGCTTTGGGCCTGGGGAGGATGATATTTGTGCTACTCCGGTTTTATAGGGGACCGTTTGACCTTGATCTCATCTGGTGGGGAGTGACACTGGTCGTGGTTGCGTGGAGTGGTAGTGAGCACACTAAAAAAGTTTACAATTGGAATGGTTTTCAAAGACACTGGAACACCACAAAAGATGATATAGATGGTGTCGGCTTGGACCGGCTAGCTAGAAAGGGGTGTAATTCGCGCAAAAACTAATATCAAAATATATAATTTTGACATACCTCGACCGTTTTTAGCAAGTTAATAGTGTTCTGTTCGCGAAAATTTAAGATTTAAAGACGCTTGCATTGTGAAAACTAGGTCTTACGTAGGTAGGTAATAAAGATAGCGGTTTTGCGACAAATGCTGTCAGTCTATCTGTCGGTATAGTGAGTATAGTGACAGTGTTTTACAAGACAATGTGCGGGTAGTTTGAATTTACTTCCTCCCGTATCGACGCTGATACTCGCTAGTCTTCGTGAAACCACCATCGATGCCACTCGATCGGAACGTACGAGTACGTTAGTCAAAACGTTAAATCTGTGCGCGAGTAGACCCGACTTTAATTCCGATTCGCGAGTTTACAATGCAACATTTTCGTATGTTGCATTCGCGAAATGCGGCTGAAACGTACAACCGTGGCTGTAATCATAGAAAACAAACGATGCAAAATCAAAACGAAGTAGAAGTTTCGCGAATTGAAATCATGTTCCGTAAGATGGGTGTAGGTTGTCTAGTTCATGGTATTCGGTAATTAGGAAGTGTATACTTCACGATTTAGCTTTGTGTGCGTCTGTTGATACTGTGGTGTTGTGTGTCGTGAGTTATATGCTTAACTATGGTGGAAAATGAAAAAAAATTGCTCCAACCTATAAACTTATTACCATTCCTTTTTGGCTTCTGCAGTCTGACAACAAGACCAAAAGCAGGTATTTGGAAAAAACACCTGACTGCTCCGGACGGTGTTTTGTAAGTGCGCGAATCAGACTCTTAGAATCTCTAAATAAAAAACGATGGTGATGATTACCTAATAATAGCTCTAGTAAGTACAAAACAATCTGGAATGTAGTAAATACAGAAAAGGGCACTGGGAAGCGGTGTTCTGTCAGCTTCACTGACGTAGTTACAGATGAATCGGGTAACAAATTTAAGTCTAAAAAAGATGCTGCCAATGCCATGAATAAACGGTTCGTGAATGCGGCGGCGGCGTGTGGGGCTCCGCGCGCCGCGTTGCCGATGGTGAGCGCCGCGCTCGCAGCTGCGCGCCCTCTCGCAGACCGCAGCCTGAGATTCACTAGGTTTTCACCGGATGAGGTATATAAAATAATATCATCGCGCATACCACGGAAACCTACCAAAGATATATATGATATATCAATGGATATTATTCACTTAGCACTGAACACTATGGCGCCGTGTCTGACCGTATTGTTTAATCGCTGCCTTGGTGCTGGAGTTTATCCGGGCACGATGAAACTAAGTAAGATTTCGCCTCTTTTCAAAGGTAAAGGAAAGAGAGAGATTATAGATGGTTACAGGCCTGTGTCAATAATTCCTGCTGTTGCCAAGATCTTCGAAAATGGCCTAAGTGCACGACTCACTGACTATTTGACTTCCACCAGGGCATTATCTGAGCGACAGTATGCATATCGGGAGGGACGCTCCACCACTTCTTTGACTCGCGAGGTGATCAGGCGCGTATTGGAGGCATGCGAAAAGAGGCAGCGGGTCGCTGTCTTATGCTGTGACTTGTCGAAGGCTTTCGACGTTGCGGATCACGGTGCCCTAGCTGCCAAACTCCAGTATTACGGCATAAGCGGACCCGCCCGTACACTACTGATAGACCTATTGCATAACAGATCCCAGGTGGTGGTCGGTGATGGTGGAGAGACGAGATCTGATCCCTTGGCTACCACGATGGGAGTAGCACAGGGGTCCTCGGTATCAAATATTCTCTTCTCCCTATTACTTAATGATTTGCCTAGTTTTATCGACTCCGGTGAGATATTCATGTACGCAGACGACGTCGCAGCAATCGTCACGGCGAGCTCGCAGGATGAACTCGAGCAGCGCTTGAACGAGGTGGCAAGAGATCTGGCGCGGTGGTTCAATGTAAATGGACTCGTACTGAATCTGAATAAAACCCATTTTATTCAGTTCTCAGTTTCTGGGCGACCGTTGACCAGACTGCGGGTGCTAATTGATGGGAACTCAATAAACCAGGTCGACTCAACCATGTTTCTTGGATTTCAAATTGATTGTGGTCTAACATGGGCTTCCCACATAGACACACTTTGTGCTAGGTTGGGTAGCGCCTGCTACGCCCTGAGCCGGTTGGCGCGAGTGGTTGACGCCGATATAGTCCGCACCAGCTATTTTGCAACTGTGCATTCGGCCCTACAATACGGTGCAGAGCTCTGGGGGTGTGCAGCAGACAGGCTGCGCGCCTTCAGAATGCAGAAAAGGGCTGTGAGGGCAATTGCACGCGTGTCGCGACTTACATCGGCGAGGCCCTACTTTAAGTCGCTCAGGATTCTTACACTGCCCGCAATAGTCATACTGCAGGTGGCTGTATATGTGAGGCAGAACTTAAACACGTTTACAAAACGAGAAGAGAGACACTCGTACTGCACCCGCGGAGCTCATAAACTCGCGGCAGTGTCCAGGAGGCTCGCACGGTCCGACAAGCTGACGCACGTGATGGGACCAGCGGTGTACAACCACCTGCCAGAGTGGGTGACTAGCGCATCCAGCTTCACTGGTTTCAAAATAAAACTTAAAAACTGGCTCGTTGATAAGACGTTTTATACTATTGACGAATTCCTAGTGGGAAATTATGAGAATGCTAGATGACGTATTATAACTTTACTAAGCTTATATAATAATAATTATTGATGTTATGATGATATTATGTACATTAATTAAGTATCATAATAATAATACACTATTTGTTTTTAAGTGGTGACGAATACATTTTTTTTTTTTTCTGACTTATAATTTTGAAGAATTATGAATAAAAGGTTTATCTGGTTTATCTGGTTTTACCTGATTGTCGTTGTTGTCGTGGTGGTGCTGCGGCGAGGCGGAGGCGGCGCGGTCGGGCTCCGCCTCGGACCCCTCGCGCTCCGACCCCGACTCCTTGAGGTGCTGCGCCGCCTCGATGGACTTGCGGTGCATGCCTGCGAAGAACAAAGGTAAGGAACGTTCCATGAATTACAGACTTTTAGTTTACTACGGCGAATTAATTTTAAAAGTAACGTATTTAAATGACATGTTGCGTCTGTCACCTGCGCTGTCCTGATATTTTTACCGTGACTGTACAAATTGTACATTTTGTTAACGGGCTCAGTTGACCGATTAAAATATGCAATACGAACTCATCCCTTGGACACCCAGTTTGGTGCGGGCTCAGTTGACAGTAGGTAAGAGCCGACATATTATTCGGAATAATCCATACTTACTTGATTTCAAATATTTCCGACAAATAGCATTTTTTTTTATAGGCTTGCTTTTGACCACTAACTTCGAGATAGTCGAAGGTGTTAAACATGCTAGCCTAGATTGGGGCTGGCTCTCAGCAGGGCCGCTGCCAGAATATCGTGATTATCTACTTGAGGGTGGTAGCTAGCCAGGTGGACATATACGGTATTACCACAAAAGATGAGACCCGTTATTTATTTTATTTTTTAAAACGTCTCACACTTGGATTACTCCTGTATCGTGGGTACCGCTTACAGACTTATAAAATAATTCTCATGCACATCACACCCAGACCAGTAACAATTATTTGTTCCATGCGGGAATCGAACCCGCGACACCAAGTGCAGCAGTCCGATTGCTCAGCCACTACGCCAAACGTGCCGACAACTTAAACAGAAACAAGAGTTAAACAGAAGTTTATATAATTTCGTTCCACAAAATCTATGTGTATACCTATCACTCGCGTTGTCTTACTCAA
This sequence comes from Hylaea fasciaria, assembly GCA_905147375.1. Taxonomy (NCBI): domain Eukaryota; kingdom Metazoa; phylum Arthropoda; class Insecta; order Lepidoptera; family Geometridae; genus Hylaea; species Hylaea fasciaria. The sequence continues at coordinate 11,054,030 of LR990206.1, forward strand.
TCCTGGCATTACTAATTACTTTACTTGTGAATTTGTTATTGAATTAGAAAAAGCGAGGGTTAGACGTCGATTTGTGGAGAAAATATATTTTAGACTCATCAGTTCAACTCTGGTCAAAATGTTTAGTGGTAAGTTGGATGGATAGTGTCCTACCACCAAGAAAGCTATCTCATTTTGTCGTAGCGCACGTCATGACGGAAAAGTGACTCCATAACTAACTTACTTCAAACATAGATCTTTTGCGATCCCGTAAACATATTTTCACCAACAGAAATACGAGTATAATTCACGAATATCTAAACAGGATGGAAATACAACTTCAATCTGTCTGCTTTTGCCAAGTATTACGTATTTTGCTTCTGTAATTTCAGATTTGGATTGGACGAATTTATGGTAGTGACGTAATGAAATGTGTGTAAAGTTACTCAACTACTTTATACGTAGAGGCTGGACTCTATTGCTGACTATTATGTCATGAATTCCGCATAATACCGACCGACATTGGTGAAACGTCGATTTTATCAAGCACGTTTAAGTTTATTAAAAAATTTATGGCGTCGCATGAGAATTTTTAGACGGAACAGCTATTATTTCTTGAATTCACAGACAGTCTTCAGATTTAGTCTCAACCTCCATGCCCTAGCTGCATTCCCCCGCGCTCTCCATTAATTCTACCCCCTCATAAATTGTAATATAAAATGCTAGGCTATAAAACGTGCGATGTACTACAAGTCTCCATTACTCATGCAAGACGTAGGGTTGCCACCACGACCTTTTCGGCGACAACTTCCAACTTTTAAATAAATGAAGCCTGATTTTCAATTTTCCTCTTTCCAAAGTTAGCAGAGCAGAATTTACTGTCCTGTAAGTACTTTTAAGTTTGTTCTGTGAATAATTTAGTATCAATGAAGTCACATTGGATATTTCAACTTGTATCCGGTATGTAATTAGTTTTTTTATGATAAGACGAGATCAAAATGACGTCTTCAATCGCCATATTTGTCACATATCTTTGTGAAATGATTAAGTTTTACATCTGAAGAAGACACTCGATGCTCTCATCAAGAAGAAGGGCCCATCCCTGAGCTCTGAGTCGGCCGGAGGAGTCCACATCGTAGCAGTAAATAAAACGCCTGATTAGGGATGCGCCGCTGGTGACGACTCGAGCAGTAAAAATCTCGTAAAATACTACAACTAGAGATATTAGAGCTTGCGTCTTACATTCTCGTCTTGCCAACTAAAAAACCTACATTATAGTGGTTTACTGATATCCTTCAAATGCCTACCACGTTTGCCAATCTAGTCTATAATCTATAATGTATTATACATTGGGATTTATGGAAATGTTGATTTTTATAAAACCATTCATTTGGACAGCATGGCATTTCAATAAAATTATATCTCACACTAGACCACCTACTATATTATTTCATGTCGATGATTTAACTATTGTTAATAAATATAAATTGTAAATACATCTAACAATGTGTCCTGGAGAAAATGAAAATTGTGCCCAGTATACTTATTTATTTAATGAAATTTGGGGACGCATAGCCTAGCTGCCCCGAACGTTTTTAATTTCTTCAATATATTTTTAAGACCTAACTCTACGTCTAATCAATAAACCAAGTGTTGACTAGAGTAGGCAAATAAAAATGCCTTGAAACAAAAAATACAGGTAGTAGACACACATAATACTTTATAATAAATCTGATACTAAAATGCAGTAACAAACATAGAACTTATCTAAAGGAGCACCACATTATCAAATCCTCAACATGGGACAACAAAAACCATAGATAGATCGAAGTTTACAGAATACAGACTACAGAGGCAAGGGCCGCTGCGTGCTCCTTCATTACCATGTAATATGCGGCGGGCGGAACTGACTGGTGAGATGCATTGCATGTGCATGAGGCTGCCTCGAGCCGAGATGAGTGGGAGATGAGATTATGCGTTGAAAGATAATGGGCTTTTCTCTGTGATTTATCAACTTTGCAATACGCCTGTGGCAGGTTATGGGGGAAAGTATTGGTCGATTGTACCTAGAGTACGCTTTACATTCTGAAAGCGTCTGGTTCCATTCTCAGGTCTGTACCAATGTCTTATTGATTAGGTACCAAACTACGGCAAAGCCAAAATTAATGGTTATTTTTTGTTACTTTGTAGCTGCCTCGAGGTTTTCATGTTTTCCATAATAAATTTAACATCCAATTTATTTCTTAGAAAAATGTATACTCGACCTTATTTCCCCCAAAATAGTAGGTATATTATATTGTACGGATGAGTATTCCGCTATTTTGGCGTTTATTATTGTGAGAAGGATAGGATTATAATATATCTCTGTAACCGCAGCTTTTACGTTCTCAATATCCTAAAATGTTTGAAACAATAATTTGAGTAACGTTACGTGGACTTCTAGTTCCCATCAACTCATTACCAAACTTTCCAATGAAGGCTCATCCATAGACCACTGACTAACCAGACGTGACAGACTGCTGGCCGATCGCTCACCGAAACCTACCTAAATAGTCATTAGCATAGCTCCGTCCCGGGAACCGGGAACCGGGATAATGGTGCGCGGTCTGATTTCCCGGATCCCGGCATTAGTGTTTGCAAGTTTCTCCATTAGAGCGCGTACATAAATCCTGTTGATTTAGGTAAAGTAGTTTAGTTTCACTGTGATATATTGGTTGGTAATTTAGATAGTTGATTGTTTATTATTAGATGATATGAACTGAGTCGTGTATTGTAAGATTTCGATCTCTGAGTGAGAGCGGAGCACTTTTCTCCAGTACATAGGACTAAGTGGTACAAACTACTTGTCTGATTTCTTATTGATAATTTTATCTATAGTTTTGCTGTTTAGAATATAATTTTAGATTCTTTACCTACGTTACCAAATTTAAATTTAACAAGTTTTTGAATTCGACATAACAATTATATAGTTTTTAAACAGGCCAACACATAAAAGTTATCCTACAAATGTAACTACTGTCAAAAAAGTTCAAATCAAATCCTAAAGTTCTGCAAAATCACAACAGCCCACTTACGTTAGTGCGATGGGTTTAAATAGAACATTTATCTTTTGAAGAACGCTACTAATACGTTACATTTAAGTATTCCAAGATCACAGAGGCACTCGACTAAACCAGTCATAATTACAAAATACTCTCATAAATTCCAGTTTTATTCAATTTTGCAATTGTTAACAATACTTCTTTGATATAAAGTGCAAAATTCACTCACGTGAGTCTTGTAAATGCGCTCTTGTCAAAGTCGCAGTGATATTTTTCACTTTAGATAATGGCGGTGAGTCTTCCAGTGTCATTTGACGGCAAGATAAAAGCGGCGGGCTCAAAGCGAGTGGGTAATAGGCAGATAATTCTATAACTTGCACTCTGGATGCATTAGAATCCATTTGTCTGATGTTTGGAGTGACGCTTCTGGACGCCGCGCACTTACCTACTCTTTGGCGATCGGTTTACAGTTCCTCGGAATGTTCATTAATTGTTGGTTTTTAGTCAACAGGAACAGTGTTGATAATTACTAAAATGTTACTGTTGAGTTAATTGCGATATTGAAGCTATTTGCTATAGGTATAATAAAATATTGATTTATGATAAAGATAATATTAAATTCTAATGGTTTTCAATTTGAAATTGACAATTTGTTTATTTGAATGCAATATTAATTCGTATATAGTTTTATAATACGTTAATAAATTCATTAGAATTTGCTCCAACTATACCATGTGGTTTGTTTATTTACTATTTGTAAAAATAATATTTCGAGTTGACTGTATTCACGTTTAATGATACAATAATAAAACCCAATCATGGATCACACAAAATTATATATAAATACGTATAAACCCCTCAAAAAGAGACCCCTAATTAAATATTCAAAGCACACCAACAACTCGTTCACAACTAAAACCCAAAACGTAAACCCTCCACTCCGCTAACAACACTCCAACATAAATAATGTAAACCGTGAACATACAAACAGCAATACCTACCCCTCGGGTAAAAAAATCTCTAAGTACATAATTAATATGTGAGCCAGGCAGTGCTCAAATCTGCGGTAATCAAGGCTTAGACAATGCCGCCGCCATCTTGCTTGCGACTCCCTCTCAGCGCCACCCGACCCCCCCCCCCCTCCCACGGGACGGCCCCCCAGCCAGGCTTAAGGGGGAATTCAGCCTTTATTAATTCATATCTGTACAACTCGTTTTCGAGTTTGCGTATTTAATTTTGTGCGCGAGTGTGCGTGATAGTGTGTGTTAGTTACGGATTACTTATAAGAGGTTTTGTAATGGCGTATTTAATTGTTTTCGGTTAGTCGTTTAAGGTATTTAGTTGAGGACTAATTTATTCATCACAGAAAATGTAATTAGCGTTATCGTAGACAATTGCTACGGCTGGTCTACGAGCGTCTACGAAAAGGCTATGTACTAATGTAGCGTTTTTTCTTAGGTCTATAATTTGATGTATGGTGATCCCAAACCATATTGAATACGAAAGTAAATATCTTTTCAATTTCGAGCAGCACCTCATAGTATACTTCAATGTTTCCATATAACTTTAAGTTAAAATTCCACGAGCGTTTCAAGAAACATCCGTCATGTGCAAACAAACAAAAACATTGCACCAACCACAAACATCACAACCACAACATCACACTAGATAAACGTCCTTTCACGCATCCACTGAAACAAATACAGCCTTCTCATAAGCTGTCACCGGATTCTTGTTTGCGTAAACAACGTCTAACAACCTCTTTACCTCTTATCTCTTTAGAATAAAGTCGACTTTACCGCGCCGAGATGGCAAAGTAACATTGTCGAGAGACGAGCCTTCTCGTAGTGAAAAATGAACATCTCTTGTTGTTGAGATTAAAAATTATACGAAGCTTTCTCTTTGGTTTTAAGCGTTGCAGCGCTATAAAGACAGTTTGTGTTGCAGTTACGGCAGTTTTTAGTGGGGAATCTTTGCAGTTTGTCTTCTTACGGTGCTATTGAAACTGTGATTGTAGTCTGATTGTTTATGAAGAGGTTCGAAGAATGAGTCTTTGATTGATATCGATTTGTACAGAAATCTGTTTTGTTTTCTGGTTGCTTTTCCTTTGTTTATTATTCGTAACTTTATAGGTATATAGGTCAGTGCACAAGTCGCAGCTGATTTATATTGTAGTCAGTCGCTGTAATCGGTAACCATTGGCAACTATAGTTATAGGCATTATAGTTACGATCGTCTACCTACCTAGGCAGTGATAAACGGACTTGAAGTACGAGTACTATTTATTTCCTCTATGCGGCCTTGCGAATAGTTTATCCGATACCTTGACTGGACTCATTTGTATATAAAACCTTATAGGGCACTAATGAAAGTTAATTGATTCTGAACCACTGGACTAGGAATACAGAAACTTAAAACAATGGTAAAAAAGTATTTTTTTAACAAAATCTTAAATTGTGGAATACACTCCACGACATATTAAGCATCTATTGATTTCAAAATAACCCGTAACGTAGGACTCGCGTTGAGTATACTTACAATATTCATTAATATGCGTTTCAAACTCTGCAATGATTATTATGTATGCAATGACAATATTCCATATGGAAACCTGGAAAACGGATAAGTAGGATAGCTAAGCTCCAACGGTAGGCTCTTAAAGTAATAAATAAATAGTCCACAAACTTACTTCCTCATCCAGTGTTGAAAGAGTAGAAAGACTTTGGAATAATACAGCATCATTTAACCTAGCTCTGACAACTGATATCAGGTTGTATAACCGATATCAGCTGGTTGATTTATACCAGACGGTACGTTCCACTGAAGGATAGACAGCCAAGCGGATTCTTATAAGACCCTAGCACCAAGCATTTCCTAGGCATGCGATATCTTGCCGGCTAGACTTTGTTCAAGATCCAAGCTAATTATATAAACAAAGGCAGTGACGTGTGTATGTGTGTGGGACTCACCGGGGCGGGGTGGTCGCGAGAGGGGGTGGGGGGGAGCCGCTACTGACGCCCCTCTGTCACTGCGCTCGACTCTTGAACAAAATCAGCAAGGTAAGACATTGGGCCTAACTTATGTGCTTTTTGGGCATTTCGCTGATGGCTAGAGATTTCACTTTGAGGCTTTACGGTACAGGCCGTCCTCTTTGTTAGTGACAATTATGGAATCGAACTAAGGAATGGATTAAATGACTGGGTTTCAAAGTCTTTCGCATTAAATTTTCCGCAGTCTACTCTCTTCCGAGCAAAATATAAAATAGGCACTAATTTCTTGTTTATTTTAAACACTAATTGAGTAGGTATTGTTTTCAAGTCTCCCTCTCCCATGTTTTCAAACCCACCTTACTTTGGCGCCGTTTATCATAAGCCTCAATGATGAACCATCATCAATATTGGTGATTTCTTCATTGAAGTTGCAATTTTTGTGTATAAGCATTCATATTGTCCTGACATACTACCTTGTGCTACCACCATCGGCTTCCAGGATTTTCTGCTGAAAGGACTGTTAGAGAAACATAATTATCTCCTCAGTCAGCTTCTAGCGTCGCCCTTTATATGTAGTTCGTCACACCGCGTCAGCCCACATGCTGGGGCTCTAGAAGTCTACCCTTACCTGAGCATAATGTCTGCTCTCCTCTGCTCTAAAAACGCCACACATCCCCGTCTTAAGCCAGTTATCTTTTCTTTACCAAATTTGTCCCACAGCTGGGCAAAGGCTTCCTCCACGTCCTGGCTGTTAGGCGATTCAGAAGCTTTGGATTACTCAGTTATCGATCCATTCAGTTTGATATCATTTGATTCAACTGCAATCGATTTTATTACGATATTGTGCCGTAGTCGATTGTAAGCGTCGATAAGCCACAAGTACACGTACGCTTACAAGTACTTACGTGGGGTACAATTTGACACTAGAAACTGGCACTACCGCATAAACATATACTCGTATATATCGAATGCAGTCAGCAGTTTGATAATAGTGACCATCTTGACGTATGAGACGATATCGAATAGAATCGATTCGGATTCTAGGCGTCGATAAGCCACGTCAGGGGCTCTTGGGGGGTCTGACAAACTTTAAAGGTTGGCCTCATCAACAAATAATATTCAAAATCGAATGCAGTCAGCATGTTGATAGTCCTGAATAGCTCGATCGGAATAGAATCGATTCGGTTTCTTTTTAATAAGGTTCTGAATCGCCTAGCAGATGTCTCGTCCATAGCCCTAAAGGCGGTAATATAAGACGTTCTCACCGCACTCACCTAGCAGCCAGGGCGCCACCTGGTCGTTCTCCTTGGCGCTCTTGAGGATGGTCTCGGGCAGTGGCAGCGAGTGGCGCACCATGGCGCCGTACAGCCCGTACTCGGCCATGATGGTCGACCGGCCCCAGCACTTCTCCGTTTTCCGCCATTTCGCGCGTCGGTTTTGGAACCACACCTAATGGGAAGGAAATGTATAAGTAATCAATAAAATGGAAAAACAAATAATTTGTTGTGAGAAGGCTAGTTAGGAAAAACAAATAGTTTATTGTCTTTTACTCGTCTATAACGACGCACGGGGATCGATAACAGCAGTCAAATTCAAAACGCACAATAGAAAATACAAAAGTAAGTTAAAATTAGCGACTTGGAAACAACGTGGTGGGTACAATAATAGGTTTCGAAGAGATTCTGGGACTCAGTTCCACAATAAACGCTACAACAGCCCAGTATATAATTCCATTCACAGTGCAACGGCTTTTATTGCGAATAGGCAAGCGTATTATGACCTGTCTCCGACGCGTGGTCCAGCCTCGAAGGTGGATCATGCTTGCCTAGAAGACACCTTTCACGCTCGACTCGAAACCTAGATTGTAGTTATCAAAAAACAACATAAGCTGTTCCATTCCTTCGAGCTAACATTCCAGTTATCGGTTAATTAGTAAAACTGCACTAGTCCAACCGCATCGTTCGAGGCTCGCGATCGCAACTAAGCGAAAACAAACCAATTAGTGGGGACAAAGCAACTAAATTAAATTTTCAAATTCGCCTCCAGCGCTCCATGTTTACCCATCTACTCGGTATAGGGCTGTCACACACAATTAATTTATCGGACAGTTGCAGTAGGTGCAAAATTATTTTTGGTTGATATTCGTATACGGTTGCGTATGTAACTGTACTGTTACTCGATTTTAACTTTCAAAACTATTTTTTGTTAAAGATTTTAATACTTAAGCAAGAAGTACCAAAGAAGAATTATATATTTGACGTTTGTATAAGTTATTATAATGACTTTACTTTGAGACATGAGAACATTTTCATTTAAAAACACAGTTGCATGTATTTGGTATTCGGAGATACTATTCCAATAACACTGAGAATATTTCATCTCTACATGTATGATTACATAGGTAATCTGAGGAAAGTATTTATCAAAATTTTAGACAGTGCCAACCCTAGGTAGCATGTGCCGCGCTCCGACCGCACAGGCGCGCCACCCGTTCTACAAAACAGTTAATTTCTAATTAAATTTGTTAATTAAACTCTCCCAGCTCTGCCGGATAAATTAATACTAGTATTATGTTACTGCACTGCTTCTGTTAGTAGCGACGGTTCTTTGTGTATCGTGTTATATTGGCACACTAATTGTTGGGCGATTAATTAAGGTTTATCTATTAATAACAAGCGGTGATAGACTAGTGGGAGATCGTCCGCCTTCACAGCACAGGGTTGTGAGTTCAAATCTCAGTGCGGGCAAGTACCAATGTCTTTTTTGTAAAACATGTACCTAACATAATAATCATTACTTACTTTTCCATATTATAGGAAAACTGTGTTTGAAAATCTACATGCCCGAGAATCAATTCAAAGGTAGGGTAATAATCCACCAATCCCGGTCAGGCCCCTTTAGTGGGATATGCCCGAATCATCAAGAAAGAGAGGTGAAACTGATCTAGGAGACTGAAACTACAAGCATACACAAAATAGCCTTAACATGGATGTAACTTTTTTGAAAATCGTGTGTCTATTTGGTTTCGAAACATATGGGAAAAACTTACCGATTGCAATGCAGTTTACACTGGTAGGTTATAATCTGAATTGTGAAAATGTATAACGTAACATTAAATCCCACAAATCCTACTAATATTATAAACGCGAAAGTTTGTATGTATGGATGGATGGATGTTTGTTACTCTTTCACGCAAAAACTACTGAATTGATTATGATGAAACTTCACAACAATATAGCTTACATATGAGAATAACACATAGGCTACCATTCATAAAGATATCTTATCGTATATTATCCAAACGCGGGTGAAACCGTGGGGCGCAGCTAGTAGAAAATAAAAATGATAAACTTGCCTCAACAAGATAATTAATATCATCGTTAAATCTGTAACAATCGCCTTCAGCATTGTATCAAGTGAAAACTTACGAGCACTACGAGGAGTCAGCAGTTAGCGCCACCAAATCACTCGAAAACGCCGGTAAGTCACTTGTAAACGCCGTTAAGTCAGTCAATGCGGGTAAGACAAGGGTTAATTCCGGACAATTGGTGACCGCCTAATCTGCCGGGGCGATTAGTGTCTCGGGAGGGCTCGGGACAATCAATGTGGCAGTGTGCGAAGCTTAGCAGATCCGGTGCGACGGTCCAATGCTCAAATATTGACAGTAAAAGTAACGTATACGTATATATATATATAGTATAAAAGTAACGTAACGATAATAAACACATACCAAACGGAAACTTGTAATTTGAAGTATACTATTTCAAAAGCTGAAAATGTTGTAAAATATAATGATTTAGATTTGACTTTACTTCCTTGAATAGGTAGGTACAATTTGTAAGAACTCTTTTTAAATTTTAGACTTCCGGCCAGTGTAGAAATTGGCATTTTTCACCTGTACATGTTACATACATGCATTGTCTATCAGTACCTAACTGTTATTTTTGTTTTTGCATTACATGGATCTCGAGAGCCTTTTTCTATGAATTTATAAGATTAAAAATTAATCCAAATTGTTTATTTCGGATGACAAAAAATCCGTATAGGTACATGTGCATATAAAAGAAAACAGCGTGTCCGTGAAATAAATCTAACGCTTTCAAACAGTAACAAAGTGTCCATTCCAGCATGGTCTGGTCTGGGCCAGGACCCACCATGATAGCCTCTGCTGGGCTATCGGCCGTTGCAAATTAGCAAAACAAAACACAAAACTAGCAACTCATCGGGTCGTCCCGAAATCCCCACACAGCTACAAATTGTTTCACAAGCTACATTACAAATACCCGTGAAGTAACGTCACCAGCATAACTTGACCTCTCTCACTCCACCCAGGCACTGTTTGAAGATACAGATTTTTGAACAAATCCTACTAATACGTAAGTGAACAAATGTCATTTTTACACGCTGTTAACTCAGTATAGACATAATATATTTTGTATATTATGTCATATTTTGCGAGTCTAGTTTAATAAAGTTTTCTTTGTCCTATTGATTTGAAATTTGGCATGCCTATCAAGTTCCGATGGCAATGCGGTATTATGGTGACAGCGAGCTGATCTGATGATATAGACGGAGGTTCGGTAACGGAACTCCTCAGTGACTCACATAATGATGCCTAAAATATCAAAGTGTTAAATGATCGATGTGTGATAGTCGTCGATATAAAATGTCGAGTCCAAGTACGGCAGGTAGTCAAACGCAGGCAACATCAAAGTTCAGTAATTTAGTAGATTCGTTATGGAAACTATCAGGCAGTTTTGGAGAGAACACGAAATTTCATATTTTTTCTGGACAAATAACACTGTTTAAATAATTGACACGAAAAATCACTTTATTGATTTTGTTTTAAGTAGAGCACTGAAGAACGAGGGCTCAGCTGCCACTGGTCGGTGCCTCATACGAGTAATAAATTGTCTGGCTCAGCCCCGCTACGCGTCATTAACGCGCGAAAATGTACCAAATTAACAATTAAGGCGAACCTTTCGCGTGTGTTAATTAGTACTGGTGCTGCCAGTACCGACATATTGCATTCCTCAGTAATGTTGCCAGTATTGAACGTGTGAGGAATTTATGAAGGGATTGGAGGTGGGAGTTAGAGGAACGGCTGGTGAAATTAAACGCGCACGGGGCTTAACGGCCCTCAATAAATGTTTGTTATCCAAATTATAGCTTAATAATCGTAGAATTCTGGTATAAAAATATAGATAAAATAAAATTTACTTATACCACAGCAATCAAAACTACAATACGCCAAAAACAAACATAAGCCACGCCATCAGTGTGAGAAGTTAACGATTTTTTTATAATACAAGTTACAGATAGATATAAAAACGATAATACAAAAAAGGCGAGCTAAATAAAAGAGGTAAAAAACACAATTTGAAGGAATAATGTCAAAATTTCTTGGAGCGTTGTCATTGTATGGCTTGAGAGCCACAAGAAGGGTGTTTACCATCACACCAATAAATCCAATCTCTATAAAAAGCACGATCAAAGCAAACAATAAGTTTATCTCCCTAATCCACTGTACATGCCGCGAGGGGATGAGGGCTTGTTCACACTGCACGGTACACTCTCGGGATAATTCACTGTTAAGACTACTCGAGGGCTATTCTCATTTGCACGATATAATTTTTAAGCACAAGACTTTGTATCGCTTGAAAAACAAATATAAGATGCGCGTAAACTTAATACGAAAATACAATTAAATATTTTGGGCTTTATAAGGATACGATTGTCTGGTCGAGGTTACTTTTTCGCATTAAGACTGCTCAGTGTACCTACTTTTAGTTCTGCCATTATTTTACTTGTAAGCATCTTATCATATCTAATTACTACTAGGTTTGACTTAGTTTAGTTTGAACAACGAATGGTTGTAAATGAGCATACTGAGCTTTCTAAACATAAATAAATACATGGCAGCATGGTAAAATAAAATAACTAAATTTTACTACCTACTTAAATTGTCCAATAACCACATTTTTTACTATAACATAGAACACACTACATTTTCATAGGATATTTTCTAAAATAGATAATTTCTATGTAGAGATAATGTCGGACGAGATAGAATTAGCCCCATTTCCCCGGGGATAAAGCGCCGTTCACACAGAACAAGCAACTGTAACACCGGGGAGTTAGGGCCCGTCCGCACTGGCGGGCCGATCCTCTCGGGCCATGTTAGTGGTAATCGCTTGTATTATGCGCAATTTGCTTATTAAATTGGGACCTCTTGTATTAATGGGTAATGTTTATTAATAAATGTGTGAATATATTGTGGCAGACGCTTACTGAGAGAGAGAGAGAGAGAGAGAGGGACACAAGCTACGCATTAGCGGATTCAGACGCGATTGTTACGTATTTAATATATGGAAGGAGTTACGCCATTTTTAACCCCCGACGCAAACAGAGGGGGTGTTACCTATTAGTTTAAAGTTGGTCTCTGCATGTCTCTATACAGTACTACTACTACTACAGTAAGCAGTATTTTTTGTAAAAGGTTACTAAATTTGATCACGAGTGCATATAACTTTGATTTTTTAAATAAAAATATTTAATGTGATGGCTTAAAAATGTCTAATTTATAGTTATAAATTTAATCAATTAAATTTAAATTTAAATAAACCGTACCTACATACAATACGATAAGGTGCTTATTCGAAATAAATGCAGGAATATTAGGTAGGTATATTAAAAAAAATTGATTTATAATATGGCCAGTGAAGTCGAGCAACTGATAAAGACGTCTTAATAAGGTAATTAAACATGAGTTGACATGAAGACTCACTACAGGCCTATGAATAAATCCCGCTAAGTAATGAACCCTCTTTCATACAATTCAGTGGCCACTTTATACGACAACAGCGACTGGACTAACCATTTTCATTAAGTTAAAATGCGAAGACTGAACAAAGGCGACGTTTTTCAGTGATGCCATTGTATTTGAGCGCACTCCCAAGAATGCAAAAATAAACTGTTGAAAAGATTCATAGCAGACGACTAAAATGCAGGTGAAGTTAGATACCTTTTCTCACATTTATTTATATTCGCCTAATAGTTTTATGTACCTTAAAAGTGTAAACAACAGATTTCATGCCAAATACACACAAAGAAATGCTTGATACTTAATCTCAACAAGTCATAACATTTTTATTATCAGAACACTCGCACAACACCTTACTGAATATTAAATCAACTCTATTTAACTTATGGGAATTGGTGATGGGTAGTAGTAATCCGAAAACTTTTCCCTGCCACCCCAGCAAGAAGTGGAACAAAACCACTCAAAGGTAAAACCTGGCAACGCGGCAACACTGAAAACCAGTCCTATTTACGGAGTGCATAATTCCATTTCTTTGGGAGGGGGGAGGCGTGTCGACCAATCACGTGCAGGCGCACGGAGAATGGAGTTGGTATTGCGAGTCTGCTCCCAATTTTGTGCAATTTGCGGGACAATGGGAGACCGGCGTCGGGACTTCGGGAGCCGGTGCTGGTAACACGTTATTATTCAATTTGGGGTGCGTCCGACACATTTTGATTAGTTCAGCAGATTATAGGTTTGCGGTGACAGGTTAAGTGGCGGAGTTGGGTTAATCTCTTTGGATCAATCTGCTACCTCATATATTGAGGTGAATGATGATACCACAATGGATCTGAGTAAACCTGGTAGATTATCATCATCAATAGACGCCCGGCCGCTGACTTTGACTTTGGGACTAAAACACTGATTCATATACATACACGCCTTTATTTTTAAGTAAGCAACATGAGTGTGATAGTAGATCAGTAGACTATTTAATTACACTTTTGTTAAAATTGTAAAGTAAGTTATTATAATAAGGAACAAAGTAATTTACAGTTATACAGATCTCTCAATAAAACGCTTTGTTGAAAAATCGAATATACGAAAATTCTTCGAAAACATGGCAGTTCCAATAAGTAATTTAATTTAATAAGCAACCCAATAACTCGAGGGCCTTAAAAGCCAATCCCTAATAGGTACTTCAATATCTATAAATAATATAGGTCCTTTGGTATAGTTAAGGCTCAGCGGATACTAAGTAGAAGTCAACAGTGATGGATTCTCATTATGTAGCAAAATAATTCTAAACCAGTTTTCTCCCAATTTGATCAGTAAATAGAACAATAGGTGACCAAAGCGTAAATAGCAGACAAAAATAGGAGACTGAAAATTTCAACAGGACTATACAAAAACAAAATGAAACATTCTATTACTAGTATGAAACGTTGCAATTTCAGTAACGATTCAATTCTTTTTTCTAGAGTAAGCTCGATGATACGTCACTGGATTTATATAGAAATGAAGATTATGTTACTTCTAGATTTCTATACAGATCCGTGTTTTCTTGGTAGGAGCGGTTTTTGAAATTAAAATCATGCGCATGTTAATATCTGAGGATGACGCTAATAATAATATTTATACAGCTATCACCATCAACAATGGCATACAAAGATTCTGACTATTCCAGGAACAAATTACTGCAGAACAGAAATGTCGAAGTAATGCGATATATCACTTGATTCGTTCCGTAAGATCCCTAGTAGATTAGGAACAAAGAACAAAACCGGCTATGCGAGTCCTCTGTTCTCTCTCCCGCTTTAGTTGGCGCTGCGCCTAACATCTCCGAGTAGGTCCTCAGTCTCGGATAAAATCGATAGCGTCGCCGTTTCATACTCCATAACTGAATTTTATTTCCTTTTGCCTCCCTCCTTCTCAAGTTCCTTATAATCGGGAGATTGGTGTAATGTTGTGAAACTTGCGATCCATTGAAGCTATGCTTAGGCATATTTTGTGAAGAAATTGGTGCCGAATTGCCGATATATGCATAGAACATTTTATTTAGAATAATCATAATTACAGGAAATGAAAATATACTTACATAATATTTATTTTTCGGCCATCGTTTGACCACAATCTTACCTAATCTCGTAACGCGTTAATAAGTATGAGTTGTATAATTACGTATTGATTATCATAAAAGAAATTCAATAATCATTGGCAAAAATTTCAAAAGTCACTTTTAACGAGGCCTCTCCAACAGCACTTCAACGAGCAGCTCTAGGCACTACTCCCATTATGAAACAAGTCACGTACAATAAATACAAATTGTTAATCCAATATGTCATTGCCTTATTACTGACAAATTGATAAAAAATAATCTAAACACCGGTTAACCGCCGATCGCCGTTAATAACGAAACGGAAGTCGTTCACAAATTGCCGGTAAAGAGCCACTAATCAATTTAAATAGACCGTCAAAATGACGGCCAAATGACCGTCAGAATGGCGGCGAACCGCCATGTCATCCCGTTAACAATGCGAGGGATAATAATGTAATGAAAATATAGTGTTAACGAGAAAACGAGGCGACTTCCGACAGCGGCCTAAAGTAAACAGGACAGCGCATGTCGCGGGTGAATATGTACGAGAGGCGAGCGCGCGGGACCGGCCACGAGCGGCCGCGGTGGCGACTTAGTGGGAACGTCCACCTTCCAAAGGGTCTCGAGAAAAAATCCCAGTGCGGGCACGTGCCAATATGTTTCTTGTAAAAACATGTGATGTAACAATTAGCACTCGCTTTTCGGTGAAGGAAAACAACGTGAGGAAACACATTTGATGCACCAATCCGGACGGAGTCATGTGGTGGATAATAGCCTAATAATTCTCACAAAAGTGATGTGAGACCCGTGCTCAGCAATGGATGGATACGGGTTATGGTGATGATGATGATAATACCATCTCTTAATCGCGCTCGCTGCCTCTCCTGCATTGATACGCTTCCCAACAGCTGCGCTAACTAGGCAACTAGCGGCAGTGAATAAGCAACTCTGGGCAATCGCGACCGCCGAGCTCGGTCGATCGAGGCCTGCCGACCATCGACCATTGCGGCCGGTCGATCGTCATCGATAGTAACTTGTCGACATCGCCGATCGCACCGCCGACCATTCACATTCGCCGCATATCTCGCGCACAACACGAGTTGACGTCTAATCAAACGCGAGTAAATGGGATGATTTGTATATTTTCTCGTTATGGTAATAAATTTATGCTGATATGGGCAGAGGTACAAATATGCACAATCACGTCGCGCATTAAAATGAATATCCACGAATACCCTAATAATATTATGAATGCGAAAGTTTGTGTCTTTATTCCTTCTTCACGCCACAATAGCTTATCGGATTTGGTTGAAATTCATTATATAGATAAAAGAATGTTAGTTGGATGGCAGTTACTGGTTTATTTACACTTTGGCTCCTGGAATAACTGTATATGCTTATCCCCGGTACACATAGGCTACCTTTTATCCCGTAAAAATTAATGGTTCTCGCGAGATAGTAGTTAACGCGGGTGAAACCGCGAGGTGCTTCTAGTTGGGTATAAAGATACAGGCACATAGAATACATTTTACTCAGTATCAGTTCATGTGGGATAAAAGTCAACGCCGGTGAAGCTGCGGGGCGTAGTAGTATAAATATATTTTGCGTATTGCGTTCACCTGACAGATGTAGTTATAATCCACAGAGTATCCCGCCCCACCCTGGCCACTCGGCGTTTCTATAATCTAGCTTTAAAAAGGTACTTGAAACCGCATTCCTCCAATCCGATTAACCACTCAAAGGGCCGCTCCGACTGTCCCTAATATGTTTTTTAATTACTCGGTACGTCGCATAGCGGCCGGCGCGCAGTGGACTCGGCAGATGGACCACTTCAGTGTTTTTCTGGCGGTTTAGTATAACAAATAATTTTATTCTTAGATCCAAGAACTGATTTGAAATTACTTTTATAATTTAGTTTGTGGTAATTTTTTATTAATATGTATGGGGCCGTATGGGGGCTTACTTTTTATAAAAAATATCCACCAAATGGACTCGGAAATGCTAGAGATAAAAGGTAACATAAACACACATTAGACATTCTAATGAGAACAGTCCAATTTATTTACAGACTATTTGGTACCTATGTGGACAATTTTATTTATGCATCACTCTGCCAGAAGTCATATAAAGGCCTGGATTCTTCCTGGCTTGTTCTGAAAAACACCAGTCTCGTACGTTCCTTTATATATCGTAACGTTTGTCCGTTTCTATTTTGATTGGATCACAGACCAAGATAGGATCAATAATACCGGCCGGTTCAAAAAATATTAACGTAGTCATTTTTAAATTCAATAGTGAAATTACTTCGCTACAAACTCTTATCTCACAGTACGAAGTGGATCGGCTGCCTCATCTGCTAAACTGTGGCATCCACAAGCAGACAGCTTGCACCGCGATGCGATATTCATACATCCGATTATCATATCCGATTTGGGACTCGGCAGCGAATCGATTCCAATGAACGTTTGAGCTTAGTATCGAATTAATCGCGATTACTATGATGGGTTACACCGTGTTATCGAATGGGAAGTTTCGCTCACTTATGTAAGATTGATTTGTGGAGAGGGCAATGAACTGGGCTTGAAATAGTTTTTTATTGAACTACATAAACTAGATTATTTCCAGAGAGAAGTAAATATATTGAAGAGCTATAAGCTTACAGTTTCTCCGGGTTCTCTACGCCATTCCAAAACTAATTAAAGTTCAGACGACTTCGAATGCTAATTTAACTAGACTTAATGTAACTTTGTTAGACCCATTTCAATTAGTTACTTATCCGATGGGCAAATTCGAGTAGTCAAATGATGTTTTAAGTTTTATGTAGATGTCATTAGTCCATATTGCACCTAAATGTTGAAGTTTTCCATTTCTCCCCTCAAGCCTTGTCCCAGCAGTGAGGGTGTCAAGTATGTCCATCAACTACAGGTAATGTTGGTATAAGTATGGATTATATTGAGATAATTGATTGTCCTCTAACTTCACTATTTCAAAGTGAATTGTATACTTTGATCTCGCCAGAAAGGAAATGTACTCCGAGATCTTTGAACCGCAATAATTAATTTATGACAGATCTATACCAATAGTAGGAAACTTACTAAAAATATAGATTACACATTCTGCGTGCAGGGAAATCTACAACCTTTGAAGAGTTTAATACTTGGAACGCGAGAAAAACTCCATTTGTAAGGCAATTAAAAATTGTATGGTGTCTAAAACTCATAATCCTGTCATGTGGCAATACATTTATTTCAACAAATCATTCGGTAATATAAAATCAAAATGAAAACTAACAACTAAACATAAATAAAACTAATCTAATAGGGCGCTACCAGTGGGCAACGTTCCCAAAATGCTGGCTGCATTGCCACGTTGTATGGCAATGCTCAATCTTTGACCAAAATAAAGGCCAGCATTTTGGTCACGTGTTGCCTCCAGACCTCCACATAATATATCTTTAAAGATTAAGGCTATTTGTCTAGGTATCTAGTTTCCAACTGTCCGTGTCCACCCAAGCCACCGATGCAAGTGCCCCAACTGTTTGCGTTCACCAAATGGGCTTAATAAAACACGCTCGATTCACAAAAACGTCACAGAGTAACGATAACCAAACATATAATTTGACAAACCAACAGCAGGCGACAGGAATGTTGGCAGCAAACAGCAGGCTGTGGCCACTTGTGCCAACATAATCAGGCTGATTGTTCCTATTAGCTGCTGCTACAGAATAGAAACAGTATCTATGGGCTATTATTTCCTAGCGTTAGTGGAGTGTATGCTGTGACATTGGGTTGTTTGTATGCCTTTAATTACACAGCGTGGCAGGAGGTTGCATGGAACGTGTGGTGACGTGTCTTCGGTGTTGTCGTCGGAATACGTTGAATATATTATGAGATAACTGTATCTATACTGAGAATAGAGTTCAAGGTAGGAACCTCAGGTGGCGTTTTATAAATCTCTACCTATGCTTCCAGATTTTAAAAACGTCTTGCGCATTCTACCTGCCACCACAATACACCACGATATTTTCCTTATAGAACAAAAACTCATCTGATAACACATTATACGAATACCTACCAATAAACCCCAAAACAATTATTTAAATTACTATTTCTCAACAACAGCCAACACAATCACTTGCCAATTACCGCCCAATCGCCTAATAAAACAACACTCGCATTAAAGAGGATGACCACACCTTCCCAGAACCACTCCTAGTAATTACGCGCTTATTTACATTCTAAACTCCAGCTGACACCAAGAGATGGAACCCATGTCATCTCATTGTCCAAAATACCATCTTAACAATGCCACTCGCCGACGCCGTCTTTCGTTTTCAAGACATCTACGGCACGAGACTTAAGATCCTCTTTTGAGCGTTGAAAGAGTTTGGAAAGTGCAAAGGTATGTTGGGATTCGAATAAGGTGCCTACACGCTCATTAGCGTCCAATACAAATATATGCGTTTCGTTGTAGAATGGCAACAATGTATATAAAATAATAAGGCATAATAGAAGGCTTTGTGGCTGCGACGGCGTCTGTTGGGCGTGGAGATTGGCAGCGTGGAACAATAAGCTGGAGAAACACGAATAGGACGAATCTAATCGTCTTTGTGTTACGTTTTTTACACGTGTTACAGAATACCGATATTAGTCTTAAAATAACTTGATTTGAGTTTTACTATGAAAACGGGCAACATAATAATATATACTGATTTTAACTGAGGAAAGGTTCTAAAGTTTCTGTTCATCTTGCATGGTCGTGTTTCAATCCGGTGGTAGAGTCGTAGAGTGAATATTATATAGACATTGTTTTTTTTTGTGGTATAAACTGAATCGTCACATGAAAAACCAATCAGCCATTTTGATCTGAACGACTACAAACGAACAAACTTTCAAATGATTACACTTTAATTTATTATTAGGTACATACAATTTTTCAGAAAAAGGGAGCTCTATATCAGTTCTATATTTATTTATAGAGTGGGCTCTACAATCTCTATGTTATTCCACTATTACACGTCTAATTGGCTAAGTGCTCGGAGAGTCGACTCTAGTGTTGGTTTAGGACGCAAAGAGTGTTAAGTCGAAGATTATTCTGGTCACAACGTGAGAGTGTTTTGATGGTAGTCATTGTTTTCTTTTCTTTGATAGAGCTTCGGTGGCCTAATCAGTTTACTAATGTAATATTTTAACGATACCTTGCATCATACACAACGTATTACCACACTGTCTGCGGCTATTTGACATAGGTTGATTTCACAGTATACATATATTTATCAATGTTTACTGTTTTCCAACAATGCTCGTTGCTCACTTAACTTTTTTACACAACTGATAAACTATACGAATAAGTCGTTCACCTAATAGTAAGCGCTAATCCTGCCGGCAGCAGTTGTAGCTACCTAGATCTTTGGATTATGAAATCTTGTCTTAACACTCTGAGATTATGGCCAGACATTTTAACTGGAAGCAGGTGCTGTAACAGTTGTGTGTGTAACACATCACAGTTGTGTGTAATTCCAAAAAATACCCGCAATAACCTTTTTAACAATGCTCTGTCAAGTTCATTCCTAGTTTTGAAGCCCACGCAGGTAGATAAACTAAAATGCAGGTATTTCACCCCTGCCAACCTCTTACAGCGAGCCGCCTGAATAGCAAAATAGAATAACGACTACCATTTCTCAGCTGGGGTCTCGGAGACCTCTCCGAATAGTTTTGTGGCCCCACAGACCCGCCAACAACCCTTCAGGGCACAAGGAGCTGTCCAATTTGGACCCTTTCGACGTGTGCCATCAACAAATTGGAGAGGTTACGCGTTTTTTGTAAATTTTTCAAAGGTTTGTTTGGCCACTGGAGCGCCTTCGACCGGCTTGAGGTGTGATGAGTAGGTGCCTCGCCTCTCGTGCGAGGGTCTTATCCTATCTTATCCTATGCTACCTTAAGGTTGTGTAGTTCAAGTATTTATGAGACACGCGTTTGTTTGTATTGTTGGTCAGTATTAAGTAGGTACTGCGTTTCTTGAAAGCACAGTAATTTCCTGTCAATACTACGAGTGTGCAGTAGTGGAACTCTAACAGAGCTACGAATTTTCATTTTCGTTACAAAATCAACAAATAAGGCAACATTTTGTGATAAGTAGATCAGTAGCCGCGTCTCACTAATTCAGAAAATTTTCAAAAAAGATTAAGTAGGTACCTACTTAAGTATGTCAAATTTATTAGCCAGTTCTTAATACCAACTGTAGTTAAGGTGTTTAAATTATAATTAATTCAGATTTAAACAATACAGCTCATTAATTAATGGCCACATGTTTCACTAATTCTGCGACCTTTTCCTTATTTAATCACGGTTACGCTTTATGATAACAAATTAGTCTCGTAAAACTCTAAATTATATTTAGTTTATGTTTTAATTAGGTAATTCGATAACTTTATTTGCAGTTGTTTGGTGACACTCTACGTTCTTCAATACTATTTCTACACATAGTAATTTTGTTGTGGTAGGGGTCGCTTTGAGCGATAAGACCACCTTGTTTTAAGTTTCATTTGTAGAGTTTATCGAAAGGGTATACAAAGTAGGAAAAGAAGGTAATTTATCCGATCATAACCAGGGAAGGGAGGGGAATGCTAGCCTATAAATACAGTATTAAAAACCCCCATGATGTTCTAAAAGCTTCAATAGGAGCTAAACTTTAAGAAATTAAAATTTATTGAAATTGAAACGGATAAAAACCGTTTGCCACTATAAGATATCGGCAAACAAAACCATCTCGACCATTTCCAGACGCAAATCTTAAGCCCCGTCTCGACCATAAAAACTATAACAGATAAAGCAGTGTATACACAAGATCCTTCCGGCTCTGCCCGCGTTATTTACCGGCAGCACGGTCTATTTGCCGGTTTATTCGCCAGTCCGGTACATTTGCCGTGTCGCTCGCAGCCGAGCCGGATTAAATCTATCCGGTTATTTGCCGTCTCTTGAATAGTGTTTATTCGGTCTTTACGGGAATAAAATGTATTCTTTGGTGGAATACAACGCAGCTTGTTGTGCTTGTGGGGAGTCTTGGCAAATCAAATAATATTGCACTTAATACTTATTAAGGTAAAAGTTATTGTTGAATGATACCTGAAATTAGTTTCTATCATTTTTACGGTTCTCATCAAGTAGTACTCACATATATTCACTAAGATTCTGAGTAGGTATCTAGAGAATCTGGAACGACATTAATTGTATTTGGGATCTATTTACAGAGCCATCTCTCTTCGGTTAGTAGCACGATTCTGAAAGTTAACTAAGTATAGCGTCAGAATAGTGTTATAACTTATCTTTCTACTGTTGAGACATCGATACTAATACCTTTGAAAGCTTTCAAATTGTGTAAAAGCAATTAACGCAAAGTATTCAATAAGAAAATACTGCTCTATTGTATTATAGTATCTAATAACTATAGGTACCTACTATAGTAGCGTCGTGTTGCTTCACCCGCGATTGAAAAAAACATTAAATGTTTCCTAAAAAATCCAGCTATGCATTTGTAAAACTTGTACCAAAATCGGTTCAGCATTTCTAAAATCTTTGTGTATAGATAGACAGACAGATACGATCAGTGAATTTATTTTATAATATGCCTTCTGGTGTTAACTGTTGGATATTATTACTCAGACGTTATACAAGTCGCAGGCAATTGGCTGCACATAATAATACCATACACAAGAAAGGTATAATTGATATTATTTGTGGCGGCGAATGCTATTATCTATGCTTAATTGTGTTGACTCAGTTGCGGGGCGCGTAATCAATTACATGGCAAGAATGGGTGACGTGGCGAGCTGTGAATATTTGCGTCTGGTTCGTTATTTTTGTATTGAAAGTAGAGTTCTAGTGCAAGTGTTTTTTGCGTTGCAATAATTGTGGATATAATTCCATTACTGTTAACTTTGAAAATAGGAGCGCTTCGCTACTTTAATCGCGGAAGAAGGTATTCGAAGAAGTGTCCCGTCCCAGAGGCTAAAAAAGATCTATGTAGAAATTAAAAAACACAGTTTTAGTAAGGTACATATTTTAAGTGTTAGTTTTTTTTACAAAATAGTTGGTAAACAAGCATGTTGCCCACCTGATGGTAAGTGCGGTCACCCCTGCCTATAGACATTCGCAAAGTCGCAGCCATTGCCAAAATGAAATTTTTATTGATAGCACAAGATACACGTGCAACATCACAGTTTATTTTTTAATTAGTGGATGTTTTCTATACTTTGTTTATATATCAATAATTTAACCCATAAGGTTCAGACTGACGAACGTCGCTATTGTCGTTAATTTAGTAAAACTAATCACTAATTTCTCTGCTATTGTAATGTTGCCACCTTTTGTGTCGAGCGAGGGGCAGGGGTAAACAAAGGGGTGCCGGGGCGGCTGGCACCTTGATCCATATTGAGATATTGGTGCAGTAATCAGTGTGGAATCACAATAGTGATTATACAGGCGACCAACCGCTTCTTGGATTAGCATCAATTGGATCTTATCTTGTACCTTAAAATCATATTGTGGTGATCATTACGAGAGCGTCTTGTAGCTATATACGTTGTACGTGTTTATTTCTTGTACTTAAATAGGTATTGGTGATTGAGAACTTCGGATTGGATTTAAAGGTCGCTTAAATGGTTAGTCCACTCTGAATATTATATTCATTTGCATGAATAATAAACACTGTCGACAGTAAAAGTCTACCAAAGCACGAAATAATCTAAGTTTTATGCCAAATTTTTTTAATAGGTATTATAACAAATACACTAATAGGGCAGCAGCTCCAATAAAACAATCAACTAAACGAGTTGCACAAAACCCACCTCAATCGGCATTACGAGTCGATTAAGCAAATCGATTGTTCCGCACGTCAGGCACAATCGGTTATAAAATCGATTAGCGCATTATTCTGGCAAGGCGAGCACGCACGAAGCAGACAAGTCCATTTACTAATGCACAGGCATTGCGGGGCCGATTGTCTGTCTGTCACGCCACTAGACGGCTTTAATCACTTAATGAAGACGGCTTTTTTGTCACTTTTGGCGAGAATCGTCAGGGACTAACGGTTTGTAAAATTGTCGGTTCAAGTGAATCAGTAAGTTTGCAATTACTGATAGCCAGCATGACCAACCTTTTCATTCAATATATTTACGTTCTGACTCATACGCATTGTACAATACGAGTATGAATCGATTCAACGCCTAACTCTGGAGTCACGGCTGATTTTCTTTACACTCAACTCTATTTGACTTGCAAAAGTGCAGTATATTTTGGTCATCATATAAAATGTCTGTTGTCGGTTATCTTCTGCTCGAACTGAATGTGGACGGGTCGAGCTGGGTCTGTAGTTGGCAGAATCGGCACGTTCTGGAAACTTCGTGACAACACCAAAGCACCACAAAATAGTAGCACAGTAATCAAATAATAGTAAGTACCTAATTTATTCATCAGAAGTCATAACAAAAGTGGTTCTAAACGTCATTATCAATAGTTGATACGTAAACCCTTTCGCTTAATGTCTGATAAAAGTAGTCATGTTAGCAAAATTTAGAGCAGATCATGTTTGAAAGAAAAAATACCGATATCAAATAAATCCATAACATCTGTTTCATTTGTGGTGCGTTTGTCGACATCGGTAGGTACATAATATTTTTGTTAAGAGTTTATTTTAAAAAACGTTTAAAAATAACAATGATACTGTATTCTCACATTAAACCACTCCATAAACACTTTAAAATGGCACGTTATTATCAAATTATGTAAAACATGGCGTAAATGGCGCGTCAATGATTCGATAAACCCCCTCCGCCGCCGTGCACGACAAAATATGATATTACGGAGCGAAGAGCATCGGCTCACGAGACGATGAAATGAAATTATTTATTTACCATAAGTGCTGAGAAGATACTATGTTGTCTTATTCAATGTTGTAATTACTGTAATTAGTTGTAATTAGCAATACAACATTTTTAATTAGTAGGTATTATTTTTCATATTTATGCATAGTAACTATACCTACTACTACTACTAGATATTAGAGAAGATTTAAGCTTACTTTTGCAACTATGACCGCATAACATGTTTAGCTTGGATTTGCGATACAAAAAATGTGCAAACTCTTTGAGCATTCATCCTTAATAAACTATAAAACAAAGTATATAGGTAAGTATTAGTATGTAGGTAAATGCTATTAAAGTCGAGAATAATGTGCAAGAATCTCGGGCCCAGGCGTAGTGTGTAAAGAAGCTGGTGCTGGTAGACAGAAA
Organism: Hylaea fasciaria; assembly: GCA_905147375.1. Classification (NCBI taxonomy): domain Eukaryota; kingdom Metazoa; phylum Arthropoda; class Insecta; order Lepidoptera; family Geometridae; genus Hylaea; species Hylaea fasciaria. The sequence continues at coordinate 11,079,228 of LR990206.1, forward strand.
GTCGAAGCGAACGCCTGTTAAAACTTACACGTTTGCACTAAAGGTGAATTGATTTGATTCGCTCTAGAACTTCAAAAGCCTATTGAACTTTTATTCTTATATAAGTACATGTTATTTTGTTCTTTTCTCAACTAAATACTAGTATCCTTTAATTTGTGTATCTACCTACCTACCTATCTAGGTTATTTGATACCGTTTAGCCACAGAATATACAAGAGTCTAGCTCTAGCAGATACTGACAAAAAACGCCAGACTGAACGTAATAATATACTATTATGATCATAGACAAAGTATAATCTGAGATTATGTTGTATTTAGCTTGCCTTTGTGTAAATAAGTGTTCTATTTTGTTATTTTATTATGTACAAACAAAGAATTTACAAAAAATAAATTGTTAATAAAATTCTACTAACATTTTAGTTTTAACCATGACGTCTAACTAAAATCTACGATTACATTCAGTAATAATAGACTCATATTTTGACGTTACTCTACACTTTAAAGAGCCATACAGTAAACCGGTAGAGAAGGTAAAGTCAATAGAGCAGGTAGCAATAAGTACCTATAACTGCGAACTACACCGGATAGAGTGACTTTAGAACTTAATAATTGAACTGCACCTAGTTAGGAGTTGCTGAAGTTGGTCCTGCTAGCGCGGGTGCTATTTATTTTGTCTTGAGTACCTATCCAAAGGGAAACTTAGATTAAAAGCTAGTAGAATGCGATTTAAAGAACTAAGGTACAAGTTCTTTGATGAAAAACTATGAGGAAGTCCGTGTTCTTGATAGAGACAGACTTTTGTAAAATCTCAACTTTGTGCGTTTTATTAAACTTAATTTAAATCGAGTAAAGGACAAAGCTGGCTCGCTTGCTCGCTACAAAATTGATCTAAAAACGATTTGCTTACGTGAAAACGTAATTTAATACAGTACAGTCGGAGCATTCGCAACATTTACGAGGAAAACTAATGAAAATATATTATCATCAGATATTTTTATTCTAACAATGAATATTGTTCGTAACTTTGCCGCAAGAGTCGGTATACTACGCGTCTCCAGCAAATTAAATCAACAAGCACCATTCACCAGCCCTCTTTTACCAATAAATATCATCAAATCAACCGATTTTTCCGCATTTTCTGTAATTGTATCAACAGGCCGATACATCAGGAGCCGGAGGGAGGGAAGGGGCGAAGGGGTGGACATCATGACGAACGGACAGACATAATGCGTGCTATTACATTAGTGGACAATCTAACCGAGCAGAGGTTGGCGCTTGGTGGAGGAATTGGAAGGATAGCTATGAAATAAGCAGATATAGATGATGTAGTATAGGCACGAGTAGTTATTATTGATTTTTAAGATGTGAGGTTGCATTTTTATAAATAATATTTTGTTGGATCTTACAATGAACAGTTTTTTTGGGCTAGGTGATAAATAAGAGTTCTGATTTTTTTACATATGTGAATTATGAAATGAAGTAATGAAGAATTATGAAGTTCATTTATTTGGACCATTTCGAGCTCACGTACCTACCACCTTTGATCACATCGTCACTTGTCACACGCCAGTCTCTATAACAAAATAATATCCCAATCTTAACCTCTCATTTAGTACATAGTTAATCCCCAATAACCAGGCCGTTTACAAAAAAAAACAGCCACAAATTCACGCAAAAAAAACACGATCATTATACTCCCATCCAACAAAGCAAGCGACAATAACAAGATAGTTGCAACAACAGAACAACACGCGCGACGCAGCGGGTGTCCGGGAAACGGACTCGTTAGGGCATGCGCCTCGCCGGGAGATGTGCGGCCTCGCTGGGGTGATCCATGGACTCGCTACAGCATCTCGGACAGTGTTGCCAACTCAAAACCCAAGTTAGGCTCAATCGTGAAAACTAGCCAAAAATTAGGTACACAAAAATCAATCCGAATAGTTTTGAAAATACTTAGCTAAATTAGCATGGCAGCTATTAAACTATGCCAACTTAAATTATTACGTCGTGACGAACAAACCAAAAATACTTGACGAAACCAACTCACAGACGTATTTTTGGGTTTTTGTAACTCAGGTAAATAATGTAAGAAGCTTATTGTCTGGGATTTAGATTAGCCAAATTCGTGTATAACATTTTATTACGATAGCACATAAGAACCAAAATAATACATTTTATTGAAGCTTAACTGGCAACACTCTCGGCGGCCTAGTAAGGTCAGCGCTCGACACGTGCCGAAACACGCTCGTGCTGTAATTATGACAAATGAGCGAGTTAATGCCCATTTTGGGCTCGCTTGAGGCCATGATTTGTAAATAAGCAGTTATCGAGAACTTGCTAGTTGGGTAAAAAGGACCGGGGTAGGTGCGCCGGTGGATGGATGAGTGAGTTGTGTAACCAGCTTCTAATTACGGTGTAAGGTGGGAGAAATATTTTTTTCAAACTCTGACTTCCATATCTCATGAAATTAGGGCGGAGCATACAAAAAAATAGTTCTTTACTGGTAGGCCTCTTCTGCAAGACGCCTGCGGAAGTACCATACCATTGCCGGATATTCATCCACCAAGCTGTAGCGTGCAAACATGTGTTCTGGTTTGCAAGTCACTTGCCAGCGTAATTACTAGGCATCGGAAGCTTTATAATGTAGTTATAACCAATGTCTCAAGGTGTCACTCGGGGTAGCTAGCCACGTGGGTACTATAGTCTTCCACCGATGTTTACCTTCATTGGACGCTGATACTCAGTTCTTGCGGTTACGAACTTAATATGCGTTGTGCGATTCGACGGATCGAACTGCGGTATTATCGCCTCAAGTAGTTATTCTTAGGTCCTAACACTAACTAAACTTATAAAGTTTATATATTAACTAGCTAAAAACGGGTCTAATTCGCGCACAAACAAATATCAAAATATATAATTTTGACATACCTCGACGTTTCGACCGAGTTACATCGGTCGAAACGTCATTTGATATTTGTTTGTGCGCGAATTAGACCCGTTTTTAGCTAGTTAATATGTTTCCTGTTCGTGAAAGTTTAAGAACTTATAAAGTTTATGTCGACCGACTCCATCTTACATTAGAATATCCAAACAAAATGTCCGCCATTGTCCAAAAGCCCACAGATTTATTTGATTGAATCAAGGCAAGAACAAAAGCCATCAGTCTTAATAAAATGGCGTCCCTCGTAGATTTTATTGTCGTGATATTTACGACATTTGATTCCGTGTGCGCTGTGGACCCGCCCATTGGACCATGGACCTTGCTAGCTGATGAAATGGGCCAGGGTAATGGAAAATTGTGGAAGTAACATGTATGACATTTTTAAGCACTTAAAAACTGATAAGTACAGGGATTTGTCAGGGGGTTGCCGATTTATACTTTGACCAAATTTCAAGTCCCAAGTAAACAGGTTAGGTACTTCTAGGTAGGTAATCATACGCTATCGTAGACTGTATCGTCTCGGTCAAACGCTCGGCAAATCGCTGTGTTCACTAATTACAAAAAAAAATTCACTATTACAAATAAAATGGCTGGGATAACATGAGTTACTCTATAACCACCTCTTTATTGTTAATTTCAGCCGCTACAAGGTTGGCTGTATATTATCGTATATTAAAGTGCAATTTCCACTGTATTACCCGCGCACGCGCATCCCCATTGTTTGCTTTTGTGCCGCCCGCGTGCGTTCGTGTATTTATCTATTTGCGGTTGTTGGACACTCAACTAAGATGCGTACAAATAACGGATGTTAACACAGTGCACGGTAGGCTTCAAAAGTATCTGAACATCTTCATATTTTAAATATCTTATTATATGAAGAAAACAAATCGCGTGTGTAAAACGAAGTTGTAAAATAAGGCATACCTAAGTATTTATTTAGATACTGCTGAAGCTGGCTGTACTAGGCTGTTATCTCGTTTGTTAGAGTAAAAGGGTATTCCTAATATTTACGTTATTTCGTTTTAAACTTTTAGGATAGTACTTCAGTTTCAACGTTTCATATGATTACGAGACGTCAATATAGGTAAGTCAGAATAACTTAAGAGTTATATTTTGATTTTCTATTGTTCCTTTTTTTTCATTTTTTCCTATTCATTTCATAATGAAGGTATTATGATGGGGTGGGTTAGTACAATTTGGTCACACGCCAATTTGCTCTTTTGTTTGGTGCAGCTCAAATAATTTGTAGCAAATATCACCTCGGACCATCTCGATGTATGCAATGAATTATGATAGTGATATTCAAAAACTTGCCTTTACTCTCGTCGCGTTGCTAACTGCTAGTAGCACCTCGAAGTGTTTACAACAGTTTAAACTAAATCCGACAGTGACAAATGACCGCCGCTACCCTAACTGGTGACTATTATCCACTCTGTACCTCTGCCGTAGTAAGTGTCGTCTAATCTGTGCCCCGGGGTATGGGGTCCGCTTGCGGGTCAATAATGCGCGAATTATGGATGTCTTTACCGACTAACATAAATGTGTAGTTTGGGAGCACGTGTCACTTTTTATTACGAGTAGTGATTAAAAACGAGAGTGACAGTGTAATAAACGAGACCAATATAATATCAAACGTTAGTGTAAAAAATATATTTCCGACACATAATCTTACATCATAGCGCAAAGTCGAAACGTTCCGCCAACAAAAAATATGTTTATGCGTCCGTGAAGATGAACATTCTGGACCTTTAGCATAATAATATTATTCAACGTTAGCTAATATAAAAGCCAACGTATAAGAAAAACACATTCACATGTCCATTTTAAGTGTGTTATTGTGAAACATGTTGAAAGCACGTAAGACAAGAACAAAAATAACATTATTCGGAATGCCTGCTAGATTCGTAAGTAATAAGTCCATGCACTGCCAGACTAGACCGATTCTACCATGAATGCAGAGCCGTCCTATAATGGCATTAAACGTAGCGTCTCTAGAGTATTCGTGTGAGAACGCTTGGCGTTTTATTTGATTAGGGTAGCGGATAAGGGTGCTAATGTTTGGGGTAGTTGTGTCTTGTAATGAAGTACTTTTATGAAGATATATTGTCATAATAATTAATTAATTTTATTGATAAAATAATGGTAGAGCACAGTTTTTGCTATCGAAATCAGATCTGTATTTTTATACCCTTGGGATGTATTAACGCGTTAATTTTTTTTACTTCCAATAGTAACCCTAACCCTATTGCATTAGGTACTTACCAAATGACATAAAATTTTGTCAGTTTTTTTAATTCCATTTTCGGATCATAATATTAATAAACCCATTAATGAATGTCCGAATCATCTTTTAATTAAATCATCTTTAATACACAAAGCCGGGTTATAAAAAATCTTGGCAGATCAAGTTAACTTTGCATTAAAAATTAACTATGTGACTCATCTGAAATTCTAAAATCCATCCTCACTAATAAACTGTTAGATTTCGTGAATAAAACCAGATTTTCTTTTGTGATGTACGGCGTATTTATTGCGAGCTCAATGGTCAGGCAAAAAGTAATAGTATTACACATCCGTCAAAACAAGCAATCAGTCATGATGACTGACACCTGACAGTAGGACATTGACATTGACGTAAGAAACAGAGTAAACAATTAACACTAGAGAAGGCGCTAATATTTAAATATTACAACACTCTGACCAAATTTAAGCCTTCTAGCTAACATTACTTAATTTTTACTTAGGGTACATACCTGCCTATACATACAAACAATATAGAACTAAACATAGCAAGGTATGTATACAAGTCAACGTCTCTGACCTAATTTTTAAGACTAAACAACTTACAAAAATTTTAACAACTCATTCTACTACTAACTGCACTAACGAAATTACATAAACTTACAAAACATAGTAACAGTACATAACTAGTAGTAGTACTAAACATAATGAGAAACATAAGCTTATTTCTACTTAAGCAAATCAGATCTTTATGAGATAGTTTCACATTACTAGTAAGCTGTAAAATATACATAGCAAAGTATATAAAACTTATCTTTCTATTTTACATACACCAAGCTTTGCTCTCAAATATTGAAATCTTTCTTTAGACAGAGCTTTTGTAAAAATATCAGCATTTTGTTCATTAGTACAGATATAATTTAAATCAATTTGTTTGTTTACATACTTTTCCTTAATAAAATTATATCTTACTTCAATATGTTTACATCTTTTATGATAATCTACATTTTTAATTACACAAATTGCACTTTGATTATCAATATTCAAACAAATAGAGTTCTGATTATATTCACCAATGTCTTTCAGTAACTGTTGAATCCACATAGCTTCCTTGGTCGCAGCACAGGCAGCCATAAACTCCGCCTCTGTGGTGGACAAGGCAACACTTGCCTGTCTCTGACTGGCCCACGTCACAGCTGCACCATTCTTCATGAACACGTACCCTGTCATTGAGCGTCTCGTACTTGTGTCGTTGGCATAGTCCGCATCACTGTATCCAACCACAGGATTCTGCAGTGTGCTTGTATACTTGAGCCCGTAGTCCTTGGTTTCTTTCAAGTACTTCAGGATCTTCTTAACAACGGCATAGTGAGTATGGTCATAGCAGTTGAGGTAGCGACTGACCAAGCTGACTCCATACATGATATCTGGCCGACTGACGATGGCCAGGTGCATCAGAGAGCCAACAGCTTCCCGGTATGGAATATTTTTATCCTCCGGCTGCTCAGCCCTCTCCAACTTCGTGTGTGGGTCAACTGGAATTTGACTTGAATTAGCATTACACAAATCAAATTTTACAAGTACCTGTTCAATATATTTTTGTTGATGAATGAATAGATTCCCATCTACTCTTTCTATTTGTACTCCTACAAAATTATGTGGTTCACATAATTTTATCTCAAAGTCCTCTTTGAGACTTTTGATGATCCTGTTCAAAATGGTAACATCATCTGAAATTAAAAGTCCATCATCGACAAACAATAACAAATATGTCTTCTTCTCATTTATCCAAGCTGTGTACACACATCGGTCTGCATGGCTGTTGACAAAACCATATTGTTTCAGTGTAGAGTCAAATTTGTGATTCCAGCATCGTGGGGATTGTTTCAGCCCATAAAGCGATCTGTTCAGTTTACAGACATTGGTCTCAGGAACTTTCAGACCTTCTGGTGGTTTCATGTAGATGTTTTCCTGAATATCGCCATACAAAAATGCAGTTTTTATGTCAAATTGGACCATTTTTAAGTTATGTTGAGCTACTTCTGAGAGAACCATACGAATTGAATCATACCTTACTGTGGGAGAGAATGTCTCATTGTAATCAATGCCTTTTTTCTGAGCACAGCCTTTTGCACATAGTCTGGCTTTGTAAAGAGTACCTGATTTCTGTTCCTTGGTGCGAAATACCCATTTACATCCAATTATTTTTGTTTCAGATGGTTTCTCCACCAGCTCCCATGTTTTGTTCTTCTCATGCGCTTTCAGCTCTTCCTCAATTGACTGTTTCCATTCACTGGCCTCTGGTGAATTTACTGCTTCATTATATGTCTCTGGAATCAAAACTGTATTCACATATGAACAAAAATATGAGTCCTCATTCTTCATATTAATTTTCCTTGACCTCGTTGTGACATTTGGATGTGGTTCCTCTGACCTTTTAGAAGGTGAACCATTTTCTGAATAAAATGATTCATCAGAATCATTAGAACTGGAGTGTCTGACTCTTTCATTTTCTGAACTAAGTTGTTCCTGAACAACTTCCTCTGATTTTGAATCAATTTCATAGTCTGATATTATTTCTGATATAGGTACTGTTGCAAAGTTTCTTTTTACTGAACTCTCAAGAAAGACAACATCTCTACTTCTAGTGGCTGTTCTAGTTTTAGGGTCTATGACTTTATACCCTTTTGTATTTTCACAATAGCCAATAAAAATCATTTTATGTGCTTTTGAGTCCCATTTCTTTGATTTTTCTTTGGGAACATGCACCATTACTTCACAACCAAAGATTCTTAAGTGACTTACATCAGGCTTCTTTCCGGACCACATTTCCTCTGGAGTTGAAAAGTTCAGTGTGCGTGTCGGTGAGCGATTCATAAGATAAGCTGCAGTTGACACAGCTTCTGCCCAGTACTGCTTCTGTAACTTTGCATTTATTAGCATACATCGAGCCTTTTCAACTAAAGTGCGATTAGCACGCTCCGCCAACCCATTTTGCTCTGGAGTATATGGGTTTGTGGTTTGATGTAAAATACCTGAGTCTTTCAGAATGTTTGAAAAATTTTTACTTGTATATTCAGTTCCATTATCTGACCGGAAAATTTTAATCTTTGCATTTAACTGATTTTCTACATTACTTTTGAACTCTTTAAATTTTTCAATCATATCAGACTTATTTTTCATGAAATAGATGTATACTTTCCTTGAAAAATCATCGATGAAGGTGACAAAGTACCTTGCCCCTCCAATTGACTTTACTTCCATGGGGCCACATATATCAGAGTGTACTGTCTGCAGTAGTCCATCGGCTCTCGATCCTTCACTCGGGAACTTCTGTCTGGTCTGTTTCCCTTCAAGGCATGATACACATATCATTTTGTCAACCTTGTCACTCAGTGCTATACCTTCAGCACATCCAGGTAGTTTCTTTAGATCTGAGAAGTTCAGATGGCCCATTCTTTGGTGCCATAAATAAGAATCATTTTCATTTATTTCTGATATGTATGCAACACTGCTTGTAGTGTTTAGCCTGTACATATTATTACTGAGTTTGGCTGTAGCCACTTCCTTATTCTGCGCGTTGATTATCTTACAACCGTGGCTATCAAACTTGACATGGCATCCTTTACTAATCATCTGGCTCACGGACAAAAGATTTGTAGCTAGTTCAGGAACATACAGTACATTTGTTACCTTCAGTTTCCCTCCATTGGAAATTTGTATGTCGACACTTCCTGAACTCTGCACCGGAAGGACTTTGTCATTTGCTACTCGAATACTGCTCACCGGTGGACATGTTTCATCGTATAGCCACTCCCTGTGCTTTGTCATGTGCATGGAGGCGCCCGAGTCGATGAACCAGCCATCGTGATTCTGTTGAGTAGCTGAAAGCACGGCAATGAAATTTGCATTATCTTGTGATTTATTACCTGCTCTTTTAGATTTACAGTGCTTTGCAATATGGCCATGTTTATTGCATGCATAACATCTAGGTCCTTTAGTCTTTTGTTTCTGATCTTTCTTATTATTTGTATATAATGCCACTGTGTCTGTTTTGACTTCTTGCAACAACTTTGTCTTAATCAAATCAGCTGAGACCGCTACACCGGAACTTTCCAAAGCCATTATCATCGGTTTATAGATATCGGGCAGGCCGGCCAATAATAGTGTACCTAACCACTCATCATCTACTTTGAAATTGATGTTTCTGAGTTTGTGTGCAGTGCTCATTATCTTTGATACATACTCCTCGATGTTTTGACACCCGTCGAGGTTTGTCGTTATCAGGTCTCGCAATAAACCAACTTTCCTAGTTAGCCCTGAGTCATCAAATGCTTTTGTTAGGTTATTCCACACTTCTTGTGCGGTTTTGGCCTCCTCTATGTGTACATAAACTGATGAATCACATAGTAAAATAAGTTTTGACTTAGCTTTTAGAATCTTCTTCTTATCGGTTTCAACGCCGGTTACACATTCCCAGAGTTCCTCATGCTCCAAGTATGTTTGGATAGCAAACTTCCAAGTTGCAAAGTTGGATCGTCCCACCAACTTCTCAATCTGCATTCCGTGTACATTGCTATTTGTGATAGTCATCGTTAGAATTGCTGAAAAGCTGAAAAAAAGATGCTGGAATGCCGGGGCGCCTGAGTGCACGCGCACATGCGCGATTGATTTTTCGCAAACTTGAAAATAACTCGGAAATATTTTCACAGATTATTCACTATGGCCTTTAGCGTGATTATAAATAATTTCTGAGCCCATAACCTGTTAGATTTCGTGAATAAAACCAGATTTTCTTTTGTGATGTACGGCGTATTTATTGCGAGCTCAATGGTCAGGCAAAAAGTAATAGTATTACACATCCGTCAAAACAAGCAATCAGTCATGATGACTGACACCTGACAGTAGGACATTGACATTGACGTAAGAAACAGAGTAAACAATTAACACTAGAGAAGGCGCTAATATTTAAATATTACAACATAAACAGATCCATCGCTCAGAATTAAAACTTTTAACTCATTGTACCGTCCGTTATTAGGGGACAACACGTTTGCACCCCCAAAATATCTCTTTGAAGGGCGCACTTGACCTGTCGATGCTATAAAAACACTCTAAACTACACCTTACTCTGTCGAAATACAGCCACAAAGAGGCGCACAACAGAAATTGACGGAGTTATCTTAACTTGTTTTCTTTTACTACCGCGTCAACACAAAATAAACTTTATGCCATTTGAGATACAGCCAAAAAGACTGTTAAACATAACGTTGTGTGTAGTAATTTATAGTTTATCACCTAAATTGATTATTACACATGAAACGAGTGCGTAAATCACGCAAATCCGATTACTGTCGCTAGTCTTTGTAGTTGCGGTACTGTATAACTGTGTCTGTGAGGTTTTATTATGATGTATGGAAGTCAATTTGTCCGGGATGGAGTTTGGAGATAAATCTTTTTACACTTAGTATTCTTTTGCAAGTTTATCACAAATAAAATAAAAGAGATAAACAAAGAGTTAGCGACAGTTTTATTTTCCTCTGGCAGTTTTGTTTTTCTCTAGTCCTCATAACGGGTTAGTATATTTTGGTCACACGCAAAAACCAATGTAAATTGGTCACAACTGTATCCGCTCGCTACTGGGCACGGATTTCACTTCGCTTTCGTGACGAGGTGTAGGCCACAATCCACCATGTCACGGGGTTCAGATTGATAGATCACATTCTCTTATGAAATAGTTCGGGTAAGTATGTGAGTTTCATCACGATGATTTCCTTGTCCGAATAGCGAGTGATTATGTTACGCATAATGATGTTTTTACAACAAACACGTGCTTGTTTTTGGTACTTTTTTTCGGTGTAAAGACAAAAAACGATCACGAATAAATTGTAAGCTGCGCAAATTGTGTTTTTCAATTACCCTCGGAGTGCGTGGCGAGTGCGACATACGGCACAATCAACTGATCCCACTGAAGCGGCCACTACACACGGATTACACTCATTGTTGCGACATGTTCCGCCGCCGCCCTCGTATCACCCCCCCCCCCCCCCCCCCCCCCGGCGCCGGCCGCGGGGGCGGGACGCATTCCTACACTCTTTCGGCAAAAATATGAAGTTATTACAGATTGATTAAATGAATTATTTTTATGGTAAAAGTTCGTGCGCATAATCAAACTCGTAGTGTCATTTTACTAGTTCAGAATATATTATCTCGACGTTTCGATTGAGTTAAATCGACCGTGGTCACAAGAAGTCAAGGCTTGTAAATATATTATTCGCGTATTCCGAAGCACTGGTAGAGTCAACGGTGTTTCCGTTTCCTGTCCAGAACATTGGTACAGTGCTTGAAAGGGAAACATCCTTTTTCAAACTCAAACCATAACCAATTGTACTGTTTAATTTAATTTATCATATTTTATGTGTTATGGTTCTCTTTGTTAACGAGAATTAGCTGTTTGACTTGTAAAAGTGCGTTTTTATTGCCTTTTTACAATAAATGATTTGACTTTGACTTTATCAAAGTGGTTAGAGATATTAAGTTTTTCGTTGTTTATATTGATTAATGTATATAAACGAAAGAAATGGATGGCTACAGAAGCAATTTTCATGATAAGGATAAGATAACATCACTTAATGGCAGCCAAACCACCAAATAAATGACAAATAGCTATATAGTACAGAACGTAGCCTGGACGGTTTATAATCACTGACCACTCTAATTATTGCAGTTATTCAAATAGACGGCCTGAGAAACGTTGATACCAGACATAGAACAGCAGCAACATTAAACGCTATTGTGTAAAACAAATCACACCGAAAAATAGCAAAAAGTCGTTGGCCCCTATAAAATTATATTAACCTAGAAAGAGATTTACCGGCTCGGCGGAATGTCCGGTAAATTCCCCGGCAGGCACTCCGCCTAGGTGGCTATTACGCCCGGGTCCGGAATTTGCGCACGCACGCTAATTGCTAAATTCGCCCCGGATGCCCCCCCCCCTGCTCCGCTCGTCCCCGTCCCCCCTGCTCTGCTCGCTCTCCCTCTCCCCCGACCCCGCGGGCGTATTGTCCTCGCGGAGAGATTGCAAGTTTGTTATGAATTCACCGTGAAATATCGGCTGAAGTGGATTGAGTTTTATAATTTGGTGAAGGTGAAGACTTTTTTGTAAATAGAATCGTATCGTATTTTGCGGCCGTTGTGCTACTTAGAAATAGGGGATGTTATGATACGGAAGTGATTCCAACAGGGGTTTAATAGTAACTAACTAGGAAGATTACGACTAGATTCTGATATGCTGCCTAATAAATTCACTACACTATGCATTAGCAATGTCCTCGGAGCGAGGTTATCACATTATACCTCTTCCATATCCATGCAACGTACGGAGGATATATTCATTATACATTTTTATAAAGCTCTTATTATTTGATTAAATTTTATATATATCAGATGATAAATTAAAATTTTTAAATTAATAATTAAAAAATTAAGTATCTAGTAAAATAGAAAATGAATGAATAAATTTATGATTATTATATGCATTTTATATTTGATTATTATTAAATTTCTTACTAAGAATATGTTTAAAAAAAACTCAACGGGGATGTAAATACCTAAGTACTACCTAAGTGTTGGCATCCTTTGATAGTAAGGTGATGAGTTTGCAAAAATTTACCACTTCACTCAAAGATTCTTGTGAAATGCTTGTGGTAGGTAAACTAAATGCCAACACAATTTGCTAATTCTGCGTATATATTCCAGCCATCTAAGGCGCGGGCACACCGACCGGCGTAATTGCCGAGAAACGCGATCGGCGCCGCATCCGAGCCGTATTGATGCGTTCGAGGACTACATTGAGCGCGGTGGCTCGGTTCTAGCGCAGAATTACTAACTGTACAAGGATAGCATTCCATTTGTTTGCATTTGTGGCGCAACATTCGTGGTTAGTGGAACGACGTGGTAAGACAAGTTGGGCAGTAAATAAACTGGTACACGTGGATTATTCCGGTTCTTAGATATGTAAGAACTTTTTTATTCGGTTCACGGCAGGTCAGATTGCAATGCAGTGTACATATTTATTATAAGTACCTACGGAAAGGTTAAATAATGGATTTAAAAAATAATGAGTTCGCTTGCCTGAAACTATCCTTCTTATTTCATATGGAAGCCAGTGTCCATCATGAAGAATGTTTTTAGGTTTTTCTTATCTAATAATAAGTATTGTAATTAATATGATAGTGGGCTAACTAGGACAATTTATAAGGTTGTGTTAGTCGTGTACCTACTCTAAGTTGAAAAAAAAAACATTCGAATCTCGTTACTTTCTTTACCTTTATTTTTTCTATACTTTATTTTCTACTTTATATATATTTTTCTACTTTATTTTCTTTACCTGTAGTACCTATATTCTTACTTGTTTTTAGGGTTCCGTACCCAAAGGGTAAAACGGTACCCTATTACTAAAACTTCGCTGTCAGTCCGACTGTCTGTCCGTTTGTCATCAGGCTGTATCTCATGAACCGTCATAGTTAAACAGTTGTAAATTTCACAGATGACACTTAGTATTTCTGTTGCCTCTATAACAACAAACACTAAAAACTGAAATAAAACAAATAAGTATTTAAGGGGGCTCCCATACAACAAACGTGCCTTTTTTGCCGGTTATTCTAGACTAGCGGCCCGCTCCGGCTTCGCACGGGTAGCACTACGTTATTATACAATACATATAAACCTTCCTCTTCAATCACATCTATTAAAAACCTATTAAAACCGCATCAAAATCCGTTGCATAGTTTTAAAGATTTAAGCATACATAGTAGTAATATAGGGACAGAGAAAGTGACTTTGTTTTATACTATGTAGTGATAATGGTACGGAACCCTGCGTGCGCGAGTCAGACTTGCTTTTGGGCGGTTTTTTTCATTAATGCCAATAGAGAAAAGTATTGTCTTCATCTATCAAAAAATAACACCAGGAAAGACCTGTGTGCCTCCGATAAGGGAATAGATTCTCCGATTTCTAGCTACCTCCAAAACGTATTGCAAATTAATAGGTGGTAACGGACACCGGCCGGGCGGAGGACGGTTGCCGGTGTAATTGACGGGAAACACGGCCGGCCAGTCTGCACGGGCCTTATTTATCTGAGGCAGGTGGCCATACAAGAGTATGTACCAACCGAGTGAGGACAGAATATATAATCCTACTTTGTACCTACCTACTTTACTAAAATAAGTAATTAAGAAACAAAATCAACTCCAACGCTTGGCTTCTTTATTAATTAAGTATCCAATCCAATCCAAAGAAATAAGTGTTTGCAACCAAAGTTCTTTTATTAGCTTCATTTGTTCTTACATTCGACTGATATTACGAGTCATGTTGAATATTTCTCTCGGTAACACAATTTTGTCCTAACAATCATTGGGTGAAGTGGTGTGCCATATTAATTGAAACCGTTTAGGTACTTTGATAAACTTTGATTGCAAAAGCTCAACAATCCCACTAATTACATCGTTGAGATAATTAATTAAGGAAAAAACAAATCACTTTAATGTAACACGTCGGCACTTATGTAGCGCGAGCGTGCCCAAACAAAACAACGTAAAAAGACACGGACAAAACCCGGCCGCCATGCCAGCACGAAGGGCGGAGCTAATCATGAACAAAACTCGACTTGAAACCCACAACACACTCTTACTACACAACTTAGAAATAAACCTTAAAAGCATGAACTTAAAGTGCGGTATACTTTGTATACGGCTGGCAGTTAAAACGTTATGTTTCGATGTAAAAGTGCAAAAGTGGCCAATCAGCGCGCGGTTACCATAGCGACGTGGAGTTGCCACCGCTTTTGGATAGATGGCGCGACTTGACTGAAATATTATATTTTCTCGTGAATAATTACTTTGTCGCTGTATGTTCTTTTTATGCTTAGGTACCTACTTCGCTTGGTGTTTTTGTCCAATATTACTGCCTAATATTTAATGGAACTAAATAAACGAAGATTTTAATAAAGAAATAATTATAGACCTCATCTACGGACGGTGCTACGTTGCGACAATTTCGTTAAAATTCTGTTATAACTTGTGAAACTTGTGATATTAGACATCGGTAATTTCTTCATAATTTCAGTTATTTGTATGAGGTAACACAATGTCATGTCAGTTTACAAATACGCAGCAGAGCTCTCTATGTTTTTGTAAAGCCAAAATACACAAAAATAATATTAATAACAAATTACATTTCTAATAAGTATGAAAATTTAAAATGTGATCCTCTTATATCGGTTTACAAAGGGATATTCGGAGCAACGAGACGTTTGATTGCATAATAATCCATTTATTGCAACGTCTCACAAGCCGCCTCGAAATTGGGGAAACCTAATCCCCGACAAGCCATTATACCGAAAATTCAACTACCATCACTCATAACCGCGCCGTGCAAACTCAAAGTGCACTTTACGAGGTGAAGATAGGCATCAAATTTGTGTGTAAACTGAAAAGTTTTCCTTCTCGCGGAAATTAAGTGGCAATAAGCTTTACGCAGTGAGATTAGGGTTTAGTTTAGTTTGCGAGGGGTGCGCGGTTTGGAACAGAAATTTTCATAAATGCGCGCGGAGATGCGGGGCGGAGGAGCGGGGGGGGGGGGGGGCAGGGGGGAAGTATTTGTGTTTTCCCCGCAGCTTCCGAGCGATACTTGAGGTCCGTTGTGTGGCGGAACTATTAATAATAATTACGAGTCTAGCAGTTTCTGGCGATCCTAGCTGCCGCCGCATAGTGGATGCCCTGTACCTAATGAGAGCCACTCGCGAATTGTTCACCTCTGCATGTAGAACCTTCATCAGAAACCCATCGTAGTGCGGTGCGAGCCACGACGTCTTTACAGTAATCATTATATTGAATAAGCTTTGATAAATGTCTATGTGCACTCGGCATTCTCGGCAATCCACCGTCCAGCCCCATGGTTTACCAAGATTTTTAAATAATGCTGCTAATGTTACTTAAAAGACTGTATAACTACTCGTATATAAGTATATCGCGTTCGTATACTTACCTATCATGTTACTGTTTTGGTTATAAAATGTTAAGCATTGATTTGATATTACTTATCGGAATAATAATGAACTAGCACTACATTCTTCAAATAAATAAATAAAACAAAACAACCAAAGAAATCAATAGCTCTACGTCTGCAAAATCGATATTCAATCGATTGTAAAAGACGGCTATAAAAAAGGTTTCCTTCCGCGAATCGCTTTGCTTTCTTTGCGATTGTTCGTAAAATATCGAATTGCCGGCGCGGTGTCGGGTTCGCCACAACAGCTATTACTGCAAGCTATTGGGCAACAAATGCACGAGAGAAAGAAAAAAATGAGGTAAAAAATGTGAGCTTTTAAATCGATTATAACGTTAGCAATCGAATTTGTAGTAAAGTTAAAGTAGCTAGACGAAGAGAAGGTTATATGGATTTAATTCAAAGGGCGCTCATTTAAAGTTTACCTAATAATATTATGTTTATTTGGTAATAAATCAATATTTCTCCAATTGGACGGCGTTATGAAATAACGAATTACACGAACAAACCAAAAAAAAAAAGTTAATGATGCAGTTCGATTGTAGAGACTTTAAACTATATTCCTAGTCGTTTTTTTGTTCAAAAATCAACTCTCCTACCTTAATATAGAGGGGTGAATCAAGCGACATGTCTTAAAATGTTAGGTTCTGTGCATTTTATCGCTTTGTAATACCAAACTAAGCGCCTAAGTCGCTATTCCAAAATACAATAAATAAGGTTTTATTAAACATAAACGAATTAAATCCTGAGACATTCGACTTAATTCGTTGTTTCATTATTAAACAACTATAATATCTAAAATGCAAAATCAAATTACCCACCAAAATAGGCGCATAGTTCGTTATTGAGTATCCATTGGTTCATCTATTTCATTGATTGAGAATCAAACAATCATTAAAGCCCAGTGGAATTAGATATAAAATAGGGCTAAAATCGCAATGCTTGATGTGGTACTGCATTTTTGGTAGGTTGTATGGACTAGTAAGGATATGGTGTACCTAAATCCATATTAGCAACTTTGGAAAACTTGTGCTAGCTGGGCAACACGCAAAAAACTATGAAGTATTGAGACTTTTCTCACTTTTTTGCTCTATAAGTCATATACTATGCGTTTTTGACAAGTGTACTTCTGGACTTTTATAAGGTTAATAAAATTTGCAAAAATTGAAACCCAAACGCAGCTCTTTAAACGCTATAACGATCAAACTGTGGCCCTTCAAATACGGTAAGTTTTTCCGGAAAAATTACAATTTTATGTTTTGCTTCCGTTCGAAGCAGAATATTGGTAAAATCCCTGGTCCTATGAAAAAATTCACTGAAACAATGATGTAGTACGATTAACTAGCTTTCAGTTTAGCAAGGTGGCTACAAATGAAAACGTATTGCTATCCTTTTTATATGATTTAATGCATTCTTCAAATCCCATTTTTACCTTCAAGATTGTAGGTGAACTATTAGTATCACAGACTTCGTCTTGTACTTAAATGAAAGTTGATTAAACGTACAAAAACATTGTATTAGTGACCTTTTTCAAAGGACGAGGGATTTCACCAATATTTAGCTTCGGACGGGAGCAAAACTTAAAAGTGTCATTTTGCCGGGTAATGGACCACATTATTGAAGGGTCATAGCTTGATCCTTATAGTTTCGTTTGGGATTAAATTGGTGTAAATTTAATTGACTTTATAAAAGGACTGAAGTATGTTTGTCTAAAACGCATCGTTTACTACTTTTAGGTTGCATGTTTGGATTTATACTTGGTACACTAACATTTAACTGTTCGATACAACACACCAATGCAGTAGGTACAACAAGCTTCGCGATTTTAATATTAAATTCCACTGGGCTATTGAGTAGAAATTGCTTTACATTTTCGATTTTGTAGGTATATTTTCATTTATTCAACCGTTTTTCAGATTGTTTTGGTGTCAAAAAACAAGTTTTTGTTTATTTTTGGTAATATATAACTATTTTGCCTCTGGATATAATCTCTTTATACTCTTTATTACCCCCAAAACTAAATTGTATAAACGAATTAAATGACAAAATGCCGCCTGATTCCATATTGCAATTTTAAAATCGTACAAATAATGCAAAACGTAATATAGAATTAAGCGGAAAAATTACAATATCTTCTATACTATGCATCATACAAAAATATGTTCTTTTATGAAATAAAATATACATAATAATATATCACATAAGTAAAAATCACACCTATAACATAAATATTGTGCTCTCAGCAACATATTTAAATTTCAAAACTTTGAAGCTCTTTTTCTCAGTTTTACTGATTTGTCGCTTATTCTGTTATTTCATAACGCCGTCCAATTATTTTAGAAGCAAGATCTCCATTTGGTTACTCCTCGCCATGCATCTGAAAGAGTTCGCTTCGAGCGATGAGACGCCCTTTGTTACAATAATTAATTACTACCTAAATTAATTTGTGGTTTAATTTTTGTTTTGTTTTGTGGTGTTTCAATAAAAAGTTCATCTATCTCTATATTTATATAAAACGTCCACTAAAGGTACTTTGTATAACGCATAAAACGCAAAACGGAGGCACGAAGGGTGGTATCACGGTACCTATCACATTATACCTATCCGATATCAAGGAGTAACACCCCGTCCAATTATCTGTAGGTTTTTTTTAATGAGTCCACCATTCTCTACTCCCTCTTACCACTCATCTCTTACAATAATTAAAATAAGTACCTGCTTCTCTAACTAACCCCGTGAACAAGACTTCAAACTATCTGTAGCTCTGTACGTAAATCAAATAAATTCTGATTAATTATAATTGCTAATCGATTACTCACCGCTAACAATACTTATTAAAAACGTTCCAAGTCGTCGGTAACACAAGCCCACGCAGTTGTCAGTGATTTCTCAACAATGGTCGCAAAAACTCCATTGTAGCAGGGATGTCGCAAAAAACGCCATTATTCCGTTATTAGCGCGTCAATTGGCATCGATTGGTGTCAGCTTAATGGTAACCTGATGCTGGAGGAGTTTCCGCCACAGAGCTTCGGATAGCAACCAAAATATGTGAACACATTACTGGATCTTCCTTTTTTATTGCGTCCGTTGGTCATGAGCCGTCTACGAAGTGTGCGTTGTGCAGTGGTTACAAAGCACAGGGCCAATAATTATGGGAACTACAGGTGTTTGCTTCCGAATCAGAGTGTTCGTGTTATTCTTCAATTCGTAGATTTATTGAAATGCGCGTTATAAAAAAGACAAACTTATAGTAATATTTAAATACCTCTTGTCAATAAGTACGGATAAATAATATACTTATGAAGGCCTAGACTACAGCTTAAATAATTCTATATACCTACTCGTAATACATAGTTACATCATGATAAATCCTCCACTTCAGCCTGGTTTACGTTATGGTTATGACTTAAAACCTTACGAAATGTATACCAAGGGATATCGTTTCATCGACTTATAAATGTGCTATATTGCCTAGTCAATTAATTATTTTCATTTTGTGCTAAGCAGATCACGAATAAGACTGAATTGTATATATACCTATATTTATAGTCCCTTATGCATTGTATATAGTTATTTTATGTTACCTATGATGCTTATAGCAAATAAATTTATCTTTCTCTCTTAACTTACCTCTTATATATTTCGTAGACTGTGTACACCAAAGCACATTATACTATATTAAAAGATTATTATATTGTAACAGGGAACTGACCTGGATCCTGTCCTCAGGCAGGTCTGTCTTCAGCGAGAGCATCTCCCGCGCGTACACGTCGGGGTAGTGCGCGTCCTTGAACGCCTTCTCCAGCTCGTCCAGCTGGTACGACGTGAAGATGGTCCGGCTGCGGAGGAAGGTCCACATTACACCCACAAACTAATTTAATCATTTATTGTAAATTGGCAATTATACATAATGCACTTTCACAAGTCAAATATTTAAAGAACATAAAAAATATAGATGGAATAGAAGAGTTATGGTTTGTGTTTGAAAAAGGGTTATTTCATTTTTATGGCATGATTATGGTTGAATTTTCGGACAGGAAAAGGAACTACACTGCCCAGTGCTACATAAATACGTCCGTTAGAGAAGACAGCACCAACTCTACACGGATATAATTGTTTCTCAAATTGTATCTATTTGCTATTCCATTTCTCCAATCACAGTCTTTACATTAGTTTAGGTATGTTTTATAACATCAAAAACATAGTTAAATAAGATCCAAGTCATCTATTTATTATCATGTCGAGCTAGGGGCATTGAAGACATGCATTTTTACCATTAACATACCTAGTCATGAACTGTGTAATATGCTATCTTTATGAGATTAACCTATTCAACAACCTTCTACAACCGAAATCTAGGTAGGTACATAAAGAGTTAATTTTTATTTCTAGTGTTGAAATTATGCACGTCACTATATTTTTAGCGTAGTTATGTGTCTGTCAGTCACCTGTGTCTCCTTTTCTTCTTTTTCTTCTTCCCGTTGTAGGCGGTGAGGCCGTCGACGGTGAAGTCTTTGGCTGCTTCCAATGATGACACCCCTGTAACAAACAATTTCAAGTCTGTAATTATAAAGTTCTCCGTTAGTGTTACAAAAGTAATTCTGTGGGCATCTATAAACATCAACCCCTTTACAGCAGTCTTATTATGACGTACGCCGCGTCACGATGCTTTCTATAGAAACGTACCGTGCCCTGAGTATCCGTTTTTACTAGCTCGACATAGTTTGTTTTTCGTTTATAAACGCGCCAGTAAGGGCGCTGTTCAAGTTTTCATAGAAACTTCATTAAAATACCCAAGCGCAATAGTTACGTTTCTAACTACAAAAACTCACATTTTAGTGATTGCTACCACATGCTGAGTGTAATTAGTCGGCGTACTTAGGTACATTGCTATAGTAATCATCGTGACGCTGCGTACGGCGTGACGCTGCAAGCGGCCCATGGCGTTTATAGGTGACCACAGCCTAAATTGATAGCAGAGCAATATTTTTGGCATTTTAATTTGCACTGAGCGGGGCCGCATATCTACGTATCTTGTACATACGAATTTCGACGTCATAAGTCATAAACTGTCATTCAAATCTTAATTCATGTGGGCCCCAAGAGGTCATTTCTAAAAGTGAACCGACTTTCACTCGGATTTTGAATACACATGAGAAGAACCAGCAAGAAACTCATAATATTTGTTCTAATATCTAAGTATCTATAATATCTATTACAGGCTACACAAGATACGTAGTGTGTAGTCCCAGATTTCCCAGAGGAAGGTGCTAGAGCCAGTAGTGGTTTTAGATATATCAAAATCCAGACACGTTTTGGGCCATTTAATTTGCTAGTCAATAAATGGACTAATCCCCTAAGTACACAACTATCGCCTCCACACCTCGCCACCGTCGAGGATTGTCACATAATTACCGCATGTGATTGCCAAATGAATTACTAAACACGCGACGGGTTAACGGAGTCCACGGGGATTCCGGGGACTCCGGGGACGGGGCCTCGGGGACGCGGGGTAATTGAATTTGGCGACAATGAATACGACAATGAATTATTAAACGAGCGGGCTTGTGGCGAATTTATTGCGTTGTATACATTTCTCGGCCAATATTGGGGTAAAACAATTCGGTTGGTAGTGAAGCGGTGATGGTTGTCAGCGGGCGAGTGTTGTCGTTTTCGTTGTTGGTGTGACGAATCGGAACGTGGAGGGTAGGTGAGTTGGTGTGAGGTCAAACGACACGGTGATAATCGGAAATGTAATTGAGTCATTTGTGATTATAATTGCATTCTGTAATTTTAATGTGCACGGTTGATCATTATTGTAGACAATTACACATTTTCCATTTCTAAGTTTACCGAGATTTAACTATAACAGGCAAAACTCTGTGTAACTCGCCTATATTTTCAATTTTCTATATATACTGCCGCAATAATATTAGTAAGGGAACACAAGCAAAACGTCGTAGTCACGTCGAAACAAAACAGCCGTTAAATTGTCGTATAAAAGCGATAAAACCCGTCCAGTAAAACCAATCACCATTTCAGTAGCATCTCGTAACAATACTTCATACACTACGGAGCAATCTTGCCTAACACACAGGCCCTAGTAGCATGACGTGCGAGCGACGCGCAGCAGGCGTGTCCGGCGTGGCCATCGATTGGTCACGGCGGAGTGACAGCCCTAGCTGTTTACTTTTTAATCTCGCGGAATGGCTGCACTGGGTACTATTTTCTTTATGCTGTTTGCGATGAATCAACAAACAGTCTACAGAAACTTAACAATATTATGATATAAAACATTTCACATTTTGTATATTAATATCTCAGGTATTTTAGTACCTATGGTGACTACTCCAGCTTTCAATATTTAACCCGTCTTACTATCAGGTGAAAAACGTGATCTGAATAAACAAAGGATGAAATTAGCAAAACACGTCATCACAGTATAATATCGAATTAGGTAGCTACGGCGCCGTAGCAGGTTGCTACGAGACTGCTACGAGTCGATAAATGTATGCGAATTTGTCGCTCAACCGTGGTAAATTAATTTTCATCTTTTTCCAAAGCTGTAGAGGTCGAAACTGATTGTCTACATAATACACTAAGTTAAGCATTTTCAAGTTTTTCCATTATCGCTACTTTCCTACGAGATAATTAATGTAACTCTAATCTCTGCCTCATAATAACCATTGAATTAAAACAAAATATCAATGATTGCTATTTTAAATAAATATGCATTAAACATAACTACTAAAAATAGTTATGAATAAGAACGACCTACGAGTATTAACACTAAATTAAGTACATAAGTATACTTCGTACAAACTGGTTGTAACCTAAATATCTAGTCTAGATGCTATTTTTAACAGGTACCTAGGTAACCTAACATTTTTACAGCCACCACCACTCAAATGACCACCGTTTGTCTGCGCGTCTAAGGTCTACAATGGGTTGGTGAATGGTCTAGTAATATACTTAGAGTGAGAGGCCCGCGGCGGCAACTGTTGCCAGCTTCTTGTTTCGAATATTGCCGCACTTTCCAGCCTCGATAGTGGCATCGGGTGAGGAATGCACTCACAGATGATTAAATAGTTACTCCGATACAGTATAGTATACTCCAATACCAATATGTATTGGTATAACATAATTAATGCTTTTTAATGTTTAGGTTAAGTTATTTGTTACATTGAAATATTTCAAACGTCTAGTATATTCACGGGATGAAAGACATAAATACCGCGTGGGTGAACAAATCGCCGCGCGAGCCATTTTTCAACACTGTACCGTACCTACTGTCTCCCAATAAAAAAAGTTTCGACGGGTTCCCAACGAATACTAGCTCAGACCAAACCTTAAATATTCCATCCGTCACGCATGACAGCGGACGTTTCAATTTGGCCGCCGGGCTCCCAGGTGCCATTCACGCGGCTGAACGCCGACTGACTACACGCGCCGTGAATAGAACGCTTTATGTGTGTGATGGGATTGACTTGCTCAACGTATAGAATTTTTGTTGTAGATGGGAGTTCATATTAAAGACGATCCACTATGCTGATGCTAATGGAAAACTCGAGAACATGTCGAATTATTTAAAATTAATTTAATCTACGAAAAGAGTCTACAGCGGTATTTTTTACCATTTATTGGTATCTTTATTAAACATCAATAAATCAACAAGACAAAAAAGTATATGTATTAAATATTAAAATAATTTATAATAATAAAAGTCAAAAGAGGTTCAATGTAATAATAGGTCCCGTCTAAAACACCGAGATTTTTATATTCCATATGGTAGGTATATGGAATTAATGCATGCATGCACGGTGTAATTTAGCCAAATAGTCCTGAAACTGCGCCAAGCGACAGAATTGAATGCGCATGTCTACCGTGCTATATTTTACAATTCAATGTTCTGAGTGGTGCTGGTTTGCAAAAAAAAATCTGCGTAGTTACAGATCCGATTCAGCTTTCATTAAATATCTGGTTGTTTTCGATTTATGTTACATTCGATGTGAGCAAACTACCTACGTCACTGCTAACCGGGAGCATCAATGGAGTCCTACATATATCTACATCAAGCAAAATATATCTTTCGTAGATTCCTACACAAACTGCCTCGCCAAACAGAATAGAGCGAAAATCGCTTCACGGAGCAATTTCCAGAATATAATATAAGCAATATCCCACCCGTGCCTTATTCTATATTGAGCCAATCGTCAGGTAAGAGCTACATAAATTGGCAATCGTGTCTCAGCCAATTTTCAGGATCCGCTCAAAGTGCTCAAATCTGATTTGTTTGCGCGCCTCGAGCGCGTCTGATGACGTCACGAGGCGAACGTGACAGAAGCTGATATGCGTCTGTAATTGGCCATGCGAGAAATTGGGATGTGAAGGATCGCAGACGGTAACGGTTTTTTATAATGGAGCCAAAACACAGCTGTTTGTGTCACGTACGGACTGACATTGCTCTTGGACTGGCGATGGGGGTAGTGACCACGATACTGTTTATTATAGTCGACCTTAGTGTTGAATTGATCTTTGATCTATATAGATTTGAACCCTTTCGGAAGATGTTTATTTTAGATCGTAACTTGGAGTAAGATGATATAAAAATATTTTAAAATTAACGTCTCCCTAGAGCGGTGCTAATCTATATAAAGCAAAGATCTAATAAACAGTTTCGTAGTCACTACACAATAAAACCGATTAGTATAGGTGCCTAAGTAAAAACTTTGTATAAAAAATACTACACTCAACATTAATTCTTATCTAATTCCTCAAATCCCCGTTTGCAATGAAACATGCAAACCCGCAGATTAAAAAGAAATCTCGTAAGCAATACGACGAGACGCACAATTATTAAGGGAGCGCGTACAAGAAATTGCCAATTTTCCCGCTACGGGCCAATTGAGCCGCGCGACAGGCGACGCGACGAAACCGGGCACATTTTCAATCGTTACTCAAAAGTGTTTTAATTAAAAATCGTACCTACTTTAAACCTATAACAATGTATTGCACAAGCAACTCCTGGCGACAACAACAGTAGCTACTAAAGATATTTAGGTTGTTGTTTTAAGACCCTTTACTATAAATTCACTGGCAAGTTTCTTAGCGGTTCTTCGCATGGATTTTTTGTCCATTGGTGGAGACTGGAGTCAGATAAATATGTTCAGAACTCATGTGAAATAAGAATTTTGACTTTGTCTTTGACATGGTAGACTAGTATGAGTAGAAAAGTATGATACAGTGTAGCAATTTTTAAATGTTACAGTCTATTTAAATAATTTTGGTTTTATACATTAAAACAACAGTACTTAAGGCAATTTGTAGACCTTTTTCAGTAGGTACATTTAGATAAACCATAGTGTAATTTAATAATGAATAGTTTATTTTTGATATAAAATAAACACGATCTTTATCTGAAAACACGCACAGAAATGACAAACATATATAAAGTGACATATAAAAGTCATATAAAAAGTGCAAATTAATAATAATAATTGTTTATTCTGTACTGTCCCACTGCTGGGCAAAAGTCTCCTCCTCACTTTCGTGAAGAACATCATAATTAAAATTAATCTGAAAATAAATGGGCAAAATAATATATTGAAATGAGATAAGTAGAAAATTACCTGAATAAAACTGTCGAACCGCTACGGATACATGAAACAAATAAAAATATCACATCAGAACACAGGAAATAAATAATACAATAGAAAGCAGAAATAGTCGAAAACCTCCGGTGGTGCAGTGAATGGTCAAGTCGACTCATACTGTTGAGGTTGCTACTTCGAACTCGCTGCAGGGAATTAAAAAAAAAAAGTTATTTCGTACGGTAAGAGTCTGATTAAATCGCACAATAATTCTAGTGAAATACCATTTAGTATCTGCAGTTAGTCTTTAGAAATGCTAATCATTAGTTTAGCATTCAAGTAGGTAGTTGTGATCCTTGAGTATATTTTATTATATTAAATGACTAACAGCAACGTTGTTAGTAGAAGTCAAATTTTAAGAACTAACCCAAGGCTATAGAATTGAAATGTTCAAGACCAGTTACATATTTTACAAAAAAATACAATTTCGGGTTCGTACAATGAAATTGGAAGTTTAGACATGCTCAGTGCTCACCTACTTTTGAGCCCGATTGTACCAATTATACATCAAGAAAAAATATGTCTAATATTCGCTGGAGGAAAACAGCCGCCTCCATTCCAACATCTCAAGCACGCGTTCAAAACCACCCGTCCTCCAAAACCACACTGAGGCCATAGAATAATGATAAGCCCAGTATCACATTACGCACTCTTGTTCCCACCGCGCAGGCCCACTGTATTGACAATATTCTGTGGCACAGGTGTTAACAAAAATGGAGCAAGTCTACGGCGGACAAAAGACGGGCTGCGAACTGAGGGCCTTTGTGGAAGATATTGTGATCTTGGGCAGCTCCTGCACTCTTAGTCATGTTTGAGTTGGAGACGCGATGAAGGTTGTCGACAAGGCTGATAAACCTATTCTGAGTATACATCTTTCTTCTTAACATTTATATCAATTACGCGTCACGTTGTTTGTCCGCGATGGCCTTCTGAACTACTTAACCGATTTTAATCAAATTTGCACACCGTGTGCAGTTTGATCTAACTTGAAAGATAGGATAGCTTACATCTCAATTTATAGCCGCAATAACAAAAACTTTATCCACAGCAACGCGTGGCGGTCTGCTAGTAATGATATATGAAAAGAGAGAAAGAGGAGCGAGAACATGTTTTTTAACGTTACGCCTCAATATGTTCTAGCAAAAAAAATTATAAGTAATGCACTATGTTTTAGTCATGTCAGAGGCCCTTGGACGGCTTAATAAACTCTGACGCCCGAGGCCGGCATTAGGTACCTCTTTCACGAACAACAATAATTATAAACACTTCCAGCAAAATTAAATACATACTGTACCCACGCATTACCATTGTAATGTTTGTCGATAAGGCTACGTAGCGATGTACTTTACCAAACTGCGATAATTAAGGACATTGTCTCCAAAATAAATATTGTTCATTACGCCATTACCGACCGACAAACAGACCCGTGAGGTAGGTATTCATGAACATAAACACAGCACAATATGATTCAATTAGTAACGTTTAAATGGAGCAAATATGTCTGGACTAGAGATGTCAGCCATCCGGACACTTCAGCTAATCCGGCCATTTGTCTACATTTGCCTACCTACCTATGAGATATTTTCTGAGCAGTACAAGCAAACTGTGAATGACGAAAAGCCGACTAATATCTGAGAAATAATACAAGTTTCATTGTTATTATACTACTACACATTAACTACATACTATTAACAATTTTTTGTATTGTATTGGGAACTGGAAATGTAGGTATTAACTAGCTTGATAACTATACACTTGCTAGCTAGGTACATCTAGCACGCCTAGTACGCCTTTCCATTTGGAAGCAGACGCTTATTTTATCAAATTTGTCTTCGATTCTCAATTTTGAAGATAGTAGGTAAATTCAACTACAGTCCGGCTTGATATCCGGCTACTATGACATCACTCGCTACATCTCTAGTCCAAAATAATCAATAGGATAACTATTAACTAAGCATTTACGCAATAAGTACAAATTCTAATTAAGGCTATATTGTTCCATAATTACGTCGAATTTGTTCACATGTTGAAAGGCAACAATGTATTTTGGTCGCAGCTGTTTACCTATTTTAGTCAATTGATTGGAGAATATTTAAATACTATTTCATTACTGAAATTGATAACCTTCTCACAAGCTTTGTATTGTCAGGTTCAAAATAATGATAAATTCAGATTTATTAATGTTTACCTGATTTTTTTCTCACACTTCACCTACATTAATCTTCTTGTGACACCGCTCTATGCATGGCTGTCTGTAAAGAATTGCTCTTACCAATAAGACTGCGCATCGTGACTCCTAATTATTATTGTTTCTGTTCTTGCTTTAAGCTATTATATAAACTATTTTCTGTGGTAAGTCTTTACTGAAACTTGTCTGTATTGAAATTATACATATCTACCTATCAAAATGACGGAAACTCTACACAACACTATTGGAACATCGCCATCACAATTGGCTATAATTATCTGCCACTGGACTTAATATTTACAACAGACCACAGATACCACACCACCACAGATTTCCAAATTAAATCTTGCTATAAAAAGTAAGAGGAAAGCTAATCACTACCTTATTAGGCAATCAATAACAAAAAAAAGACTTGAATCCCGTAACAAACACGACAGTGATTACGTTCTGACTATGCGAATATTTTGTTCACAGTGTTTCTCAATGGCCAGAGCCTGAAGACATTTCATTATGAGCCGAAAGCCCCAAATAACATCAAATTCCAAAGCGCTAAATATAACATTACCATCTGTTTAACGAGCTAAACGCCGTAACGGCGTTAGTCTACGACTCGTCACGAGGGACGCGAAGGCATCGGGAAATCATTTTTTGGGGCGCGGACCCCTTGGGGCTCGTTATACTGCCTTGCGGGGGTGGGAGCGGGGGGTTTTCCGCAATTTTTTTGAAAACGATATTGTTGAGCCCTCGACACGAGGGTAGGTAATGACGTAAGAATATACGCAGGAATCGGTGACACCCTACTTTTGGCCAAATTATGTTGTCGTGGTTCTATTAATGTGAGAAATAGTTTGTCCAGAACGCTATCAGGAGTTTCGTTTACTCATTTATTGTTACGTTAGTGAACACACAGCCTTCAAAAATAAAAAATCTGTATGAAAATACATAAGTACATAATGTTAAATTTAAATGTACCTTAAAACTGTGCATTTCGATCTTGGCTGATGTTAAGAATAAAACCTTATTTGAATAGCAGTTCCATTCATAGGCTATCTAGCTATCTAGTTTTCTTCATAGGAAAAAAGCTCTTTGGCTTTTTAATATTTACCAATAATATTTAGGTAGGTAATATGTGTTTCTGGTCTGGGTATGATGTGTATGTGAATTTATATGTCTGTAATCAGTACCCACGATACAGGAGCAACACTAGTGTAGGGCTACGTTTTTTAAACAGAAAAGAAAGAATATCTTAAAATAAGTAGGCATTACTTACAGAAGAAAAAGATAAATTGTAAATAAACCCTACCACATTTAAATTGGTTCCAATAGTAAAAATGATTAGAATTTTAAAATGTGTGTCGTGCCTATTTCATAACATGGAATCCCATCAAACCCGGTCGAGGCGTTGAAGAAGAAGAATTTAATAAGAACACTCGTTTCATTAGACACAACCATTGGGTAGGAAGATTCAAAATAAAACTAATCTTACCATAGACATAAGGAAAAATAATATCCTACCTAACTACCTGCATATTCATTTATTTATTTATAAGTGTCTTAAAAATACATAAGTTAGTTAGTTATTAGTTAGTTTAGTTTATAGTTCTATTAATAGGTACCTATTTAAAAACTTAACCATCACCGTAGAGTTTTTAAGTGCTATCTTCTGTAACAGGCGCAATTCCGAAGCACTGGTAGAGTTTCCTCGATGGATTGATTACCTGGGCGTGAATTAGCCATGAGTCAGAACGAAATGAAAATGTATTTTCTCAACCAGAATAAGTGCATTCGTTCATTCATCATTCATTCATTGATTTAACCATATTTCATTATTCTATTGTTCTTGTAGTTCATGAAACTCCAGTGTTTAACTTTTCAAAGTGCTATTGTTATTGCCATTACATTAAATGATTTGAGTTCAGAGTTTTCGTTGATAGGTTGATATTATAATTGTCCTTTTTAAGTATCGTTGTGGTAGCCAGGCGGGGGCAAGACTTATGAATTTTCAAAGGATAAAATAATTACTTACCGTAAATTCATAATCGCCGTACTGATCTATATCTACCTGTATATAGATACTTCTACCGTAGGGGTAACATTATGCCACTGTTAGGGGGTGAAAAGAAACGTAATTATGGGCACAGGCGAATGAGCAGCAGCGGGCATCGACGCGGGAAAATATAATGGTTTGGTAGGTAATTCTGCTTTCTTGGGGCTACAGTGTAAGTGTTATGCAGATGGACAACTATGTATAATTAAAAAAACATTTCTCGAGAGAAAGGTGCGTGATTTTATAGTAAAATGTGAAATATTGCAGTCTATGATGCAGGCAAGGAGAATCGTACGTTTTTAGGATTATGGTAGAGGTTACTTAGATAGGGTTGCATCCTTAATATTCCTATATTGAATTAACGTGACTTAAGTTTTTACTTTTAGGTATGCAAAACTAAAACTTCAAGAATTTTCTTCTCCTCAGTTGATAGGCATCCGTTACTCTAGCTAGCATAAAGTGATCTCATATTATTTTAGAAATCTTCAAACTTGCCATACTGTAACACCTGCACTACTGAGGCTCACGGAGGACGGTAGTGGAGGGGGAGGGGGGGGGGGAGTAGGCGGGGCCTTGTCCGACTCTGTAACTGCCACTTAGTATTGGCCACTTTTATATCGGCTGTGGAGGCAGGTGCCACTGAAGGTTCTTCGATTGGGCCAGAAACGATAGACTATGGGTAAGAGGACTTGTAGGCAATATTATTTACGTGTATTGGATACTTGCCGTCTTACCACAATAGATTTAACAAGAGTTGAACAATGTGTCTAAAATTTTGGTCCACAAATCGATGTCTACTCCATTACAGGCGAATTAGCTTCTAATATAGAAAAATAAACAAAAAACCTCGCAAACAAATTTGAATCCGTTTTCATCGGCGACAACAATAACATTTTATGATTAGAAGTCTCCCCCCTTCCCCACCCTCTAAAGGCCACTGATCGTATAATGAATTCATCTAACCTCTACACGCGGTAATATAAACCTTACTGGTTGACAACAAGGTTGAAAATAATAGAACAAGAAGACCCAGATCCTAAATATCAAAGTGAAGGCCCGTTACACAACGCTTTTTTAAGAACAGTAGCAAAGGTCACGCCTTTTCTATAGAAGTGATCGTAACCTTATTAGAACGTTCGTGTAGAAATCACTGACCATAAGTGTTGAGTTAAACGGAAATTGTTGGTATTCCTTTCATAGAGTAACAGACACAACTATAAACTTTAATAATAACCAGCTCTTAGAGTCCAATTTCTTTTATAGTTGGATGGATCGTAATATTACGTTCTGCTATCCACACAACAACGACGTGGCTACGTTAACCAGGGTAGCCAGTGCAGTGCCGCACAACGATTTGCTAGCAATTCAAAGTCCACTATAGTTCGATAATCGAATATCTTGCCGGCTCTTCACATCGAACTTCTTGCATGTTCTTCTGATTGAAAATTTAAGAATCTAAAGATTTGCCTCGTGTCGAAAGGTATCGGCGAACCATATTTCGGTGAATCGTTATTCGATTAACAGTTTACAAGCACGAAAGATTATTTCGGTGAAACGTTGTCTGATAAATATTTGTTTTCATCAAGTAGGTAAATAATTATCGAAAGACTTTATTAGTGAACCGCTGTCCAATTAACTGTTTTTCCGACACACACACACACACTCGACGAAGGAATCCTTCGGTGAACCGTGGTTCGATGAACGAATTCCGCCATCGTCCGTGAATTCGATAGTTCGAAACAAGTGATTCGGCGAACAGCGCTACGTTCTATGTAACCTGCTGAAGCGCCGTTGAAGGTGGTTCACTGCCTCCGTCAAATTCTTGCCCATTAGCAATTATAATAGGCACTGTCCCCGGGTAAGTGCCTGCTCATTACTTTAGGCTCTGGGCCCTGTCGGTTAATTACTGCGGGCGTTCGAGCCTGCCACTTGATTAGATGGCACTATTGGATTTTGGCGGAAATTAAGTCGTCTTAGATGGAAGATTTGAGACGGACAAGCGAAGGTATTTCTTCGATAGACACGCGTCATGCTTAGTACGTAATTGGAATTAAGACCATTTACTTAGTTCATATTTGAGCTGGCTTAGAATGAAATTGTTTCAGAGTTTTTATACCCAAATACGGCGAAGAAAAAGAAGAGTTTGCGCCTTTCATAATTAGTTGATGAATACTTTTTATTTACTGAAAAACTACCTTTTTATACTTTACAGGGTAGCATTTGAGTACTATAACACCTTTCTCTCTCTCTCTCTCTCTCGCTCTCTCTCTCTCTCTCTACCCACTTGAATGGAAATTACACAAGTGCCCTCTAGTTGCTTTACCTACACATGTCAGTTCCCAGGATAGTAACTGGACACCTGCAATTAGTCGCCACTCACGCCCTGTCCAGTGCACTGGAGTGTTTACTCTCCATAATAAGACACTCCGTCTGTATCTAATATTTGCTTGATTATTTTTGTGGCGGGAATATTAGATTATTTTAATGCAATGTAGGCACAGTCAACTTTGTGACGGTTTTTTACTGTCATTGTTTTTTAATTACGTTTTTTTAAGAACTGAACGGCCGTTGGTATTTGTTTAGCGGCAGAATATTACAGGTTTTCAACTTTTATATTATAAACTCAAAAGATTCTACAACCAATTTCTAAAAGCTACAATATCAAATGATAACGAGACTGTTCACGAGATTGCAGTAGCGCCAGAGAATAAAGTTATAGTCGGATTTTTTATCTATAGATTGGTATCTATCTACCCGTTATAGGAAAAAAAGCACAACGCTTGCATCCACTGGTCTTATGACGAACATTATTTTCAAGCTGATTTTGTATATTGCTTACGTGCCTCTCAATAATGACTTAAACCCTAACTAACAGATTGTTAAAAGTTAGTTAAACCGCTCTTGTGTATCAAAGCACAAAATAACTCGGCCAGTAACCCGATACCCAATCGGCGTTAAGAAAGTGGCAAACGTTAATATACTGCTTGTTGTTTCAACTTGTCGTCACTTAGCGAGAAAACGCCGGTCTGTGACACCTGACACTTCACTGCCGGCACGTGACAAACTTAACCTTATTCTGTAAGTGGTAGAGTTTGCTATCCTCCGGGTAGTGCTGTGATGGTAAGTGTGAACATCGACAGCCGCTACTTGTCTTGGCGACAGAAAAAGTTGTTTCCTCTCAGATGTGTCGGTAATGGAGATGGTTGTGGTCGCTCGGCGGCGCTTAGATTAGGCCTGCGGTCTGTGAAGCGATCACACGCTATGCGTTAATATCTATAGTTTTTTGTACCATTTCCAACAGCAGAATTTTTCATCCTAGGCTTAGCAATCTCAGCATGTTTACCACCTTTGACAACATTGTCACTTTACACGCGAGACGATGGTCAAATGTTAACCAATAAAGAATGAGAAGTTTTAGTTTTTTCTTCTTCTTTCCTTTGAATTTTCAATGCAAAAATGCCTACAAGTATTGCCCAGAAATGTAAAAGAACCATGTGGTTGCAAAGACTGTTTGTAATTTAAGCCAAAATTATTTTGACTATGGTGTTCACAAGTGAACAATATTTAGTAAACGAATCTGCTAAAGTAAACTTTAATCTTTCACTATACACAGTTAGTACACGTTTAACTAAATGTGTGTTAATAGTGTCTGGTCGTGGACGACAAACCCAAATTGAACAGTGGTTTTACAATTCCACGTGAATAGCTCACATGTGTTCTATGTCACATTTGATTTTCTTTCTAATAGAGCTCGGGCATGCGTCAACAAATCATTTTGTTTGATAAATTATTCCTTCAAAAGCAATGTGGTTTCTGTGATATAAAAAACCTGGTAGAGGTAGACGCTCGCAACTAAGAAGGTTAAGGTAAAGTACTCAATACTCTGCCATGACCGTATTTTATTTGCTCTAAAAATTATCATGTCCAACCATGCCCAATCACAACAACAACCAATAGGGCCACAGACTCACATCTGACTTTCCAGTACCTACATACGCCAAACAATGGGACCCTAATTTTCAAATTAAAGATGGCGGCTTATTCTAAACAATAGCAAGGCGAAAGGCCATCGCGCACCGCGCTCGCATTGTTTTAGAAACAATAAAACTGCGTAGAGTCATCGTGAACCGTCAAATCTACCGCGAATTCCACCCTGCGGCGTTCCAAATATGAAACTGCCGCGGAAAAATGGCGGCGAAGGTAATTTTTACAAATGGCTGCCGTGCGGGGAGCGTCAGGTGGTCTGCGGCTTTCAGACTTGGTAGGGTTGATAAACACACACGGCGCACTCGCGAACCAAAGCATCAAAAAGCTACTTCTCATTACCCTGCCTTCCACTGTTTCTCCCGCCATTTTCCCCGCCAAATCCCGATACACAACGCTATAATGGGCACAGGGATTAAGTAATTTGAGCCCTCAAACTAATATCTTTATCAACCTCTAATTTGCGTTAACAATTTTCTAAACGTCACGTCTCTAAGCGAATTCCTTGGACTACCACATCTTAGGAAGTCTTATATCTGTGGCCGGTTGAGTGAAAATGTATTCTATGAGCGGAAGTGGAGGGTCTGGTTTCCGATAGCTAATAGATTGGTTTATGATCTGTGGCGGCTCTAGTGAGCGGGCGACTGCGCCGTGACGGGTGCCGTTTGGCGGATTCATTACGGAGACAAAGGCGGGTGTGAGGGGGACACGCGAGGGATCCCCCGTCCCCCTCGCACGAGAGCCACTTTCCTAAATCACTGGCAAATGTATTGTTTGCCATAGTTGGCTGGCGACGGCGACGCTTCCAAGGAGATTGCCAGCTCAATTTGCTCGGATCACATTGGGTATTGATTAGTTTGTATAATGAAGGCGTGATTAATGGTACAGACAAGAGAAGACACTTGAATGTTATTCCTAATGAGGCAGAAAACTCGGATCAATACTAAACTTTAGGATGAACAAACTATACGCGTCTCGACGGCAGTATAACAACGGTAGTAGGATGAAACATATGACTTGAGGGATGTTTCAAGTTTGTTTGTAGGCAGCGTGTCGTCATAGCTGTCAGGGTGTGATCGTGTGGACACAAACATGCCATTTTTGCATTTAAAAGACATCTAAGAGGACAAATAAGCATTTCAGTTTTGCATTATACATAAGTACACACATTTTTTTTTTCATTGACTTTTCTAATAATCCCAAAATACTTACGAAATATAAAAAGTTGGTTTGCACAATACAACCTCATTGAATCTGGAATTAATCAAATCAAAGTCCGTTTAAGCTTGAACATTATCGCTCGGTCACAAGCCCATTCTGTCACAGTTTTAAAAACGTAGACAACGAGTCCCAATCGGACATAATATCTTCGTAATAAACACATTTGTTTTATTTTCTCATAACCCAGTCGGCCATACCTTTTTATTTACTCGTTGATATGAACTGTACAGTCTGAGGGAAAAGTTGTAACCACAAATCTCAATCATCTTCATTACATCCATTTAGTGTTAATACAAACATGAAATTTAATTGGCGCCTATGAGTTTGTGTCAAATCTTAAATCCAAAATGAATGAGCTTTGGTGCAAGCCGACCTAACCCCAACAATAGTTAATTAATACAATGTTAAGGGAGCAGTAACTCACCCGTGAGGTGCGGCTGCGAGCCGGGGCTGTACGGCGACTTGATCTGCGGGAACCCTGCAAAGAATTAACTCCATTAAGCAGCAGCCAACAACACCTCGCCAGGAATTCCAATTTAAACTGCCCGACGCAGATTCACTTACTAATTTACTTTTATCTGAGACTCAGCGTTTATGAGGAACGTTTTAAAGGAATTAGCACCTCCTAGGAATCCTTGGGAGACTTGGGAGGGTTTTGCTTTTGTCTTGTGAGGTCATTGACCAGCTCAGTAGTTTTTTTTGTGGCATATCTCTTCTGCAAGAGTTGGCATGGGAAAGTACCACTTCGTTTTCAGATATTCATCCGCCAAGCAAGATTAAAACTCATTAGTAATAACTACAATATTAAAGTGTTATTCTACCATATTTAGTATACCTTTAACATTTCCTATGACGCAAAAACTAAATTAAAGATATTTCTACGTAATAATATCTAATGCAGCACGTTTTATTTAGCAGTGGTTTTACCAATATTTTAAAGTTCATAAATTTTATGTAGGTATACATAATAGGTACGCAGAAAGCTATTAGATTACGCCAAAAAACAAACCCATCGGACAAAGGCGTGTAATCGAATATGAAGGACAAATCAAATCAAATTCGCGAGACAATGCGAACAATCGCCTGAAATCCGAAGACGTCTATTCACGGCTCTATTCTGGGGTTCCTTGGCCGATAGAAACGGCACATGTAGGTAGAGGCTGTGGTATGGGGACGGATTATGGTGAGGCACGTGAGATATGACTTAAAAATAATGAAGATCTGCCGCTAATTAATATAGACCCAATTTAAATTTTTCAAACAAACTCATTTTCTAAACAATACAATAACAAATTGATGAAATCCAATCATACCTAACTATTTTTCAGAAAATTACGTTTTTCTCGTGACAGATTCATAGAACCATTATGCACTTAAGTTCTGTTCACACCATCAAACCAACTTTCCAACCACCTCAACACACAATAAAGAAAGGCACAAAAGACTTAAAGACTTCCTCAATTACTCGTGGCAAGATAAATACAGTAACTGGTGCGTGTAAACGCTGCATTGTGTTCTCATGACACATCCGACCTGGTAACATGGCCACCTCTGTTTATTATTCTATGGTGTGGCCAGTACTAGCTGCTTTTTATACTGTGGCGTTTAATGCAGCATGGAAAACATAATGGTGGAAATTATAATGCATTTATCTTTGCTGTTGGTGTAGGTTAGTATTTGTTTAAGCTATTTCAGGATAGAATTACTCAACTTTGAATCTTTTGTCGCAAAAAAACCGTTTATTACAAAATCTTTTTAAAGCACCTACCTACATAGGTATACTATAGGTACTCGTATAAAGAAAACAAACACCTTATATACTTACCTCTATAAAACAACAAATATATGAATTTTACTAAACACGTATACCTAAGTTTCAATTTCGACTTAACTTCAGCTGACAGTACCTAATTGTTCGGTTGAAGTCTTCCATTAGGTACTTATTTTACTGAATCACCGTAAACTTTCCAGCCCACAATTTACTTCCTATTCCTACTTCTTGTTCATAAAATCCCAAAAATCCATACCAGCTGTCTCAAAAACACACACACGTTGAGTCCCAACATTCCGCCCATACCCGCACACCCATCCCGTAGAATAGCTAACAGTTCGGTACAAAAAAGCTCTACAATAGAGGCATCGCGTTACACGCTTACACGCTGACAACAAGAGGATTACACGCTCAACCCACTTGGCTTGTGTCAAGTTGTCGCGCCACTTACGAAAACTGCGTTCGAGGATGCTCATGCGCAGCTTTTGTTTCATCATTTTGAATTTGTTGATTACTCAGTGTTGGGATATTTTGTGGAGTCTTGGGTCGTTGGTGTCTTTTTTATTGTTTATCTCAAACTAGAACCCGATGGATAACAATAATAATAATATACTTAATATTATATTATGTTCTCTGCCTGTAGTCCCACTACACAGCAAATACCTGCCTTCCTTTATCATTTTTCTTAGTATTGTGTGATGCATGGACCAATCTTTTAGATAGTATTAATACAATTGTATGTAACCTACACATCATAATGTATTTACCAACGAACCTAAATGATGCGGCTACATAATTCAATATTACATAATGTTAATTACTAACCTATTACCACAAAACATTTGCTAACAAAAGGCTCTCCTTTAAGTTGTACAACTAACATTCATTTTCAAGCTTCTATTGTCGCTCCGTATCGAATTCCTTCATTAATTGATAGAGCAACAGATTTAATTGTGTTCCCCTCGACCGTCAGTCGTCAAGCCGCGTCAATAAAACGGCTTAACGAGCTCCAGATAATAGACTAATGAGTCATGACGATTACGCGTCTATCAACACTCATCAAGCTGTCAGACGATGATTGAGGTAATTTTTTATGTTTTTATTTTATTAGTGTTGAATATTGAGATTAAAAGGATATGAATAAGAATAGCTGTATTGTAAATAACCGTGTAAGTACATAATATATCTTGTTAAATATTTGCTTTTACAGTAGATTTTGTGGGTTATGTCGACCTTTCAGGTCGTTCGAGTTATTGATAATCAAGTGCCTAGTTAAGAAGATACTATTGTATAGATAAATTATTTCAAAGTCAAAGTCAAATCGTTTATTGTAAATAGGCAATAAAAGCGCACTTTTACAAGTCAAAGCGTTTTTAAGCAGCGTTTATGTTAGAATCCTACCTAACCCATAACGGCCTATTTTATTAATCCATATAAAAAAAATAGATTTGATTAAACCGTTGATTATAAGGTAATTATTCTAAAACTTCGCAAGTAACCTATTAACCGTTAATCTGTGCCACAATTCATTAGCGTGTCGTGGCAGCCATCTTGTTGTAAATGTCACATTTGAATTCAGAACACGTCCGCGCTCTCGTGCCCTCGCCGCGTTGTTGTCGCACGCATCGCCTCGCGACTCGCGAGCCTCTCGGTGTGCGCTCACCCTTATTTTATTTTAATTTAGAATCACTGCCACTTTTATGAAACTAAGTAAAAACATAACGATGGTAGAATAGTCAAGTCAATATATTTTTACATTAAATTATGTCTGTAGCATTCTTTGAACTAAAAAAATTGACTTTTATGGAATAACGTTCCGGTTTAATCTCGCTTGATATTTGTTTTTTTACGTAGCTTTTGTCTGTTTTTATAACCCTATTTAATAACGCGATAATTAAAAAAAAACATTGCAATGAGTAGGTAGAATATACTTAAACTAAAAATAATTAATAGTCCTAGACTTAGCAAAAAAGAAACTTGGAAATAAATTATTGAAAGCTCTAGGTATATGTTATATAGTCACAAGAAGTAAACTTTAATATGACTTTCATCCGACTCCTGCCTTCCTAACCCCACATTGTCGGCATACCAGTCTTGACTCCAATAATGTAGGTATTAATATCCAATCGACGCGGCTCTAATTGAGCCGGCTGTACTAGTAATCCTGCAAGAATGCGCTTCTGTTCCACACCACCAGCGTAAGCTGACCTCTTTAATGCACACCGACCCGCTACGTGTGGCTGGAGTAACTCAACTCAGGGGTTTTTAATTTTTCTAAGTTTATTTCCATACAATTAAAACAAACTTGTTTTTTTATCAATTAGGTAAATACTGGCGGAAATTTGTTTTAGTACAAAAAACACTAGTATTAAAATATCGAGCTCATACAAAACAGGTACAAGAGGTGCCATCTAAAAATTGTGTTAGCATGAAACATACCTTTACAACACTACATTATTGTGACTATCATATTTTTATGGAAAAATTGGTCGTCAAATCTTACTACCCTACTACCTACAATACGATAAATTCGATTGTTAGTATGGAAGTTTGTACTTATTTATGTACGTCAGGGAGCGTATTCCGTAAATTGGCAATCTATATAAATTGCAACCCGCTTTACAGACTTAACCTACTGCATTTCTGAAATATTTGGCATTAGAAGTGAAACCAGTAGCTTACCAGGCAAGGGCCTATCGTGGCTGGCGGCGCTCCGTCTAATGCGCGGCGCTATTCCAATTACCGACTCGGGCTCTGCCCCCGGCCCTCCGCGGCTAATCCGCCAACAAAGCCCTCTCGGGCTGCGCACAACACGCGGGTAATTGAAATTTTATTGCAAGTATTCTGATCGGATGGATAAACGGTTCATTGCATTCCAGTGGCGACGGGGAGGAAGGCGATGCCGTTTTATAGGTTTCGAGAAAGATGTGCGGATTCCTTTAGCGGTGCGAAACAACTATTGCTAAATGAGTAAACTGGGTCGATTTTCGCCATTGGCTCCGTAGCCCTGGAAATTAGAATGTTAGTTTTATAATTCTCATTGTACCTACCTATAATATCATCACACCAGTTTTATAATATTTATTAAAATATAACGAGTACGGCGAATGTAGGTACCTAGCGTTCAACATTGCTGCTCAGTGAGCGAAAATAAAGTACCTACTTAAACATTACAAAAGTTAAAATAGCTCTAAAAGTTCTTTTTGGCACGTAATCTCCACGCGTAGGGTATCCGTGTATATACGAGACCTATCTTATATTATAAATGAGCAATCTCGGAATCGGCTCCAACGATTTTCATGAAATTCAGTATATAGGGGAGGTTTCGGGGGCGATAAATCGATCTAGCTAGGAATCATTTTTAGAAAATGTCATTTTATTCGTGTTTTATTTTTTTTTTTTTTCTTTAAATAACCAGTTCATATTTTTTTATTATTCTATCGGTAAGATCGAAAAATATTATTCATATTTCATCATTTTATTAGTAATTTGTACTTAAATATAATTTCCAAAAAACACAATTTATAAAAAAAATTTCGAGCAAAGCTCGGTCATCCAGATATTAATTGTGAAATGTAACAATTAAAACTAAGGCGAAGCCGAAAATCGCAACTACAAATAAATGCTAGTGTGTAGAAAACGGCAAATCTAAAAAAAATCTTGATCGAAAAAAATAAAATCGAATATAAAAAAATTTGCGACATCAAAAGTGCCGAAAACTAAAACCAGTGTTTATTTTTCCGTAATTCGGTAGCCATGTCAACACACGGCGACAAGGGTTCCGCGAACTGATCCTATGAAAACTTGTTAAATGACCGTGCAGTAATTATCTTTTCAAAGAATCTGCATTTTGATGCACAATATTGTAAAAAAAACAGTTTTTGTGTTAATTATGGTGAAACGGACGAAAGTTGTTGATTTTGTGGAAAATTATGCTCTTCAAAAATTACAGTTAAATTGTATAAGGTATGTTTAATAATAGTTTGCATCTTTTTGGTTCTCTGAATTTTTTATTGCTTTTCGACAGTAACTTTTTTGCGCTACGAAATTAAATACTTAGCTACGAACTTTTGGTTGAGCTTTCACATCTGTAAAAGTTTTTACATACATTTAGGTCCTTTACAAAATAAGTCTAACGATAAGCCCTCAATAACGGCTCTTACTCGACTTGGTGTGGTGCAGTGATTTAATAAACAAGATATATCGATAAAAAACACATTTGCGCCATTATTTTCAAAGGACAAATTGTCCTGCATATAATATGTACAATATTTAAATTACCATCATGTGTATTTTACTCATGTTTCGTACTTCAGTAAAACCAATCTTTCTTGCACATTGCTTTTTTTTCTTTTTTGCCAAGGTGCTGTTTACACATTGTGCTAGTTTAAAGTAATTGAGTAGCACATTGGTTTATCGAAGACAAAGAAAAAAGACACAAATAGTATAAAATAAATTCTAACACAGATACCTTTAGAGGTTGAACTGTGTTGTTGGTCACCCTACTAGCCATTTGTCGCCACACTGTAGACGCGAATTTTCCTCAGACCAACCAGTATCCATTCCTAACCACTTCACTTTAAAACCATTTCAATACCTTTCAGTGGTTAAAGAAATCCGTTGACAAAAAGCAACAATCGCCAACGCAGGATAGTCAATAGATCCTGTCACCTTTCACGAGGTGACTCCATTGAGGTGGCGGTTCTCATCCGGTATTAGTCGAGCATGGGCGGGGCGGGTGTCACAATATTGTGGGATGGATTGGTAATCCGGCGGGTCCGTTAAGTGGCCAGTGGTGATCAAACTTTAGAAAATATTCTATACTGGGTGTCAATGAAGGAAATTGATTTGGGTTTAAATATTGTATGAAAAAATGACTAAAATTAATAAAAACACATCCCTGTTGAGTTAAATGGTATAATTACGTTGTAACGGGCGTATTTTCGAAGCACTGATAGTATTAATGCCTTTCTCCCATCCGTGATGCAGCCATAAATCAGAACATGAAACGGAAATTTTCTTTTTTTTTAAACTAAAGTTACACGTAATAATTAATTTTACTAAATAATAATCGTAATAATAATTAATAATTAAGTACTCATTCATTTTTATCATGAGTATACAGACTAAGTTTTCGCTTGTGAAAACAATAAATGATGTGAGTTTGGAGTTTTTTATTTCGAACACCGAAAAAATATAAATTATCGTGTTGAAGATTTAGTAAATTTTATGTTTTTGCATCAATGAGTTTAGACACATTCAAATTCATAGGCAAGCGTTGAGAACCACTGTCCTAATGGGTGTTTTTCACTAAGCTACAACTTAACAAAGGGTGAAAGGGTTAGCACATACACACTAACATATTAGTGTTCCTTTGTTAACACAGTGTAACATGGTGTTTATTTTAATTCATGCTCTACAACTGAATTTAATGTTTAAATATTATAATCAACATTTGATTAAACGTTACACTCATTTAAATTTTTTGGTGCCATACAAAAATTATTTCAATGATACGGGGTCAAATGTTTATTTATTTAAAAGTTATTCTAAAATGGTAGTACTTTTTAAAATCTGAGGGTAACATTCATAGGTACGTTTTTGAGGTTACGTATGTAGGTACATAATAATTTATTTTTCGTCCTATTTTTAATGTTTTATTCTTTATTTTTTATATATTTGGATAATCTGGTAACCTCTATCTACACAAATCTAGAACAACGATGATGGATAATATAATTATTATTTTCAATAGACTCTATTAAATAGTATAGAGGCTGTAGCTTTTTACTAATGTCGGCTTCACACTTTTTGATTGTGTTTTATTATTAGCTCAAGTGTCTCAAAAGGTGTTTCTGCAAACCTTTTCATGAATGGAGGATGTTTTATCTAGATTAATAATAAAAGAGCTCAGCGCGGATCATTTATCGTCCTGTGGAGAGGGCCTCGGAAGCCCTCGCCTTGTTTTGCCAGAATCTTTGGCCAAAACTCAGTTCCATAAAACATTTCGAAATTATACTCTAATCTCATCCATATAAAGACTAAATTATTTCGACGAACTGTGAAATAAATAATTAAATAATGGTACAAGGGAATTGATAACTTATTCTGTGGACGGTAAAATATAATTTTCCTTGATTAGGCGAGAGGAAACGGCCTCAGGCGGCGAAAGCCGTAGTGATGCGAATTAAAAGCGCTACTTTTAAATTTTTGCAAATTAGTTAGTGAGTACCAACTTGTTGAGATTTCGGGACGTTTTAATTTTGAAATATTGTGCCTACGTTTAGTGATATTTTGTGAAATTGAAAGTTTGTGTTTATAATTATATTTAGAATGTGTACAGGCAGTTAGGTATGTAAAAATGTTATAAGTAGGCACATGGTATTGCCTGCCTGTGTGTTACATTACTTGACTGTAACGAACTATGTTATATATTATTGTTAGTGAACAATTTTGTTTCAAGACTGAATTAAAAACATTTGACATCTGAACGTTCAATGCGTATTATTATAGTAGGTATTATTATTTATGTGCAATACTATTTTTAATATGAGTATTAGGTACATGTACCTACGAACAAAATGGACCTGCATGGTGGGTTATGAGCTATGTTATTAACAATGTTCTTTTTCTCCTGCTCAGTGTTATTATAATGTAAAAACGATAAAACCACAAATTTTCAAAAATGCGTTAGACGTGTAAATTTTAAGTTAAACTACCCTACATATTTTGGCACTTGCCCAAATCAAATTATCACTTAGTAAAAAATGTTAATATACCTAATTAGCTCAACTAATTAGCCTCAGTTAACTAAACAGTCATATTCGCGATCAGCACACATCACTAGCTAAAACAGGGGTCGAGCGGTGTTAATGGTAGGCAGTTAGGGGCCTTTGTAGTACGTGTGAAGAGACCACTACTGCACACGACTCTGTACTGCAACCACCACGGCATCCAGACCTCCCGCGTCCCGACAAACTCCACCAAAGTCGGGCTAAAAGGCGGAGCCGTGGCGCAGTCGAGAGGATCAACCATATCTGGTCTCAAGTCAATAGTCTACAGAATCCAATCAGATGTGAGCCCTCGCGTAATTGATAATGTTGGAGATGGAAGGTCAGGGTACGGTGGGCGGCAGTGTACAACTGGAAAGCTCCGAGCCAGCCCGCGGGCGGACAACAGTATGGGGAATTTGTTTAGTGTTTTTACACTCTATGCTCTAATTTTATTTGGTTATGGTATTAAGAGCTTCGTGATCGGCCTTGGGTGGCTTAAGCTCTATTGTTTATCAGCTTTTTTTTGTTGATGATGTTATACATTTTGGTACAAATAGCGGTTAAAACCAACGATAATAATTACTACTTAATTCATAGTAAAATTTTATCTCGAGACTTGGTTATGAGAAGTGAGAATTACGATTCCAGGCGTGATAGAATGGAATGCTGTATACAATCAAGCAAGGTTGTTACCATTGTTACCAAATTAGTGCCCCCAATTAGGGCGCAACAAAGACAGGGGAGGCAGAACGTCTCAGGTAGGAAATTCATAAGATAACAAATAAAAAACGCTTCCACGTACGTAGCTTAAGCATCCGAAATTTCTTACCCGAAAATCTTCCCGACAAACAAATAGGCTCGGCCCACACAAACGTTTTCCAAGTCAGCGGCCGTCGAGGAGAGGCGGGGGTGATACGACTCTCCAGAAACGATAAAAAATACGATTGGCATTCGCGTCGGCGAGCTTTGATGTCCTCGTAAACACACACATCCAGGATAACTGTTCAT
Source organism: Hylaea fasciaria (assembly GCA_905147375.1). NCBI lineage: Eukaryota > Metazoa > Arthropoda > Insecta > Lepidoptera > Geometridae > Hylaea > Hylaea fasciaria. Next base: position 11,124,119 of record LR990206.1, read on the forward strand.
CATGTCTATGCAAACAGGATGCTTTAGCAAGGACTTTGGACCTTCAGTCGAAGACGCTAGAGTTGTACTTTCGATGAAAGCTGGCTAGGAAGAAAGGAGGCTACCATTGTTCGGGACATAACTAGGTCTAGCCGAACTTCAGACAAATAGTGAAGAGTAATTTAATCAGGAAAAAAATCTAGATAAAAATAAATGGCTTTGAGAGAGGAATCTGATGGAACAGTATATTTTGTGCACTGCCTGCTGGCACAGTTCTAGAAAAAAAGAAGTAAATAGTAAAAATTTAATAATTATTATACTAAACCGGTAAACTTTCTACTATCCTACCTACAGGAAAATGATTTAGGAAAAGTTTTTCGCGATTTCTGACATTTCTAGTACTCAAATCTCAGTCGGTCCAGTAGAAACTTTTGATCCATAAAAGAAATAGGATCGATTGGCATCAAAAAAAGTTGATGTGTAAAATGACCAATTTCTTACTTCTTCTCCTATACAATTGTTCCAAAATCTATACATGCACTTCAGTATGTTATCTTAAAAAAACATATTATGATACAGAGAAGATGAGTTCAGAACATGAAGGTCAACTAATATTTTTATATCCTACAAGTAGCCAACGCTCAGATACTTAGCTACATGTAGCTTAGGTACCTACCTACATGTAGCCACGATGCTGTCACCTGCGCGTTAATTGCCGACTAGGCATCAATTAACCTGGCATTGACTGCCGATGCTGGCATTTACTTAATTCATTACGCTGTAGATAGGGATGGCCCTATCGTGATTCTTGCTATAACCCATCGAGAATTTCGTCTGACAAGGAAGTATACTAATATATTGGTTCGATGTCACAAATAAGTAAGTATTTTTTTAATATTTTGATACCAAATACCAAAAGGGAATTGGGTTTTCAAAACTTACAACTAGGAACTAAAAGATTTATTGATCTTAATTATTGAAGGTTCTGGAATAAGTATAAGTAAATTATTATGTGAAAGCAGTAAAATCAGTAAATGGATATAGTATACTCGTAATAGGTGGGTATCAATTACCTAATCAATTAATACAACGCACAAGAATTATACAAGTAGGTACACTCTAAAATTCAAAAGTTCAGTAAGTGAAAAACACCAGCTTAAAACGTCTCATTTCCTGAATTTTACAAAAAATCCTTTTGCAAGTATACCAGTTTTCGTATAACTCGTCTGGTTATCTCGAACTGATTATTTGCAATGAATTTCTCTCGTATAAAATCAATTAAATTAAGCTCCATTTTAAGACTGGCACCCATCCCTACTCGAAGACAAAGTCCAGTGTTTGCCAAAGCTGCGCCGCCGTCGATCTATTAGCGAGCCCGGGAGCGTCGTCGTCGCGCGGGTTTGTCTGCGAGGGCTCATTAAGAGCCACTGGATTGACGCGCTTAATAAGAAAATTGCGATTTAAAGCATGAAGTAGGGCGATTCTAGCTGAGCTGGTGGCACACCGGGTTTGAAATTGGAAGTACAGGAAAAGTTTAAATGAGTACCTAGGTACCTTTAGTTATTGTTTGTCGAATAAACTAGTACGGATAGTGCCTCTAATGTCCGAGTTTGTAAAACCACTTAAGGACCTTTATGATGGTAGAAATGAAGTGAAAGAAGGCTGTGTTGGTGATGAGAGTCAAATGAGGATACTCCACCGCAACTTGGTACGCTTGTCACCTACTTAATTCAGCAATCCTTTTAATAAATATTGATTTCTGTTTCAGAAATACCTAAGTATGCGCTATATAATGATCACGCACTCATTTATGCGATCTTGATGCGCATTACTTTTTTGAATTATGATAGGAATTTTCAATAATTGAGACATACAGAAAAGGACAACAAATATTTGTGTTGATTTCAAAATGGTGGAAATACCCCATGTGGAAAAACTGGCATGGCATCTTTATTGACAATCACCAACTAACACTGACTCTACGTGGTGATTATGAAATTATGTACTTGTAATTTCTCTCTGACGAACATGTGCCTATGAAAGACGACTATTTGGAGACGGTGACACTGCGACTGAAAAATCAAAACCTCAGGCTCAGATAAAGATTTTGAGTTGATACCTGTGCGCGCCTAACTACCCAGTGTGTCTCCCTCCTGGTGACCCGATTGTAGTGTCACAGTTCGGTTGGCAGTCAATCAACAAAGCCGGCGCAGCCTACGGCGCTTCCGCCACCGCCGCGCCGCAACCGCGCCGCGCCGGTGCCGCAGCCGCTGCGCACAGAAAACGCACTGCATCCACGCGTAAACGCTGTAAAATGACCGTGGAAATGCAAAATTTCCACTTTGTTAAGGAAGCAGAGGAAATTGTGAAGATATGCAATGATGGAGCATGGCTGCTCGCGACTTTATATATCGTATGTGTGTAATCTCTTTATGACAAAAAGTAAATTGCAAAAATGTAACAAAACGTTTTAATTAAAGCTGATTGCTGTAAAATGTGAGCCACTCAGCCGGTTTTAAACCGGGGCTTAAATTAAGCAGTTCCGGACAGGTTAATTATTCCGGCAGTAGATCTCTTGACGGCGCGTCGCTGTTCCGACAATTAATGTAATTGTGGTACCTCTGAACCCTGACCTAGAGGCTCGACTCCGCTGCATTCCGAAGGGTTCTGCGACGGGTATGCAACTGCTATCTATTAAGAGAATACCTAATTAAGCCTATAAAGTCTTCCTCGTTTTAAAAAGTTCCAGTTTGATCCCGCCATCTGGAATTGGAACGTATTCGGTAGGTACCCCGGTTTTTGTCAGGTGTTGTAACCAAAAATAAGGTTAATCAGGTATTTTTTTAATGACGATCTGTCTGGAGATGCTTTGGAGAAGATAGGAGAGATCCTATCTTTCAATTCATTTTCTGACTGGATATCTCTGCTGTATGTTCATTATCAAAATCAAAACAAAGCAAAATATTCATAGCAAGCTCCAAAAACCGTAATTCCGCGTTAGACGCCACTCAAAGACAAAGGCGTTCCGTTTCACACTCCGAGTCTCGCACTTTAAAAAAAAACATTCCTTCCACGCATTGTCCGCAAACCCGCTAAATGCTAATCCCCAAACATTTTGGAGGGAGGTGAGGGGGGTTCCCCCGACCGCTCCGAGTACGATTCTAATGGAGTTTTTTAAGAAACGTACAATAATCGTTACGAGGAGGAAATTAAGCCATCTTGGGTTAAAAAGTCCAAAAGTGGAGTGTGTCGAGGATGCGGGGGCGGGGGCGGGGGCGGGCGGGGTGGTGGGGGAGGTATAGATTTTTCGGGGTGCGTTTTGTAGCTCTGAAAACAAGCGTTTAGACGCGATCCGGGGAAGTTACATAACGAACGCGGCGGCGGCCCGGGGCGGCCGACGCGCGGGGATACTATTATACTGTAAGGTTATCGGATTCAATAGGTATGCTAATAAGCACCTAAGATTATTCATTATGCAATGGGGTTGAACTGTAATAATACTTTATATATTAAGGCGCTCCTACAGCAGCGTTTTATGTATTTTAGAAGATGAAAGTTACCTGGCCGGGCCGCGCGCCACGCTAGCTCCGCGCTCACGGCAAGTCGAAAACGCTAATTCGTAATATTATACTCTTACTAACGGCATCACGTGGCCTTAGCACAGATTACTAGATAGTTACTACGTAGGCTTTAGTCTGAAGCATTCATTTATTTCGACACTGTATTGACATGTCAGATTGGCCGAGCGGTCTGAGATGCTACGTTCCGTTCCGAAAGACATAGTTTCGAAACCCGTTGCCGGGAAACTTTTTGTGTATGATTTTTGTTTTGGTGTAGGTATGTATATAAGTAGTTTGTTACAATGAAAAATAAACGCAATCTGTAGTAGGTAAACATCGTTATGTATTAATTAAATGTTTTATCTTTGTCAGCGTACGCACCAAGCACCAACATTACCGCCAGCATTACATAAGTTATTACCTCCTTGACTATAATCCTATCAAATTTAGAATGCCACACGAATTATTGGAGTCACACCTAAATAAGTTGTATTACATTTATTTAGTGTTGCTCCTTTCTGGTATGCGCGTTTGTCAAGTCCATTTGAAACATCCTCTTTAGTCCACTTCCATAATTTTCTTTTTGATATATATTTTGACAATGACAATGACGGAGTAAAAGATTTGTGCATTTAGCGTGTCAGGCATCCGTACTAAGTTCATATAAATGCGAAACTCTGTGTGTGTGTTTGTTGGTTTTTTGTTTTTTAGTTTTTGCCATCCTTTCACGTCTAAACGGCTAAACCAATCCTGACCAAGATTGGACCTATGAGATGGGTATAGGCTATTTTTCGTCAGAAAAAATAGGGATCTTAGAATCCAAATAAATAGGAGTTGAAAATTTATATGGGCAATTCATAATTTCTCAAGTAGGTGATCTGACACTTCATTATTTTAGGCTCTTGATAAAATATAAAGGTTAAGACTAAGGATAGAGAAAGGGAAAGGGACAGGGACAGGGATAGAGATACAAAGACTTCAATATTTATTTTCTAAACAGTTGCTTTTTTCATATACGGATGAAGTCGCGCGTAAAAGCTAGTTTCAGTAAAGTTTACTGAATCGTGACTATGACTGTAAATTTACTTTACCACAAGGTTGTGAAAATATGGAATACTAGCTATTACCCGCAACTTTGTCTGCATTTAAATCGAATCCAGCTAGTAAGAACACAATATGTGTGAATTATGTATGCTATTGTAAATCAATCGGGCACGTCACGTCTCTGTCAATATCTCTAAAACATCTCTATCTTCCTATTTCCTCATCGCTTTTTTTCCCAACTCCCAATATCTCATCTCCCATCCCTCATTCATCTCCGATCTCCCATCTCTTCATCTCTCCAGCTATATCTATAGCTATACCAAATTTCATCGAAATCGGTTCAGCCGTTTAGCTATAAAAAGTAACAAGCAAATAAAAATACATACATACAAATAAACAGATAAACAGAGAAACAGAGGTACTTTCGCATTTACAGTATAATATTTGACAATGACTAAATGCACATATCGTGCGAAGCAAAAACATTGAAAAAACTGGCTCATAATAACTGAGCAGAAAGATTACTGGAAGTGTGCTAAAAATAAAACGTCAGAATATGCATCCGCCAGATCCGCCATTATGGAAAACGGAAGTTCACTACATCTTCATTTTTAAATACAATCATAATCTGCTCCTTTGATTAACTCCAAATTATCACAAGAAATCCTAGGTTTATTTAAGTGAACAATCTAAAAACGCGTTTTGGCTGCTAATTTCAGTTACAGGTGGTGCAAGAATAGTCATATTAGTCATTATTCTTTACACACAATGGAGAATAAATACAAAGTATTATAGGTTATAATAAAAGTTTAGTAATCGTCGAAGGAAGTCATTTACGGTAACTAAGTAAATAAACCAGTTGTATACCATGTATAGATTCTGTTTGCTTTATTTTTTTGGAGAACAAACAGTAAATTCGACGTGAAAATCTTGAGGAACAACGACATACGTCCTCTCTCTGAAACGCCGTAGCGGGTACTGAGCCGCCTAGTACGCACTGAAACTGATAATATTCTCCTCGTTTTTATTAAATTAGAAGAACGGAATCGATTTAGTTCATTGAAAACAACAAATTTCTTTAGAAAATAAAATTGCCCTATTTATGGTTCCAAAAAATATGATAGTTGTCGCTGAAAATGTTGAGCATTACGTGACCACAGATTTTTTTCGGGTCCTTTCTCGTGAATTTTTTTCTCAAGATACTAGACAACTTTAGTCCAATATTATTGATTGATTAGCTAACTGAAACACTTGACTATACACTGTATTTTTTCTGGCTAATAATTATTTGTAATTACAGCTTAACTTTTTGACAAAAAACCGCCCATTTTACGGAAGCTCGCTGCCTACAGGTCCTTAAAGAAAGAACGCGATGTTCGCGTTAATAAAATAATTAAACTACTCATTTTGTTTTCCCTTTCACTGCTTGTGATATACGGTTGATAAAATATTTAAGCAAATATATAGGTACAGTCAGCAACGAAAGTCAATGTACACATTCAAACTTGCAAAACATCTGAGCACTAACTCTTATCATGAATAACTGATTCGGGTAAACATCAAAATAATCTAGACATCTGATAATTACAAAACCGATGAACACTAATACGGCATAAGTCCTTGGACACTATAATGTCATAAGCTGCTAAGCATCGTTTAAAACGATTTTGTCTTCGTTTTTAGTGTAAGTAGGTATATTTATATTGACGTTTTATATTGACACCTAATCCAAATTTAAAAAAAGTTTACAATCAAAGTAATATTATATTTCACAAAAATATTTTACTTGCTACCTTCAATTTTATGTTTTTTGTCATTTTTGTTAACATTCTTGTTCGAAACATCTTTAACATTAAACCGACCACTTGACTATTGTGCTTGGTAAATACAATAATTAATTGAGATTTATAGTATTGCAATAGTTCAAGTGATAAATAATGCCGTATAACATCCATATTGGAGAACATGAACGCCACAGGATTGTTTTGCTTAAAGAACAAGGTTACACTGTCACGGAAATTGCGTTAAAGCTTGGAGTTTCGGTAAGCAATGGTTTAATGGTGGTTGGTTGGACTATTTTTTATTATCATTTTAGCCCCCCCACGCAGTATAACTAATATAGTACTTATAATATTATACACTATGACATATTATTATACATACTATGACATTCAAATACATGATGACCGGTGTATGTAATAAAAAAAATGATTCTATATTTTTATATTATAAATGTGATGGTTTGTGTTTTTATAATAGCTAGTCCTATAATTAATATTCATCTTCATAAGCATGACAACCAATAATAACATATTATCTTGTTTTATTTTAGCGAAATACTGTATACCTATGGCTAAAACGATGGGGTGATACTGGGAATGTTAAAGAAATTAAAAAATCTGGAAGACCTAGAAAAACATCACGTCAACAAGACGTCACTATGATCGAAACTGTTAGAGAAAATGGTTTTACACACACTAATGAATTAGCCTTGTCAAATAATGTATCTACCCACACTGTGAGACGACGCTTACATGAAGCAGGAATTCATCACAGGACACCAGCAAGAAAATTAAAATTAACACCACGACACAAATTGCAAAGATTACAATTCGCTGAAGAATATTTAAATTTCGATTTTTCTAAAGTAATATTTTCTGACGAAAAAACTTTTAAATCGTCAGAACATGGGCGAATCACGCTATGGAGAATAAACAACGCGCGTTACAATGAACGAAACATAATAGAAAATCGTTCAAGTGGTAGAATATCAGTGGGACTCTGGGGATGGATGTGCTCTAGTGGCCCTGGAGAACTTATCGACATAGGAGGACGATTAAACAGTGAAGGTTACAAAGAAATTTTGAATGATGTTCTGCTACCGACAGCACAAGTTGTGTTTCCAGAGGAGAGACCTATAAGTTTCATTCACGACAATTGCTCTATTCACAAAGCTCGACTTTGCAGAGCGTGGTTTCAAGAACATGAGGCTCAGATTGTCGAGGTTCCTTTTCCACCAAAAAGCCCAGATCTTAACCCAATCGAAAATTTATGGGGGCTTATGGTGCAAGCATGGGATCCAGAAACTCCACGCACAAAAGAAAATATAAAAAATCATGCAATGATGATCTGGGAAGAATTTAGAGGGAAAAATACCTGCGGGAATATGGTCAACTCAATGCGTGAACGACTTCAAGCAGTGATTGATGCCAATGGTGGACACACACCTTATTAATCAAATAATAATAATAATAATGATTACATTTGCTTAGTTTCCCCAAAGTAATTTAGAAATATACCTAACTTGATTATGCACATAATATAAGAATTTTGTTTAATTTTCATAGGTATTCATATTTATTTTTATAGATCAACTTCAGAAAGTAATCGCCAATTTCACTCTCCTATATTATGCTTGGTTGTCATAATATTATATTTATTTCATTGATTAACACATTAAACACTAGAAACGTCACTATAAATATACCTACTTACACTAAAAACGAAGACAAAATCGTTTTAAACGATGCTTAGCAGCTTATGACATTATAGTGTCCAAGGACTTATGCCGTATTAGTGTTCATCGGTTTTGTAATTATCAGATGTCTAGATTATTTTGATGTTTACCCGAATCAGTTATTCATGATAAGAGTTAGTGCTCAGATGTTTTGCAAGTTTGAATGTGTACATTGACTTTCGTTGCTGACTGTACCTATGATAAATTCAGATAAAATATTCACTATATAAAAAAATATAAATAATTATATTATTGTTAGCTTTTTACATGAAGATCAACATTTTTATTAAATAGATTTGACACGGACATGGAAATGTTTTCGGCTATCACAGACTATAAACGCGGACAAAAAATACCTAATGGGATAAGTACTAGTTAAACCAACAGACATTCCTGCACACCAACCCCGTCCATCACCCGGCAACTTGGCACACTACACAATATACATCACCATAATAAATTCATTATGCGCCATAAGCGCGATAAAATCTCCATAATAAGATCATGGAGTTATCGTGTTAAATAACTTATTGTATAAAACCTACCAATTTGTATTCACATCGGCGGAGCATTATCATAATCGGGGACGAGAGAGGGACGGGGATAGGGACCTGGGGTGCGACGGAAAGGGATGGAAAATCGGGCTATTTGGCACGAAGTTAAATAAATGGAAGAGAAGCTAGGTTTTATTGGAGTTTTCAGGGGTAATGAGGTATTATTGAATATCAGCCATGGACAAATGGGGAGCTCTTAGTTGAAAGTACTACTATTTAAAAGTTCGGAGCGCTTTATTTAGTAGGTGTGTACCTACATGTGACAATTACCCCTCGTTCATGGATATTTTGAAACCCTATACCTACCCTATGTATCTGCCGATACCTGCCGGTACCCGATTCCTATATTTAACTAGGATGTAACTATTTCAAAGTTATAATCACGCTACGAAGCTGCTCCAGAATAGATCTCTGAATGTCCTATATACCTACAAGTAATATTTTATAACAAGATAAAATAAGTAAAAAGTAGAAATAAGTAACAATACATTACAAGTAATTTTATATCATTTAAAAACTTACCTATAACAAACTTGCGGGGCTAGGTTTTTTAGATTATTTTATGAAAAAAAAACTTGTAGTTCTATAAGAGATCGTCTAATCATTAGACTCATGCTAATGAGACAGTATACTCTGTCTCATTCGCAGGAACATAATATTATATTGGTGATGATGATGATGATAGTTCGACTAGTTCAATCCGTTTCTAATCTCCCACACAAAGTGTTCAGCGCAGCACTTTACGAGAAAAAAGTGAATCTCGCTCGAAATCTCTCTCAGAGAGGTCGAGTGTCCTCTATTATTGTGCTTTCAAACACAATGCAAAGAGGGCTCAAACAACCAAACGATAAAGTCCAAAGTCCATTAGAGCGTGGATAGTTTCGTTTTCAGGCTAATTAGACGAGGGAAGCAATTGTAGGCTGTGAATAAATTTGAGCTTTAGCACTAGGAGGGTAAGATGTAATTTTGATGATACGTCTTTATTGATACGTAGCTTAAAAAAAGTGTACTCGGTGTCTAGAAAAATAAAAATGTTGTTGAATCTGACTCAAAGAAATCCAGTTTGAAGGAATTATTCGAATTTATAAGCACTGTAATAAGAGCTATAACTAACAATTGAAAGCACATTGTTATGTCTACTGAAATTATTGTCAATTTAAGTGATGTCTAAGTTTAATCAAAACGCTAATTAGTCCACACATATCAAAAGCAAGATTTCTAAACTAAGTGAAAGTACAGAAAAACATAGGTACAATAAAACTATAGATACTCATAGGAGGTAGCAATAAAGCATAGCAACATTCCAAAACTCTACCTTTTTCCGTGCACAATTTTGTTTATCCTGATGCCATATCACAGGCGAAGCCCTTCGCCACAACTAGTGTTGTGAAACTAGCTATTACGCCGCGGCTTTGTGTGGAGGTGTCGGGCCGTGGTCTCTTCACACCCTCGCGCCACTTACGTGGCCGTTCACACAAACATCGACTTTAATCACATTCAAATACAGTTTAAAATTATGCTCGATGATGGCTCCAGGTTCCATAACCATACATGTTCATACAAAAATAGTTGTTAAAGCTCGTCAAAATAGGGCTTAAAGTTTGCTTTTCCAGGTCATATTTTACTTGGAAGAAGGTGAGGTAAATATTGGTGTAGCGTAACCTCGCTTGGGTGAGGTAATGATAGATTTTACTCGTATCGATCAACCTTCTTACTGGTAGTCGACTAAAAAATAGCGATGTAGTGATAAAAATAGAATTCAGCACTAGTTTATTAAAAAAAATACTACAACAATAGGCTGTATGTAGTAGGCTATGCACTGCGAAAGATGAGTTCTAGACTGAAGACGAGGTTTAGGGAAACGTAGTGAGGCGGCGAGCCAGCAAGGCAGTAACGACTCGCGGAAAAAGTGCACTATGAATTGGAACATTTTGCCGGAATCTGTAGTTTCCCATTAGTTATAGCTTAGGAGGCATCAAGTCACGAGTGAACAGGCTACTTCTAGGTAAACGTGCACCAACGTAGACCGCATCACCACTTGGGAGATAGCTGTCGAAAGCAAACCTAATCTACTTATTGAAAAAAAAAGCAGGCAGAGACGGTTTATGAAGGTCTAAAGATCGTGCTCAGTGGCGTTCTCTAGGACAGGCCTACGAACTGCAGTGGACGAATATAGGCTGATGATAATGATGAAGCAGTGCCTATTATTCTTACCTAGTTATCATCAAAACTAGACGTGACGTAGTGATATACTGTAGGTTTAGCTACTCAAATTAAGCAGTCAAATTACGTTAATGATAATCATTTATGACATGGTACCTAATCATGTTCAATGATTGCACGATTCAGGCCTAATGACATCACAAAAGATTTCAGTACCTACCGAACCGGAGTTGCATAATAAACTTCTACTAAAACGATCCCTATAAACTCAGTAAAAAAATCCAGATCAATATGTGGGTAGCAGACAGCTCAAAATAAATACATTGGTGCTAAAATGTCGCCAACCACATATTAAAAATGTGAAAATCGCTCACGGCCAAAAACAATGCTGCCTACATCCACAAGTCATTCGCGTGTTATGTTAGCAATAAGGAGTAGTGGGTGCATTTCACACCTCACACTCCCCCGCGACCTCCGGCCGACAAATTGCACAAGAATGAAAGGCAAGGGATGTAGCGGACTGCTGTCGTCTATGTCAAGAGAAAAAGCGAATCGCTGACGCCTGTAAAACAGGCTGTTGGTGATGATGGTCCAAGGTTTCATTAGCCTAGCTCAACTGCTATGCTATGCTGCTACGCACTAAAAATGGGCAGCAAAGACACTGTGCGAAAATTTAAAAGAAAAATAAAAAGCCTCTTCGTTATTAGGTTCATCACTTATTTGCCCGCAGCTGAACATAAGCTTTGTTTCATATACGTCACGCATCTACACGTTTCCAAGCTTGTAAATTTCATACTATATTACGAGTATATGACCCAAATGAAAGTAGAGCCGATCATCGAATATAATTCTTCTAAGGAGCCAATTTCATATCGTTATGTCTACTTAACACATACTGCTTACCTACTCGTATTATGTATATTTCCGTCTGCTAGTATTGCAAACTTTTATCATCGAATGGGCTTCCTACTTGTATGCCTTTCGTTAGTGAATGTTAAACAGTCGCTCCAAATCGCTACAGTGCTTGGCTTGCACCACAGCCCGCCAGACCGTTGGCGGAAGGGTTGCGCGCGTGTGGGAGTGTGCGGCGACCAATAACCAGCCCTTTGCTTTCGGGTAAGGTGGCGGTTACACTATCAGGGATGTTGGAGACTACGCCGCGCCGCCAGGGTTTAGTTAGACTACGTTATTGTTAATTTCTCCTTTTAGATTCAATTATTTTGCGTCCCGCGCTTCACACACGTATTTTTCTTTCTTTTCACTTTCCATTTTTCCGCAGGAAATGTATTTTCCGGAATTAAATATAGTTTACAGGTGGCTCGGGGATAATATAGCTTTCTATTAGTGAAATAATATTCAAGATGAGATGAGAAGTAATTTCAGAGATTACCACCTACAAACTCATCCAACCAAATTATAATTTGTAGTATCACTCGTAGTATCGTACTTAAGTATATTATAAACGCAAAAGTTTGTCTTCTCTTCACGCATTAACAGATAAACGGATATTGATTAAATTTGGTTTACGGATACTATATAGGTTCTAGAATAGGATTCTTATTGTCCCGTTAAAGTCAACTGTTTCTGTGGGATAACCGAAACCGTGGGGTGCTGCTAGTAAAAGTATACATTTATTACATAATACTTACCTATATTATGTTAGAAAGAGTGTGAGTGCAGCCCACGTTACTGCGACTGCATCTGAAGCAGCAGCGAGATCTTCAGCGAGAACTAAATTGAGCTCTCTCCAAAATAATATTGTAATAAACTGTGCGCCCAACCCAACTACAGACTAGGCCACTGGTACACGCCAGTAACACCGTCCTAACTAGGGTACCTCACTAATAGCCCGTGTAACGCTTGTCTAATTGTACGCAGTACGCCAGCCCGGATCAATACGGAACCCGCCCTGACCCATATCGCTCACACACGACGAACAGAGGAGAGGTTTGGTTTATAGGAATCGGAAATAGAAATTATTTTAAATTCGAATATTAGTAATACATCAACTTCATCATTATGGAATCAAACTTTCGTAACTAATATAATAATATTTTTCGTACAAACACAAGACTAAAAATAAGCACTAAAACTAAGCAAACCTAATCTAATATCCCGCTTGCCACTACCAATGGGAAACGTTCCCAAAATGCTGGCTGAATTGCCACGTTGTCTGGCAATGCTCAATCATTGACTAAAAATAAAGGATTTCGGTCACATTATTCCTAACTTCAGCATTATGTACCTAATTTTAATAAGTTTTTTAACATTTGTCTGAGTGTAATTCTAAGGTGTGATATTGTGATGCCTGGTCGTGGTTCACTTGATTACAATAGGATGGTTAACTGAGTTTCTGTTAGGTGTATGATATCTGATTGTGGTTACATTAGATAACTTGTTATAGTTCTGATAGTTCTGATATAAGATACCCAAAATTAATGTATTGGAACAGTATTGTATGGAACGATTTAGGTTTCTTAAAATAAAATTCCTTTCGTTGGAAGTCAGAGCTGGAGTAAGTAGACAAAAGGCTTGCTTAGCTTAGTTGTAATGACATAATTATTATGTTGCGCTATGAATATGTAGACTGGTTTTAATTTGAATGATGGTAATGCGCTTGATATGTCATTTAATTTTATTTAGAATTATGAAACATTTCGCTATCAATTTCTAAAAAGATATTGTTTTCAGTAATATATTAAATCAAATATTAATACTTTTTGAGAAGAGAAAACCTAAATTACTCGGGCACATTGAGAGATTTGAATTAGATCAATAAATCCGATCATGAGACCCTAACAACATAGCATCTACTGACTCTACTGTACCTCTCATGTAACTCGCTGATAAATAGACATACTCACCTATTCATGTTATAATTATTATTATTAAAGCCCGCATAAACACTCGAGAGCATCGAAATGACCACAGCCATTGAGCGTCGGATATCCACTACCTTTATCAAACTGACAAAATCTTATTCAAACAAATAGGTCTTTATCCCAGCATCATTCAGGCCCACAAAGGGCCATTCTCGAAGGTGTGAGTCCTTTCAACCTGCATTAAGGCTGTATAGCCCTTTTTGTGAACCTTTTTCTGAGGTGTTGCTGTATTTGACATGCGCTGAGTGGAGGCCTCCTTTTAATTTGTGATTCTAATAGGTGTGAGATAGAAGGACCATTGTCTGGCTCATTGTGTGGAACATTTTGAGGTCTCTATGGACGACAATAGGATTATTAGAAAACAGATTTTGTGTAGTCACATTTTAAATGCTAGTTTGGTAGAAAATTGTTGATATCGTAGTAATAAGTCGAAGTAAGTCAAATGCGTAGAGGTGTACACAACTGTAATGCTTTGGGTCATAGAAACGGTACGACTGTTTTAGTAATTTAAAACTGTTTTTCTAAGAGCACTAAGCCAACTGTTTTGCGGGAGACTGTTAAAAATTAAAACAAAAAACTATGACAGAAGGTATGAGAAAAGGTGTATAATATTCTAAAACACTGATATGATCAGTATTTATAATACTTATTATAGGTACCTACTACCTAGTAGATGGATACGTTTACAACATTATTAAAAAAACTGAAAAATGTGAAAACTCTTCTGTAAATCGTTGCAAACCTTCCGAAAAGATATAAAAACTGTAATAAATATTCTTAGGCCTATCTAGGCTATAGCAAAATATGACGCACTGCATAATGGGACAATAGCAATTTAAAGTAGGCAGATTTTAAAAAGCTGCAAAATTCCTTATAAGATGACAATCTTGTCAGAAGGCTTTCTTACGAAGTTTAACTACCCTAGAACTACATGATATATATACTGTGATATACAAAATATTAGTAAGTATTTAATTTGCCGTTGCTGGTTAAACATAATACAACAGAAGAAACATTTTTCTGTGTAGTGAAAATTTGTCCACACAGTCAAGTATTTTTGAACCTATTCTTAACTGCCTACTCAACTCTACGGGGGTGTATGAAACCAAATTGATATTCTAGCTTGTATCTACTTAGCTGATTTTCAAACGTTCTAATTAGGTACCTATATAAAAAGGTAATAAGATTCTACTTATAAGTAAGTTAGTCTACTTAGAAGCTAGTCAATGTGTCAATGTTCAATAATAATGAAGTAATTATAGTCTTGTTAATTTGGCTGGTAAGTTATCGGGGCCTCAACTTATGCACTACCGAGCGATTGTTGATTATGACAGTTTTCCTTCGCAACAATTTACAATAAAGTCATTCTCTCATAACTCCCAAGATACGATACATATTATTATGTAATGTATGTGAGATACTCCGCGGATTTGAGATTTTGAGAGTAGAGTCGTGTTACGTAGGTACCTTATTGAGAGGATGGGTTAACGGCGACTTTGACAGCAATAACGCGATTATCAACCGTGATGCCATCGTAGCGGCAAACAATTATGTTTGTTGGATTAGACGGCACGTAACGATAGCGTATAAACATCTTAATACAAGTGATGAGCTATAGTTTTTCAATTGCCAATTACTAAAGCAATTGGTTGAATAAAAAGGTATACTCGTTTTCGCAAGTTCTGAGCAGCTGGTGCCGGCGTGCTAATAATATCGCCTCCGCGACTGCGCGGCGCATTGTGTGTACCCATTGTCTTGCGCAGGAGTCGTTCAGACCAATCTGTTCTCTATTGCGAGGTTCGGCTATGATTTCACTAGGTATGTATTTTTTTTATCTTACGTTTTCATACTTTTCCTAAATGTTTCTACTTCCAAAATATCCAATGTTGTTTCAGAATTCATTTACATATTTTACAAAAATATACAGATTTGTAGACATAATGACGTAGAATTAAACGTTGTTAAGTAGGTGTAAGGTAGATAATTATTACGGTGTTACAAGTAAGTAGCAGTATTATATATATTAAATATAATATATATTAAACTTAATAATAATCCAGTCGAAATAAGCATGTTGAAACTTGTATTTGTAATAATTGTAATGTGCCCAATAACCAGCTGAAATATAGTTCTTTGGCTCTGTTATAATTTAGGATCAAATTATTTTATTTATTATGATGACTACAATATCAGACATACGTTCTAACAAATACCGGTAAGTCTATGAAAAGTTTTACAGCAGAAATATGATATACAACAAGTACTTAGCTGCTAACGTCATGCCTCCACCTAACTTCAACTATGGCCTGACGGTGCCGTCGGCTTTTAAAAAACGTGAACCTGACTTTAATTTTTATTCAGACTCGGACAAGACAAGACCTGTGTATATTCTGTGTACTATCAAATGTATGTATTACTTACCGGTCAGTGGTTCGAAAAAACAAGAAGCTGATATATTATCATACTTTAATGTAAGATCTATATGTACCTACCTACCATTCCTTGTATCATTGCATTTCTACTTCATTCTATTCTGCCCTAAGTAAGTATAACAATCTGAAAACATTAAAACCTAAAAGAGTCGAATGAAAACGGCAATAAAAATCTTAATATTCTTTTTTATAATACCTACTGACATTTTCAGGTTTCTGCAAATGTTTAATGATAAGTAAGTAGTAAGTAAGTATTTTTGATAATAATAGGTAATAGAAAGTAAACAGGAATACCTAACACTTCGTATTTTCCATAATAGTACTTTACTAAGTATACATAGGTAGGTATAGTAGTAAGTACCTACCTACATATAGGTAGGTGGTACCTACTAAGTATAACGCACGACGAGTTTACTTCAATTTACTTTTAATTAACTAAATTAAACTAAACTTCGAGACAATTAACTTGTTGTATGGAAATATCCATAATCCAAATCACATTCATTTTAATTACCTATCTACATAATATTATGTGTATAAGTAGATAAATCAATCAATTTTACCGTCGCACTAGACCCATTTTTGTTTTTAATAATATTTTAATCAATTCCATCCTACAGTCTTAACTATAAGACTATATACTAACTATAAGATATTAAGATAGGTAGGTACGTTTTATAACAGGTCTAAAATAAAATAAAACTTAGCCGCTATCTCTTAAATCACTTAAGCGGCGCATAAACACGACACCACTCAATAAGGTAACCGGAGCCGCGCGGCGTCGCTTGTAAAGCCGAGTGCGTCGAACGTCATTGTCTCACGACAAAGGACTAATTATAATTAAATAAAGCCCTAATTATAGTAAACGCTAATTAAAGCGCACAAAGCACGACTCGCCGCCGCCGCCGCCGCGAGTTAAGCGCGGACTACACTAGCGAATTATTTAATGCAAGTTACATGGATTAACGCAAGTATAATAACATAATTATTATCCTCTTTACTTTTTAAATGTAATTCAATTTATTCGATAAGGTAGCTTTATGTGAATTATTGGCTGTGATAATGATAAATATGAAGTTTTTACTTCTTCCTTTAAATAATGTAAAAAAAACAATATTAATTTAATAATCTATAAGGTTTGAACTCCTTCTACCTTCATTTTCAGAATTATGCAACTCTCTAATCTCTCTATCTATGTACCCGGTGATAGTGCGATTATTTTTACATTGATACTCATACTAACTGTGTGTTAGCGGCTTAAACCTATTTCATAAGGTCTAATTGTAAACTCAATGCATGTTATACCTACGTTATTTAATGTTCAGTTTTCTTGTTGTGATCTATGATTAGATTTGTAATGTAAAAGGGCAGAACAAGTAGGACGTATATTATATGAATTTATCAGTTTATGCACCCACCTACCTAAGTACGGGCAACATGATTAATTTTTAAATTTTGGCAAGGCATTCCGCATAAATGTATTTTTGTAACATTTATATAGGTATTCGTTTCTAACCGTTTGTAAGTATAGTGTTTGTTTTTAAAAGCATTAGGAAGGTCTGCCTAAATACTGCAGTGGTTGAAATGAAATCTGCTTAAAACTATAGATATTCTAATAATCCAGACCTAATTCGTAAGTAGGTCCTTTTTTGTTACGGTGTTGATCGTTTAACATAATTTCCTAACAAAATAGAGATAAACTAGCTGACAGCTTACCAGGAGGCGGGTGCAGCAGTGGAGGGCCTGGCAGGAAGGCGGCAGCCACCGCTGCCTGAGCATTGAAGGCGGCCGCGTACGCCACCCGGCTCGCCATCGACGCCTGCAGCGGGAACTGCGGCGCGTACGCTGACCGTGGCTCCCGGCTATCTGACAGGTTCAGCACTCGGTCTCTGTCATCTCTCTCAAAGTACCGCTCTCTGCTGTCTCTGTTGTCCGAGAGACCCAGCAGCTCTTGTATCGCAAACGGCGAACGCTGCGGCGCTCGCGGCGCGCTCGGGTTCGCGCTCATCGCTTGCATCTTGCGCGCTCGTGTGCTCTCAGCTTAACTTAATATTGCTGTTGCATTGTAATAATAAAAATATTTTTTTCGGTACAATATCACAATTTGATTTATGTAGTTAGTCTTAAACTCACTTTTTAAAGTTCGAAATTCACTTAAGGTAACGATTTAAAGTTATATTTAGGTAGTCCAATTTTAGGCCTAGACTTACAAGGAACCAAATTAAAAAAAGGGAAATGATCTAGTTGCAAATTTTCCGAGATAGTGGAAAATTTGCGAAAAATGACCGGTTCACGATCGTTGAGACCCGTGACGCGAGCGCTCTCCGCGACGACCGAAGCGCTTCTGCCGGCGACGCCGCCCGTCGCGTTGTAAAAACGAGTGACCCCCCTGGAGTCAGCCGCCGCCTTCACTGCCGAACCATCCTAATTCACCACCCCTCGCCCGCTACTTACGGCCTTCTCGCGCGGAGCCGTATTCTGGAAGCCCGGTGCGAGAACGGCGCAACGGCATCGCGGCCGGGAGGAGTTACGCCGTTCGGTCTCGCGGCAGCCCCCCCACCCCGCGCGGGCGGGGCCTGCTAATAGCCAATCCGGATATTTTGTTACCGCACTGTATTGGCCAGATTTGTTCGCGGCGGCCACGCCCCCGCGCCGCTGCCACGTGAAATGGGACTGTACCGCGATTGATTAAACTCTAAAGTCAGACTCGCGGTCGGCGGTTGATTTAATTTTGATTAATTGTAAGAAATGAATAGGAGCGCGGCCGAGGGGACGCCGTGAGGCGGTGGGAGTTCGATTCTCGGACCGGGTATTGTAAGCGAGAACCGCTGAAGGCAGGTGGGCGATTTTTCTGTGCTCTATGTCTTATTATGGCGTCTCGATGGCTTCCTCGAGTATAATTTCCACGTCCGCTGCCGAGCATAATGCCTCATTATCAATCATTGGTCCTTTGCTCTACCTGTAACCCTACCTGCCTGCCTCCCTTTCAACACTCTAAGTACAATACATTTCGTTGATGGAAATAATTCTAATTTCAATAATATATTATGAATAAAACTATGTAAATAAATAGGTAGGTAGGTTGGTAGGTACCTATAGTAAGTGCAGCAAAGAAGAGTTTCAATTGCATTCAAAACTATTTTTAAAGTTGGCTGTTGGTACTTAAGTACTTTACCTTTGATTTCGTTTTTTCATATTGATATTTATATGCTAATTAAAGTTGTTGAAATATGATAGTGCCTACTTTACTAGGCTGACCTCTTATACCTAAGTACTTTCAGATCATCAGCTGTTTTATATGGAAAATTCCTGTAATATATTTCATTCTGTATTAGGTAGGTAGGTACATTCCTGTATTTCTTTCATTTCTGTAATTTTGTCTGGTTATTTATTCTTGCCATCTGTGTTATTATATACTTAATACAATATTACCTACTTACGCAATAAAACCGCACAAAATACAAAATTTAAAACTCTACTTATGCCATTTTTAGCATCCACATGTTTGAATTAAGTAAGTATGTCCTTAAAATACGCCTATACAATTTTGCTAAACAACTATTTATAGTAAAAACTGTATAGTAATAACTTATAGTGAATTTATCTAAGTAATATACCTAGATAGTATATAGTCTAGGTTTATAAAATAATTACTCTATTTAAATAATTAAGTATTTTCAGACTTTCCAGGCTTCGTAGGTTACAGTTTTTTTATTGGTTTTCATTCAATTTTTTTTACATTAGTCTACACTCTATATAGCGTTATTCTTATTCTTTGTTACACACAATAACACGTAGACTAATAAATAAATATTTATTAAATATTATCCTATGGGGGCCGGGGCCCACGAAATTTTTAAAGACTTGTCTGTGCGTCTGGTCGAAGCCACGCGCGACCAAAATGCTAGTCTTTATTTTGGCCAAAGATTAAGCATTGCCATACAACGTGGCAATGCAGCCAGCATTTTGGGAACGTTGCCCACTGGTAGCGGGCTATTAGATTAGGCTTACTTACTTAGTTATAGTTTTTAGTCTTTATTTTGTGTTTGTGTAAGTTGGAAATAAAACTATCAAAAAGAGTATAATTATACCTAGGTATCTATATGTTTTAATGCAAATACCTAAGCCACAGACAAGCATTTTTTAGAATAGGTATTCTTGATGAAAAACTTTACTGCCATTAAAAAGTGTAATGGACAATTTTAACTATATAACTATTTAATTTAATGAATGATTACACACATCCTCACGTGGCTCTAAAATTTGTAGGTATATTATTAGAAATTAATTATTTTTTATACCTTTTTAATAACCTTAAGATAATATTATAACCTATTTATATTCCACAATAATAGGTATACTTATATTGTATAATTATTAAAATTAAACTAAAGTAAATACTTAATAGTTGTTATAGTCAAAGTAAGTAAAAGCAATGTTTGCCAATAAGTTTTTTCTCTACCTAAATCAAACCATTACCTAACAATGTATTTTGTATGCCGCTGTTTTCACATAAAAATTAAATTGATATATACCTAATGATAAACATTTTCTTAAAAGTAGCTTTAGCGATTAGCCCTAAGAAATTTATAAACCTTGCCTCCTTATATGATTAGTAGGTATTATAGTATAAAATAATAATATTACTATCGATAGTCAGCTCTATCTTTCATTGCATAAATCATACATGTTAGTATAAGTACCTACACCTTAGAGTTATTTTACTAGTCTTTGATGAAATAATTTATTTTTTGAGAACTACGGAAACAAAACTACCTAAGTAGGTATAATAGCAATATGTATATTAAAATAAAGATAGATTGATTGATGTAATTGGTTGAGCCGTATCAGTTATTGAAACAAATAAATAAAGTCTAAAATAAAATATAGTACTAGGTGGTACCTATACTTAATAAGTAATAAAATTTTATAACTTGGAACTTTTAAAACTTTATGACATTAAAGCCAAAGAGCTGAAATCATCAATAATGAGCAAACGCCGTGAGAACGTATTCACTTAAATCTTTATAAAGAAAATAAAAAAGACGTGTAAGTAGAACAAAACCGCGAGAGGGCGTATCGCGTGAAATGTTGTTGTTTGCGATCACAACACGTTTTTTGCTAGTGTAATGCGAGACCGCGCTCTCCAGAATACGGACGTCATACGAGAACCCGTCACGTCAATAGTTTAATACAAATCAAATGACGAAATGATCAAAGAAGATTAAAAAATAAGGATTAGACGTTGATGGACGAGTTTTTATTGTATAATTTCTATAGTGTACAATATTCTAAATAAATGTTACGTACCTACTACATACCTAGTATATGTAAGTATTTGTAATAATTTTCCTAAGCTTTTAATTAAAAACTGTATTTGGTATTGCATGCTGATTAAACTGCAAACATTATCAATATATCTATTGTAAGTTACTGGAGTTTTCATCCTCAGCCCTGGGCGTCTTTCATTAGATCCTTCATCATCGGTATTGTCATCAAAACTTGACATCAGTTCCTATTGTAACCAAAACTTGCAAATTTTAACGCAATCTCGGTTTACTCCTATTGTAAGTTTTGACGTGTATGAAAGTTTCTAATAATATAGTTGATTGGAAACAATACAGAACTCATCACTGCTGCTGAAATCAACCTTGCTTAGATTTTTAAAATATAGGCCGCAAAACAACTGTTCATACAATTGCTATTCGATATTTATATTGCCGTGTCGAAGTAAATAATAATTATAATAATCTTGTGAAGCGAATATTTTCATGATAATGTCATGATTACTATAATAAAGCATATAATTGAATCGTTGATTTGCAACTAGATGCCAGCTCCCGTCGGACGAGTGCACACTGCACATTACTGCACAGAATAACCGAACTAATGCCATATATAAGGCATAAGTACTTACCTAAGTACTTATTTAAGATACGCACTTATCCAAAACGCTAATCAGTTGTACGGTACCACTACCACAGTGGTACGATATTATACTTTATAATATCAAGAAGAGTCCAAACGAGACTTCGTTGAAAATTATTTATTTATTTCATTCTGACTACAACCATCATTATAAGAATTCACAATTCAATAATTGTAAGTCAATATTATTAATTATTTGATTAATTGCCACCTTGCCCACGGGACTCTGTCATGCGGAAATAAGTCCATACGATCACAACCAGAAGTTAGTTCAGAAAATAACTAACTGGTGCGATAGGATCGCAACGAACTAAATCTGTTCATTAGTTTAAAACATAGTGTTAAGTACCTATAAGTCTGTTGACAATCTGACGTGTACCTAAACATGCTTCGACAATAAACTAAGTACGAGTAGACCAGAAGTAATTAAGTAGATAATACGAGAAAGTAGGTTGTGATCAGATATAATATATCCGATAATATAATATTATATACTATTTTATAATTCACATCGATATCTTACTCTTACTAATATTATAAATGCGAAAGTTTGTGCGTTTATATGTGTTTGTTAGTTCTTCATGCTCAAACGGCTGTACCTACCGATTATGATGAAATGTGATATGGAGATAGTGTGCTACTTTTTATTTCGAAAACTGCAGGTAACACCGAGGAGCACAGCTAGTATTATATAATTAGGTCCAAGTTTATTTATATAGGTACATAATACGTACATATTATGTCCTGTAATGGTGTTTTTTAACATTTACCTATATATGTATTGCTTATTTCCGAAGCAATTTTAGTTCTATAGTTTTATTATTTATTAAGGGTTTTGTTGATAGCTCGATACCCTTGTCATCATTATTTAATTTTATAAGTATTTTAGTAGTTTTTAAGTAAAAGACTAACTGCTGCACATTACACTGAAAATGTATTTAAAAGTGTATTTAATAGTATGCGAGACTTTAAATTACGCACTGAACGAAAACATAATATTTATGAAAATTGTAATAGCAATTACAACCTAGTTTTCATTATTTACCTAGTAGTTTACAAACTCATGTATCGATATAACTACCTACATTGCATGTAAAACCGATAAGAAGAATCAGAGTGATAAAAAAGTGTTTGTAGGTGGCGTGCCGATTTAAGCCTCGGAGCTGTAGTAGAAATAGTCTTCTATTTTATCGAAATTATAGAATAATATATTATATAAAAAATATAGAAGTTGCGTAACACCGAGATGTAATTATGTCGTATATAGCTTACTTCCAAAACAGTGCAGCATACAACATACAACTTAATGTTTCAACATCTAATAAATTGAACTTAAGTAACGTATGGACAAAATTCTCGCGGCTTCGTTTTGGGCTGTACCTATCAGCTAATATAAAGTCCTATTTAAATTATTATTTATTTTATAGGACCGTGCGACCTAAACACGCACTTAGGTCACGCTTTGCGCTGTTCAAAGTAGCACATTTTTAAACGGCCTGATGTTCACTAACTTCACACCGTTGAAGAATATAGCCATCGTTGCGAGCGTAGTACTGAACCAAAGCTAATCAGTCATACATTTTTACACCACTCACAAACTCATAGTAAGCAAGAGAAGATTCGTATAACCTGTAACGTGTGGGACCGAAACGCCAATGTCTTTGGCGCCATATTTCTGCATGTTTTTCATTTTGGTCTTCGTCGGACTATATTACGTGAAAACGCTATACCTAAGTTAGCGATATTAACCGTACACTGTACATTTTATTCAATTCCTAATACGATTATATAATTATTGAAACATAAGAATACTTACTTGATTTAGAAATGTTGCGTTTTTTGTTGTTTACATAAAATGTAACCGACACATGAACTATTTTCACTGAATACACACACACTTTCAATTATTATACACCATATTATATAATATAGTCTCATAGTGAATACATTTATGCACAAACCAGATCAATGACAGATTCCTATATCACATAGGTATTCACGTTACGATAAAGATTCGGTTACAAAATGAAGCCCTACACTATTGATATTTTTTCACTGTTTTTTAGTTGAAACCTGTTTGACTATTATACTGAACAATATTAAATCTGAAACAATATCACATTAAGCAATCCACAAACAATAAATATGCATCCAAAAATGCTAATAACCTAAAAAACAAATCTAGAAGTGATACGGGTAGGTGTAAATTGTGTTTTCCCGTTCTCTACTGGTGGAATGCCAACCTACCCGCATTAAAATTTGTGTGTTTATTACTAAGAGTCAAATGAACATCTTTTCATTGCATTAATTAGAAGATTATTTTTAAATAAATTAATTGGATGGCGGGTTTATGTCGCACGTGCTATAAAATAGTATACGATACTCGCTGCACAAGTAAGTATATTAAACGGCGGTTAGCACCCTCGCTTCGCTCGGGCGCTAACTTCACGCCGCCGTGTATTAATATACAGCTTAGACAGCTTGTATCGTAATGTACTATTAAAACATAATGACGTTATGTCATCCACTATGTATTGGGAGTACTACTTACTTACTAAGCCAGCTGTAGTTAAAAGACATTCAATGTTGCTCTTATTACTTTCAACTTGCAAGTAACAAAGAAAGCTCATGCTTATAATATCATTGAACAGTAATGGATGCAGATTGCTGATATCATTAGCATTTCAAAGAGAACAAACGGTTAAGAGCCGTGACTCGTAAACATAGTGATTTGTCTGTATTTTAATTTCTTTAACCTATAATAATATAAACGGGTAAACGTCCCTTGCATCAGGAGCTATGGGGAGCAAACTTCCGTAAACCAGCGAGTGCCCAGTGACCTGTCACGATACATTACTATACGTACGCACCAGTAACGTAGCATTGTCATGTCGTGGGTGGATCGTCATACAGGTAAAACCGACCGAGTGCGAGTTGGCCTCGCGCACGAAGACTTCCCTACCATTATCTATCAGAACAGCAAAATATCACGTTTGTTGTATGGGAGCCCTTAAGTATGTTTATTTCATTCTGTTTTTGAGCGTTTGTTAGCGGCAACAGAAATACATCATCTGTGAAAATGTCAACTGTCTAACTATCACGGCTCATTAGATACCTACAGTCTGGTGATAGACAGACAGCCGGGCGGACGGTGAAGTCTTACGGCCGAAATTAATATTCAATCCTAATCCAAATTTTGCTATCTGGGATTGATATCACAATCCATTTTAGGGGTTAAACATGCCAATAGCCGATCGGTGGATTGAGTTTGCAATCGCGAAAATCATTCTATCTTTGGGAGGTCGGATCGCAGATTAAAGATTGTCCTCCGTTCGAAAATGACAGTTTGGTGGGGTCAATAACCGATCTTTCCATTTTGACACTTCGTCGGATAGGTGTAAACGATCTGAGATTGCAATCTCTAAAATTCCGGAGATTAGTAAACATTTTCATCGAAATTGTATAAAATAAAATTGCATTAACAATGTATTCTAGTGAGATTATTGATAGTGACGATAGTGATTTGGAAGTCCTGGCTCTGTTATCCGATTGGGATACTGATAGTGACCATGATGAAGAAATACGACGCGCTTCTTCACGAAGAATAAGAAGGGTGAATGAACTAGGTACATGCAGAGCAGAGTCTCGATGATGCGGATTTCACATTTAGGATTAGGTTAACTAAACCACAGCAGTGCTACACAATATTTGTAGGAATTACAACTAGAGGAAGTTCCTGCAGCAGTAGAGCTGCCAACAGATGCAGATGCTATTGAAGATTTTTAAAATATCATGGAGGATGCCCAAGATACCAGTGCTAGAGCAGCTCTTGTAAATAATTATTTTAGATAGTAAATTGAAATGTCTAAATTTTCTTTCATTGTTTTAATTGTAAATTTAAAAAACCCTGCAATACGAAAAACAAACCTGAATTATCTCTCTATAACATATTCATGATACAATGCAATTGTGCCTTAACACTAAATCAAAATTGGTTCATTCGTTTGGGAGTTACACTGCCTCTGACTGACAGTACAGATGCACACAGTGCACACTACAAACTTATAACACCTGTATTTATCATTGGTGGTTAAAAATATAGGTAGGTAAGTAAATAAACAATGATATTGATTCACACTTTTATTTCAAAGTTACAAACGTTGAGGTATGTCAAAATTATATATTTTTATATTAGTTTGTGTGTGAATAAGACCCGCTATATACTAATTAACAAAAGAGTTACAAAGTATGCTTAAATTGAAAATGGATAGATATCTATTTATCTATTTACTGGAGGTTTGGTGGGAATCCAATAGTGAGACGGTGTTGGTTTTGTATTATTTTCTCAAACTTCGATTGTTTCTTCGAGTATCAATGTGTAATAATAGTCATTAATTTTCCGGAATGTGCATGAGTGTGGCCAAATGATATAAACCCAAAAAGCGTGTCACTTCGCACTGCCCTATCACCACCAAATGGCACAGTAAATCCACTGGCTGTACTTCCCAGTAAACCATTTACTCAGTCCAAAATGTCATCTGGGGGTAAGTATATAATCCGGAGGTCCACCACCAATCTGTAAAAATAATAATATTGCATTACTACTGACTTAGCATTGGAGAATTTTAGGTTGTAAATAAAAACAGGTAAATACAACCAAATAGTAACCTTAATAATTATGTTCATCCTGATATTGGTGCTGCGTTTGCGCAATTTCTTCTTTAAATTCTCCCATTTCAAACGCAGCTGCTGCGGTGTTCTGTGACCATTTGTGTTGATCGCGTTGAATCGGTCTAACAGGCGGATCCACTCGTCATTTTTGAGTTTGTTGTTGGTGGCGATGGTGGTTTTCGATGTAAGTAATGATTTTGCTGCTTTTGATTAAGCAGACTAAAAACTTGGTTTCCTCTTCTGTAAGATGCTTACCTTTTACCTGTAAAAGACCATATTACAATGATTATCATCATTGCTACAAATTAGGCGAGAAGATTCGCGCACGCCGCGTAGGTATAAACATCAATAAACAATGTCAAGTACTTACTATTTCGGCGTCCATAATAGCAATTAAATTGTCTTATGAACTCCGTTTCGGTAGGTAATTACAGGACAAATAGATAAATTCAACGAATATGAATGCAATAAGCGTTATCCAAGGAATTTGTATGCAAATGGCATGATTGCACTGCCACTATGAATAATTAGCCGACCCGCCCGACTGACAGTTTGTTTGACAGTTCCATTGATCGAATATTGACGTTCCATTTCAGCTAAACTATTTAGTTGTAATACCTACCGAGATATTATAATATTCAATTTTATACCGTTTTTGAGGTTTCAAATAAATTGTTTTTACCGTGACCATCACTTTTAAATACTTTTAAAATAATTTTAGATATGTTTTGCTTTTAAAACGCACATAGAATAATTTTGGTATATTCAAATATTTTGCGTAAAATGAAACGGTCAAGAGGGAAAGGATTGCCGGCAATCTGCCGACGAAAAAGATAGGACACTGCCGTGTTTAGTTATTGGCGCGCAGATTGGAGATCGATCGAACGATAGGCAGCAATTCAAGATCGATTTCAATCTTGATTAGGAGATACATTATTAATTTCGGCCGTTAGTAATAGGGTCCCGTTTTACTCCTTAGGTACGGAACCCGAATAACGTCTACAATTACTTCTATATCAATAAAAGAAAGTCGTGTACTTTTTATAACTCAAAAACGGCTGAACCGATTTGGCTGAAAATTGTTAGGGAAGGTAGCTGAAAACCAGGAGAAGGAAACTGGGAAAAATATATCTGATGAAATCTAGTTGTACAGTTGACTACTGTCACTTTTGACTCATAGAGACAATGACAGGACAACGTCTGTCGGGTCAGCTAGTACGAGTATAAGTACTCGTATAGGTATACACCAAATTTTAATAATTGACAGTTTGGAATAAGTAGTCACAACTTCAAAGGCTGGGGCATGGCCATTGACCATAGGCTAAATACTCGTATTAGGTAAGTGTTTGCCATCGTTAGGTAATTTCATTTTGGTGGGTGTCATTTAACTAAAGAATATCAAAAAGCTAATTTGAGCTTCTTGAGAATTCCGTTTTCATCCGACTTTTATAGGCATGCGGACAAAACCGCGGGTAAAAACAAACTTCGGGTTCGGTTATTTGATCTTGCTACGAAATACGAAATAGTCCTGGGGTCTAGGTATATCTAATACGGATTTCGGGCCTAGTCCAGAAAGTAGGTCTTCTATTGCATTTGTAATTGTACCTACTCTATAAAATAGAAACGTTTTTCAAATAAATATGATTTATTTTAATATTTATTAATCGCGCTACGCGAATACGAATGTATAATTGTATAGGTAGGTATGCATGCTTGGGCAAGTTTTTATTACAATTTTATCATCTGAAAATTTGAGAATACTCACAGGTGAATGAAAAAAACATGAAGCCACGATAGTTATTTCTAATGTCTATAAAATCTACTTAGAAGACAGTAAATAATACCACATCAAAATATTCAATAACACACATTCTAAGAACACTAAATTTTTTTTTAATTTATTTTAATTTTGGTATAGGTACTTCTTAATCAATGTAATGAAGAGATAATTTAGTAAGTGCTGAGCCGCACTCTCTTCTGTGCCCACCAGCTCGAAACTCAAACATTGCGTCATCGGCAACCCTACGCGGCTCGCAGGGCCGCCACAGCCTCCACACTACTTTTATTGAGTGTGGCGACCCCCCGGCCGGGGCGCGGGGTGCATAATTGCGCGCCTCCATGCAACCTACGAAACTCAGTTATAGGCATTTTGTGGGTAACGGGTTTGATGCAGTGTTTTTGCTATTTTTATCGCGACCATGTGAGAATATGGTGCACTTAATATCAAACTTCTAAAATTACTATACTGTACATGTACACTTAGTGTAATGTAATGTAAATGCCTACACATTTTCCCCTAATCGAGTAAATAGACTCTAAAGTCCGCCATCAAATATAAGTAGGAGCATCAGTTTATTTTTTTTTTTTCATATCGACCAAGAAGCTTGTTATCATGGTACTTAGGTTAGTAGATTATAAGTAGCAAATTGTTAAATTGGTATGATTCAGATCAGATTATAATTTTGCTAATAGGTACTTATATAGCGTTTAATGAATCTAGAGAAAATTATGATCTTCTAAATAAAATTGTTCAATTAACTTGTAAATTAATATTTCATGTAGGTTAGAGAGTTTAATCCAATTGCAGCTTTTAAATAATTAAAATGAACGAGTTAGTATTCCATTCATAAAAATATTGCCTATTGGCAAGTATAAAAAAATGTCATGAAAAAAAAGACGTTTTGTAGAATCTTATTCAAATTTAAGTACCTACCTACAGAAAGCAAAGTCGGAAAAATAACCAATGGCAGCTGTTTGATCAAATTAATGATTCTAATTGGTTCCTTTCCTTGATCTTACAGTTTATGGTAGGTCCTATACTATAATTATGCTAAAAACAATAACTTCGTATTGAGTTTAACCTTCCTTTAAATAATTATGGTGCATCGAAAACGCTACAAATTGATTAAATAAAATTAATATTAATTCGTTAATGCCTTGAAGTTATTAAACTTTCATCTTTAGGTATTTAAATTAATGTTACATTACATATAATAATATATATTGCAATTGTAATCTTCATTTAGTAAGCATTTAATCATGTTCCACTGAAGGGCATAATATAAAGGCTGAACGGCAAACAATACGAAGTAAATAAGCACACAGTATATCACAACTCAGTACATAGTAACATTGAATCAGTTAAACGCATTACGCTCAGTAAGTATAGGTAGGTCTACCGCGACCACTCCATTATACTGCATACTAATGACAGGGGCGGTTGATTAAAAAACCTAAGGTGCGGGGCGGAGCAACCCTACCGCAGCGCCACCCGCCGCCGCCCGCCACCTGCGCTAGGGCTGCCACCCTGGCCTTTGTTTTTGGTTATTGATAGGCTGCGACTAGTGATTTGGAGATGCTACTTGAGTGAATGACACCTATGATTGCGGGTGATGACTCTCGGCGTCATTTGTTTCATTTGTGGTTGCTGGTGTATTTACAGTGTTGATTAATTATTCTTAATGACCTAGGTAGGTATGTAGGCGATGGTAGGACAGTGGCATCCGCCTGGCTAGCTACCACTTTCAAGGAGAAAAACCGTCACCAAGCCTTTTCAGGGTATTCCGGCAGGGTGAAAGCCATTTCTATCCTATGCTTAGTGTATTAAAATTTGACTATATCAGCACTTATCAGCAGGTAGGATAGTGGTAGTGGTCGAAGACTTGTTTATAAGCAGTAAAATGTAATATTATACTTAGCTATTAGCAGCTAATATACCTAGCAGCTCAATGATTAGATATAAGTATGGAATACTTGGTATTTCGAAGAAGAATACACATGAATTTTATAAATAACTAATTGTTTATAAAATATATGAATGCTTTATTTTTTGAAATACTCAACTCGGTTGTTTTTTGATCCACAATAGACCTAATAGTTACCTCGATGACAAACATTGTAGAAAAATTATAAACCAGTATATAAAATATAATAATATTATGTACTACCTAATACTTTGAGTTAGAAATGACACACCAAATTATACCGAATCAACTGAGGAAATCAAACTTATATATAAAAAAAACATACCGTAGTAAAATGAAACGAAACAAAAATAATAGTTTTTGGTGGCTTTGCAACCGACCGATGCGGACGGGCAGATGTGATCCGTCAGAATAATGTTAAAAATGGAAAGATTTTGAGCATAGAGTTTTAGGCCCGAACTTTAGAACCACTCACTGCCCGTGGTACGGTTCTGTTGTTCAACCGAACTACAGAAAAAATATTTTTCCATGGTTATACCTACAACCAAAAAAAGTAATCATCCAGTGTTGCTGTTTGAAAAAATAATATAAAGGGGTTTATTTTACCATCAGAGGCAAGATTTTACAGTGTAAGTACTTACTGCGGGACAAATCGTTTTGTATTGAATCAATCTTCATGTAATTTCGTATGTAAAACAATATTTAACTTCGAATACGAGTGAGATCGTTCCAGGCGTTGTAAAGATATGGAGGTTGCGATGTAAAATTCCAGATAACTATTGGCACAATACTAGTTCTAATGAAATCTCGACATCCACTCAAAGCTACGCTCAAGTCGAGATTCTCGGTGAGCGTAATACCTACTGAAATATAGGTGAAATAGACAAAAATACAAAATCTATGTACAGCTCCTCAAGATAAGTCAAGCCGATTAAAGTTTTATTTACCAGCTTATTTACCCAAATCATTAGCGTCTAAGTATATCTATTAATTTGTAAATAATAATACTTATGATATAATATGGATCGAAAACGCCACTTGGGGAGGTTTAGTCCTGCACCTCATTCCTCATAGTGAAGTCAATGACGTTGAAGGGATTTTTTTTCTCTATTTACTTATTGTACGAGCCTTGCCACATATTCATTCAGCACATAAGTACCTAGGTACAGTCGAAGCAACACGATGACTAAAATTCTGACATTATTCCTTGTGGGCCTAAGGCCTAAGTAATAGTGATATATACCTATGGCTATCCAGAACATGGCAATGCTGCCAGAATTGTGGAATCGTTGCCTGCTGATTGCGATTGTTTAGTTAGAATATAGTAATATGTAAGTTATAAAGCTTCGCAATGTTTCTAATCGTAAGTATGTATCTACATAGACGAAGAGAACTGAAAAAGTGTAGGTATATTAGGATTATTATATAGGATGAACAAGAAAATATAGAAAATTAAAGACTAAGTTACCTAGGTACTACCATTTTTTTTTTGACAAAAATTGACCCATAAAAAATAATCCTGGATTAACTACTTATGAGTAAGTATAATAAAGTCAAACATTTAATACTTTGTGAAATTTAAAACCAACTTGTGAATGATGTTATTTTTAACGATCTACCTGATTTAACAAAATATAAGTACCTGTCCTACATAAGTAACTATGACTCGACTAATCCGAAAGCGATCACTATACGAGGACTTACTATGATTCTCTGCTGTCCTATGCGCCATAGATTAGGTACAGAGCACGTCGCTAGTGTCAAGACAGATATGTATAAGTATACATAATACATATTATGTCTATAATATACCTAGGTACTTACGAGTATATAATATACTAAAGGCATAGTTGTACCTTTTCTGTTGTAGCATAATATAACCAACTTTACGATATAAAATGCCAAGTGGGAGGTAGGTATTTACATTGTATTTCTACCTTCATTTTGTTTAAGTTTGTACAGTAGGTAACTAGGTACCTAATCACCATACAATAAAGTCGTGTTAGTTACACCATTGTCTGTAGGTAATAAGGTAGGTACGTAGGTGTGTAATCTTTGTATTGATTGGATTTATCTCCGCCCCGAATACCAGAATAATGTTAATAGGTAATTATTCACAAATATAAAAAATCTCATGATTTTTGTATCGAACAGCTTTACAGGACGTCTGTCGGGTCAGCTAGTAGGAATAAGGAACTAAAAAAGAAATAGGTAAGTACCTACATACTTAAATGAAAGATAAACTAGGAATTGCTTCTGAAAATAAGTAAGTATCTACCTACTTACATACTATTTTCAACACCTACCCTTAAGTACCTAAGTAGGTACTTACCTACTTATGTTCTTAGTATAATTTATACAAAATAATGTTTTACTAAGGTACTTACCCAGTGTTATTTCCGATGCCAATCTATACACTTTTTACTGAATCAGCAACTCAATAGTTTACTTATGACCGCGTAAATAGCCGAATCAACTAACAACTATCGATAATCACGACGCCATTGCAACTGGCGAGTCAGCAAATTGAGGAACAAAGCGAGCTTCACGCCGCCATATTAGCAATCAAGCGTCGCTTTTGTTTCACGGCGGCCAATAATTAGTCGCGCTGGATCGGGCGGCCAATCAGCGCCGGCCGCGATTGCCGCGCTCGCCGCCGCCGGCCGCCATTGGCCCCGCGCCGTTCCAAATTCGAAATTAATCGTTAAACTGTCGCGCGGGAAACGCTAATTAAATTGATTGGTCATTCATTCATTGACGGAGCGGCGCCGAGCGGAGCCGCCGGAATGTAATTATTTAATTTCGACAATGAACCCTAATGGGGATTAGAAGCCTTTTCAATGGAAACGTTCAGTTATTGTTGAAATGTATTTAGATTTAGTTATTCAAGTGGAAGAATTAAGTGATTTCGTTGATTTGAAAGCGTTTTCATAGCAATAGTTTTGAATGTCACTAACTCACTACTCCCTGCATACTAAGTATGACGATTTTTGTGTAGACAAATGCTTACAGTATTGGCAAAATGTTGGTAGGTATCATTTGGTCCATGTTGTCATCTTTAAAAGGTTTTATTTAGTTTGACCTGTTTGTTTTTTGTATATTAATTTTTGTATAAGTATACATTAATTCTCAGATATTCACCAACCACGGAAAACATACCTACCCTAAGCTGTGGTACCTACTGTGGTTTACCATGCAGTAGGTGGTGTGCAAAAACGATACTGTGTTCCGGTTTAACACCGTTTCTAGTAAAATTAAATGGCTTCATGACACTTCAAAACCATCTGAGAGTAACGAGGGCAGTGCAGTTGACGTGTCAAGAACTAGGTGGCGCTGCAACCGTTTCTAGATATACCTACGTTCTAATAATAATAATGAATATAGTCAACCTATTCAATATCAGGTGTAGGGGCGCAGCAAGCTGCAACCGATTGACGTATTTTTAGGGATCCGCACCCAAAGGGTAAAACAGGACCCTATTACTAATGCTCCACTGTCCGTCCGTCAGTCACCAGGCTGTATCTCATGAACCGTAATAGTTATATAGTTGAAATTTTCACAGATGGTGTATTACTGTTGGCGCTATAACAGCAAATATACTAAAAAGCAGTATA
Organism: Hylaea fasciaria; assembly: GCA_905147375.1. Lineage (NCBI taxonomy): Eukaryota > Metazoa > Arthropoda > Insecta > Lepidoptera > Geometridae > Hylaea > Hylaea fasciaria. The sequence continues at coordinate 11,158,167 of LR990206.1, forward strand.
AAATAAATACTAAGGGGGCTCCCATCCCCAACACACGTGATTTTATTCCGTTTTTATAATAATAGTACGGAACTCTTCGTGCCCGAGTCCAACTCGTACTTGGCCGGTTATTAAACGTAGACGGCTGAACATGCCTATATTATAAGCTACTTTACATTTCGGCAAAATTAGCAGTTCCTTTTGCATAATAGTCATCGCAAGTAAAACCGGAGAAAGTACTTAGTATTCTTACAGCCAAAATTAATATTGTATCTCCTATCCAAGATTGAAATCGATTTTGGATGGTTGCCTATCATTCGATCGATTTCCAATCTGCGTGCCTTCATAAACCAATCCACGGATCGGTTATTGGCAAGTTTGACCCTAAAAATGGATTGTGATATCAATCCCAGATAGCAAAATTTGGATTGGATTGATTATTAATTTCGGCCGTTAGTAGCTTCCGTCCGCACATGATACATGTGAAAGTATTTGTTTATTACGCTTTCACGTCTAAACCGCTGAACTGATTTTCAAGAATTTTGTTATAGAGTTAGATTGGACCTTAGAATAATAACGCAGAGAAAGATAGTTCCATGCGTAAGTAGTTTCACTCAAAAGTGAAGGCACTTTTCTATATATGTGCGCGTGAGTGCCATGTAATTATCTTCTCCAAAATGCAAAAAAGCGCAATGAAAATGTCTCATGCGTATTTAGTCCAATAGTAGGGAAATAATAGATAGTAATAACAATAACTATAAAAGCTTTGATTTCAAGCAATAGCGAGTTGAAGACCAAACTAGGCCCTAAAAGTATAAGTAAAAACGGCTACACGGTGCTAGCGAGTATACCTACTTGGTTTCTATGTGGCATGTGTCTAAAGATTGGAATTTGGAAATTTTGGAAAAGGACACTGTCCAATTTTTAACGTGATGACTCCGCGTGGACGAAATCACGGACAAAAGATACAGTGACTAGTCACTGCAATGAATGTATCATATGTATAAGTATACCACAATCCATAGCATACTATAGATATCCGACGATACAAGCATACCTACCTATAGAATAAATATAATGACTGATTCAACGCTGTAACGATTCAAAACGCATGAACCTAGAAGGAAGGAAGGACGCCACGAAAGCAACTCATATGAATCTGAAGCACAGCCAAAATACGAAAACCATATAAAAAATGTAATGTCGATCATGACGTGTCGCATTTTCCTCTTACGGGAATAATACAGCAAACATCTACTAACGAACATAAAACTAGACAGCGTTTTGCATAACGTCATCAGTTCTATCAGCATATTTCACTTGTTTTGCGTTCGTACAGATCGGCATATCATAGGTGCTTCACTTACGCATTGAACATTGTGTTGTCCTACTCTTTCATTTGGTTTTGTCTAAAACATAATCCATAAGGTCCCTATAGCCTGTAGAACAGAACAAATAAGTTCAATAAGCGCGGGCGACGCCGCAGTCATCATTGCCGCTAACGAGGGAAACTCGCAACAACCGCCCGCCCCGCCCGCCCTGCTATAGCGCCAATCAATGTATACAGAGTGATACAAATAAAATGTATTAGCACGATTTTGAATGTGCCTTGAACCTACTTCAGATACGTTATGGCCGATGGCCTACGCAGCGTAAGTTCGTGATGAACTGGCTGCGTAGTCAGCGATTTACGCTGATGACACAATATATGTGTGAGCCACGGACATCTGAGACTAGGTGTTTGTAGATGCATGGCCCTAGTATAATTCGTGATTTCCTGGATAGTTTAGTTATGGTCTGAAAAAGAAAACTCCAAAATCAAACCAGGATTGTCACTGTTACTATAACGAGCAGGTCCGATGGGGTCCTACCCAAAATGTGCGACTCACTAGAGTTTACTTGACAGTTTAATTGACTGTAGAGGTGACATTCATCTGCGAATCAGGAGCGTGCAGAAATTACGTTGTTACAGTGTAAAGGCATTTTTATTCATATGCAAGCTATTGCATATGAAAAATATATACTATATTATTATGATGGTTTGAGTTAGCTTTTGTTGTAGTCTTTGTAAATCTATCTATACATATCTATGAAAATTTAGAACTTAAGTATATGTCTCATTGCAACGAACGCAGTGTGGTGCGGTGAAAGATTTTGCAATATAAAGTTCTGTTTTACTTACCATCAAGTGAATGACCTTTACATGCAGTTCCATTCACGGCTTCACGTGCTTATCATCTTTGATCACATCATCGCGAAACGCGAAGCGTGAGAGTGCGCGGTCGTACGCTAGCCTGCAACAAAGAGTGAAAATCAGAGCAACCTGTACATCAGAATGAAAATGATCGTCAATACATTATGATATAAAATAATTTGCGTGACAGCGGGACGCGGTGGTGGGGAGGGGGGGGGGAGGGGCGGTCGAAAGGCACGATGTCACGCACTCGCCTGCGGCTGCCGTGACAAGTTACTGTTGTCCCGCGGCTTGGAGCGACTTCGGCACGCGATCGCCGCAGGGCTGTCAGATAATTGTCGAATCATTTCATGGCACAGTCAAAATAATTTAATATCAAATGAACTTTTTCACCGTCGATGTCACACACAAGCCTCTACAGCTGCTTTTCAAATCGGTAGTAATCAAAGTATTCTATTATACTGCTACAAAAACAAATTTAATGTATTATTATTGTATTAAGGCTACTAACAATAAACAGAGAGTGAGCCAGTGAGTTAGTTATGTAGAACTACTGATAACCTTCTTGTCATCTAAGTTCATGACTCAGATCTTTGTTTCTACGTTGTGTAATGTTGGATTAACTACCTCAAGTCAAAATAGTGCCAGTTTGTGCACTCAAATTTGAAAGCTTCCATAATTTGTGTCATTTTTACCCATCCATTTTTAATACGTTGGTATATATTAGTTTAGTACGAATTAGACGATTGGCCCAAAAACCTCTGAATTAAAAGTGAATAGCAAACCCACAAATCCACAATGCTTTACAGAAAAGATTTATCTTCGAAGCGGCAGCCCTAAATGATGAGCATCGTTCACCGAATTAGTTTTTCCAGGAGTAACAGCGAGCGAGTCAATCGAGCGGAGTGAGCGGGCGGAGCGAACTTATAACGAGCTTGGACAACTTGCTAATGAGTGGGCGCGGGTCGCCACCAGCCGACACTGGGCACTTTCCACGACGGAGTTTTGCACTAACTGCCAAGGCTGATTGACATTTCCATATTGAAAATAACGTCTCTGACAAACAATACAGGCTCTGTTAAAATGGACAGTGAACTGGTGGCGAGTTTATTGGCGATATGGTTCATTACCTGGTTTGGACACTTCTATTCTGCAAAGGACTGGAATTATCTATGATATCATCTATCACGTGTTAAAGCGGTCTCAGGTTACTGAATCAAATTAGCTCTGAGCGTAGTGTGATGTTTCATGCTCTTTGGTGAATTTTCAGTCTTCGCAATATTATAGTAACTCGTTGACTTGTTTTGTCAAAGTCAAAGGCAAAGCATTTATTGTAATTATTTTTAATTATTATTTTTAGATTTAGTTATCTTCCGTAACGCCAGCTAGTCCTGTCGGAAGATCAGCGTTGGACTCTAGCTTGCTAGTGTCCAACACATGCTGAGACAGTGCTATTTTTTTCAACATGCCCCTTATCTATAGTGTTTTTTCATTTGTAATGTGTTTGTGTGTTGAAAAAATAAAATAATTTGTTTGTTTGTTTGTTTAAATAGGTAATAAAATCGCACTTTTACAAGTCAAACAGCTAATTCTCGTTAACAAAGAGAACCATTAACAAATTCCTGTCATTGTTTTGTGATCAGTTATTCTCTTTGTGTAAGAGATTTCAGTTTTTTACTTATAAAATTGGGATATTATTGCATAATGTGATTTGATTGGGCATTCATACATAGATCCCAACATGAGTTGTAAAAAATGCAAATCTCGCAACGCAGTTATGAAATTTGTATTCTTAAACCAAGTCGGTTAAATTATTCAGTAGGTATCTTTATAGCTATATTTTGTCTATAAATAATTAAGATGTCTTGAAGAAAAGTAATGGTGAGACTGTGCCTTGGTTTATACTACGACTTGGCGTAACAATTAGTTTAAATCAAAGCTGACTAAACTACACGTTCATTAGTAGGTAAATACAACTATTAATTTCGAGTTGAAGAAAGTTTGTTATACCTATATCAATGAAAGGGAAATTGTTTTCTTATGTCTCTTATTTCTTCTAAGCTTTGAAGTGTTATATCACTTTATTAAGTGTTAAATCATGTTAGGTACCTAAATATTGATTTTATCTGATGAAGACGACTCAAGTATTGCACGTACAATCTCGAAGTAATTCACAATATTTTTGAACCCTCATAATGTATCAACACTGCAAATTTTATAGCACCAAACAACTACAACAATAAATCTTTACTAGCCAGTGATTTATGAAGTGTTTCCTACCTTTACTGCTATATCCCGCATCGAGACGAGAGCCGCGGACCTGCCGGCAGATTTTCCATCTCGTTAAGTACCCCTATACTCGAGGCACCTCCGCCAAGGCTCGTCAGATCCAATCGAAGGCGAGAGCAATCGTTCAGGGCGAGGGCCCTTCTTATCTCCGCCAGTGGCTTTCACTTATTGGAAACTCTTCTGGCCCTAATGCTGGGGTTGGATGGATCCAGTGCGCGTAATCCAGTTACTAGCTTCTGGAATTCGTTTATATGCCTATGGTATAGAATACTTATTAATACTCTATAGTAATAGATAGCCTCTCTATTTTTAAATTAAAGGGAGTGGACAGATCGGGAGTTTGTATGACATTTTACGCGTGTTCGGTGACCTATTGGGTACCAACGCAGTAGGTATACGAGTAATAACGCGGATGACGCTATTGCTTCGCATATAGTTTCAGTTGTCTTTTGTCTATTGAGACGGTTGAATAGTGTCTACCTTGTAGCTATGTTTCTGCTGATTTTACGCGTAGGTAGGTACGGTCAAAGATAATAGAGACGGTAAGCCTAGAGCTGCAGATACATCCCGGAACTTGGTGACACCTACTGCTCGACTAGGTGCTACTACGAGTAAGTAGCTCTGAAGATGTCCAAGATAGTGTTTGGCCAGCCTAGAATCTTTAGAACGCTGCGTGATGTTCGTATACTTAATATAAAGAAAGATAAAAAACATTTTACGTAGATATCTGTTTAGTAGCGTATTGCTCCGTAATTACCTAATTCTTAATAGGTTCAATTCGTGTAATTTTGGTTGGTTTTGGTTTGGTCAAAATTATCTCATTTATTTCGGAACTTCTAAGAGCTGGAACTTTTTCTTATTCTAATGTTACATTCAGATCATACATCATCTTCAGTTTGTGTTCTTTTTTTAATCCTAGTTCAATTTAACATCTATATTAAATGATGGTTCGATTGAAATATTGTTTACATGTATCAACTATCTCACCCTACCACCTCACCCGATGGCAAAAGGCAAAAACCGTTTATGATGAAAACAATTGCCTCAAAGGAACGTCACTACTGTTTGAAGAATACGGTCTAGTGATACAATGTAGTACTTGGATCCAGCGCTGGCTCGGACAAACATGCCTCTGGCACTCCAGCCTCCTCTAATCCGCTCCTCATGCTGACTGTACTTGCCGCGCAAAATGGCGGCCTCATATTTACCCGTTTTCATACAGCCGGGGGGCACGCAGCCCCTCTATGTAAACATTCAGAATAAAAATGCGCCATTACTATTTGCATTCATATCTAAAGAAAACATACATGCTAAATATTGCGAGAACAATTTTCCAACGCGCCCTGCGATCCGAAGCCAACTCTATAGTGCCACGAATAAAGTTTACTTTTACAAGTGTGATGTAAACCCCATTCAAATGCACAAAGCGGGAATGTGTATCGTTCGTCTCTATCCGACTTGTAGAGAAAGTGGTGGTGTCTCGCTTCAGCAGCAAGTAAAAGGTGGGATGATTGAGACGTAACTGCCAACTGCCACTGGTCCCATTATACTCGTCGAGAGTAAACACACTATCGACCACATTTTTATCGACAAAATTTGTTTGTAGATGATAATGTAATGTCAATGTCAATTTGACACCTTAATGAAGGTACAGTTGACTTTTTGACTTATTACTTTTTTACAATTTATTATAAGTTCCGGTCTATGAAACTGATGCACTGTTGCATATTATGGTAACTTATTTATTAGATTAGTATAAATCGATAATTGTGTTATCCTACTTAGTAATATACTATACTTTACATGTGTATAGTTAATAATTAGTATAATAATTAATACTATACATGTCTGTTAGCTCCCTTTTCACAGCTTAACGGCTGGAATTATCTTAATTATTTTTAGGAGTCAAGATAGTTTGATCCTTAAGAAAGGGCATAAAATACCTGTTATTTTTATACACTACAGCCAGGGCCGGCGATGTCGCAGGCAAAAACTGGTCTAGAATTAATCATACTCATAACCACCTTGTGACAAAAAAAAAAACTATACCTTTAGGTGGCAATGCCACATAATATTATATTGAATGTATTTGTTAGGTGTAGGCTTTTGATGTGAAACATCTATAGCGGCACGTAAAACCGATTTCTGGCGTGGCGACGCGTCGCCACGCTATACGATGGTATATATAATACAGTCTATATGCGTCGCCATGCGCAATCGACTGTGCGATTCTCTCCCAACAAAATAATACAAAATAATGTCGATGTTTCACATCTGCCAGGCGTCCCGTGACCGCTCACTTTTTTTTACTAATTGGGCACTTTTGGTATTTCCATAAAAAAGTCGATATTGTGTTGTTGAAATTCAACATTGATATCGATAGAACGTTTCCCCTCACTACCACCCCGGGCGTCCGCTCATCCAACCGTAACTAATAGTCGTGAATAAATCGCCGGAGTCGGCACAAAGACGATTTTTTTCACCGCGCGCTGTCCGACCAATCACAGCGCGCCATCGCGCCATCGCTCCGCCAATCAGCGAGCGAACTTTCAGAAAAGAAACTCAAAATTATGCGCGGCTCAATTCACCACTCGTGTTTTCACTTCAGCCTTGGGCTTTAGGTCGTGGTTTTGTTAAACAAACTCCGCTACCTCTCGTATGTTGCACTTTAAGCTTTATGCTTTTGATATAAAGGTTAAATCGACAGTACAGGTTTTGCCTTCTGAAGGTAGAAAAGCAGAGGAAGGGTGGCAGTAATTTTGATTGCGATTGCAAATGGCGTCGGCCGAGGGAACACGCACGGTTAATCAAATCAGAAAATTGCTAGGAAGTGATTTTTATTAGATGCGAAGAGAATCATGTTCCAGTGCGCTGATAGATACAGAAAGAGGGGTTCTATTTCTTTGATAGTGTTAAGTTTTACACAATAATGTAACCTCAGGATTTTCAGTAAGTAATTCATTACCAACCTTTCTTGTGTTACGTATTCTCTGCTCTGATTTTATTATGTTCTCTTGTTTGTTAACAATATATATTTTTTTAATTATTAGTTCCTAATGCGGGCGAAGGTATAGTTTATTTATTGAATTTTGGAGGTTTTTTTTGTATGATACTAAATATGAAAATTACAGTAACGCTACTAATGATATCCATCTAGCGACCTAGTACTCAAAATATGTGTAGGTACTCTAATACTAAATATACTATACAAAATCAAAGCTTCCCACAAAAGCAATGCAATCTTTACTTAAAAAAATAAACAATAGTATACCTGCTAAATCAACTAATATGGCTGAAAATAAAATAACGTTTATTTCAAATCATTTGGTAATATAAAAACAAAATCTAAACAAAAAAATAAACATAAATAAACCTTTTCTATAATAGGCCGCTACCAAATGGGATGATGGCTATTCCCACACCTACATCAGTAATTTTAAAGTACCTATAACATAATATAACCAAAAATATATTTGCGAACCATTTGAGAAAGAGAATAAAATGGACACGTCAATTGCCGCCTCACTGTCTACCGCTGTCAATAATGTCACCTCGTATTGTGATATCGCACTTTAAAATCGAACAACAATCCACGACACTGGTAGCTTACAAAAGGACACATTGTGGGCACATTTCACAACAAACGCGCTCGCCTTACAGACACGCCGACAATCCGCCGACGTGACTCCACACAATCTATTCACAAATTCGTCAGATTTCACAGAAATCGCAGATAATAAGATAAGAGGATAAGAAAGGACGGTGCCTGCACAGCTGCAGATTGACCGTCGAGTATCTCTAATTGTATTAACCGCCGGCCATTGTTGAGGTCATTGTCCGTTTGACAGTTAAAGAGCGGTTAGTTGTGACAGCTCGATAATTGACAGGTGTCGATTGTCAGCCGACGATTGAGTGTCGATAAAAACGCACGGCTCTAAATAGTGCGTTGGAAGACTTCCGATCGCTGCTTTGTTTATACCGATCGATTTCGATCGAAGAAAGGGTGTTTGTCTTACCGATTTATTTGTGATACTTGATATGTTTGTGTGTTAAGTGATTTAACCGGGACGTTCATTCATCAGTTAATTTATAACGGATGTTGAATGACAATATAATCGAGATTCTACCACGTATTTTTTTACATTTGAATGTCGCCGGTTGTAACAAGAGATTCTATTTTTTATTATTTTTGTAACAAATAATAATAAAACGTAGTATAATCTCTCGTTTCAATGTGTATTAAAATTTAATTGTATTATTTTTTCCTTAAAAGATCTCACGACGAGTGCTACGAATCGTAGCACTCCGTAGATGCAGCTACGCCCAGCAGCGATTTAAATTTAGGTAGAATAATAAAAATATTTTATCCGTGTAATTAAAAGCTACTAGAACTTTCTCACTTTGAATTTAACTTTTCATGCTTTTTAATAATAATTATCCTTTCATAAATAAAAAATAACTTTAGTTTTATCCGAACAATAACCTCGACTCTTTATAATAATGACCAAATCTACCTTATTTATCTTCCGTATGTTATGTTATTACCCCTTATACATAATTTGGGTATTCAAAGCGCCAACAAAGCGGGGCCCTACGAATTAAAAGTCTTATCGCGTTCGAATCATTGTTAAAAATCTATTATGTAAATAACAAAACATAATAATTTGTGGCAGTATTGTGCGTCGACACAAAACGTGTCACTAGAGACGTAATATTATAAACGCGTGTTTGTCCGTCACGCCTCCGCGGCGGTAACTAAACACGCCATTAAGGGGATGTCACGGCTGTCGAGATGTCACGATAAATGCACGAAAATAATAAACAGAACCTTTTATCCAATTACATAACACACGAAAACATTTGAGTCGACGTCGCTTTATTTATTTGCCTTTTATCTACAAATTGTATAACGATAGCATTTTATTAAAATGATTTCTACTTTTGCTTCCCGCAATACGTTGTTTTTCAGTTAAACTTAAAGAAACATACAAAATATCCTTGATAAGTAAATCGTACAATCAATGAGTTGATTTAGACATTTGCAAAAGTGAATAATATTTAGTCAAGAATACTATGTATTTTTTACCATTGTCTAGCAATACAGAGGACCGTAACGGTAGTGGTGAGTGCTTCATACCCGAATAACAAAGGGTTAACTATGTGGTATTATGAATACAAAAGAGCTGCCTGTCAGTCAGAATTCGGATTGCTTCTGCTATTAACATAGTTTGATTCATCGCTGTGCCAACTCAAATTTGAATAATAGAAACCAATTTTTGTCTGATCCAAATCCGTTGAATGTTTTCGAGAGCTCTTCTAAATCATGAATGGTCTCATTTGTAATATTTTCAACAAATAACATTGTTGTGGTGTGGAAAAGATCGCTATGTACATGAACAAGACTGTGCATATGTATCAAAATCATCCCTATTTCGCTGAATTCACGAATAAATTCTTAATGCGACGACGCTCGCTAAAGGAGGGTGCTGATTGCCGCAGATTGCCAATAACCTGATTACAGCTACCCTTGCCCACCCCTATAACGACTATTTATTTACCACTTTAGTTATATTGCCAAGAGAAATCGAATCTTTTCAATTTTCTTCCAAAATTGGGCAAGATACCTTGAATTTTTTTATTTATCGACATATTTGAAGTTTCGAATATCACCCACAAGTCAAGATGTTGCAAAAACAGAGACCTTAAGATAATGGTATGACTCATGAATTCCCGGTTATGTCGCTAGGAAATAACTATTCAAACGAGAACACAATGCTTGCACTCTTCTGCTTGGTGGAATACATTACTTGCACACTACTCCAGTCGTTGCAGGAAATGTAAAAAAGGTACGTATAATACGAAACCAAGTCCTTAATTATTATGATAGCAGACGAATCTTAAACGAAAAACGTTTCTGTGTGAAGTTTTATTTTATTTTTGTGCCAGAAAGGTGGCCAGTGTGGGTTGGGAGCCACTGCAGTAGGTACCATAAAGAGTTGCCAATCCAATACCGACCTAATGGCCTGTCCCGACACACGCCAAGGGGCTACGAAATGGATGTTTCATGTTTAAACATCATACTCCTCTCTTATCCGATAAATGCAAAAGTGAAATGTGCCATCTTCTAGCTCTCAATAGCAGCTTCAGCCTCTACAACGTGTTAAATAGAACATAGTATAGTTACATATAGTTAAATAGTAACATCTTATATTTCAAAGCAGTTTACTAAACGCTTCTCAGCTATTTTATACCTTCATCAAGGGTACTGTAACCCCCATATCGATTTTTCGTTTTACATCAGCCATTGAATCGGCTTATCTGCTATGGATTGTGTAACATTTTATGGCTGGTTGGTATAGTAAACGGTACATTATATGCCGCATTCCTATGCTTCTTATCTCCTGTATCCCAGCATCGCCTCACGCGGCCGATTTGCGATTTTCTAAAGAGTACTTACTGCGAGCACCCTCCACGTAACCGGTCCCCCCCCCCCCCCCCCCCCCCCTGCACTGCTGCTAGGAGGGCCTTCTTTACTCAAGTCACGTCTTTGCGCTGGTTTTTCTTCGTCCTTGATAGTTTTTACGTGAATTTCTCCGTTTGAAGTGGTGGGGAAATTCGTTTCTTCAAAGAGGTATTTTCTCATTTTCTTTATATGTGTGGCATATTTCAAGGTAAGTCGAAATTATTGTTATTTTTAACCAATCATCTTCCTTTGACACTATTAAAGCTCTTGGATTATTGTTAACAACAAAAGTTTCTTCACGATGCGATAAGAGTGAACAAAGTAAAAAAATAAACCTCTTCTGCATTCTCCTTACGCGGAAAATTCATAAAATTGCTTGCTAAGCTAGTTGCACAATCTCGTTGTCAGTAATTGCAATCCAATTCCCGCGATTTCCGCTTCGTTGACTCTCGATTTGGGAATCATTTCGTTTTTGCTGACTTGTATGTACGATTATATCTTGGTGTTATGTCGTGGAATCAAAATATTATATATTGCAAGCATTTTTGAGCGTTTTATATCTCGGATGTCGAACTCAATAGATGTTTAGGATATCAACGGCGATGACTATTTAAACTTTGGTAACTATGTAGAAAAGGTTTAGGATGTTGGCTAAAATCTTCTATTACGTCTTTCACAGTTTATTCGTAATTAATGATACGCTTATGTTGCATATTCTGTATGTTTTATTACATTAATGTAAAGTCACAAGTACCTTTAACCAGGGAGCATGTAAGAAAGGCCTCATTAAAGTGAATAAGCGAAAGAGGTGTGTCAGGATCGTAGCGTATGCAAAAATGTAGTATCTGCCTACCCCAATGGGAAAAGTGTGATATATTGCATATACTCGTATTTATGTTTACTATGTTTTTTAAAACGGTTTAGAGATGTAATTTTTTATAATAGACTAGAAGCACCTCTCGGTTTCACCCGCGTTAACTACTATCCCGCGGGAACCATTAATTTTTACGGGATAAAAGGTAGCCCATGTGTACCGGGGATAGCATAGCTTCCCAACAGTGAAAGAGTTTTTCAAATCGGTTCAGTAGTTTCGGAGCCTATTCATTACAACCAACCAAACAAAGTTTTCCTCTTTATAATATTAGTGTAGATAGGAACATTAGTATTGATATGCTTTAGACTTCCTCTCAATTGTGTAGAAAATAGTTATTATGACTTTTTTACTTCACTGTGCAAACAAACAAGCAGTAAATACTCACTTGATGGCTGTGTGGGCGCATCTTACTGATGCAGGCGTACTCTGAACCATTGCTAAATCTTGCGTGACACTGCACTGCGCTCGTCGCCTTGAGACGTTGGTCCAAGTCTCATAACCTCGGTAATTCTGCCGGGAACAGCAACACAAAACGTGTGTAAATCCCTTTTACGTGTCATTTACAGAGACACTAGATTTGTAATAGTGGTCTAGCAGAATGTGTAACTAAATACCCTATGGGGTATAATATTATCATCATCGACACTTAATGATAACCCCAAATAATAATGTCTCTCGTAACTATCGGCAGCATCTCCCATCTGTCAGCATAGTTGACAACAGTAGGTATATTGTGTTGTTATTGAAATAGGACACCTTTGTTTGCGTTGCAGCGCGAGAGCCGGCGGGGGCGGGCGGGGGAGGGCGGGGCGGATAACATTTGTACTGGTGCATTCTGCATTGAATGTAGGTACACATATTTACACAAAAGGTGTGGGCAGAGAGAGAAAAATATACACATTATTTTATTTTTAGTTATATTTGCTACAGTAGGTTTGAGGGAAAAATACTATAGCTATTGAGTTATGATGTTATTAACACTATTTAAATTATGTACTTTAAAATAAATAACAATAAATAAAACAACGCAATGGTTATAATATACACAGTTTAAGTGATTACATTTTGAATTAGAATCGAACCGTATTTCCTTGAATATAAACGTAAAATAACTTGAATAATTGAAAGTGGGGGTTCAATCTGGCTGCGGCCATTAGTGAGCCCTCGGCCCGGGACGGTGATTACAGTTCAAAGGTACCAGGGACGGTGGAAGCTGCCCACTTCCCGGGACGGTGGCCACAATGGAGGACTAGCACAATGGACCAAGCTTGCTCGTTAGATAACCAGCGTACACTGCCCGACAAGGAAACATACCATTAGAACTAAAATAAAAGTATTCTGGTTGACTTGCAAAATAAAATAATCGATAACAAATGAAACCACTTCAAAAGTGAATTTTAAAAACGTAATAGGGTTTTTTATCTTCATGTAAACCGTAGAAAGAAACTTATATTGCTCCAGACTAGTTGTGTGGTCTTCCCTAATTAACTGGTCATACCCATACAAATAGCCGAACACAAAACTAAAGGTTGTGATTTGATTAGATTTGATTAGATTGTAGTCTAGCATTTGATCACTATTTGAAGCTCACTATATACGTTTCCCCACTTGGAAGTGGTGTGCCATGCTTCTCGGCCTCGTGTGTAAAATACATTTCCCGATATTTACAAAGCAGTATTGTTATCCGATTGGAGTGGGTCGTCTCTCTGCCGTTTTCTCATTTTTCATTGCCGCATTATTTTGTTTCGGATCGCTATATTCACTTTGTCAGTACATAAGCTTATGGAACTCTAAGTTTGTTTTTGTAAGGCGAATTAGGTCATAGCCCACCGCGAGTGCCCGGTTCATATTAGTGAATAGCATACTTCTGATATGGTTATCTGGCGTATGAGTTCCCTCACGATCAGTGTTCCTTACGTCTTCCTTAATAGAAACACATTTGCACATACCTGCACTGGGATTCGGACTAACAACGCTCGGCTTGGGAGTTGGATCTCCTCCTCACTAAACGATCATTGCAATCACACCAGGAACAATCAAAAGTAATCAAACGTTATTTATTGAAAGCCGCGTCACTGAGAGATGCTGAAATTTCAGGGTCCGTTTCTCTTTGGTACGGAAGCCTCATTATCGAAGCGCTGACTTCAAAGACCAACTCTGAATTTCTGATATTGAAATGAGAACTTTTCTTTGCAAATTGGACGTCGTTATTACTCGTTGTATAATTTATTTCAGATTTTGTGGGAGTGGAGTAAATAAGGGGCGGGATTTTGAGTCGCGTTCAGTCCTATTTCACTGAAGATATGAAATATGTACTTATATTATCGTCAAGTTCTTTTGTCATTGCTATTATCTTGGCTGGCGTCTTAATTTTCAGGTTGAAAAGAAATTGTAATGGATTTAAACATTCTATTATAAACATACTCAAATATCTAAACGTTTATCCATTATAATTTATAGTAAAACTCTGCCAATACAAATACCAAGACAGGGAGAACGAACTGTGTAGACTACGGCTACGGCTATGCAGATGCGTGCGTTGATGTCTTTTGTATGATCCGTAGCACGTCTACGAATCTACGGAGCTCTACGCAAGGTTGACCGCTAATAAATCACTCCACTTATTACTGCAAGTAGGTCGTTCGCCTGACGGTAAGTGACGACTGCCCCGAGTGCCACGACAGTTAATTTATTTTTTAAAGTACTTAAAGTAGGTACTTTACACTAAGTTTGGATGGAAAATCAGTAATTTCGCCCAGTAACTTCACTGCATTTATAATCATGCATGGGTTTCCAAATATGTACACCGTAATGTTTAAGTTTAAGTAAGTACTTACTACTGTGTTGAATATTATTTGATAATCATTAAAATAGTTCTCGCTTAAAAATATTATTTTCACTGTAATAAACAAACGTGCCAGCAAAAGAACTAAGTACTATGAATAGGGAAGGAAGCACATAAAAGTTGTCTAAATAATTTCAAAGTGCAGTTGTTCCGTTTGCGCCCTTTTATTTAAATTTCCCTCAGGCGAGCACTATCGGATATTAAACGCTTGCGTTTAGCCCCTCGCGCGGAGCCTCCGCCATTTCTGGAGTGGGCGTATGAAAACATCGCACTAATGTCATTGTGTTAAAGTAGAGATGTTATCATTGATGATAGTTAGGATACGTAGATTAATTTATATACTTTTACAATACTTCAAAAATGTAATATATGAAGTACAATAGGCTGACGTGGGTTTTCGTGTCGCTTTTAATGAAAGGTTTACAAAAAGAGACGATAGCTGTGCGGTAGTTTGTGCGCTTTATAACACAACAACACCGAGTTCGATCGACCACCTCGCTCCATGACTTTTCTGTTATGTACTGATTTCTATTACGGCCCAACTGTTATCGATTGATGGCAGCCGTTAAGCCACGTCAGATGCTTTAAGGCAGCCTGATAAGCTCTGACACTAGCAGCTAACATTATGTATCTACTTCATACGAGAAATAAACTGCTGCTATTTTACTCGCGAATGTAAAACTCGATCGTTGTTACGAATAAACCTGGCGCTTACCATCACGTTAACCACTCGCTTGCCCATCAGGTACTTAGCAGTATCAACTTTGCATAAACCTATATTGGGCAGCCGTGCAAAAAAATATCGTAGAGCACGAATGTTTACCTACATTTTTCATTATAATTCTCCATCTCTAGTAGTTGATGCTGATGACTTCGTCTCGCAGCGAGGAGGAGGCAGTGGGGGGTAGTCATTACCAGGAGGAGGTCGTTAAGGGGCGGAACAGTCGTTAGCTATAGACAAAGCTGAGACTATGTACCCGGCCATTTTTATCATGGAACCTAGGCGAGGAGCTGGAGGAGATATGTACTTGAACTAGACAGAATACGTGTATTTATATCAACTTTGAAGTTCACACTTTATTTATGTATTTCAGACTATTTTATCAGTTGGTAGCCATTTTATCACATCACGTAACTTACTCAATAATAATTATAATAAATTCGAAATTATGTCAATCTTTAATACCCACTAATATTATCTTCAAGCGCCTCCACCAGAACTTTTCTTTAAAGTTTAATTTTTTATAAATGTTTATAGTGTTTCAATACCTTAACTTAAAGTGATCATAATTTTATACTTAGAACTTTTTTTAAGCGTTAGCTCCTGGTCTATTTTACATGGAACATGCGAGCACATATCTCTTGTACTACCGTCATCACATTCGTTAGCAAATGCGTCCGTAATGAGTGTTTTCTGCCAGTAAATGTAAAAATATATAAAATGCACTATGGAATAATGCGGACGATGATTCTATGCGCTGTTTTGAGCTTTTGTATGCAGAAAAATTGTGTTGTTGTTGTTTGTCGAATGACAAACAACAACAACACAATTTGCTGTGTGTAGTGCTAATTACGAAGGCTACAGCCGGAGGATGCAAAAAAATACAAAATTTAATTTAAAGTTAAAATTTATTTTATAAAAATTACAAATTAATTATAATTAAAGACGCGACTATTCTTCGAAGTGTGAAGTAAAAGTGCGGTTTCCACGAGGCTCCGTCCGGTGTCCGGTAGGCGGTAGATCCGCTGCGTCGGCGCCTCGTGCCGGCTTGACCTCGTTACGATGCACGTTCCGCTGCACCGGCAGTTTACGTAGCTTGCACTTATTTATTGCGTGGTTACTAAGTGCGCAGTTTTAGGGTTCCGTGAATGTGTAACACCTCCCCCCAAAGATCAGCGATTAATTGAGAACCTTGTTCGAGAAGGTCGCTGAGAGGTTTCTGTGGTCCACCCTTATTTGATTAGGGTTAATGTGTCTTGGTCCTGGGGTTGCATATTGTACTTCAGGAACATCGCTGCTGGTTTCTGTAGTCTGCTGTCTGTTCTGTAGACTTTTTGTTCGTAGTCGACGGAGCAGTAGTGCAAGGATAAGTGCGCCTGCACTTATTAGTATTAGATAGACTGGAATTGTAGTATGGTATATCGCTGGATCGGTGATCTTCTTGAGATGAACAGGGGCTTCGGTTATAATCCTGGCATTCAGGGCGTGAAGGCTCTGCAGGTTTGGTGAGTTTAGGATAACAGGCTGATGATCTGAATGCTTCGACTCGTCAAACTGGGGCATTTCCGTTATCCTGATGACGTGTCCTTTGATCCGGTCGTTCATGTTGGATATGGTGAATCCTGGCGTCTTCAGGTTGCAATTCTGTGGAATGACTGCTAGGTAGCTGCCATGTAAAGTCCGGTATTGTTCTTGGCCGCAGGATATCTTGACCTTGGTTGGAGTGGGGAAGTTCAGAGTATAATGTTTATCGTCTAACGCTTCCAGGGCTTCGTTCGTCAGGACGACGGGAGTTAGTTTGCAGGATTTTTGAAGTTCCTGCTGGGCGATGAGCTGCTGGACACAGTCGGGCTTGTCCTGGATCTTGTAGTTGGCCTTCGATTCGCAGAGAAACCATGAATTTACCTTCGGACATTCTGTCTCCATGTACCTAGAGTCTTTGCTAGAGAGTGCTACGAAAGGTAGGGTAGGTATTAGGACTTCGTGATTTTTGTTAGGGACAAGGGACAGTTTGTACAAGTCATAAGTTAGGGAGTTAACGATCGGAACCTTGATAACTATAACTATCTGCTTATTTAAATAGAAATAACCTAATTTAATTATTTCATAAAAATTCCTACAGTCTATGTCCAGGATTTCATCCTTCGAATATAAAATCCTTAGTTTGCTTAATATATCCTTAATTTGTTCTAAACTAACTATCGTATATGGGGTGCTCGATGCACGAATAAACGACAAAGTATTTTCTAAGTTACTTATCTCTTCAGATAAATCTTCTATATTATCTCCTAAAATTAAAAGATGCTGTGCCAGATGGGCGTACTTAATTAAATCGGTTTCCCGTTGAGCATCGCTTTCCATGATTGAGTTTAATGTTTTACCTAACTTATTCTGATTTTCTAAAATGCTATTAATAATTTTTGAACTATGTGAAATCCAATCTTTATTTAAGCTGACGTGATTATTAAGTTCTGATTCTAATTTTTGTTCATTGTCTTGTAAGAGAGATAAAGCGTTTTCATATTTAATGGCGTCAGTGTAATCTAGATTACCGGATATACTTTTAATAACTGACCCGAGGCCGTCAATGAGTCCTCTTTTTATACGAACTGATTCAAACGTGTCGAGTTGATTTGAGATGCTCGTGATTTTGTTGCTGAGATGTTCAATGTGAGGATCGAAAAGAGATAAAGTTTTATTATTTAAAAGAGGCCGGAGTTCAAACATTTGATTTTTAACTGAGTCTATCTGTGAGCGGATGCTGTCTAAGTCGACGTAATTAAGAAATGAGTGATAGTGAGAGATGATTTTCGTAGCTCCAAGTTTAAAGGGAAGTAATCCGGGTCCATTGTCAAGCGAGTCAATCATTACATCTTGTCCTTGGGTCGGTTGAAGTAGAAAGGTCACCAGTAGTGGTGTCCTGTAACAAAGTGGGATTTTTAGGACTTCGCTTAAGGCGTGATTTAGCGACTGGGCCGCGTTTCTTTTTGGTATAAATGTGAATAGGGAGATCGGCCAGCACGGTGTCCTGCGTATAACGCGGGGCTAATTTTTGTCTCGACGCCATAGGGTTGCGTACGAATACTTGTTGGTCGGGGGTGTATTCCTTTTCAGGTTCCCTGTCTTTGTTTCGGTTTTCAGTCAGTTGAGTCCTGTCGTGTAAAGAAGTCTCGTTGATAAGGTCGTATACTTGATTAATTCGTTTCCTATGGTCTTGTAAGTATTGCTGTAGTAAATGTTCAGTCAGGTCAATGTCTAACGGGTCACGTGGGTCAAAGTGTCCAGTTATTAGGTCTAAGGGTCGGCATTTGGTAAAGCTATGAATAGAGCTATTGTAAGCTAGAACTGCGTAGGGCATAAGGTTAACAACTGGTTCGTTTCTTTTCTCGAGTTTCAATATCCTTAGATGCTCAAGGATCGTAGAATGGAATCTTTCTACTATTCCGTTATCGTTTGGAGAGTGAGCAAGGATCTTGTGGTGTTGAATTTTGTGAAGCTTGGTAAACTCTGAAAATATCTGGTTCGTGAACTCAGGACCTTGGTCCGTGACTAAAGTAATAGGGACGCCGTGATGTGAACAGAATATTAAGAAAGCTTGAACAACACTAAGGGCTGTACCGTCTCTAAGATGATAGGACTGGGCGTATTTTGAAAAGGCATCTACGATGGTAAGATACTTCTCATTCTGAGCCGTGAAGAGATCGAGATGGACTATCTCAAAGGGCTTAGAAGGTGGTGGTACAACTGAGAATCTTTGTTTAATAGGACTTCGGTCATATTTGGCTTGACCGCAGATGTTACAGTCATTAATGTATTTTGTAATACATTCCTTCATTTTAGGCCAGAAGTACCGAGAAGACAGAGCCAAATAGCATTCTGTTATACCGCGGTGGTTGGTTTTACCCTCGTGATATTTTCGAATAATTTCTTGCTGGCGTAAGTACTCTTTAACATTCTCTAGTTCGACTTTAGTTAAAACAAGATTCATTGCGGAGCTTTTGAAGTTATCTTGAATGATTGGAATAATTTTGTACATTGCCAGAGGGGGATGGATTATTATGCCAGTTTTAACCTTAGGATTTACAAATTCTTTGACTGCGTTGATGACGTCATTTGTCAAGTTGGATTCAGAAAGTTGAATAGTTGTCCGGGTATGAGTCTCGAAAGGTTTTGTCACAGTCGGTCGTTTCTTAATGTCACCTACAAGCACAAAACAAATCTGTCTGCTAAATTTATTAAGTGGGTCGTCTGAAATTGGGACTTCTAAAATTGGGTTCTCAGCACTTGTATGAGCTGTTGCGGTGCTTGAGCCTGCCTCGGATGGAGGTCCTTCATTAACGTCAGTAATAGCGGTCACGGTTGTAGAGCCCGCTGGTGATGGAGGTCTTTCGGATGGATTTACAATAAGAGAGCTAGTGTCACCGATATTAATTTCAATGCGGGATAAAGCATCGGCGTTGGTGTTATGTTTGCCTTGCTTATAAACCGTAGTGAAGTTATACTCGCTCAGTTTAAGTCTCCAACGTGTAAGTCTTGAACCTGGCTCTTTAAGATTCATAACCCACTGAAGAGGTCTATGGTCAGTTACAATTTTGAATTTCCTACCAAATAAATAAGGTCGAAAATATTTGGTAGCCCAGACGATAGCTAAAAGTTCCTTTTCGATTGTGCTATAGTTACATTCGCTCGAATTTAAAGTTCGTGACGCATACGCTATAGGTTTGTCACTGCCTATAGCTCCTTGAGAAAGGATACCACCTATAGCAAAGTTGGATGCGTCAGTCGTCAGTATAAAGTCCTTGGTAAAGTCAGGATATTGTAGTATAGGGTCATTCGTCAGTAGTAGTTTACATTTTTCAAAGCAGTTGATGTAGTTTGCGTCGTTAAATGTAATCTTAGAGCCCTTTTTCAAGCATTGTGTCATAGGTTTCGTTATACGAGCAAAGTCGGGGATGAACTTTCTATAGTACCCGAGTAAACCGAGGAAACGTTTTATTTCGGTTGCGGTTTTTGGCAACGGGAATTTCTGGATAGCTGTAATTTTGTCGGGGTTCGGTTTAATGCCGTCTTTACTAATAATGTGACCTAGGTATGCGGTCTCTAGCTTTAAAAACTCCGACTTATCCATTTGGATCTTGAAGTTCGATTCTCTCAGTCTCTTGAACACTTTCTCTAAATTGACTATGTGCTCCTGTAACGAGACACTGAATACGATGATGTCATCAAGGTAAACTAGGCATACTACGTTTTGGAGGTCTCTAAGGACATTGTCCATTACGCGTTGGAAAGTAGATGGTGAGTTCTTAAGACCCATAGGCATTCTCAAAAATTCGAAGTGCCCATGCTCTACATTAAAGGCTGTCTTGTGGATGTCCTCTGGATTCATTTCCACTTGATAGAACCCGCTCGCGAGATCTAGCGTTGTAAAGTAGTGACAGTTGCCTAGTTTGTCTAGTACGTCATTGATGTTAGGTATGGGGTACTTGTCGTCAATAGTTTTTTCATTAACTTTTCTAAAGTCGACAACGATGCGCCATTTGACCTTCCCTGATGCATCGGCTTTCTTGGGAACCACCCATATAGGGGAGCTCCAGGCTGACTGAGAGGGGCGTATTATTCCCTGATCTAACATCTTTGAAATTTGTTCCTGAACTTCCTGTCTGTGAACGAAGGGGTATCTATAGGTTTTAGTATAGACAGGTAATTCATCTGTGGTGCGAATGCTGTGTTTAATTTTATTGGTGAAAGTTAGAGGTTCACCTTCAAGATAAAAGACATCAGCGTATTGAGCGCAGAGAGATTCCAAATTCGTTCGTTCTTCAGGATTCAAATGGTTAGTACGTAAGCGCGAAAGTACTTCGGACGCGCGATCGGATGGTTGTTCGGTGCGCGTGCACTGAGCGTTGAAAAGTTCCGCACTAACTGGCTGGTCCATAGAGAACACTACGTCATGTCTAGTTGGGTTAACGACTTCAATGTAACCGCGATTATTTTTTACTGCAGTGACGCAATCACATATGATGCAATTAGATATTATTTGTTCCGTCACTAGTACGTCACCATCGTGGAAATTAATTGGAACGCGAATCATCTTAGATGTATTAGCCGGTATTATTTCCTCATATAAGTTACAGTTCCGTGAGTCGTACATACGCAAGGGGTTGGTGGATTGCCGTGTAATTAAAACCTTATTTTTCAGGTCGATGCTAGATTCTAACTTCTCTAACAGATCTAAACCGATTAGGCCATCAAAGAAATCGTGGAATTTATAAATGAACAGGGTAATGTCACTATCTTCATTAAATTCCCGAAAACATGGTAGAGTGATAGAGTAATCACTTCTGGTGGTTGCGTGGATGTTAGTGACTTCAAACGGGTCGTAGTTACATGGTATGTGTCGAAAGAAATTTCCTACAGATTCGGGGCTTATAAACGATTGATTGGCACCCGTATCGATTAATAGCTTTAAAGGCGGATCTGCTATTTGTATGTAGGGAAGTTGACGTTGCGTTTGTAGATTAATTTCTATTTTCGCTTTTCGGATTTCGTAGCCGCCTGAAAATCCTGATTTTCAGCGGGGGCTTCATCGTGAGCTTCCTCAACATATGCCGGGACGTACTCTGGATGAAGGGACTGTTGTTCGTATGACAAGTCAAAAGTCTGTTCAAAGTATGTCGGCTCATAGTCATTACAGTTGTAGTCACTGTAGTAGTCGGCGTAAGGGTCGTAGTAGTCATATGAGTCACCGAACTCGTTAAAGTTCATCTCACGTGTCTTGAAGTAGTTTGACGGGGGCGGATTCCCGTGTCGAGTCCAGTCATGTCCAGTCATGGGTCTAGAACCCATGGGCTTCGCTACATAGTGGCTAACGCCACTCATAGGCTGAGGGCCTACGTTATTAGAGGGTTGATAGCCTGTTCTAGGTTGGGGCATTCTAAAAACGTTACTCTGGGGTCTGTAATTAGGCGGGGGCGCGCCAAACATTTGTTGAGTTCTGGTGGGGCCACGATTAAAAGGCATTTGGGGTCTCCAAATTGGCATTGGCCTTGGTGGCTGAAAATTCATGGGCTTAGAAGGGCCTGGCATATTATTAAACGCGGGTGGAAAAGTAAATGGTCGCGAGGGTGGCAGGGCCACAGGCGTTTGAAAGCTAAAAGAAGGTTTATTTGCATTAGGATTAAATGAAGACGCAGAATGCGTTCTTCTCTCAGGAAGATGATCATTTCTCTGCTGCAGATATAACGTGTTCATCTCGTCGTGCACAAATTCAAGAGCTTTCTCTATTGTATCAGGTCGCATGCACCGAATCCGTGAACCTAGGGGGTCTCGAAGACCGCGTAGGTATGCCTGAAGGGTTAACTTTTTATAAAGCGCTCGCTTTGCTTCGATGGTGCTAAACACGGTTTCATGCAAACTGATATATGTCATTATAATGCTAAAAAGATTTTGACACTTTTCGTAAAATTCCTGAGGGGTCGCGGCACCCTGAGTCAGGAGAGACAAATCATTGTATAAAGAGGTCTCATCGCGCTGGTCAGCAAAGTTATTAATGAGCGCGTTACGTATCCCTAGCCAATTTTCAGGAATGCCGTTCGAATTTATTGTGCGGGCCGCGGGCCCGGTGACTTTATTCAGGATCCCGTTTAGCAAAGCCAAATTACTAAGTTCGAACCCTTCCTCTGTTCTCATATACTGCGCCACTAATTGGTCGCATAAGTGAATGAACCGGGTGAGAACATTCGAGTTACCATCAAACTCGGGAACAAGCCGTAGGGCTTTAAAAATCTGATCTACGAGTACATCACACATTATGACAGATTTTATAACCACTTGTCTATCAGGATTAATTAAATCTATATTTTCCGTATCTTCTAAAATACTATCTAAATTCCTATTTGCATCTGCTTGCAACGTTCTACGTGAATTAACTAACCTAGGGGACCGTGATTTTCGTGGAAAGAAAATTTTGGAAACACAAAATGGAACACTTAGGAAAGAACACAAGGATAAGCAACTCTAGTAAGATCTAGGTACTTACCACATTTCGTATTTCTCTGCGTGTATCGATTTCTGGATACTCCTCCCAACCGTAGCTCCTGTAGGTTCGGATAGCCGACGCCCGTGATCGATTCACTGACTCTAATTTGACTATCCTACCGACTGCGCCAATTACGAAGGCTACAGCCGGAGGATGCAAAAAAATACAAAATTTAATTTAAAGTTAAAATTTATTTTATAAAAATTACAAATTAATTATAATTAAAGACGCGACTATTCTTCGAAGTGTGAAGTAAAAGTGCGGTTTCCACGAGGCTCCGTCCGGTGTCCGGTAGGCGGTAGATCCGCTGCGTCGGCGCCTCGTGCCGGCTTGACCTCGTTACGATGCACGTTCCGCTGCACCGGCAGTTTACGTAGCTTGCACTTATTTATTGCGTGGTTACTAAGTGCGCAGTTTTAGGGTTCCGTGAATGTGTAACATGCTGGCCTCTAGTGTCGAGAGTGTGACAGCCCCGGGGGCTCTGCCGTTACTTAGGTCCGTATTAATAAATCAAACTTAGCTCTGAGAACTATCTTCAGTGTGCACTTGCTCTTTTGTTCTATTTAATAAATACATCTTAAGTTGTAGATTAGGAACAGAAACTTACATGATCTCTGGCAAATTAATAAATGACACTCAGCGGTTAAGTGCTATCCGATTATGACACAATTGACACATACAAGACAGTATCTAGTAGCCAGTGCTACATCTCAATACCCATTTATTAAATAGCAACGATCTCAAGATGCAGATTACATTTTGAGTGTGGATTAGCTGGTAGCGCACTTGGTAGCGCTATTGAGGTTCATTTATTAATACGGTCCTTAAAGACTGTTATCGATTGATAACGACCGGGACCGACGGGTTAACACGGAGCGATTGAGATCCGTTTAAATCGAATAAAAATCCGAATAAAGTTGGAACCAATGGTACCTATTATTTGTCCATTAGCCCGTATTCTCCAATAAGGTAAAGTAGAATGAAAGGCATATTATTAAAATTTAATGACATATTATTAAAGTAGGTTTCATGGTTTATATAGGTTAATCGGTGAAATATTCATACCGTCGTCCTCTCTATGTGTCAATTTGAATGTAGACTTAAAAATAGATTTATCTAAAATCTGTACGCAAGATCAAATCCAAAAAATGTTCTTCTAGAATACATGCCAGAACAGGCATATTATATTAAAAACTACTAAGCAGATATTACTAAACAAAATATCATATTCTGTACTTTAAAATCTTAGGAACGTCTGAGTCCATCCCTCTCGCGTTGAATTTAAATGAGCGACGTAATCATCCCCCCGTCACCGCAGTGTATGGACGCGCTTTATGTACGAATGAATTATTATAATGTGAGATTCGTGCGCTGTACCTCACTATATTATGTTACCCTGTATGCTGAGGTTTTGCGGGCACACCTGGTAAGTAAAACCGTGGGAAATTTTGGGAAAAATAATTCTCTGTCTGCAATCTGCATTGACAACGATTTTTATATTTCTGTATTATTCCAATGTTTCTATTAAAAATCTAATCCAATCATCCATTGTGGAACTGAGTGGTATATTATGAAAATAACATCGTTATTGTATAAATAACAGATATCAGTAAAGTTACAAGCTATTCATTATAAGTCGCTGACGGGGCAAGTAACTATGAGCAAATATCACTATGACTTTTGTCATCAACAACTTCTGTACCTCGGCGATTGATTGGTTTTATGATTGCTACAGTTATTTGGTATTAGTTACAACTTACGTATAATGAAGATAAAAAGTAAATATATACAGAAGGGTATGAATGAGAATAACGTATTTTCTCGATAGTATCAGTTTCTTTAAAATCAGCCACTTGGGATTTGGCATCTATTGACATACTAGAAACTTTACGTAAATACGACAACTTAACGTCACATAAAAAATAATAATACGAAAACTGTAGTCCATTAAAACTATTTTCATGCATATACGAGTAAATGAAGCGGTTTCCGATATAAGTTCATGAATGCTAGCTATCCTTGGCCTACTTTCGATCATGTTGCCATTTTCCAACCAGGTGAGATAAAAACGCTTGCCTACAAAGTGAAAAAAAACAAATCAGTAACAGTCCCTTCTATGCTATCGACTCTGCGTAGGCTCCGCAAGCGACCCCCGCGGCAACCAATAGCAATTACCGTAAAAGCCTCCGCATCGGTTAACGTAAACTACAATAAGGACCGCACCAATCTTCATTTGGAAATGTACACCTAACAAACAAATATACGCAAACGTTTCGGAACTTTATCACAATAAATTTTGTGCGTCTTCGTTTATTCGTCGTTTATACTCGAAATATTTTTACAGTGACAAAGTTCTGATATGTTGTTTGATTCTTCATTTGGAAATGTGTCCGCGGTACTCTCATAGATTCGACGATGGGCGGGCGGCGGCCTTATTGGAAAATATTACAATCACTTAACTGTATTTAACTTTTAACTGTTGAAATTAATTTCTCGGACGATTCAATATTTATACACGTATATATGTACATCTACAGACATACACATGTGTATATAATTCAGAGATGACATTTCAGGATACCCCAGAAAATTGAACAAGATTTACAGTTATTCATGTGGTTTATTGAAAGCTACCGCTGTTAAAGTTTATCAGTACGCCCTAAAGCTACTAACGTGGCTTAACGACTGCTATTAGTTACAATATCTTCACTATTTATAAAACTGTAATA
Source organism: Hylaea fasciaria (assembly GCA_905147375.1). Taxonomy (NCBI): domain Eukaryota; kingdom Metazoa; phylum Arthropoda; class Insecta; order Lepidoptera; family Geometridae; genus Hylaea; species Hylaea fasciaria. Next base: position 11,184,299 of record LR990206.1, read on the forward strand.
CATACACTCACATACACATTTATACATTGAAGACGATTTGGTAAAAAGATGCCGACGCTGTCTAGCCCGATGCTGACGATGCCGACGCTGATGGTACTGATGCAAACGACGGCGAGGCTAACGACGACATTGTAATTTTTTTATGAAATGTCATTTTAAAAATGTGAATGAACGTCACTCGTTCGTTGTTTGATAGTTCTGCTGGATGTTTTTTATCGTTTTTTGAGGTCACTTTAATTATCTAATAGTTAATTTACACGCTGCAGGGTAAAAGTGTCTTGTCTTCAGATAAAATCTAAGATTACAGCAGACATTGTCTCCATCGGTAGCGCAAGGAGAGTCGCTAGAGAATGGCTCTCGGTCACGTCGACTAATGCCAATTTATTTGTCGCAAATAATCATCTGCAGCGGCGCCTTCGAGCAATCAGACGCGATTGGACCGTGGCGACACGTAGAGAGCCGCTTGGTGGCTTGAGTGTTACGTTTTCTCTTTCTTATTTTATTTGTAGGTGTAGTTTTAGTGTTTGTTGAAGTTACTTTAGTTTATTGAATGGTAATTTTTTTTAGCATAAAGTTATATCATGTTAATGTTACACAACCGCGAACAATCGAAATACAAACAAATATTGAACAGAAGACATGCTAGAAGAAATCCCGTTTAATTTTTCTTAAAAATAAATCATTGATAGTTTTGTACAGTTCTTGTTCAAACGTCTAATCCAGTACAAATAAAAATTATGAGTAATTATGCTGACAGCATTATGCTGTACTATGCAATTGTATGTGCCAAATACAGATAGGTTTGAAAATATGATGGCCCCTACGCGGTCATCTGACGTTTCAACGTCAAAAGATTAAAATCAGGTACTCGGTCATTTTGCTTTAAAAAATTGCATTGTTTTGAATATCAAAGTAGTGTTTATTTCGCCTAATTTTGTAGAGTTTCTTCTCAAGCCATCATAATTATTATTTGATTATTTTGATTTGAGTCTTTGCTACGATAAGCCTCTACGAGCCGCTACGACATCTCGTAGCATAACGATTAACGGTCCCCCATCTACACATTCTATTACGGTAACAATATAATTTAGCTAAAAATATAAAACGTGTAAGCTGCCAAGTAATTTATATTCAAGTATTCAACACTTTTCCTCGAGAATTCGTTCTCGAAGGCGGACGCACAAATATGATAATATTTCCATCGCACAATGCGCGCACAGTAACGAGCTAAACTTTATTCCGGACCGACTGAATAATTCATAACTTCTTCGAGACGAATGTTTATTCACATTAACATAAGTTTGGAATAAGCGGTTAAGAAATGGCGTTGGCTTGTATACGAATTTCGAAGGTAAAATGAAGTGATTTTGTTGACTTTATGAATGATCTGAACAATTTTGAATGAATCAAGACTACATGATATAAACCAACAGCTGATAGACCTTTTCAGTTAAATTACGATGACTGGGTGACGTTATGGGTAACCTTGTTGCATTTTGTACCTACCACTAAAGGATGCCCTGTGTCTAAGGAATCAATACCTAAGCACACTTTATTTGTAGGTTTCTTAACAGGTCTAATTTTTGTTGTGTTTAACTAAATTACTGTGGTAAAAAATTTATTAAGTAGTGTTTTATTCTAAGGTACTATTAATGAAGACACTAGTCGTAGATAGAAAGCATTTTTTCCCTGACAGAGACGTTTACAGCTACCCAGTGCAGCTATTACCCAATCACCGGCCCGCTTCCTGCGGGCCCGGCCCGCTAATTGGATAATTCGGGCGGAGTGTGGCGCGTACGCTTGTTAAGTAAATTGCGGCGACGGGGGTGGACGTGGGGGATGCATTGTCTCTGACAACACTCAAATTGACCTTTATCGGCTTCATCAGCCCGTCATTTCACAGTGCAAAGCACAGTCGCCCTACTTCTGGTTCCACTGTTCATCTTAACTGTATGAAAACATATCGTTATTAGGTAGACATGTAATATCTAAAATTATCGTTTAAGTTTAGCATTTACTGCCAGTTTATATGTTGTGATGTTTTAATATTATCTTGATCTTTATTTACAAAGAAGGAGACGCATTAACAGATGTGATTGATTTAATTAATGAGGCAATATTAATTATTCAGGTTCTCTGGTTTAGATAATAATAAATTCTGGGAATAACTTTTATACATAAATAACAAACTAACACACAACTCAATGAAACAAACACACAAAACACAAATTGACTAAGACAGAACAAAAGACAAAGAGCGCGTTCTAACCAATCTTACATGATTATAAGCGCAGGCTCACTTAAAAAAACAAACACAGCTGCTTAAACTATATATCTTCATCAGATTTTGTTAGCCAGTAGAACTGGAAGAAAAACAAAATTGGAGTACCATTTTACTCAAGTAATAATAGCTAAAGCAATGCCCATAACTGCGTGTATAATACAAAGCAGAACGCAGCTTCATGTGTACTAAGTACATACTATATACCTACTAGCGTGTTGTTGCGCGTAACTCTCTCCCCTCTCGGACGCGGTACGGACAGACAAAAAAATTTACGGTACGTGCAGGAAATAGTACATGGGTACTTTGATAACTGATATCTACAGTCTACAGTTCTGTGATTCTCATAACGGTTTAAGATATAATGTCCCAACAAGAGACGTGACAAGGAGTTAATTAACATACTACACAGTGAACCTGTAGTACAAAGTACCTCGTAACTACGCGTAGCTAATCTGAACATTACAACTGTTACAACAAAATTCTTTGGATGCATACAGCCGTTAAAGTATTTTTAAATGAGAAGGTACATGCTTATTTCTTGAGTGTTGCGTCAGTTAAAAATAAAAACGTTCGACCTTGGATGAAGTAGGTACAATACTATCGACATAATTTTAAATTATGAATAAAGAATCATAGTAGAACAAATTATCATGCACATTGCACACTCATCTATTCATTTTCAGTAAACTAAACATAAAATATGTATTGTACTTAAAACCAGTTCAAATATAAAACGACGACAAAATTTTTGTAAATGCCAAGCTATGTTGCCGTTGTCGTGCTACAGAACCGGCCCGCCGGAGCAGCCAGCTAGTTTCTACAACGCTTAAATGACTTTTCGACCACACTGTACGTACATATTTCTCTTTCCGAATGTACCTGACGCGTCTTGTAGATGCCGACGCCGCCTCCAGCGAGGCAACACTTCTTTTTTCTTATTCATATATTCACCATTCAGGGCCCGTCTCTTTATGTGCCATAATGAGGTTCCACTGCGTGCTAGCATGTTGTTCGGATTTACATACGTGAATAACAAGCAAGCCTTTTTGTATAATGTACTTACGCATGTAGTCTGCCTGGTGTCAATATAATTTGTAAGTACTTATTTCCCAACTTTTTTTATCAGGCATTTGCTTCTAACCAACAACATAACAATAACTAAGTACAACTAACTACTTCATATTCGTGCACGGACAACAAATTGTACAAACTATTCCAGGCTCAATGTACCTATGTACTGTCTGGAGTGTACCTACCTCTCATCTCCTCGTGCCTTTTATGCTTCTTCCAGTAAATGAGACAAAAGGTTCTTACATTTTATAATTTAATTTTAAATATTAACACGGGAAAAGCCAATCTGCTTTACGCAATCTTTTCCTATCACAAACAATGCCTCGAGTTGTGGACATATCTATAGACTCTGGTAAGCTCCTACCATCAAGTGGGTGGGTCATAGGCTTATGTGCCGCTCTACTTATTTGTTTATTTTATTTATTTCCACAGCCCAACAGCGACCCAATTATTTTGGGATAGGTACGCATAAAATAAAATAGACACAGCAATACTAAAGAACATACAAAAAACTTATCGTAAACTCAAACTAGGGAAGTTACTAATAATACTGAAATCAATTTGCATTGTATCGTGATGCTCGTATAAATCTATCGACTAATGATTCGATGAAAATTCATCTTCTTATCGGGGATTAAAATAATTGATGATGATAGGTTATGATAAAATATATATAATTTGTATGGTTACCTACATACAAATCTATTAAAATTAACATAAAATAGGTAGGTAGGTACATAAATTGTTAATTTATATTTAAAAAACACCAATTTAAGCGAGGCCTAGCGTGATTCTTGTGTTTAATCTAGAGTACAGTAAAAGTTAACCGTCTTACTACAAAAGCTTAGACCAGAGTTGAACAGATGAGTCTAAATATTTTCACCACAAATCGACGTCTCACCCTCGCACTTTTCTAACTCCATAACAAATTCACAAGTACCTAAAGTAATTAGGTATGCCAGGCAGGATTGAGTAAGTTAACGCGAGTGGTAGACGTCGATTTTGTCGAACGTAATTTTAGAAACGTCCGTTTAACTCTGGTCTAAACTTTTGTGATAAGTCCGTTAGTGTTCTATGGTTAAGTGAAAACAGGCATTCATATCCTTGATTACACACGTGTTTTAGAATACCTATATTATGTGTCGTACTTAGGTGTAATTGCGCTAGAAGTTTGTCTGAAAATTATGGGATGGGAAAAATGATAGAGGGCATACTAATCGTCACTAATCGTCATATTTTCACTTCATCGTTTTGAATATGGATTTCCGTAAAATAGCGCCAGATTCTAACAACTAACGTAAACGAGGAATACTTATTATAAGTAGGTACCTGTACCTCCTAACATGTCCTATAAATCCAGTTAATAGTTTTCTACAAACTGAATTGTAATTCAGTGGAGATCAGTAGAATAACCTGATCGCAACTGAATAGATAAAACATTTTAAATACCCAAAAACACAAAGATACTCTTAGCTATTGAAAAACACTGTCAATGGGTTACATTAGGCTATGCTAGGCTCATTTTATATGCGCCGAGTACATTTAACTAAATTCTAAATAATATGCGGTACTCGCATCTGACAAGAAAAGTTAGGAAGCTTTACTTAATTTTTGTTTTAGATTAAACATTATGTTGGTGTGTTCATGTTAATACAGTATCTCATTATCACTTAACTTTCGCGACGCGAACACAAACTATTTTAAGACTGAATGTTTTATTTCTTCTATGGTTACTATACAACATAATTCCAGTTTAAAAAACTATGAGTATAGTATACTTGTAGGTGTGCCTATTTTTATATTTTACTTGTAGGTATGTGTCGGAGTGCAATAAAGAGTCTTTCTTCTCCTATATTTCTTCAGTACGCGTGTGGTGTTTGTTATGTACTACCTATAACCTACATTGATGTTAACCACTTTGAGTTGGAGGCTAAAATAAATTTACATCGTTTAAAAAACGCCCTAAAATCTACGTGGTTCATCTTAGATTTCTTATTCCTTTATTTAAATAATATTAAACTACATAATACCAAGTATTATCGTCAAAATACAAGAAACATGTATTTTTACCTACTGTATTTTAATTATGCACCTGCTTCTAAATTACACAGAGATACAAATAGACATGGTACCTACATAACTATTGCTTATTTTTATTTGCTTATGAAGTATTGCATATAATTTATGGTATGGTAATATTATACCATGTCATTTTATAGTGGATACTATTATGGTATTTTGGAACGGACACAAAAGCTTCATTTTTCAACTATTTCATAAACAGCTAGATGACATTTTGCACACAAAACAGTTCTTAGCTTAGAATAATCGGTGAACTTATTAATTGGCAGCGTTTATCCCAGCTGCAGCATTTTGATTAGTTTAGAGATAATTAACAAGAATAATAAATTATTTCTAGATATTCTGTTTGCAAAGCAAGTCCAGTGGACACAGTACCTACATTAGAAGATCTATCAAAATAATCAAGGAAAATACTATTACAATCGTTAAGCCAAGTCAAAGAATCTTGGGCGGCCTAACACGAAAGCCTGGTAATATCTCATTCGACATAACAAAAAGTAGGTACCTACCACATGAAAACCTATCAATACTACTTTTAAATATGTACAATCTAGGACTAAGTACGTATTCAATATGCGAATACTTTCAAAGTACGCATATCATTAAAATAATATAGACTGGAAGGTACATAAGTAAACGAGATTAAAAACCAGCCCACTGCTTTCAGAGTCGAGAGCCTCCGCGATATAATAATTCAAAGCTTTAGGGGGGGCACCACCCTAAACACGCTGCATCTCTCTCGCACGCACTCACACGTATCGCGACCTCCCTCTCCCGCGAACGGCTAAAAGAAATCATTTATGGCAAGAAAGGTGTAGTATATCATTAACTTAAATAATTATGTAGGCGAATTCGCCGCAACCCCGTACTGCGTGCGGCGACGCTCGCTGCCTCCTCTCGGCCGTTCTCCAGTTTGTACGGAAAATGCACGGTAACGTTACCGTTTCATTTTTTTTCTTGCACGTGGTAAGGTGATGCGGATAGTTTCATGATTACTGTTTCGCATAATGGAGAGCGGAGTGGAGTGCCTCGCCCGCTTCAATCATTGGGGAAATATGCCGCCCGTGCGCACGAAAACGGAGTTTTCTCCGTTGTTTTGACTGCGAGCTTCGGTATTACTACAGTTTTACATAATGAAAGCGATAATTATTGCGCGAGATGATTAAAATTTTATTTTCGCTCGCCGTCCGGCCTCCCTGCGTATCCATTATAAATCTCACTTAAGTTTCCCTCACAGAAAGCACTCATTAGAAGTTCTGTGAAGTCATTTAGGTACAACTGATGCATACAGAAATTATGTGAGAAGGGCGGCTATAAAATCTACAATAAATTTTACGACAAGCAATGCTATATATACAAATAGTATAAATTTAGGTATTTAGGTATTTAGGCACTACTATAGTGTGTAGTGTAGAGTAACCAATTGTTTTTATACATAACGCGCCCATTTTTCTATACTATCTTTAAGCTTATGTAATGAAGTATGAAAATAAGCGTGGTTAAAACAACCTATTGAGTATTTTCATGCAAATGTCATAAAATACCTGTTACAACGACCATACAACGACCACCTCCCGTTTCTTGTCTATTAAAAATAAGCAGTCCATAATGTGTGGTGAAGAACTACCATCTCAACTACAAGCTGCAAGATTTTCTGCAGGTAGCAGGTTTCTGCAAGTTCAGGTATCACAAATTAAAACCTCGTTGCATGGAAGGAAATATAAGTTAAATCATATAGAATTCAAATAGATTGATATTCGAAGATGTTTGAAGAACTGAATTTAGATTCGGTATAATTAGTAGATGACACGTTTGGCGTAGTGGCTGAGCAATCGGACTGCTGCGCTTGGTGTCGCGGGTTTGATTCCCGCCCGGAACGAATGTTTGTGTGATCCACGGATATTTATTTCTGGTGTGGGTGTTACATGTGTGTGAAATTATATGTATGTATACATTACCCACGATACAGAAGAAATCCTAGTGTAGAAGGATACGTAATAGTCGGAATATAAGACTGTTTACTATAGTCAAATGAAACCAACATGGTGTCAATTCGTGTTCTATTCAAAACTGCCAGGAAGTTTCAGTAAAGCATTCATATCTGCGTTCCGATATAAATATAGCCTAACGATATAATTACCAAGCTAAGTTTAGATATAAGTTTCGATCAAGTTACATCGGCCGTGGTCACAGAAACACCTGAAGTTCTTAAGCGTTCGCGAATTTAAATCATATTTATTATTTAATAGTTGAGAACGGGTCTAATTAGGGCACAAATAAATATGAATATATTTTTATAATTTAACGAAAAGCCGAGGTAGGTACCTCGGCTTTTCGTTCGAGTTTGTTAAACGAACTTGTTACCTTGTTAAACATAACTGTCACGACACACAGCTCTAACAATATCCGCAGTCACACTGGCAGGTAAATCGCACCGTACACACTTGCTAATTAACTAGGAATTATACCCATCTTCCTGATTGAAATACCGATAAGTATAGGTACTTATTGATTTCAATCGCTTCACGAACATTTTTGGGATAGAAATGACGATCTGTGGAATGGATGTTCAGGTCATGCAATTCGATCCAATGATTTGGTCCTGAATCATCATCAGCATTTGCTTGATTTCTAGGTTGTCTAATTCATATAATCTAGTGTAAGTAACAAGTGAGTAGCGCGCGATTTATCTTCCAGTGAATCTGCGGATATCGATAGTGTTATATGCTAGTATCACCGTCAGGAGTGGCGCGTGTAGTTTCCAACTACCTAACCCAACGAAATTAGACTATCGTGAAATTAAGCATCAGTTGCTGCTTTGATAACTGTCCTACTTATCGCTTTGCTGAAAGTCCAAACCTATAGTGCCCCTAATGCCCATAAATCAGAACAAATATACGTCGAATGTCACCTTCATGTATCAAAAAATATCGATACAATATCAAAGCTGTGCAGAGTGGTAAAGTCGAGGGTGCGATCCCTGCGAATTACCATATCAAGGGCCCTCGATCACTCGCCCCTCGCCCCGTCCCCCGCGACCTCTCCGCACCCCCTGATTTTGGGGTGACTTCGATTAACTAATCAATCGGAATCGTTGAGTAGGTACCTGCCTTAAGCATAGCCAAAGATTGTTATTTGTTGCTACGAGACGAAGGCAATTGTTTTGATGAATTATAGTAATAATAATATGTACATTTACTTACATTTAGCGAAATATAATATGTACTTATTATGAATAGTAGGAGCACGAGTTTATTAGATTCAATTGTGAGTTCGAATATTATGGTTAAGTACCTAATTATTTTGTGAAATATGTAATTTATGTTATTTTGTGTTATGTTATGTTATTGTTATTTTGTATACTTACCTATTGTAAATCGGTGTCAAATAAGAATAATGTAAGTACATAGATATAAACGATTATCTAACTAAATAGCAGAAGTAGTTAATATTATGTGGAAATGATCGGAAGCGTATACCAACATTATATTCACAGTTTGCACACGTTAACTTTGGAACTCATGCTTTGGATTCAGGTTTTCCCTGTCGGTTAACTAAATTTTAGTAACCGTAATCGGAAATGAAATTAAACGTATAATAATAATAATAATTCAGCCTGTAACTGTCCCACTGCTGGGCAAGGGCCTCCCCTCACACAATTAAACTTTGATTGGCATAAATAGGCATTTTTGCCTTAGTAAATCCTGAAAATTGCAACATTAAAACTAGAATTTGTATTAAACGGTAGGTTATACTGGTGGCACGTAGCTCAAAACTTTGCTTTGAAACAAAGACCTTAAGTAAGTACCTAGTCATTATTTTTGAATCTGTTTTTGGGCCACTTATTTATTTAGTTCAGCATTAGGTATGTTTATTTGATAAATGGAATTAGAACTATCCTTTTTCAATAGGTGTCTGGTTAATTTACATAAGTAGGTAGGTAGGTATAGGCAAGTAAATATTGTTAGTTCTGAAGTTTTTTATCTGCTGCATGATTTAATTTTTATTAAGTAGGTAATATTCAAAGTATAGGTAGGTAAGTACAACGTGGCAATGCAGCCAGCATTTTGGGAACGTTGCCCACAGGTAGCGACCTATTAGATTAGTTTTATTTACGTTTGGTTTTTAGTTTTCATTTTGTTTTTATATTACTTACCGAATGGTTCAAAATTAAAGTTATATAATTAAAAAAAACATGTAGATATTCTTAAAAAAATACCTATAGATATCAATAGGCAAAATTTAATAAAAAGTCTTTAGTAATAATATAACATAGCGTTCATTACGACCATTTATAAACTAAAGATTTCAACCAGAGTGGAACAGATGTGTCTAAATATTTTCACCACAAATCGACGCCTAACCCTCGCTTTTTTCTTACTCAATAACAAATTCATAAGTAAAATAATTAGGAATACCAGGATTGAGTAAGACAACGCGAGTGATTATGATTTTGTCGAACGAAATTAAACTTTATACCAACAGCAACAATTTACAAATAGTAACAAAAGTGTTGACGTAATTTTGCTTCATTCAGTGAAAAATTCAAATTGTGAAGCGCTAAATGGGGTTCATTAGGCGCGAACGTCTCCCGACGGAACGCGGCCTGCGGAACCCGTCGCCCGTGGGTGCGTGCGAATTATGCAATTTCCTTTCGGTTTGCAGACGAGGTCTCCGCGCGGGGGCACCGGGGGGCATCGAGGCGGCTGCACACACGACAACCACACACTTTTTAACCACCCTCCAACTCGACCACCATTCTAAAACACACCTTATCTCACATCCCATAAATACTAAAATGAGAAGAGCCCGCGTTGATTAAATTATTTCTCCATTATTTGATTCACCACCTCTTTCAAAATGGCGGCAAAAAATCGCGTTGCGTGAATAAGTAGGCGAGAGCATTACAATGAATACTGCAGCTCTGACTTGCAGGACGTGGCGCGAGTGGAGACTAATTAGGTGCTGGCTATTGTCTGTGGCTGCCCTCGCTTGGTCACCTTTGTGGCTTGATTTTTGGGAGTGGTCTGGCCATAGCTTAGGGTTGTCACCAAGATCGACACTAAGAAATCATGAAGATTAGAAATAGCCTAGGTGCATAAGTGATGGTTTAATTTCTCAAAACAAACGTTGGTTGCTTAGTTGTCATAATATTTGTGCTATGTTGTTACTAACTATACCTATACCTAATGGTACTGAATGCAAAAGGTTAGTGACATGACAAGTTACAACATAAGTGTCCATAACTTACCTACATAGAGTTACCCACCTAACTATCAGTAAGTAGGTATTATGTTTGGCGTATCCTACCTACTAAACAGTTGTTTACCTATAAGTATACCTAATAGTTTTTATATTATTTACTTTGTACAATGTGCTGTGATGAGGTTGTGGTTGTGGCTTAACGACTGCTATCTATCGACAAAAACCGAGACCGACTGCCGCCGTTGCACTTTGTACAATAATTAACGTGTTGTAGTTATATAAATGACTGAATAAGTATATAAAGGTACTATAGTAACAGTAGAATCCACAAGGTACCCACCCACCCAGCTACTTCATCACTATCGTCATGAACAGCCTTTCTCTTCCACTTCTGTTGAGGCCTCGTGCTAGTTATACCTCTCTGTAGACTATTAGGTATTACTATGCCTACCTACTACAATAAGTATAATAGCATTATTCTTGGTAGGCACATAGTAGGAGGCCTATTTTGTAAGAGTTCCTATCACGTTTTCATCTGTGAAGCAGTAGGTAGTGTGCAAGATATAGGTATATAGGAAATAAATACTTTTACTACCTACGTGTGGAAAATAACTGTGTTCCGGGTTAAAGACACTGTTTCCAGCATAATAATATCTAGGCATAAGTATTATAACATTAGACAAAATGTCACTGTGCAGTGCAGTGCCGTAACTAGGTGATTGTACAAAACACAACTGGATGAATATTGTCATAGACACATGTACTTACCATCAGGCTCGACCATCAGGCAGGCTAACGGCTCGCTCGTATATCCCCACTTGCAGACGTCCAAATCATTTAAAACTTTCCGTGGTTACAGTAACTTTTAAACTAGAATAATTTTTGTTTTGTGATTTATTACATAGCCTATGTCACCCGGAGATAGCATAGCTTCCCAACAGTGAAAGAATTTTTCAAATTGGTTCAGTACTTTCGGAGCCATTCATTACAACCAAACAAACAAAGTTTTCCTCTATAATATTAGTGTAGTTATATTTGAGTAAAGTTTGAAACTTAATAGTATTTTTTTTAAACGTAGCCCCCTCACTAAGATTTCCACTGTATCGTCGGTAGGTACCTAGTACCTTACTGTATACAGATATATAATTTCACATAGGTACACATAACATCCTGATCACTGATCAGAAACAAATATCTTGGGATCACACAAATATTTGTTCCGGGTGGGATCAAACCCGAGACACCAAGCGCAGCAGTCCGATTCCTCAGCCACTACGCCAAACGTGTCGTCAAACCAATTAAAGCTCAGAGTTAAAACATTGCACAATCTACTAGGTAGGTATATTTAGTACCAGTTGGGTTTGCAATAAGGGCCTGTCTCTCTACCTACCTAGTAGGTACCTATCTAACTCTAATTTGGCGTGGCGCGAAATGCGATAACCCGTCGAATCTCAAAGGAAGTCCAATCGCCAGCGGAAATGAGATTCAATAATTCTTTACGGAAAGGCGTATTGATTACACAATCGCAACCAGCGGATATTGATTGAGGCTTCGTTAGAGTTCCCGCGTCGAAGATTAAAGGTAACCCAATAATATCGGAGGCAAAACAAAAGAGTGCGTCTCCGCTTACGTCATTAGGCGACACCTTCAAAGCTTTTAAAGACGTTTAAGTTCCTTTTATGCTTCGGTTCGTTTCTTTCCCATCCGGCGATATTGTCTTGCTGTCCAAACAACACCCCCGCGCCGCGCCTGGATCCATGTCAGAGCTCGTTGAATGGAACGAGGCGTTCGGTTTGTGTGGCGATGCGTCTGTCTGTCACTCGTCAGCGGACAATGCTGCCTTTTAGTGATCTATTAGAGATCTGTTTTGGCAAGTTACGCGCAGCCATTGTGCGCGGATTAGTGCGGGTGTCGGGTGACGTGTCGCGGGAGCCTAGAAGTAGACAGGAGCGGAGCCGTGTTGCATTATACTACTTAGTATGGTTGTATTGGTATATTGTTAATTGTATTTGCCTACAAAATATAGGGCATGATTTATTGATAGGTATTTGAATGAGTAAGTACCTACCTACCTATAGGTACTTACTTAAAAATGATATTATGAAAGTCAGCTATACCGAATCTTTCTAACATGAATAATTATAATAATGTTCGACTATGGTAAGGTAGGTACTGTATTGTTTTTGTTTTATGAAGGTATTGGAGATCCTGACTCTCTCGGTGACTTTTTCATGCATTTTGCTGTAGTTGATAATAATATAATAAGTACTTAGTAATAATATAGTCGTCTGATAGTCCTTGTCCACAGCAGCAGCGCAAAATATTGTATAGTGTTTGACGAGTTTACATTTTGACTTCTTTGGTACCTAGGTACACTATCAACTGCATTTATATGATCTAACTCATAGGCCTAGTATCAGAGAAATTTAACTAGATTACATACATAGGTGCAGATGAAACATAAACCCCAAGCAGTCGCGCGTGGTTTTTGCGTGGTGCATAAATATTACATATTATTATTTTATGTAGTAACAGTAGAAGAAGATCGATGTTATGACATCCACATTCCGTGTAACGGAACGTATTATTGTAATGTCAAACAAAGCGTCAAGTCAAAAAAAACTTTCATTTGTTGCATTTGTTGCCTATGTTAATAAGTGCCTTGACTACTTGACCACGAGGATTGTTTTAACGCTATGACTTTTCTATTGTGAAATATATACTTAAATATTTTAAATACTTGACACTGGCTAAATGCACAGACCATGCGTAGCCATAACTAAAACAAAAAAAAACACTTTCAGTTGTCATTGTCAAATATTTTGATAATATTTTGACAGTGTCAATGTCAAAATTCTAACCTTAAAGTTTTTGCCGTTCGTTCTGTTTTTAGTTTTTACTTTTTGTAAACAAAAATGTTGAGATCTTTGTTTAGCAAATTAAACCCCACACAATCATCATGCGGCATCCATACCACTGCTTGTTTAAACGAAGTGAGGCTGTTGACGAGGCTGCGAGTCGTCGATAATTCAGAAATCGGCAAGCGAGCTATGGCCGAGGGCAAACCACCTAAAATTATCGGCGTTTATAACAAGAAACGTAAGTATCTAGACTATTCAAGTATCAGTAGTTATTAACCTGTAATAACTGTAATAGATCTGTATTTATTGAATGCTTAGTTTCACGTCCTACATAGCAATATTCAAGAGTAAACTTTCTCACTATTTGCAACCTTCAACGCCTACAATATTGTACCTACAGAAGCCATTACCGCTTGCCTCCGTGAAAATAGACATCATTAAACGTCCTTAATCTGTATCTAAGTATATAGATGCTTATTACATTTTATTTGTATCCAGTGTGAATGCTCACAACTATTATGTTCATGAACTTCAGGTGTGGGCTACATCGGTGATAGGGTCCTGGTTGCTATTAAAGGCCAGAAGAAAAAAGGCATCCTTGTCGGGATGAAGCAGACACAGAATGTCAAAGTCCCCAAGTTCGACAGCAACAACATAGTCCTTATTGATGACAACGGCACTCCCCTCGGCACACGCATCCACGTGCCCATTCCCACCATCCTGAGAACCATCCTGAAGGAGAAGACCCATGCTAAGGGAGCAGATTACACCAAATTATTAGCTATAGCTACTAGATTTGTCTAGGTTGTTATTTATATTAGGAATGTAGTGATAATAAATTGTGAATATAAAATAAGAGCTACCTGTTATCTGTTCATTTTAATGCTAAACCTTAAGCTCTTGGACCCTTGATTGAATAGCTATGTTGATTAGAAATGTTTAGCCTGGTCTACTTCTATAGAACCTATTTAGTGATTATAAATATAATAGGCATCATGTAAACATTAAATACCTACTTGGACATTTTAATAATTCTATTTCCCAACTACTTCGTACTTACTAAGACTTTGAGCTCCCCCACTGGGTATTACAACAATGTACCATTCAAGAACAACACACTAGGATTTACAGGAGGAAAAAATCAAAATAAACATGCTTGATTGAAATTTGAAAATTTAATAAAACTTATTCAGTTCCACTTTAGAGTAGAGTTTGCTTAATTAAAGACACGCTACCTACCGATGGAGATGAGCAGACGACACGACATCAACGCTTCAGTGTATATCATGATCTATAATACCGCGGAAGAACACCACAGCCCAAAGAGAACCAATCTCACTTGCAAAGAACCAATACCGCAAAGCCTAAAGACTACCTTGAATAGTAAAATTACGACTAATTTTCTCACGTTAGATGGAAGCTACTGGAATCCTATCGCATTTAAAAACTGCACCTATCCACACCTCGGAATCCAGTCGCAGTCGCGTCGTAAACTGATTTTCTCTCTTTAGTGCAATGTTATCGCTTTAGATGATTGTTGATCAGTCTTCAAGCGCCTGGATGTTCTCTTTGAGCAGTGGTGGTTTTATCTTCGCGATTAATCGCCTAGGTTAGTACCTAGTCGTAGTATAGTTCACATAGACGCGGGGTTTGTGGCATTCTACACCGCACACTCGACCTAACCCAACCGGTGATGTGCAACATCACATGACGACTTAAATCCTACACGTGAATATCATATCAATGATGTTATTCTTACATTGAATATTCCCTTTCTCGTGTTCGGCTGCATAACGCCACGATCCCCTAAGAATAAGGCTTTAGAATAGTACATTACCTATTGCTAATTTTAAACATTCATCTGTTAAAGCTGTGAACGATACCTACGTATATAATACTTTTCCTAGAAGTAATTCACATAAATATTCATAAACACTATCAACACTGCGATACGACGGCAACAGTTGAAACAGAACGTCTTTCGCAATTTGAGTTTGGTTTCTGATGCTGTGTCACACGTCTCCCAAGACCCAATTCTACTTACGAGTAAATTATATGATTTCGTATATTAATGCACAACAGCTGTGACTAGATTTCAAGATTCACGTGCGCTCGCTGTTAGACCGTGCGGTGCCGTCGATTCGGTAACATGTATAACGATGCTAAACTTTAAACAACACACGACTAAAGAACTCACTACGCTAAAATATAGTAATTAAAATCTTTAAATAGAAAAATTATGTTTGTTACTCGGAAGAAATGAAGAGAAGTCGGAGGCAGAGACGGCTGGAAGTCACTGCAGCCGCCGCGCCTCTCGCTATCTTCCGATTTACAACGAATTCGTAAAACATTCCTAAAATTGTGGTACAACCAAATGAAGCGTGAACATTGTATTAGTATTTAATAAGTACGTTTTCACTCAAGCGTAGTCGTGATTATTTTATTATTATGTAAAATATCAAATGTTTTACATCAAAATAAATAGACATTATTATATAGACATGCTTCGAGTGGAGCTCGAGTCGTGCGATCGCATTGTACAATTCATGTGGTTGCACCATGAGACACATAAAACGATAAAATATAACACAAACATGTTTGTTTATATAATTTGTACAATCGCCGACATAATAAGATCTAGTGGACTATCGTGTGACGAAGGTTCCGTGCGTCACGCCGCCGGCTACTGTGCGGCGGACAGCACCTGCGGCCGGGAGAAGGGATGCGGTGAGGATTGATGAATGGGTGAGGAAGACAGGTGGGGGAGTAGTGAGGAGATGGGCCTTTACTGATGTACCAATGGATTACACTCCGGCCATTGCGTCATCAGTGCAACGCTCAGGGTCGACGGGTGGCTCAACGATTACGTTACAAAGCTTGTCGTCTGCATTAGTTAACAGAAGAGGATCATTTCACGCTCCACTAATACGATGGCTAACTTGAAGAAAAATGACCCTTTTCTAGCTTTACATTAAGGTTAAATTTGGGGAATACAGCTAGGATATAACAAACACTCCACATAACCGTTTAAAGAGAGACCTAGAGTCCTAGAACAAGCTAAAGTGATACAGTTGTATATAAATTCTGATAAGGCGAGATTAGTATAGTACAAAAGTAGGAAAGACTGTGTGTAAGTGGCACCTTCATGATCCGCTATAATTATGTACGGCCACAAAGAATAACTCTTAGGCTGAGATTCAGAAATTCAAGAAGTTCCTGAACCTCAGCCTTAATATTTGGATTTTCGCGACCAAGAAGTATGGTAAATTCCTTCGGTGTGCCTAGTGTGAGTTTTGCCAATTTCATTACGTGCTCGATCCAGTTAGCGTAAACTTGAAACTGTATGGAATAAGAGCAGCGCCATCTAGTGACTGACTGACTGACGCTAGATGGCGCTGCTCTTATTCCATACAATTTCAAGTAACGCTAACCGGATCGAGCTCGTACAGAAATTGGTAAAACTCACACTAGGCACACGGGTTGTAGTATGTATGTATAGTCAAATACTTTTGACCTCTCGCAGCGAGTAGTATTTTCTGCGGCCGTACATGCCCGCTGCGCTATTTTGAATGACATTGTGACTAAATCCCTATAAGGCTGCGTAGAGTTAAGGCTATTCAACGACACAAACTTCGCTACTCAACTTGATATGACAGCTCACACGATAGCAATACAAACATGTTCCGGACAAAACGCGTTGAGTACAATTTACACCTAGTTTAGAATCTTATGTTTACAAGTCGAATTACAACAAGAATTCCTTACTACGTTAAGGGTTTGAAGGCGAAATGGTCCTACAGGGCCAATAATATTGCTCATCGTCAAAATAATACAAATAGTTCACGCGTTTTAGAATTGAGATGGCGCTTATATATAAATTCACTTTAAACAGATTGTTCACTGGTACACTATGCCAGTGTGTAATAATAAAACAATATTTGTCTCTATCGTGTGACAATGCATTGATGTCTGTATAAATAAAATACTAAATAACAAACTAAAATTACCGCAACAAAAATAATAGAAATACAAAACGCTACATTTGATTCGACTACGATAAAGTTCTAAATATTGTATAACTAGTAATAATAAATGTATAGGTATATCTTAGATTAAATAGAGTAAGATGAAAGATCTAGCGGCGGCGGCCGCGGGGGGGGGGGGGGGGGGGGGGGGGGGTGAGCCCTACATTTTTAAAATTAGTTATGTCTGAATACATTTGTTGGCATTTTAAGCATTCTGTATTTTATCGTAAGCACACGTTTCTCGTCGCTTTTACAGTTAGAGATAAACTAAAACGGCACTTATGGCTGTGTAAGTAACTATCACAATTGCATGTCTCGAACCAGCCGAGATCTCTTGATTTCTATGGTGCTCTTTACACACTATTGAACCTATTACGTTACAAGTGATATAATAAGATCATAGCTAGAGAGCCGTGAAGTTGTGCCCGCACGAAGGGGTGACAAACACGCCTGACTGTATCGTAATAACTGCATCACATTACATTATGTAATTGCATAGACGTTATAGGACGCCATTAGTCTCGATGCTGGGTGCGCCACACCGTTCAGTTTGATCTTATAAAAATAAATTAATTTGTACAACCTTTAAATAACATGGCACGTTGATACATCGTTACTTATCTTTGTACTAAAGAATTTGTACGAACTTGTGGTTAAACCTAATCTCCAAATCGTCACGCACAAATAACGTAACAGTATGGGGTGCGATATATTCGATAACTGGTGGAGTTATTGCATGGAGGCGAGGCGAGCCCCCGGCCCCGCGGCGCCGCCGCAAATTGAATAGTGTTCTAGCTAGAGCGAGAGGATCGTCAGCCGAGCGACCGCGACGGACAGACGTGCGTACTAGTCGCACCACTATACATCTCCATAGACGAGCTCCGCGTTCCTCGCGTCTACAAGTTGTAACAACTAAAAATCTTTATCAAGATTTCCCTAACCAAATTAGAAATTCCTAAAACGAAATTACAGTTTAGAGGAGAGGACGCTTAGGAACACGGGCGTCTACAAATGAAATTAAAGCCTGCACACGCATGCATAGCTTATCGGCGGATAGCGGACCGTCGACACAGTGGCACGCTAACCTGACGGCGCGGGCCGGGCAGCCGGGCGCGCCGCACTACACTCGGGCGCTCGCGACTCGACTCGGTCACTCGACTATGCATAGTGTGATACCTATGCTCGTCGTGTTCACAGCGCACCTGTTGGTATGAGCGAGAGCACGAATATCTGCCTCTCCACTACATTGACACGCGCCCAAAAGCCGACGCGAGCGCCACCAGCGGCGAGGCGGCGAGACGAGACGCGAGGCCTGCCCCGCGCCCGGCCCGTGCCCGGCGCCGCACCGCCGCCGCCCCGCGCCCGGCGCCGCACTCCCCGCGGGCGCGCGGGCCGCCTACACGTCCACCACCATCTTCTTGTGTATGTCGGTGTTGCCCACCACGTTGCAGAACTCCTCGAAGGAGATCTTGCCGTCCTCGTCCTTGTCCGCGAACAGGATCGTCTTGTCCACTATCTGCTGCAGCTGCGTGTCCTTCAGGTTGTTGCCCACCATCATCTTCAGGACCTGGCGAGGGGAGTGCGGGCGGTTGACTACAGTTATCTACAAGTATACTTTGATGTTAACTACTATTTATTTAATGAAAGGTAAACTATAATTACCGGCATAAATAAAAAAAAATCCATTGATAACAAACAATTAATACCGAAATAGGATCGACCGATTACAATTTTTACTTTGTTTGCTTCAAAACTGGGACGGTTTAGGCAACAAAGAACAGGAAATGCCGAAAGAACAGCCGAAAGACTGTGTAATTCTGAGAAGAAATTGCCAATTCGGATTGCATAAAATTTCCAACAGATGTCGTTCCTGACAGACCTATCGTTTGACAGTTACAATCAAATCAAATAAAGTTTAGGTTTGAATTAATTATCATAATTATGAAGGTTGTGAGAGATCCCGCGGCGTTACCTGGAAGAGCTCTCCGTTGGAGATGAACCCGTCGTTGTCCATGTCGTAGATGCGGAACGCGAACCGCAGCTTGGACAGCTTGTCTCCCTTCACGCTGAACTGCGACACGCCCTGGATGAACTCCTTGAAGTCCACCTGTAACTCACATCTTGCACGTTAGCTCAATGCGGGAACTAACAGAACATGGAAACTAACGGACGCTGGGAAATAACGGGCAATGGGAATTTGGAGAGACAATCAAGGAATAGTTTTTATAACATAATATGTTGATATATTCCTAACGGCCCCCTTAACCTGCCCATCGAGAGGGCAGTTGCCCTCCCCAGTTGCCAGTCCCACTATGTAGCTACAGATAACAAAAAATCCCAAATGCTGCCACTGAGGAAAAATCAGCTGCCGCAATAAGAGCAGTCCACGAGCATAGAGGACATCGTTGAATACCTCCCCGCCCGTATACTTTATCGCTCGTAGATAATTTGGTAGTAGTAACGCAGGCATTTGTTTATCAACAATCGATATCGGCCACTGCAGTGAGTAACTATCGAGTTGTTTACACGGAGCGTATGATCGATCATCCTATACGCATTATTATACACGTATTATCTTTGAATCACGTTTTATTACAAAGTTTCATACTTAAATAGATATTTAGGTACTATAAAAAGACGAGGTGCAAGTGAGTGCAGAAAATTAGCAACCATTGATAGGATTATTTCTATTTTTCATGATGTTTATAAGTTTCAAAGTATGAAGCAATTGATTTAGTTTAGACGATAAATTCCCAGCTTTTTTCTCAATAATTTATTTGTCAAATCAATGAGTTAGCGCGGTCTCTTGTGTCAGTTTCAGCCACGGCTGCTATTGATCGACAACAACCGGAATCGACGACTTTAAACGCCCTCGAAAGACGACCGATAACACGAACGAAAGTGAAACGAAATGAAAAATGTTTATTAGAACAAGTCATATATAGATTACAAAGACGATACTCATGGAGCACCTGGTTCCCACACTAAGCTCTAACATCGGTAACCACACAATGCCTGAACATAATCTATTAAATTATTTGTCTCTCTAGGCCGTTTGTGTATGTGTGCCATTGAAAGTGCATGTTGTACAGTCATTATAGTGTTTTTGAGAACGAGTAACCCCCGATCGGCATCTCTCTGTCGTCAACAGTTGACGATCGGGAAAAAGTTCAGCTTGTTCACAGTGGTGACAACTTTTTATTCACGCTCGTTCCTACTCGTCTAAACCACGAGTCAAGGTGTAAAAAAAGTACATTTCAATGAGAGACGACACAGATCACGATGGAGAAAATGAGGTGAGATATATAGTGATCAAACACTAGCCCAAAAAAGATTACCTCTCCGTTGCCGTCCGCGTCGAAGATGTCGATGACGCGCTGCACGAGCGGGTTCTGCTGCAGCTCCGGCAGCGACATGAACTCGTCGATGGACAGCGCGCCGGAGTTGTCCAGGTCGAGTTTGCGGAACCGCTTGCCGAGTCGCCGGATCTCGTCCGCGTCGACTGCGGAGGGACCACTTTAGTACGCGCCCGGACTCTACACGCGTCGACTAGAGACAACACACATCTACACGAAACAAAAACGTGGCCTACACTGCCTCGCATTCTCGGTTCCAGTTGAGCTTTCGGAGAACGAAGGCCTTTAGAGGACACAATTACCCACTGTTTTAATCTGTTAATCTATTATCATAGTCATATTATATTATCTGAATTACAGATTAATTGCAATTATTAGCTTTCAACCTAAGGTTGATCGAAACGTTATTATGTATGCAGGATTTCTTTGTGGTTTACCCATAAAAGTTACTACGACGTTTTTAGGGTCAAATATAAATAGCCTCATGAATATTCTTTAGTTCTCGTTATGCGTCATTATCGCTAACAGAACATTTACATAGAATGGGTACAGTCGGCGACGAAGGACGTTTTCACCTCGGCGGCTTATCTCACGAACCTAACTGTTGGCGCAGTGCTTGGATACAAACAAAACGCCGTCAAATGAGCTCAGCCTCATTTTGCACTTAATTTTTTCCGCAATAGAAGCGAAACTTCAACGCCCCGGTTTATTGCATTGGAAGTCTACAATGGTTCGGTTAATAACTGACCTTCGTTGCTGTCTGTTTTCTATAAATAACATACAAAGCGATAATCTATTATTTCGAATGCACAAAGCGGCCGCTTTTTAATCAGCTTTTGTTAAGCTGCCAAATTAACTCTTGTAGTGTCAGATTGGAAAGCAGCGGCTTGCCTCACTGATACAGTTTATATGAGAGTAGTCGTCGAAATAGATGGAGCCATCCGAGTCAGAAGAAAATAGAAGCGAGAAAAGAAAGTCTTCCCGGCACATGAAGACATGTACATTATGAGTTAGATGAGTAAAGAAAAAACAGGTGATGGTGAAGACTAATCTCATATAAATCAGACGTTAGGCAGCTCCTTGTGGTGCTCCATCCAACACTCAGCCCACCGGGACGAGAGACACTAACAATAACAAGCTGTGGGAGGGGTCGGCCCGGACCTGACACATTTATCAATGTGGTCAACATTTACACACTATTTTCCTCTTGCTAATGGCAAATGCTCACATTCTTGCAGCTAAGTATAGGGGCTACACTTTACAAGCAATACTAAATCTTAGAATAATATTATATAGCTTTACTATTATAACATAGGGGCACTTTCAAAATATCTAGTTTTAAAATAGTAAACACATGACACAATATACTTTCAGTATCATAAAAAAGAATCTAATTATAATCTCAAGCCCTAAAAAGTATACATACAACAAAGTTTTTTTTTGCAGCATTTCTATAGTTTATGTGGCTTGTATGTCCTACTTACGAGGGTGACAATGTACTCATGGCACAGTACACCCTCAATGACAACTCATTGAGCAGTCGGTGACCTGTGGCACACATTGAGGACGGACCTCCCCCACCTGCATAGATTCCTCGCACCTGAGTGATAGCATTGCAGCTTCTAGAACATTCATCGCATAGCTCCACTAGAACTAGCAGCCAACGTTACGCGGGATGCACTAACAAACAATTATGAAAAACAAATGTTATCTCAATCCAGAACAATTTTTGTATTGACATCAGGGTGGAGGAATTATGCACAGTTATAATATAAATAACTCATTTCAAGCCAGATATATTATAGAGGTAAGCATAGGATAGGAAGCCCAAATAAACTGAGAAGAAAGTGTAAACGGCAAATCTATTGTAACAAATCTCATTCCAGACCGATTGGTTGTAGTACATGTCTGTATATTTACACATTGTATTGAGACATGTCATTATTTCAGAGTCAGCGGAAGTACAGCTGCTCATACACTATGGCATAGTTTGATATGAACAGAAAAATTGTTCTGGACACTAATGGTGTTTCGTGCGGTACTCTAACATGGAGATGACAATCAGACGCGAGTGGCACTACGACACTCACAGTTCTCCACCTTAAAATCAATGCAGTTAACACGCGCTGAAAACAAACCTCTTGTTACCTTCATATGCACATCCTACACAACTTCTCAACAATAAGGCACTTTATACTCAAGGAAGATTTATACATACATACATTAAGTATCATTAGTTACAATAAAAGCACTGGTTAGTGATGAAAGTTAGTATATTTTAGAAACATTGATACAGCTTTTCTCGATAAAGCCAATTAAATATACTAATATTGATTAGGCAAGTAAGCAATTAGTTTGAAGTTTTAAATGAAAGGACGAGGAAAGACTGAATTAGAAAGTTGAACGTGACGATAAGCGGCTAGCTCAATACTTACAGTTAGAACATAGTTCCATCGGAATCGAGTTTTCGTTACCCTGAAAGAGGACACATCGTAAAATCGAAACATGTCACTAAAAATAAGTTCTTGCTGGATTTAAGGCTCAGGTTAAAAGAAGTTTAATTTAGGAGCGTTTAGAGCAAGGGGCGGTACGTCCAGGAGCTAGAATTGCTACTTCTTTTCCAAATGAGAGACCAGAAGCACAAATCCGTTGTCTTCGACACGAGCATTACATTACAGATTTCACTTACCATTTCGATTTACTAGTTTATTGCACTGATTGACTCAATAACGACAGCGAACAAGAGGGTACTAAGACAGCCTTTACGAAAAAGTAAAATCAATTTGCAACAGAAACCTCGATACACCTCTACAATCTCAAACTCAAATTCTCAATCGATCTAAATAAAATCTTGCTTGCTTGTTGGACAGACAGACAGAGCCACAGATAGACCAATTTTTATTTATCAGAAGCAGTGTTGCCAGCAGTTACCATGTTGTCAAAGTAAACTTCAAAACAAAAAATAGGTAGTTTTTCTAGAATAGTTATTTATTTATTTCTAGTTATGGCTTCGCATGGAAAACTAAGTTGAATTTAGTGTGTGTCTGTGCAGAGGCAGATATCGATTTAGCTTATTATTATTTTGGTCACTATATTGTTATGGTATTAGTCTTTTACTGGTACTATGATAATGATATTTATAATATCGATACTTTTACACATACCTAAACTTAGGACCGTATTAATAAATGAAACTCAATAGCGCTACCAAGTGCGCTACCAGCTGATCCACACTCAAAATGTAATCTACATCTTGAAATCTTTGCTATTTAATAAATGGATATTCAGATGTAGCACTGGCTACTAGATTCTATCTTGTATGTGTCAATTGTGTCATAATCGGATAGCACTTAACCGCTGAGTGTCATTTATTAATTTGCCAGATATCATGTAAGTTTCTGTTCCTAATCTACAACTTAAGATGTATAATTATATTAATTAGAACGAAAGAGCAAGTGCACACTGAAGATAGCTCTCAGAGCTAAGTTTGATTTATTAATACGGCCCTTAGAAAAGAAAAAATCGGCCAAGTGCGAGTCGGACTCGCTCATGTAGTTCGTTGTAACTTTGATCGATATTTTAAAATAGTGTATTTTTGTACTATTTAAGACGTATTAATAAAATCTACTTACTAGATCATGTTCAAACCAATTTTCGGTGCAAGTTTGCATGGTAATGTACATCATATTATGTTTTAGTTTTATGTTACGTTTCCGATTATCTATAAAATACGGCACAAAATCACGTTTGTTGTATAGGTGTCCCCTTAAAAAAATATTTTAAAAATTTTGTTCTTTTGATAGCATTTTTGTTAGAGTCTGGCCAACGAAAGTAGACACTCGAATATTTTCGAAACTATTTACATGGCCATACTAGTGTTTCCCCCACTGAACATTATGCTCCGTGACAGGGTAAATAATTTAGGATGCAATAATTATTGATTTCGAATTATTGTAACCCACTTCTTAGTGTGTTACTTTACTTTTATCAACTTAGTTTTAAGTTCATTGTGGTTTAGCATTGCATGGTTTTTTATGTACCTAAAATGTATAAAAAACAACTTAAAACGACCACTAATGGAATAAATAATACAAAATAAACAATCTTGTAGTACTTTATTGATTATTATTAATTCTGAATTGTAAAAATAAACAAAAGCATTGGCTAAATTAAAATGTTGTTATCAAAAATTTGGGAAAACCGGCATCTGGGTAGGGCATCACTAATATACAAATTCCCCAATATTTTCAAGATGGTGGCAATTATGGGTTGCCAATAGTTGCCATACTAATATTTTTTGAATTTGCCGGGGATTTTCAGTGTCTACTTTCGTTGGCCAGACTCTATAGCGGCAACAGAAATAAATTAATCTGTGAAAATTTCAAATGTCTAAATAAAACTAACACGGTTCATGAGATAGGTACCTACAGCCTGGTGAGTGCTGACAGACGGACAGACAGACAGACTTTCTATGAGACAGATAGACGGACGGACAGTGGATGGAGCCTTAGGGCCGTATTAATAAATGAACCTCAATAGCACTACCAAGTGCGCTACCAGCTGATCCACACTCAAAATGTAATCTGCATCTTGAGATCGTTGCTATTTAATAAATGGATATTGAGATGTAGCACTGGCTACTAGATACTGTCTTGTAGGTGTCAACTGTGTCATAATCGGATAGCACTAACCGCTGAGTGTCATTTCTGGGGGCACGGCAGTGCCCCCGCCAAGTCGAGCAAAACAAAAGGCACGGCCGTACTATCCTTTTCTCGAAGCGATTCGGGCCATTTTCGACCCCCTGTAACTTCGTTATGGATAAAACTAGAAGCCTAAATTTTTAGTGACCAAGAGGGCATCACGTCTACAGATAATAATCCAAGTTACATCAAATTTGAACCAGTAGTTTAAGAATTATTGCAAGTCAAAGTTCCTTAATTTTGCTGCCCACTGACTGACTGACTGACTGACTGACTCACCGATCATCAAAATTCTAAGGTACTTCTAGCCGTCCCGCAAGTTTCAAATTTTGAATATAGCTATTGTTTAGCCTATAAACCATGGGAAAATTCTGACATTCCATAATTTTCAGCCCGTTTTCTAGATATATGATCTGCATAAATAACTTTGTATTCCCATATAAATTCTATTAAATTGTATGTGATTACAAAGTTACTTTTACAGTTCATAATTAGACTTCATTGAAATTGAATGAAATGGGTAACAGGGGTTAAAAATGAAAAATGGCTTCGAGAAATTCGACAGTTGAGCGCTTTTTAAAAACTTCCACGATAGATAGAGAGATACAAATCCCTATACTACGAGTATACCTACCTACACTTTTACAGGTCGAACAAATTCGTTACCTAGGTACATTAAAATAGGTGCCTAGGTACCTTATACCTAATACGCATCTGTGGAGACGCGAAGACACTCGTTCATGATAATCTATGAGCATGACCTATGTCGCAAGGGGCCCCGGCCGCACAGGCACGGGACGCGCGTTGATGCGTGTTTTGCAAAAAAACGAAATTAAGAAAGAAAACCTACAAAAAGAAATGAGATCCCAATAAAAACATTACATGTACAAAAATGCACAAGTCTCGCAACGCAGTTTATCTGCCGTAAAAAGTTGTGAGATCTAATGTAAACCAAGTCGGTTAATTGAATACCTACCTACTTATTTATTTCTTTAGTAAATAGAGTGTCTTGGCGATTGTACACGGCAGCATAATCTACTAGGTAATCTAAATAATATAGTCTTCCGTGTAGCGCTATGTAGGTTTATGTTGAAGTGTGCAATTGCCAAGTCACTCTATTTACTAAAGAAATAAATAAGTAGGTAGGTATTCAATTAACCGACTTGGTTTACATTCGATCTCACAACTTTTTACGGCAGATAAACTGCGTTACGAGACTTGTGCATTTTTGTACATGTAATGTTTTTGATGGGTATTAATTTGCCAGAGATCATGTAAGTTTCTGTTCCTAATCTACAACTTAAGATGTATTTATTTAATAGAACAAAAGAGCAAGTGCACACTGAAGATAGCTCTCAGAGCTAAGTTTGATTTATTAATACGGACCTTAGTAATAGGGTCCCGTTTTACCCTTTGGGTACCAAATGCTAAAAATAAAATATATAACCCAATTAAACTTCTGCTTGAATTGAAATGATGTGATTGGTTATGAAAAAATGAGCTGTCATATGAATGTCAATGTCAATGACCCGCGCTACCCCTCTTCGCCTTTCCTCCCCCTCTCTTTCCGAAATCAACCATGGCGGCCGGGGTAGGTTTAATTTTATACCGTAAAATATCTCGACAATCTGAATATAAATATGCTAGTTCCTAATCAATTGATCTTTCTTATTACCTGTTTAACGTATAATGTTTTTATTTCCGTAGGTACTTTATACTTATCCGGAAAACTTCCGTGCGTACAAGGCGTTGATCGCCGCAAAGTACTCTGGGACCGACGTGAAAGTAGCGCAGAACTTCGTATTCGGTGAAACCAACAAGTCGGAGGGTTTCCTGAAGAAGTTCCCGGCGGGTAAAGTGAGTGTCGTACGGATGCGGTTTGTGTGATAAATGCAGTGATTATGTCGGCAGATGTTGTGAAGGTGACGTGTTAAATTGTGTTGTTGTAGGTGCCAGCTTTCGAAAGTAAAGACGGGAAGGTTCTACTCTCCGAAAGCAATGCCATCGCGTACTATGGTGAGTCCCCACACTTGCTAACTTTGTAATATTCGCTTTTCCATATGGTAACCTAAAATCTGGTTTACTGCAATATTTGTGAGTTTTTACTACTTATTACTGATTAGAAATCGAGAACTACCTACCTATATAATTTCTTGCGACAGCTACGCGCTGTGGCAGTCATAACTTCAGTTGCTCAACAGCTGATCAAACAGATGATTCATTGGTTGCTGTCATCACTCTCTTCTTTATCTATTTTATTGAAAGTATGCTCTCGGTTTGAGAACTGAGCTTAGAACTAAACCTCGAATTAACTTATGATGGTTTCACATTTTGAATGCAAATAAGTAGATTTATTGATGAACTGCATGTTGCTGTCATGATATGCAGTGTAGCCGCTAGTTACTGATAATGATCAGAAAATCAACATTCTTAGATCTTGTGACAAGTCATTCAATCATTGTTATTTTTAATTTATTTATTTGTAATTGTTCCAGTTGCTGACGCTGCCCTCCGCGGAGGTGACGTGGCGACTCAGGCGCGCGTGTGGCAGTGGGCTTCTTGGGCCGACAGTGAACTCCTGCCTGCTTCCTGCGCCTGGGTGTTCCCCTACCTCGGCATTATGCCATTCAACAAACAGGTACATTTGCATACTAGAACCCTTCATCAATGTCGGGCTGTGGTAGGACTTATTTGTGAGTGTTGTGACTGACCAAGCTTACCGAGATCTCGTAGCCTACTGGGACAAATCGGTATTTGTATATTTATTGAAGATATTATGATGGTTCAGGGGTTGGGGGTAACAGATTTTTCACAAGATCTAGGGTGGAGCAAACTACCGCATTTGAACCTGTCAATACCATCTCCATATTATAATATTTTATATTTTTTGTTAATTAATTAAATAATGTTATGTTTCAGAATGTAGAGCGCGCAAAGCAGGACCTCTTGTCAGCTCTGAAGGTTCTCGACGAGCACCTCCTGACGCGCACCTTCCTGGTCACCGAGAGGATCTCCCTCGCTGACATCATTGTCTTCACCACATTACTTCACGCCTTCCATGTAAGAAACATACCACTCATTCATTCAAGGTAGTATGTGTGAATATGTAGAAATAAAATCAAGATAGGTACAAATCCTAACATTGCAGGTGATTACTGTACACTATGATCTAAATGAGATTCAGGAACATCTTCCATTAAAATGTGACTGCCTAATGTGCAACAAGTCATATAAGACCCAGATGCATTTCTACTGAAAGTTTATATGGAAACTAATACAATGTTCCTAATACTTTTTTCATATTTAATTATACACTGATTTATTACAATTATACAAATTCATAGATTTACAGCAAGCTTTTAATTCATAGTGTTGGATGTCTGTTTCCAGCATGTCATAGACCCGTCCATCCGCTCGGCGCTGGTGAACGTGCAGCGCTGGTTCCTCACGGTGGCCAACCAGCCCAAGGTACAGGCCGTGGTAGGGGCCGTGACCCTCGCCGCCGCCGCACCAGTCTATGACCCCAAGAAGTATGCAGAGCTTACACAGAATAAGAAGGTATTTTCACTGTGGTATCTTAGCACACTACAAAATATTATGTATCCATCATCTTCCTAATTCTTACTCACTTCTGGAAGGCTTTCTCTCAGAGAGATGACTCATACTGTAATCCACCAGACAGACGGGGTATGAAGTAGATAGAAATAGTGGTTCGACACCAAAACAATGTTCTCGTTTGATAAAGAATGTAATTATCATGTATATTTGTTTGAAAAATATTGTGTGTTACATATTTATATATTATTACTATGTTAAATAACTTGTAGATTGTGACTATCCTGTTTTGAACATTTTTTATTTGTAGGTATCTGTGTGATATTCATTTTCTCAATTGTTGTTCATCCAACTCTAATAAGGCTTAATCTCAATTCCAGCATGACACTGTAAAGAAGGAAAAGAAAGAGAAGAAAGACCAGCCCAAGAAGGAGCAACCCCCTGCGGAGCCCGCTGATGACTTTGAAGATGAAAAACCCAAAGAATCAAAGGACCCCTTCGACTTTATGCCAAAAGGGTGAGATTATGTTTTCAAATGCCCAAAATTATGTTTCTGTGTCTTCTTTGTGCAGGCATTGTTACATTATTGTAGTGAACAATGTTTGAAGTGATTCTCTCTCAATGGTGAGCGCAGGTCAGCTAGTAAATTAATAAAGAAATAAATGAAGCCCTGCCATGTTCCAGGACATTCAACATGGATGACTTCAAACGCTGCTACTCCAACGAGGATGAGGCCAAGTCCATCCCATACTTCTGGGAGAAGTTCGACCCTGAGAACTACTCCATCTGGTATGCAGAGTACAAGTACCCCCAGGAGCTCGCCAAAGTGTTCATGAGCTGCAATCTCATCACAGGTAATCGCTAAATTATCATTATTATTTATACACTAGCAGCTATTAGCCGATGCGTGTATATTGATAGTCATTTAGTCACATGTGAGAATTCAGGGCGGGCCTCTGTGGTGGTTTGGTGGTGTATGGCATACACACAGGCTGCGCTCAGCTTGGGTTATGTATACTAAGGCTGGCCCCCGCTCCCCGCAGGCATGTACCAGCGGCTGGACAAGATGCGCAAGCAGGCCTTCGCCTCCGTGTGTCTGTTCGGCGCCGACAACGACTCCACCATCTCCGGCGTGTGGGTGTGGCGCGGACAGGAGCTGGCCTTCCCGCTGTCGCCGGACTGGCAGGTGCGTGCGAGTGGGGACTTATATATCGTCGGTGGCCAGCGAGAAGTCATTAATTGCAAAAATCTAGTTCGTAGATAATCGCGTTTTAAACTTTTTTCGTGCATATAATCGGCATGGCTCATCAACGCTTATAGTTACAACAATGGTTTGTAGAACCGACGATATACTCTATACTCTAATGGAATGAAACGTTTAGTCGATTACTTTTGGTAAGGACATTTCGAATTGAGTTAGATACTCGGCGGTGAGGTAGGATCGGCGCGCGGCTATGAGCCGTCCCGGGCATCCATCTCGTTCGCACTTAGCTTTGGACGAGCTTTACCGATTTTTATAGCATGCTTTGTAGGCGAAAGTGGAACAGAAGAATATAGCGTCGAAGTAAAAATAAATGGTCGAAGAGAGCGATCTTTTCGCAATTTTTCTGTCAGTTTTATCCGAATACTAACTCGCTTGTTTGAAATGCACTGCATCCTGTACTGTACATACAACAGTAAGAAAACAACCACAAACAGCGATTTGTTTGTACAATATTATTGAACATTTCGAATTATTTTTGTTTTTCACTTGAGCAACACAAGCTTCTCTAGTGTAACCTTTATTTCATACCAAGCTAACATGATTTGTTATTTTAAATTTATCACTAATAAACCTTGGTATCCATTTTGATCATGCCTAAACCTATCCTCAAGAAGTGGAATGAAGAATCCTTCAGCAATGTAAATATTAGATTTTCGTTATTGTCTCTATTTCTTTTCCTACTGTATCTGGTGCAAGATGTGCTTATAGTTATTCATTTATGTAGCATTATACAGGGTGTTTGGTAGAGGGTTAGGAAAACTAAAAGGGCGTGTAGGTGGACCTTTTTAGAGAATACATATTGAGGTATAAAGGCCATTTATACCACAATATGTATTCTCTAAAAAGGTCCTCCTACATGCCCTTTCAGTTTATCTAACCCTCTACCAATCACTCTGTATTACAAAACAGCAATGACACTGAAATGAAATAGGTACATTTACTCGATGAAAGCATGAGGTTATTTCTTAGTCGTTTTTACAAACATAACAATACGAGCTCATGCTACAACCCCAAATGACTATAAAATATGATACTAAATGACCAATGGACATTGAACAGGTAGATTAACAAAGCTGTGTTTTGTTTGTAGATTGACTACGAGTCATACGACTGGAAGAAGCTCGACCCTAAGAGCGAGGAGACGAAGAAACTAGTCAAAGACTACTTCTCATGGTCCGGCACCGACAAGGACGGCCGCAAGTTCAACCAGGGCAAGATCTTCAAGTGAGGGCGCTCCGCCCCCCCACCCGGGGCGCCGCCCCTCGCCGCCGCCCCCTCGTGACGCTCGCGACGACGCTACGGCCCACAGATCACGACGCGCCCTCGATATTTTGATACGACTGCCATTCCATGAGGGTGTGCGTAGCGTCACTCGCCCGTCTCAGTCATTACAAATCTAATGTGAGAACGAACAGTGTCTTATTTGTAACTGTATAAAATACTTGCATTTATTATTAACGCTCTGTTCGGATAACACATCATTGTCTCATTTGTATGAAGCGTGTAATTAAATGTTTTTTATTTATGACCATAACCTTTTATTTCTAGTTAGTGACGTAAATTTTCTAGAAAACATTTATTAATTTTAGAAAGATTAATGAATGAGAAATTGTTTGTGAGGTAAAAATTGGCTTCAAAGGTTCTTCTCGTGATGCAGCTTTGATATCATACATGCCTAAGTGCAGACCTCGGCCTCCTCACTTTCATGATGAGGATTAAGCTATAACCCACCACGGAAGGCGGTCCGGATTGGTGGATCACATTCTTGGCATGACTCTGTCTGATGTTTTCGCTACACCTGTGAGTGTGCATATGAAATGAAACAACAACGGAAAGCAAAAATTTATATTATTTTTATGTTTCAGACTTTGCCTAAACTGATAGTTTATATTACATACATTTCTTTATTGCATTATTGAAACAAACTAACTTTACGAGATACTGGCTAAATAAGAACGTTGCCAGCGACGATGTCTGGTTTGTTATGACCAATAATTATTTAAAAAGTTCTAGTAAAAGTATAAAGTCGATAGATTTTGAGCTTGACCATGTGAGCGGACTCGTATGGGATGGCCTAAAGCCTCGTTTATTTTTCATAAATTGGTCATTACAAACTTCAAACTTCGGTATAAAGAAGTAAAGCAGCATTGCAGTAAGCATTGCGGCTTTACATAAACATTAACAAGTGAAAACATCGAGCGGTACTTACTCAGTAGTAAATGCATCGTTTGCGCAAACGCGGGCCCGAGGGACCGGGCCGCGGCTCTTAGTAAGGCTTAAAAATAAGTAGGTATTCGCCTCGAATAATTCCCTAAACGGTAAATAATGGAACAATGCGGCAAACATAGTTGCAAAATACCTACGCTTCTATGAACAGACTCATTGGAGTAGATATGATTGATTTTGTGACAATAATTGTTGCCCGTATTCCAGTCGCGACAGCGTCAGCTCAGCGGTGCGGTCCGCCGGCAGCGGGCCGGAGTCTTGCAGACTCGCTAGGTACGCTATACGTCACTACCACGTGGGATCTCTCAATATATCATAATTTACAATTTACAGCCATAAATACTTTAAAACTGCATTCAAATTCAACACGTACACCTCTATTAGATCACCTATCACAAACCATTGCCTTAAAGGTTCCTATATATTGCACTGCATATTTTTAAACAATTTCTAGAAAATAGACAAACTTCATTGAGTTACATTCTTAAAACGGGTGTTGTAAGTACAATTTATTTCAGTATAGTAGATTTTGTGATCGCGAATATCCGATCGTTAAATTAGAATCGCATAAGTACCTAAACTGAGATTTGCCGCTAGTCATTCATTAGATAGCTAACAGGCGCTCCGCGACGGCGAAGCTCCTGGGTCCCTCTTTACGATATTACTCCCACAGGAATACGTTACCATAATTTCAAATCGTACCCACCAAAATTATATACATAAGTACAGCTCTCACTACAATACGACGTGAAGTTATGTTCATAGTGCGTTCACAAGCGTCTTACAAATTTTAAAGTAATTTTACAATATTAAATAACATAATTACGAATAACATTGGTCGTGCTGTCGATAATGTGAATTGCGCGCGCTACGTCAGTGTCGCGCGGAGACACCGGTGGCGACGATGCGCTCCGCTCAGCGACACCGCGCCACCGCGCCACCGCGACACCGCGACACCGCGACACCGCGCCACCGCGTCACCGCGACACCGCGCCACCGCGTCACCGCGACACCGCGCCACCGCGACACCGCGCCGGGTCACAGCGGAGCGTTAGCGCTAACTGCCGCCACGCACTCTGACGTCACGTCGGCACGACCGATTAAGGCAGCATCTCGCTGGACGTTTACAATTCACAATATGCGGGTACGCATAAAAACCGACATTTTCAAATACACGTCGAACAATTCAATAAACATTAAAAATGCAAGGTCAACGGTGGCTAATAGGAGAGATAAACGACGCTATAAATACAATTTATATCTAATGAACGGGTAAATTTACACCTCAAAAAAGATAACATCTCGTTCGAGTCAATAGAGAATATAATTTATAAAAGGTAGAGTTCTAAAGGTGCGCGGGAGCGGGGTGGGAGCGGCGCGGAGGCGGCTCCGGCGGCGCCGGGCGGGCGCGCCCGCGTCAGGGGGCGCCGGGCACCGCCTCGCCGCGCTCCGCCGACGCCGGCGCCTCCGCCGCCGACGGCATCTCCTCGGAGCACTCCGCCGACGACGAACTGGAGCATAGGCCGTCCGTAATAAGCGTGCGATAATATGTAGGTAAGTACATACCTACCGGGGCCGTTAGGAGTCTAAAAACGAACATCGCATCGTCTCAACCGAGTTGAATGGGAATCGATCGGCTTACCTAATTCTAGAGGTGGTCATATTATCGTCCCTGAGCAGCGGCAGCTGGTCGTCGGCGCGCGCGTGGCCGTGGCACTCGCAGCGGCAGTGCTCCGGCTCCACGTAGCTGAACACGACGCCGCCGGCCGCGCCCGCCGGCAGCGTCTGGATGCGCTTCGGCTGCTTGCGCCTCTCCGGCACCTCCTCGAAGTCGATCCACTCGGCCTTCGCACGGGACTCGCCACCTGGAGCCGGAGATCCGGCCGTCAGGGGACGTCGAGTGTCGCCTCCGAGCGAGCGGGTCGCGACTCACCGCCGTCGCCGCCGCTGCGCGTCCTCGGGCGCTCGCACGCGGCCGCGGCGGAGGCGGAGGCGGGGCGCGGGCGGCGCGGCAGCTTGATGCGCAGCTTGTCCGCCTCGGGCGGCGGCGGCGCGGCGAGCGGCGGCGGCGGCGCGCGCGCGGCGCCGGCCGGCGCGGCGGCGCGCGGCCGCTGCACGCCCGACACGCGCACGCCGCCGCGCTCCCGCACCGGCACCATCGGCAGCGCCACCGAGCGCTCCTGCGGCAGCGTCGTCGGCACGTACGGCAGCTCCTCCTCGAACGACTCCTGCACCTGCGGTCACGGCGCGGATCGGTATCGCGGGCGGACGTCGGCCGGGGGCGGAGCGGGACGGCGGAGACTCACCACGAGGCCGCGCTTCTCGACGTCGTTCCCGGCGCGCGGCGGCGGCGCCTCCGAGCTCGGCTCCGACTCGGAGGAGTCGCGCGGCGCGTCCTGCGGCGTGGCGGCGCCCGAGCCGGCCCGAGCCGGCTCGGCCGCGATGTGCGTGTCCCGCAGCGGCGCCGCGCGCGCCTCCTCGCTCTCCGCGAAGCTCGGGAACGAGCCGGAGATCTCGCTCGTCACGCTCGGCGTCTTCGTGATGCTGAACTGCGTGCTGAACACCTGCTCGCGACTGCCGACGTGCGTCGAGAACACGAGCCGCTCCTTCCGTCTCCGGCCGACGTCCTCGGGCTGCGCGGCCGGCTCGGCCCGCCCGGGGGCGTCGGGGGCGGGCGGGAGTCGGTCCTCCCTCCGCTCCCGGGGCGGGCTGGAGTCGGGCGTGCCGGCGACCTCCCACGTCCGGGTCG
This sequence comes from Hylaea fasciaria, assembly GCA_905147375.1. NCBI lineage: Eukaryota > Metazoa > Arthropoda > Insecta > Lepidoptera > Geometridae > Hylaea > Hylaea fasciaria. The sequence goes on from LR990206.1 coordinate 11,219,677, forward strand.
GGGTCGCGGTCGCGGGCGCGGTTTCCGTGTGGTTGTTGGAGGTCGTTTTCGTTTCTAAGACCCGCGCCGATACCGGAGTCGGCTCTTCGACTCGGACCGTGTCCGGTAATTCAATCTCGGGAACTCTCTCGGTGGGCGAATGTAGCGGAATAATTATGCTTCCGTCCGGGAGAACGGTCCGATGAGTGGGCTTCGGATGAGCTCGGGACGAGGAGGGAAGCCGCGAGTCCGCTTTGGAGCGCGTCTGCGGTTCCGACGGCGGCCGCGGCTGCGACTCCGCCTTCGGTGGCGCCGGAGGCTCCGGCGAGAGCGTGCTCCGGTCGGGTACAGCGCGCGGCTGCGGCGCGGAGGCGGGGCGCGGCTCGCGCGGCGCCGGCGCCTCCGCCGCGGCCGGCTCGGCGCCGGAGCTGCGTCGCACGGCGCCGGAGCCGCCGCGCTCGTCGGGCGGCGTGCGCAGCGGGATGTGGATGATGCCGTCCTTCGTGTCCTCGTAGTACTTGAGCTTGTCGGCGCGGCGGCGGTCGGCGGGCGGCGCGGCGGTCGGCGCGCGCGCCGCCTGCACCACCGGCGAGCCCGGCGACGGCGACGCGGCGCCGCGCTTGGGCGTGCGGAACAGGGACAGCACCGAGCCGCGGATCTTGCTCGCGGACGTCGGTGTCGCGGACCGGTCGCGGCTCTTGCTCCGCGGCCGGCCCTCGGTGAGGCTGCGCTTGCGCCGCAGAGCCTCCGACGGGGACTCGGGGGACGCGATCGTCTCCCGCGACTTGAACAGGGAGCAGAAGGAGGACTTGCGCGAGACGGGGGGGCCCGCCGGGGACGGAGAGCGCCGCCGCGAGGGCGCGGGGCTGGGCGGCGGCTCCGCGGGCCGCGCCGGCTGCCCCAGCTCCAGCGTGGCCGGCTTGCGCGCCGCCTCCGCGCCGGCCCCGCTCCCGCCCCCGCCCCCGCTCGCGCTCGTCTGCCCTCGCTCCTCTTCCTCGTAGCTATCCTCCGGCCGCAGCTTGATGATGATGATATCTTTCGATTTGTTCCTAGTTTTGTACACCTCCGGCTCGGAGGGCTCGCGGCGTATTCGCGGCCTCGCCTTCCGCTCCTCCGTTTGCGTGCGATTTTTTGTCTCTTTTTCTTTCTTTTCTATTTCGACGGGGGCCGGTGGCGGCGGTTCCGCAGCCGACGCCGGTGTAGGCGGGGCCACGGCTGCGGGCGCGGCCGGTGCGGGCGTCTGCGGCGCGGACCGCGCGCTCTCGACGGTCACCTCGGTGCGAACCTCGCGGCGGTCGCGCGCGTCTATAGGAGCGGGGGGTGACGCGGCGACGGGAGCCGAAGGCGAGACCGCCGGCGTGGCGGGCTCGGCGGGTGCTTCGGTGCAACCGATCTTGGATATGCCGAGGATCTGCTCCACCAGCTCTCCCGCGCTGATCTCCGGGTCGGTCTCGATCGGCTTCGGGCCGCAGAAGGAGGTCTCCAGCAGCATCCTGTGAGGCGAGGGCGAGCGGGACGCGCCCGACACGACCGACAGCCGCGACACGCGCGACAGCGCCGACTGCGCCGAGCACTGGCTGCCCACGCTGGAGAGGCGCGACGTGCGCCCGGACACGGCCAGCAGCGCCGCCTCCGAGCTCTGGCTGTCCTTGCGCGAGTGGCGGCGCTCGGCGGCGGCGGCGGGCGGCGGGGGCGGCGGCGGCGCGGGGGCGCGCGGCGGGGGCGGAGCGCCCGCCTCGCCCGGCGCCGGCTCCAGGAAGGCCAGCTCCTCGGTGGAGGAGCGCAGGTCGAGCGCGCCGTCCTCGCGGAACCCGAGCTCCAGGCGCGCGCGGTCGCCGCCGCCCGCGAACAGCGCCAGCTCCGGCGAGCTGTCGCGCGAGTCGTGGTGGCTGGAGCTGGAGGCGCGGGAGATGTCGATGCGCGGCGCGGCCGGCGCGCCCAGCGCCGCGCCCGGCGTGGAGTGCGAGCGCGCGCGGCCCTCGGGCGGCGCCAGGCCCTCCGCCGCCCGCGCGCCGGGGTCCTCGCGGATCTCCGGCAGCCGGAACGCTCCCTTGCTCTCCGGGCTCGACTGCGGTGCGTAATAAAATCCCTCTATTAGGACGCGATATTCTCGAATCGGAAGCGGTGCGAGACGGCGCCTCGGCGAATCGGGAAAAGCCAGCGGAAGCGAAAGAAGCGGAGAAAAGAGATAGAGAGATACATACGGGCGGTCTCACCTCGTCGGAGACGTCGAAGGAGTGGTCGAAGGAGGCGATGGGCGCGGGCCCGCGGCGCGGCTGCCGCGCGGGCGCGCCGCTGGCCGCCATGCGGCGCTAGTGCCGCGGCGCCGGCGCCGGCGCGCGCTCCGTCTGCCCGCGCGCTGCAACACAGCCGTACAGTAGGTACCTACAGTGCTGACTGCTGACACCGCATTATTTTGTTTTGCCTCAACTTCATGTGCAGTACGAATCATAATAATAAATATAATTAATTAAAAGTAAACTAACAATAAAATAATTATTTAATTATAAATGCGATTAAATGTTTATGTTCGTGAAATCGGAGAAATAACAGTACCTAACATGAATTTACATAATTATTTTTCTCATAATCTACTCAGTAAATATACAACAATGACCTAAATTTAGTCCGAAATAGGTAGACACAATGTTAGAAAGCTCTATCAGCTATGGCATTTTTATGAAGACAGGGATTATGATTAATTTATTAATACATCAACTTTGACAGAAATTAAAATCATTACTACCACGCGGGACCCCACTTGTACGCTATACGTACCTACTACAATTATTATAACCCTAAACAAAAAGTGACTACTTGCACAAATTTGACGAGGTTGCTGTAAATCATTGATCGAACCGAAAAGCTTTGAAGTATCACGAAATAATATTTTCTATTGATCATCCGAAATCGTACCATCCATTATTATAATAAAATATTAGTTAGGTAATTACTCTAGCCTTTTATCTGAATTATTGTGACTATATTGCACCTACCTGTAACGCCCGCGACGATGACGAAATCCAAAGAGCGGTCGCTACGCACGGAGCGATCCATTATTCCACACTACATAACCCCACCAAAAAGTGACCTCACGTCGGTGAACCGTAAACGATATGGCCTAAAAATTAATCGCGGCTCATCGACTGCGAACTGATGAATTTTTGATTAAATAGACACGCGATTTAAATCGGTCGTTTAATCGATGAATAAAAAGGAACGTCACTTTTCACCACCGTCCTGTCGGCAACACATCGGCCTTTGCAGCGTTCGCTCCGAGACCGCAGCTTCGGAATCACGAGACGCGGGGGCTCGGGCTCCGCTGAGGGCGCGGGGGCGTGGGCGCGGGCTGCAGGGCTGCACGTACCTGCTGGCGGCGGTCTCATCGCGCACGGCGTGATGTCAGCGGCGATCGACGCGGGCATCGCGCATGCGCCCCAAGCTCCAACCCTCGCGCACGCGTCCTACAGCCCCAATTATTTTCCACGATACATTATCGCGTCCGCTTATCCGGAATGAATGTCATTCGATCCTAAGTATAGTAAGACTTCGAACGATCGCTTGTTATTTCCGAACGCTACCTTAGCCGCCGCATGTCAGTGAAGTTAGCAGAACATTTTCCAGCAGATCAAAAATAAAAGTGAGTTCTGTTCGCATGCAGGTGAGTTCTATAGTTCCTGATAATTTTCAGGAATAGTTCTGCCCAAATTCCTGAAAAAAAATCAATTGAAATAATGATCTGCCAACTTCCCGTAGCAGATCATTTTGCTAAAAATCAAAAACCAAATGGTTTTTCTTACACCTACTACTGAGTTTCATAGTTCCTGAAACTTTTTAAAAATAGTTCTGTAACTTTCAGCCTGCAAAAAAATTATTAAAAAAATTCCAAAATTATTTTGTTCTTCTTTTTTCAATGACATGAATTACTTTCACAGGCTGAAACTTCTCAGAATCCCGTAGACAAATAGCAAAACTCTAACTTAAAGCAAAAAACCTGCCTGGAACTCGTACAACAGCATCAGCAGAGCATAGAAGTATGATAGCATATTTTGTGCAAGAAATAAGAACAACAAAATCACATTTTATTCAAATTAAAATATCTCGCAGAGGCTACAACTCTTCGATACCTGCTAGGATAATAACAGAACTACAACCTGGAGTCCAAAACCTGGCTGGAACTCTCAAGTAACTGCCAGCAGAGCATAGTTATAGAAATGAACAGATTAAATCAATCTCAACGTTACAATTTATTATTTTTTATCAATTTTTGTAAAGAGCAAGGGATAGAACTCTCCTGTATCTGCTAGAATACTATGAAAACTACTACTTAGAATCCAAATCCTGGCTGGAACTCTTAAAAAACTACCAGCAGAGCATGCTTGTAGAAATAGATAAGTGAAATAAATCTCAAAATTACAAGTTATTTTGTTATCAATTTTTGTAAGAAGCAGGGGCTAGAACTTCTCGATTTCAGCTAGGTCACTATCAGAACTACTACCTAACATCAAAAACTTGGCTAGAACTCTTTAAAAACTGCCAGCAGATCATACTTGTAGAAATAGGTAGGTGAAATAAATCTTAAAATTACAAGCTATTTTTTTTATCAATTTTTGTAAGAAGCAGGGGCTAGAACTCTTCGATGTCAGCTAGGTCACTATCAGAACTACTACCTAACATCAAAAACTTGGCTGGAACTCTTTAGAAACTGCCAGCAAAGCATGCTTGTAGAAATAGATAGGTGAAATAAATCTTAAAATTACAAGTTATTTTTTTTATCAATTTTTGTAAGAAGCAGGGGCTAGAACTCCTCGATTTCAGCTAGGTCACTATCAGAACTACTACCTAACATCAAAAACTTGGCTGGAACTATTCAAAAACTGCCAGCAGAGCATGCTTGTAGAAATAGATAGGTGTAATAAATCTTAAAATTACAAGTTATTTTTTTTATCAATTTTTGTAAGAAGCACGGGCTAGAACTCTTCGATTTCAGCTAGGTCACTATCAGAACTACTACCTAGCATCAAAAACTTGGCTAGAACTCTTTAAAAACTGCCAGCAGATCATACTTGTAGAAATAGATAGGTGAAATAAATCTTAAAATTACAAGTTATTTTTTTTATCAATTTTTGTAAGAAGCAGGGGCTAGAACTCTTCGATGTCAGCTAGGTCACTATCAGAACTACTACCTAACATCAAAAACTTGGCTGGAACTCTTTAGAAACTGCCAGCAAAGCATGCTTGTAGAAATAGATAGGTGAAATAAATCTTAAAATTACAAGTTATTTTTTTTATCAATTTTTGTAAGAAGCAGGGGCTAGAACTCCTCGATTTCAGCTAGGTCACTATCAGAACTACTACCTAACATCAAAAACTTGGCTGGAACTATTCAAAAACTGCCAGCAGAGCATGCTTGTAGAAATAGATAGGTGTAATAAATCTTAAAATTACAAGTTATTTTTTTTATCAATTTTTGTAAGAAGCACGGGCTAGAACTCTTCGATTTCAGCTAGGTCACTATCAGAACTACTACCTAGCATCAAAAACTTGGCTGGAACTATTAAAAAACTGCCAGCAGAGCATACTTGTAGAAATAGATAGGTGAAATAAATCTTAAAATTACAAGTTATTTTTTTTATCAATTTTTGTAAGAAGCACGGGCTAGAACTCTTCGATTTCAGCTAGGTGACTATCAGAACTACTACCTTCTACTACCTAGCTGAAATCGAAGAGTTCTAGCCCCTGCTTCTTACAAAAATTGACAAAAAAAAAAACTTGTAATTTTAAGATTTATTTCACCTATCTATTTCTACAAGCATGCTTTGCTGGCAGTTTCTAAAGAGTTCCAGCCAAGTTTTTGATGTTAGGTAGTAGTTCTGATAGTGACCTAGCTGACATCGAAGAGTTCTAGCCCCTGCTTCTTACAAAAATTGATAAAAAAACAACTTGTAATTTTAAGATTTATTTCACCTATCTATTTCTACAAGCATGCTCTGCTGGCAGTTTTTGAATAGTTCCAGCCAAGTTTTTGATGCTAGGTAGTAGTTCTGATAGTGACCTAGCAGAAATCGAAGAGTTCTAGCCCCTGCTTCTTACAAAAATTTATAAAAAGAACACTTGGGATTTAAGATTTATTTCACCTAGGTATCTATTTCCACAAGTATGCTCTGCTGGCAGTTTTTTAATAGTTCCAGCCAAGTTTTTGATGCTAGGTAGTAGTTCTGATAGTGAACTAGCTGAAATCGAAGAGTTCTAGCCCCTGCTTCTTACAAAAATTGATAAAAAAAACAACTTGTAATTTTAAGATTTATTTCACCTATCTATTTCTACAAGCATGCTCTGCTGGCAGTTTTTAAAGAGTTCCAGCCAAATTTTTGATGCTAGGTAGTAGTTCTGATAGTGACCTAGCTGAAATCGAAGAATTCTAGCCCCTGCTTCTTACAAAAATTGATAAAAAAAAAACTTGTAATATTAAGATTTATTTCACCTATCTATTTCTACAAGCATGCTCTGCTGGCAGGTTTGAAAGAGTTCCAGCCAAGTTTTTGATGTTAGGTAGTAGTTCTGATAGTGACCTAGCTGAAATCGAGGAGTTCTAGCCCCTGCTTCTTACAAAAATTGATAACAAAATAACTTGTAATTTTGAGATTTATTTCACCTCTCTATTTCTACAAGCATGCTCTGCTGGCAGTTTTTTAAGAGTTCCAGCCAGGATTTGGATTCTAAGTAGTAGTTTTTATAGTATTCTAGCAGATACAGGAGAGTTCTATCCCTTGCTCTTTACAAAAATTGATAAAAAATAATAAATTGTAACGTTGAGATATATTTAATCTGTTCATTTCTACAACTATGCTCTGCTGGCAGTTACTTGAGAGTTCCAGCCAGGTTTTGGACTCCAGGTTATAGTTCTGTTATTATCCTAGGAGGTATCGATGAGTTGTAGCCTCTGCGAGATATTTTAATTTGAATAAAATATGATTTTGTTGTTCTTATTTCTTGCACAAAATATGCTATCATACTTCTATGCTCTGCTGATGCTGTTGTACGAGTTCCAGGCAGGTTTTTTGCTTTAAGTTAGAGTTTTGCTATTTGTCTACGGGATTCTGAGAAGTTTCAGCCTGTGAAAGTAATTCATGTCATTGAAAAAAGAAGAACAAAATAATTTTGGAATTTTTTTAATAATTTTTTTGCAGTCTGAAAGTTACAGAACTATTTTTAAAAAGTTTCAGGAACTATGAAACTCAGTAGTAGGTGTAAGAAAAACCATTTGGTTTTTGATTTTTAGCAAAATGATCTGCTACGGGAAGTTGGCAGATCATTATTTCAATTGATTTTTTTTCAGGAATTTAGGCAGAACTATTCCTGAAAATTATCAGGAACTATAGAACTCACCTGCATGCGAACAGAACTCACTTTTGTTTTTGATCTGCTGGAAAATGTTCTGCTAACTTCACTGACATAGCCGCCGCGCCGCCGCCGACGCGAGCGCGAGCGCGACCCTCGTGTCGTCGTATTAGAGGCCGTTCCTGGCACGGCCCTGGCTCGTGGGGCGGATCGATTATTCGACACGAGAGCTCTTCCGCTCTGTATGCACTTACGCTTGGTTGAATAGGGATTGAGGCGGAAAGTATAATTATTATACTCCGGCAAATCACGTACTAGGCACTCGTAAGATATACGAGGAAGAAAAGTAAAGGAAAAACCGAACGCTTCTAGTAAAACCAAAAGCAAAGCAGCAATGAAGTATACTCGTACATCGGCAGTTAGTAGAAAGAATAGGAAGTTAGATGCACGGCGAAACTAAAGGCATGAAAACCAACACCTACCGGTCATCCGGTAGGTCATTGATATAAAAATTCAGTATGTTACCTAACTTGTGTATCTTGACCCACTGAAATTTGTATACACAATCTAAAATTGATTTACTAATAATTGATTGTAACACTCGGTGATCGGCGTTAGAGTCGGTGTCGTTATTGGCATTCGCGTCGGTTTCAGCGAGTTTTTCAGTAGGTAATTTATGACTCACAGCTCACTATATCTTCTCACCACCACTTATCTTAATACAGTTACACAGAACACCCATCTTTAAAACTTGACAGTTTTTAACGCTTGTACTTATTTATATTCTACGTCTGTGATTCGATTGTATTGTCACGCATAATTATCTGTATCAGTGGTGAGGGAGGATAAATCCCAACAGAGTTTCATTTTGAAGCTGCGAGACGTACCTACGCAGGTCTGTGCTCGTGCCTGTATCCTTCCTTTTTGTTCTCATTTCAAAAGGGTTAAAAATAACAGATTTCACAATCATAATTTATTTATTGATAACATAACAGGGTCCACAGTGTATAGGTACTAGGTACTCTTATCCAACGCGACATGAACAGCGGCTAGCGTTTCCCAGGTATTATTATAAACCTTTATCCAGTAAGTACATACTTAGTTATTGTTATATTATAGTGTTGCACATTATATAATATGTGTAGCATATTATATAGTAGCACATTATATAATAGAGTACAATAGAGTATAGATAGGTATAACAAGTTCATTTACTATCAGCTTTTTTACATTATGAGAAAAGGATATAAATTTTGTTCAGCAGGTAAGTAGTTTAGAAAGTAGGTAGGTATACACGCTAAGATTAGGTATTTGCTTGACAACTAGTGAGTAAAATGTAACCTACAATGTTTATGGAGTAAGTACATATATCATCTACCTATCTACTGGTAATTATGATGCAGGGAACCGCCATTGGCTGTAAGAAAACATTGTAGCGCTCTATGTAGGAAAATATTTTAATATTTCATGTTACTAGTTATTTCTCTACAAGTGGTAGGTACAACGATACACATAAAGCAAAGGTCACAACTTTGCTATAGTAGCGACGTGTATAGAACATTTTGTGCTTCATATTATAATACTGTCCTGCTCCGCACACGCACTCTGAAACACGGTACACACGAAGAATACTACTATACTGGTATACGAGTAACATATCGCTTAAACCTCTAATATACACGTCAACAAGTAACTGGAATGATTATCGTTAACACATACAAGTGCCTATGGATAGTTTAATTTGAACATGCGACTCCGTATTGGCATCAGGTAACGCTTTGGAATAACAATTAATATCATCTAATAAATTTTATATTACAGAATAAACTCACCAACCTTTACTTTTCCCTCTTTTAGTGGTACATGAAGAATCTCTAGGTCTTTGTTTATTTTTATCTATTCTTTACAATACATGTTTCTACTATATCCTTATATTATTATGCGTACACATCAACGGTGGGTATTCGTCCTTCTACGCGAGTAATATATATTCCATTAAATTTATTATTTATTTACAATAACATTTAATTATCGCCGATCGCATTTACGACTATAAATATAATATAGTGGCTCTCCGTTCCGTGCGACATGCGGACGCTCCCGCACCCCTACCCTATTCATTCAATAAACAATATCACAATAACGAAACCTGTATAAATTACTAAACGCTAATCCATAGATATGTATACGTACACAACTATCGCAGGCGAATCGTACAAACATAAAAAACCAATACTTTATATCTAAACTAAAAAACAGTTTCGGAAAATAACGTATAACAAGAATTTTGAGAAACATTTCCATATCCTTTCGACTGATCCTCAACAAATCGCTAGACCTTTTGACACCGGGGTCCTCTTTGCTTAGCCTGGCTTAGTCTAAGCCGGCGGTCCTTAGTCCGAGTCGGAGTCCGAGGAGGGTGGCTGCGGGAGCGCGGGCGCGGGCGCCGGCGCCGGCTCGGGGGCTTCGGTCACCTTCGCGGCCACGGCGTACGCCGGCGCGCTCTGCCCCGACGTGCGCTCTATACCCACTCTGCAAACAATGGACGATGGTTCAAATACTTATCGGAAGGAAGCAAAGCGAGTCATAACCTGGCATACTCAAATTATTTCGTGTTTCAACGTCGACCACATCGTATAATTTGTTGGTATAGTGACATATTGCGGTTCAACACGCAATCCTACAAGGATTTGTAGCCATGAAAAAGTGGCCCCACACACAAACAAATTATCCCTTCCTGTCACTCAAATAAATCGTTCACTCCATCGAGGAACAGTGACTGTGTCTGCCAGCCCCGTAGATACACCACAGCTCCGCCCGCACACTGTCCGTGCAGACGCTTGGGTACTCACATGTACTCGTGGCGCGCCAGGTAGCGCACGTACTTCTCGGGCGGGTCGGTGTCGTGGTGCTGCAGCGACACGGAGCGCACGGTGACGTGGCTGGCCTGCGTGGCCGGCATCGTGAACTCCACGAAGGCGTGCTTGGCCAGCTCCTGCGGCACCTGGTCGTACGACGTCAGCGCCATGCGGCACACCAGGTTGTGCGTCGTATACGCGCCTGCACACATAATAACAATGCACTTGCAACTTTACAACTGTTACTGCGACATCACACGTTACTGTGTTGTATCTAGGAATGGTTTGGTTCCATTTGAGAAATTAATAATCCTTACCTTTAAACTCTCTTGCTGAGCATGGGTCGCTTGATCTCCTTTCACTCTAAAAATAAAGTGCCTATACTCCCTACCAATATTTCATGATTCAGTCAGGGCGTGTACGTAGGTATATACGCATATCGACATGTTCGTGATACATTTCTGTACACGTCACTACTACCCACTAAAGCCTGGCTTTTGTAAAATATGTTGGTAATTTGAAATTGTGTTTTATCAATATTATTATGATAAATTTTGAAGTCATTCGAGGCTCGTGGAATTAAACTATTTTTGTTATGAATCCGTTGTTGTAACAGTGTGGGGGTGCGGATGGACTCACCCTGCCCCTCCTTGGGCAGCCGCGGCATGCGCCACACGATGGCGCGGTGCTGGTGCTCGTACTTGGCCTGCCCGGACGTGACCTCTATGAGCGACTCCTGCAGGGTGTCCACGGCGCCCAGGAACCGCTCGATACCTTTGATCTTGCCCGTACGTCTGGGCACGACCGATAAAACAGGAATGACTCACTGAATTTGGAGCGATATATACCTAGGTACCTTCATTTACGTTCATAACTGGATGTTACATGTGGGCCCAATTAAAGTAATTAAAAGTATAAGATAGATAGCAAAATAGAAGAACCTACTATAAGTTGAAGTTTCATCGTACTCTACTGGCGTGAAATAATTTAATTTCAGATTTGCCTTTCAAGCCATTCTGAAAGTCACCACGATAGCATCGTTGTGCCAGTATATTATGATTAGAAAATAACAACAATCGAATGTTTGCCGTCACCTGTGCGCCGACTTGACGGATCCGTAGCGGAAATGCTTCTCGACGCGGAACAGGTAGATCCAGCACTCGGGGATGGGGAAGCGGATGGAGACGTCCTCGCACGGCACCTGGCCCAGCTTGCGGGACGCGAACCCGGGCACCAGCACGTCGGCGCGCAGCTCCACCTGCGCCGCAACACTCGCGCTCGGTAACCCTTCCTGGCCGGAGGCGTGGACCCCGGAGCGGAGGGGATCCAATATGCATCGGTGGGTGTGGACCCGGATATCCACATGGGCCCCGAGACGGCACTCGACAGGGGTAGCGCGATACCGCTTTCTTTTACTTTCTTTCTTTCTAGTTAAAAAACCGAAGAACTTGCCTTGTTGCCGGTGACGCACCACACGGCCTTCAGCTGCAGCGGAAGCTCGCGGTTCTTCGGCGGCCGGATGCGGAACCGCATCAGCTCGATGTAGCACGCATCGGGCGGCTTGAACCTGGATCGCACAATGTAGGTATTATTTAGTCTAGATAAGTATATAGGTATAATACGGGATATTCATATTGGGCAATTCCTCATTATGAGCCCAGATAAGATCAAAATAATTGACAGACGAACCTTTAAGTTTACTAATGCATCTCATTTCCAACCTGTACCTAAGTCAATATCTGCTGTAGTGAACTAATCATGTATGTATGTAGACGTATAATGATGTACCTAAGTAGTTGATTTATGATGCATCTAACCGAATAATGTAACCTTGACCAAAATTTATTTGTAAGAATTAGTAGGAGATAAGTAGGTACTTAATTCTGTCAATTTTCACCCAATCGCATTTTAGGCCAGACCGTGGCGGATTATATGCCTGGTTCTGAATGATCTTGTGGGAATGTATAAACTTAGAAATGGATAAATCAGTTACTTGATGATCTGCGTGTTGGTGAACTCCTGCGGCTGCACGCAGGCGTGGAACTCCGGCACCTCGACGCGGATCCACTCCTCGGTGACGACGGGGATGATGTCGTGGCGGCCCACCACCTCCTTGCCCTGCCGCCGCAGGTCGTTCACGCCCAGCTCCACGTCGGGCATGCCTGCAACCCGACACCGAACGATCTTTTGCCGCAGCTTTGTCTGATGGAGAATGCTCGCCCTCGCCCCGTCGATGGTTCTTGGAATACCAGCTGTCGACTCCGGCAGTTCTCACTCACCGCTCAAGAAGCTGAGGAAGAAGATCCGCACGCGCGCGATCTGCTTCAGCACGGACCCTTCTGCGTCTTGCTCCACGTACAACTCGTCCACGGCCGTTATTTGCACCTGCACATAAAAAGCGTTTTAGGTTGCAAAAACTTTTTTTAACCCTCGACGTAACAGCGGGGTGCTATAAGTTTGAGGTGTGTATCTATGTATGTCTGTCTGTTCTGTGATGTGGTAGCTCCCAAACGTAAATATTTTTTGAGGGTATAAAGTCCCCTAGTTCCTAGCGAGACGACAACGCTTTTATCAAATCAAAGTGGGGTTAAGAAAAATACACATGTTACTTTTTGCTTTTGGAAGCGTTATTTTTTGTCGGAGGTAATTTAAATTTCTCCATAATGACAAATACTTACTCATACTCAAGTATTTGCTTTGCTGCACACCAGTTCTTTAATCATCTGTTTTGGCACATCGTCGATGGCGTTTTCCGTCACCCATCAGCCAGTTGCCGTAGCAATGACTTTCTAACCATCTTGACTTTTTACCGGTCGAGACGTATTTTCCTATCAAATATTAGGTGGCCCATCCGTTACCGTTTATGACTCCTTTATCGTTTTTCTCTCCATGTCCACTTAATGCTAGGGCTGGAATAGTTAAGATTACAGGAAATGAGTGCTTGTAAGGCATACCTCCTCCATCTTGTAGGTGAGTGCGCGGTCTCGGTGCGCCGACAGCCGGAACAGCGCCTCCTCCACGCAGCACGAGAACTGCTTCACGTCCTCGTACGTCAGCGAGCCGATCTTGAACAGCTGCGACACCTGCGGACGACCGAATCACTGAGCAGTCCGTCTCGTTCGGTGAACTGTTGTGGTATCGATAACCAGCAGTACACCAGGAGAACTTATGCTGACTTCTTGACGTCTGTGATGTGTCTAAGTGTTTACAAAAAATACGCTGACTGGTCTCGAATGCTTATTAGGGAAATTGAGCCAATTTGATGTAATATCATGATCGGTCGGGTTATAAATAACCTGTTCCTTAGTTTTTAAGTAATTACGAAGTAGTAGGTACCTGCGGCGCGTGCTCGACAGGCAGACCGAGCTTGCGCAGATCGCTGCCGAACTCCTTGACCCCCTGGTAGTCGCCCTGGATGGCGTACGCCGCGAACTGCGACAGCTTGTTCGTGATGCGCTCCGCCTTCGTCACCTGCCCGGGCCTGGGAGAAGAGGATCAGAACAGGATCGATGAAATTAATGTGAGTATGTACTTAGAATTAGAACTGCTACTTAATACTATTTGCAGCTGTAAATAAAAGCGAGCTTCGGCCGTTCCATTCTCTAATTTACTTTCGTGAGTAGTATGGGGTCGTATGTGAATAAATGTTTTATTTTGATCGGTTACATTACTACGTCAACGAACAGACGGTATACTATTAAAGAAATAAGTTTGCAACTGCACGGACACTGTTGACGAAGCTAACTCTTTTTCAGGGCCTTGAGGTGCATCGAACCGGATAGTGGTCCGCCCCATCTGACAAAATAATATGTAGATGAATAACGATCTACTATTAGTTAGTGTTACTCTTATCTTGGTTTCCGGCTAGCGCTCACCTGACCCCCGGGCGCTCCTTGTAGAACACGTACTGCAGCTTGACCGTGAAGATCTTGCCGAACTGGTCGAACTGCTGCGCGCCCACCTCGGACACGGAGTAGCACGCCTGCAGCGGCAGCTCCTGGAACGGCTCCTTGTCGCCGGCAGCGTTGAACAGCTGCACCACCGGGTTGTCGCCCTGGTACGTCATACGGACGAAGATCTTCTTCCAGAATCTAAGGGAATTACATTATGACGTAACAAGCGTAGGCATTGTATTCGTTTAGCGGGGAAGGTTGGCCGTTCAATCGATTTGTGTTTAATCTGTTTTGGCGATTATTTAGTCCGGAGTCCGGAGCGCCCGCTCTGGAGGCAATGTGTTATTGTGTAATGTGGACTCGCCTCTGTCCTGTGATCTTCTTCTTGTTGGGCTGGCGGAGATGCATCTCCCAGCCGGGCCCGTCGTACTTGGTGCGCGGGAAGTCCTCCAGCGGTTGCGACACGTCGTCGTCGAACAACGGCGTCGGCGGAGTCTCGCCGCCGCTGTCGCGCCGCTCGCTCTCTGTTGCCGTAACGTTATTATTTATATTACAACCTTTTCTCTATGATATAACATGAAGCATCCTTAATAATAATTGTGTTGGGCTGTTTCTACTAAATAACTTATTATTATTATTAGATTACCCATCTGAGTCTCGACTTGGGGCACTTCGAAGCCGCTCTTATCAAACGGATTGACTCTCGGTGACTCCGGCATAGCTTGCGGTCGCGGCGGCGGCGCCAGCACCGGCACCGCCGTCTCCTCGCCGCTAGTCTCGCTCTCCTTTGGCCTATTGAATTCACCACAAGTATGAGAATAAGTCGTAGCACACAGTACGTCTATCTCAAAGTTTAAATGACACGCAAAATTACTTAGTCAAACTCGTACCGAATGAATACGGAGAACGTGTCGTCTGTAGACTCTCTAGATCCCTGGTGTTCGAGGCGGGGAGTGGCGGCGGGCGGCGGTGGGGCGCCCATGCTGAGGAACGGGTCGAAAGCCTCCGCCTCGAACCCTGCCTGGCTCGCCTCCGCGCCACCGTCATCGCCCCATGCACCTGCATTACACAAATAATGACAGGTTAATATGAGCTTTCGAAACACAGAAATGTACACGCATGAAGCTAAGTACCTAAGTACTTTATTATTCAACTTACTTGTGTTCATGTGGTTGGCAGAAGTATTATCGAACTTTGCAGAAAACGCGTCGAACGCGTCCTGGGATTCTGGGAAGGCATCTTGCATCATAGCTTCAGACGCATCTCCCCATCCTGGGTCAGCGGATTCCACAGCTTGGCTCGTTCCATAAATATCATCGCCCCCATTGCCGAAAGCTTCATCCATTCCAGTAGCAAATGCATCTTCTACTCCACTAGCAAATGCATCAGTCTTGTCACTTCCAAACGGTCCAGTAGATGTAGCTCCAAAAACATTGGCAGGTGTCGCTGTAAATTCCGTCGTAGACGCTGTACCGAACGCGTCACTTTCCGTTGTTCCAAACATGTCAGTATTGGCTTTCATCATAGTATCTTCCGACTCTATGCCGAAAATATTCGCTCCGGTATCTACAAAACTCGTATCGTCTCCAACATTCTCGAATGGATTTTCTCCTTGGATGGGAGTTTGAGATTGAAAATTGTCAATTGCCAAATCGGCAAAAGGAGAAGTGTTCGACCGTGCTGGAGTTACGACATTCGATGCTGGCTCCGAGCAGTCCATAGGAGCCACCGCGTCCGAAGACACAGTGGCGGACGAAATGAAAACTGACTCAGCTTGTGTGACTGGCTCTTCCAGTACAGCTGCTGGTGCTTGGTCAAACATTTTTTCTGAGACTGCTGGAGCCGCTGACACGGGGCTAGAAGTAGGCATCTCTTTTGTCACTTGGCTGGGAGTGTGCTCCAAAATATCATCACTTAAAAAGTCAATTTGCTTTTCTACTTTTTTCGGCACCGCATACAAACTCATAATGTCCTCCTTAGTGGGCTTTGCTGACATGGGTACGGGAGCGTCAAAAAGATTAATCTCGTTGTCGATTTTCTGCGGTGGAGGAGGGCGCTGGGGGTGCTGCGGTACCGGTGGAGGCGCGGGACGCGGAGGCGGTGGCCGAGCAACTGGCGGTGGCCGAGCTGGTGGTGGCCGAGCTGGTTTTGCTGGTTGAGGTGGTATCGGGGGTGGCTGAGTCACCTCAACGCTCTCCGGCGCTAACTCCTCTGGCAGCTCTGGTTCCGGTTCCGGTGTAGGGCTCGGTGAATGAATGTCACGAACTGACACCGGGCTCGGTGTTCGCGTAGGAGGAATGCGATCGAGCAGATGAGAACTGGTAAACTCCATCTGTCCTGTAACACTCAGGATTAAATTTTGAGTCTCAGGTGGGAGGGGCCTGGAAGGTGGCTGTTGGTCGCCATCGTCCATGTTTGAGAACTCGTCGGCGGTGGTCGATATAAGGTCGAGTTCGGTAGGCTTCACTGGTTGATTTCCAAACGGATCCATATTAACATCTGACTCAAAAACATCAAAGTGCTTGGCACCAGTTGGCTCCACGCCTCCAAATATATCTGCAGGCACTGTATCACCGGCAGGAGGTTCGTATCCCTCTCCACCAAAATCTGAGAAAGGGTTGCTGATAGCAAATGGATTATCACCACCACCAAACGCATCTGTTTCCGGATCAGCGGATATCATGAAAGGATTTAGTGCTTCGCTGGTTGCCGGTGCGGCCGGCTCGTTCATACTTAAGAACGGATTAAACGCCATCTTGTCGTTTAAGTGTCCTTGTATGTTTAGTTTCCTTAATGACCTAAAAACTCCGATTCAAGCAACTTAAGCTCTGTTCTTCCCGGATTAAGATCGTCAGCGAACGATGTGTCGAAAGGATCAAAGTCCTCCTGTGTTTTGGTTGGATCCGGAGGTTCGGGAGTTAACGCTTTAACTTGAAAAAGATCGTCTGCTGGTTCTAAAAGATCTGGCTCCCCCTGTGCTTCCAGGGAACTAGAATCTTCACAGGAAAATTCCTTCGTCAATAGTTTTAATTCGGTCCTGCCGGGTGCGATATTACTTGCAAATGAAGTATCGAAGGGATCAACTTCCGGTTGCTGAGCAGGGACTACGGGTCCTGAAGGTGTTAGTACTTTAGCTTTTATTTCACTTTGGCCACTATGCAGTAAGTCAGTCGCCTTTACTTTGTTTTGGCTCGGTTGAGAATACTCAGAATGTCTTCGTTTCGCTTGGTAGCTAGTTTTCGGTCCCAAATCTTCGTCGGAGCGTGTCCTTGTTAAAGATTCTGGAACTGTATCAGCGGCTTCAGCCTCTTCGTTTAAATCTTCAGTAATGGAAATATCGCGAGTATAATAAGGCGTTAATGGCTTATTATTTTTAAGCTTAGAGTCCACTGCTAGCGACGTATCTCCCTCGACGTTAAAGACAACACTCTTACTGCTGACAGTAAGGTTCTCTGGTCTCGATGGGCGTCTTTCCGATTTCTTTAGCTCCTCTGCTCGAGGATCAAAATCAGGATCGCTTGGAACACGATATACTGGGGCTGGAGTTGGGGTCACGCCAATTAATTCTTGTTCTAAGAATTTCAACTCTACTTTACCTGGTGCTACGATTTTATCGACGATACTGGTATCAAATGGATCAAAGTCAGTGTTTATATCGATTGGATTCAAAGGCGAATCACCCAGTTGTGTCAAGTCAGTTGTGCTGCCTCCTAATAAATCTCGTGATGCTTGTTGTGCCGCTTTATGACTTTCGACGATATCGTCAGAAGTTATAGACTCTCGCACCCCAGATGGATCTGTTAAATGAATACGAACAGATGATTTTCTTCGGTTATTCAATCTTGCTTGTACTTCTTCAGCCCTTGGGTCAAAATCGTCGTCGTCCTCTAAAATAACAGCTTCTTTTATCACTTCTTTCAATTGAAAAGATGGGACAATAGCGTCCGCAAAGCTCGTATCGAAAGGGTCGTCCCCGTCGTCAAGATACGGGTCTACAACATCGATTTGATCTTCAACGATAGACTCCGCAAATACTGATTCATTTTTATCTGCTTCAAATGCTGACCAAGACTCTTGCAAGACCGGTTCAACAGTAATCTCTTTCTGATTTAACTTTTTTGCAGCCTCTGCGCTAACTTCTAAAGATTCCGTAGCCAACAAAGTAAATTCGTCTATTTCACCGTCTTCATACGTGCCGTTGCCAAAGTTTAGTTGTTGACTAGAAAATTGATCTAGTTTGCTTTGATTGCTTTGTTGTATTAATGAAGTGTGAAGAGAAACACTGAGATCAATAGGACTAGTGATAGGAATATCCGAGTCGAGATCGAGTATGCTCTTCTCAACAGGCTCAAAAGCCGCTGCGTTGACAGGTGGAGGAGGGGACGCTGTCCCTGTAGAGTCTTCCAATAGTAAGTCGCCCGGTATAACTCTCTTCGACGGTCTCTTGGTAGCTACTGTAACGTTATCGATGCGTCCAGTTAGTACTTCAACTGCAATCCCAATATCAAGGCCTTTTTTGCCCTTTATAGTCTTCGCGTCTTGTCCCTTTATTATTGCGTCAACGTGAGAAGTGTCAAATATATCATCATCTTCAAAGTCTTCGGGAGAGTCCGGAACGTATGCGAGTTTCACCTCCCCTCGCTCTACTGCATCTACATAGGAGGTGTCGAAGATATCGTCCTGGTCGTCCTCTTCCGATTCGTCGTCAGTGACTCCGTAGTCGCTCTTGTCCCCGTCCTCGGCCTCCGCGGCCGCCGCAGCCGCCGCCGCTAGTTGCGGGAAGTCCGCTTCGGTGATCTGAACTACTTGTCTGTGCGGTGCTTGTTTCGGCTCTGGTTCGACTTCTTTTACTCCAGCAGGAACTCTTTGAAAGAATGAAGTGGATTTTATTCGATCTAAATCCCCTTGAGTTTTCTTAAGAACGGAGTCGATACCGGTCGTCAAGTCCTTGAATTTGGACCATTCCTCATTTTCCTTAGCAGTTCCTTCGCCTGCTTCGGAGCTCGGCTGCTGATGTTCTCTTCTGTACTTTTCTAATTCTTCCTCGGTGAAGAGCTCCTGCTCCCCTTTGCGCTTTGACTTTTTGCCTTTCTTCTTCTTTTTAAGTCCTTTGGGTAACTTTAGCATTATATGTGTTTCGTGACAGTACTCTGTGTTGCTGAAACAAAAAAAATCAACTCGGTCATTTAAATTGTAACAACACACTTGACCCCTTTATACCTACTGGCTCACTATCCGATATCCTAATAAAGCATCTGTAACTTTGCCGATATTTTATGCTGTAATTGTTCCCTTTGCGTTTTGCTAAATTCGTAGTTCAGTGTAACTGAATGTTAACCCACAGCGTCACAAAGTGTTACCCCCACACACGTCTCAGTAAATCGATAGTTCCTCGGCACTGATGTACATACAATAGATATTATAGTTATTCGAAATGAAAAATATAGAGGGGCGTTTAGTGCCGTATTGATCGCTCAGCCTACGTAAGTGCGGTTTCCCTTCCAACGGGTGGGCAGTAGAGTATTATGTATCCGTACCTACCCAACGGTTACAGAATATAGTCAAAATTGCATCCCGGATGCCCTCTATGGAATTAATGCGAGATGATGTAATTCTACAGAAGGAAAAAATCGTTACAAAATGTCGAAGACACAATCGCTACCGACAGCTACGTTCCGGGATCGAATCATGCAACCAGTGAACAGTATGGCGGATGAGATGGCCGTGACGGAGGATACGGACGGGTGGTGTGCGAGGCGATGGCGGATGGCGGCGGGCGGGCGGTGGACACGGCTAGCTACGGACACGTACCGGGCCACTCCAGCCGCCGCTACCTACAGCTAAGGCATACCACTACCGCGCTACGGACAAAGGGCCTCTATACCTTCATCGCAACACGGACGCGAGGTCGCGAGCTCGAGCGGGGACGGACGCTCGCCGCGGCCGCTGCAGGACTGAGGCCGAGCGCCGCGGCGGCAGCGCGCGCCGCCCATCGATCCGCCCGCCCCGGGCTGTCTGCGCGCGCACCGCCCCCAAAGTTCAAGTGTCACCACAGCCGCCTCGGATCTCGCACAGAGTTACGTAATCTCCTCCTATCGATGACGTGTTCCGCCGCTTATAACACCCTCATTCTGAATTCATGAAAACTCGAGAACAGTCGGCACATAATAATGTTGCGCTCCAGTGACTCAAACCAACTCTATCATACTCACGAAGCGTAGGCTTGGATTGATAAAATCTTTTCATCGGGATATATTCTACTTGACCTATATTTCTGCTAATTTATTTCTAAGTAGTCGTTTGTATAAGTACAGTTATGTTACAATAGCCAGTACCTAAGTTCCACTAAGTACAGAATAACAAGAGTGGTACAAGGATGAACATCAATATTGAACCCTTATAATTATTATAAATTTACTGACTGAAGCTAAATCATTTTACTAGTAAAACCACTCCACTACTATTTACACTTGAATACAATACAAACACAGGCTAGGCCCTTACGGGGTTTAAACTATTAATTTAATTTTATAAGTTTTCGCCACTAATTTTGGTGCCCACTAAACTTTACGAAATTTTGAAGTAGCTAGAATAATCATTGGAATTATTATTCTCGTGGCATTTGTAACTTCCAGTAGCTATCCAGGGTTCCGTAACGTCCTCCACCTTCCAGCTCCATCATCATACCAGCTCAATGTTGCTTATTATAATTAGTGTAGGTATATTGTTAATTTATCAGACTAATGATAAATAGTAGGTAAATTTTGGAACTGTATGAAATTCAGCTCCTTAAATTCCATGTTATATAGGTATAATACCTACCTAATATTCTTAGATGCTAGGACTACTAGCTAGGTGGGTACCTACTCACGTAGGTATAGTTGGTTGGTAGTTTAACTACCAACTGTTGGTCGTAGTTGGTCTCTAATAGGTGACTAGGTACTAACTATGTAAGTAGGTACCTATCTACTTACTACATATAATTATAAAAATCATCATCAACATTAATCAAACCATATCCACCCACTGCTGAGTGTGCATTATTCGCACTGGAATTCTAACTCACAACCCTTTCTGCTTGTAGGCGACCCCGCTCTCCAAAACACTTATAACATAGGTAACATACCTTGCCTGATTGTACCTATAATACCGTCACAGCACAGGCACCGACAACGGCCCTTCAGGCTTATTTGGTAAGATGGAAAGTTGTTTGGTACCTACCTAGTAGGTAGGTATAGGTATAATTACGGTCGCTGCGAATGTCGTATTCATTTTAGTGTGAATGTGCATTCCTAAAAATTAAATGTAACTTATCCCTATCAGTAGGTTCAATATCCGCTGCCTATATTTTCCTATGTGACGTACCTAACTTACCTGTGGGCTGTGGGTTACTCGGTAGCGAGCGAGTGACATAAAAAGTTACTCTATGCGAGTGACAGCTAAACTAGGTTGAAGTTGCGTGTTCGATTCCTGAGCAGAGAAGTTGGTTAACCGTATCAGTCAGAAATAAATAGAACACTTACTACCGGAAGATAGTAAGTTTTCTATTTTATACTAAATCCATGGTGTCTTGACTTTTGTACACAGTTAATACAATAACAACATCAATAATAATTATTATATTATCTCAATAATTTATTCATTTCTATCATTGTTTAATTTCGTAAAACGGAACGTGGAGAAAAGACAGCTACACTAGCGCTGGAAAATCACCAAGTGGCAGACATACAGTACTAATTTGTCAAAATAGTTTGAATACGACCAAATTCAGAACACTCTGTCTGCTACGTTAACCGATTTGACCTCTCGCTCTTTACCATGCACTTTATATTAAGTTATCTCTTTCACCATTTGCCAGACAGGACTCTAAGATTTTTCACAATGTTACCGCGAGGCTGCGTACGTACGTCGTAACATAGCTTACGTTCGTGTTTTTTGAGAGGAAAACGTTGAAATCCTCACAATAACGCGTCGAGATTCAGTAAAATGTTGTGCAGAAGCACAGGCGGTGCGATTCAGTCTAGGTGAAACTCGCGGCGCGTGCGGGAGCTGCGAAACGTGGTGCAAGCACGAGCCGCGCTAGTGTTGTTATCAAACAGCGAGGCGATGGCGGAGGCGGCGCCGCTGGTGATCGTCAAGGAAGGCTGGCTGCAGAAGCGTGGCGAGCACATCCGCAACTGGCGAGACCGCTACTTCATCCTCTTCGACAATGGAGACCTGGTGGGGTTCAAGACGCAGCCCGAGAGGAACAACTACCGGGACCCTCTCAACAAGTTCACGGTGCGCGACTGCCAGATCATGGCCGTGGACAAACCCAAGCCCTACACGTTCACCATCCGCGGCCTGCAGTGGACCACAATCATTGAGAGGAACTTCTCCGTAGACAATGACAAGGAACGGTCAGTCTCAATGCATTCATAACTATTTTGTTTACTGTTTCTTTCTCTTCTCTTCGTATTTCTCACTCGTAGTGACAGTGGAGTGCTGTAGTTCATTGAGAACTTGTTTGGTTACAAATGGCACATAATGCTACAATGACCCTTGACCTTCCCGTTGCATTCATTCATGTTAGGAGTAAACATGTTGTGTTGTTACATGCTATAATGACTTATTGTTTGTTCACTCAATTGAACTGACTAATTAGATACTTATTTATTATAGGTAGGTACTAAATGTAACTTTTGTTGTTGTTTACAAGCCATTTACAAAACATTTCTTAGCCCAAGCCTGGTGTGTAACTCTAAATGGGAATGGGTACAAAGTTAATTAAATTTACTAAACTTACAATAGAATAGGAAACTTTATTGTACACCAAAAATAAAAACAATACAGGCAGTACAATGGGTGGTCTTATTGCATAAATTTATTACTTCAAGATGACCTTTGGATGGACAAAAAATCATTTGTGAGATGGTCTGTGGCGTTCATCAGCAAATTTACTTTCTGGCTACTTATTTTTTATGAAATAATGAAAATAGAAATAAATATCTACCTCTGTGAAGCCAAGGGGCCGCTAGTTCCAGCTACATTAGAATGAGTATTGATAGCAGACAACCTAAACAATCATTATTTAAAATGTACGGCTGTCATCAATATAATATCATCTTTGTTTTTTTCCTTATTTCAACATGCAACCTTTAATGGACATAGAGCTGAAATAATGTTTCGACAAGGAAAAGCTGTGTTTTATATGATATCAACAAAAACAATTTTGCTTTGATGTCTATTTTATAAGTAAACTAGAGGCACGCTCCGGCTTCGCACTACGTTATTATACATGTAAACCTTCCTCTTCAATCAATCTATCTATTAAAAAAACAGATCAAAACCCGTTGCATAATTTTAAAGACCATCATACATAGGGATATAGGGACAGAGAAAGCAATTTTGTTTTATACCATGTAGTGATAGTGATAACTGCCGACTTCTGGTAATATTACACTTTATGATGATGTAATAATGTAATAATTAAGATGTAAACTTTATGCCAAATAAATAAGTTAGTGTTGAGTATGCAAGAATTTAATTTGCATAAATTAATATGTAAGATCAAACCTGCAGTTCCCTAATCCAACTGTTGACTTTATGGATCATTGATAAAGAAGATCACATCTAAATGTTAGGATTGCAGAATAAGGTACAGGACAGGAAAAATTATCAACATGTTCTGAGTAGGTAACTACCATGCCACTTTGTTAGACTTATTTAATCAGGTTTATCTGAATGTTGTATTTTAGGTTGGTATTGTAATATTTATTTAATTATATTTGGAGATGTAATGGGCATATTATGCATACTGAAAAATAGCCAGATCATGCAAATACATTTTTCATTATATGTTTATTATTTCTGGTCTCCTAAAGTAAATGCAAGTGTTTTATACTATTTTTATAACAGAAAATAAAAGTCGAAAAATACGACTTGGGAGGCATGGGACATCTCGAAATCACATGTTATTCAATGTGTATTTAAAATAAAATCTGACATTGAGGTCTTACATCAACACAGTTGGTGGCATCTTTGTCTGCATGAGATTGTAAAGCTGTACTGATGTATGGGTGTGGAATTTGACTTTTGAGACGCAAATTCTTCATTTGTTTCTATCTTTTTATTAGGGTAATTTTTAATTTTTATTTAGATTTCAATTATGTGGTTATATCACGTTGAACGCAAGTTGTTGCATCGCCGATGATGTGTGATGTGAATGGATGTGGTGTTGCAGCGAGGAGTGGGTGGCCGCCATCCGGTTCGTGTCGTCTCAGCTGGGCACGGAGTGCCCGGGCGGCGGCGCCGGAGCCTCGGGGCAGCTCTCCGAGAACCACGACGACATCGCGCAGCTCGGCACCAGCGGAAAGGATCCTCGCAGGATCGTGAGTTCACACCGTCCATCGGTTTACGCGCGGGATTTACCAGTTCCTAAAATTCAAGTTACAGGCAGGCATCAATGTTGGTATTTGGGACTTGTAGCGCGCACCTAAGTACCGAGATCAAGTTCCATCATATTTTGACGAAGACTACTGAATCTAACGTAATTGCGACATGTACACAGAGAGAAGGTCTATGATCTGTGTGTGCACGTCGTCGTGACGATTCCACGCTATGTAAGAATAGGGGTGATTTCGACCTGTGGCCGACCCTGGCTGAGGACGCGCATGTGCCGCCGAGGTCATTATCATCAAATATCCTGACTCATTCCTTGCAAGTGTGCTTGCCCTATGAGGAAAAGTCTGAGGCCTCGTGCTAAACGGGTGCTACGAGTAGGCTCTCGGAATTCTATCATTTGTTTTGACACTAACTGCGCCCACGGTTTTCTTGTTTTATTTACAATATTGATAGCTCATTTTCGTGGGAGATGTTTAGAATCAAAGTACTGGTATTATTTTTGTACCAAATTTCATTAAATTCATTCGCCCGTGTTTGGGTGATTGAATGACAAACAAACAATAATGATCAGATACCTAAACTTTCCAAAATGTATGCGGTTTCACATCCGGAATTTCCGTTTTGAGCTGGTACTCTGTATTTTCTTGGAAATAAAGATAGGTACCATGTTATAGAGGGATAAATGTTGATTGAAATAATATTTAGAATCGGATCAATACTTACTTCAGGAATTTACCTCGGACATAGAAACAAATTCACAAATAAATGTTAAACCTCTTTTCTATCATAATAGAATTAAATAATAATGTGATAATTATTATGACATTGAACTATAATGGTGACCGTATTTACCTTTCCAACACGAGCTGTCCCAGGACAGTATGAGGTAAAGTATAGGTTACCTATATATTTTACCTCGAAGTTGAAATGTGGAATTTCCGAACGGAAAACAAACAACTCTCGTTTGAGGTGCTGACTGCGCCGCCGCGCCGCGCGCCGCCGCGCCGGTGACGCGAGTCGCGTGATAAATAAAGAAATGTGCGTGCGCATGCGTTGCGACAACACTGGCCTTATACGGGCCACGGGCCGCTTGCACTCTATCTAGGTACCTATACCAACCGCAGTGAACGAGTGTTAGTAAGCTACGCCGTCGTAGAACCACAGAACTCCGTGACGTCACCGACAGCGTGGCGGATTTGATAATCCCATTTTACCCCACCAAGGCGCACCACTGGTGGGGCAAAGTGGTTGAAGGTAGTCGATAGAATAAGCCAAAATCCATATCTATATGTATTTACCTACCAAAAAGAAACGATGTAAAACAACGTTAGGTAGGTAGTAGGTACCATGTATAGATAACCGTATAGAAAAATTGGCTCCGTTTGTTAAACGGCTTGCCGTTTTATGATAGCGCGGTTTCTACAACTGTGTTCGACTGGTTCGACGTAATGACGACACACGTCAGCTTGGAACCCTTTAGAAATGTACACGACGTATACACCACAGGACAACACGATACCAACAACAAGTCAGTGTAGTCACGTCCTGATGGCTGCGGCGTGTATGACTAGGCGCCCGGTGTGGCCTTAGGGGGGGGACTGAATAAGGTTTCTTAATGATTTCCTTTTATATTTTATTTCTAGCGTCAGTCAGTCAGTCAGTCACTAGATGGCGCTGCTCTTATTCCATACAATTTCAAGTTTACGCTAAACGGACCGAGCGCGTAAAGAAATTGTTAAAACTCACACTAGGCACACAGGTCGGTCCCTAATTTCCGAAGCATGTGACGGTGCACGCGTAAACAAGCGCGCTGGCGGCAGCGGCGGCGGCGGGGGGCGTCGTGACTCACGCGTTCGCAGAAGCGGTCGCAAACCAGTTCGGCTGCACTCTGCCTTTCCGCGACGCATATTTGGCGAGGTCGTTGTTGTATGTCATTAACTTTCTATAAATATTTATTTGGATGGTCCTGACCTAACCATGTTTCTGTTATAGCTGTAGAACTTCGTAATGATGATGCGTCTGGCTACCTAAGCTCTACTTATCTAATGTAATAAGTCAATTAGTCAATGGATTTTATTTCGCGGAAGTTATTGATTTGGTCTCGCTAAGAAGCTATACATGGCTATAGCGCACTTCAGCCCTGTTTCGAGCATTGCGGCCGCAATAGAATGCTTCCAACGAGCCGCGACCGGCGCGGCGCGGCGCGGCGCTGCAGTGCGGCGGCGCGGCGGCCGGCCGATGACTCAAGTTGTTTGTGTCGCGGGTTGCGAAATCGGACATTCCACCGCCATCCACTCCGCACTCCGCCCGGCGCGGCGGCGCTCCGAGCCACCGATGCGATGGACTGATAACGACTCTCCTTTGCACCGCTCTTTTATTTTGATCTTTGGATCTCAAAGCGACCACTTTTTATCTTACAAATTTAATATTATAAAGCCGAAAGTTTGTGAGTGTGTGTGTGTGTGTGTGTGTGTATGTGTGTATGTTTGTTAGCTCTTCACGCTCAAACGGCTGAACCGATTTCGATGTAATTTGGTATAGGGGTAGATTGGACCTATGAGACGGACATAGGCTATCTTTTGTCTCAAAAATTAATCTCGAAGGGGATGAAACAGGGGTTGAAAGATTGTATGGGGAATCCATAATTCTTCAAGTTAGGGATCTGAAAATTCTTATTTAGGCTTTTGGTAATAAATAAATAAATACGGGTTTCAGCTTTTTTGCAAAATCATCCCTAAAGGGGGAAAACCAAAAGGGTTGAACTTATTAGGTAGGTATTCTTTAGATGCACCCCCAACGGACCACAATAAACGGCTGAACGGATCGTTATTTAAAGAGGGAGAGTGCGGGGAGGGGATAAGGAGAAGGGAGGAGAGTGGGGGGGGGGGAGTAGATGGTAGAGTGGGGGGAAAGAGGAGAGTGGGGGGGAAGGGGAGTAGATGGTAGAGTGGGGAGAGAAGAGAGTAGAGCGGGGAGAGCGTGAAGAAAGAGGGGAAAGTGGGGGATAAAGAGGGGAGAGTGGGATTAGAAAGAGGGGAGAGTGGGGAGAAAGAGAGTGGAGAGCAGGGGAAAGAGGGGAGAGTGGGGGACAGAGGAGAGAGTGGAGGGAGAAAGAGGGGAGAGTGGAGGGAGAAACAAAGGAGAGTGGGGGAGGAAGAGGGTATAGTGGCGGAGAATGGGATGATAAAGAGAGTAGAGTGGGGGGGAGAAAGAGAGGGGAGAGCGGGGAGAAAGAGGGAAGAGCGGGGGACAAAGAGGGGAGAGTGGGTTGAGAAAGAGGGGAGAGTGGGGGGAGAAAGAGGGGAGAGTGGGGAGAAAAGCGGGGAGTGGGGAGAAAGAGAGGGGAGAGCGGGGAAAAAGAGGGGAGAGTGGGGGACAAAGAGGGTGGAGTGGAGGGAGTAACAAAGGAGAGTGGGGGAGAAAAAGGGTAGAGTGGGGGTAGAAACAGTGGAGAATGGGATGAGAAAGAGGGTAGAGTTGGCGAAAGAGAGGGTAGAGTGGGGGGAGGAGAAAGAGGGGAGAGTGGGGAGAAAGAGAGGGGAGAGCGGGGAGAAAGAGGGGAGAGTGGGGAGAAAGAGAGGGGAGAGCGGAGGACAAAGAGGGGAGAGTGAGGGGAGAGAGAATTTGGTTCGCAGATAGGTTAACTTCTAACTTAGGACATAGGCTACGAACATATTATTAAGTCATCATCATAATCATCGCCGTTTTCTATCAATGCGATAAAAACTGTGAAAAACTACCCAATGTGCGTAAAATTTCGTACGTAGATAGGTTATCCCGCAACTTACGACTTAGGCTTTAATTCATCATCACCATCACCACCGTTTTGCATCAGTGGAATAAAAACTGTGACAAACTACCCCATTGGCATGAAATTGGGTATTTTTATAGCATATAAATATTACCTTATACCCCAACTTACATATACACAGTGGCCTAAAAACTGTGAAATAGTACCTTGATTTGCATAAAATGTATTATGCAGATAGTTTAGAGACACAATATAGGCTACAAATCATCATTATCACCATCATCATCACTGTTTATTTGTCCATCAGTGCGATAATAACTGTGAAAAACTACCTAACCTCTGTATTTTCTCTGACACACTGTTACAAGTCGTATCTAACAGCCACCGCCCTATAGGTTTTATAATGTGAAACGCGGGTGAAACCGCGGGGCGCAGCTAGTTAATTAATAATTAAACACTTAGTAAGTACATTGGCTCTTACAAACGGGATAATGACCTTATTAGTCATGCGATGGCGATAGATTATTGGAAAGCGAATCTCAAAAATCAATATCAAATGACTTCTGATTTCAAAGGCAGGACTAAAATAATAATTGGAAGTGTTGTCAAATATGTTACTAACACTTAGCTGTAACGGATCGATATTGTGATTGCTATGGCAGCATTTTTTCAATAATAATGTAAATTACGGGTGGTTAGGTAGGACTGTTCGATGTCAAGAATGATAAGGCCGCCCCCTATTTGTTCGTTCCTGTTACGATTCGTGGAAATTAATAAACCACAATATTGAACGAGCTCTTGAGCCGTACATTCTCCGCCGCCTGCGCTGCGCCGGCGCACACGTTCGGTCAGACTTCCTCGGCGCCAATTTCGCAATCGCACGACTTGCGCGTGTCAATCGCGATAGTCTGCATGTTTTCGGGGAAATCCTGCGCGATGGAATAAACAACACTTCACTTATTGATAGTAATTTATTGGTAATATTGGTTCACTTATTGGTAATAATAGTAATTTGAGGCATTATTAAGTTTTGTGCAACGTTCGCTTCCGAGTTTAGTCAAGTTAGGATGAGCTAACAGTCTGGCCTGTAAGAGGATACCGCGATGTAGTTTATTTAGCACAATAGAAGGTATTTATGGTGTTGTTTGTGCCGATGGGACAAAGACTCGTCACCGGTTGCCCGGTGGCGGCGCGGGCGTGGGAAGGGGCATCGCCTCTGTTTGCGAGGTGGTATTACTATGCATTATTAAATGGCAATAAAGCGTTTATTTATGTGTTATTCTCACGAGCTAATAACACAGAAATTAACTACTACTACTTTAGTAGGTATACCTTAATTTAAACCCCAAATGAGTACGCGTATAAGAGAAGAATAAAAAATTAATATATCATTTATGATAAAACAAATTCAAGAGTAAATGACTAAAATGTGTGTTTGATAAAGGATGTTCTGTTTATGCGCCATTCTGTTTATTCATTGTTGAATTGTGTCATTCCCAGTTGTCCCCACCGTTAATGTTCCAGTGGCGACAACTGGGAATTATTAATAGGATGCGTCCCTCACTCCTTATAGTGTCACCACTGGTGACGTCGCACTGCTGACAAATTGGAATTGTTTTTAATGGGTCCCATTTGTCACCATTGGTGAATTAACAATTGAAAAATTAATTCGTACGTCCACTGTTGTGCCAGGAACAACAGTAGCAAGAAAGGGAAATCGGAAATGCGCCCGAGGGGATAGCATCAAGAACACTCCACGGGGCGGTCGTTTTTGTCAACTATCGTCATAATTTTCTATAGTCATACTACGTCTTCTGTAATTTTTCATATTCCACATTGTTCAGACAAACTTCCTGCGGAATTTTAGTTGATCGTTTGTTTCGTCATTTGTTATGTATGTGTGTGATGTCGAGTCGTGATGATATTCCTTCCTCGGCGCAGACGTTGGAGAAGTTCGAGTTCGTGAAGGTGCTGGGCAAGGGCACGTTCGGCAAGGTGGTGCTGAGCCGGGAGAAGGGCACCGGCCGCATCTACGCCATGAAGATCCTCAAGAAGAACCTCATCATACAGAAGGACGAGATCGCGCACACCAACACGGAGAACAGGGTGCTCAAGAAGACGAAGCATCCTTTTCTCACGGTAAGCTCTTAGAAAAGTGGATAATCAGGGTACAAATAGGTACTGAATTTAGGGTATTAGTCTTGAATAGGATTTCTTGTGTCTAGGCGATCGGTGACTACGAAGAATTTGCTTTCACTAACACTCATATTTAGAATAAATAGCTGTAAACGTATGGTCTGTGGAATATGTTATTTCTTCTGAGTCGGTTACTAATAAATTATTATTTTTTTCTACGAATGTGAAAGCCTCACGCAAGAATAAAAAAAAACGAAAGCAATCAATGACAGTTTCATAGGAGGAAGCCTAGGGGCGCTCTACTTGGGCCGCTGTAACTATCAAGTAAGATGCGCCGCTAGCCCTCCTCCGTTAGAGACCGGAACGCTCCCTCGCCCCAGGCGCTGAAGTACTCGTTCGAGACGCCGGACCGCGTCTGCTTCGTGATGGAGTACGCTAACGGCGGCGAGCTGTTCTTCCACCTGTCCCGCGACCGCACCTTCTCCGAGGAGCGGACGCGGTTCTACGGCGCGGAGATCGTGTCCGCGCTCGGCTATCTGCACGCCGAGGGCATCATCTACCGAGACCTCAAGCTGGAGAACCTGCTGCTGGACAAGGACGGACACATCAAGATCGCAGACTTCGGACTCTGCAAGGTAGCCGCGAGTGGCCGCCTCCTCGGCCGGGCGGCGGTCGCCTCGCGACTGCCGGGGTACAGGTTGTTCCGCCTTCATCTTGCAGGTGAACATAACGTACGGGCGCACCACGAAGACGTTCTGCGGCACCCCGGAGTACCTGGCGCCCGAGGTGCTGGAGGACACCGACTACGGACCCGCCGTCGACTGGTACGGTGGCCGTGCAGTTCCGGGGGGCGGGGGGCGTGGGGCTCGGCTGACGTAGTGGTGTGTGCAGGTGGGGCGTGGGCGTGGTGCTGTACGAGATGGCGTGCGGCCGTCTGCCCTTCTACAACCGGGACCACGAGGTGCTGTTCTCGCTCATCGTCAACGAGGAGGTACGGGGGCCCGCAGTATTTGAAAAATGTTTTTTGGACAATACATAAACTCTCGTTTTCTTCTAGTTTCCTCAATTCGATTTTTCACTTTCTATCGATGATTTGACGTCCGAACGGGGCATTCCAGCCGGACTGAAATGTGATTAGGTATTTTATGTTCTCGATCGATTTGAATATGTGTGCAGGTGCGGTTCCCGCGCGCGCTGTCGGCGGCGTGCCGCGCGCTGCTGGCGGGGCTGCTGACCAAGGAGCCGGCGGCGCGGCTCGGCGCGGGGCCGGACGACGCGCTAGAGATCATGGCGCATCCCTTCTTCGCCTCCATCAACTGGAACGACCTGGTCGCCAAGCGGGTCAGTCGCCGCCCCCTCCCCCGCCCCCGCCCCCGCCGCCGCCCCCGCCGCGCTCACCGCCCCGCCCCGTGCGTTGCAGATCCCGCCGCCCTTCAAGCCGCAGGTGGAGTCGGAGACGGACACGCGGTACTTCGACTCGGAGTTCACCGGCGAGAGCGTGGAGCTGACGCCCCCGGAGCCCGACGGAGCCCTGCAGCGCATACAGGAGGAACACTTCCCGCAGTTCTCCTACCAGGTGAGCGGCGGCCGAGTGCGAAGGGACGTCAGGTTTCGTATCGACCCTGCAGGGTGTTAGTTTTTAACGAATTTTATTTAGAGAGCTGTAACTTCCCAACGATCATTGAGAGTCGGCGCGTTCGTTCCAGGACATGGGTTCGTCGGCGCACTCCGCGCTGTCCCACCTGTCGCACAACTCCGCGCTGGCCGACCGCCGCCACTAGCCGCCGGCCGCCGCCACTAGCCGCCGGCCGCCGCCACTAGCCGCCGGCCGCCGCCACTAGCCGCCGGCCGCCGCCCGACGCTAACTTTACGGTTAATTCAGTTCCGAAGTGTACACGACCGATAAATCGCCGAGGATCGAACGCCGCTTTCCCGACGAGGACGGCTTTAAGAAACGATACACGCTCCGGAGCGATTACATTGAGCACATACGAATCGCATCGACAAGAACTGACGACGTAGACTGAGCGCCCCGGGGTGGGGGCAGGGGGGGGGGCTCGAGGAGGCGCCACGCGCGCGGGCGCCCGGGGTCGACAACCGCACGCGCCGCGCGCCTGCCGCCCCCGCCCCGCCCCGCCCCCGCCCTCGCTCGCAGGGAGAGCGATTCCTTACTACTATACTGAGTTTTGAACACTGTCCTTCACTGGAATTTCTAATTTATTTTAAGATCGTAACGTGTGGATATTATTTTTAAGGACAGCGGTATATTTTGCACCTTTCGAGAGTAGGACCGCAGCACCGGCGCCCGCGCCCGCGCCCGCGCCCGCGCCGGGCGCCGGGGCCGGCTTCCCTCGCCCCGTGTATTATATTTCTGCTAACAAACCTATGAGAAATAGAGAGTATGCCACTGCCATAGAAGAGGGGAGCGGGGCCCGCATATTACATTTTAATTAAGACCTTAAACTGCTTTTCGTGTGAGACAGTGTTCACGTTTTTTAATGGAGCCGTGTACTGATTATTTTGCTCTGCGCAGTACGCGACACGCACGTTTGTCTTCTGCGCATGTTCCGAGCGCGATAATTATGTGACCTCGATATACGAGATGTGATGAGGAAGATTCGCCTCGGCGTCAGTGCTCCCTCTACGGTGTGGCCGCGAGGAAGGAAATGTGTAAATATCTTTCCTAAATTTTTATGAAAAATTTTACGTTCCTTTTACCGTTACAGTGGACAAGAAATGTGTACACACGTGACGTGACGTGAACTTTTTGGTGTATTGTGTAGACCTAAACAAACAGTCGCGGCTTCAGATGTAGCGAGCCATCTCCGCTCACTAACGTGACATTGCATACGGAAAGTGTATCTACTGAACACTGTCCCAAAACAGCAGGAAATCAATATATTATGTTAAGTATAAAAATGCGGGGAAGCAAAGTGCGGCGCCGGCTCGCCATCGAGGGGGGGCGGCCGGCGCCCGCGGCGGACTGAGGGCGCTTTCGTGAACTCTGTATTATGAAAACATTATCGAGAAACGTGCGAAAGGCCCCGGGTCCGCCGTCGCCAGACTCTCGCCCCCGTCGCCGGCGGCGCGCCCTCCCTCGGGGGCGTGCCCCCGGCCCGCGGGGGCGTGCGCCTCCGCCGCGCTAGACCTATAAAGTGAACTAATCCAAGCCGCATCTCACTCGCGCCGCGCCGCGCTCGCCGCACACACGGCTGACAGGGGCCCCTGCTAACTGATCGCAACTCGCAAGCGCTGAATACGGATGTTGTTGAAGTACTTTCCTATTGGAAATTAGGCTCTTCGATATAACTTTTTGTAATTCTATTGGAATTACGTACTTTTTCGGGGTCTAAAACATATTCGACGCTCGCGAATGTCCCACAGGTGGCGCCACTCGCTTGGGACAGTGTGTGTATGCGTGCGCGCGTGTTTGTGTGTGTGTGTAGCGAGGGACGGCGCGGTGACGCTCTGCTATGTAATTTCCTTTTGTATATATTAAACTTAGGATTAAAGCGAATCGTTGTTTATTTTACTAGTATATAATTACCCTCCCCGAGCGTGGAAAGTAGGCACTAGACAGTACCCGGACTAAGGTGACCCTGTTGTTGTTAGCCGGAGGCAGCCTGTCTGGCAAATTAACCCTCTAACATTTTATCTCTTCTTCTAGACAGTCCCCTGTCTAGCTATAAACTCAGAAAACGTGTCATTTCGCATTTTTTCCAAAACACCCAGGAAGTTTCAGTAAAGCATCCACTACTTTACTGAATCGTGACATTGACGATATAAATAATTTACTTGACTACTTGACCACGATTGCTATATTACTGTGACTTTCATAATGTGATATTAGAAATGTACTTACTTAAATAATAAAATACTTGACACTGGCTATATGCACAAACCGTGCGAAGCCATAACTAAAACAATAAAGAAATAAAAAAAAAACCTATAGCAATAGAGGGAGAGACAGATAGAGCGAAAGAGGGAGAGAGAGATATAAATGGAGAGGGAAATAAATGTAATGGATGAGATGGAGAGGGAGAGAGATTGCGATTGGAGATGGATAGAGGAAGAGAGGGAGATTTATAAAGAGCGAAAGAGTAAGAAAGATAAAGGAATAGGAGAGAGCTAGAGACTGAAGTAGATAGAGGGATAGAGAGAGAAAGAGACAGATATATGCTTACCTAGCTGTTACCCGCGCCATCAATAATTGATTTTCTAACCACTTGATATTTTATATTTATAAATATGCGAACGAATTTACGGGTATCGACTAGGTAGTGCAATATAAAGGTCTATACGTCTTACCTACTTGACACTGGCTGGCAGTTAGGAAATAAATTCCCAT
This sequence comes from Hylaea fasciaria, assembly GCA_905147375.1. NCBI lineage: Eukaryota > Metazoa > Arthropoda > Insecta > Lepidoptera > Geometridae > Hylaea > Hylaea fasciaria. Next base: position 11,254,366 of record LR990206.1, read on the forward strand.
TGCCCCTCTTTAAAACCCTCCCTACTAAGTAAGTAGAATTATATAAGTGCAGCCGATGGTAAAAGTAGATACCTACCTACTTACCTAGCCAGCGTGTGCATCGGTGGGAAGGTCGGCGAGGACACAACCACGCATCACAGTAGGACTTGCAGGTCACTAAGGTTGAATAAAAAGGCCATGTTGTATGTTGTCATCTCGATATATTTTCATTTAAAAAGAAGAGCTGCAGCGTGGAGCGTGACGCTCCAGAACGGAAACACTACCGATAGCCTTCATCTACGCGAAATATACAATATCTCGAATAAACTTTAAAAACGTTAACAACCGATAATATAAACAACGGGCGCTCCGGACGGTCGCGGCGACGCTCGCCCGCCGCGCGCCGCCCGACGACGGGCGCGGATATGTATGCGCTGCCGCGGCGACTCACACGAACACAATAGTAACATCTCAAGTGGCCGACGGATAAGGCTCGCGACTCGTGCGATCGGTATAGCAATAGGTATAATATGAAAATCCTTACAATATAATAATCGACATCTCGAAGCGTATAAAATTAGATCAAACCCGGACTCCGTCGCGCAATTAATGTGCTCGCGGAACGCTATTATTTAATGTAGTTAAGACCTAAATATTCCATAGTATAAAGTATACAATATTATATTATCATAGTAGGTAGGTATTCGAATAAGTACTTATTAAATTCTGTGTGAAAGATAAATCGCAATATAAAACGTTAGGTAGGTACCTAGGTACTTTATTAAAATTGTCCATCTATCGACACCGGTTCGCTAACACACTATCGGCGAACGGAGTTCACGTGGAGAACATGGAGAAGATAAATCGCAACAATATTACAAATACTTGGTCGTTCGTGTACTCGTACAATGAGTGGAAAGAAACCTGTGAATATCGCTCGTCGAATGTGTAATATCAATCGTACCGCTTACATAATATTATCATTTTTACAAATTCGATATCACTCAAGTTATATTATGCCGTCGGCGTCGGCGCTGCGCTTAGCGCCGACAGTCCGCCACGCGCGGCGTGCGCTGGTGTGAGACAGAGACAGGTAGCGAAGAGACTGCCAGCGTTTAGCGCTAACCTACTCGGCGCGGCCGGCCGCCACGCCGGCGCCGCCCCGCTCGGCGGCGCGGCGCGCGTGCCGCAAGCGATGCAGCGTGACTACCATGAGGTGCCTAGTTATTAGGTACAGGAGAGTATAGTAGGTAATATAATATGTACACGTGGTGCGGCACAGGCCGCGGCGCCCCCGCCGCCGACAATGCCGCGCTGCACCATGAACGGGATCGGGGCGCTCCAGCGGTCCCCTATTTCTTTGTCTTCGTTTCGTATTAAGCAGGTATCTATCGATTTCATTGAAGTTCGTTGTCGTCTTGTGGGAATCTGCTTTGGACCGTAAACAAGACGCTCGAGGGCGGGCGGGGGCGCGTCACAAACGTTCACACGAAAGGAGTTCCGCTCAATTCTACATTCGCACCGTCCACGTCGGGGCGGAGGGCTACTGAAGGCACAGCATTCGTTCGCGGCGAGGCGGCGCGAGGGACGCCTGCAACACGGGCCGGAACTGAGCAGGGCGTGGGTGCTCCGGTGGGAAGGGCCACAAAGGAGAGGCCCCGCATTTACTATGATGATGATAATTGTATGATCTAGGTATCTAGAAGAAGAAACTATAATTAACAAAATTAATAAATAGATTGCTATAACTACTTCTAACGGATGTTAAAACGATTTAAAAAGTGTGATCTAGTTCCGTGTAAATTCTAAATCGTCCTAAATTCGGTTCCGACGACCGCCACCGACCTGAGGCTGAGAGGCGCACGGCGCGCTACGCGGGAGGCAGCGCGCCGGGCGCCGCGCCGCGCTACACGAAGTCCCGGCGCCTCGCCGCCGCACCGCCCCCGCCGCCCCCGGGGCTGAGGGGGCCCTCGCCTGGCGTCGGTGGCGTGGGGACCTGTGGCGCCGCGCCTTTACTCCGGCCCTGCGAGCGGAGGCGGAGCATGAGTGCGGGGCCGCGGCCGCGGTGGCGGTGTCGGTCCGCGCCGGCCGTCGCCGTCACCTTGGAGCGCCGCTTCCTGGCGAGCGCGGCGATGTCGATGGAGGGCGGGCGCGGAGCGGCCTCGCCCTCGCCGCTGCCGCCCGTGCTGGCGCCGGCGCCCGAGTCTGCGGGGTCGGCGCCCAGCCGCGTCGCCAGCATCGTTAGCAGTTCTTCCACGCGCCCCAGCTGCATCCGATCACTATATTTTATTTTATTCCATGCTGCCTTTACCCATGATTTCATTCATGTTTCTAGTATTATACCTTTTGCTGCAACCTTTGCACTTCGTTCCTAACGTCCCGCCGCAGTTCCAACAGCGCCTGGTCGTGCGCCGACGCCAAAGCAGGGGCGGGTGCCGGTGCGGGGGCGGGAGCCGGCGTGGGAGCAGGCGTAGGTGCAGGGGCGGGAGCGGCCGGGGCGGGCGCGCGACGTTCTTCCAGCTCTTCCTCGATGGTGTCCTGGCGGCCGGCGCCTGCGCCGCCTTGCACTATGGCGCTCACGCTCCGTCCTTTCGCAAAAGACGCCTGCGCAACACGAACGATTTGAGTAAAAACTATTCGATAATAAATTTGAGCAATACTACGGTGCTCGGTCGGTAGAGACCTTCAGAGCCAGCGCGGTGATGACGCCGGCCGCGGGTTGCGAGGCCGGCGCGGGGGCCGGGACGGCGTCCGGCGCGGGGGGCGGCGCCACGGGTGCGGCGGCGGGGCGGTCGCGCGCGCTTAGGCTGCGCGTGAAGGCGCTGCGCGCAGCCCCCGCGCCCTCGCCGCCGCCGCCCGCGTCCAGCGAGCCGCCGCCGGCCAGCAGGCGCCCCCACTTGCCGCGCGCGGCGGCCGCCGCCGGCGCCGGTGCCGGCGCCGCCACCGCGGGCGTCGCCGAGTCACCCTTCTCAGCGTCGGGCGCGCGCGTGGGCGCCGGCGGCGGCGCGGCGGCGACGGAGCGCTCGCGGCGGAAGCGCGAGAAGATCTTGCGCACGAGATGATCCTGCGCGTGCTCCAGCGGCGGGTCACGCTTGCGCCGCTCCATCAGCTCGCGCTCGCGCCGCACGTCCGCCACCTGCGCAGGCGCACGCGTCAGCCGGGTAGCGGGGCGGGGGACGGAGGAAGGTCGCGGCCTCACCTTGCGGAAGATGAGGCGGTGGCGCAGGTTGTAGGTGAGCGTGAGGTTGCGCGCGAAGCTGTTGGCGAAGGCCTGGTAGAAGTCGAGCACCTCGAGCAGGCGGTCGCGCTTGATGGTGTGCAGGTCGCAGTAGGTGAGCGCGCGCACGTTGGCGGCGGACTGGCCCACGGCGCTGTCCTTCCAGAACGAGTCGCCGAACACGTCGCCCTTGCCTGCGCCACGGAACGGTTACACTGGCTGTGAGCCTCCGCGGAGACGGGGGTGGGACAACGGGAGGCGCTCCCGACGTACCGAGGATAGCCACGACCTCGTCGTCCTGGATGACCTCCAGTGAGCCGGTGACGATGAAGCACAGCGAGTCGATGGACTCGCCCGTGTGGTAGAGCAGGTCGCCGGGCGCCGAGTGCGACATGTGGAAGTGCATGGCGAGAGCGCGCAGGCAGCCGTCCGACGCCAGGCGGAAGGCGGGGTGCTCGTTGAACACCTTGCGGTTGAGGTGCACGCAGATATCCGCCTTCATGTCCTTGGGGCAGTAGTTCAGCACCTGCGCACGCCGACGGATTCATGTAATGAACATCCTTTCGAAACTGGAATAGTTTTATATATTGGAACTTATACCCGCTTCTGAAAAAAATGATTAGGTAAGTTGATTCACCCTAGTGAAATTAGAAAGAGCAAATAGAAGAATCTTCGTTCTGTTGGCACTATTGCAAGGGACGCAATATTTTCACGAGTAAACCAGTAAGTAAAGAAGATTGGTGAAGATATTGCGCGAGTGTTGTGTAGTGAGGACTACCCTAATTCTTTCCGTCGCCGCTAGTCGATACAACTCACTGTGCCCGCTCGCGGCGTGGAGTCGGCGCTCGGATGGCTAACGACCGGACGGTACCTTGTCCGTGTCCAGCCCCTTGGTCATGGCCCAGGTGGAGACCACGTAGTCCATGACGCGCTCGCTCAGCGCCTTGGGCACCTCGTGCAGCTTCATGAACTCGCGCACGTTGTTGAGCATGTCGTGGTACTTGGCCGTGGCCGACGTCATCTGCTGGATGATGGTGGTCACGTGGCCGAAGATGGTCGCGTACAGCAGCGCTGCGGGGCACACACACTCACGCGCCGCTCGCACACACGCGCCACTCGCACTCGGTGTACTCGTGAGACCGGTGTGTACGGCGGACGGTTTATACCGAATGTAGATACATAGCGTAAACGAGTTATCTAGATCATATTTCGAGGCCTGCTGCCGAGGCCAGTATCCATTGCTTTCTCTGACCGATGCCGACGCGGCACGCACACCGGACGGTGGTGGGGTCAAACTGCGCTGCGTTGAGCTTCGTCTGCAACCCTGACGCCTCCCAAACCTTTGGTTCTCAAAAATACTTTCCATAAAAAATATGTAGGTACAATACTTCTTGGTCTTCAAGATAGAACGTCCTCAGTGAGAGATACGTAGTGTAATTTAAATATTAACGTTTTATAATTAGGGTGGAAGGCGTGTGACGCGGACGGTGCCGTGCAGGAGGCGCGCAGACGAAGCTCGGACCACACATGTGACGCTTCGTGGGCTGCACGCGGGCGGGGCGGAGGGGATAACTGAACCATCTATTAAATCATACTAAATAACCAATATTCAAATTTTCAAGTAATTTACAAAATAATAAACAATAATAATGAAAAGAAAATAGGGGCAACGTTGTGCGTCACTCACGAGTTCCTATCGATTGAAGTGGTAACTTTAATAGATGGAAACTCGGAAGCTTAACAGAGACGACGTCACAAAACACAAACGTAACGTGTCACAGTCGTGGCTGTGCACACACAGTCACACACACACACACGACACTCGTGCGACACAACTAGCACTACCAACACAAAGCGAGGAGCGGGATGAGGTGGGGTGGGGGCGGACGCGGAGCGGCGCGCGGCCCCCCGGGCACCGCGGTGCGGGGGGGCCGCGCGCCCCGGCTAATAACAGAAGAATTCCGGCACCTGCCACGATCATCATGCAGATGGTGAAGATCTTCTCGTTATCGGTCTCGGCGGCGACGTTGCCGAAGCCCACGGAGGTCATGCAGGTCATGGTGAAGTAGAGCGCGGTGACGTACATGGTCTTGCGCGAGGGCCCGTTCACCAGCTCGGGCCCGTCCGACTCGTTGGACCACACGTAAGAGTACGGCGTCTGCGTGACGTTGGCCAGCTTCCACAGCCACGAGTACTGCAGCCCGGAGTCGGCGTCCGAGCGCCCGATCGAGTACCACACGCAGGCGAGCCAGTGCGCCACTAGCATGTAGAAACACAGCAGCAAGATCAGCATGGCGGCGCCGTACTCCAGGTAGCGGTCCAGCTTGCGCACCACGCGGCCCAGCCGCAGCAGCCGCACCACCTTCAGCGCGCTGAACAGGCTCCCGATGCCCTGCGAACACCGCGCGGGGTGAGCCGGCGCCGCCCGCCCGCGGGGGCGCGCCGGACGGGGGGCGGGGGCGGGGGCGGGCGGCACTCACGTCCTCGTCGTGGTCGAAAGCGTTGAAGACGTCGTAGGGCAGGCAGGAGAGGAGATCGATGAGGAACCACGACTTGAAGTAGTTCTTGCGGATGACTTTGGGGTCGGAGACCACCTCGCCGCCGGGGCCCACGAAGGTAGTGTGGAAGTTCAGCACGATGTCGATGAAGAACACCACGTCCACGATAGAGTCGATGACCAGGAGGGACACGTCCTGGAACAATTTCTTTTCATGTTACTTTAAGCCGACGGTCTACACTCGCGTGAAGGGCGCCGCCGCCGCTTCGCTAGCCGCCGCGCCGACACTGCGTGGCCACGCGGTTCTGGATGGCAATACTTTATTCAAATTAGACAACATTAGTAAGTACTACGGTGCGGTGTCGGGGCCAGCGAAGAGGTCGGCGCCGGCGCGCGCTCTCACCTCGCTGGTCTTGTTCTTGAAGGCGACGTTGTACGGCACCATGATGGCGGTGTAGAAGGTGAGGCACAGGATGATCCAGTCCCAGATCGCCTTGAAGGCGCAGTAGTGCAGCAGAATGTGCGGCGGCGTCTTGGGCGCCTCCTGGCGGTACTGCGGCAGCACGTCGCCCGACAGCGACATCACCTGCGGTGTCCATCTCGCACTACCAGCTCACAGGACATTTAACATTTTTCCACAGATCATGACCAGTTCATCCCTGTTCTGTGGGTCCTGCCCGCTCGGTACCACGCCGTGTCACAACGCAACCTCGCTCGTTGTTTCGTTCTTCAAAGACTCGAGAGGTGATTACGGTCTAAGGCTACTCCTAGCGTCATTGTGTCGTTATAGAAGGTATTTTTTACGCGTTTACTTAGGTTTAGCGTTTAACTATTTTTATAGCACCGTGCGACCTAAACCCGCACTTAGGTCACGCTTTGCGCTGTTCAAAGCAGCACATTTTTAAACGGCCTGATGTTCACTAACTTCACACCGTTTAAGAATATACCTACCCATCGTTGCGAGTGTAATACTGAACCAAAGCTAATCAGTCATACATTTTTACACCACTCACAAACTCATAGTAAGCAAGAGAAGATACGTATAAACTGTAACGTGTGGGACCGAAACGCCAATGCCTTTGGCGCCATATTTCTGCATGTTTTCATTTTGGTCTTCGTCGGACAATATTATGTATTACGTTGAAACGCTATACTTACCTAAGTTAGCGATATTAACCGTACTCTGTACCTTTGTTATAAAATTTCTTATCCGATTATATAATTATAGAAACATAAGAATACTTACTTGATTTAGAAATGTTGCATTTTCACTGAATACACACACTTTCAATTATTATACACCATATCTAATATTATAAAATATAGTCTCATAGTGAATACATTTATGCACAAACCAGATCAATCACAGATTCCTATATTAAGTAGGTATTCACGTTACGATAAAGATTTGGTTACAAAATGAAGCCCTACAATATTGATATTTTTCACTGTTTTTTAGTTGAAACCTGTTTGACTTGAACAATATTAAATCTAAAACAATACCACATTAAGCAATCCACGAACAATAGATATGCATCCAAAAATACTAATAAACTAAAATAACAAATCTAGAAGTGATACGGGTAGGTGTAAATTGTGTTTTCCCGTTCTCTACTGGTGGAATGTCAACCTACCCACATTAAAATTTGTGTGTTTATTACTAAGAGTCAAATGAACATCTTTTCATTGCAGTAATTAGGAGATTATTTTTAAATAAATTAAATAGATGGCGGGTTTATGTCGCACGTGCTATAAAATAGTATACGATACTCGCTGCGTAAGTAAGTCTATTAAATACACGGCGGTTAGCACCCTCGCTTCGCTCGGGCGCTAACTACACGCCGCCGTGTATTAATATACTACTTAGACAGCACGTATCGTAATGTACTATAATTTTGGAATCTAACATTCGGAACCTTATAGATTATCTTAAGGCATATGGCACGCCACGTTATGGTAGACGTTCATAATTTACGCGAAATGTTACATCTTATCACGCATGGAGTTACAAAAATGTAGGTATGTACCTATGATCATTAAACAAATGGTTGCATTCCATCAATTTACTAGTAAAAACTGCTTGCGGGACCGCGCCGTCCGTCCGGCTGATTGAGCTATTGTACAAAGTAAGTGTATCAAAATAGTAGGTACCTATATCGAGTGTTAATTTATCTCGTAGACAACACCATAATATTAATGTGTCAGTCCTTTAGACAGTCCGGGCTGTACTAATGCCGAGTGCAGCCGCGACGCGGAGCCACGTTGTGCTATACAAATGTACGTGTTTACGAGCTGCCCTCGGCCGCACCGGGCCGGGCCCGTCGTAAAGGGCGCGGATTCATTGACGAACTCGATCAGGCAATAAAGATGTCGTAAACGGATTGATGGCGGACGGTGCCGTTGAGTGCCTCTACCGACGATTGTGCTCACACGTTATGGCCTCACGATGGTGTGTAATTTTACCGTGTTTGTGGCCACAGCCGTGCGTGCGACCAGTTACGTATAATTTTCAAAACAGTATCATTCACTGCAATAATATTATTTGTCTTCCATAATTAATTATGATGCTAATGAATTTAGGTTTACGTTTTTAATGATTATTCTGTTACTGTAGTTGCTATTTTACATAACTGAAAAGCAAAATACTGAGTGTCGCAACGTTAAAATGAGGAATGGTCGACACCGATCCACGCGTGAACTCCACCCAGGGGTGCCCACCGCCCAGTGGACAACATCGCACAGCGGATAACTGGAAGCAACCGAACGCTCGAGGAGTATTGAGGAGCGCACGCGGGACCCCGCTGCTGGTATAGAAATGCGCGCGGGGACAGCCCTGACAGTGTGTCGCGAGGAGGGTTACCAGATCCAAAAAATATGTATCCTGAGAAAATCTCTGACTTTTTGCGGCTGTAGCAATTACGAGCATTGACACAATTCAATCTGAAGACAACATCATGCGATGACTTTCATAAAATTGTTATGAAAGACCAAGCGGTTACTGAAAACAATATCCGGCAGTAAGAAGTATCTACTACGTAAGAAGTACCTACTAATTACTACTATCCTGAATATTCCACACTCACCCTCTTTCCATGATAGAGGGATAAAATGCCGGAATTATGTTAAAAAATATTCCTGTCGTCTTGTAACCCTGGTCGCGGGCGACTGAGGCCCCAAGCTTACTAAAACAAGAGGCATGTACAACATCGAGGGTCATACGAAGTGGAACATTTTGTACTTAGGAGCTCGTCCCGGGAGTAGTTCAGGGGAGTGTGGGCGACAGATCAGCAGTGCCGTACTAACGTGCGCCAGGTGGCTCTGCCGCTGCGGCTCCTTGAGCGCCGGCAGCGCCGACACCAGCACGGAGCGCGACCGAGTCACCGACCGCGCCAGCTTCGCGAACTTCGACAGTCCTGCGACAGACGGCGCACATCAGCGCAGCTCGCAGTTTGAGTGGAGCCAAGAGAATTCACGAAGCGTTTTGGCTCCATTCCTCGGAAATAGTACAAATAAATGTATTACATAAAACAATCTAAGTACTTTCGTCTTCGATACATGCTCGCTTATACCACCAGGCGTTAAAGTTATCAAATGAAAATCTGTATTGGAATAGCAGTAGGTACTGGGATCTGTATTCGAGAAGTAAACGGCGTCGGTAGATACTGGCCTCCCTTGGGGTCGTCCGCGTCGATGGGCTGCTTCAGCGCCGTGATGTCGCGGAAGGTGAGCAGGAACAGCACCACCAGCTCGCGCTCGTTCCGGATCGGCGCCACGTGCACCAGCAGCCACAGCGGCGTGCCTGCGCAGCACACGCGCGTCACCGGCTGCCGGCTGCTGCGAGCAACTGCCGGCCGCGGTCACACCTAGCTTGGTCACACATTCTCGCAGGACAACTCGTCAATACTTAGTCGAGAACCAACCCGTGCGGCCTGAGAGATCGGCCCTTTGGCGGAAGTCTGGGGCCGGTTGGATCGATCAGTGCAATCTTCGCCCACCTGCAGCTGGTGGGTTACAGGACAAGCTTGCTTCCGCCCGATCGGATAATAGGCGTATATACCCACACACACCATACATTGCAATGCAATTGCTACCCGCTCGAGTTATACTTATCCTAAAATATAGGTAGTACCTACTTACCTACATAATATAACGCTATAATCTTTTACATGATTGAATTGTACGTAGATGTAAAGTAAAAAAATGCCACAATAAACTTACTTCATTTATTTAAAATAAGCTTAGGTAGGCTACTACGCGTTTGTGTTAGATTGCAATGGATACAAGATAACGCGACGATTTCAGACCAACAAAGAAAATCTTTTTCCACTTCGGTCTATTATGCCACCTGCGATATCAGTTTTATTCATCTGCAATTTGGAAGCTAACGTAGAAACATATATAGCTATGTTGATTGTAGAGGTACGCTACCTATACCGAGTGGCGCGTACCTATACTCATTACCTAACTCCACGAACGATTTGCCCTTTACACAGACTTCGACTCCTACATAACATACATTCCGCTGTGTTATTTACCATGCAAAGGTATAAAACGGTCAAAGGCGAATGCGAGCAGGGCAGGGGCGGCCGTAGTGCACGCAACGTCGGGTGCGAACTCAAGGCACCTTATAAGTATTCGACCGTTTTTTAATAGCCGAAGCGTCGCTCGCCCAAATACAACGCGCGCAGGCAGGTTTGGATATTAAATAATTTCATGAAAATTATGCAGGGGTAACAGTCGGTGCTATGGCGCATTTATACAGGGCGGCGGAAACATTGGAGGTCACGGGGGTGGGGGCCCGTACTGGGCGGCCGGGGCGCTACGGGGAACCACACGCGGGGCACGTGGAGAGCTGCAGTCGCGGTCGCGTGCGTGACTCACGCCACTCACATGTACCTACTATAGTGCCCAAAGCACGGATCTTGGCAAATCTTCAACCTGTTTGCTCGCAACGTGCAGTCACACTGCACCTGTAGCGACACCGGGCCACCAGTATGCCCCTGTGGCCATGAAAAGGATCGCCTCAAGGTCGACTACATACTTTTTACTTTGGATTATTATTTCAGATAATACTACCTAATGTTAGTAGGTACAATTTTTTAATTGTGACCATAACTTTATTTTCTACGTGGTATAAGTGCGGCAAACAATATCCAAACGAACCGCTTATGAATCGTGTAAAAATGGGCTACGAAATTAATTAATTTAAAAGCAACGTCCAGTTAAGTTTCTCATTACCTGCGCGATTCAATTGTGCTGCTAACGAAATAAGTAAAATGAAATAGCGAGGTGAGAGGAGGCATTGTTTACGCGGTATACATGAAAACATAATGAAATTGGCGCAGCCGAGGGACGCCGCCGGCTCGGGACACGCGCCAATCAGCCCCGGACCACTAAATGGCCGCAACCATGGTGTGACATGCCTAATATTGTATTCATGTTACCTCTGCAGACTCTAAACTAAACTAAACTAAACTAAAGAGAGTAAATCACGACATGTTCATATACGAAAGGTAAAAAAACGGCCTTAGTGTCACTAGTACCATTGATTTGTATCATTGATGGTACCTACAAGTGACACAACTTTGTATCCTTAGTACCAATAATGGTACTAGTGACAATTAATTGGGATCAGTATAAGTGGCATCATAAAATAAATATTCATAGTATCGCTAGTAAGTACCTACCATTAAATGGTTTAAATGGTACAACTAAACAAACTTGAAGTTGGCACAGCTACCGTACGTGAAGTGGTAACAGGGCCCAGGAAGTAAACAGTACCTATGTAGGTACTTGTTAAATCTTCAATCGCTGGAGGAGGGTTAACATTTTCATGCATTTTTTTTCCAATTTTGTGAAAGTAGGAAATCGATGTTGCAGTTAAGCGACAATAATTATTATTGTATATATTTAGGTAGGTAAGTAGATAATAAATAAGTGAGGCAGGCTTTCGTCGTAGGATTTGTGTTAGTTTTTCTTACAAATCCTGAACCGTAAAAACCAATTAGCGAAATCGACAGTTCGACTTGCACTTGGTGGGTTTGAATTACCAATAGCTAGCTATTAGCTTTGAGGTGCCTTCGCCCGACTGTAACAGGGTAATTATGCCTACGTAACGCATTTTTAAAGGAGGTAGAGTACACTACTATAGTAGGTACAAAAATAAAAATGTAACATGTTGGGGTCTCAGACTCTGGACCTGACAAACAGACAGAGTGCGTACACCACAAGGCTAAACTTAAGAGGTCATTTCAGACATTTAATTTTAAATTAGATAAGCTTTTGTATCGACAAGTTTTATGTCTGTGTTAGTAATTAAGTAGTATGGATATGGATCAAAGAATAAAGAATAAAGGACCAGCCAGTGTTTCGTCAGTGGGTTGAATTTAAATACTAATGTAGGTACATACTGTCTTTCCACAAAAGTTTAGACCAGTTAAACGTACCTATCTAAAATTCCTAAAAATCGACGTCTATGTATATGACTCGCGTTTTCTTACTCAATCTTGGTATTCCTAATTACTTTACTTGTGTATTTGTTATTGTGTTAGAAAAAGCGAGGGTTAGACGTCGATTTGTGGAGAAAATATTTAGACTCATCTGTTCAACTCTGGTTTAAATGTTTTGTGGTGAGACCGTGTCAAATCTTGCAAGTCAATTTTTACCTAGTTTTCTTTGTTCATTCAGTTTAAATGTACGGTTTTGAAGTTACGAGCACAATATAATATTACGGTGACAGAGCTGATGGAATGATATAAACGTACCTACAAGAGGAACCCTTCCGCTAGCTACTAACAGTTAGGTACCGACAGCTAACCTTAGGTTGATGATGCCGCACTATCGAACACCGTAATAGAAAAAATGTCTGATAGTACATAATATCAAGTTCCCAACTCAGTTTGCCAACCTACACTCACAAAGGGTAGGTAGGTACGTATGCTATATCCTAATATCTCCTAATACAAGTCAGGAGGCCATCCAACTCAGACTTCACCGTGTCATGGGCTGGGTCTAGGCTGCGTCATTTCACATAATTATCTCCAAGGACGCGTCTCATCTGGAGGCAGACAGTAGGTGAGCGGGTTCGGTTTAGCAACGAAATAAATACTATGGTTCTATAAATAGCAAAATCGGGTCAAGTCACGAGTAGGTAACGACTGATAAGTAATAATAATTAACTATGGCCGACCTTCGCGCTAAACGTTAGTAAGTACTTAGTACGAATTTGCAAACCTCGCTGTAAGTTATGGATCCATGGCATGCAAATATGGCATGCTAATTTTATAAAGTTATCCACCTGCAGACTGCACCAATGGCGGTGATTAGATATCTAGCCAAATTAAGCTTTATCAAATTACCCGTAACGTCGCTATATTTGCATGCTACACCTCAATATCCACGTCCGGGATATTATAACTGTGTCGCCAGAGACATGGTAGGAGACGTTGGCGTACCTCATTCTTGACATGAGTCATGCAGAATTCATGCGGGATCCGTTCGTGCCCGGCTGTGCCCGCTCATTATGTCTCCATGCCTGCTCATGCCGCGACCGTGGCCGGTGGCGCCCGCTACTCACGGTTCTTCTTGTAGAGCAGGATCTCGAACTGGTCGGCGAGGTGGTGGTCGAGCGCGCGATCCACGCGCTCCACCGCCTCCTTCTCCGTCAGCTCGCCGTACATCCACGTACACCTGCACACACACGCACGCACGCACATGCCTGCACTACAGTACTGTTCGTCGCAACTCCACCTCTATGTTGGACGCTAGCTCTACTGTTCGCAATGTAGAGGATCAGAACGTGTAGGTACGTGATTACGTGTTACTGCAGCTTGTTGGGTATGGGTTTCTTAATTTTCGGGTGACTATATTCTCGTTTTTCCAAAAACATACTTATGTAGAGACCTAGGTATACTTAATAGGATGCACTTGTCAAACGAACTCCTCACTTTTATCTACACTAATATTATAAAGAGGAAAACTTTATTTCTTTGACTGTAATGAATAGGCCAAAACAACTGAACCGATTTGAAAAATTATTTCACTATTGGGAAGCTATGCTATCCCCGGGTGACATAGGCTACCTTTTAGCCCGTAAAAATTAATGGTTCCCGCGGGATAGTAGTTAACGCGGGTGAAACCGCGAGGTGCTTCTAGTGTAGGTAGGTATAAAAGACGTAATATTCGCGGACAGATAATTACCATGATTTTCTCGCAGCGTGTTTTGGATATCGAACAATGCGAACGTGCGATATCCAAAAAAAAGACGTTCATGTAGCAATTAGGCGGAGAAGCAAGAAGTAAAGTATACCGACCTGCAGCTCTTCTGCATGACCTCGGCGCGGTTGTAGCCGCTCATCTTGCAGAAGGTCTCGTTGCAGTACACGATGGGGTAGTCCACGATCTGCGCGTTGGCCAGCAGGAAGCTGCTGTCTGCTGCACGCACACACGCACACGTTACATGCAGGTACGTCACTGTTCGCCGCGCACGCCATCATGCCCGCTACATAGGTATGTAGGTACTTATTCTATGTCCCAGCAAGTGCGTTGGCTATGATTACTGTTACGAATATGCATTGTTTTAGGAAAGCGTATAAATAAATCGTGTAATATACACATTTGACCAGTCAACGATGTAGGTAATCATAGAGAGATGTACCATCAGCATAAAATAGCTGATCAAGAGGTAAAATACTCAACTATTCTTACATAAGTAAAGAATATCTTTTTTCATGAAAACTTTCAAAGAGAATCCTAAATAATGTTCGTGAAAATCGTAGCGCATGTATAGGTACATCGCTGAAATAGAAAACACGCATTAACTATTAAAGCACATTGATCAATATACAGCGGCATCCTTCGGGAATTTAAATGTGAAGCTAGGTATACATACCTACGCATTACGCGTCCAACCTACAAGAAAGCGCGCCGCCACAGTGGCAAGGTGCGGAGAAGTGTCAAAGCAGAAGCTACCTATATTTTTAAACATTTATAAAAACGATTAATATGATTTAATTTCGTATGGAACGGCGGCAGCGGGAGGGTCGTCCGTTAATAATAATGATGTTCCAAAATTCGGTCGCTTTACGAGTGGTACCGAAACCGGAACGTTTCAGGATCCGGCCGTCAAACCGGAGCTCACGACGCGCGAGCGGCGCGGGATGGCGGCCGTTATAATGGCCTGCTCGAGGAAACGCACGCCCACCAACAACCGCCAAATGACTAATGGAAATCCCGATTGCCGCCAGTGAAGTTCGTTTCTCCACGTTCTTCGATATAGCGATTATCAGTCGGTACAACAATGTACCGCTGCAATGTGGATTTTTTGTTCATCTGTATCCAATAAGTAGGTAGTGGTGAGGTGTTTAGAGCCGGCAATGCCGGTATAAATGAATGGACAATGACCGTCTAGCTTTGGTGGAAACCTGCGACATTCAAAATAAACATCGATAACGAGCATAACAGCTATACCAAAAACCTATTGAAAAAAAAAAAATACTTATAGAAATACCTACCTACGCGTACTTAGGTTAGTCCAATTATTTTGTAAGAATGGTTCTTTCATATTATGGTCAAAGTAATGGTAGGTATCTAATTCAGAGTAAGTAGGTAGGTATATATTATAAGTATATATATTATTTATATTATACGTCTATTATACCCTATCATACTTATATTATCCGAAAATACTTACAACTTACTAAAATATCTACTTGGTAACTCTAGGCAATTTTTTCAGGCTCATTATTTACGTACCTACCCATCTCGGCATATTTAAAGAGATTGATGGCGTGCCAAAGCGGAGGGAACCTCGGCCATGACTACACACGTTTCAGCGATTGAGGTCGCAAGTCGGAAGTAGGTACGGGCGGGGCTTAGGTGAACCGAGGAACACGTAGCCTTAAGTAGGATCATTACCATGCGCGAGTAATGAATCATTCGCCAGAGCCTCGGTTCGGAAGGGGTTAAGTGAATAGGTAGGTACCTACACTTCGTATTTTGGCCCATTATCCTAGACATTGAAACAACACTCGGCTTATAGTTTTCAATTTGGCTGGAAGGTATCGTATGTAGTCAGTTTACATTAAATTGCTGAAGTCATCAAGTTGGCACAGTAGGTAATCCAAAGTTGATTTTGGGATGAGCTCTATCCGTGGCCGTCGGTTGGATTTCCACGGCATAAAGGAATCGGCGGACAACGATCTACGGCTGCCACTTGGCGCGGCAGTAGGTAAGGTACCAAGAGTGAATGTAAGTATGATGTAAGGGTACTGACGCTGTGAGGAAGAGCGGCGGATGATGTTCTCGAGGAAGGTGTTCTGAGGGGCCACGAGCCCCCGGCGGCCGCCCGGCATGCCGCCGCCGCATGCGCGCTGCGCCTCACCTCACATGCCGCGCGCGCACCTCGGGGACCATCGCACTGCGCACACACATCAACTCACATTTAGGTACTACATCGGACTACCACAAAACAACAATAATTATTCATTCAATATCATTGCTAGAGCTCCACCCAAGACATCGCTGTCTAGAGGCGATGTCGAATGTTCCCTCTTGCTTATATACTCTTTGGGTCGAATGGTCTGTGTGTACGAGGAGGTATACCACGCCGCGCCGCTCGGCCGTCACTCCGGAGGAGGCACCGCGAGAGTAGAGCTGCAGGTGCAGCTTCAACTAAACCCTTAGTATGATTTTAAAAATTGTTATTACCTAATTAAAACAGGAATTTGATTTAGGGTAGATACGTAGGTATACCTACCTACTATACTCGTACCTATACTTAGCTCGCAGTTAACTAACATAAAATAATTTAACATAGACACATTTATTATGATTCTGGGGTATGTATACCCCCACTGCATGTGGGATAGACGCAAAACCGCCAGTAAGCCAATAAATAGCAAGAGGGTTTCCAACGCTGCACGAAGATATCTGAAGAATCTAATAAGATAGATTATGATGTACTTACCATTAACCTAAGGCTAAGGCCAGGTGACCCTGGCGTACTAAGTCTGGGAATTCAGTAGTTCTGTATAGGTGTTGAAACGAGGACTAGCCTTCAAGGAAGGAAGAAGGATAAATATAAGGTATCTACCTAGGTACTCGTAGACAAGATGAATAGAAAGCTCGTGAGCTTACTGAGAATTATCGCCACAACATCAAGACCACCTCCACGCTATTATTCTGCTCGACTCCACCAGGACAGCTGTATTGACACTAGTTAGTTAATTAACTAGGATATAGCTACCTACGTCACAAGTGAATAAGTAAAAGAGACGATCGTTATGTTGCTCACTTAAACCAAATAGCTCCTCGGAGTAGCGCAGCTCACCAATTTTGTGGGTGACAGATTTAACATTATCACTACAAAAGACACGTCCAGGTCACTCACATCGATTTACCTACTTCTGTCAAGTGAAAGCGGTACGGATTACCGAAACATCTAGGTGGGTAGTTAGGCACCTACAAACGGACAGGATGTGTAGCTGCCGAATCCAGCGATTCCGCCGCCGACCCGACCGACAGATAAACATAGAGGACGAGGAGCGACAGAAACAACCTTCCGGCGAATGCAGCGCGAGCCGATCGATAGTGTTTACATGCGGCCAGCGGCGGCCTCCGAGGAGCCGGGCCGGAGCCCCCCGCACTCGGCCGCAGCACCCGCGGACCCACCTCTCGGAGCGGAGGGAGCGCATCGGTGCGGCGGCTCCGGTTCACGTGCGGCGCACCCCGTGTGTCTGCAGACCGCGTGTCGCGCGGGGAGCGGTGGCGGCGGCGAGCGACGGCGGACTGGCCGGACGGAGGCGGCGCGCCGCACGCATGCGTGCCGCTCGAGCGGCGGCCGCCCGTCGCGTCGCCGGTGTGGAAGCCGATCAGCCGACGCAGAAAGCGTCGGATCGCTTCCTCGAACGATTGCGCTCGAAGACCACATCGATCGGCGCGTTTACTTTTTATATTGGTAGGTAAAGGTATATACCTACTTAAGAGTATGAAATCTGTTTTTTCAAGACTTTTCATTCACCTATTAGTCAGGAATAGGATGTAATGACAGAGAAAGACATATAATATTATGTCGATCCTCGTCGTGCCGTCCGTATATAGCGACGTTGGGTAAGCATACCTACATGTATACCTACTAATGTTATATATAGGTAGGTAAGTAAATTACCTAATCTTAAAGTATAGGTAGCTGTAGGTATACAGTAGGTAATACGTAAGTAGTTGATAATCCTGCTTTATTAGAATTAGAAGTGTATATAATATATCGTCGCCGTAGAAGCGAAATTAGATAACTAACAAAACCATTTTCGCGAGATAAAGCTGATTTAGTGTTTTTTTTTATACTAAAACTAAATAATTATTATACCGTAAATAATTATACTGTCGGTATTTTTATATGTTAATATAGGGTTCATTGTGCATCTTTGGAGCTTGTTGCAAAACCCATATCATATTAATTCAAAATTATAAAAATCTTTAAACAGTTATCTATTTTTGCTTCTCTGAGCTTTCGGAACTAACATGTAGTTGTCTGCTTTATTGTGTTAGTTGTTCAGTTTTGTCTGTTATTTGGAAGAACATTTAGCTGAAAATCAATATGATAAGTGCCATTACTCAGTTTTTCCTCTACAGTAATACCATTTAAAAACCTTTGTGTACTTTTAAGATGTGACAAAATCAAAGAAAACAGAATATAATACATGTAATTTAATTACTTATTTACTTGAAATACACATAAAACTCGGGCAAATAAGTGTGATTATGGTGGGTATATATTTTTCTAAATTAAACTGAATCAACAATTAAAATAGGCGCTCCTACCTAAAATCTAAAATGATGGTTTTAACAGAACAACTGCAGCAGAATTATTTTACTATGATAGTGCCAAAGCCTTTCCGGAAACCGACATGTTCAGGAGGCTGGAAGTTGTCAAACCTGCGTTCGAGACGGTTCGTAAGGACTCTTCAGAACAGCTTATACACAAGGATCAGGAGCGAGATGGGTCTATAATTCTTCAATAAGGTATTGTCACCTTTTTTGAAGAAGAGCACCACCATACTCCTGTGCCATGTTTCTGGTGTGATAACCTCGAGTATGACACAGAATTAAATAAGTTCTGAAGGACTAAAAGTATCGGTTTTCCACCCGCTCTCAGAAGTTCTGTTCTGATTCCGGCATCGCCTGGCGCCTTGTTGTTTTTAAGCTGTTTGAGAGCCATTCTAATCTCGTACAAGCTAATATCTGGGATGTCTTCAGTGTAGTGTCGGGTTAGTTCAGCTCTGGTGTCATGAGCTAAACTGACAGTGGGTTCTCGTGTCGAGGTGTATACAACTGCTCGTAAAACCTCTCAAGCTCTCTCTTATTCTCCGACTTCGACGAGACGATACTGCCGTCCTCGATCTTCAGCTTTGGCACGTGGCTTTGCTCAATAGAGGAATTCCTCGCAAACACTTTCGAGCCCTGGTTCCGCTCGATTGCGTCCTTAATACGTGGTGTATTGTAGGTCGTGTTGCAAGGATTTTGAGATTCGTCTATTGAGTTTGCCGTATTCTGACATATCAGCTGAAAATTGCAGTATCATCTCAGTCCGGTTTGCCATTAATTTAATTGTTCTGTCAGAGAGCTTTTGAGGTTTACTCCAGCGTGGGCTCTTAAAGTGCTTTCAACCCACTGCTTGGACAGTTTCCACCAGCCCATTGTTTATCTCGTCCACAGTTTCGCATTCGGCTAGGCTCTGGAAGCGATTGGATAATCGCCAAAGTTCCAGTTCAAAGTGTTCGGGGTTCTGGATTTGGGCAAGGCCAGGACGGAGCGTGGACTTCACCAGACGTGACCTCTCAAGCTTGATATCGATATTCAATGTGCCTCAAAATTAAATATTTTTTTTATATTTAACAAAACGATGATCGCTATCGGTTTTCACCTTGGCGGTGGATCACGGAGCCATCATTGAATATTCGCTTCTTAGTCGTGATGATGAAGTCGATCTCATTACTGGTTCAACCATCGAGGATCATTCACGTCTATTTCCTCGATGTTCGCTTCTGGAAGAAGGAGTTCCGTATAACCCCACTCTTAACCCTACTCAACATTCCGAGTACATACTTAACATTCCGTGAGGTTCGCGAACTTTCGCGTTAAAATCTCCCATAACAACGGTGATGTATGACTCGAAGACATGTATGGCTTCGGATATCGCCTCATACAATGCCTCTATTTCATCGTCAGGGTGTGTCCAGGTCGGCGCTTATGACCTGTATGACCTTCAGCGAATACCGATCGGTGATTCTGAGTATAAGGTACGCTACCCTGCTTGGCACACAATCGACCTTTACTACGTTGTTTATAAGGGATTCAGGGTGGTCCCTGGGATTTTCATTCTCCTTCACGGAAGAAGAGCATGTTGCTGGAATCCAGGGTTACCGTATCCTGTTCCTCTTTTCGGATTTCTGATAACCTCACGATATCCCATCGCATCTTGCTCAATTCTTCCTTCAGCTCGACAATTTTCTCGTCAGTCCCGAGCGTGCGGATGTTGTGTGCTACCAGGGCCAGAGTCCATTTGGGGTGGTAGCGGGACATCTGCCGGGGATTTTTAGCACCCCTTGCATATAGGAAAGAAAGATTAATTGTATGTTGTTCTTTTTTGTCACAGTTTTTTTTTCATATCTACTTTTTACGTTGAGGCAAAACTGAATAACGGTCATTATGCATTATATTTGGTACCATAATGATGAATCTAGGAAATTATTCATTATTTGGTCAATTATTCAATTCTTCCTCTCATATTTCACACCCATTATTGAATGTTCATTTCTGTCACAAGAACTTATTTTTTTAAATATCTTAGGAACGAAATGAGACAATTGAACGAGCGTAAGTTCAAAAGATGCAGCTTACTTTAAACTATAACACAATGCAATAAAGTGGATTTTGATAAAAGTGTTAGTTGTTCAATTTCGCTTCTACGGCGACGATATATACCTATATATAATATTATATACGAGTATATACACTTCTAATTCTAGAATTAGAAGTGTATATAGTATATTATACAAGGTGTATCGGCAAGGTGTAGTAATATTGAAATGTGGGTATGTGTACCCGGTGATGAATCATTTGCCAGGGTACTAAAACCTGAAATCGATAATCGATTTTTTCACTAAAATTCACAAAATAACTAAATATTACAACCCTAACATGATACGGATGACGTCACGTTACGCGGGTCACTGGCATTGAATTATTTTTGTCGCAAATAGACCGCGGTGCACCGCGGTCTTTGAATTTTGCCGACAATATTTTAGGGTTCAGTATTGTTACAAAGTTGAAAGCCTCTAAAATTCATTTCAGATACTTACCGCCTTAGAATAGAATTTTGGTATGTACATTACACGGACCAGATATCAATCAGCCGCCAAGGAATACTTTTGTCCGGTTGCATCTGTCCGGGTCGGTACAAATCGGTAAAAATCATTATTTAAAAAACAAACGGAACCCTAAGTAGGTACTTTTATGAATTTGTCTTGACGGATTTGACGTTCACTGACATTGCCCAGCTGATAACTAGGGTTGAACGATGGTCAGTTTTGCAGTAAACTTTGACGTGTCTTAATTCATTACCCTACCTACTTACAGATTTATAGTACCTCCAGACTACTTCGAAATAAGTATGTGTATGCATAGTTTCAGTATTACTACACCTTGCTGTTACACCTTGTATATATACTCGTATTATATACTATTATATTATACTCATATTATATACGAGTATGTACACTTCTAATTCTATACTGTCTACATTATATACTTATTTTTATTTTCATGCATGGGCATGCCCAAGTCGCGTTTTTTCTAATTTATTGTAAGTAGGCACGATCCGCAGTCTAACGGTCAGATTCAAAAGTAATGAAGTAGGTATAATAGGTAAGTAAGTATATACATTTTAACTCTAACTTTAGATATACTTAGTGCAATTTCAACTTACCTACATTAAAATTACCTTTAGTCTAATTTAGCTATGTAACCCTTTTTTGGTCTTGGTTTGGAGGTCAAAGGTGTGGAGTGGATCGTGGTGATGATGATCCACTTGAGAAGCGCCTCCAACATTCCGGGAAGTCTTCCGACCGAGCCAGGTGATATTGCTCGGGGACAGCTGTCCAGTCCAATTGTTCCTCGTTGAATCTTCTACTTATACGTCCGGGCCGCGCGAATATCGTTTGCGCGATGCAGGATAGTTCCGTAAATGCCCGCTACGTGCCGTTTTGTCTAGTGTGTGGCGGATGAGGTTCGCCACAGTTTTGTCTTTGTCTAACTTGTGTATATTCTAAAATGTTATTGCATTGTTGGATCATCAAAATAAATAAATAAGACATTGGTGGGGATTATGAGCATAGGTACCTACCTATAAACCGAGCGAGAAGTAAAAATGTTTGATCAAATTTTATGTCACGGATGGCAGCCATGAAACACCCAGTTTTAAGCAATAGGTAAATAATGCTTTATTAAATCAACAATAAAATGGTAACGACTCATAAACAAAAATATTCACGGAGTAGGTAGCATTTCAATTTCACTATTGCGACTACATATTATACTCGGCATCTGGCTATAATTTGTAACTCGGTAGCGGTCGCTCGGCGCCCCCGCGGCGGGGTCGGAAGTTCAATCGGGCAGCCGCGGGGTTATCCGGTTTCGAATACATCATTTTATAACAATAACACAGTGCCCCAGACGGAGTCCGGGACGACGCGGCGAGGGACGGCGGAGCGCCGCTGTCACGCGGCGGAGTCCCGCGGCCGCGGCACGAGCCGCACGCCGCGCCGCAACAGCAGACGGCGCGGCGCCGCCCCCGCCCCCGCCCCCGCCGCCGCCCCCGCCGCCGCCTCCGCGGGTGCGCCCGCACCGCGCTTGGCGAGGATGACGCGCGTAAACTTGACGGAGCCCGGGCTGCCTTGCGTCGCCACCGCCTGCCGCTTGCCGCTGGTGACGGTGACGGGGCTGGGGGCGGGCGTGGGGGCGGTGGCGGGCGTGTCGTCCGCGAACACGATGGGCAGGCGCATGATGTCGGCGGCGGCGAGGGCGGCGCGGGGGCGCGGGGGCGGCGTCGGGGGCGGGGCGCGGCGCGGCGGCAGCAGCGCCAGCGGCGTGCCGCCCGAAACGCGCGACACCACGCGGCCCTCTATAACATGCGATACAAAACGTTAAACCATTCGGAGTAGAAGACGGTCACTAAGTTACTATTACATCAGTTTAGCTGTATACTCACCGACTACTTCCAAGGCGCGAGCGTTCCTGTAAAAGAGAAGAAGCAGCACTTTAATAAGGGCGGTCCGTCTCGGGCGCACCTTGTGGTCGCCGATGGCAACGGAGCGCACCGAGGGTTCCGCCCGACCATCGCTATGTTGTGCTAGTAGTTAGTACATCTCCGAACTCACTGCGAGGGTGCGGCGGCAGGGGGCGGCGCGGGCGCGGCGGGCGAGCCCGGCGGCAAGTGCGAGTACTCCTCGTCCGCGCAAAGGTCTGTAACGAACGCAACGGTGAGGGCGCGCGGGGGCGTGGGGGCGTGGGGGCGTGGGGGGGTCGACCACGTTACCTATCTCGCGCACGATGTTCGGCAGCGCGGGGCGGCGGCGCTCGGGCACGGCAGTGGGGGGGGAGGTCGGCTCCTCCTGCTCCGCCGTCTCCACCGCCCAGCGCACGCACTCCTCCTGCGGCGACACATCTGCGAGTTACACCTAGACCGGGGCGGGCGGGGCGGGCGGGGCGGGCGGCGCGGGGCGGGCGGGGCGGGCGGGGCGGGCGGGGCGGGCGGCGCGGGGCGGGCGGGGCGGGCGGGGCGGGCGGGGCTCACCACGAGCGCGGCGTCGAGCGCGTGCTGCGGCAGCGCCTTGCGGCGGCGCAGGCGGCGCGGCAGGCGCAGCTCGGAGTCGGCGCCGCGGACCTCCAGCAGGCGGCGCGCGCAGCCGCTCTCTGCGGGGGCCGGGGGCGGTCAGTGGAGGCGGCGGCGGGGGCGGAGGGGGGCGGGGCGCGGCGCACACTCACCGCACACGTTGTTGGGCACGGCGCGCGCCGCGTCGGCCGCGGCGGTGCCCACCACCAGCAGCAGCGGCAGGCGCGCGGCGTGCAGCGCGTCGTCCCGGGCGTCGCGGGCGCCCTCCGCCGTCAGCAGCGGCGGCGCCGCCAGCACGCAGCCCCGCACGCCGCCGCCGGCGCCGCCCGCGCCGCCCGCGCCGCGCGCCAGCAGCAGCGCCGTCGCCGCGCCCGCGCCGAGCCCGCCCAGAATCACCGACCGCGACCTGCATGTTCACATCGTCGGTTGTCATTGCAAACGGAATCATTTCCTTTCTCTTTGCTGAATACAATCACGTATTTTATTTTCTTTATACGTTAGAGCCGCGAGCGTTTTTGTTGGGTAACAATGCCTAAATCTTAAAACCATTTTCAAATAATGGGGTATAGTAGTACCCAACTGATATGGCGCGTCGTGAATCTTCGATCGCGCAGAAAAGAAAGTATGGTCCGAAGATTAACGAAATAATGCTTAAAACTTACAATCAACCTAAGATCACTATTATAAGGTTCATAATACACTGCAGCTGTTAGTTCCATCTCACTCATGTCACGCGGCGATCGCTATGATGGCGGCAGCTGCCGACCAATAGCGGTCAATAGCATGTCCCGCGCTTTGAAAATTCATCTTCTGCGCAGGTACATCGGTAAGCCATATAAGTTGGGTACTACTGTAGCAAATTCGAACTCCTCTCCGAGATAACGAAAATGTATACGTTTTTACACATAATGAAAAAGAAAATCGCGAAACAGAATAAAAAAAATAGCTCACCCTGCCTCGGCGAGCGCGTCGGTTAGAGCGGCACGCACGGCACCCGCGGCGGCGGCGCACCAGGGCTCCGGCGGCGCCGCCTCCGCGCCGCGCGCGCCGCCCACGCCGCGCAGCACGCGCGTGTGCACCAGCGCCGCCAGCCGCCGCTCCCAGCGCGCGTCCAGCGCCGCCACGCCCGAGCTCACCCACACTAGCCACGGGCTCGACTCGGGCCCCACGGCGCCGCCCGCCACGCTCGGCTCCGGCGGCGGCGGCGCCCACGCGCCCGTCAGCCGCTCCGCCAGGCGCGGCACCGCGCGCCGCAGCTCCCCCACCGCGTCCTCGTAGGCGCGCCGCGAGCCGCGCGGCAGGTGCGTCGCCAGCGCCGCGTGCAGCCAGGCGGGCGCCCCGCCGCGCCACAGCGGCGCCAGCGCGCGCCGCAGCCGCCGCGCGGTCTCGCGCGCCCGCTCGCGCCGCCCGCGCCGCCCGCCCACCAGCCGCTCGAGGCGCGCGGCGCGCAGCGCGGCGGCGGCGGCCCGCGCCAGGCGCGCGTGCGCCGGCGAGGGCGCGAGGGCGGCCACGGCGGCCTCCCAGTCGGCGTCGTCGTCGTCGTCGTCGTCGGGCGCGAGGTCGCCGGGCGGCGCGGGCGGGCTGGGCGGCGCGTCGGGCGCGGTGTCCACGTCTAGCGGCTCGTCGTCGGCGGCGCGCGGCGGCGGCGGCGGCGGCGCCAGCAGCACCCGCACGCGGCCGGCGCCGGCGCGGGCGCCGCCTATGCGCGAGCGCGCGTACGAATGCTCGCCCCACACGCCGCGCCGGGAACCCTGCAGGATATTAATTTTTTATGGTGTCCGTTCAAAATTCATTCAACTGGCCATTAAGACAGCATTCAAATTATTACAGCTGATTATAAAACACTTTATGTTGTTTCATTTAAAAATTAATAGGTACTACATGCAGAATGACCAGATGAATACAAGAATATAATTAATATACTCACATGTGCCAGAGTGTGCACGTATGCCACCAGTCGCTCATGGAGGGTGCCCACCTCCCCGCGGGACATCTCCTCGTTCTAGGGACAATACAATAATAGAGCCAAAGAGGAGGTAAAGTGTAAGTAGTAAAGTAGAGGGAAAGTGCACGTCATTAGCTTTGTATTGTCCGCCTATGACATCCCGCTTGTGCACAACTGGGGCCTACCCTCTACTAGTGGATGTCCTGACTTCTACTGCGCTGACCTCGTACAAGGTAACTTGTGTGTGCACCTCATAATATACTAAGGCATATTATTATGTAGTTGAATGAAATAGTAGGCTTCTCCTAGGCAGTGAAGTAAATGGCAATCGCTCACAACAACTAGAGTAACTCACCTCGTGCGGAGAGTCCGCAGCGTAACGGCACACGGCTCCTCCTGTAGCCATCACTATACCGTGGTTGTAACCCAAACGCACAGAATTTTCAGCGCAAAAATATAACCATTAATACTACAATGTTTTATTATTACAATCGGAACAAGTTTTTTAAATTATCAGGCAAATAGGGAATAACACATAATATTTACGAACTATTTTTCACTTTATTCATTGCATTGTATATTGTATAGGTATGTACCTCAAAAAGAAGTGATTTTTACATGATATTCTGAGGATTTTTACGATAATGAATGAATGCGTTAACCACAACAGACAACTTTCAGTCATATTTTTATTTTTTTTAGTTATGGCTTCGCACGGTTTGTGCATATAGCCAGTGTCAAGTATTTTATTATAATAAGTATTTCTTTGCCATAACTAAAACAAAAAAAAAAAAAAAAAGTATTTCTTAATTTCACATTAAGAAAGTCACAACAATATAGCTTTCGTGGTCAAGTAGTCAAGTCAATTATTTACATCGTCAAAGTCACGATTCAGTAAAGCAGTGGATGCTTTACTGAAACTTCCTGGGAGTTTTGGAAAAAATGCAAAATGACACGTTTTTTGAGTTTATAATGATTCGCCCACACTCGTGCACGTTAACGAACACTTGATTAATATTCCACCAATATTACACATTAACACTCGAAGAAACACAAGTTTGAGAAAATAATATAAAATCAACAACGACTCACTATCGGATACCCGCCAAAACTCTTATTTTTACTTACCTAGGTACATACAACTTGAAGCTCCTTAAAGTGTTGTAGGTACAGTAGTACCCAACTGATATGACTTACCGATGTACCTGCGCAGAAGATGAATTTTCAAAGCGCGGGAAATGCTATTGACCGCTATTTGGTCGGCAGCCGCCCGCGCCGCCATCTTAGCGAGCTTAGAGTGAGATGGAACAGCTGCAGTGTATTATGAACCTTATAATAGTGATCTTAGGTTGATTGTAAGTTTTAAGCATTCTTTCGTTAATCTTCGGACCATAGGTACTTTCTTTTCTGCGCGAACGAAGATTCACGATGCGCCTTATAAGTTGGGTACTAGTATACCTCCTACTCGGTGGGCAATCTCTAACACTGGCACAGAATAAAAAAAGTTGACGAGGTGTCAAGGGACACCCGGGTGGAACGAAGTTCTTTTCGATTAATAATAAAATTAGTGAAGGAATTGTAATAAAATTTTTAGTTTTAAAAGTTATAATATATTTTTTTAGGTTCACTAATGATTGACCAAAATATTTATTACAAAATATTACATTACAAACAACGTTTCGTATACAATTCATTTCTTAAGCATGTTATTTTACAAATGCTTCATTTTACAAACAACGTTTCGAATACAGCTCGTTTCAAAAACCTCTTATTTTAGCAATTTTTTTGTTTCGCAAACAATCACGTTACAAGTTTAGTATTTATTTCACAAACGCTTCTCTTGTAAAATCAAGCGCATAAAAAGAAAGAAAATCATCATAATCAAAATAAAATCATTAATAATTATTAGTTTTGAGCGCTTCCCGGCCCCTGCCGCGGCACGCTCGCTTCGCTCGCTCGGCTCGCGCGTTGTTTTGTCGCAGTTCAAACCTTTTTTTTTTTAGGGGGGGAAATGCCTTCGCACTATCCCCTCCACCACGGAGGTGGCGGAAGGGGGCGTGTGAGACTTGAACCCACTAAAACCCCCCCGTGAGCCGTCGATCCGCCTGGAGTGGGGCGAGATGGGGTCGTGTTAGCATTCACCATCTCGCCCCAGCGGCCGGCCCGGTGGGATTACCAGGCCACTACGCCTAGGGAGGGGATGACCTTGCTCACCAAGGCCATCCCCCCAGACATGTGGTGCCGTGCAAGCCGGCGGAGGGTCCCCCGACCCCCCACCAGTGGCACCTCTATGGAGGACGAAGGAGGCGACCGAACCGCCTCCTCCTTCCCCCTGCACGTCTGCGTCGGAGCGGGTCAGCGTGGACGTCTTCCTCTCTGGCCCGCTCCGCGGCCTCCCTCTGCTTCATAACGGCTTCACTGAAAGAGGCCACCGCCTGCCACGATCTCTCACTGCAGAGCATGGCGTTAACCACACTCGGCAGAGAGAGATCTTGTCCCACGAATGCTGAAAGCATGAGCCGCTGCGGGGACCATGCAGCACACGCCTCCAGCGTGTGGGGCGCCGTGTCTTCTGGCCCCCCACATTCGTGGCAGGCTGGGGTCGCTTCCCATCTCGCGATTTGGTACAGGTACTTTCCAAAACATCCATGTCCGGAAAGCACCTGCACCAATCGGAAGGTCAGCGACCCATAACGTCGCCCCATCCACCTCCGGAGAACCGGGCGGATGGCCTCAACCGTCCACTGTCCTGGGACCGGTGGAGCTAGGTCCACGCTGGAGGCTCCCCGCGGGATCTCCTCGCGGCCACGAAGTGGTACACTTCGGCGAGGATCTCTGCTTGAAGCTCCCAGGCGGGATCACTGGCGAGAACGCACGCCGCCGTCCAGGACACCGTCCGGTATCCTCGTATCGCCCTCGTCGCGATGACTCGCTGCGGACGTCGCAGCAGAGTCTTATTATCGCGACCGAGGGCGTCGACCCAGACCGGTGCCCCATAGAGGGCCATACTCCGGATCACTCCGGAGTATAATCGGCGACAGGTGGCGTTAGGGCCGCCGACGTTGGGCAGCAGTCTCCCTAGGGCAGCCGCGGCTCCCGTGACTCTCGGGCCCAGTTGGGTAAAGTGGGCCCGAAAAGTCCACCGCCCGTCCAGGATGAGACCCAAATATTTCATTTGGGCCGCAACCGGTACCGGTACCCCATCCAGTACAACTCGCGTGTCGCAGTTCAAACCTAACCTAACCTAAAATTGGAGCCACTATAAATTTATTAAATAATATAAATATAAAATGAACCGTTTGTCAGATGTCACGTTGTAAAATGTAAATTTGTCGAATCATCATTAAAATAAATGAAGCATTTGCTAAATCTTTGTTTGTAAAATAATGACTTGGCAATTCATATTTTTGGTAAATGTTGGTTATGAAGCGAAAATTTGTAAATTAAAAGTTGGTTAAATGCCAGGATACCATTTTTTATTATGAACAAATATTGAAATGAAATGAAATGAAAATTTATTGCAGAAATTGTGTAGGTACATATAGGATGTTAAGTAAGTCACAGTGAGGTACCAACAATTTATCCATGACGGACGTACCTACAATAATACAAGTAGGTATGGGAATATGGTTTACACTAGGCATAGGTACTCTCGATTCGAAATATCAGGAACTCAAAAGCAAACATAACACATCATGGCAAAACGTCCCATTTCCAATATAATAATAATAATTCAGCCTGTAACTGTCCCACTGCTGGGCAAAGGCCTCCCCTCACTATCGTGAGGAGGGTTAGGCCATAATCCACCACGGGGGCCTAGTCCGGGTTGGTGGATAACATGCCTCCGAATTAATTGTCGGGCATGCTGGTTTCCTCACGATGTTTTCCTTCACCGAAAAGCGAGTGATAATTACGTAGGTACATAATATGTTTAACAAGAAACACATTGGTACGTGCCCGCACTGGGATTTGAACTCGCCACCTCCGTTTTCGAAGGCGAACGTTCGCCCACTAGGCTCTCACCGCTTTTTGTATTGCCATTTCCAATAATTGTATATAATTTGAATAGTCACTAAGTACATAATTAATTAATTAATATTATTTAATGATGTATGTAATAATGATAATGTCAGAATATAATAATACAAAATAAATATGTCTATTATCTAGTTAAATAAGTCTTTTACATTATAAAAACATTTTTCAATAAGCCACTTAAACAACTTTGTCTTATATTGCATAATCGGCGATTCTCTTATACGAGTATGTCTAGGTATTCTATTAAATATTTTAACAGGCATAATAAAACAGCCTTTATGACATAGAGCAGATTTGCGAGTAGGTAACAATAATCTGGTTGGCTCTCTATATTGTATTCTGGAGTTCGTTTTGTCCTTACAATGGTCAAAAAACTGTGGATGTTCTCTGACAAAACAACCTATTTGAAATATATAAAGCCCTGTTAATTTTAATATATTTAATCTCTTAAATAGTGGTTTGCATGAAACCATTGGTCCGACTCCACATACCTATAGCTCTAACACACTTTTTTTGAACTAATAAAGCTCTTTTGATATGAATGGAATTACCCCAAATTATTAGACCATAATATAAAATATGTAATATATTATGATAATAATTATGTAATATAAACTTAATCAGTAGGCTCAATTTTAGTAATAATTCAATGCGAAATGGAAATAAACATATCTGGCTTGCTTTCTATAAGAGAGAGACAGAGACAGACAGAGAAACATGCGCACGCCGCTCGGCTTACAATAGCTTACTATAGCAAAAAATGTCGTTACAATTACTTTTCGGGAGATTTTTTTCCGTCTAGCCCCTTTCACAACGCGCGATAAGGAACTTCGTTCCAAAAATAATAGTAGCTACACTAGCCAGTAGGTATAAAAAAAAACTAGTACCCAACTTATAAGGCGCGTCGTGAATCTTCGTTCGCGCAGAAAAGAAAGTATGGTCCGAAGATTAACGAAAGAATGCTTAAAACTTACAATCAACCTAAGCTCACTATTATAAGGTTCATAATACACTGCAGCTGTTAGTTCCATCTCACTTTAAGCTCGCTAAGATGGCGGCGGCTGCCGACCAATAGCGGTCTATAGCATTTCCCGCGCTTTGAAAATTCATCTTCTGCGCAGGTACCTACATCGGTAAGCAGGTATACCAGTTGGGTAATACTGTACCTAGTTACCTACCTGGCCTAGGTACTAGCGTTTGTAACACTGCCTATTAATCCTATTACCTATTTGCAAGTGCATGCATATTATTGCATCCAACCCACTCTTATCTACTTATACTAGTTGACAACAAGGGAGAAAACGGGAAGAATAACTTATCTTGCATTATCTTTGTAAATAATTTAATACTAAATATATCCCTACACTTTACAAAGTTGTTAAATCCTACACGGTAGGTTTCGCACACTATAATAATTTCACAATAAGTATAGTAGGTACCTAGTCTACCTATTACCTATTACGTATAAGAGGTGGGTATAGGCTCACTCAAGCTCTAACGATTTCGCGTCGGCTTCGTCGGACGTTGCAGGACGTCCATACTGGGCCCTCTTATATTTATTTTTATTTTAATGGCATTAAATTGTGTTTTACATAATAATATTATTCTGAGCTTTTACTATTTGCTGACGACATGAAAATTTTATTTGACTTCAAACATTGAATATTATTTTCAGTTCTATACCTATAATCCGAAGTCAACTTGAATATGCTTCGAAGTTTGGAAGTTTTGGAACCCCCGTTACGACAAATATTTTAACATCCTTGAAGAGCCGCAAAACAAGGTCTTACGACGCGTAAATGTCACACACGAGTCACACAGGATTTACAGTCCGGACCGCGCATAGACGAGTAATCTGAGGGGTCTGATCAAGTTACTACCAGCTGTTGAGGAGCTCTTGAATTAATTTAAGGTTTTGTGGAACACATCTTGGTAGTGCATTTTGTTTTGAAGCATGTCATTCTCGTTCATCTCAAGCTTGCTAGGTGGAATCAGAGCCGCGCTCACAGACCTGTAATGGTACAATTAATTGCAACATTTATTATGTTGCATTAGCATTTGCCTAATTGTGGATTCAATAGTAGTTTGTTTTACAAGGGACGAAAACGACTCATTCTTTACTCGATGTTTTGCCTCAAGCACGAGCGTAGCGAGTGTGGCACATAGAATCGAGTATGAGTGAGTCGTTTGAGACCCGCGTAAAACACACATATTTTCACACCGAGATTGAGATAAATATAATCATTAGGTATACAATTTAAAAAAGCTAAGAATATTTCACAAGTAGTCACATTCACTTTCAAATAAAAAACAATAAAATTCAATTTTTTAAAACCAATTTGCATTGTTGTCAAAATTCTACACACACCTATACAAGATTATAGGCGGCAATTACAAACTTTTTTAAGTTATTCTAATGTTCGCAACCACACGCGTTACATCCAATGATCGCCAAAAATATAGACGAGAATTAGTTTCATTTAAAAAAGTAACTGTTTAGGCTACGCACGGTTTGTACATTAATACAATTCTTACAATCTGGAGTTGTCCATCAATGGAGTAATTATACCAATAGAGCCAGAAGTGAGGAATTTGGGTGCTTTTTATCAATAGTGAAATGAGGGGGTTTTTTAATATTTGTAAAAGTTGTTGTGGTCATGAACTATTTGTATTCTTATAATATACCTGCCCTCAGCCATCAGAAAGTTGAAGGTAGAGCAAGCATGCTCTGTGGGTAATATTTCCACATTGAGGTTGTTGGCGCGTGCAGCAGTGAACACTCGCCCAAACTTAGAGCGGTCATTCGACTCCAGTCCCACTATCTGAAATATTATACATCAAAATAAAGACTATTTCCAGATCATTAGTCCATAGGGTACTTGCCATTCATCAGGCAATCATTAGGTAAGTATGTAGATCAGGTATCCCTGGCCAGGAATTATGGACATAAATCAGATTGTGGTTTAGTACTTGGCCATTGTTATTAAATTTAATTTATATCACTCAACCCTGTGCCCCACTTGCCCTTTTGGATAAAAAGTCATATAATTGATACTCACAAGAAGGTCTATTTTAGGTTCCAGCAGTTTGAATAATCTCAAGGATTCCTCGGTTATTTTGTCCGACTCAAACACCTGCCATGACAAAACTGTTCTGAAATGAAACATTAAGACTCATTCATCTCTCTGAGGAACAATCCGAGTTTGATAAATAATGTGTTATTAATTTTTATACTATGGATTTCAGTTATAGTAGGTACCTACTTGTTATATTTTATGAATGGTGCTTAAGAAATCAATGGAGAACATAAGCCTACAACTATTTTCATCTCAATGAACTACACAAATGACTACCTATTCAAATGGTTTAGTCTATTAGTTGATTGTTGTCAATTAAATTATAATAATAGGAATTGGCTGAATAGTTACCTCGGAAACAGAGCCATTGGGCCTAATACTGTTATACCATTGTTGAGACGGAAACCATACTGTAATAATAACATTCCATTTTACACATTGTACTTACCTAGCCTAGTAATTACATAGGTAAGTTTTTGTTTGCGCTGTGTTTATGTGACTACCTACGAAAACTAGTTCCCAAATTTACTTTAATTTGTAACAGTATTACATACTATTTATTTCCTCTTATTATATCTACCAGTATAGGTACTGTTTATAAGGCCCATGTAGGTGGGTACGTGTTCGATGAACCGACCGTGGCATACGCGTCGATCATGAGGCCGAGCTCCTGCTCCCGGTTGATGACCCGCACGGTCGTCTTACCCTCACCCTCGTATGCAGCCGCATGACGCACACAACTGGAAATACGGTCAAACCATAAGGTTAATAATTAGCAATCATCAAATATTACTCAACAGGATACAACTAAAAGAATACAAACCTTACTAGAGGAGTTTTGTTTTTAGAGGCGAGACCTACACCTAAATGCCTTAGCATTTTTATGCTCATTATTGAATAAAATATTCGATTTCAACAATTTCACGGGACTCGGTGTATGAAGTAAAATTTCAGAGTTATGCACAGATTTATATCATTATATGGTAAACTTCACAGCACAGGTATTAGGTAGCTTCAAGGAATATTTAGCAGTAACTAACTTATAATTCAAGCCTCAAGGATTGACATGACAAGGATAGGAACGGATAGCTCAATAAGAAGTTAGGTTAGTTAGGTACTTATCTATACTATATCTATATATTATTATATAAAAGCAAGAACTGACTGACTGATCGATCAACGCACAGCTCAAACCAGTTGAAACCACGGCCTAGAATCTAGAACCATGAAATTTCGCACAAATATTCCTAATATGTGACGTAGGCGTGCAGTAAGAAAGGATTTTTGAATAGGTAGGTACTCAACCCCTGACGGCTGACTGAAGAGTGAAGGAAGAGTGATAATCTGTGATAAAAAGGGGATGCAAAATATTTTCTTCAGATTTAGTGCGGACTTGAAATTTTGCACATAATATTTTTTTTTTTTTTTAGTTATGGCTTCGCACGGTTTGTGCATATAGCCAGTGTCAAGTATTTTATTTTAAGTATTTCTTAATTTCACATTAAGAAAGTCACAGCAATGTTATAGCAATCGTGGTCAAGTAGTCAAGTCAATTATTTACATCGTCAGTCATGATTCAGTAAAGTAGTGGATGCTTTACTGAAACTTCTTGGGAGTTTTGGAAAAAATGCGAAATGACACGTTTTTTGAGTTTATATCATTCGCCTACACTCGTGCACGTTAACGAACACTTAATGGTTAATATTCCACCAATATTACACATTAACACTCGAAGAAACTCAAGTTTGAGCTAATAATACAAAACCAACAACGTCTCACTATCGGATTCCCGCCAAAACTCATATAATATTAATTGCACATAATATTATTAAAATAATATTTTTTTTTTGTTTTAGTAATGGCTTCGCACGGTTTGTGCATATAGCCAGTGTCAAGTACCTACTTTATGATAATAAGTATTTTTTAATTTCACATTAATAAGTCACAGCAATATAGCAATCGTGGTCAAGTAGTCAAGTCAATTATTTACATCGTCAAAGTCACGATTCAGTAAAGTAGTGGTTTGCTTTACTGAAACTTCCTGGGAGGTTTGGAAAAAATGCGAAATGACACGTTTTTTGAGTTATATCATTCGCCCACACTCGTGCACGTTAACGAACACTTAATGATTAATATTCCACCAATATTACACATTAACACTCGAAGAAACACAAGTTTGAGAAAATAATACAAAACCAACAACGCCTCACTATCGGATTCCCGCCAAAACTCCAATGATAATATTTTTTTTTTGTTTTAGTTATGGCTTCGCACGGTTTGTGCATATAGCCAGTGACAAGTATTTTATTTTAAGTATTTCTTAATTTCACATAAAGAAAGTCACAGCAATAGCATAGCAATCGTGGTCAAGTAGTCAAGTCAATTATTTACATCGTCAAAGTCACGATTCAGTAAAGTAGTGGATGCTTTACTGAAACTTCCTGGGAGTTTTGGAAAAAATGCGAAATGACACGTTTTTTGAGTTTATATCATTCGCCCACACTCGTGCACGTTAACGAACACTTAATGATTAATATTCCACCAATATTACACATTAAAACTCGAAGAAACACAAGTTTGAGAAAATAATACAAAACCCAACGTCTCACTATCGGATTCCCGCCAAAACTCCCGATAATATTATTATTCAATAAGTATTAAGTGACGTTGGTATGCAATATGCACTAAGATTAAAAAAAAAATCTCCTAAGTCGTTGAAAAGGGGATTGCAAAGTTCAATTTCATATGGAATAACTTGTTTTATTGGTCTATCAACTTCAAACTTGGCATTTATATTTCTGAAAAATGTAACACGTGTTTCGTGTATTAATATTCAACCCCTAAAAAGAAAGGAAGTGGTACATTTTGGTAGAAGATGGTGGAAGTCGGATGTCTTAAACCATGCCGAAGTCGAGGTCCCTGGTCTATTTTTATTAATAAGAAATTTTGGTAAAAGTGATACATTTTGGTAGAAAATGGTAGATTTAGGTAGGAAACGGTAGATTTTGGCAGACAATGGTAATTTTGGTAGAAAATAGATATAGAAAGAAAATGTTAATTTTGGTAAAAAGATAGATCTATCAAAAATATAATTTTGGTTCCTCATAGTAGATTTTGGAAGTGATGGTAGCTTTTGGTAGAAAATAGTCAATTTAGAATAAAAATGGTATATTTTGGCTCAAATGGTAGATTTAGATTTTGGTAGGTAAGTATAAATAGTAGGTTTTGGTAGAAAATAGAAGATTTTGGTAGGAAATGATAGATTTAGGTAGAAGTTGGTAATTTTGATAGAAGTCGTATGTTAGATGTTGGATGTCGGATATCGATCTCGAGGTCATGGTTTATTTTTAGTTATTTGGTAAGCAATATAGTTCGCGCGGACGAAGTCGCGGGCAACATCTAGTATTTGAAATTGATTGTGACATTTGGTGACTTGTGTACATAATATTATATGTATTTTCGACTTTTCGTTAGACATTTTGACAACTACAAGTACAGAGTAGGTGTACCTACTTATTTGTTTTAGTGTTGGCTTCACATGATTTGTGCATCCAGCCAGTGTCACGATATTTTATAGGGTAAGTAGGGTTTCAGTGGACCGGGGGGTAGTCGCGTCCAGACCCCGTGCACAGAAAGCAGGCGCAATGAAATACGGTACCTACCTAACTCCATCGATATTGGTTTTTGGCTACAGCCAAGGCTCTAGGTTCCTTGAGGCTCTTCTGCCACTTCCCAAATGAATGGCGGGCAAAATTAAAAACAAAAAACTGTTTATTTGTCATTGTCAAAAAAAAATAAAATTGTCATCATGACATCGCCAAAGAATATGG
Organism: Hylaea fasciaria; assembly: GCA_905147375.1. NCBI lineage: Eukaryota > Metazoa > Arthropoda > Insecta > Lepidoptera > Geometridae > Hylaea > Hylaea fasciaria. The sequence continues at coordinate 11,290,839 of LR990206.1, forward strand.
ATTATGTTATGGATTCTATTCTAGCAAAATAAAAATGGGAATGGGCAATGCAGATGCGCGGATTTTTAAATTGTTGGCTTCTGACTGAAGTAAAGGATTATGGAAAGATCACAGATTAAGTATAGAATTAGATAGGAATAGGATACCAGTATGGAAAGATCGTGGTAGGTAAGTACCTACTTGCTCTTTATACACGATGCTCGTTACATAGTGGAAGAATATTACAATATTGAAAAAAACTGCCTTCCATTTCTCATATTAAATGGAAATATTTCGACGTAATAACCTCAAGACTTCGAGGGCAGGATAATTGTGATAATTCCTCTTCATTTTGGAGAGGAAGAACATAATGAGTCCTGGCCAAGTCGCCGCTCGGGAACTGAGGTCGTGCGGCGGCGGCACGAGCGCGAGGAGTGCGCCCAGCGCGGACATGTGGAGTGAGGTGCGGCGGCGCTGGCTGGTGGGCGGCGTGCTGGCGGCCGTGCTGTGCGCCGTGCTGGCGCCGCGCCTCGGCGCGCGTGGAGGCAACTACTGCATGCTCACCCGTAGCCCATTCTAGAACGCATTGCACTTCATATATTACCCATGTAATTTATTACATAAGTACTTTTAGTGGTTTTTAATATTGTACATCTTGCTCGTAAGCACTTTCGCCTGTTTTTACACAACAATACACACATACACTTACAACAACATACTTGTAGGGTAGGTAGGTACCTTATGCGGGTTCCCCCTTATCTATCAGGTGAGACTGGTCCCATGTTTGCGTTCTATAAGCAAGCATAGTACATTGTGATCCAAGGAGCTTAGTTGAGTATGCACCTTTTTGGATAAACTTATTACCTTATTACTATTAGTTTCAGTAGGTTTTGTTGTATTAGGTAGTTAGTTGTTGATTAGATTAATAAAATTTCTGCTGTGGGTCTATATAATTACGTAGTGTTGTACATTATAGTACATTAGTAGTATTATTAAACATAATTATTATTTATTTATTTATTTATTTATTTAGCCCGTTATACTGGGTGAGAAATTTAATCTTTACAGCTGTATCATTTGGTAGTTATGCTATAGGATGTCCCTCAACTCAGTGTGCCTTTTGGCAAAGGCCTCCTCCAGTGATTTCCATTGCTTCCTGTCTTGAGCAACTCTCCTCCATTTTGGTCCCGCAGTAAGTTTCAGCTCATCTTCCCATCGCATTAGTTGTCGTCCTCTACGTCTCTGGCCATCTCTTGGGTACCAATTCGTTATAATTTGGCTCCACTTTTCTTGTGTAGATCTCAACATATGGCCGGTCCATCTCCATTTTTGGAGGTCTATTTTTTCCAGGATATCTGTTAATTTGGTTTTTGCTCTTAATTGCACATTGCTAATTCTATCTTGCCTTCTTGTTCCTGTCATGCATCGTTCCATGCTTCTCTGGCACTTTGCTAGTTTGTCTCTATGGTATTTTGAAAGGGACCATGTTTCGCAGCCATAGGTGATGCATGGGAGAATACACGCGTTGAATACTTTTCTTTTCGTTGTCATGGTGTGGTCTTTAGATTTTACAATTTCCTTGAGAGACCAGTATCTTTTCCACCCATTAGCAATCCTCTTATTTATTTCCTTGGTTGTTTGGTCTTTAGGGGAGATGATCTGGCCCAAATAGCAGTACTCATTGACATATTCTATTTGTTGACTTTCGATTTCAATAGGTTCTATTTTTGAGTTGGTCATCAGTTTCGTTTTTGTTATGTTCATTTTTAAACCCACTTTAGAGCTCTCAGTATTTAGAGTTTGTATCATCTTCTCAAGTGCCTTTGGACTTTCCTCTAGTAAAACCAGGTCGTCTGCAAATCTTAAATGGTTTAGTTTCCTTCCTCCTATGTTAAGGCCTAGATGTTCCCAGTCAAGGTTGCGAAAGACGTTCTCCAAAACTGCTGAAAACAACTTTGGGGACATTGGATCTCCTTGCCTAACTCCTCGCTTGATCCGGAATTCTTTTCCCACAGCTTCTAATTGGATTTTTGCTTTACTGTTTGTATATATAATTTTGATAATGTTAATATATGTTGCAGGAATACCTTGCTTTTCTAAGCTCTCCCATATTGCCTTATGACTAATACAATCAAATGCTTTTGCATAATCTATAAAAGCTACATATAGTGTTTTGTTAAATTCATTGTATTTCTCAATTATCTGTTTTATTGTGTGGATGTGGTCTACCGTTGAAAAGTTCTGTCTGAAACCAGCTTGTTCAATTGGTTGGCTTTCGTCTAATTTTACGCTTACCCTACTCAAAATGATCTTTGCGAATATTTTGTATACATTCGACATTAAGCTTATTGGCCGGTAGTTCCCCATGTCGTCCTTTGCGCCTTTCTTGTGTAGTAGGATTATATATGAAGTTTCCCATTGTGTTGGTATATATTCACTTTTTAAAATTTGGTTGAACATCTTAGTAAGTAATGGTACTAGTTCATCAATAGTCCCTCTTAACACCTCGTTTGTGATTTTATCTGGTCCTGGGGCCTTCTCCATTTTTTGACTTTTTATTGCCTTTTCCACTTCGCTCTTTAAAATATCAGGTTCCCACTCTGACAGACTGTCAGCTGTTTTACTCTTCAATGGTTGTGGAAGAGAGAGCCAATGCGCGTCTTTGTTTGAATATAGGTCTTTGTAGAATTCCGTGGCTAGTTCGTGTATACATTTCCTGTTAGTGATGGTATCTTCTTTTTTCTTTAGTTTAGGCACCCACTCTTTACCTGTTTCCTTAATTTCTTTTAAAGCTTTTCTTACACCACCTGTTCTCATTATTTGTCTCTCTAATACTTCTAGTCTTTTGTTTTTGCGATCTCTTCTAATATATTTATTAATTTGTTTGCTGATTTCTGTAATTATTTTAATGTTTTCTTTGTTTTTTCCTTGAGCCAGTAAAGATTTTCTGCGGTTTATGAGTTGTACGGTTTCATTGCTGAGTGCATATTTGCTTTTGCTTTTGCTTTTGTTTGTATTGTTAGTAATAGTAAGTAATTTTTCCAATTTTCCATAATTTGTTTTTATATCGCATACACTTTCATATGTCAGCTCTTTTAGATTATCCTTTAACAACTGGCCATATCCTTTAGAACTTTCTGTGTTGATTTGGTTTGGACTATAAGTGGTGAAGTTCTTCCTTGCTTTTTTTGGTGGTGCTGACAGAATTGTACTTCTGACCATACGATGATCTGTGTTAAAATTGAGTTTTGAGATCACGTTTGTATTTAAAAATGCATTGGGATAATTGCTTATTATATAATCTATTTCATTTTTAAATCTGCCGTCTGGTGAAATCCAGGTCCATTTATTTTTTGGGTCTTTTTTGAATATACTGTTCATAAGAGTTAAATTGTGTTCTAGCAAAAATTCCACAAGGTTTTGGCCATTGAAGCTTCTTTTACCATGTCCATGTTTGCCCAATACATACTCCTCCTCGTTTTGTTTTTCTCCGATTTGAGCATTAAAATCGCCCATCAGTATAATATGGTTGTAGGAAAAATTTCTGACGACTTTTGCCAGTTCGGCATAGAATGCCTCCGTCTCTGATTCTGCAGCTTGCTCAGTTGGTGCATATGCTTGTATGATGGTCCACGTCTTTGTATAGTTAGGTATGTTGAGATTCAGCACTGCTATCCTTTCAGATATACCAAAAATGTTTTGTATTTGGTTTTTCAGAGTCCTCTTTATGAGGAATCCTACTCCTCTTTGGCCCCCTTTTTCTCCTTTGTTGAACAATATATAATCTTGGTATTCGTAAATTGCTTCACCTTCTCTTCTCATTTCGCTGATTCCAAGTATGTCCCACTTTATGTCTTGAATGGCAATATTCAGTTCTGCAAGGTTATCTTGGGTTCTTAAGGTTCTAGTGTTTAATGTTGCGATATGGATTCTGTTTAGTTTTCTACTATTTTTAACTGGAGGGTTATGGTCTAAACTTCCCTCGGTGACCAACCGTGGTGGGAAGGTTTTTTGTATAAATTTTGGTTTTAAATTACTATGTTCTTTCTGTATTTGTTTTGTTTTTCCGGTTCTAGTTGATTCTTTTATTATAAGTTGTTTATGTGAGTTTGTTAGTTTTTTGCACTTTCTGAGGTTGAAGTAGTAGTTCTGTTTCTTCCCATGTACTGTAATATGTTTGGTTTCAATATTTCTTTTTGTCCAGTGGTGTTTGTTTTATTTGTTTGGTTTTCACGCTCATTGTAAGTGTTTAGTTTTTTCGGTGTTGGTATGTTGGGGGATACAGTCTTATCTCTCTTCCTTTTTTCACGCTGAATGTCGTTCTGCTTTTTAATTACAAGTTGGTCTCCTCTTAAAAAGGCTATGTTCCCCTTTTTCCATTCTTCCTCCATTTTTGGCAGTAGTTTTTTGCGAACTTCAAGAACATCTTTCGGAAAGTCCTCTTTGACATAGATTCCTGTTGGTAAATTTGCTTTGGATTTTAATATGAGATGTTTCTTCCACATAGTAGAGAAAGTAACAACTACAGGGCGGTTTTTACTGGTTTGCGCTCCAATTCTGTAGATGTTATTTATTTCGTGGCTATCTAAATGTACCTCCGCTTCTTCTATGATTCCTTTGATGTAATCAACAAGTTCTGCCTCTCTTTTCCCATTTTCCTCCACTCCAAAGAATATCAGGTTGCTTTTTCGCTTATCTTTTTCCAGAGTAGATATTTTATGTTCCAGTCTTGTTATTTTAGATTTTAAGTTTTGGTTTTCTTCCATTAGTGTTTTCATCTTTTCATCAATTGCTTCCATAACATTATTAGTAACTGCTGTTGTTAATGTATGGGTTTGTTGATTAAGTTTTTCATCTAGTTTTGCGTCAAGTTTTGAAAACAATAATTCCATTTGTTCGTTCATTTTTTAATTAATATTATTTATTTTTAAATTTAAATTTTTATGTTTCGGCGACACTAAATTTTCTGTGGTAGTTTGCAATTCGTAATGGTAACTCTATTTGTCACTATAATAATTATTTTTGATTGCAACACTGGAGTATCTGTCTTTCTGTTAGGTTGGTATACTTGATAGATGACCGATTGATTTGCGGCCAACTTCACTCTTCACTATTTTTTAGGTTATGTTACTTTGTATTCACTGCACTTTTTTGGATCATTATTGGCTTCTGCCGCGATTTCTCCACTTTTGTATTTGTTTTGATGATTTTCCAATTTCGGACCACCAAAATGTTTTGTGTTATTCGAACTTATTCACTAGTTTTTGATAATTAATCTCGGAGCTCACTAACGTACGTATTGACAGACTAAGTACCGGAACCGGAAAAAAAACAACATAATTATAGTACATTATATTTTATTGCCTTAGGTCAAAAGAGAATTCTCTAATGCCAAAGGGTGATATTGACGTAATTAAAATCCACATGATCTGGACTTTTGTTTGAGTTATTTGTAGTATAATAAATTTATGCTGGAGTTTGATGAAATGAAACCAGTTGTTAAAACTGCAGCTTCTTTCACAAAATCAGAAGTGAATCGCTGCAAACAGTTGTTCAATAGCTCCACTTCCACTAATAGGATTTAGGTGCAATGTAGATATTAATTACTATATTACATATTACATCATGTGAAATGAAATATGTAGAGATACAGATTTTCAACAAATGTTATGAGCTTAGAATAATAGCGTTTTGGTGGAGATAATTACATGGCACTCACGCACACATTGATGAAAAAGTGCCTTCACTTTTGAGTGAAACTACGCATGGAACTATCCTTCTTTGCAATATTATTCTAAGGTTATGAGCTAATTCAATAGCTCTTCTGGTCTCCCAGCTAGACCATGGTATTTCATATATACAATATATTACAATATATATACATATATTTCATATATATAATATAATCGTACAAACCTGTTGTCACTCGACTGGAATAAGAGATTGTTTGTATTTAGCTGCCTATATTATGACGTGTTCCCTATCGTTAATGTCGCTCGTAGTATTATGCGGTTTCCCAAGTGTCCCAAGTCAGAAGCTTTAGTGAAGATCGCACATCCGTGTCGGCAGGGCCCCTCCGCGCGCAGTACTCGTGCTATCTGCCGCTCAGCTACATCTACTACTGCGCGGGGCGGCGAGCGCGCGCGGCGTGGGGGCGGGGCCGGGGGGGGGGCGAGGCGGCGGCCCGCGTGCGGGCGCTGTGCGTGTCGTGTGCGCACGCGTTCGTGCTGGCGCCCGCGCTGGCCGCCGCGCTCCTGGCCGCCGCCGAGCCGGGCGGCGTGCACCACGCGCTGCTGCGCGGGTGAGCGCGGGCCCGCGTCGCCGCCGCCCGGCCGCGGGCCGCGGGCGCCGACACTGTGCCGTGTGTGCAGGGTGCTGGCGTCGGCGGCGGGCGGCGGCTGCTCGTGGCTGTCGCTGGCGGTGTGCGAGGACGCGGCGGCGCCGTTACTCACCGCCGCCAACTACGCCGCCTCGCTGCTCGCCGCGCCGGTCGCGACGCTGCTGCTGGTGGGTGCTCGCCGCCCGCGCGCGGACCGACCGCGCCGCTCTCGGCTGACTCGCCCGTCGCCCCGCAGTGCGGACGCGCTGCGGTGCCGCCGCTGAGCGACGTGGCGGCCACGCTGGCGGCCACGCTGCCGGCGTTCGGCGCGGGCGCGGCGCGAGGCGCCGGCGGCGCGGGGGGCGGCGCGGCGCGCTGCTGCGCTCTGGCGCTGCTGTACGCGGAGTGTTGCGAGGCGCTGTCGGCGCGCGGCGCGGTGCGGCTCGCCGACCTGCTCGCCGTGCTGGCGCTGGGTGAGTGCGGGGGCGGCGAGGGCGGCGGGGGCGGCGGCGCGCTGACGCTCGCGCGTGTTGCAGAGCTGAGCTGGCTGGCGCTGAGCGCGGGCGCGTGCTGGGGGTACGCGCGCTGCGGGCTGCTGAGCGGCGCGGACGCGCGGCTGGTGGCGCTGTGCGCGCTGCCCAAGGCCGCGGACCCGGGTGAGTGTCCCCGCGCCCGCGCCGGGCGGCTGCCGGCGCCGGCGTGTAGGACACGGTGCGGTGTTGCAGGCTGGCAGTCGCTCGCGCGGTGCGTACCGATGGCGCTGTCGCGGCTGCCGGCCGTGCTGCTGCCGCCGGCGCAGGCGCTGCTGCTGGCCGCGCTGCCGCCCCCGCTGCCGCCCCCGCGCGCTGCGCTGCCGCCCCCGCTGCCGTAGGCGCGGACGGAGGATGTGACGTCTACAACTCTACACGTCGGTTATGAGAGATTGCAAATGTACCTGCGTCGTTTCCTGGTCGACTGTCGAGGACGACGACCTCTAGGCTAGTTCGAAACCGAGAGGCCTTAGGATAGCCTTAGATTGAGCTCGATAGCTTCGGAGGGGTCCAAAATGCCTACCTAGTGGCTATGTTGTTATTACACAGGTAGTTAGGTATTTCTAAATTCTTGTGTAAAAATGTTTGGCGTTTCGAACGCTGAGCGCTCGCGTGATAACTTGAACTTACAACTGAGTAAACGTTACAATTTTATTCTATTTTAAATTTAATAGTTAATCATGTTTTTGTATTGTAACAAATCTATTATATACTTACTTGAATATTTTAACGTAGTATTAGGTAGGTACCAGCAATGCTACGAGATACATGGTAGGTACAAAGTGCCTAGTTGGCAGGTTTGCTTCAATCATAACATGCTGTGTAAGCGTAGGTATAGATAGGTATGTTTGTATTTCAAATGCAATGTAAGTACCTATATTGAATTATTGGTACCTACCTACCTACCTCGGCCGTCGGCAATGGCGTCCTAGCTTATGTCACTAAAAACGTTGTTCAATTAGGTATATTATTGTAAAAAAAAAAACAATGGTTTTGGTGAGTATAGTTATTTATTTTTATTAACTTATCAATTTAGTATTTTCGTTATCACATTTGGTTCCGAACTAGAGAATTGATGGCTTATGGCTAACACTTAAGGCTATAATAATACGCAAGACTCACGTACCTAACTAATTAAATGTTTAAAACTATCGTAATCACAGTCATACGTTTTCCTTACTATATAATAATTAATACTTAGGTACCTACCTGTAGTAGGTAAAGATACTAGGTAGGTAAATATTATGACTTTATTTCCCACTGGGTTACCTACTTAGATATTAGGTAGGTATACTTATACTTAATAGTACCTGTCTGTGAATCCTGTGATAAGTAGGTAGGTACATAATTTGTCGTGTGTTTGAACAAATAGGTAGGTACCTATTGTATTTGTGCGCCAGGTAGTTAAAGGTACCTAAACTTACCTTATTCCTTTAGGTACACTTTCCTGCTATACCTAACTTTTCGATTGATTCGATCGATGAAATTCTAGAAGTTATAAACTCATTTAGAATGGCTGTCATTTGAGCAGAAAATTGTGGCGCCTAGCTGTTATCAACGTAAAATAAGTTACTATAGGTAACAATAGCAACATACCTACGAACTGCAATTAAATATTGGATAGTTGTAATTCTACAGCTATAAGTAAGTACTTATATAAACACAGAATATCATTTATTTATTGATTTGATTGGAAGACCAACATCAGAACTAAACTATAAGTAAATAAACAAAAATAATGTTTACTAAGTAAAGTCCTCGTCTTAGTCGTAGGTACGAGTAGGTACCTACTGGTGGTGTTGATCCCTGTCAGGTTATTTGTGCGTATTATATTTACGACACGTAACATATCTGTAGGTAAGGTCACGTTGTGCTGACCAATATTTTATTTTTCTTTTTTTTTTATCAATTTCAATTATTTTTTATAAATACTTAGATGTCCCTCCCACGTCGCCTATCGTTATTTACGGGAGACAACGCGGGGCGCGACTAGTTCTAAAATAGAAGTAGCCGATATGTTACTCTTTGTTACATCAGCAATCTGCAAAGTTGGCAAGAATACTACTTACGTACCTAATACCTACTCTATTGCATACAACTTAATATATATAAATATCGTACGGCGTACCTACATACCTAAAGTAAAGCACTCGTCTCTTTGTGGGTATATTTTAATCACCCACTCTAAATAACTAAATAGAAGTGGAGCCTAATTACCGCCAGCAGCAACGGCCGAGTGCGCCGAGGCGGAACTCACACAAAATGAGTCTGTCAGATCGGACGTGTCACTCCGGCGTGTTGGTCGTACGACGGGGACAACGGACCTACATCATAATAATAAGTAACGTCTCGGGAATCCTGGAGGTCCCGCCGGGGACGCGGGTCACGCCGTGGGCGCCTGCTGCTGCAGCAGCTCCCAGTACAGGCCGCGGCGGCGCACCAGCTCCTCGTGCGAGCCGCGCTCCGCCACCACGCCTGCGGGCGCATCGCGTCAGTACATCCACGTCGGGCGAGAAGGGAGAGGTGGCAGTAAACCATAGTCAAAGCTGGATGTAGGGCGTACCTTTGTCGATGACGGCGATGGTGTCGGCGTGGCGCACGGTAGCGAGCCGGTGCGCGATGATGATGGTGGTGCGGTCGCGCGCCGCCGCCTCCAGCGCCGCCTGCACCGTCTGCGGGCGGACAGCGACGTGAGCACGGCCGGGAGCGACGCGGGGGCGGACGGAGGGGGTTGGGGGGGGGGGCGTACCTTCTCGCTGTTGGCGTCGAGCGCGGAGGTGGCCTCGTCCAGCAGCAACACGCGCGGGTCCCGCACGAGCGCGCGCGCGATGGCCACGCGCTGCTTCTGGCCGCCCGACAGCGCCGCGCCGCCGCCCGCGCCGCCCAGCGGCGTGTCGTACCCGAGCGGCAGCGCGGACACGAAGCCGTGCACGTTGGCCGCGCGCGCCGCCGCCACCACCTCGGCCAGCGGCACCTCCCGCGAGGTGTCGCCGTACGCGATGTTCTCCCGCACCGTGCGCGCGAACAGCGCCGGCTCCTGCGCCACCAGCCCCAGCGCGGCGCGCAGCCTCGGCAGCGGCAGCGCGCGGCGCGCGTCGCGCCCGTCCAGCGCCACGGCGCCGCGCCGCGGGTCGTACGCGCGCATCAGCAGCTGCACCAGCGTGGACTTGCCGCACCCGCTGCCGCCCACCAGCGCCAGCGTGCGCCCCGCCTCCAGCCGCAGCGACAGCCCGCGCAGCACGGGCGCCGCCGGCCGCGTCGGGTACTCGAACTCCACTTCCGAGAACGACACCGAACCCGCGGCCCTCTGTCGAGGAAACTGAGATTATTCGCTCTCCTCGAATCTTTGAAATCTTGAATTTGAATATTCGAAGCTTTGGAATCGTCCGCGGTTCGAAGAACGCCATAGGCAGTAGGTAGGCGAAAGGCTCGAAGAGTACGACTATCGCTCACCCAGTCGGGGTCGTCCACGGCGGTCGGCTCGGTGACGACGGTGGGCTGCCGAGCGAGCGCCGCGAGGATTCGCGCGCCGGAGCGGCGCGCCGCCGCGAAATTCGGCGCGAACGATAGCGCCTCGGCCAACATCCACGCACCGTATATCAGCGCCTCCGACACCCTGCGGCGGAAACGGACCGTCACTCGGGAACGCCGCGTGGCGTCGGGCGGCCGCGCGGGGGAGTCGCCACTCACAGGATGGCGTACTCGTAGGGCAAGTCCTCGCGCGCGATGAGGAACCCGCCGTAGGCCAGCGACACGGCGTAGCCCAGCGTGGGCGCGCACAGGCACAGCCCGTACACCAGCCCGCGCACCCGCCGCGCCGGCGCCGAGCCCGCCGCCGCCGCCTGCAGCGCCGCCGCGTACCGCGCCAGCACCGTGCGCTCCACGCCTGCGCACGCGAGGGGTCAGCCGGAGGCCGAGGGAACACCTCGGGGGCCGGCCGGACGCAGCCACTCACTCAGGCTCTGCACGGTGCGCACGTTGAGCACGGCCTCGGTGGCGACGCGCGAGGCCCGCTCCATGGCGCGCCGCTCGGCCGCCTCCGCGCGCTTGTTCACGTACCCTTCCAGGTAGATGCCGCCCATCACCTGCGGGGACAGAGCGGTCGGGTTCAAGCGCTCCTTCGCGAGGCGAAGCTTCGGACGCGACGGTGAGTGTCGAGCGAACGTCGGGTGCCGGGACACTCACGCACGGCACGCTGAGCAGACTGACGAGGGTCATCTTCCAGGAGTACGCGAGGGCCAGCCCCACGCCGAGCACCATCGTGCTGACGCCCTGCAGGACCGTGCCGAGCCGAGTTCCTGGAAATGAAAAATTTAATGAATATCGGACCCACGGGACGCCCTCGGCTCCTTCGGTGGCGTCCGGCGGCCGAGTCCCCGCCGCCCGCGACCGCGCACGCACCGGTAGCTCCCTGGACGGCGGCGCAATCCGTGGCCAGCCTGGCGCACAGGGCCCCCACCGAGTTCGCGGGATCGTCGAACCATCCCTGATCCTGGAAACCGTTAAATAACATCGTGTAGCGAACGGCGATGAGAAAGGCGCTCCTCGTCGTCGGCGGCGGCACGCACCTGGCGCAGGTAGTTGCGGAAGGCCTGCACGCGCAGGCGGGCGGTGAGGCGCGCGCCGGCGCGGTTGAGCAGCCAGGCCTGCAGGAAGGTGACGAGCCCGCACAGCGCCGCCGCGGCCGCGAACAGTCCCGCGTACAGCTGCGACTGCGCCAGGATCGCCTCGCCGTCCGACCACGAGAACATCTGCACACACCGGGGCGTCACACGAGGCACGTCGTGCGGCGCGCGAGCGGGGCCGGCGGCGGCGAGCACTCACCCCGTACAGCTTGGAGAAGAGGAAAGCGAAGGCGGGCATGGTGGCGCCCACGGTGAAGGAGGCCACCCCGCCGCCCGCCACCAGCGCCCACTCCGGCCGGTGCAGCCGCAGCAGCCGCAGGCTCGACACCTCCGGCGTGCGCTCCGCCTCCTCCGCCTCCTCCGGGGACTCCGCGAGCTGCGCGAGGGAACGATCCTTTCGGTCACATTAAGCCAGTTTTGTTGTGACGCGCCGCGACGGGAGCGCCGCCGACTCACCTCGGCATGCGACGGAGGCTCGGGCGCCGTGAGCGGGCCCAGCCGCCGGCTACCGCGCGACATCGACTCTGCAACGGGGAAAGGACGTTGCGTTAGAATGTTATTTGACTAGGTCTTCCAAGTAAATAAACATAACATGATGAGTGAGCGCATGCGATAGTCACCTCTGTGCGGCGCGGCGGACAGGCGGCTGTGCGAGCGCCGCAGGGCGCCCGCGGCGGCCCGCTCCGCGACCTCGTCGTCGTCCGTGGCCGCCGGCGCCGGCTGCGTCGCCGCGATGCTCCTGCGCGACCAAAACGTATTAATTCTATCCGATACTCGAACCCTCCGTGAAACTTCCCGGTGAGGGCCTCGGTATCTTAAGATGGATCGATTCGGCCGACGGTCTCTCTCCTCACTTTGTGGTCATGTCGTCCTGCACGAGGCGCCAGTAGAGGCCGCGGTGCGCCAGCAGCTCGGCGTGCGTGCCCGCCTCGCGCGCCGCGCCGCCCTCCAAGTACACGATGCGCGTCGCGTTGGCGATCGTGGACAGGCGATGCGACACCACCAGCGTGGTGCGCCCCTCACTCGCCGCGTCCAGCGCCGCCTGCACCTGCACGCGGACACTGGCGCATGAGACGACCGCTCCACCGCTCCACGCTCGGCCGTGTGTACTGTGCAGTGTGTATACCTGGCGCTCGGCGGCGGGGTCGAGCGCGGAGGTGGGCTCGTCCAGCAGCAGCAGCGCGGGGCGGCGCAGCACGGCCCGCGCGATGGCGACCCGCTGCTTCTGTCCGCCCGACAGCTGCGCGCCGCGCTCGCCCAGCGGCGTGTCGTACCCCTGCGCACGGACGACACGTCAGCTTCGGCTCTGAACACCGAAGTGTTACGATACGCTCGGTCGCTCTCTCGCGCACTCACTTTCGCCAATTTGGTGATGAATTGGTGCGCGTGCGCGGTTTTAGCGGCGGCGACCAGGTCCGCCTCGCTGACTTCGCCGGCGCCGAGCGTGATGTTGTCGCGGATCGTGCCGCCGAACAGCACCGGTTCCTGCCCCACCACGCCTGCACGAATAACGTTATAAGTTTACTAGAGCGACGGACGGCGAGCGAATTTCTTTCGTAAATAGCGACAGCACAGCACACCGACCTATACTGGAGCGAAAGTGGTGCAGATGCAGCTCGGGCAGGCGGTGGCCGTCCACGGAGACCGCGCCGCTGTCGGGCGTGTAGAGGCGCTGCAGCAGCTGCAGCACCGTGGACTTGCCGCAGCCCGAGCCGCCCACCAGCGCCACCGTCTCCCCCGCCGCCACGCGCAGCGACAGCCCGCGCAGCACCTGCGGCACACGCGCGGTGAGCGACCGTCGCCGAGCCGAGCCGAGCGGCAGGCTTCGGAACGTAAGCGATACCTTCACGTCCGGTCTGGAGGGGTAGTTGAAGTGGACGTTGTCGAAGACGATGTCTCCCCGGAAGGCGGCGGGCCGCGCGCCGCGGTCCTCCAGCGCGTCGATGCCGGACCGGCGCTCGAGCAGCGCGAACAGCGAGCGGGCGGCGCCGCGAGCCGCGGAGAACACCTCCAGGTGCGGGTGGCACATCGTGATGTTCTGCGCCGCCATGAACGTACAGAACAGGACCTGCGACCGCGACCGGGGGTTACGAGAGCGGGGACGGGGGGAGGTATCGGCGCGCGGGGACGGGGACACTCACGGTCACCATGACGCCCGGGTGGTACTCCTGCAGCTCGGGCGCCAGCGGCATGTCGCGCACGCACAGCGCGGCGCCGTACGCGAACACCACGGCGTTGAGGCTGTAGGTGAGCAGCCAGCCCAGGCCGGCGCCCGCGCCCGCCCACAGCCCGCGCGCCCGCGTCGCCGCCGCCGCGCCGCGCAGCGCCGCGGTGTACCTGCCGGGGCCGGGGACGAACCGGATGAGTTCGAGCACTTCGAACCACAGACGGAAGAATCGGCGTTATAAAAGTGTCCAGGATGCGGCTCGGTGCCTGTCCGCCGAGTTTACCGTTGGACCTCGAGCTCCTCCCCGGCGTAGGCGCGCACGGTGCGGATGTTGGCCAGCGCCTCCTCCACCACGCGGCCGGCCACGCCGTACGCCGTCACCTCCCGGCCGGAGCACCGGGTCTGGTACTGCGGGCGAGGACGCGAGGTTAGCTGGGCCGCGAGCGCTGGCGGGGCGCGGCGCGGCGCGGCGTCGGCGCGGGCGTACCTTGGCGACGACGGTGGCGACGGCGATGGCGACGGGCACCACGCTGAGGCCGGCCAGCGTGAGCCGCCAGCCGTACAGCAGCGCCAGCCCGGCGCCGCACACCACGGTGCCGGCCAGGTACGACGTCATCACCACGTGCTCGCCCACGCCCGCGCGCAGCTTCTCCGCGTCCCTGGCGACACACGTCACGCACATTATACGGCCGTCGATCGTCTCCATACTTGGCTTAACCGTATTTTCCAACCTGGAAACGCCACCGATGTGTGCAGTGAACATATCCTAGATTATGAGAACGCCCTGCCTGATGACATTCCTATTTCCCACTCCTTCGCTTTATCTCTACAAGTGAAAAGAAACTTACTCTGTGAGTGTGGATGCGAAGTTCAGTGTCGCGTTAGTGTCGAAAAACGCTATTTCTTGACTGATCACCGATCGCAGTAGTTGCAGTCTTAACCGCGTCACCTGAAAGGAATACGGAGTGTGATCGAGAATAATATCGCTCCGTGTCCGGCGAGGGAAGGACTGAAGGAAATCTCGAGGAGGCGGCGGCGTACCATCCTGGCAGCGGCCCAGTTGGCGAGCGTGACGGCGGCGGCGGCGGCGGTCAGCTGCACCGCGATGATGGCCACGGACGCGGCTCCGAACGCCGCCGAGTCCCGCACCAGCGCGTCCATGTGCAGGCTGCGGTTTCCCACCGCCCTGGAGCGCAAGGAAAACCATTAGCACTTTAGATCCCTCTTCGTAAGTGTCGACCGAGCGAGAGAGGCCAGTGGGACGGGCACTCACAGCGGCTCTCCTCCGCCGAAGAGCGCGAGCAGAGGCGCGTGCGTGGCGGCGGGCGCGGCGCGGTGTCGCTGCACGAACAGCGCCGTGAGCTCGCCGTACGCCGCCACGGCCGCCACCAGCCCGCTCGAGCACAGCCAGGACAGCAGCACGCCGCACGCCGTCGCCGCGCGCTCGCCGCCAGACGCGTACCGCCACTGCGACAGTATACACAATCGGATTATCGCTTCGGATAAATTATTACTTACTTCGTTCTACGAATCACATTACGCACGCGATACCTCAATATTAGCTATACCGCGTATACTTATGTTACTACATAATCATAGATCCATGCGCGGGAAGAAAATCTAATAACTCAAATAGTAATAATTATTAAGCCAAAGTTTAAGTACATCACCGACATTAAATCCAAAACCTGGGTCAGTCCTGCCGCCAAACATTTCTGATGCGAATCATGTGAGGTGATGTGAGTAAACTGTGAACCGGTATGTCCCACGCGCTATGGACGTTGGATGTAACGTAGGTAGGTAGGTATATAAGGGTCGGTACACGCCCGCAACAGGTCGAGCATGCTCGTGATGGTGTCGAATGTCGATGGCCCTCGCGGACGAAAGCGTCGGCTTCAAAAGTATACATATCCAATTGGATTTATTTACCTGTGTATGTAATTTGGAAATAGTAAGTACGTAATTAGTAAACCCTCCTACTTATTTTCATGATAATTATCTACAAGCGTGTTTTACTACATTTTTATGTTCGACCTTATACAAGTTAATACTTCATAATTTTTTTGTAAACTTAGTTAACTAATAATAAAGAAGCTCGCATTGTTCGTTTATTAAAATGATTACCTACCATAGTAAACCCTTTTCGTAAACAATAAAGTAGGTAATACTTAGGTACAGTGCAGTGGTAATGTGCAGTGCAGTGGTGCATGAACTAGCTGACCCGACAGACGTTGTCCTGTCATTGTCTCTATATATGAGTCAAAACGAGTGACAGTAGTCAACTGTACAACCCGATTTTATGAGCTACCTATAATTTTCCGTTTCAATTTTTTTTCGTGATAATGGGATAAATAGTATCCTATATCCTTCTCCTGGTTCTCAGCTACCTTCCTACCATTTGCCTATGCGAGCGCAAAGTAGACGTAGGTATACGGGTATTAAGGCGGCTCTACACATAGGCCAACGAGTTGGCAAGCGCGCTGGCCCAGCCACTGGCCCAATGTGTAGAACGGACGTTGTCGCATTGGCGGTAGGTATTTGAACGTTGGCTGGCGCGCTTGCGAGCTAGCCGCGCGGTGTCGGCAACATCAAAGGACACTTGTCGCAAGCTTGGCGCACCATCCACACATTGGCCGCGCGATTAGTTTGCCCGGAGCAGCGATCAAGAGTGCACGTTTTCTTCTTGCGGCGAATTAAATATCTTCAATAAAAATAATTCAACAAATTATTATTTAAAAAATAATTCAACAAATATAATTCATTTCTTTTTAATCACCCTTTTCTTGTACACATTTACAAAGTAGTTATAAGCTGTGAATAAATATACAGCTGCAGCTGTTAGCGACTCAACATCCATTTTGAATCCGTCCGCACATTGGCCCGAACCAAACCATACTGAACGACCTGGAACGACCTTCCAATGTGTGGATCACTCACAAGCGCGTTGGCAAGCGCACCGCCAGCGCGTCGGCGAATGCGCTGGCCTATGTGTAGAGGCGGCATTAGGTAAGTACTTACCTATAATGGCAGCGTCGTCGCGTGACGCGTCGGTCACTCGTACCTTGTGCTAGGGCATCTCCGTGCAAACTTAATGACATAGTAGGTACCTACCTACTACCCACGTATTAGGATAGTTATTATTCTATGATGTAAATAGGTAAGTATAATGTAAATTAGATAGGTAGGTACTTACGCTATTTTCCTGTTACTCACCTACATTTGCGAAACTAAGCATTCCGGTAAGTAACTATCTAATGGTAAGCATCTAGTGGGTAATTTTGTTGGCTCTCTCCGCTGACGACACACAAGCGGGCGCGGGCGCGGTGACGCTTCGCACAGGGAAAAACGTCGTCGTTCAGTGGTCCAGTACCGAGCGCGGCTGGTTCCACCGGTCCGTGCGGGGCCAGGGCTGACTCACGTCGGCCTGCTCGGCCGCCGGGGAGTTCCGAACGTGCACTCGATATACAAATGAAATAATAAATGATGGCATCATGTACGAGCGCGGTGACCGCTGGCTGCCACGTGTAGTTATGGAAAACGGTCTATAAGGTTCCGCTTTTTTGTTGCGGGGAGCAGCTAGTAACAATACATATTATAGGTAAGTATATAGCTCTCTCTCTCGCTTTTTTTCTGATAATTTTTACCAAGAGCCTCAATATGAATTTTCAGATCCCTAACTTGAGGAATTACGGATTGCCCTTAGAAGCATTCAACCCTATCTCACCTCCTTCAAGATTATTTTTATGACTTAAGATAGGCCTATGCGTCTCATAGGTCCAATCTATCTCCATCGATATCGGTTCGACCGTTTGCCTGTGAAAAGCCAACAAACGGACAAACAAATAGAGTTAAGTATATTTTCGCATTAATGCTTTTAATATGGACACTTTCGAGCAGAAACCTCCATAGGTAGTCCTATATGTACGAGTATATACTTAGTCAGGTCATAAGTATTGTCAAATAGTAAAAACTTTTCTTTTAGAATGCTGGCCACAAAAAAGTTTATTGAATTCGAAATTCGAATTGTTCATGAAAATAAAAATGTATACTTTTTAGAATTTTACTCATTTTTAAATATGGAGTGGACGCTTAAAGAAGACCGTGTTGCAGTTATTGCGTTGCATCGTTGCGGTTACGCGCCAATTCAAATTTTTGACATACTTACTGAAAAATTTGAATATAACCAAGAGATTCGTTTATCGTACCATCAAACGATACAATGAAGACTCTAGTGTAGATGACAGGTCAAGAAGTGGTCGCCCTCGGTCTGTTAGGACTCCAGCAGTGATAAAAGCTGTGAAGGCGCGAATTCAAAGAAATCCCAAACGTAAGCAGAAACTGTTGGCCCTTCAGATGGGATTAAGCAGAACCACGGTGAAAAGGGTGTTAAATGAAGACTTAGGGCTTCGGGCATATCGAAGAAAAACAGGACATCATTTGAATGCTCGTCTAATGGACCTGAGACTGAAGAGATGCCGCGCTTTGTTGAAGCGGTACGCGGGAAAAAAATATCGGGAAATTCTTTTTTCGGATGAAAAAATTTTTACCGTAGAAGAGAGCTACAACAAACAAAATGATAAGGTGTACGCACACAGTAGTGAAGAAGCGAGCAACCGTATTCCGCGTGTCCAACGAGGTCATTTTCCATCCTCGCTCATGGTATGGTTGGGATTTGGGAGTGTCTTATTGGGGCTTAACAGAGGTACATTTTTGTGAGAAAGGTGTAAAAACGAATGCAGTTGTGTATCAAAATACAGTCCTGACGAACCTTGTGGAACCTGTTTCTCATACCATGTTTAATAACAGGCACTGGGTATTCCAACAAGATTCGGCGCCAGCTCATAGAGCGAAGAGCACACAAGACTGGCTGGCGGCGCGTGAAATCGACTTCATCCGGCACGAAGACTGGCCCTCCTCCAGTCCAGAATTGAATCCGCTAGATTACAAGATATGGCAACACTTGGAGGAAAAGGCGTGCTCAAAGCCTCATCCCAATTTGGAGTCACTCAAGACATCAGCCGCCGATATTGACATGGACCTCGTTCGTGCTGCGATAGACGACTGGCCGCGCAGATTGAAGGCCTGTATTCAAAATCACGGAGGTCATTTTGAATAAACTTTAGTGTCATAAGAATCTATGTTTTGTTAAGTTCATTTTGGTATATAAATGGTTACATAATGAATAAACTTGTTTCAATTATTTTATATAAAACATGTGACAGAATTTATGACCTGACTAGGTAGGTACCTACTCCAGACGGTGGCCGAGCGGTAACTGGTGCGCTTTACAATCCAACGACATCGGGTTCGATCCTCGGCCCCGCAACAGTGGCTTCTTCACAAGTTATACCCATGCGCGGGATCCCATCACTCCGTGCCTCGGAGGGCGCGCCGCCGGTTCCGGTTGTTATATTGATTGATAGCAGCCGCAGAGGCCCTCGGGCGGCTGGCTAAACTCTGACACTAGAGAGTAGCACAATCTTATAGTATGTACAGGGTGTATCGGCCAGGTGTAGTAATATTGAAATGTGGGTATGTGTACCTGGTGATGAATCATTTGCCAGGGTACTAAAACCTGAAATCGATAGGTAATCGATTTTTTCACTCAAATTGACAAAATAACTAAATATTACAACCCTAACATGATACGGATGACGTCACGTTACGCGGGTCACTGGCATTGAATTATTTCTGCCGCAAAGTTCGCCGCGCTCTTTGAGTTTGCCGACAATATTTTAGGGTTCAGTATTGTAACAAAGTTGAAAGCCTCTAAAATTCATTTCAGATACTTACCGCCTTAGAATAGAATTTTGGTAGGTACATTACACGGAGCAGATATCACTCAGCCGCCAAGAAATACTTTTGTCAGGTTGCATCTGTCCGGGTTGGTACAAATTGGTAAAAAACATTATTTAAAAAACAAACGGAACCCTTAGTACTTTTACGAATTTTGTATTGACGGATTTGACGGCGGGCCTAGTTTTGTTTGAGTAATGCCGCCGGCTAGAGGTGTAAAAGTAACGAAACAAAGCGTACAGTCTTACCCAACTTATATGGCGCGTCGTGAATCTTCGTTCGCGCAGAAAATAAAGTATGGTCCGAAGATTAACGAAAGAATGCTTAACACTTACAATCAACCTAAGATCACTATTATAAGGTTCATAATACACTGCAGCTGTTAGTTCCATCTCACTCATGCCACGCGGCGATCGCTAAGACGGCGGGGCGGCTGCCGACCAATAGCGGTCAATAGCATTTCCCGCGCTTTGAAAATTCATCTTCTGCGCAGGTAGAACTGCGATGTGCAACAGCTGCAGTGTATTTAATTATGAACCTTATAATAGTGATCTTAGGTTGATTGTAAGTGTTAAGCATTCTTTCGTTAATCTTCGGACCATACTTTCTTTTCTGCGCGAACGAAGATTCACGACGCACCATATAAGTTGGGTACGACTGTACATGTTAGTCTATGCCTCAAGTTCACTGACATTGCCCAGCTGATAACTAGGGTTGAACGATGGTTAGTTTTGCAGTAAACTTTGACGTGTATTAATTCATTACCGTAACTACTTACAGATTTATAGTACCTCCAGACTACTTCGAAATATGTATGTGTATGCGTAGTTTCAGTATTACTACACCTTGCTGTTACACCTTTATAAAGACTAAACAAAAACCTGTGTATGTATTATGTGGTTGACCGGTATATTTATTAGTAGGTACCGACCCGTACCTACTTAATGACATATCGCGACCGGTAACCTGTTTTCATTAAGTATGTAAGCACCCTTATTCAACACGGAATTTTTTTATGTAAAAAGTAGGGACATACGATTGTATAAAAGACATGGGGAAAGCGTTTATACAAGGTGTAACAGCAAGGTGTAGTAATACTGAAACTACGCATACACATACATATTTCGAAGTAGTCTGGAGGTACTATAAATCTGTAAGTAGTTACGGTAATGAATTAATACACGTCAAAGTTTACTGCAAAACTAACCATCGTTCAACCCTAGTTATCAGCTGGGCAATGTCAGTGAACTTGAGGCATAGGCTAACATGTACAGTCTTACCCAACTTATATGGTGCGTCGTGAATCTTAGTTCGCGCAGAAAAGAAAGTAGGTATGGTCCGAAGATTAACGAAAGAATGCCACTTACAATCAACCTAAGATCACTATTATAAGGTTCATAATACACTGCAGCTGTTGCACATCGCAGTTCTACCTGCGCAGAAGATGAATTTTCGAAGCGCGGGAAATGCTATTGACCGCTATTGGTCGGCAGCCGCCCCGCCATCTTAGCGATCGCCGCGTGGCATGAGTGAGATGGAACTAACAGCTGCAGTGTATTATGAACCTTATAATAGTGATCTTAGGTTGATTGTAAGTGTTAAGCATTCTTTCGTTAATCTTCGGACCATACTTTATTTTCTGCGCGAACGAAGATTCACGACGCACCATGTAAGTTGGATAAGACTGTACACCTCTAGCCGGCGGCATTACTCAAACAAAACTAGGTGTAGAAGTAAAGTTGTGGTAAAAGTTCCACCAAAAATTACTAGATGGCGCCAGGGCCGTTTCTAAGAAATCCTGCATCGCGCAAGCGTTGTGTGACCGGCGTAACGTGACGTCATCCGTATCATGTTAGGGTTGTAATATTTAGTTATTTTGTCAATTTGAGTGAAAAAATCGATTATCGATTTCAGGCTTCAGTACCCTGGCAAATGATTCATCACCAGGTACACATACCCACATTTCAATATTACTACACCTTGCCGATACACCCTGTAGATAAGTATAACGGAATATTTTGCTGTATTAGCTCTAGAGGCAGCCCTGCGGCCGACACACGGGCGGCGCGGCGGTGGAATACGAGCGCAGCCCCGCCCGCGCCCGCGGGGCTTTCCGGCGCATGTCGCGGTCGCGGCCTAATAAGTATCGTAAACTATCCATTTTACAAATTGCTCATTTGCATCGTCAATTTAATTGGTTAACAGTCGCGTGTTGTCGCCGCGCCTGTGCTGCGCTGCGCAGGCGCACCGGCCGGATTGTACCTGCCTGAGTGCCTTCCCTTACGGTTGCGTAGGTAGGTAGGTATGTAAGGTGCATTGGGGTAATTACGAAAATGGGTATATTCCGAAACCTAAAAATATCTTCCATACGAAACAATATTTTTCTAATAACAACTTAAATAATATAGATGCCACCTTGATTGTTCTCGCCGCATCAGTGGTCGCGAATCGCTAGTGTCAATGGTACGTGCGTAGCGTCCATTTTTGTCCAACAAGTGCTTTTCGCGCAATTTTCGGTAATTTGTAATATCCCCATCATAATTGTAAACCTTCGATCAGGATGCAATTAAGTCCAATTTTCAATCACTTCGGTTTAACCCCGAGATAGTTCGTAAAATTACCCGTGTTCCAAAAAAATATGACTCAGTATTTAAAATGCTCAGTTTTCATTATCCAGCTAAATATAGTTTACTAATATTAATTACTCAATCTTTTCTTTAGTAAATAGAGGTAGAACAAATAATGGCAATAAATGTAAAACTTCTTTGAATAATTAACCAAAGTACCTATAACCCTCAACTCATCTCATCAAAATTCCTATCTGAATTACCCCAATCCCAATGCACCCTACCTCATAGTACGCTTTTTTCAAAGAATTATATTTTTTCCCAAAGTCATAATATTATAGGTACTCGTACCTACCTATAATCTCAAAGCTTTGTTCCATTCAGGAAGCCATTTTAATGGAAAAAGGCTTCATGCGGCTAAGATACCTACATTACGGTAAGTAGGTATTAATTTTTAATATTTATGTAAGTAGTACCTACCTAAGTATAATATGAGAAATAAGTAATGAGATTATTACGAAAGAGTCGGTAGGTACGGTCAGCATCAAAAGTAGCTTAATATGTTTTAGTTTCCAATTCCATTGTAGATACGCAAAATGTACATTTTTAGGGTGTACTTATATTAAATTTAAGATACGGAGATGTTCAACTACTTTAGAGGCCGTTCAATTGTAGATACACAAAATGTATATTTTAGGGTGTATATTAAATTTAAGATACGGAGATGTTAAGCTACTTTTGATGCCGACCGTACCTGTTGATCTCTTTGTTTATACTTAATAGGTATAATCATGTTGATCAAAGATAAACAAATGGCTTCTTCTCTTACAACTAGGTAGGTAGGTAAGTACTTTTTTTACGGCGAAGTTTTACTCAATGTCGAAGTTTTATGAGCTCAGGAATCAACTTTGTGTGAAAAACATTATTTTTTGTTCAAATTGATCATACAATAAAGAAGACAGACGATTGGAAAGACAGAAACGAGATTACGAATAATTGGCTCGATAAAAAAAATCTCAGGAATGACACTAAATCGCATCTTTACTTGTCACCTACTAACTAAGTAAGTACTTACATACTTACTAAGAGATTCCATCATGAAACCACGTGAAAGTTATACTTAGGTACCAATATGTGGGGCGTTTTATACAATTATAAGTAAGTATATGAAGCGATTGGGTCTTATACCTACTTTCTAATCACTTTTTTCGAATAAGTACCTATAGAAAAACATAAGTACCTACTTACTTATACAAAAACTAGCAGCTCAAGCGCTCGCGAAACATCTGCCAGTAGTCCAGTAGGTACTTACCACCGGTAAGTACGAGTATAACTACCTTAGTACAATAGTTAATAGAATCAGGCGTTACTTTGCGGAAATCCATACCTATTCAAAACAATGAAGTGGAAATATAATAGGCGGAATTAAAGCAAAAAATAATATAATTTTGAACCTGGCCTTAAGTAAGGACTTACTTACCTAGGTAACCTAGTAGCAATCCTATCTACCTCAATTTTACTGTTTTATGAATCGTTGACGGCGCATTAGGCTGTAGGTATGTTGTGTGAGTCAGCGGAGCAGCGGAGGCTGCGGCGGCGGGACAGGTGTTCTATTCCGCATTTCGCAAGCGGTGACGCAGCGCGGTCGTCGCCTCAGCCGCGCCACCGTACCGCACCGGCGCGGCGGCGGCGCGGCGCGGCGAGCGACGTCACGGAGGACCGTCTCTAAACGAGTCGGGGCTCGAGCGGCATCTCGCACCAAGAGGGAGGACCGTCTTTGACCGAGTCGGGGCTCGAGGGGCATCTCACACTAAGAGGGAGGACCGTCTCTAACCGAGTCGGAGCTCGGGGGGCATCTCGCACCAAGAGGGAGGACCGTCTCTAAACGAGTCAGGGCTCGGGGGGCATCTCGCACAAAGGAATGCCCCTACATTGTTTTTCAATCGAAATATGGATAAAATTTCTTACCTTGATATTTTACCCGATTTATCCTGTATAAGTAGGTAAGTATATAGTAAAAAATTGATTATTATGGTTACTTTAAAACCTATTAATATCTTTAACGGCAACGGAATCCGCCACGCTCATGGTAGGTACCTACCTACATTCTTAAGTAGGTAAGTTATGTAGGTAGTATGTAAGTAGGTAAGTAGGTATACGTAGGTACCTACCTTTATAACAAATAATGTCTAGGGATTATACTTACAATCTACTTACCTACGTAACGTAGGTAGGTGTAGCTACTCGTAAGTACTTAAAGTGAAAGTTAAATGGTAGGTAAGTACATTGATAGGTATTAGGTACCTACCTACCGTAAAACGAGGTGACATTGATTAATTTTAAACTTCAAATGGATCCTATGCTTGTAATTTGGTCCCCTCATGAGACAAAGTACGTTCTGATGGTAGAAAGGATACAAAATAAGTTCATGAGGTACTTATATTTGAAGAAGTATGGAGTATATCCTTTCTATCCTTTAATGTACCCTACCCTATTTGTTCTAGGCATGGTCGGTTACAATGAACTAAGGGTCAGGAGAGAGCTCGCGCTCATTTCGTATATTTTTAAAGTGTTGAGAGGTAAGTTGCACGATGCTGATGTGCTGGCACAAATATGGTTGTGCGTCCCCGATCGGTATGTCTGGCGGCGACGGCGGCCACAACTGGTGGCAGTGCCGCGTGGGAGGACCAACCTCCTGCGAGAGGCGCCCCTTACGCGTGCTCTACGCAATATTAACAGGATTGCAATAGAGAGGGACTTGTTTGGTTGTACTCTGTGTGAATTCACAAAAGTAGCCTTATGGGTATTGTGTTATAAATAAGGTTCTATTTAGATTATATATATATGTTGTTAAAGTTGCTACACTATCGCATTAGGGTGAACCTGTAAGGATAGCTGTAAGTTTTGAGAAATAAATAAATAAATAAATTTTAACCATAAAAATGTAAAAAAATACTGTAGTGAGGACTCATCACGTACCTACCTACATTAATTATTACAACAAAAAAATAATAATTTAATACTTTTTTAGAAACAAAAAAAAACCTAGCTAGGTATCAAAGTTAAATTGACAACGGGGCTACTTTTATTCGACACTTTATTTATTTCATCGTTACGTCATTCCAATACATGACAAAAATCTAAAAGAATAAATTTATTTGGAAACTGGTTTAAAATATAATATTGTGTTTTGAACATTTTTGGGGCTACTTTGAGTCAAGGGGTAAATTTGATAGTGGTTATTTTTGCAATATAAACAACCAAGATAAGCCAAATATTTATTATTATTACTTTAGAATATTAAAACAGTAAGCTTAACACTAATCAGTCTACACTTTTTATTTCGAGACCAATTATTTTTATCATTACTATAAAGTGTCCCACACAAAATTTTATATTGAAGTGAAGCAGCATTAATATACAATTCGTTGTTGGTGATTTTTTTCTATTGCTTCATCCATTATCGCCTCTGTATAATTTTTGTAGTTGCGAGTACCCGCTGTCTTTTTGTAGGCTTACGTAGTATTTATTTCCTCTATGTTTGAAGGTACGAACCATGACTATGACATAACTAAAATAAAACAAGAAATAGGGGTAAAATTGATAACGTTTACATTACTCCTATAAGATTGGGAACAACCACTATAGAGGTGAAATTTATAATTACTCTCGAAGTCACCTCGTATATCCTATCAATGTAGCCCCGGTAAACTAAAGTGTTCATGTAAAATGAAATGGCAGCCGTAAACAAAAAACTCAAACTCGGGGGTTAAATAGAAATACCCACTTAGTAGGTAAGTAGGTACACATACATACCTACTCATGCACACACAACAGCAATGAAGTGGAACAGTTAAGTAAGCTACTTATAGCTTATCACCTACCTAGACAGGTACCTACCTAAATAGTTAGCTACAGTACGGATTGGGCACAGTATAGATAGAGACACCATAATAATTATAATATTATTATAATCAACTAGGTGTACCTAGCGGCCACAGCGCAATAGGTACAGCAAGCGCCTAGGTGTGCTGGTGGAATATCTACTCGCGCGAATACAAACCCAGCACTTGACGGCGCACATCACGTCAACCGACCACCTATCATGTAATAAATAGGTATAGGTAGGTAGGTACCTACATACACGAGTAATACCTAGTATAATCACCTATAAATTAAATTTTAATATGCTTGTGCTCTTTGTGAGGTAGCATTGGCAGCCGATTTGGGGAAACCCCTCTGATGTGAACTGTCGTCACTCTCGCCCCAGTTTTCCACTGTACTGGGAACCGCTCGACGCACACGCGCATGTTTACCCGAGCCGCGAGCCGCGCGCACCGACCGCGGACCGGTTCCGTCTAACGTTCAAACATACCTACGCTATTCTACATTCGTCGAAATCTCTAGATCCAGTTCTACAAAATACCTCGTAACGGAGGCAGACCGAAATACAGGTCTTATTATACAGACGCAGCAGTCAGTCTCGATGTAACGTCGACGCGACGTATCTAATATCAGCTACAATCGCATTACTTTACATTGGTAGTAGTACCTACACTACCATCAATCTTATTAGTACCTACTACTACTACCTAGGCTGAATTACATTATCATAATATTTACTTAATGCGATTCATTAATAGGTATTTTGTAGTGACGATAGGTCAGTTCATTGCCTCACACGCCGCTAGACGAGTTTGAATCCAGCTAACCTCAAAAAATGAACTCCCGATCTTTGGGTTTTTTTCGTCTCTATACAGGTCGCTGCCCGAAACGAACGATAGTGAGTAAAGATCGCCGAACCACCGACCAGTCCTCACGTCACCAGCATCTCCCGTTAGGTAGGTATTACTTGTGTTGTTTGCACTAACCATCACCCTCTCAACCATTGCAGTTAGAGGGAAGGGGGGACTGACCCCTACAGAGAGCAATTACTCTGCCAGCCATCTAGAATCTAGAGAGAAGTGGATAGAACTCATCGAGTAGATAGGTAGGTACATTACTATAAGTAGGGAGGTACTTACAACTAGGTAGGTAGGTAGGTAGTTACCTACTAGGTGCAGCTACAAACTGCGATGCTGTCAGTAGGAGCTAAGAGTTAGCAATGTGCGCGCACGTTCCGGAGAGAGGTCGCGGAAGCCCCGCGACTGCACTCGCGGTGCATTATCAACGTAAGTAAGTACCTACCTATACGCAACTACCTAGGTACCTAAATATCACAGTAGGTAGGTACCTATGTAAGTATCGATCGAATTAGGTACCTACCTACCTAAGTACCTATCGATTAAATTATGTTCCTTGGATATATGGGAAGTTCCCTACGTAGACTACGTGGGTAGGTTTTAAGGCCAGGTTGTACTAAGGTTATAGGTACTGGTGGTACTGGCAGATGGCCGCGAGCACTTAAACGGCTAGTTTTGTGTGTTTTAATTACTTATTGGAAAAAGTGATAGGTTGGTACCTACCTAGCGAAATTCGAAAATTTTAGTACATAGGTACCCAATAATTACTAGGTATAAAACGCCCCATTTATTGGTAGGTACCTTATAACTTATAACTTTCACGTGGTTTCAGCATGTAATTCTCTTAGTAGGTGACAAGTTAAGATGAAATTTAGTGTCATCGTAATTAATCTTATATTTTAATTGGTTTCCTGAGCTTACAAAAGTTTGAACTTCGAAAGTGAGATAAACGTCAATTAATAGTTGAAACCTAGTTTGTTTTACAAGGGTAGAAAACGACTCATACATTACTCGATGTTTTGCCTCACGAGCGTAGCGAGTGTGGCACATAGAATCGAGTATGAGTGAGTCGTTTGAGACCCGCGTAAAACACACAATTTTTCACACCGAGATTGCGAGAAATATAATAAGTAGGTAGGTATACAATTAAAAAAAGCTAAGAAAATTTCACAAATAGTCACGTTCACTTTCAAATAAATAAATAATCGAATTCAATCTTAAAACCAATTTGCATTGTTGTCAAAATTCTACACACACCTACAGATTATACTTAGGCGGAAATTACAAACTTTTTAAATTTATTCTAATGTTCGCAAACGCAAAGAGAATACAAACGCTACGCTAGACGCAAACGCACACGTACACGTAGCATACATCCTATGATCGCCAAAGATGTACCTAGACGAGAATTACACTTTCATTTAAAAAAGTAAACTGTTTAGACTTCGCACGGTTTGTACATTAAAATACTCTTCTTTTTTTTCTAAGTAATTAGGTCAAACTGGAAAATTGAAAAGTCGAATCTTAGACTGTTGATAATAAATAGCGAGTACAAATAAAAAAAAACTACTTTCACTCCCTAGTGCCCAACAACATCGTTTGCTCCCGCTAAGCTGAGCTAATCTGACACCTTTTTTGAGCATGAGGTGTGAGAATAATAAAGTGCCTACCTATACATACCTACCTTCTCATTATAATACGTATTATAGGTACTTAATGATTTTAAATTAGGATTTTTTTGGTTGAAATACTCGTAAAACTTGCATTTAACCAATTTTATTTGTATTTGTATTTTATTTCCAATAAACGACTTGTTAATCAAACAAAAATCCTGGTAGTATGGGGTAGGCACCTACCTACTTATAAATCGGAAAATATCGATCATTGGAAAAAAATGGATGAGGCCCAATTAAAGGAAATTGAATTGTAAACAAGTTTTGTCAGGACCATGCCAGGATAGGCTCTGGGCCGTGAACTCTGAAGGGAGTCGTGGTGGCGGCGTCGGCCGGCGCACGTCACGCCACATGCGCGGAACCGGTCCCGGCGGGCGCGCCCTGAACTTGTCCGAGTGAACTCGGCCGCGACAAGTGCCAACGCAAAAACGTGCACAGTTTTTGTACACCGATATCATTATAATGAGATGAATAGCTGACCAGGCGAGCATCTACTGATGACGAGCACCGGCCGCGGCCACTCATTATTATGTTGTCAGTTTTTATATAAACGACACACCGTTGAATATTGTCCATATATGGGTGAAGCCGGGCGAAGCTAGTTGGCGTCTTTGATCCGTGGCAGACTGTCTGCGGAGGCAGGTAGTATTGTACCGACTCAGCTATGCAGGCGTGACGAATAAACGTTATTATTATCTATGTAACAACTACTGAAATGTTCCCAGCAGACACACAACGAGCAGAATTAGTGAAAGGTGACAAGGTTTGGCACGAAATTAAACAAAAAGATTTTATTTAAAGATTAGTAACACAAAGAATACGGATACTATAATGCTGTAGGTACCTAAGTAACCGATTTGACAGTAACAAGAGACCTTACCTGAGAGATTCTGTAGATTAGTAGTAGGTAGGTATCACAGCAAAGCAATAAACCGCACTAGCCAGAGTAGCCAGAACATTCCGACAAAACAGGCTCTAACTAAAGTATTATCCACTAAGATGCCCATAATATGGTACTGATACGAGTATACCTAATTACTACTTATAGTTAGTACTCTGCTGAATCTCATTCCGATTCCGTAAGGCCTCCTTTACGACACTGAAATGCTGTAAACAAGTAACAAAATTTCAAATTTTCTAAACACCCAAGCCTTGTTGAGATTTGCACACACAAACAACCTCTCACCTACCTATTATTATCTACCATCTCCGTTCCGTCGTGGGTAAAAAAGCTATGTACCTACCTACCTGACAAAAGATGCAAAAATGGTAGGTAGTATAGTACTTATGATCATAAAGTAATGACAATTCCGAACGCAACGTTTATCTTTACTTATCCCAAAAACAAATATTGTGTCGGACGCTCGCACGATGGGTTCCGCACCATCCAGTAAAACGGCAACTAAATCAACTTTGTTGTATGGGAGGAGCCCCCTTCAATATTTATTTTATTCTTTTAAAGTGATAACTTCCTATGGGAGGGCAAGCCGCTTCGTTATGTAACGTGTTACGGCGGGGCGTCCCGAGACGCACACGTTTTATTTTTTAGTAAGTATTTGTTGTTATAGCGGTGACAGAAATAGTTACATCATCTGTGAAAATTTCAACTGTATAGCTATCACGGTTCAGTAGATACATAGCCTGGTGGCAGACGGACGGACAGCGGAGTCTTATTAATAGGGTCCCGTTTTACCCTTTGGGTACGGAACCCTAAAAACGTAAGTCTTGTTACGTACCTATGCGAATATTATAATCGTATCTTTTTAAATCCGCGCACCTCGCTCCATAGATACAAAAATAATAAACAAACAACATAGACGACTAGACGTCGATGCAACCACATAAGCTAGCTAGCTAGCTATCCAGCTAGGTAGGTTACTACTCGAGTGTATTTGAGCAACTAATTACCCATTTCCATTAGATGAGTCTTTTGAAATGTAATTTATTCCCATGCCCACTGAAGGCTACAATGTTAACATAACGAGACGACGACTTTTGATTTCGTTTCGCATGGATTGTTTAATAATATTTTTATTATACCTATTAGTATATATTTTTAATGCAGTGATAGCCTAGTGGGGAAACGTCAGTCTTTCAAATGAAGGGTGGCGAGTTCAAATCTCAGTGCGGGCATGTACCAATGTGCCTCTTGGTCATGCAAACTAAGCAGCTCGATGAAGATCCGTTCAAACTTCGTACGAAATCCCATTGACATAATGGCCATAATTATTAGCGATCGCTCCAACACGGCTGTTGCGACAGTCACTCCGTCCCCGCGTCAGTCATTTTCACGTGTTTAATACTTTTTAATAGACTTTATAGATTTAATTATTTTTCATGAACAATATAGAGAACAGATATACCTACCTACCTATGTTTATGTTGGTAAATGATATAAATGATACAAATCGGAGCAAGAGTTTTGAAGAAGAAGCCACATAAAGCAATAAATAAGGTTATCATAATATAACAGTTTTTATTCAGAATGCTTTAGTATCATCATATTATTATAATCAATATCTGGTTGACCGAGCTTTGCTCGGTATATTTTTTTTTTTATACTTACCTACTACCTAAATTGTGTTTTTTGGAAATTATATTTAAGTAAGAATTTTTAATAAAATGATGAAATATGAATAATATTATTCAATCTTACCGATAGAATAATAAAAAAATATGAACTGGTTATTTAAAGAAAAAAATCATAATAAACACGAATAAAATGACATTTTCTAAAAATGATTCCTAGCTTGATCGATTTATCGCCCCCGAAACCCCCTATAATTATATACTTACTGAATTTCATGAAAATCGTTGGAGCCGATTCCGAGATTCCAATTATACTATATAATACAAGAATTGCTCATTTAAAGAATAAAGATATAAGATATGTTTTACATGACAAATATTGGCAATGATATGAAGTATTATTATTATATTTTCCCAAATTTTTAAGACGCTGCCAATCATGACTTTATATAGGCTTTGAAAGTACGTCTAAAGCAGACGTCGTAGGTACCTAATTATCACTCGCTTTTCGGTGAAGGAAAACATCGTGAGGCAACCAACGTGTCCGATAATTATTTCGTAGTCATGTTATCCACCAATCCGGACCTGGCCCCCGTGGTGGACTGTGGCCTAATCCTCCTCACGGCAGAGAGGGGAGACCTTTGCCCAGCAATGGGTCAGTACAGGCTGAATTCTTTCTTTATTTTATATTATTATTGTATCAGTATTATTACTTTGTTTGATTCGTCTCCGCTCCGAATAACAGAATCTATATTAATAAAAGAAAGTCGTGTTAGTTACACTATTCCAACCAGCAAGATGTCGTATAACAAAAGCAATAGGTATATCATTAAATAGTCATAATATTAAAGCTTTATAAAAGTTTCCGCGGTGACCGCTTGTTACATAGTGGCATTTGCTGTTACGTTTTAGCTCAATAACGTTTTAGAACCAAAAGGTTAACTTAAAAACGTGATGTAAACGTTTACATTTACAATGTTTATCGCTTTTATATCACAGTACCATAAAATAATTATATGTGGCGGTTATGAAGCTAAAATGTGCTATAGCAGATTCCTGATGAACTGTTATTCTATTCTTCATATTGGTACAATTATTACAGTCTCTGCAGAGCTTTTAAAGGTTGGTATAACTCAAGAACGGCTGAACCGATTTGGCTGAAAATTGGTAGGAAGGTAGCCGAGAACCAGGAGAAGGATATAGGATATTACAGGATACATAAGAACATAAGAATATAGGAAGAGAAGGATATAGGTCTATTTATCCCGTTACCACGGGAAATTTTGTGATAGGTACTGGGAAAAATATATATCTGATAAAATCGGGTTGTACAGGTGACATCTGTCACTCATTCTGGGAAAAAATCTGAAAGAGATGGATATAGAGGGAGAGAGATAGAGTGCGAGAGAAAGAGATAGATATAGAGGGAGAGAGATAGTAGAAGAGGAAGCTTTTCCCCATAGAGATAATGATCACAGGACAACGTCTGTCGGGTCAGCTAGTAACTAATAAAAAAACTAATAGAAGCGAAAAATGATCATACATTTTAGACAGGACTACGCGACGTACACTACGAGACGATACACGCTCTGACCGACAGTGACCGCTGCAGCCTGCAGGGTGTGTACTGTGTATACCTAACAATCTTACATTTTAATAGGTTTCCTTAGCTTCAAAAGCCTGAATGTGTACTGTGTACGAAGCTGCGATCTACACTGACATGACACTTCGCGAAGAGAAAGCATTTCTTGTATTGTCTTAAACTATGTATCAACAATTATTTTATTGTTGATTTTATTGTAGCTAGATAGGTATAGGTACGTCATAACATAATAATATGTTCAATAAACATACAGATGGCGGCAAACAAACGTCGCTAAAGTAGCTTAATTAGGTATGATCCTTATATTATTGTCCTTATTATTGATCCGTAATAAGTAGGTATAATAATGTATTATTGATCCGAGTATATTATGATAATGTTCAGAGCTCAGACTGATGTTGACTGCGGCTAGCCCGTCAATCTTCCTCTCACTCTCGAAGGGGTGCTAACTTTTTTAACAAAATATAAAGTAACCTACCGCTACCTACTTACATTGCGGTTGGAGAAGCAAAATTTACAGAAGGTAGATATTTTAGGATAAAATTGAATACCAGTAAATCTGAAAGCAGTATTTTTTGCCTCTACTGTTTTTTGTTCAACAATGAAAAACAGTCGACCCTAGTCTCACCGGGGAGCAGTAGCAGGGAGCCGGCTCGCTCCGTCCGCTCCAACGGGTTCCTTCAATCAAAGTGAGGATAACGCGGCACTTACCAAGTCAAAAAAGCCGATGCCTTCATTGAGTTTTTTCTTTTTCAGGTCCACGTCGTAAGCCTTTCCGTTGTGGTTCAAGAACCTCTTCACTTGCCCCTTCATGATGTCTCTCTGGAGTGGGTGTCACCTGTGGAGGCATCCACTGCACAGGAGCCGGAGCTAGCTCCGATAGTGTCGCGCGCGCGGTGTTGTATCGGTTCACTGGCAGCCGTGCGCGGTGCGGAGCGTGCGACGCGTGCGCTCGGTGCAGAGTCGGAGCACTACTGCCGTGCCGCTCGAGACACCGCGTCAGCTTTATACTTAGTTAGTAGTCTTAATACCCGTCTACTAAACTTCACTTCCTCACCAAAGCTTGCATGGGTTTTGACGCACTGCAAATTACTTGGAAACTACCTATTTAAAATATAGGCAGGTAAGTAGGGGTTCCTTAGAAGCGAACCGGCAATAATGGAACCTCCAATCTAATATCACCATTATAAGCTTACGTACCTATGCCGTTTTAGAGGGTTATTTGAAGGCTATGGGGACTAAGTAGGCATGATTAAAATGACTACGTGGCCATTATGTGGCGCACGTTTTTTAAAAAAATTGTTAGGTAGGTAGGTACCTACTACCTACTCTATAGGCTAGCACTTTACAAGTATCAATCTCATCCGTCGCAGATCTGGCGTAGCGTTTGTATTCTCTTTGATCGCAGACGGTAAACAAACATGTTCGGCCTAGAATGGCTCAGAAATAAAACAGCGTTACCGCTCTGGTGGTAGCGGTGGTCGGTCGGTGGGCGCGGCGGCGGCCGGCGCGTGACGCAGCACAGCGCGGGAAACCCCGTCACCGCACACCAGCTTGATCGTGGACGATCACTTTTCCTACCTACACAATTAATTTCATTGAAGAAGTGTAGGTACCTACTTATATTATTACAACGGACGGACCTGATAAAATTAATTGTTATTTGTTATTGTTATTTAGATAGGTACTTATAGTTATTTATTTGTAAGGGTTGGTATTTTGCGTTTGACTATATTATAGTTTAACTGCGTTTGACTATTTATACCTATAGTTATATGCACAAGTCATGAATGTATCTACTTTAAGTTGATTTTTAATAAGTAATATATCGCCGCCTCCGGCTAATAAAATGGTAAAGTGCTACCTGTATTAAGTTTTAGTATTTTGTCTTTATTGAGTTCTCGGAGTCCCAACAATGCATCTGTACATTTTTTTTCATATTTTTCCTGCTGTTATTGGTAAAGTTATAAAATAATACAACAGTGTTCGTTGAGTTTGCATGTTTATAAAGCTACGCAAATAAAATTTCAACAACATGTTAGTAAAATAGAAATTTGACTTATGACATGGCAATAACTACTACAATGTTATTCTCGTAAACAAAAAGTTGGTAAAAGTATTAAATATACTTACTTATAATAAAAGTATATAAATTAGCTTTCATTTAAGCCTAATCTGTTCTTTCTATGTGTATTACTTAGCAAGCAATTGTCAAAAATCGGTTTTTTATTTTGCGATTACCATTTTATTCCTCGGAGGCGGCGATATTATGTAGGTACATAATATGTAAGTATAAATTATTTTTCTAAAGGTGTAAGTATTTTTGTTTTATTGACGAGCTGGTGTCCTGCGTCCGCTCAGTGCGCGTGCGCGGCGCACTACTACGAGCCAGCGGCGCGGCGCGGACCGGCGCGGCGGCGGTGCGGCAGCGGTGCGGCGGCGGCGCGGCGCGGCCCGCACATGCATCAATACCAAATTAGGCGTTGCAAGAAACAAGCAACCCTTGTTTGTTTCCGAAACTGGTATCGCGGCTCGCAGGAGAATGCCGTAATATGCAATCCTACTTACCAACTAGCTGATCCGACAGACATCGTCCTGTTATTGTTATTACTCTGTCAACAAAGTTAGGTATAGGTACCTACTTACCTATTAGTACTTAGGTGTACAAAAGTGAATGTAGTTGTGAAGTTTCCTCTAATAATTTTATTAATCTAATGTCGGCGTAACATCCCTATCTTTTTCTTTAATTTCAAGAACCTGTTAAAAAACACAGCAAATAAAGAATTAACAGGAAAATTGGTCCAGTCGTTCTTGGTCTTTAAATTTGTATGATAGGTAGGTTACTTGTGATTACTTACACTGTTTTTAACTGCCACATAATATTTTATAGACAAGTCGTTTTCAATGATAGGTATAGGTATTAATATAAGTAATACTAATAATAAAAGCATGATATAAAATGTTATTTACGCACCATTGCACCACTCAGTAGTACAATGTGACGCGTACCTACGTCTATAATTATACCTATTAAATACAGCACAGTTGTTAGTAAGAACATTCCTAGGTGTAATATTATTATAAGAATAGTGCCGCCAACTACTCACGTATCGTTGAGAACGCAGGCGGAGGAGACGCGAGGCGGCCGGCCGCGGCCGCGCGCCGCGCGGGGCTAGCGAGCGTCGAGAGGGGACCGTCGGCTGCGTTCTTACGATACGCGTTACATGTTCTTAGGCCAGTTTACTTGGACTATGAAAATGTAACGTTGATGGTCAAGGATATTATTGTTAGTTCTTGTAGCCGTTATGATCAGTATTTTCTGACGCTGTGTTCCAAGCGCTTCATACCGTTGTGTTTGGATGTGTTCGCTCGCGCCCGGGACGGGCGAATGCATGCAACCAGACTATGCGAAAGCAATGAAGCGTAATCTTGGAGTAAAGTATTGTTGGTGCCCGGGTAAGAAACCAAATTTGTTATTTAAACCCGAAGCTCAGCAATCTGTTGATAACTAGCCGTGAGAACGCTCCGAGGAGCGCACGGATACGATGAGGAATACACCTGTCGCGACGGCGGCTTGTCTCTGTGGTGTGGTGAGTATTCATACTCCTTTACTCTTGACCGCGAAAGGTTTCTGACATAATATTATCCATTGAACAAGCTTTTACTATCGAGACAGTAAAGCAATAACATACACACATTTACATAATACGCCAAACAAGAACACAAACTTGTGTAAGTACGTATTTGTAAAAGAACTGTAAAATGCTCGGTGGTGGGGTGGTGGCGGTCGATGGCGATCATTTCAATAACAGAATGGAAATGATGTGTGCGATGTCCCGAGGATAGCGAAGTCCAGTCTAAGCGAGTGTCGAAAAATGTCGGTCGCCTCAAAACTATTAAGGTGTAACGGTCCGTCGCGACGGTTAAGAGCTAGTTGTTATGACCAACATAATTGTATACACCCTGTGCTATTATTATCCAAGCGCTACAGAATGATTCTGTTTGAGTGTAGTCGCTCGTACCCGGGGCGGGCGAGTGCAAACAACCAGGACATGTGGAAGCAATGATGTACAATGTGTTGTGCATATTATAATCTTGGAGTTCATTATTGTTGGAGCCTGGGCTGGGTGAGAATTAATCCAAAGGTCAGCAATCTGGTGATAACTAGCCGTGAGAAACGGTTCACAGAAGCACTCCGTCAACCTTTAAGGAACTCGTTTCGACGATGGACACTTGCTTGCTCGGGAGGGTCTCGCAGAGAGTACCTACTCACGCACGCGCGCCCGCCGGCCACTCGCTACAGAGGTGGCTGAATGATTATCTTCTTAATATATATAAATCTCGTGTCACAATGTTTGTCCTCAATGGACTCCTAAACTATCGATTTTAATCAAATTTGCACAGCGCGTGCAGTTTGATCTAACTTGAAAGATAGGGTAGCTTACATCTCAATTTATAGTCGCAATAACAAAAACCTTAGCCACAGCAACGCGTGGCCGTGTCTGCTAGTTATTCTATAAACACAAGTTTTATTCTGGAGCCAGCGACGCAACAACTGATAACAAGACACCGAACAAGAGAAAATACTGCCTGCCTGGCCCTTCGAGGACTGGGAATATCAAAATCATATATTTATATTATACTTTTGCAAAATCGAAAGCAAAGCATTGAAAGCATAATATGGTAATAATATTAAAGCAAGACAAGTCAAAGAATGTGACCAGGTGACCACGTTTAAAAAGCCTTTCTTTTTTCAAAGTCAGCTAATAACTTGAAATATGATAATTATAATTATTTACTGATTGTGGTTTAAACTACAAAAAGAATGTTGACCTACTAACTAACTATGCCCGATCATTACAAAATCTCACCTCTACATTCTCACTCTGGATTACCTGAGGCTATCAGTAGCTTGCGTCGAGAGGCACCCATCGTCTACATTCCTACAATAAGTAGACATAGGTATATTATATTTTTATGAAACTGTATTAATATTACCTACTAGTAGTCAGTAACTAAGTAGTTATTATGCCTGGACCTATACCTACTTACGAGTATTCGTGGCATGACGTCTTGATGCTCAATTTAGGTTGATTTTGAATCTAAATGGACTGACGTGTACCAAAATCATACCGAAAGCCATGTAGGTATTAGTATTATTTAAAATCCAACGATACTCTTTAGGTTCTCAAATAATCGCAATAAGACGTCATGGTAAGCTCTTGTGGGCAGGGCCTCGAACCGGTTTGAAATATACCGGTTATAAACGTTAAAATAACGGTTTCTTGGACTATTTCGTTCCGAGTGAAAACGTTAAAAGAGCGTTAATGAAACCATAATTAACCGGTAAAATCCGCGATGCCAGTGGTTCAAGATCAGCCGTGTATGCGGGGTGCGGGAGAGGTTAGGGCGGGTGGGTAAACAGACAGGCACCGACTCGCTCTCGCGTCTCGTGGCTTCGGACGGTGCGGCGTTGGTGAAGTACGGAACGGTCGGTACGCTCCGCGCCACGTGGCTCGAACGCGCACTAACTTGTTAACTATCTGACCTGACGAACGCTTCTTTATAACACAACGAGCGATTAGGTATCTCAAAGACGATATAATTGATCACGTCCTCGTCATCCAAAATAAAGAGTTGCCTTATCTTACTAATATTAATAAGCCGAAAGTTTGTGAATGTGCATGTGTGAGGGTGTGTGTGTGTATTTGTTGGTCATTCACGCTCAAACGGCTGGACCGATTTCAATGAAATTTGATATAGGAATAGATTGGATATATGAGGCGGACATAAGCTATCTATTGTCTTAAATATAATCTTAGAAGGGGATGAAATAGGGGTTGAAAGTTTCTATTGGGTAATTAATAATTATTTGAGTTAGTAATCTGAACATGTATATTTTGGCTTTTGGTAAGAAATAAAAAAATAAGGGTTTCAGATTTTTGACAAAATCATCCCTATACGGGGCAAAGCAAAGGGTTGAAGAGGTATTCTTTAGATTCACCCGCTACGGACCTCAATAAACGGCTGAACGGATCATAATGCATTCCAGACATCAGCTTGTACGAGATTAAAATGGCTCTCAAACAGTTTAAGAACAACAAGGCGCCGGGCGATGACAGAATCACAACAGAACTTCTGAGAGCGGGTGGAAAACCGATACTTTTAGTCCTCTAGAAGTTATTTAATTCCGTCATTCTCGAGGGTATCGCGACAGAAGCATGACACAGGAGTGTGGTAGTGCTCTTCTTCTTAGGTGACAAACCCTTATTGAAGAATTATAGACCCATCTCACACCTGAGCCATGTGTGTAAGCTGTTCTCAAGAGTCCTTACGAACCATCTCGAACGCAGGTTTGATGACTTCCAGCCTCCCGAACAAGCCGGTTTCCGGAAAGGTTTTGGCACCATAGACCACATACACACGCTCCGCCAGATTATACAGAAGACTGAGGAGTATAATCGGTCGTTATGTTTGGCGTTTGTGGACTATGAAAAAGCCTTCTATTCAATCGAGACCTGGGCAGTATTGCAGTCCCTTCAGCAATGCCATATCAAGTATAGGGTATATCAAAGTGCTGAAGTGCTTGTATATTAACTCCACCATGTCAATCCGACTACAGGACGAGAGCACAAAACATACCCCATTGCAGAGAGGCGTGAGACAAAGAGATATTATTTCTCCGAAACTGTTCGTGAACGCATTGAAGGACGTTTTCAAGCTCTTGGACTCAAACGGATTCGGCATCAACATCAATGGTGAATACATCACTTACCTTCGTTTTTCCGATGATGTAGTCATCATGGCAGAGTCCCTGGAGGATCTCAATACTATGCTCAGCGAACTCAATAGCGTTTCCCAACTGGTGGGTCTGAAAATGAACACGGACAAGACGAAAGTCATGTCCAATGGCCATGTTGTATGTGCCGGTAATCGTTGAGAATGGTACTCTCAAAGTTGTTGACCAGTACACCTACCTTGGCCAGATCGTCCAGGTAGGCAGTTCCAACTTCGACAAAGAGGTCGCCCGAAGAATCCAACTCGGATGGGCAGTGTTCGGAAAGTTACGTGACATTTTCTCGTCCAAAATTCCACAGTGCCTGAAGACAAGGGTCTTCAACCATGTTACCAATGATGACATAATTATGGTACTGACTGTGTTGTGGTCCTTAACTGCTGGCCTTTTGGAGAAGCTCAGAGTGACACAGCGAGCAACGGAGAGCTATGCTTGGAGTTTCTTTGCGCAATAAAATCCGAACCGAGGATATTCGCCAAAGAACTAAAGTTGACGACATAGCTCCTCAGGGTTTGCAAGCTGAAGTGGCAATCGGCAGTCCGCATCACTAGTAGAACTGACAACCGATGGGGAAGAGTTTCTAGAGTGGCGACCACGGACTGGAAGACGCAGCGTAGGTAGGCCTCCCACTAGATGGGCCGACGACATGAAAAGAGTCGTAAGCAATCGGTGGATGCAAGTGGCAAATAGTCGTTCGGTGTGGCACTCTAAGAGGGAAGCCTATGTTCAGCAGTTGACGTCTTCAGGCTGATAATGATGATGATGAGAGATCGAGGTAGAGAGAGAGAGCGAGGAAGAGAAGGATAAAAAGAGAGCAAGAGAGGGAGAGAGATAGATTGAGAGGGAAATATATAGAAATAGAGGGAGAGATCGAAAGAAGGAGGGAGAGAAAAAAGGAAGAAAGAAGGAGATAAATGGAGAGTGAGAAAGTGAGAGAGACATAGAGTGAGTGGAAAATATATATAAATAAAGGAAGAGAGAGATAAAGAGAGCGAGAGCGAGGAAGAAAGTGATAAATTGAGAGGAAAATATAAAGAAATAGAGGGAGAGATATAGAGGGAGAGGGAGAGATATAGAGAGAGGTTGAGAGTGGAGAGGTAAATATATAAATATAGAGGGAGGGGGAAAGATATAAAGATAAAATAAGAGGGAAAGAGATAGAGGTAAAGGGAGAAAGATAGAGCTTCCTCTATCTTTCGAGCGAGAGAGGGAAAAAATGGAGGAATAGGGAGAGAGATAGAAAGAGAGCTAGAGAGGGAGATAGATAGAGGGAAAAGGATAGAGATAGAGAGAGATATTCTTACCTATCTGTTACCCGTGAAATCAATCGATTTTTTTAACAGTTGACATTAGGTATGATATTTAATATAGGTAGCTAGTTAAAACTGCGAACGAAGTTATAGTATCCGCTAAATAAATCACATTAAAATTTTTACGCTAAATAAATATTAATTAGGTACGTGCTTCATAAAAGCTACTGTCGAGCCTGAAGATAGGTACTTTAAGCTTGCATAATTTACTTATCTATATATTTTGCCGATATGTTGGTCCCTATCTAGACCTAGTTTTTAGCATCATAATAGGTATTTTACCATAATGACAAGGTGAATACGGTTATTTTTAATTTAAAACATTAAAACACCTCTCATTCATGAAAAATAGATAAAGGCAGGTTTAAGTACCTACTTACATAATTACAATAATAAAATTACTTATCCATCGGCCATCATTACACAAGGCGCGAGCCTTCCACTTAACACGGTGATCCCGATAGATGTAAGTTTACGAATGAATAGTTATTCGTTGTTGCAACAGAATGGCAAATTAAGGCAAAAACCGGTAAATATTGGTTTATTGAACATTAACCTATAATGCGAACTTTATTAACCTATAACCGATTAATGAAGGTTAAAGGTAGAACGAAACCGCATCTAAAACTCCCTATGTACTTAGGCCGAAACCGGTTCGAAAATTAACCCGGTTTTCAAGCCCTGCTTGTGGGGGCTGTATTTTTCTGCGCTGTTCTCCAAGCTATAAAGACCTTGTTGATTGTATTCGCTCGCATCCGGGACCTGCGAGCGAATGCAAGCAACCAGTCTAATCAAACTATGCTCAAGCAGTGAAGCATAATCTTGGAGTTATTAATTATTGTTGCTGCGTGGATGATTTAACGCTAAAAGCTCCAATGGGATACCGAACAAAAAAATAAACTACTGGTCTATACCTATATACTCGTATGCACTTGCACTTGTGCGTGGGTGTTCATAATGTTTTGAACATGTTAAAAGTGGAAGAAGTGTTGCTTGGTGGTGATGGTGGTGGGGGTGACCTTTGTGGAAAATTAAATTATGCAGTGCCTGGCTATACACGCTTGTGTGTGTATTGTATAGGTACTTAATAATGTTCTTAAACTTTCGCGAACTGAATACATGTTAATTAGTATTTAAACGGGTCTAATTCGCGCACAAACGATTTTGTTGCACACTTCGTTTGTGCGCGAATTAGACCCGTTTAAATACTAATTAACATGTATTCAGTTCGCGAAAGTTTAAGAACATTATTAAGTACCTATACAATACACACACAAGCGTGTATAGCCAGGCACTGCATAATTTAATTTTCCACAAAGGTCACCCCCACCACCATCACCACCAAGCAACACTTCTTCCACTTTTAACATGTTCAAAACATTATGAACACCCACGCACAAGTGCAAGTGCATACGAGTATATAGGTATAGACCAGTAGTTTATTTTTTTGTTCGGTATCCCATTGGAGCTTTTAGCGTTAAATCATCCACGCAGCAACAATAATTAATAACTCCAAGATTATGCTTCACTGCTTGAGCATAGTTTGATTAGACTTGTTGCTTGCATTCGCTCGCAGGTCCCGGATGCGAGCGAATACAATCAACAAGGTCTTTATAGCTTGGAGAACAGCGCAGAAAAATACAGCCCCCACAAGCAGGGCTTGAAAACCGGGTTAATTTTCGAACCGGTTTCGGCCTAAGTACATAGGGAGTTTTAGATGCGGTTTCGTTCTACCTTTAACCTTCATTAATCGGTTATAGGTTAATAAAGTTCGCATTATAGGTTAATGTTCAATAAACCAATATTTACCGGTTTTTGCCTTAATTTGCCATTCTGTTGCAACAACGAATAACTATTCATTCGTAAACTTACATCTATCGGGATCACCGTGTTAAGTGGAAGGCTCGCGCCTTGTGTAATGATGGCCGATGGATAAGTAATTTTATTATTGTAATTATGTAAGTAGGTACTTAAACCTGCCTTTATCTATTTTTCATGAATGAGAGGTGTTTTAATGTTTTAAATTAAAAATAACCGTATTCACCTTGTCATTATGGT
This sequence comes from Hylaea fasciaria, assembly GCA_905147375.1. Classification (NCBI taxonomy): domain Eukaryota; kingdom Metazoa; phylum Arthropoda; class Insecta; order Lepidoptera; family Geometridae; genus Hylaea; species Hylaea fasciaria. Next base: position 11,333,533 of record LR990206.1, read on the forward strand.
AAAATACCTATTATGATGCTAAAAACTAGGTCTAGATAGGGACCAACATATCGGCAAAATATATAGATAAGTAAATTATGCAAGCTTAAAGTACCTATCTTCAGGCTCGACAGTAGCTTTTATGAAGCACGTACCTAATTAATATTTATTTAGCGTAAAAATTTTAATGTGATTTATTTAGCGGATACTATAACTTCGTTCGCAGTTTTAACTAGCTACCTATATTAAATATCATACCTAATGTCAACTGTTAAAAAAATCGATTGATTTCACGGGTAACAGATAGGTAAGAATATCTCTCTCTATCTCTATCCTTTTCCCTCTATCTATCTCCCTCTCTAGCTCTCTTTCTATCTCTCTCCCTATTCCTCCATTTTTTCCCTCTCTCGCTCGAAAGATAGAGGAAGCTCTATCTTTCTCCCTTTACCTCTATCTCTTTCCCTCTTATTTTATCTTTATATCTTTCCCCCTCCCTCTATATTTATATATTTACCTCTCCACTCTCAACCTCTCTCTATATCTCTCCCTCTCCCTCTATATCTCTCCCTCTATTTCTTTATATTTTCCTCTCAATTTATCACTTTCTTCCTCGCTCTCGCTCTCTTTATCTCTCTCTTCCTTTATTTATATATATTTTCCACTCACTCTATGTCTCTCTCACTTTCTCACTCTCCATTTATCTCCTTCTTTCTTCCTTTTTTCTCTCCCTCCTTCTTTCGATCTCTCCCTCTATTTCTATATATTTCCCTCTCAATCTATCTCTCTCCCTCTCTTGCTCTCTTTTTATCCTTCTCTTCCTCGCTCTCTCTCTCTACCTCGATCTCTCATCATCATCATTATCAGCCTGAAGACGTCAACTGCTGAACATAGGCTTCCCTCTTAGAGTGCCACACCGAACGACTATTTGCCACTTGCATCCACCGATTGCTTACGACTCTTTTCATGTCGTCGGCCCATCTAGTGGGAGGCCTACCTACGCTGCGTCTTCCAGTCCGTGGTCGCCACTCTAGAAACTCTTCCCCATCGGTTGTCAGTTCTACTAGTGATGCGGACTGCCGATTGCCACTTCAGCTTGCAAACCCTGAGGAGCTATGTCGTCAACTTTAGTTCTTTGGCGAATATCCTCGGTTCGGATTTTATTGCGCAAAGAAACTCCAAGCATAGCTCTCCGTTGCTCGCTGTGTCACTCTGAGCTTCTCCAAAAGGCCAGCAGTTAAGGACCACAACACAGTCAGTACCATAATTATGTCATCATTGGTAACATGGTTGAAGACCCTTGTCTTCAGGCACTGTGGAATTTTGGACGAGAAAATGTCACGTAACTTTCCGAACACTGCCCATCCGAGTTGGATTCTTCGGGCGACCTCTTTGTCGAAGTTGGAACTGCCTACCTGGACGATCTGGCCAAGGTAGGTGTACTGGTCAACAACTTTGAGAGTACCATTCTCAACGATTACCGGCACATACAACATGGCCATTGGACATGACTTTCGTCTTGTCCGTGTTCATTTTCAGACCCACCAGTTGGGAAACGCTATTGAGTTCGCTGAGCATAGTATTGAGATCCTCCAGGGACTCTGCCATGATGACTACATCATCGGAAAAACGAAGGTAAGTGATGTATTCACCATTGATGTTGATGCCGAATCCGTTTGAGTCCAAGAGCTTGAAAACGTCCTTCAATGCGTTCACGAACAGTTTCGGAGAAATAATATCTCTTTGTCTCACGCCTCTCTGCAATGGGGTATGTTTTGTGCTCTCGTCCTGTAGTCGGATTGACATGGTGGAGTTAATATACAAGCACTTCAGCACTTTGATATACCCTATACTTGATATGGCATTGCTGAAGGGACTGCAATACTGCCCAGGTCTCGATTGAATAGAAGGCTTTTTCATAGTCCACAAACGCCAAACATAACGACCGATTATACTCCTCAGTCTTCTGTATAATCTGGCGGAGCGTGTGTATGTGGTCTATGGTGCCAAAACCTTTCCGGAAACCGGCTTGTTCGGGAGGCTGGAAGTCATCAAACCTGCGTTCGAGATGGTTCGTAAGGACTCTTGAGAACAGCTTACACACATGGCTCAGGTGTGAGATGGGTCTATAATTCTTCAATAAGGGTTTGTCACCTAAGAAGAAGAGCACTACCACACTCCTGTGTCATGCTTCTGTCGCGATACCCTCGAGAATGACGGAATTAAATAACTTCTAGAGGACTAAAAGTATCGGTTTTCCACCCGCTCTCAGAAGTTCTGTTGTGATTCTGTCATCGCCCGGCGCCTTGTTGTTCTTAAACTGTTTGAGAGCCATTTTAATCTCGTACAAGCTGATGTCTGGAATGCATTATGATCCGTTCAGCCGTTTATTGAGGTCCGTAGCGGGTGAATCTAAAGAATACCTCTTCAACCCTTTGCTTTGCCCCGTATAGGGATGATTTTGTCAAAAATCTGAAACCCTTATTTTTTTATTTCTTACCAAAAGCCAAAATATACATGTTCAGATTACTAACTCAAATAATTATTAATTACCCAATAGAAACTTTCAACCCCTATTTCATCCCCTTCTAAGATTATATTTAAGACAATAGATAGCTTATGTCCGCCTCATATATCCAATCTATTCCTATATCAAATTTCATTGAAATCGGTCCAGCCGTTTGAGCGTGAATGACCAACAAATACACACACACACCCTCACACATGCACATTCACAAACTTTCGGCTTATTAATATTAGTAAGATAAGGCAACTCTTTATTTTGGATGACGAGGACGTGATCAATTATATCGTCTTTGAGATACCTAATCGCTCGTTGTGTTATAAAGAAGCGTTCGTCAGGTCAGATAGTTAACAAGTTAGTGCGCGTTCGAGCCACGTGGCGCGGAGCGTACCGACCGTTCCGTACTTCACCAACGCCGCACCGTCCGAAGCCACGAGACGCGAGAGCGAGTCGGTGCCTGTCTGTTTACCCACCCGCCCTAACCTCTCCCGCACCCCGCATACACGGCTGATCTTGAACCACTGGCATCGCGGGATTTTACCGGTTAATTATGGTTTCATTAACGCTCTTTTAACGTTTTCACTCGGAACGAAATAGTCCAAGAAACCGTTATTTTAACGTTTATAACCGGTATATTTCAAACCGGTTCGAGGCCCTGCCCACAAGAGCTTACCATGACGTCTTATTGCGATTATTTGAGAACCTAAAGAGTATCGTTGGATTTTAAATAATACTAATACCTACATGGCTTTCGGTATGATTTTGGTACACGTCAGTCCATTTAGATTCAAAATCAACCTAAATTGAGCATCAAGACGTCATGCCACGAATACTCGTAAGTAGGTATAGGTCCAGGCATAATAACTACTTAGTTACTGACTACTAGTAGGTAATATTAATACAGTTTCATAAAAATATAATATACCTATGTCTACTTATTGTAGGAATGTAGACGATGGGTGCCTCTCGACGCAAGCTACTGATAGCCTCAGGTAATCCAGAGTGAGAATGTAGAGGTGAGATTTTGTAATGATC